>CM051824.1:116520578-117886412 GCA_028451465.1 Erethizon dorsatum
TAATACTTGGATAAAATATTAACAAACATGTAGAAGGCCTTCTTTTAAAAATAAGCATAACTAAATATTTTATTTTATTACTAAACTTGGAAAATGTAAAAACTCTACACAATAAAATGAGAAATGAAATAGAAATAAAAACCATGTTTTATGTTGCTCTATACACATTTTCATAGATTTGTATTCATATTTCCTCTATACATATATTGATTTGCAGCTATGTTTATATAGTACTCACAATTGTTTATTTTTTCTACTGAACACTATGAGATTTTCCTAATGCCATCCCATATTTTCCAAAAAATATTAATAACCACTTTTTATATAAAATCCATTACTTTATTTAATATTTGAATTATGCATTTTCATCTTTTTCTAATTTTTGTATTAGAATTAATATTGTAATAAACATATTTTTAGATAAAATTTTAAAAATTACTCTGGAATGTGAAGTATTTGTATCACCATCATTCCTTATACGAAATGAAGCTGTTCACTACCTTGTCTTTTCCATTCTCTTCCACTCAAATCAAAATGCTCCCACCAGAGAATCTTCTATACTTTCTTTTAAGGACCTAAATTCTATCTTTCAAAATACTTTTTCACATGCTAAGGCATCATTTCCCCTTGGAAAACAAAATAATTTTAACAACACAAACCTTGCTTGCCATGTTTTATTTTCTGGCATTAATTTAAAGGCTTTTGGAAAGCAAAGACTCTCTCTGTCTCTCTTTGTATCTTTCCATAGTGCCTTGTAATTGTTACTTATACAACTTACTACTTTCTTTCTAGTGTTTCTATTTAGCCCTGTAATATACGTGTACCTCATGTTTTATGCTTTTAAGAACAAAGGCTGCATGTGTCTTACTAGTTTAACTTCAGTGTTTACAAAATGCCTTGATCCATAGCAGCAGCTAACCATATCAAATAAATGACATTTTTATGTTTGTAAAATATCTTTTAAACTTATTACCACCATGAATTTAAGTAATTCTAAATTTTCTAATTTTATGAAAGAGAATCTCAACAAAATAATGAAAAAAAAAGACAAGGCAAAAACCCAACAAAATATGTTATATAATGCATGTAAAAATAGTCCTCGTACTGGGTCATAGACTCCAATACCTTACTTTTCCAATGAAAATATGTACTTTAGCATAATGGTAGCCAGCTGTGCATCTCAGTAGCTGTGCTGGTGGAATGAATATAGGAAGCAATCTTATGTTCACCCAAATGATATGACAAATGACAAGGTATATATATTTGTGTCAAAGTGTAAAAAGGTGAGTTTTGCCCACACTATACACCGTACAATGTTTTTGAGTATTTACATTTTTTATTAAATGTTCTCTTTTGATTTTTTTGTAGAATTATCCGAGTTTAGTACAATGTCACTTGAAAATTCACTTTGATAACTTTGGGATAAGGTTGAAAATGAGTCATCAAGTGACTCTGCTATCAATGTTGAGTCGGATCATGTAAGACAAAGAATTTAGCAAATGTCAGAATGAGATCAATAAATGTTATCAGGCTCTTGCCAAGGGTGAAATCTATTGAACAGAATGCAAATACTGTGTTTCAATGTTGGAAATCATTTTTAAAGGACAATACATTACAAGAGTACACTAATAATAAAATTAAAGAAAGCAATCAATATGCATCAACAGTGAAACTCAAAAATATATTTAGCATGACACCTTATTATCTGAACTAAAAGCCTTCATAGCAGGAATTTATCATTTTAATGATCAGAATCTAAAAGATATATGGAGATGTGACAGATGTGGCATTGAAATTTTAGAACAATAATGACACTGAAGAGATTTGGTTTCCTTCAAAATTACTTACATTTTGATGACAAAAGGACTCACGAAGAAAGAAAAAATTAAACAATTTGGCTGGTATTCACTCATTTATTGAGAACTTTGTTTCAAACTGTCAAGCAATTTATACACCTTGTGGATACATGACAATTGATGAACAACTTGAGTCATTTCATTTTTGTTGATGTTTTCACAATATATGTCAAATAAAACTTCTTAATATGATATAAAAATATTTGACCTGGTATATGGAAATATATTTTACACCTTGAGTTTTGAAATTTACCCTGGAACTCAGTCACCAGGTCTTTCTTCATGCAGTAATAAACCATATGACTTTGTGAACAGATTTGTTGAACCTATTTCAAAAAATAACCCCATTTAAAAATTGGTTCACTAGTTACCCATTGTTGTCACATTTGCTAAAATAACACCAGTTGACCAGCACAGGAGCTATTCACAAGAACAAAGCCCAGATTCCTGAAAAAATGTTGTGAGTTCACAATGTAGAAATGTATAGTAAAATCTTTGTATTTCAGAAAGACATAGCATTGGCCACCTATATGTCAAAGAGAAACAAAGCAGTATTGGTATTGTCAACATTACACCAAGATGATAAGATTGATTGTGAAGCCAGGCATGGTGGTGCACTTCCATAAGCCCAGTACTCAGGAGGCTGAAGGCAGGAGTTCAAGGTCTGTGCTATACAGTGAGTTTCAGGCTAGCCTGAACTACATAGTAAGACCCTGCCTCAAAACAAGCAAACAAACAATCAAACAAGTTTTAAAATATCGATAGTGAATGCTCCACACAAATGAAGCCACACAAATGGTCACATTTCAACAAAGCAACAAAACAAAAAGCTGAGTAGATGTTCTTGACAAGTTATGCAGCAAATATTATGTCAGTGTAAACCAAAAGGATTGGACAATTTTGTTTTGCTAGATCCTAAACATGTGAGGCATATATAGTTTCATAGTTTACAAAGAAAATAACAATGACAATATATCATGGAGGAATTGCCTTAGAGAATTGGGACTGGAATTAATAAATGATCAATTACAACAGAGGAAGAACAGTGTATATCTGCCCAAAGAACTCCTCCAAAGAATTTTGAGCAGACTGGTGAACTGACAGGTGAAACATTGCAAGAAATTCCTAAGAAAACAGGAGGATGGGCAAGATGTCAAGAACGTCCTACCAAAAAATATAAGAAAACAAATCACATGTGGTCTCAGTGTAAGCGATACTTGTGTACGGAACATGCTGTTTCCATGTGTAAAAACAGCCTTAGGTGTGATAATTGAAGTAAAGATTATTTCTTTTTAGAGTTTTTTGTGTATTGTCATTGTAGTTCACATAGGAATTTATTTCTGCTGTTTTTAGATTTAATAAGTAAACAGTTGATGTAGAAAATGTTGACATCTATTCTAAATATTCAGTATATATTTGATATTTTATTTGATTGATACTTTGTTTTCCTGCCAAGTGGACTTATATAATATAGTAAGAAGCTCCTGACAAAGGAGGAAGACAAGAATTGACAAGTATGGCTGTCCAAACAGCAAAGGAAAGCTAAGCACACATGCTGTCATTTTAAGCAAGACTTGCGTATGGAACATGTTGTTATTTGTGAAGACTGCCTTAGGTGTGATAGTTGAAGCAAAGATTATTTCTGTGGTGCATTTTGTCCCTGAGACAAGAAGGTTTCTAATACAGAAATTATTTGAAATAATAGGACAGATATACGGTGCAGCAAAACACTAGAATTCTTGAGACAATTATGCATTTTGAGGTAGAAAGCTTATCACTATTTTTGAAAGTAGTAATTAACTTGTTTTTGAAACTTCATATAGTCTGAGCGTTTTAGTATAAGGCATAATTTAAGTACAAGGGTCCTGAGGGTGGAAGTAGGTTACATGACCTGGTCCCCCAGTGTCCAACATGAAGTTGGATTTATACTTTTTCATCACCCCCTCCTATTTTTTCATTAGGCATTTTTAGAGCCACCTGATATAGGGGAAAATGAAATCCTGATACATACATAGGCCATTGCAGTATATTTGTTTGTCCTATAAGAATGAGTTGTCACTATAAATTTGACCTACTGCTGAAACATCCTTTGAAAACATAAAATTATTTTTCTCCACTTTAGTTACAGTGAATTAATATTAACACAATATTTGGTAAATTCAAATTTAAAAATGACACTACTGACATTTCTCAAAATTTGTAAGAACAAATTTTCATACATTGAAAATGACTCATGAAAACATTTTAGATTTAACTCTGAACAGGCCTTATTAAAGATAACACTGGGCCGGTAAGATGGCTCAGTGGCTTAAGCGCCTGCCCGGCAAGCGCGAGGGCCCGAGCTCAACTCCCCCGGATCCCACATACGAAAAAAGGGGCCGGTGATATCGCTCAGCGGCACGGGCACCTGCTGGCACGCGAGGTCCTGAGGTCGACCCCCCGGTACCCACAAAAAAAATAAAATAAAAAAAAAAAATAGAGATAACATTAATTTTACTTGATGTGACAAATGTGTTATATTTGTACAGAAACTCCTTCTGTGCTTCTAGAAGTTATGCCTGAAACACAATTCTGGTCAAATTTTGTCAAAGATAATTATTTTTCTTTCCATGGTGACCTTCTTTCCTGAGGCCTTATCATGGGTTTATATCCTTGAGAATCTCCTTCATAGAGTATCCTTGTATCTAAATGAATTCAGTTCTAGATTTCTGGTAGTGATCTCATTAGCCATTGAGAGGCTTCATTTTAAATAAAATAATTCCATTACTTATGTATTCTGGGGATCATTACTTACTCAATTTTGAAATCTGAATTTAACTCTCAAATATGCCAGATATTCTGCCAGGACCTGGAAAGAAGAGATAGATTATATATATGTCTTTCCCTAAAGACTCCCTAGTTTGATTAGAGAGAGGTACATAAGACTGAAAATCCATTAATATAAGATTATATTTATAAAGCATACTTTGACAGTACTGACATGGTACTAAGAAAATGAGAATAGGAAGATATGACATTTGAACTGGATCTTTAAAGAACAATTGCTGAAAAAATAGCAAAGTAAGCTATTTTAATACATGGTGTAAATTTAACTATTACTGCCCTTTTCATATATTTTAATGATATTTAATCTACACTATAATGCTTCAAAATCAGTATGATTCTTCCATTATTTTTAATAAAGGAGAAAGGGAAGGTTTTCAGTTTTTAGCTAACTCATACATAATGAAGTGGGAAAAAATCAGCTGTGAAGTAGTTAATGTAGTGAAAATGGATTTTGCTAGGGGTATTGCAGAAAGAGCAAAGAATCCTCAATATAGAGTAGATCTGGACTTAATTTTACATGCAGTGTGAGCAAGTGGGAATTTACAAATGAGTAGCAATGTGCAAGTTTTTGGATGGAAAATTTCTAAGAAACATTAGGGGCAAGGGAGGATTCTGCCAAACCAATGTAAAGGTATTATTATTGAAGACAAAACAGGGTTATGAGATATTACAGTGGGGATGGTTAAGGATGAGAAACCTATCAGATAGAAAGGATGAGAGATAGTTGGATTTGAATTTTACAACATGTGAACAAGTAGGCCAAGGATAAAGTTGAAGACTAATTAAAGTCTAGTGAAAAAAATTATTTAAGAAAATAGCATTTCTATTCAGATCATAAACAAAAACAAAAGGGATTATGTACAAATACAAGTACACTTGAAGGGACCTATTTCAAAGAACTGGAAAGAATAACAATAGGTTAAAATTTTAATAATTTCTAAGGTTCCAAATTGCCAATTTCATTAAATTTCTTACTACTTTGGAAAACTCTCATTAAATAAATAAATGCTATGGCAAGGAATTAGAAAATATAATCTAATGATTTTATATCTAATTTCACTAGTTACAGTATTGAAACCTTTAAGCCAGATATTTGTAATTTATTTTCTTTCCCACACTTTACAGGAGAAAATTTAAAATTTTTACTTCAGTGAGTTACTAGTGGGATAGCAGTATGTGGCATATGAAGTTGTGTTGGTGGGGAATTAACTCTTACAAAGCCATATGTAGTATTGCTTTGAGAATAGAAAAATCATATATGCTATGTAAAAGACCAAGTGATTCTGATACCCACACTTCCACATTATACAGTTTACAAAATCATTTTAACAGTGAAACCACTTTGAAATACCATTCTTTTAGGACCTGTTGAAATACCCTCCAGAGCACATAAGTTGTAATTTTATTTAAGAATAAATAAAACAATCATAAGTTGGATATACAGAGAAAAGATGGTACAGTATAGATCTATGGCATGTGTGAAATTGTCTTAAAATGCTTTATAGAAGGAAAAAGATATAAAAATATAGATGGAATTCCTATCTCAGAAGTCACTGGACACTAACCTGTAGAATCTCCTTTGCAATATATTTAAGTAATAGGTCCGAATTGAATTTGTCAATTTCATTTTGGATTTATGTTGCTTGAGTAATGCATTCACAGGATTTGTTTGGGGATGCTTTGCACCCTGTCAGTTTCTTTTTTTTTTTTTTTTGTTTTTTGTGGGTACTAGGGGTCGACCTCAGGACCTCGCACGCCAGCAGGCGCCCATGCCGCTGAGTGATATCACCGGTCCTTTTTGCATATGTGGGTTCAGGAGTTGAACTCGGGCCCTTGCGCTGGCAAGGCAGGCACTTAAGCCACTGAGCCATCTCACCGGCTTGCTTTGCACTCTGTCAATTTCTCTTGGAACTCCACATTCAAATCATTGTGGGAATTATATTTAAGGTGCCAGGATACTATTGCAGTTTTGTGAATTACTTTTACAGTTCTCAATTACATGTTTGTCTTGTAAATTTTTTAGTAAATTAGACCACAGAAAAATAACATTATAATAAACTAAAATATCCCCATATTGTTATTCAAAAAGATACTTTAATTGTATTCAGTCACTTTTTAGTAGTCCCTGAAGGTGGCTGTATGATTTGATCATTTCTCTATGACCTACCACCTATTCAGCTGTTTCATTTACCCTATTATCCCAGTAGGATTGATGCTCCTACTTTCAGAATAATTTCCATAACTGTTAAAATGCCCAATATAAATGTAAATAGATGATATTTTTGAAAGGATACTGCTAATTTTCTCATATTTTCTTTTTAAAAGATATCTGGTAATATGATTTTTGGATTTTTTGGTTATTGTCTTTTTTGGTTTTTTTTTTGCTGAGTGTGTTTTCTGCTGATGGACATTACTAGGGAAATTTAAAATACTGCATATTCCTTGAAATTCCTTTTATTCTGCTAAGTATGAGGGTAAGAATATTCTTAGCTTATTGGAAACATGATGCAAATGTTAGGATGTAATCATTATTAGAATGGCAGCTGAAGGGAATAAGAGAATATATATATAGGTTTTACTTAAAGTATTTCTTATAAAATATAAAGCAATGCTAATTACATAAAGTTAATTACCCTCAAATTAAATAATTTTGTTGCATTACTGACTTTAAAAATTATAAATTGATATTAATAGAAGGAATTAGATATGTGTTTTTCATCTGTGTGTCTCAGTTCTGTGAATACTTGAGTGTATCCATCTCATGTTCCACAAAATATTATTGGATTCCATCAGCCATTAAGCTTTACTTTGTTCACTATTGTAACTTCTTTCATGAAATGTGTATTTCAAAGGACACTGATACCTTCCTAAGAACTTTTTCTTTACATTTTTATTTTGAGAGGTTTTACTCAGGAAATGGAACACATCTAGCTTATTTCCCACTCTACACTCAATAATTAATAGCATATTATGTTCAACAATTTAAATGAGCATTCAGTGAAATACTTAGTGAATGAAAAATAAGGAGGGTGTTTTTGAAGCATTCTGTTGGTCAGGTTATAACAACCTGCTTTGCTTAATGATCATGCATTTTGTTTCTTGTTTCATTGACACATTCAAGTGGAGAATATGTCATGTAAAAATTACTTGAAAGAAAAGTCTTTTCCAAGATATCATTTTGAAATGTCAGTAAACTCATCTAAGAAAATATATTTAAATTGTTTTTCTGCAAAGAAAAAATCAGAAGTATTTCAAATCTTTATTAAAAAGTGATCATACTGTGAGAAGCTCTACATTTCATTTCAGAGGTTTCAAACACCATAAATAATACACAGAGAAAATGTCACATTGAAACTAGTTTTGACAAAAACTCATACCTTCTTTATGGTTGTAGAGTTGAAATGAATGCTTCAAATAATATTAAATCAAGTACATTAGATAGATTCTTGAAGAAATCACACACATCACTAATCACATCAATTAACATAGCAAAAGAAAGTGCTTCAATAAACATTTACCTTATGAATTATATACATATTTCAACAACAACTATATTGTTAGATGTTAGAGTATTTAGTATTCATGTTAAAATACCATTAGGACATAATGGAAATATAATGAAATAATGTATAAAATAGAAAGAAGCAAAACTTATTTATTACGCAGAAATATTTCTCTTTTAGAAATGTTGACTGAAGTTTATCAATTATAGTCTGTTTCTATAGCCAGTAGTCAGCACTATCTCTTTGGTTTTTCAATTTGGGACCACTTTTCTTTAAATTGAAGTTTATTATATTTTTCCACGTACTTTTGTTTCATTAGTAATTGTTGTATATTGTTTTTAAATGCATATGCTATGCCATTATTTGGGGTCAGTAAATGGCAATATTCTAAAGGGATAATGGTTTTATTCTAATCAAAGAATTTTATTTCTTAAACTACCAAAAATTTGCTTCTAATATTGTATTTTTATTTGTTGAAATGTGTATGTTTGGATCCTTTTCAACCACTGGTCCAAGGTATTGATTTGAAAGCGTTAGACATTTTCATTTTTCCTTTTTTTTTCTAGACAAATAATTTTCATTAGGAATCTAAGGCAAATGAAAGCCTGCATAACTACATATTATTATCACATATATCTCAAACATTAAAGTATCCTGTGTTAAATAGTGATTTATAAATATACATTGAATAACATTGAAATAAATAAGTTAAAAGTTCATTTGAAATTACTAGAAATTCTAGAAAATTTTTTATTTTCTATGCTTTCATGTCAGAAGTATAAAATATTATAGTATAAAATATAGTAAACACAACAAGGTGCTTTAGGAGTCCAGAAAGTGCCTGATTGACCACAAGCTGGCATTTTTCTCATAGTCTTTCTTTCATTTTTTTCTTTCTCCAATCAGATTTTATTGATACATTTTAGATATACATAATGATCACATTCATCTTTGAGAATTTGTACCTGTACAGTACATAACTTTTTTTCTTTATTTCCCCATTCCCCTACCCTCCCTTCAACCCTTCATCCCTTCCCCATTTACAAATGTTTTGTTTCCATTTTTCCTTCTTTTCTCATTTCTGTATTTGTTTATTTTAAAGGGGTAGTATGGTGTGGGAAGAAAACTAGAATTTGGAAATGTTAATAGAATATGTAACATATAATATTGCTTTTAACAATAAAATCGGGAGGGCTTTGAACGACCTAACTGTAGTCACTCTCTCCTTTCTGTTCATGTGAATAAGACACTTGGCCACACAGTACTACTTATTAAGTAGAAGAGATGGCTACACAGTACTCCTTATTAAATAGAAGAGAGGTGGTTTCTGTCTTCACCTAAGTAGAAGTTTTCAGTTTAGTTCTTGTCTGTGGTATTACTCAAATAAATCAATCACTTCTCCTACAGAAATTAATGGGCACACCAACCTCTTGGTTTTATGATACCTGCCTCATACACACTCTTATTTTTCTCTCTCTTCACAAGGGAAATTGCTATGTGGCTTTCCATTACATAATGTTCTCCACAATGGGAATTTGTGTAAAATTATTAATGAAGTTCTGCCCCTCTTATTTGTCTAGTGTTAGGTATTGTTTATTCACACATCCCTCACTGTGGGGTCAAGAGGAAGTAATAACTACAATATGTGAAAAATACACTCATTCATTAATTATATTAAGCTATCCACAAGATTTATATGTGTACTCTTGAAGACATCATGTAGTACAGAAAAAATGCATTCAATTTTATCTATGAATTTTAGAAAATATTGATTACAGAAAGGTGCAATGTTGTACACCTGTGATCCAAGCACCCAGGGAGGCTGATGCAGGATGATGGTAAGCTCACAACCAGCCTGGACAATTTAACAATTGGCTAAATTAAAAGAGTAACATCAAATACTTCCAAAGATATGGAGAAACTAGTTCACTGATACATTGTTGGTGTCTGAAAATTAAACAAAAAATAACAAGTAAAGTGGACTTGGGCTATGGCTCATTATGAAGGCTTGGATCCCTAGTCAAAATATTTTAGTAATCATTTAAACATTAGATTTTGTGTTTCCCCAAATACATATTTCCCTTCTTAGATAAAAGACATTCAATGTGATTTAATGTTTATTTAACATAAAACATATATTTTCATTCTTCTTGGAAAGTGAAACAATCTATTGTTCTGGTTAAAGTTGTCAGTCATTAAGGTAATGCCTCCTTCAATAAATGATATTTTAAATAATTTTAATCCTAATATTTCAGATTTATTGTATACATATTCTCTATAGCTCCATCTGGTGGTGATAACAAGGGATATAATTATTTCACATTCAAGATATGAAAGAAAAGTGTATGAAAGACCAAAATTTATAGTTATGTAAGGAATATGGATTTTTAAACTAATCATACAAAAGCCTATATTGTATTTATATAAATTGTCATAAATCTGTTGCGCTATTACTGGACTTTCTTTGAAGCATATAATATACCTTTTATTCTATAGAATCTTTCAAATTTATTTTATCAAGTTTATAATATCCTTGTCTATATGAGTTCAATATAAAACATTTTACAATTTTATTGTAATAATTGTAGATTCAACTACAATTTTTAAAACCAATAGAGAGATTCTTTGTATACTTGGATAATTTTCTCTCAGTAACTATATGTAGCCACCATAGTACAATATCACCAGCAAAGTATAGAACTTGAAGACTATTTTTTTTCATTTTAAGTGTGCAATATTTGCATGTATGTTTTTAAATGTGTCGGCAAGGTTCATAAAAGTTTCTTACCTGTGTGGGTTTCTCAGTTTACCTTTATATACAACACAGTGTTACCCCAATCATTCTTTTCACATATCAGAATTTTATTTTTTCAGGAAAATTACATAAATAAAATAGTTCATTATGTAATACTTCGGGATCTTTTTATTCAGCATAATTCCCTAAAAATTCATTAACAGTGTGCCGTATATCAATAGATTGTTTTTTTTTTTCTTTTTTCTTCCTTCCTTTTATCTTTCTTTCTCTTTTATTTCCTGAGCAATATTTTGTGATCTAGCTGTGCCAAATATTTTTTAACATCCTACCTGCTGAAGATCATGTAAATCAATGTTTCCCAGTTTTAGGCCATTATGAATACAGTTACTATGAACAAGTATGTAAAAGATTTTGTGCATAAATGAGTTGTCATTTCTGTGGAATAATGTCAAGAAGTAGAATTTCTTAGTTACAAGTTAATTGCAGGTTTACTTTTATGCAGAGTATTTTCAGAGACAATACCATTTTACAATCCCACCAACAATGTATCAGTGAACTAGTTTCTCCATATCTTTGGAAGTATTTGATGTTACTCTATTAATTTAGACATTCTGATAGGAGTACAGTGATACCTTATTTTGGCTTTGCATTTCCTGGTGGGTAACTAACTTGCACATCTGTTCATATGCTTATTTGACACCCATATGTCCCCCAGAGTGAAATGTCTGTTCTGTCTTTGGAACATTGTTAATTGGATTTTTTGTTGTTTTACTGTTGAGTTTGGATGTTTCTTTATGTATTCTGAAACTGTCAAACAACGAAGATCGTGCTTCTGATGTCAAGATAGAAAATGTATACTAACCCTAAATAATTAATATATTTTCCAATTTTTTCCAGACTTTACAGTTTTTCATTGTTGTTTGACAGCCCATGTGAAGAGAATGAGAAAACAAATCACAAAGTTAAGCAAAATATTTGCATATTATATATCTGACAAAGGACAAGTTTCATTGTACATTAAAATCTATGATCAATTTTCAATTTTTGTAAGATATGAATTTTAAGTCATTTCATTTCCAGCTATGGATTTCAAATTGTTTCAGTGCCATTTGTTGAAAAGACTATATTCCTTCTGCACTTCTGTCAAAAGTAAGTTGCAGATACTTGAGCAGATTTACTTCTGTGTTCTCTATCCTGTTCCATCAATCTGTGTCTCTATCCCTCCATCAATTCCTCACTTTCTTTTTTTCTTTTTGTGGGTACCGGGGGTTGACCTCAGGACTTCATGCACCAGCAAGCACCTGTGCCACTGAGCAATATCACTGGCCCTTTTTTCGTATATGCGTTCCAGGAGTTGAACTTTACATGTATTGTTAAATGTATACCTAATGATTTCATTTTCTGTGGGTTAAGTGTAGAAGTTTTATGTTTTTAAATTCAGTTTTGGCCTGTTCCTTTTCCATGCATGTTTTATTATATCTTGTGATTGATAAAATTACTTAAAATTTATTTTCTAAATATATTTTTGTATATTTCTTGTGATTATCTCTGTAAATATGGTATATGTTGCAAATAAATATAGTTTTATTTCTCCATTTTAAAACTACATCTTTTCCCCTGATAGCTCATTAAAGTGATTTGAATATTCTATGCTGAATCAAAATGGAAGTATAGTAAGAATTGTCACTTTATCTTTTTCACAAATTTAGAGTAAATGCATTCAGCTCAAAGACACTAGTATAATTTTACCTGAATTCTCATATTGATGATTCTTATTAATTTGTGGTAAAATGCTTCTATTCCTTACTTGATGAGAGCTTTCATCATGAATGAGCATTGAACGTTGTCAAATGCTTTCCTTCAATGATTAATACAATTATGCAATTTTTATTATTAGCAAGTTTATATTATAAATTTCATTAATGAAATTTTCCTATGTTAAGCCAGCTTTGAATATGTCTTATAAATCCTATTTTGTCCTAATTCTTTTTATATATTATTTGATGTAGTCTGTTGATATTTTATTGGGGATTTTTATGTCTACATTTTTAAGAAATATATTTCTTCAGTTTGGTATCTTGCTCTCTCCTTACCTTTTTGTGGTAAGAGTGCCATACCCACCTCAATAATGTAAAATATTCTATTTTATAGTATCTTCTAAAGTATATGTGTAAAATTCATGTCTATATTTTTTAAATAGTATATAGTACCTTACAGCAAAATCTTCTCTTCCTTCCTGTCCTGTCTCTATATTTTTTACATTACAAATTATTTTAAAATAATCATGTTATCTATTTATTTTGAGTTTTGGGGTTTTTTGGAGCAGGTTTTGTTGTTGTCATTCATTAGTCATATTGGGGTTTGAAGGCTGAGCCTTGCACATTGCAGACAAGTGCACAGGCTAGACTTCTAGAACATTAATTAAATTTTGTTAAATTCTAATCATCAAGGCCTTTGTCTATTCTAATGTTAAATTATGTGTATAAAATCATTTATTACAGTATTTTCCTTTATATAACTGCAGAATCTGTCGTGATACACCTCTTTCATTCCTAACATTGGCAACATTTTTCACTTTATGTTTGTTCATGTTCCTAGGGATTTTTCAATTTTATTGTTTTTTGAATATTTGTTTTTTAACAAATGATCCTTCTCTCTTCCTATTTCCAATTTTCTTTAAATTCTTCTCTTACCTGTTTCCTTTTTTTGGTTACCTTGTTTTTCTTTTTCTTTTTTAATTTTTTTGAGGTAGTAACATAAGCAATCCGTTTTTCATCAATGTGACAAAACATCTGAGAATAACAAAACAAGAAAGGTTTATTTTGGCTAAAGATTTCAGAAGGTTTAATTCATCATCACTTGGCACCATTGTTTCTAGGACTATGGCAATCAGAAGGAGTGTGATGGAAGGGCATGGAGGATAGAGCTGCTCATTTTAAGACAGTCTGGAAGTATAGTGAGGGAGAGTAACAGAGGAACGGGCTGCGACATAATGTACTTTTCAAAGCCATGCCCCTGCTAGTGGCATCATTTATCCAGTTATGCCCATCCTCTAAATAATCCCCTTCAACTAAATAAATCATCAATGGATTAAGCCACTTGGTAATGTTAGATCTCTCACTTTCTCAGAGCCTATCACAGAACAACCAAGCCTTCAACACAATGAAACTTTTAGATATATTTTAATCCCAAACATAATTTAAGTATTGATTTGAAAATGCTTGTCATTTCTTTTTTATTTTTCCTTGCTTCTCATTTCTTATGTAAGCTTTCAGTGCTATGGAATTCTTTCTCCACGGTGCTTATAGAAATACCATATATTTTTTAAAACTTCATTTGGATTTACATTGAGATCTATTTTTAATTTTTCAAAGATTTCTCTATTAGCAAATAATTGCTTAAAAGGATTTTTTAACACTCTAAGAGGCTCAGGTAGTATGATTGCAAGTTCAACCCCACCCTGGGTGACTTGGTGACTTAGGAAGACCTAGCCTCAAAGTAATAAAGTAAAAGCAATAAAATAAAAGTGTGCAGCATGTACCTCTGCAGGAAGGCCCTGCATTTAAATCCCAGAAACACACACACAAAAAAGTTTGTTTTAATTGCCATAAAGTTTAAAGCTATCTGTTGTTCTTCTGCAGTCAAGTTATAGCTTCATTCTGTTATTATCCAAAAACATAGTCTATATTATTGAAAAATTTTTAACTTGTTTTATAAGGTCTGCTTTATGGCTCGGGATATATTCTATATTGTTGAATATTTTGAAGTACATTCATTTTACAACATATTAGTTCTTGTGTACAACAGCACTGGATGTCTTAAAAGAACAGAGGCACATAGTTTTGAAGCTGAAAATTCTGAAATTGTAAGGACCTTGTATTCTCTGAAATCTTGCCTCTTCCTAGCTTCTGGTAGTTTTCTGGCAATCTCTGTTGTAGATGTATCATTGCAATCCTCTGTTTTTATATGATATTGTTCTTGTGCTCCTATTCGTATCTGTTCTCTTAAAAGAACATCAATCAAACTATAGTAGGAACCCACCAGCATGAGGACATCTTAACTAGTTTTATCTACATTGAACCTATTTCCCAATAAGGTAGTGTGGGTTAAGAATTGAACAAATATTTTTATAATTTAACTTTTTTGTGCCAATGGTGTTGTCACAATTCACTACACAGTACCTAGGGTCTTGAAAACATACCGTGTTACTGGATGCAGTCTCTGCATATGTCAGGTCCTGTTGGTTAATGGTAATAAGTCTTCTATGTCCTTGTTGAATTTATATCTAGTGCTGAGTTAGGGATGTTGAAGTCTTCAACTATAAATATTGATTCCTCTAAATATTTCCCTTTAAATCTATCTGCTTTGCTTCATGTGTTTTGTAGTACATTTGCCCCCCCAAAACTCCTATTTTGCGTATATTATATGCCATTTAGGATTGTTTTGCTTTTATTATGTAATGTACAACAATTTCTTTTGCTTTTAACTCTATTAGATATTTATATAGTTATTCTTACATTTCACACTGTCATTTTCTATTCTTTCATTTTTAGCCTACCGATGTCATTGAGTTTGAAGTGAAATTCTTGTAAGCAACATATAGCTTAGTCAGATTTTTACATGTGATTTGCTAATATCTCTTGATCTGTTTCTTAGACCCTTTACTTTTTTTAAACTATTGAAATATTAGTTCCTTGTCTACCATTTGTTATTTTCTATATAATTTATGCTGAATCTCATACTTCAGTTTCTCTTACTTTCCTGAAAGTATCTTGGACAATTTTTTATATCATCTTCATTGTTTATTGTTTTTTTAAATATATTTCCTTTTGTAACATTTTATAGTAGCTACTCTGGGTATTATATATTCCAGTTTTATTATGTGGTGTGTGGAAACCTCACTTCCACTTAGTTTTTTGCCTTCTTTATTTTAAAATGTATTTGTCTTGAGAATCAGGCGGTGCTATAATTTCTGTTTATATTATTGAATATAATTTATAAGTGTATGAGGAAAAGGACAGTAAAATCCATGTGGAAAAATGCTCTCTCCATTGCCCTTACTTTCTGTTGTTCAAAAGTCTTTTTCTCAGCACTTTTTCTTTTTGGCTTCTATCATCTAGTTGTATCGATCCTTTCCCGACCTTATCTCACTTTCTAAGATAAACTTCATTGTATTGTTCATAAAATGCTCTCTCACAGTTTGCTGTTATTGTTGTTGTTTTTGGTACCAGGAATTGAACTCAGGGCCTCACACTTGCCGGGCAGGCACTGTGCCAGTGAGGTACATCCCCAGCCCCTTATCTCATAGTTTAAAATAAATAACTAAAAATAAAGTTTTGAAAGATATGTATTATTCTGAATTCATAAAGCATAAAGTATATATACCTTCTTTCCAGGAAGCTGCCCCATATATGTTAGAAGATATATGAACATGTGCTATTTTTCATATTCTTATGCTTATAAGGGACACATATTTTTATTTACACATCAATGTGAAAAGAATCAGAATCAGCACATATTTTTCATTTAAGCAAGAGAAAAATGGCTTCATAAATAATACCAAACAGAACCAGAAACTCTGGAGGAAAAAGACAAAATGTGAACATTTTTAAGAAGTTAAGTAGTTTATAAGTTAAAAAGATGAAATAACGACATTGAAGCCAGGAGATCAATGTTCAAGTTTAAAAAGCATTGATTTAGACACGGAAACTCAGTCAATAATCCATGAATAAAGGGACCAAACAAAAACAGAAATAAAACAAAACCATCCTGTTGCCTTTAAATTTGTGTGTGTGTTTAAACAGAGAAAACTACAATCAAATATTAACACCCTTCAACTAATATGTCACCATTTACATTTATTTTATATGTTAATCCAGCATATTTTATCATTTTCTTTCCTACAATCAGTGAGTGACACTGCAGTCTTTTACAAATACAGAAAAATTGGGCCAGTGAAATGGCTCAGTGGTGTAAGCACTTGCCTGACAAGCACAAGGGCCCAAGTTCATCTCCCGGAACCCACATACAAAAAAAGGGCCAGTGATATCGCTCAGAGGCACGGGCACCTGCTGGTGCATGAGGTCCTGAGGTCGACCCCTGGTACCCACAAAAAAAAAGCAGAAAAATTAATTTTAAAAGATTGAATGATGGGGCCGGTGAGATGGCTCAGCGGCGTAAGCGCCTGCCTTGCAAGCGCGAGGGCCCGAGTTCGACTCCCGGATCCCACATACGAAAAAGGGGCCGGTGATATCGCTCAGTGGCACGGGTGCCTGTTGGCGCGCGAGGTCCTGAGGTCGTCCCCCTGGTACCCACAAAAAAAAAAAAAAAAAAAAAAAAAAAAAAGATTGAATGATGATTTTACAGCTGGAATTTACAAGGTAAAAGGTTTTCATTTAATTGGCTACAAATGAATACCTATTCTTTCCTTTATGTTCTAATTTATTTTAGCTAGAATAGAATAGTGATATTTCCAAATGTTTATTTTATGAGGACAAAATCAGAGACAGAATATAACTATCTATGTAAAGACATGCAGTTTTAGATGCCAGGCCATTTTAAAAACATGTTTCAAAATACAAGCTCTTTTACAACTATGTGCAGTTTATTTATTACTGTAAACTATGCAATAGTCTAACTAGAATTTAAATGAAATTAGTACAGACACGAGGAAATTTTGTAAAATTTGTAAATTCATTTTATTCCATTTTGTTAATATAAAATTTAAATATGAATGTGTAAAATATAAATTAATATGAATTTGAGGGTATTATTGATATTTTATATAACTACTTATTTAAGTAGTCACACTAACACTTGAACATAAAATGATGAACTGTTGGAAAAAATTTGAAATACTTGATTTGCTATTTTGTCTTCAAAAATACTTTTATTTGCATGAGTAAATACTACAAGCATAGGTGTGAAAGATGATGTTTAATTTGACATTTTAATAATCACCACACTTTATTATACTTAATTAAAATACCTCTAAATTACAATTATTTTTAATATACTCATTAGAGTTCTTAACTAATTCTAAACCCTAGTTAAAGAAATGTTATAAACTTAGATAAATAACTGACATAGTTTAGCATGGAAGGGGTCCTGTTGAGAACTCTTCTTTCCAGAACCCATAGTTATTTGTTCTTGTTTTACTATATGAAGGACATATATTGTATCCGTTACTGTAATTCCAGCACTCTGGAACACTAAGGAAAATGGATAGTAAGTTTCAGTCCAGGCTGGACCATTTAGCAACTTAATGAGACACTGTCTCAAAGTGAAAACATGTAAGGGGGCGGTGGGGCTGTTGATGTGGCTCAGTGTGAAGGCCTTGGTTTCAAATCTCAGTACCAGAAAAAAAATAACCTTCAAGACTCAGTTGTCTGGGCCAAAATATCCTTTGATCTATAACATCTTTTGCTCTTCTTTTGTCATTGCTTGTCCTTTTACCCACAGTGCAGAGATCATAGTCTCTAAAGATGATGTTTTCCTAGATGTCTGAAAAATGTATGTTTACATACATGGTTAGAGGTACCAGATGTGTAGCTATATTTCCTGTATAGTGTTAAGAGATTAGGCTATGCAGTCCTGAACTTTTATTTTGGAGTTCATATGCTCAGTCTACTCCTTTCTCTGTGATCTCAAGCAAGTCATTTATACTACCTACCACTAACTTTATCTAATATTAATGACAATATTAATATTCATCTTCTAAATTACTTTTGAGTAAAAATTGAGTAAATATGTATAAAAAATTTAGATTGCTCATCACTGTAAGCACACAGTAAGATTTTAATCATTTTAAATAATGTAGTATTGCCCATTACTTTTTCTTATATTTTTGACACAAGATTCAGCAATTCTTTTTCTTTATGTATCTATGATGTCAAATACAGCAAGATACAGAGTAAATAATATATTGTTTTTTTATGAATGATGACATGGAAATGCTTTTAAAGTGGTTTAAGTTGTAGCATTAAAAAGCATTTCATTAAAGTATTTTTTTAACTGAAGTCTCCTATTCATTGAAAAAGGATTACAGAATTTCAGAGCAAAGAGATGAATAATTTGGCAATTCCTCAACATTTGAAAGAGTTTTATTTGTTATCAAATTTTATTGAATTTTAAAATTTTTATCAGTACATATTTGTAGAACTTGATTATGTTCATGGTGGTGAATATACATATATATATATATATACGTATATGTATGTATGTATATGCATATATCTTACTTCTTTTTACTTCCCTTTCCTTTCTTCTTCCTCCCTCATCCCTTCATCTCTGTCTTCTTTCCAGTTTTGCAAAAAATATTCACTGTTTCCTATCATTTGTCTTTTATGTTTCTATTTAAATTATATGTACTTTGTGTTTCTCATAGAAGAGAAACCATGTCATATTTAAGCTCATATGTTTGATTTATTTCACTTAGCATTATAGTCACAGGGGCATTCATTTTTCTAAAACTGATTCAAATTTTTCTTTGTTTATATCAGGCTAATACTCCATGGTGTATATATCTATACATGTATAACTGTGATATGATGTCTTTAAATTTTGGGGAAGATAACTAAATGTGGAATATCTGGTTTGAGTGGAATTTCTATTTTTTGTTTTTTGAGACATCTCCATAATATTTTCCTATGATTGTGCTATTTTATGTTCCCACCAGCAATGTGGAAGTATTTTTTTTCTCCCCAAGCCTCATCAGCACTAGTTATTATTTAATTTCTTGATGAGTATTACTCTTTTTGGAGTAAGATAGAATCTCAGTGTTGTTTTAATTTGCATTTCTCTAGGGGCCAAACATGTTGAATATGTTTTCATGTATTAATTGTCCATTTTTACTTCTACTGAGAAGTGTCTTGTTTCATTTACACATTTTTTTGTGGGGGTCTTTCATTTTAGGAGGTCAAAAGTTTTCAAAGTACTTTTTTTTTTCCAGATATAAGTTCTCCATCTCAGGAATAGCTAGAAAACTTTTTTTCTCATTCTGTGGGTTGTGTCTTCACTTTGTTGGTTGTTTGCTATGCAGAAGCTTTTAAATTTGATATAATCCCAATTTTTGTTTTTTGACATTATTTCTTGTATAATTGGAGTTCTTTTTATAAAGTTCTTGTCTGTGCATATGTCTTCAAGGATTTTGCCTATTTTATCTTCTCCCAAGCTAAGTGTTTCTGTTTCAGTATTTAGATATTTGATCCATTTTTATTTTATTTTAGTACATGGTGATAGGTATGGGTGTAGATCAATCTTCTACACATGGATACCCAGTTTTCCCAACACCATTCATTAAAGAGATTGTTTTTTCTTCAGTGAATGTTTTTGGATGTTTTGTCAAGAAGCAGATGGCTAAGTGACCTTAAGGTTGTTTCTATATCCTCTATTTTGTTCCATTGATCTACATGTATATTTTTCTCCCTAAAATCAGAAATAAGAGATGAATGCTCGCTATCAGCACTCCTGTTCAATACAGTACCCAAAACTATAAGGTGAGCAACCAGTCAAGAAACAGAAATTAAAAATATAAGTAGAAAGAAGGAAGACTCAATCTATCCTTATTCACAAATGACATGATCCTTTATGTAGGATAGTCAGAAAATTTTACCAAAATACTCCTAGAAATAATAAATTCGCTATATAGTAAGATAAAAAAATCAGCACAAAATGTCAGCACAGAAATATCAGCTGTTCCTGTACAACAATAATAAATTGAACAAGAAAGAAATTAGTAACATAATACTATTTAAAATAGCTTCAAGAAAACTTAAATACTGAGAAATTAACCAAACAAATGAGGCAAAAGACCTCTGTAATGAAAACTATATAAATCTGTGAAAGGACATCAAAAAAGACATCAGAAAATGGAAAGTGGAAGTTGTTTCTTGATAGGCAGAAACAATAGTAAGAAAATGGTCGTGCTACCAAAACTAATGTATACATTTAATGTAGTCATAATCAAAATACTCAGAACATCCCCCACAGAATTAGAAAATAACCCTAAAAGAAACATGGAATCATAAGAGATCTAGAGAAAAAAAATCAATTCTGGGGAACAGGAGCGAAGTGGGAGACATAACAATCCTGATTTCAAGTTGCTCATACTACAAGACTACAGACACTTGGATCTTCTTTTTTTTTTTTTTGTGGGTATTGGGGGTTGACTTCAGGACCTTGTGCACCAGCAGGCGCCCATGCCGCTGAGCGATATCACCGGCCCTTTTTTCGTATGTGGGTTCTGGGAGTCGAACTCAGGCCCTCGCGCTTGCCAGTCAGGCGCTTACGCCACTGAGCCATCTCACCTGCCCTAGTCTCCACATTTAAAAATAAATTATATTCTCTTTTTTCTGTATTACCATAAAGAAGAAAAAGTAGATGTCAAAAATATCAGTACAGGCCGGCAATATAGCTCAGCGGCATATTTTTTCTGTCATGTCCTAAAATCATATCGTGTAGGGCACAGCACACTAACTTCATGTTTGTTTAACTCATCCTTCACCCAATCTGTTCTCTCATTCCTAGGATACAATTTTAAATCACAATTCAAACACTCAAAATTAAATCACAACTTTTCCTTCTAGGATAGCAATTGAGAGAATAGAGGAAATTGGCCAGTGGAAAACACAATGTACTAAAAGTTTACCACAATATTTAATTCTTTTAATCACACACAATACAAAGCAGGAGTAAAAAAGAAACATTTCAAGTGCCTTGTGAGAGCAGTTACCCATATTTAGAACTATGAAACAACTTTGTCAATAAACCTTCCATAAGTTTTTCTCTACAACTGTTTTGTTTCTAACATTCTGTAATACTAACAAGATGAGTCAAAACTGCAGTTACATGCTGGGTAAGTCAGAAGGTGACATATGACTAATGGACCTCATCAGTAGTATAATGGACCTGGATGATCATTATGATGCTAATAAGGAATGAATCCTTTGCCCAGGTTTTGATCATTTGTTTCCTAAATACCCAGCCCCTGGGTACATGTAACAAATATCCCATCAACCCACACACAGCCACTAAGTATAAAAGCAACTTTCAGCATATATAAAATTCTCTGTGTACATTGGGAAGAAAAGTTGACATCTACTTAAAAAGTTAATGTTAAATAAGATTTTGCGTATTTTATACAATGAGAAACTATTACTATCATTTCTCTTCTTGTTACTTTAACTCATAAATGATGGCTTTCATCATATTTTTGAAAATTAAATGTAGAACACCCAAAGGATATACCAATGGAACTATAACAACTTTGTTTTGATGTAATTCATTGGCAGTACAATGAGATACACACTATGGTCTTACCTACTATAGAAATTTCCATTTATTTATTTGTTCTTCTTAGAGACACACCACCAGATTTCTTACTTAGTAAAACTTTCAGTGTGTTATCCAATTAAGGGTGTCAATAAGCCTGAAAATTAGAGTTACCCAAGAGATTAGATGTAAACTTTAATTTGTATTTCTTGGTAGCTAAAGGAAATACTTATATGTGATGAAGTAACTTTCACTAACTAAAAGTATTTACAAATGCAAGAAATTTATAATCAGAAGATTGCACATATGTTCCTCCTTTGAGAACTCCTAAATATGCACCTTTGACAAGACTCTGGTCTTCTGTAATTGAAGCATAATTATAAAAACAATTTTCTTTGTTTTGTTTCGAGACAAGATCTCACTATGTTGTTTGGGCTGTCTTGAACTCACTATGTAGCCCAGGCTGGCCCCAAAATTGCAGCAATCTTCCTGCCTCAGCCTCCTGAATGCTGGGATTACAGGCATGCATGATCATGCTTGGCTAGAAACAAAGTTTTTAACAACATTAAATAAAGAAATGTATATTAAAGACCGAATGACTGACATCAGAAGCATCTTCAGAATGAATTAATTTAAAACAAAATGTGAACAAATGAAGAAACAAGGACATTCTAATATTAGGATTTTTAGAGAAACATATTGGAAAGTCTCAAAAAGATCACATTATATAACAAGATTTGGAACTTTAAAAATTTCTCTCCCCATTCTCCCATGCATCTATTTTTCAGCCTGTCTAGTGTACACCTCTCGCTATCTTTAATTTATGATCTATACCATGAAAATAAGTCTTTAAGTGTTTTTTCTTTCAACTTACAATGTTATTTACAGATTTTAATTTTGATATGTGTTTAGGTTCTGTAACTACTGCCCATTACTGGAACAATATAACAATCTGTTAACTGTGTCACTGACTCCTTTCACCATCTGGGGGATGGAGTCTCCACACAAATTCTATGAATTGTCCTTTGCTCTTTCTTCATCCATTATTATCTTGTACAGTTCTTTGCAGAATACTCAACTGCAATACTCACTGTTGAATACTCAACAGTGTAATTATGAAAATTTGGTATGCATAATTTTCTTCTCTCATTCCCGTATCTACTTATTCCATTCATTCTTTTCCCCCATGAAATTCTTTCTTCTTGTAGTCTTGGCTTAAACATTTCTCTATTTCCAAAACTGGACTTCCTTTTCCACTTATTTGTTACCATGGCACCATCTATTCTGCTAGAACATGTAGTATACTGCAATGGCCTGTTTCCTTTTCCTATATTTCAACAGACATTGCAGGTTTCAAAAGCAGACACAGTGTTTGATTTACATTTGGAACACAATAAATATTTTTTGAATTATTAATTATTTGTATTACACAAGAAATTGTACTTGAGGAGCTACTGCGGTTTCAGTCTTTAAGAACAATCTGCTAGTACAGAATCCTATTCTGAACACATTCATTAAAACATTTTCTATTGCTTTTTATATAAAAGAGAAAATGTTACCTACAACTTATATATTTCAAGATATATTTCTTTCAAAATTATCAAATGCTTTAAACACTCCTATGGCAACTGAATTTTGAAATATCAATATTTGTGTTGAGAAAAGTAAATCTTTGAATCCAATAAGAGTATAATAATGTTAACCTATCTATTTTTCATGAACTATATAAAGGGAAATAGACTGCTTGGAAAAATATTTGTCTAAGATATTTCCAGTGGATTCAGTTTTAATGAGTTCATGTCTACAAGCACGCTGAAGAAAAACTGGCTTATGGAACTGCTTTAGACTATTGGGATGCAATAATAAAAGCTATAATTAGCAGTAGTAAAGCAACATCATTAGTTTCTTGAACATTTTGAAAATACAAATGATTTTGTTTTATAATTTCACTTTCATTCAAATTGCCTATTTTTGAATTTTGATATTTTTGATGTTTCAGAATAAAACATATATATGTATATTTCATTTTACATATGCATCTATATATGTAATACCTTTGTATATATCACAAAATTAAATTGAAATATTAAGTTGAAAGTTGTTCCTAGAGAACTTACTAACTCAATAGTAAAATAAGTTTCTCACAAAAATATATTGAAGTAAAATACTTTTGAGAAAAATTATTAAGTTTTGCATATGACATTTCCTTGAAACACAAAGAAAAATACAATATTTAACACTTACGGTTAAATCAATTAGGAATAAATCTAATATAAAAATATGAGAAATACCAACAGCAGTAATTTAAGTATGTAGTGATATCCCCCCATAAAGAAATTCAAAGAATGGTGTTGGAATTTAGATCTGCAATGTCCTTCCAAATATATGTATGATCTATGGTGATTCCTCTGGAAGGTGATTGCACTTTGAAGTGCTATCCTCATAAGTGGATTTTCCTCTAAGGAGGTCAGTAGCTAAGTATGCTGTTGGGAAGTACAAGTGGGATCTAGTTGGAGAAGCAGGGACACAGCCTGAAAGCATATATGTCCCTCCCTCCTTCTCCATGTTTTTGCTTCCTGTCCACCATGATGTGAGCAGGTTTCCTCTGATAGAACTTTCCACTATTTTCTTTCTACCTTGGATCCAACTGAACATGGATTAAAAATGTGAGTCAAAATAAACCTCTCCTCCTTTAAATCATGAATGTCTGGTAGTGTGTCTCATCAATGAGAAAGATACAGTAAAGACAGACAGTGATGGAAGGAGTGAGGTTGTTGTTAAGACTTCCTAAGCATGTGTTTCAGAAGTCTTTGGAAATGAATTGCGAGAGTTTAGAAGGGTTTGGAGATACTGGCTAGAGAAGCCCTAGAATGCTGTAAACTGAGCTTGATTAGGGATTCTGGTCAGAACTTAGAAGACTTGAATGCTAATATAAATGCAGAGAATATAAACCAGGCTCAGGACGTTTCATTTGGAAATGATTTGGTTTGAGGGCATGTTGTGTTACACTCTGGAGGATAATACATCTATATTTTGCACATGTCCTGAGACTTTGTTGGAACAGATTAGTGGTGGTGGTCTAATTAATCAGGCAGATAAAATTTCAAATCAACTCAAAATTTTGGTTGTGATGTGGGTGCTGCAGGTGTCTTTAGCTGGATTTACAGTAAGAAACAGGATCCAAAATCTCATTTGAAATATTTCAGTTTTGTCAGAAAGAAAGCCCCTGAGGGGCCGTTGAGATGGCTCAGCAGCATAAGCACCCGCCTGGCAAGCGCGAGGGCCCGAGTTCGAATCCCATGAACCCACATACGAAAAAAGGGCCGGTGATATCGCTCAGCGGCATGGGCGCCTGCTGGCGCGTGAGGTCCTGATGTCGACCCCCGGTACCCACAAAAAAAAAAGAAAGAAAGCCCCTGAAAAATGGGGCACAGCAGAGCATGTTTGGGAAAAAAAAGCATTAAAAAAGAATCCAAATACTTTTCATCAGAACAATAGGAAAAGTGGTTGGAGGAGGACATCTCAGAAATCAGCAAGACCCCAACATTTTTAGACTCAATGGTGCAAAAATTAAAGACTTTGAGAAAAGAGTCCCTGGGCACTTTGCTGGAAAAAAGTTGCCTAGAAAATTGGTTCCCTCAGATTCAGTACCCAGGGCTCTGCCATCCAGACACTCAGAGGCTTCTACAAACACTACGCAAGAGGGGCCAGGGCCTGCTCAACCTAGTGACAGAGCTTGACATCATCCACATGGTGCTGGCTTTACAGGAATGAAGAACACAAGATCTATTGGGTCAGTGAGTCTTCAATCCAGATTTCAGACGAATGCCTGGGAACCGAAGTCTTGTGCCCATAAAAGGGCAGTGTGAGAAGCTATAAAAGTGAAGATGAAAGTGCAGTGGAGACAACAGGAATTTGGAGAAGCCAGGAATGTGAATTATCTGTGGAAATCCGCAAGAAGTAAGTGGAGCCAACCCAAGACTATGTGGGCTGCCACCAGCAATGTGGCAGGAGTGACAACACCCAATCTCTTTTGAGTTCACATCTTACCACAACTTCCCCCTGGTGCTGGACATGGGACTACAGGATTTAATGTTTGGCCTGCTGGGTTTTGTCTTTGCTTTGGTCTCATTCCTTTGTGTCCTTTTTTTGCTCTCTTTTGGAATGAGAATACTTATTTTATGTCTTTGTATGTCAGCCGTATTCAAGATTCTTTCTGACTTTTACAGGAGTGAACAGCTAAGAGTCTCATTGGCAGCTTTGGACTTTGACTTCTCAGCAGTGCTGAAACTGTTAGAACTTTGGCAACATGTAGTGATGGACAAAATATGTTTTGCTTAAAGGGTCTTTTGGGGGCCAGGGGGAGAATGTTATGACTTAGAAGTAGAATCTCCCATGAAATTTTCATGTTTTCAGAGGCAGGTCTTTTGGAAGTCAATTGAACAACAGGGAGTCATCCAATAATGAGTTAACTAGTTAAGTGTCCTGTTAGAAGGTGGGATCTGGTCAGAAGTGGCAGTTCACTGAAGGTATGATCGGATAGGGGGCATTTTCCTCCTCACCTCCTCCCTTCTCTCTCTTTCCTGGCCACTATGATGTAAGCAGATTTCTTCCAGCAGACTCTTCTACCACACTTTTTCTGCTTTGGAGCGAGCAGAATGGATTGAAAATGTGTCAAAATAAACCTTTTGTTTTATAAGTTGTGCCTGTTGACACTATTGTTTCTTTGCTATGAGAAAGTGACTAAGACAGAAGATAAATCCTGGAATTAGTTCCCCAGTTAAACTAAAACAGAATTAATGATGTTTTTGCCTTTCTTTCATGGTTAAATGATGATATCAAGCTCCACAAATCACAGAATAGGATCAGAACAAAGTGGTAATTATGGATCCAAATCTTGTCATTTACCTGAGAAAGTGGAATCATTCAGAGGACTCCCAGATATTCTGCTGCATCTCATTAATGAGAATTATTTCTCAGGCTGCAACTTACTACAAAGGAGATAAGGAATACAATCATTTTCATTTCCAAACCTGTACAGAAATCAGACAAAGGAAAAGAAAGGGAAATGCAAAATATTTATTTCTCATTATATAATTTAATGATTACAAATTTTATGCTCTTCTTAATATATCTCACTTCCAGCAAAAGCCATTTAACAAGATTGTGGTAGCAAAGAAGGGGACAAGAACACTATTTAAGTATTTTTAGGCATTATATACTCTTCACTGTTTTTATCTGTGGACTTATGTTTCATGTTTTAGCTTTCTTAAATAATGTATGTAAAATTTTGATATTGATTATAGGTCTACTAAAGTGATGATTGATCTTATCTGTTAATATTTTACATACTCCCAAACAATTTTCTTTATAAAACCTTTCTTTTTTCAGATAAGTGTCAACACAATTGTAGTATTTTAACCCTCTTTATACTCTTTCATATTTTGTTTGACAGACTATATTGAAATATTTTTAATTAAAAGATGACTGGTGGAAATTATTAAACATACAAAGCATGTAAAGAGGCAGTACATATTTATAGATGACTTTCTGGAACAACAGACATTGGAGAAACAAGATGAAAAGCTGATGAATGCCCAACTTCCACTGGATTCTCTCTCTTTCTCCCTCTCCCTCTCCCTCTCCCTCTCTCTCTCTCTCTCAATATATATATATATATTGGCTTTCTGAGATAGTATTTCACTTTGCAGTTCAGACTGGCCTTGAACTCACTGCAATCCTCCTTCCTTAGCATCCTGAGTGCTGGGATTACAGGCATGCACCACCACACCTGGCTAGATTTTAGATTCTTGATCTTTCTTGTCAGTCTGGTAGGGCTGGATGTTAGACAACAGAAAATGACTCTTTTAAGCAATATGACTATGGAAGTCTTTGTCTCTTAACTTGAGTGACTATGAATTGGTATTCCATATTAAAACTCATTGCCAGTTCACTTTTGTGGTTAGTGCCAGCAACTACCCTTCCTTTAACATGATGAAGAAACTGAAATGCAAGCACTTTGATTCAGCTATAGGTACAGTATATTTGTGGAAAACATCACCAATTTTTGCTAGGAAAACAATAGTCTTTTCACTCTACATCAAGTCCCTGGGTCCAAATTTTCTAAATGACCAGGTCTGATTAAATAAAGTGCTGGGGAAGAATTCATTTCAGTAGAATGTTTCAGGAAGACAATTTTCTACCAAGAGGAAAGTGTGCAGTGGATAAGTTAATTTGGGCGAAAAAATTTTAACAATTGAAATACTGATTTTAAAATGTCAGATTTTTAGCCAGCTGTGATGGTGCACAACTGTAGTCTCAGCACTCTGGAGGCTAAGGCAGGAAGATTGCTGTGAGTTCAAGGCCAGCCTGGACTACATAGTGATACCCTGTCTCAGAAAATAAATCAATAAATCAATCAATAAATAAAAATAAAATGTCAAGTTTTTTAAAAGTTTTTACTGGTTTTACTTATATATCCCTATTACAATTTCTAGTAATTTTTAGAGTTGTTCAAAGTTTAATATTATCTGACCAAATTTTAAAAATCCATGGCAAAAATACAAACAATATATCCATGGCTTATATGAAGCCTGAAAACTTGTCTAATGGAGAAATAAAATAATTAGTATGCTAGTTTGAAAGATAAAATAAAACTAACATTTTCTTATGTTATTTCTGAATTTAAGTCATCTCAGAGAAATAAAATATTTTGAATTATATTTAAAAAGTTATACCACTTTTATTAGGATTAACCACAAAATGATCTTATAATTATCTTCAATTACTAAAATTTTACCTATTGTAAAGATAGTTGCTACAATCCTTTAAATTCGTTAGTTTCTAATGTTTGTGTCACTCCTCATTCTAATCTCCAGTTACACCTTGAGTTTTTAATAAAAGTATATATAATTAAATATATTTTTACAAATGCACTTTATACAGCACTATATTTCAGTGACAGCCCCTGAAGGAACATGATTTTTAGCACCTTAGCATCAATCAAAAGTGCCACTGAAGAAACATAGGTCATTACCTCATATATTTAATAACACAAGGTGGAAAGATATGTGACTGCAATTATAGTTTAAGGGAGAACATATTTTTTCACTAATAGACTCTTTCTTTCTGAAATGTTGACTATTTCATTATAGTGTCTTATTAATGCCTAAACTTTTGAAATTTCCTCCCATGAACAGCTAGATATACTTAGGAATTAAATGGCAGAAGTAGCATTGGAAAAAAGAACATTTACCTCTACAGAAAATGTAAAAAGAAGTCAGAAAATAGCAATCTCCTTTTTAGCAACCAGGTGAGCACAGATTTTACAGGCTAGACTGATGTCACACCAGAATGACTGAGCCAGGTCCTCAAGACCTTAGGCCTGGTGCCCACTGTCTCATTCACCATGCTCCATACCTGCTGTCACAAAAGAACTGATCTTTTTGCTATTCTCATCCATATCCTCCAAATGTTCTTTGGATCCTGTTTTTACCTGCTTCCTAGAAAACTTATCATCATATTTGTTGCCCTCATGCTCTCTAAACTGTGTCTGTCACAGTAACCTCTAAATATGCTCAACTCTCTTCAATTTTATGAGAAAAATAAAAGTGAAGCCAGAGCACTAAAAACAAGATTACAAATTTTGCATGTGAAGCATCTCATTTCTCACTTCAGCTGCAGAATTTCTTTTGAAATACATGTATGAAAGCTCTTTTACCATATCAGAATATCCAGGCTTCCCTTCAGTTGCTCAAAGTACTTCGTTTCTTTTCACCACAGGATTTTTGCTCTCACTAGTTTATGCTGTGGCTGTACTTTCCACTCAAAATTACCATTGACATTTCCCCTAGTTAAGTGTTGCTCATCTTTTAGCTATCAGTTCAAACATTACTTCTGCATTTTTAAAAAATTATAATATCTCATCATTCATTTTTCATCATGTTTGTCAGTCTGCACTAATCCATCAGTGTGTTTTTATTACTCTCTTCTTAAATTATAGCTGTAAGGCCCATAAAGTGCTGATAAGCTTGATTGTGTCAAGTTCATTGACATGGGAGCTTCCAGGGGACTGGTGGTGCACAATTCTGTTTGTGTGTGTGTTGGTCATGGAGGTGTAAACTTGGGTGCCATATCTTGTCTCATGCCCCTTTATGTCTGGCACTACTCCTCCGCTCTGCTTCCCAGCAACCATGAACTGAGCACCTTTGTTCTGCCATGCCTTCCTTCCATGATGTTCCTGCCTATGAGCATTTGGACCATGTACTAAGCTCCCTAAAGCCATGAGCTAAATAAACCTCCCCTCTTTTAAATATTGGGTGTCTGGTATTGTGTTCCACTGAAAGCAAAGCTAACTAATACAGAAAATGAGTACCAGAAGTGTGGTTGCTGCTGTGACTGTACCTCACAGTATGATTTAAACCCTTTGGAACTGCCATTTAGGACATGTTTGGGAAAATTGGGAGATGTGGGGTAGAAAATCCCTAGATTGTTATCTAAGCAGAACTTGATGAAGGCTTCTGCTCAGAGATCAGAAAACCAGAATGGTGATAGGAATGTTGATATTAAAGGCCAGGTTCATACTTTTTCAATTGGGAGCAAAGATTCTTCTTGGGATTGGACTAGAGACCATGAATGTTATACTCTTGCAAAAAATTGTTTGCATTTTTCCATGTTCTGTGGCTTTGAAGGAGGCTTAATTTAAATGCTATGGGCTAATTAAGCTGGTAGAGAAAGTTTCAATACAGCCCGAAGTATACTCTGTGGTATGGGTACTGCAGGCTGCTTTAAGCCAAATTTATATTGAGAATAAGGGATATAAAAAAAAAAAAAAGGGCCAGTGAGATGGCTCAGTGGTGTAAGCACCTGCCTGGCAAGTGTGAGGTCCCAGGTTCGACTCCCAGTACCCACATACAAAAAAAGGGCCGGTGATATTGCTCAGTGGCATGGGTACCTGCTGGCGTGCGAGGTCCTGAGGTCAACCCCCTGTACCCACAAAAAAAAAAAAAAACAGAGCAGAAAAACTTGAAAAAATTAAATTTTGGTCTGGAAAACATTGGGACCAAAAGATGCATGGTAAGCAAAGAGATTCATGCCATTAAAAAGAAACCAAGCACTCCCTACAGGGACAAGAAGAAATATTTCCTGATGGCATTTAAGAAATCAGCAGGACCCCCATCCATTGCAAGTTCAAAGATGAAAAACTGTAAACCTGTCAGTTGTGAAGAGGGTCCTAGGTCCTTGCTCAAGAAAGTTTGCCTAGGGAATTGCCTCCATGAAATTAATTTTACCATGCTCAGACATCTAGGCACTCAGATGCTGCTGCTGTTGGGTCTAAGGAGGCCTGGCTTCTATATGGCTCCTACACTGATGGCACACTTTGGCACCATCTGTGTGATGGTAGTTTTATGGGCATTCACAATACAAGAATTCTGGTGTCAAGTAGAAAGTCTTCCACCCAGATTTAAAAAGAAACCCTGGGAGGCCAGGCAAGTAGGTCCTGAGAATTACAGTGCATGAGCTTTGGGGATGAAGCCAAACACATAGTGGGAACTACAGAAAGCTGAAGATGCCTAGAACATCTCTCTAGGGAAGTTGCATGTAATGAACAGAGAGAGCCAAACAGAGAGGCTATGTGTGCTGCATCCAATAATGCCATATGTTTCAGCCAACCAAAGCCCGCTGTAACTCATAGCTCACCATGTGTGTCTTGGATGCTAGATATGAAGCTACAGAACTTAATGTTTGTCATGTGTGGTTTTTTTCTTGGTTTGGTCTAATACTTTTCTATCCCCTTATTTCTCCATTTTGGAATGGGAATGTACCTTGGAATTACACAAACTGTTTTTCTGTTTTTTTGTTTTTGGGGTTTTTTTGGGGGGGTACCGGGAATCAAACTCAGGACCTCACATTTGCCAGACAGGCATTGTGCCACTGAGCTAAATCCCTAGCCTTGTTTGTTTGCTTTTTTTTTTTTTTACAGAGATTCACAGATAAGAATTTACCTTTAACCTCAGAAGAGATTTTGACTTCAACTTTTGAAAAATGCTGGAACTTTCAAAATTATGAGGAAAAGACTATTGTGTTCTCCATTGAAAGCAGAATTGTAAAATACTAGGCAGAATTATTAACTTATTATTGCATTTATTTGGAGATTAAGTGTTGTTTCAGGTTATGTATTTTGGATGTCAAGTGACAAGGGATGGAACGTGAAGTTTAAGCTTCAGTTTTAAAATTTGACTGGAATGGGAATCACCCAGGGGATTGGGGGGCACACTGCTGCTTATGTCTGGGTGTGTCATGGAAGTGTAGGCTTGGGTAATATATCTAGTCATCATCCCTTCCCTTCTGGTGCTGGTTCCCTGTTCTGCTTGCCAGCCACCATGATCTAAGCAGTTTTTCTCTGCCATACTCTACCATGATGATATTCCTGCCTAGAAACCTGCAGATCATATACTGAATCTCTTGAAAATGAGCTAAATTAAACCTCTTTTCCTTTAAATTGTGCATGTAAGCTATTGCTTCCCAGCAACAGAAAACCTGACTTACACACATAGGAACCAGAGACAGTATCTTTTTACTCCTTTTCTGGACTATCCAATGGTAGACAATGTTGACACATAAGAGGCATTTGGCAAATATTTCTGAGTGGATAGTTTCACTGAGTAAGAATAATTAATTTGGTGCATTTATCTAGATCTGGCTTTCTTCCAGGGATAAATCAATAAAACATAAAAATTTTACACTTGTAAGTTTTAAAAAGCATTCTTGAAAATGCAAGGGAGATTATTAATCTCAAACCAAACATCTTCACTGCACCTTGGGGAATGATAAAAAACACAGCAAAAAAGAAAAACCTCTTAGAATTTCAGTGGCATAGCATGCATTTTTAATGCATAAGTTTTGTTCATCCTTGAAGGTAGAAATACATGTTTTAGATTTCTGAAAACTTTAATTTGCACACTAGTAGAATATGAAAGATTTTATGTAAAATAACCTGCAAGAGGTAATTTCCTATCATTCTTAAAGTGCTGTCCTATGAATCACTACAATTATGTGTAACATTTCAATGAAAGATTATTTATGTAATCAATGGCTTTTCATAAATGCCATTGAGATTTCTACATTTGTCTAATTAATATTGCACAGAATGTTAATAAACATTTTAAAAATGACCAAAGGAGTTGTATTCCTGCACACCAAATTGTACACAGAAATTGTATTTTTTAAAGCAATTATTCATAAAATTTGATATAAATTTAAATGGAAAATATCAAAAATAATTTACTATTTTATTATAATTTTAAATGAGAAATAAAATAATAATATTCGTAAAGCTAAATGATACATTTTTATACCAGAAGACTCTGTATAATTTAAAATGATACTTCCAACTGAGAGCCTTTAGATTAACGTAAGCCTTGGGAATGGGCACTAAAATAATACATACAAGGTACCCAGTCCTTTGATGGCAAATGCTTAACAGACTTTGATATGTCACTGAATTAATAGAATTTATATTTGCATTCTGTATTTGAACAATTTCTTCCAATTTCATTTCCCATTCTGTTTCCTTTTGTTGATAATCATGATATCTTTCAGTAAAACATACTTTCTTTGGGGAATAATCCAAACATAGACCAAGTCAGAGTGCCAGAGCCTGATAAAGACATGATGTTTAGTATTCATTCCCATGCTTGCAGAAATAGACAATATACAGGAGGCAAATGAGAGTAATCATACTGAACCTTCAGTGAGTTATATCAAGCTATTGTTTTCTAACAGTCTACAAGGCACATCTTGTTATGATATTCCTGATGAAATATTCTAGCTTATTAGACAGCCAACTGTTACAGCAGTAATGTGGTCCCATTTAACAACATTAAACCCAAATGACTATCAATGTTTAATGCTCCCTTTTGTCACAATGGTAACCTTTATTTCACAAGTTAATATTTTCTCAATGAAAATGTCCTCCTAAGGAATTGATTTAGTTTCTCTCATAACCTAAAGGTGAATATCTCACTTTTACTCTTTGATATATACAGAAGGAGGGGTCTATATTGGTAGGATAGACAGTAACTCATATCTCTTATTTGAGTCAAAGTGGAAATATAATTCAATATATAAGAACCTACTTATTTCTAATTCTGAAATATTGTAATCAAATGGATTCTGATATTAATTTGACTTTTCAAATATTTTTGCTGGAAATAATATACAATATCCTTTCAACTAGATGACCTTAACCAATACTTGAGTCACATTCAATTGAAATCTGAAATAAATAAGTGACTATCAAAATGTCAATATGTGCAGCAAAAGTGGGTCTTTGTTGTAAAGGAACACAATCATAAACTCTTAACATATTTATTTTTGATATAATTTAAGATATTTTACTTAATGTCATCTTTTCGCATGATTAGAAGTGAAGTATTATAGTGTTGCCAAGAGCATTATTTATATTTTACATTCAGGAAATACTAGTCCTTGGCAGTATTAGATAAAGATATGGAGGTGTAATTCTAAATGGTCTTTATAGATGATATAACAATATTTACAAATTATTAAATCATACTTCATCCAAATGACTTCCACTGATGATGTGTGAGAAACAAACAGATGATAAGGAAACATTTATATTAAACTACAAAAATGTGTCTTGTCTTGGGTTTGGTTTGAAATATTTGTTTTATACAGAGATGACACAAATCCTTCCCTGTATAATTGATGATGATGATGATGATGATGATGATGATGATGATGATAATTGTGGGTGGTGTGGGATTTGAAGAGAAGTTAGTGAAATAATGAATACTTTATTGGGTAACTGTTTCAGTCTTTCTCATGCTGACTTCACAATATACCTTAAGGAAATTATTGATGTACACATCATACAGTAGTAGAAAACTAAGCTTCAAACTATTAAATTGCTATCCCTAGTTTAAAACATTGCTTAGTTGTAAAGCACATCATTGATTTCAAGTTTAGTTTTCCCAGTTACATTGTACAACAGGGATTTTCAACCCTTAGGCTGTAGAAAAGTAATGGTCCCTGCCCTTTTGGAAAGAGGCCACACCATTGGATGTGATCAGCAGGTAAGCCAGCTAATCTTCATCTGTCTTTACAGCACTCCTCATGGCTCATATCGCTACCTGAACTCTGTCTCCTGTCAGATCAGCAGCTGCATTGGATTCTCTCAGAGAAGGGCAATCTTGATGTGAACTGTGTCACATTGTGCCCAGGAGGGACTGTCTAGTTGCAGAAAAACAAGTTGATTTGTTGATCATTCATTGATTGATTCTGCATTGATTCTGCATTATGGGGAGTTGTATAATTATTTCCTTATATACTGTAAAGTAACAATAATAAAACAATATGTGTACAGAGTCCAGCAAAATGTATACACATTTTAGAAAGAGAAAACTTATATAAATATTTTCATACTAAATTTATTGAGACATCTTGAGATTAACAAAAGTTACCTTTGGCCTCTACAATTACAAGAGATGCTCAAAGTGATGGCCACTAGCTTCCAGACATTTATCAGTACAGCAAAATGTTGCTTGGGTAACCTTGGTCAGTGAGATTGCTAAACATGCATTTTCAATTTCTTCTCTAAGTATAGTGGTTTTTCTGCAATATATGTCATCCTCTAGGGAAAGGTAACACCATCTGTTGAAAAAACATACTATTTTATCTTTTCTGGAAGTGTATATATATATATATGGACTTTGTATCTATTATAATATAATAATAATAGAAATAAAAGAATAAAGGACACGATAAAAGTAATGTACTTGAATCATTCTAAAACATTCCACCTCCCAGGCCCATGGAAAAGTTGTCTTCCATGAAACTGGTCCCTGGTGCCAAAGATATTGGGCAATGCCCTTATATAGACAATACACTTATAACAGTGACTGAATTTTCTCTAATTCCTATTCTTACACTTTTCTCAAAATTTTTATTAATCAAAAATGTTTACAAATAACCATATTAAAAAATCATCTACAAAATATTGGTGACATTAATAGACACATACTGACTTATTGAAACCGAGTCAGTAAATACATTACTCCTTAGTAACTTCTATTTTATAGATATAAAACACTTCTAGAGGTCTCAAGCCCAGATAGTTAGATAGCCTGGTAGATACATATATAGATAGATAATATATAGGTAGAAAGATAATGTTTTCACAATTTAAAAAATGGTAATATTGACATTAAACTATTTTCACAGGTGGTGAGTAAAATCCCACATATGTCATTCAGACTCTTATTATTTCAAAAGTGAGACAATGTGAATCCCAATTGAATCTGAGCAGTCCTTATAGTTTTTAAAACATTTGATTAATTCAGCACCTGTTTTCCATAAAGTCTATTACAATCATATGCTTCCCTTTGGTCAAAATAAGACTAACAACTACCACCACCATAAAACAAAATATAAACAAACACCAATTTGAAGAAATTTAATGATAACATTATAATATATAACATTTTAACTTGAAGAAAATTAGAAGAATAAGTATTTCAATGATTCATAAACTGGCTGGAGATTAAACATTAAGTTCATTGAATTTGTAAAATCACAAATTCCCTTCATTACTCTGAATCAGATGTAATGAGGAATTGTAGTTTTAAACATTTCTTGGGTTACTGTAATAAAATTTGTTCAAGCATTTGAAAACCTCTAGTTTTAAGTTCTCATTTTATAGTAAGAAAAACAATTTTTTTTTCTTTTTTTTTTTGTGGGTACCGGGGGGTCGACCTCAGGACCTCGCGTGCCAGCAGGCGCCCGTGCCGCTGAGCAATATCACCGGCCCCTTTTTTGTATGTGGGATCCGGGAGTCAAACTCGGGCCCTTGCGCTTGCCGGGCAGGCGCTTAAGCCGCTGAGCCATCTCACCAGCCCAAGAAAAACAATTTTTATATACAAAATGTCAAAGGTTTTCACTATTTTTGTTATTTTTTAAATTAAATATCTCTAGGCTTTATAGCTGGTTGAATATAATCAATTAAATATAGTATCTTTATAAGATATGTCATACTATATGTTACAGTAATTCCCACCTTCTAAAGGAAATCTGAGTGAAATAGATGAAAAGGGAGCTTGTCAATTAACTTGTATGAAACAACCTAATTTTATAACTATTGAATTTCAGAAGAATTGAGAAGCGGCAACTAATTTTTCATTTGTATTATAGAATGGCTATATTTAACTTAGATATTACATGCATGATTGACATAGATACATACAACATTAGTAACATGGATCAAAGTGAAAAAACAAAATCATTCCATATTAATGTACCTAAAACCTTACAGTATATATGAGTTTCATTAGTAACATATGTAAACCAGTGAGTCAATTTAAAAAATCATGGATTAATGGGTAACCTGTAGTCAAGAAATATTCTAGAGGTGATGTATACTCTATTTTTTAAATAAAGTGTTCTTGGAATGATAATTAGAAGATTTGTTAATGAGTTATTTTTGCCAAATGTACACATTGTGTGTTATTTTGTTTTTGGAATTGAACAGAGTTATACAAGAAGAGAAGAAATCTTATCCAAATGATGGATGATCCCATATGCAATCAGTAATTAACTCTCTCTTCATCATTTTATTTATTTTAATGTTCCTTTTTTGGCCCCTGATAATTAATTTTTGAAAATTATAAATGATTATAAATTAAATTTTCCTCCATTTCTCATTGCATACTGCCAATTTTTCAGGCATGTATCGTGAATTATATAATTATCTAAAAAAACAGCAAATCAGTGAACAATGTGAGTGATATTCTATTGTTTAAAATCCAAACTAAATAAATAAACAAACAGACATTAAGCATATGTTGTGTGTTCATAGTATGACAGGTCATGAGAAAATGATGGTGAATAAGAAAATTTCTTCAGAGACATGGATCTAATACATTGGCTCTTAACACATATTTTACTCTGAAATCAAAGTTAAGCATTTCTTTTTTTAGTATAAGTTATTGCTTCTTACTATACATCACTAATTCTAATGTTCAAATTGTTTAAATATACCTTCACAAAATTCTAAGATAATGCTATTACTCCCTAGAAGAGTGACAATATTTTAATGTGAATAATCATATAATTATTAATTTATACATAGGCTGCATTCAACTTTACAATGTTTCTTCCTCAAGTGCAATCACCAATTTCCACTGCTATGAGCATAACAGAATGCATTACTTATCCTGAATAAAGTCAGTGTGAAACAAACATTCGAAAGCAAAAGCTTTCTACTAACTCACAGATATGAAATCAGTATCTCCAACAAATGATGTGCTTAGTGTTGGCCATAATGAATTAGTGTCAAAAATATCAGATATGCAGACAAAATAAACCTTATGTTCCTGTAACACACACATATTTTTAATCATATTTTATTGGCACATTTTAGATATACATAAGGATCACATTCATCATAAAGAATTTGTACCTTTACATGATATAACTTGACTTTTTTCCCTTTCAACTACCCTCCCTTCAACCCCTCCTCCCCTCTTCATTTACAAAAGCTTTGTTTCCATTTTTTCCTTCTTTTCCTATTTTTTAAACTTCTCTTTCCTTTCTCCTCCCTCCTTCCCTTGATCCCTTCCCCATTTGAACATTTTCTTCCTATTTCACAATATCTAATATAAATTTTGGTCTTTACTTACACTTTCAATTTCTTACACCAGAAAAACAATGTGGTATTTACACATGTGTGTCCCATTTATTTCAGTTAAGAGTATGGTCTTCAGGTGCATCCATTTATTTATAAATGTCTCAAGCTTATCCTGCTTTATGGCAGAGTAGTACTTCACTTATATTAAAAAAATTTCTCCATCCATACATCAGTTAATGGACATTCGGGCTGTTTCTAAGATTTGGCTATTAAAAATTGTTCCGCTATATACATGGGTATGCATATATCACTGGGGTATGATGCTTTCTATTCTTTTGGAAAGATACCCAGAAGGAGAATAGCTGGGTCAAATGGGACCTCTGTCCTAGATTTTTGAGGAATCTCCACAGTGATTTCCACAGTGGTTGCACTGGTCTACACTCCCACCACCAGTGGAGAGGGGCTCCTTTTTCCTCATAGCCCCCCCCCACCATTTGATATTGGTTGATTTCTTGATATGAGCCATTCTTTCTAGAGTGAGAAGGAATCTCTGTGTTGTTTTAATTTGCATCTCTCAAATGACCAATGATGTTAAAATATTTTTTCAGATATTTATTTGCTGTTATTATTTCTTCATCTGAGAAACGTGTATTCATCTCAGATGCCCATTTTTGGATTGGGTATTTAAATTTGGAGGGTCTTATTTTTTTAGTTCTTTATATGTTCCTAATAGTAATCCTCTGTCTGAGGAACAGCTGGCAAACATGGTTTCCAACACTGTAGGCTGTCTATTCAGTTTGTTGGTGGTTTCTCTTTGTGTGCAAAAGCTTTTAAATAAGATGAGATCCTGATTATTGATCCTTTGTGATAGTTCCTGTAACACAAAGATATTTAATTTTTTTTTTTTTTGTCTTTTTGAGACAGGGTTTCTCTTCATAAACCAGGTTGGCCTCGAACTTACAGTGATCCTCCTGTCTCAGCCTCCCAAGTGCTACGATTACAGGCATGTGCCACCACACCAGACACAGGCATACACATTTCATATATATGACAGGAAGGAAAAACAATTTCCAGAAAATGTTTAAGTTTTTATTACAGTATATTCACATAAAACAGTGTGTGGGGGGGGTGTCACTCAGGAGTAAGATCCTGTGTTTTAGGCTAAACCAGGCAGAGAGAGAGAGAGAGAGAGAGAGAGAGAGAGAGAGAGAGAGAGAGAGAGAGAGAGAGAGAGAGAGAAACAGACTGTTGTAGTGGTTTTTAGCTAATTATGTGTCCTACATAAAGACTATTATTTAACAATATTTAAAATGAATACCACACTTGTTACATAATTTACCCTTCACAAATATTTGTACAAGATAAAATAAAAAGAAATCTTTAGCCAGTTTCCTAGTTACATAAAAGCTATCTTTACTTCACTATGTAATTCTTCAGTATTTAATTGGTTACACATAATAATTTTCAGTCCTACATTTATTAAGTAAAAAGATATGCATTATTTCCCCTAATTACTCAAAAATTGAGACTGGTATAGCAATTTTCAAATATGAAAGCATTTGAAAGCCCACATGACTCCTTTTAATAGCATTTAAAGCAGTTCATAACATCTCACTGATAGATTTAATTGTTCATACTCAAATGTTTTCTGATTCAGTGTCCTCTCATTTCGTATCTGAAGGACTTAGTATTTTAAGGGAAAGTTGGAAAGTGAAAAAAAATACAACAGAATGTCATTCTCCATAAAAATGAAACCAGTACTTTTTTTCTTTTCTGAAGCAAATATAACTACATGAGTTTTTCCATGCAGCTGCCAAACAGAACTATGACATGGACAATTTATTCTTTTCAGCCTTCTTCATGATGGAGCAACAAGCTTTACTGTGTCAAGCTACTAATGCTGGACAATTCAGGTAACTCACATAAAAGATGCCTGTTTACTGACCTAGTTAAATGACATGTTTACCTTTGTAGAAACGAATGCTAATCCCTCTTCCACACAGTGAAACACACATCTTAACAAATCTGTCAGTCACTAGAGCTGAAGGATTCTATGTTGTCCTTCATACTTAACTAGAAAAAGGCCACAAATCAAATAAGGAAATCTCTTTTTTCCAACTTTGGACATTTTGTCAATTCAAGTATTGTCAAGAATTAAGATGATAAATCACCTGATTTAGAAGCACAAAAAGAGAAGATAAAAGCATCAGGAAAAAAGGTTAATTTGTAGACATTTAAATATATAGACAATCCACATAATAGTTTTATACATCTTTATAATATACGTTCTGTTTCATATGTTTAAAATGTACTTTAAATAACTTAATTCAATTTAATTTATCTCCTTTTAGAAAGCTAACAGCAATTTCATATTCAAATATGAACTGCTTTCAAAAACCAGGCTTTATCACTTCTAATAAGTGATCTCTGGCTTCATCCTGCATACTGAGCACAGGACATAAATGTCTTTAAAGTGCCATCTTGCATTCCTTCAAAATGATCTATTTCTTTCCACTTATCTATAAATAATTACAACTGTAGTTTTGTACAATCATTTCATTTTTAATAAATATTTCAGTAAAATTTTCTTCTCTATGTTTATTTTCCACCCTTCAGTTATTTTCCATAAATTTAAAACATCCAAAACTATCATTATTAAATTGTAGGGCATATTGTTTATGTTATAATGAAAAACAAGTACCATTGACAATACTGTAATGCACCTGTAATATATACTATCCATTAATTTATGAGTTAATATTATTACAATGAATTAAATGTTTATTTCATCTGCTTTAATTTTAAATTATTTTAAATTATGTCTTGATAATTAAAACATTAAAGCCCCACCAGCAATATTTTATATTAAATTGTTGGGCTGGTGGTGTAACTCAGTGGGAGAGTGCCTGCCTAGCATGCTCAGGAACTGGATTTGATCTTATCACACCAAAAAAGGTTGTAACAGGATTTCCAATTGTGAGTTCCTTTAGTCTAAGTTCATATCAACAGTAGCAATGAATGCTATGTCATGGCATTATAACATACACCAAATCTTAACAGAATCAGAAATATAAGAAATATAAATTGTTGTTAAACCTTTAGAATTCTTGAAAAATTTTGGTGACTCCTCTGAGGATATTTTACCAGACTTATTATTTTGTATGTGTAGTCCCTTACATGATATAAGCTTACCACTTCAATACTGATATTATATTCTACTTTCACATTTTCTATATTGTAAGTATTAAGTAAGTTCATTTGGATTCATAGAGGAAAGTTTATAAACACTTACTTGATGTGAAAATTCCAGGAATCTTCTAGAAACATTGACTAGTAGGAAAATGTTTTTCCTTTGATAATGCATCTATTATACTTTTCAATTTAAACCAAAAGAAAATATACCATTCAGAATGACTGCAATTTGAGTACTTGCTAGAATTTGAAAATGCTTTCAAAGAAAGCTTACATATTTCTATGTATACATAAAATTTACATGTTTTTATAATTGAAATTAAACTAAATTGTTTTGTTCAAAATTATTGGGCAATAGTGAAATTCCCTAAATTAGTTATTTTACAAAATACAATGGCAACTATGAATTTAAAAACAAAAAATTGATTATAAATTTTTAAAGTCTATATTATCAACAACTTCAAAAACTATAGACATACAAATTTAAACATGCTACAAATAAGGTACATGTTTGATTCATATCATCAATATTCTATAATAGAACACCATTTGCTATGGCTTGATAAGTATCCCCCAAGTGTCCATGGGTTAAAAGTTTGGTCTCCAAGGTGATGCTATTAAGGAATGATTGGACTTTTGAGTACTGGTGCCAAGTGGAATTCACTAAGGTGACTGGCAGCATGTCATTAAAGGGGGTCATGGAACCCTAGTCCCCAAGACTCTCTACTTCCAGGATGGTGATGCTGTACCCTTCTTCATGTTGGGTCATCCTTATCAGAAAGCCAAAGAAATAGAGCTGCCTACACATGAACTGGAATCTTCAATAACAAAGATCAAAATAAATCTTTGCTTTTTATAAGTTAATTGATTCAGGAATTTCAGTACAGTAACATGAAGCTAAATATTGCATGATCCATAAAATTGCTGTTCATAAGTTATTCTGTTTTCTCATCAAATACTTTCATAAGAATAAAGTAGGGTACATTTTCTCAAGTACATGGTACACAGAGAAGTATGTGATGATTTTACAATATTAGTCTTCCATGTTTTGCCCTGGGTTTTTGTTTATGCCCCTCCGACCCTACACTACTTATGGCTGAAACATAAACTTATCTCCCTGTAAGATAGCATGACCCACTGAGAGTAACCTTAGTGCCTTTACAAAGTGTATGTCTTCACTAAAACAAAGCCAACAGCTCTGTTTTTGACATGTGTTTATGTCCAACTCAATGTCTTTCTTTAAATCCTGTTTATGACACAAAAACATGGTGCAATTTGAACTGGTGTGAACTCTCAAATTTATGCTCCTTTTAAAATTTCAAATTACTCTGCCTTTTTCTACATTTTTACATATCTTTTCTTTTAGGAAATAAGCATTGTCTATCCTATTTCCATAATTTCTTAATAATATCCACTTTCACCTCTGATTTGGACATAGTCCCCATAAAACTCTTCCAATGCATTCATTTATCAATTTTATTCATTCTTTTTTATCTATAATGTAATTAGAGCCAATTTCCTTGACATCCTATTTTTTCATCTGTTACAATGTTGATATTAATATTGTTCTTATAACAAAACATTTTTTATAAATATAAAAATATAGTTACTACATAAAATAGTCTTCAGCACATAATAACTACTATAATATGTAGTTCTAAATATTCACTTCCAAAACAATTATTATGAAGTCCATTTCTTTATATACTTGATTTGTGAACTCTAGGTTGGCACTTAAATATGACTTCCCCAGTTTCCTATGGGAAATTCCTTACTTTTCTAATGCTAACTACATTCTCCTGAATCCATGTTCTCCTGCCACTTCTCTATCTGTTTATAAGTTGACACTGAATATATAAATATTACCTTTGAACTCCGTATCTCATCTCCCATCTATTTGGTGAGTTTAGTGATATCCTTTATTTTCTCACAATGATCACCCAGTTCAACTCTTTATTGTTGTCACTTGACCCTAAGAAACTCTACCAGGGCAATCTCACAACACATCTTTTATTTCCCCCTGTAAGATTTCCCAAATTTTTACTAAAATTCCTTGACCTGATTTTCCAGAGTTTCCATGACCTGGCTCTCATTATCATTTTCATTCTTGTATCTGTAGCTCCTTTAACTGTTACTAGTCAAGATCTATTTCATCTTTCTTGCAGACATCTTGAGATTTTTAAATATTTGCCACATTTTTCCAGGCATAAAATTTCTCCTGGTGTATTTGTCCATACATTTGTTATTCTTTTTTTTTTGTGGGTACCGGGGGTCGACCTCAGGACCTCGCGCACCAGCAGGTGCCCGTGCCGCTGAGTGATATCACCAGCCCTTTGTTCGTATGTGGGTTCCAGGAGTCGAACTCAAGCCCTTGCGCTTGCGAGGCAGACGCTTACGCTGCTGAGCCATCTCATCGGCCCACATTTGTTATTATTGACCCCCTCCACAAAAATGCTACATATCTTATAAGCCCTATTTAAATTTCTGAATAATTGCATTGAAATTGCTCTCTAAGATAATCTATCATTTGATTAGATTATCTTACTTTCTAATTAAATTTATTATTTTCTGTCTTATGTCAGTTATTTTTGTGCATGCATGGTACTAGAGGTACCTTGTATTATTTTCAAAAGGAAATAACTATATTACTTTTAAGTAGTGTTAAAGGATGCTGTAATAAGTAGAAAGAACAATGAGATTTAATCCTTGTTCACTAAGAAGCTGTAGAACCCAAGGCAAATAACTAAAGACTTCTAAATCTGATTCCTCGTTGTAAATGGGCTAAGATATCTTAAGGTTTGCTTTAGTAACATCATATGGCATTTTTTACTAGTTAGCAAAATGTCTCATGCTTTATAAATATTTAAGATATACTTATTTTTTTTACAAAAAACTAAGCACAGAAATTTATTGGTGAATGCAATACTGCTAAATAGGAAGAAATCTTATATGAGACCCAGTGACTGAAAATAAAAGAGAAACTACTGAAGATTTAGATATATTTCAAGGGCAGTCAATAAATATAATATAATAAAAAACAGAATATTAAAGCAAGGCCAGCCTATCTTTCTTAACATTGCAATGTAATGAGAGAAAAAAAATGAAGCCTAATACTCTCTTAAGATAAATGTACTGTGCACCAATTACTGGGATCACATTTAATTACAGGTATGGACAGCCCTGAGCCAATTGTGAAACATGTGACAACTGTAGAAAGAAGCATAGAATCCAGGTGTTTCTGGAGACTACCATCACACTGCATCTTACTGGTTGTCATGCACTTTATTTCTACATACATTTTATGTCTAACAACTGAATAGATTTAAGGATAGCCAACTTCCTTGTTCTTATTTTTAGGAAAAATCTACATTAATAATGGAGGTAACATAGCACATTTGGTATTTCCTCTTTCCCTCTCTAGCAGTTGACTTGACCCACCATATTTCCTTTTAGGAAAGATTTCTAGATCTGCCAGCTGGTGTGACAGCAACTTGTATATCATAATCTTGCATGACTATTTATAGATTTACTTATTTTAGTATTTAAAAACATAAATGGGGCTATGTTTCTAAATAGTTAAGAAAAGTTTTTAAATCTCACTAGCCCATACAGTTGTGCTCTCGTACATTGTTTATAATGTGGTGATCACATATTCATCTGCAGACAAGGAGGAGAAGGATCAGATCAAGGATGTCAGAGAGTCATCTCCACAACCAGACATGTTGGCTAATACTCAAAATTCATCACTAAATTTTGTTTTGTTTTTATTTATTTATTTTTCTTTATGTGGGTACCGGGAACCGAACTCAGGACCTCGTGCTTGCCAGGCAGGCACTTATGCCGCTGAGGTATATTACCAGCCTTCCTCACTAAATTTTGACTTCATCATCACAGAAGAATGTCACAAATCCCTCTCCCAGTCCTGTGCCAAATCCTTGCTGTGTAGTCTGCATGTCTCTTTCTGAGATTAGAAAATTTCTGATTGTCTGACTTCTCTCAAATTGTTTCCCTATAACTCTTTTGTTCTAATGCAGTGTTTCTCAAATGATCTGATCATAGAAATCATTGATAGTGACAGGCAAAAAGCACAGACTTCAAAGTGCCACCTGTAATCACAGAACAAGAAACCATAGGAATGGTGTTAGAAACTGTATACTACTACTTATCAACACTTCTGATGTTCTTTGTTATATATATTAAGTTACTGGGTATTTTCTTTACCATTGTAGACCTTATTAGCTATCACATAATACTCACTTGTAGCCAACATTTTTAATTGTACTCAGTAAGTGCAATATACATATGGATAACTCTAGGATTTTCTGTTCTTTGATGATGAATTAACATTTCCTTAAGTCTAATTTTGCTATGAACTCCTCAGAAACAGTGGTCAACAAAATTAAAAAAGGCAAACTGAAACAAGGTAAATTAATTTAAAATCTATTTGAGCAAACACTGGTTCATGGACTGGACAGCTTAGAAACAGAAGTAATTTGGGGCTCTACTGAGGAGACAAAAGATTTTTATAAGGTGAACATGGAAGTGAAGCAAAGAAAATATTTGACTGGTTACAATTATGCTTGCTTTACTTGGTCTACCCTGCTGGGATGTTCCTAGGTATATTACCTGTAAAAAGTTGGCAGCATCTAATTCGTTAGTTTTAAATTTCATTTTTCTTTAATATAGAAATTTACAAGAAATAGCACTAGATAAGTTTCACTTACACTTGCCAAGCAATCAAGAGTAAGGTTACTTATGAAGTGTCAGTGGCTTTTTTCTGCTCAGGAATTTTTAGTACTGATATTCATTTTTACTGGACACCAAAAATTGTGAAACCCCTAAAATTACAAACTCATACATGTAATTCAAGCCATTATTATCCATATATACATATTTTCTTCTAAAGTGGCATCACAGGAAAAAAAAAACCTTTCACACTTAGTGAAAAATATACACATTGACATTACCTTACATTTTAAAAAGTTATTTGGAAGTCTCATCTTTGTAATGTTCTTTACCCAATACAGATTCCCTAGTTTATTATTTATAATTTCTTCATTGAAAATATCCTTAACTCTCTTTTCCCTTTGTCCTTTGTATTTACTGGCACATCTATGGATGAAAGCAAGTACTTATTTTCTATATGATTTCCTGATATATTCTATCATTCCTGGATGAAATCCCACACCCTACAAAGACAGTGTCACATTAGATTCATGAATCCTCACCTTTTGTGGCACTGGACAAAGATCACTCACTTACTCTCTATAGGCCTCATACCTCAACATTTCCTCTTTATTTTAACCTACTATACTTAGCGCTCTGATGATGATTTGATGTCATGCTACTAAGAAAAATACAAATGAGGAGTCATATACCCATTTGCTTTTCTTTAACTGAAATTTTCCATATATTTGCTTCTGAACCTACTATCTCCTTCTTTTCTTTTGTGAAAGTAGAAGTTCCACCTTCAATCAAAGCATGAGCCCCTCATTGTTGGTATGGGTCACATTGAAGTCACTATATTTCACTTATTTCTCCTGCATTATTAATATCCCTTTTCAAAAGGATCATTTACATTTATTCTTAATGTTTTTTTTTTAAATAGAACCAATTTAAAGGAGAAAGAAAAAACTTCCCTTGATTCTTAAGCCCATTGAAATTCTACCTTATTCTTCTATCTTTTCTTCATAGAAACATTTTGAAAAATATTGCCTTCTTGTTTTATTTCTACATCCTCACTTTTTTTTTTTCTTTTTAACCTTTACTAGTCTGGTGTTCATTTCATATATAGTACCTTGCAGACTTCCAGTTCTATAAATCCAATGGACACATCAAAGTCCTCATCTAATTTCTCTGTATATATTTTATGTGTTTAATAGCTCCTTCTTAGAAACTCCTGGAAATTATCTTTTAGTTTCAATTGTAACGTATGTCCTGTTTTTTTATATTAAAAATTATGCATCTCCTTTTCTTCTAAAATTTCTAATAAGTTTCTTCAAAATCTATCTTGAGGGTTTTTTTCTCACTATTATATCTTGATATGATTTTGTCCATTCTCATCACTTAAATGCAGTCTTTATGTGAATTGATCCCAACATAGTACTGATGATCAAAAACTCTGCACAAGGTCTCCAAGTTATATATTCAACTACCTAATTTAATTCTGAATGTGAATGTTTAGTAAGAATCTGAAATGTCACAAAAATTTTTTTTTGCTTTTGCCCATATCCATTCATTTTCTTTCTCAATTAATAGAAGTTGGTAAGCTCAGATATCTTCCTGATATTCAAAATAAAAATTGTGTGACTCTTAATTTCTTTGCATCACTTTCTATTCATTACTCAATTTATAGATCCAGCTTCAAGATATGATAAACCAGTCTATTGCACTTTATCTGCAATGATAGCATAACAGTTAGATCACCATATCATGTCTAGACATCTTAGTTATCTTACTTAAATGGTCTACTCTGATTCTGGTCTTATATCCATTCTTTACCTAACTATAATAATGATCATTTGAAAATGTAGAGAAGCACATGTCATTCTTGTCCTCCCTATTCAGCAGTGAATTTCTAATAAATGTAATACAACAGAGATTTTCTTTCATGTAGTTATAAGACCCTGCATACTGTGACTCTTGCCTATATCTCGAAACATTATTTTAATCAAATTTTTCCTTCATTCATTTTGTTTTAATCCAGAAGTAGAAATCCTCTGATTACAGGCAATTTTCAATGTTTCTCTAGTGTTTCTACATGTCTAGGAAGCAGAGGCACTGATGGTCCATTTTTCCAATCAATCTTTACAAGTACATTTATTTAGTGAAGATGTAAGGAAACAGTCTTCTTTCAGAACAAGGATTGCTTAAAAGCTTTGAAGTTACAGATGACTCCTTTCCAGAATAATTGACAGCTTGTTTTGTAGAATTCATTAAATATACAGATTCCCTAAACAATGTCTCCTCTCCTATAACGCAATCCACCAGCCAGACCTCTTTGCACTGACTGTGGAGAATGATTCCGAGAATCCTAATGCTGATAATCTGGCTATCGTTATTATGTGAAAAACAGGTTCACCATTGTCCCCAACACATGAGTCTCATGTCTTTTTCCAGTACTGATGAAATCATTGAAAAATATCAAGTTGTAAGTAGGGTAAAATTTTTAGCTCTTTCACAGTCTTGAAAATGAAAACATGTATTAATTTTGCCAGTAATTCCTGTAGTGTTTGCTTTAAATCTGAGTTATTAGCCTACATTGAAAAATGCAGAGACTCTATGTAAATATGTAGATCTAACCTCCCCCTTAAACATCATAACTTCTCTCTAATCCAGGCCTGCTTCATTCATGGGAAAATCACTTGAGTTGAGTAGTGACTTTTACCCTTACATGAAATGTGCACTCTAACTTTGCTATGTTGCTTCCTTGATACAGAGGTCCATTGTCATTTATTACTGAGCCTGCCCTGTTGTTTTCAATACTAGAAAGGTAAGAGAGAAAACAAAACATAGGCCCAAAGGACTAGTGTGTATTACAAAAATTAGAACAGAACATTTTTCTTTCTGTAAGTAAAAAATATTCCTATGTGTTTAATATGCAGAGAATGTCCCTGTGGGAAGAAGACAATTAAGAGTCCATTAATATGCAAATAAGGTACAAATGTGTGCAAAGAGTACAACTAAAGACAAGGTACTCCTTAACTCATTTACCTAACTTAACGTGCCCCAAAAGACGTTTGAGTCACATTCTCTGTTCTGGTCCAATTGTGCTGCTTTCTGTCCCTAAAACAAAGGACAATCTGACTTATTTCCCTTTTGTACTCCTCTGTCTGCTGAGAGAGCATTTCCTGTGAATCTTCACAAGGCCTGCTTCATTTCAGCCTCCAAAGCTCAGTTGAAATATCATCATCTCAGTGAAGTCTTCTCTAAACAACTATAATATTTCTATCCCTGTCGTATTTCTACCATGTCACATTTTCATGATCTTAATGGCATTTCTCTGCAATTCTAACTTCACATTGGTTTATTTTTTATATATTTAATATCAACTTTATTACTGAAGTATAAGATTTTTAAAGAAAGAGGCCATTCCACGTTTAGGTATCCAGTGCATAGAAAAGCATATGTTTGATACTGGATCCAATATTTTATGAGTAAATAAACTAATTATCCTAAAGTATATTCTGATAGGGTTGTGTGACATACTAGGTGTGACATAGCAGGTGAAGTATCGAAAAATTTTATTGATAAGGTACAATTTTAGGAAATATTGACCTTGTAATGTTTTTTTTTTTTTGTTTTGTGATGTTTATCTTAACATAGCATGAAAAAAATATCTTAAAGGAAAAAATAAAATACTGTTCTAGCTATTTTCATTACTTCAACTGTCAACATGTCATTCTATTTTTATGGAATAAACACTTCACCTTTTTGGTAATCAATTCATGTTCCTAACTGTAATTCCATGTCTTCCAACCACTGGTAGGGTGGAAGAGCCCTGATTTGTAGCATTCTCCAATTTCTGTGTTATCTACACTATTATGGCTGATTTCATGCTACCTATGTGAAGTCACCAAATGCAGAATTAGAAGATTTGCACATTCCATTTTTACAAGCTGCAAAAATGTCCCGGAGCATACTTTTCTTGACAATGTTGCCAAACTATATACTCATATATGTTAAAATTAAAAAAAAAATAGACTCAATTAATTCTGTTTGAATTATGAAGTTTCGTATTTCTCATTACCATTTAATAGTTTGATTCTTCATATCTCAGTTTGAAAGACTCCTTTGCCTTATTTACTTCCAAAGCTTATTTAAGATTTAAGAAAGTTCCTATTAAATTTTAGATGCACATATTCATGGTACATTTCTTCCTCATGCTATTCATCCTTAAAGATGAAAGAGAGAAGAGAATAAAATTTTAAGGGAGAGATACATGTACTCACATTTTGTAAGACATACAGACATTATGATATACAGTATATATTTTCTCATTGCATTATGAACTTTACATATTAAAATGTGATTAAGCTATCATAAGGAAAAACTCTGGAATTCATATAATATTCTCATAATATGAAATTTATACAAATACAGGTATACAATATTAAAATATTTATATGATTACTGTAGACCTCATTGGATCTCTCCATTTTGGGTAACTGCTCCTTTTTTCATCTACTATGGTTTGAGATATGAGTTCTCTGAAATAATAGTCTTAGTTACAATAATAATAGCAAAGCTTTTACTTTTATCATGTTTTTATAGTTTTATAGTTAATTTATGTGTTTTATAATGATCTATTTTTATTTTGTTCAGTGAGATTTATTTGTTATAATATGCTAGAGACAAATGTGGACAGAAAAATTAAATAACCTATTTGATTACACACATGTTAATCTTAAAGAGAATTTGATTTGCGTATATAGTTCAGATTTATAGCCTTTAGAAATCATGGTTTACTGTTTCATTCTCATAGGCACTGAATGAAGACAGGAGCTTCTTTTGCACTTCTCTCATATACCAAACAAAGGTAGAAAACTGCACACCAAAGAGCCCATGACCTTGACAAAGCAGTGCTTATGCCCAGAGTAGTTACTCAGAGGTAGTCAGCTGTGACCTATCAATAAAGCTGTACTACTGACAGCTGGGCAATTAATGCTTTGATTTGGAAGGGAGAGGACATGGATGGCACACACAAAATGTCCTCTAGAGTTCATTCTATGTACCATTTGTTTGTTAGTATAATTTCATCCTATCTGAAATTAGTTCCAGTTGTTGTTGATAACTTTTCCTGAGTGACCTTTTACTATGAGAACGCTCAAGGAAAAATCTATAGCTCCTATGGCTGCAGCTGGTCTCAGTGCTATATCGGTCCTCTCATCTCTAGTCTCTGTATTCCATGGTTTATTCTTCTCACCCTTAATTTTCACTTCTACTGACTAAAGTGTCTTACCTGCTGGATGACCAATTGCCCATCACTGTGATATCTGGACATCTGGCTATTGTAGTATTTTATTTTGGCTGCTTCATTTGATTTCAGAATGGTAAAGTAAGTCCCAGTGTTTTGTTGAACAGTAAACACATTTTTCCTTACTCACATTAAATAATGGCAGCCACAACTGGGTGGGTCAAGTGATTCATAGGCTTGCCTGTTGGTGACTCATTCTACTTCCTGTTGGTCTTTTGATATAAGGATCACAAAGTGGCTGAGAGGCAACTACAGTTTGCAGTCTACTAGGACATTTTCCTTCTTCAATCCACGAGCTCTAGATACACAGAGGCTAAAGTTTCAGAGGGAGGAAGCAACTGAGTGTTTTAGTATGGAGGAGAGATCTTAGCCGCACAGATCACTCACAACTTCTCTGGTTAGCATTCATCTTGCCAGCATAACATCACATCTCAAGTGGTCTTACCCATTTCTTTTCCATGAATTTAGCATTGGCTTAGCACATTTTGAAGGGTAATTATGAGGCTGCACATTACCAGAATCTATTCTCCTCCACGTGGAACTGAGAAGCACAGATAATTTTTTTTTTATATGCAGGTACCAGAAGTCAAACTCAGAACCTCGTGCTTGCCAGGAAGGCGCTTATGACGCTGAGCTATATCGCCGGCCCAGCACAGATCATTTTGCAAAAATAAAGTAAAGAAGATGCACTAGGAAGCAGAGAAGAGACATAATAGGAGAAAAATATCCCTGGTACCCTACAAATTTCAAATCCTTACCCATCTATTTCCTCAGGCAAATCCTGATATGAATTCATTGGCCATGAGTTACATTACTTCCATTCCTTACATAAATTTTCTCTATGTTTAAAATTTCTTGAGTGTATTTTCTAACAAAATTCAAAAGCTTTCTTATAGCAAGCTGCCCTTTCGCTTTTAAGTAATTGTGCAATGAGACTTAACATCCAAGATGCTTTGAAAAATGCAAATGAATATTGGAGGTGGCATTTGTTATGACTGTTGAGCTCTAATAAAGTGCATATTACTAGTAACTCACCTGTTACTAATGTGATTCCCTAGAAAGAAAGAAGCCACCCACACTTGTGAAAAAAAGTCCCACTTAGAAATGCATTATAGGGGCCGGTGAGATGGCTCAGCGGCTTAAGCGCCTGCCCGGCAAGTGCGAGGGCCTGAGTTTGACTCCCGGAACCCACATATGAAAAAGGGGCCGGTGATATTGCTCAGTGGCACGGGCGCCTGCTGGCGCTCGAGGTCCTGAGGTCGACCCCCCGGTACCCACAAAAAAAAAAAAAAGAAATGCATTATAAATAAAAAATCTTAATACCGCAAAGAGAAGGATAGTTTTGCTTATGTAATTCCCATTTTATTTGTGATTTTATCAGGCTATTTTAAAACAGTGAGAAAATGATATAGTAGGTTTAGACTGTAATAAAATGATCTCATTAAGGTTAAAAAAAATCTTTGCTTTGGGTACAAGACTGTTAAAATAAATAGTCTATAATGGTCCATATTTTTCTTCTATAAAACACTGCATATGTTAAGAATCTATAATTCAGATAAAGCCTTATCATTAACTACTATTTTATAAGGTGTTTGACTTTATTTATAATGACTTGATACACTCCGAATAAATATCAGGTCAGAGTGTAGGAGGCAACATTGCTATAAAACATAAAACCATTATTACACTTTTAGTTTTGTGCTTCCCTTTAAATATATGATTTCATTACTATATAATTTATTTGAATAATGTTTTAAGTAGAAAAGACTTGGTAATAATATCATAGTTTTACCCGGGAGCTTGCACAGAAACAAAGTGGCACATATTTGTTCCTGCATTACTCGGCAGTATGATGGATGATGGCAATTACTGGAAAGAACAATATTAGTTTTACAGTTATTGTTATTAACTTAAAGTGCTAAGAATAAAATCCCACATTTCACTAGATACTCCAATCACTGCCAAAATATGTGACAGAGGAACATTTTATAATCCCTGTATTTTACACTGGCTGCACAACTAGAAATTGGCAGAGTCAAATCATTTATATCTCCTTATTACCAGCTTGTAGAAGCCATTGAGAATATAGAACTGGTGATGGATATTTTTGTGGCAGATGTTGTTTTATTCTCTTCCACTGTATTAAATTTACCATACTTTCGTTCCACTGCAGTTTATTAAAGTTTCACAAAGAGATTAGCAGTAGAATAACAAGACATACAATTTGGTTACCCTTGTTGCCCACTGACAAAAATATCATTTATTTATTCATAGATTAAAAATAGCATAAATATGGAATACATATGAGGTTGATAAATATTTAAAAATTATCTCTGAGTAAATAAAGTATTTTCCTAAATTCCAAATATTTAGATAAACTGTCACAAAATTGTCCATCTACAGATAAGTTATGTATCTGTTGAGGTCTGAATGTATATGTCCCCCAAAGTAATATTTGTAAATTCTAATGTCTAAAATATTATATTATATTATATTATATTATAAAAAATTATATTATATGAGGAAGTGGGACCTCTAGAAGATTATTAATTCACTGCAGCGGAACCCACATGAATGGAATTTGTGCCTTCGTAAAGGAGCTGCAGAGAATCCATTACCTTAGCCACATGAGGTTACAGTGAAAAGGGCCATCTGTGAAGAGAGCCTTCACCACAAACAATCTGGGATGCCTTGGTCCTATATTCTCAACATCCAGAAATGTAAGAAATAAATTAATGTCCTTTGTAAAGTACTACTGCATGTTACTTTGTATTAGTAGCCAAACTGGACTTAAACAACATCGAAGTACAACAGTGTTATTCATACAGTTCAGATAAAATAAATTCATAAAGCATAATTTAAAAATATTTTCTGTTTTATAAAAAACACTGTATTTCATTTTCTAGGTAAACAGAATTTAAAATGTTTAAGAGCATTAATTCTGCAGCAGATGTCTTCAGTCCCAGTTTACTAATTATTATGTGGCTTTGGGAAATTTACTCAACTTCTGTGTGTCTGATTTTTCTAATTTATAAAATGCAGGAAATAATGGTTCACAGAATTTTGGGAGGTTTAAATGAATTTATACATTAATGAAAGTAGAACAATTTCTAGCACAAAGTCCATATGATTTAAATGTCTATAATTTCGATTCATTCTATAGTACTCTCCACATAACGCCAAAACCATTTTTGTCACCCATTCTCAGTAACTGCTACTACACAAAACCCTCTACCTATTTTTAAGGACATTTGTAACAGAAATATTTCAAATGATTTGAAGATATTATGACTTTATTGAGATTTTCATATGAAAATGAGCAGGAAGAAAAAGACCAGATAATAAACACAAAGTAAAGATAATTAGAAAATAAAGTATGTGAGAAGAGGCTACATATACCAGCAGCCATATCTTTTTATACAATAGCTTTTAGATGAGACATTGAAAAGCTTTAGAAGTGCTTTGAAAAAAAGATTTTTTTTTCAGTCTACTTTGAGACCATTCATCATGAAATACACTCCATTTTATCTCTCAACCCAAACGACACTTTTCCACCGTTTTCTCTACCATAGAGTATGAAAAGTAAAACACTTTACTTCTGCCATTTTCAAGCTAGAAGTAAATTGTAAAAATAGTTTGACATTGAATTGTAAGTGCACTTTTAACCTTCTAGATAAAAAGTCAAAAACTTGTAGTGAAATAAATTTTACCATTTTCTTCATCTGGAATGGGTTCTAGAGGTTGGAGGGAAGACAACCATCTTTCAGCAATGAGGATGAAAATCCAAAGATAGATTTTATCCATGACCAAACTCTTCAGTCAGTGCATCAGATGTGGACTGACTATATACAAATTTCCCGTGAAATGAGAAGGAATAGTGTTACCTTTGTTTAAGCTGCTGCTGTGAGGTCCCACAACATATCTTTAATTTTTAGACCTAGCTCTAACTAAATGCTTTTCTATAGCTTTTCTAGTTAAACTATTAGTAAACTTGATAAAAAGAAATAATCGTTTTATTCAAAGCCCTCTGCTCTCTTGAAAAACAAAATTAAAATAGAGTAATAAGGCATCTGGCTATTTTTAATTTTCATCATCTTTAAATATTTATTGCATATTAACAGAGTAGAAAAACATTACAATAAAGTTTGAGGCTTTAATGTTTCTGAACATTACACGTACAACTTCTCATCATGGACATTCTATTTCTGTTTTACTTAAGAAAATAAAAAAAATTGTTACGTTTCATTGTAAAATCACCAATGCTTTGTTTTTGCAGCTAAGTTGCAGGCCATTAGGGGCTGATTTTTTTCCCATTTGGTCTAGTGTAGAATTGTGAACAAAGCATGTGTTCCATAAATTATTAATGTGTGAATACATTAAATGAATATACTTAATTGGTTAATATTTCAGTTATATGAAAAACAATTAGTAAACTGCTCACATTGTATGCTTGTAATGAACATGCATTATACCATTAATAACTACATTGCACTCTCATTGCCTAAGCAAGATATAATGCCACCGTATAAACCAATGGTTTTACTTAACATGCTCTTGTGAAAATGCAACTGTAGTTTTCGTCAGGCTTGGATGTGAGGATGGTAGAAATAAGTGAAATGTGATCATTTCATAAATTTCATATATATCACCTGATATCAATTTATATAGAAAACATTAAAAAAGACTAAAAATTTTACTTGCAATTTAACCACATTGTCAATTTTTGTCCTGCAGAATTTTAGAAGTATGACAATACTTATGAATTATTTTTGAAGAGATTCAGGGCTGGGATGTAGCTCAATGGTAGAATGCTTCCTTAGCATGGACAAAGCCCTGGATTCAATATATAGCATCTCAAGAAAACAAAAATACAGGTTCAGTTATAAAGTACAGTTAACATAGAAGATTTTAAGTATATTTGAAATCCAGGAATCTATGACTTCACCTGAAAAGAAAAAATAAAAGAAATGAATGGTTAAACAAGGTTATTCTTTTCATTTTACTCAAAAGCAAGTTCTGCTTTTGTAAGATTTGAAGTTTATATAATTTTAGGAGAGTGCTTAAGGTTAACAATGGAATACAAATTTATTTTTATGCAAATTTTACAAAATCATAAAATTTCTATGAACATGTTATATTTCCTTCCAGTAATTTGTCTTGAAGTTTAAAATTTATTAGTCTCAATGACTGCTACTAACAATAGTGTTTCATGTTAGCCATTTTCCTTCTGAAATACTTAAATTGCTTGGACACCTTTACATTAACTGATAAAGAAAAGCTGTTTTGTTGAATGGGAATATATTTACTGGGTACCTTGCTATGTGCATTACACACATTACCTGAATAATCACTACTAATGTATGTTTTTATAATCAAATACAGACAATAGTGTTTGAGAAACATTCAAAGACAAGAGAATGTGTGGCATATGCAGTTTAACTTACCATTGTTTAGTTTTGACTTTTATAGTAATACAACTTAACATAAATTTTGAACATCTTTAATCTGGTATGTTTCAACCATAAATTTGTTTCTTGTATTTTTAGCTGGTGTGATCAGTTCACTTGTCATCTTATCCACTGGTGCTCCTTATCTCTCTCTTAGGATATATTATATTACAATATCATGTCACTGAGTATTTAGTGAACTCAGACAGCATTAGGTCCTAATTTATTTTAGATGCTTTACATACTGTTAAACTAATATGTTATCATTAAGAGTTTCCAACTGGAAGCTAAAAAACAATTGAGTTAGCCCTTTTCAGTGGGATCTTCTGACTTACATTTCATACTTAGTCCCTAAAGAATACACTTTAGAGTCATAATAGCAAGCATGCATTTACTGCTACTCTAAATCAATTGCTAATTAATTCCATAAGGTACAGATGGATTTCTCTTTAGCATTAAGTTTACCATGGAAATTTTACAAGTTATAAACTGCAGTGGTGCTTATAGCAATACATTTTTCCATGTTTCTATTTCCTTGTTCTCCTAGAGCATGAAACCACATTCTATGTTAAATCAAAAAGTACGGAAGTTATTTTATTAAAACCTTTACAATATTCAGGACAAAATATTTATTTATGATTTTTCTATTTGTAGACATATTGATTACTTATTGTACTTGTGTCATTTTGAATTGTAGTTAAGTAATTACAAGATACATATTATTTATTGATTTATTACTAATTTGCAAGACTAGCAAATCTGTGTACATGAAAATGAATAGACAAAATTGTAATACGTACAATGTATAGACAATGAAATTAAGTCTTTAAAAACACATGTATCTATAATCATATTTACTATTGAATTAAGTCCTGATATCTTGTTATAAACCTTAAAAACTTTAAAGCTTAATTCATGGCCCAATTCCTACATCACTCAGTTATCACGAATATGAAAACACACTAAAAATGGAAAGCCTTAGATTCTTCAATTTTTAAGACCAAATACTCTCTTGAAGTAATTTAATAATAAAGAATGGTCACAAAATTAAGAGTTAAAGCTTGATATTCATTGATTTTCTATCTTTAGCTTTTTGATCATTTAGAATTTGCTTAAACGTTTAATACAATATATTTTTGTGCTCCACTTGCCCTTGGTATAGTATGTATTTCTAAAGAGTTATCATTTTAGGCTGATAAAAACCTAAAATGAAATGTTAAATTATCAAAAAAATCGTGTGCCTATAACTAATTCTCAAAATCTTATTTTCAATAGATGCTTAATAAAATATATTTAAATATTGTATAAAATTTGATACTGAATTTGATGACAAAAGGATACAAGTACAAAGTGGTTGGATAGATGACATTTAATTAATTTAAATTTTTATTCTGAAACGATAGCCTAATGTCAGAATATACCTATGTTATCATATCTAAATGTAATTTGGTGTGTACGTACCAAGGTAGAATTTTCTGTGCACATTAAATATAATAGATGATACTGACATAGAAATAAATATTTTTAATTTTCTCACAAAAATATGTAGCAAAAATTTTACACAACTAGAATGACACCATGCACAAGTTTCTGATCATTTTCATAAATATTAGACTCATTTTTAAAACAGATTTATTACCATAAATGGTAGTAATTTATATTTTTTGTCTAGTAGACTTCATTGTATTTTTCAGATATTTTATAACACAGTATATATAAGCTTAAAATTTTATAATAACTAGCAACTTTTTTCCTTGCAGAGTACATATAGTTAAGAAACTTCAATTATTTATTCTTGTTAGATGCTATATTTGCTTAGGAATGATTCATTGAAGACCTAGTAATTATGAAAATGATGAAAACAGCACTGGGAAAAATTGAGGGAACCATTCATATTGTGCTTAGGTAACTCTTTATTAGGATACTAATCTACCTTCTTAAACTATTCAGCTAAGGCTGCCTTATTATGAATCGAAAATATATATTATATATATATAATTTTACCTCACAAAAAATTTAAGAGGGACTACACAATGGTTCATTTCTTTCTCATCCTTGAGGATGCTTCTGTACTTATGTAGTCAGTAGATGGCAGACTTGTATCACATATGATCTACATTTAGTGCATAATGCTTATTTTATGTGAGAATCTGAATAGCCAATGCTGTGACATTTTTTGTCCCTGTGTAAAACAGAAGTAGTTTGTAAGATTTTGTACAATGAAATAATTTGTTGAGTCAACTTAAAAGATATATAACTAAAGTTTTTGAAATTGTTCTAACGATTAATTTTTTTACGTTTTAAGAAAATCACTAAAAAGAAAACACTAACATTGACAAAATACAGACAGGCATTTACTATAATTTTAAGGATTGAAAAATAAATATTAAGAACTTTTAGGGCTGGTGAGATGGCTCAGCGGCATAAGCGCCTGCCTTGCAAGTGCGAGGGCCCGAGTTCGACTCCCGGATCCCACATACGAAAAAGGGGCCGGTGATATCGCTCAGCGGCACGGGCGCCTGCTGGTGCGTGAGGTCCTGAGGTCGACCCCCCGGTACCCACAAAAAAAAAAAAAAAAGAACTTTTAGGAAAGCTACATTAGAAAAAGAAATCTATAGGGAACATTTACATCCTTTAAATTTAATACAAATTCCATGAAAAACAGTTTATTTGAGAAGAAACTTTTTGAGACTTCTGTGGTTAGTTTTATTCATTCACACTGACAGTCCATACATTTTCTCTAGTTTGAGGAAAGTTGTCATTAGATGTTTCTGTCATACAATAACATCACTTGGTATGGCACAGTACATCACGTGGCATGTCCCTTACTAGCATCATAGAAAGAACCTGTCCATCTAAGTGTGCCATATGTGGCAGACAGAAATTCACATCTGCCATGTCTAAATACTTCCACACTAGAGCTTATTTAAAACAAATTTCCCAGCAAGAAATCTCATTTCATCAGTTAGGACGCTGAGTAGAAAGGTAAATTCATTCACACCATCAAGAACTGGAGTTACAAGAATTACATGTAACACCAGAATTACCACCACGGTATATCTATTTTTATTATTGCCAAACTGAATGAATTTGAAACAAAGCTGGATGGATACCTGAAGACACACACAGCCAAGCAAACTTACTGCAGACATGACCATGCTCTAAATCTCTTATTTTAGTGTGTGTGATCATACCAGGTCAGGTTTGTGGCCAAAGCAAAGTTATAAAACATGCCAGGGAATTCTTCTTTAGGTATATCTAGAGAGTAAGAGAAATTTGTCATTCATTCCTTTACATCTGGTAAGCTTCACATTCCCCTTTCCTTTTTCCTTTTTTGCCTGAGGCATCTGAGACATACTACTGCTTTGAGGAAAAATCTGTACATTGCAAACTGAGCTAACAATTATTAGCAGAGAGAAAAGCAAAATAGGGTTTTCATGGCATTACTGGATTTTTTTGGTGGGTGTTACTTCTTTTGTCTGTTCACTCATTATTTTGTGTGCCCTCATAAAATTCAAACAAATAGCTAGAGAAGTCTACATTCACTCCCAGTGGACACAGGCTCAGAAGACAACAATCATGGTGCAGTGATTATTTTTGCCATGTATTCACAAAAGACATATTTTTATTATTACTACTACTGTTGTTTTTAATTTTTTTTTCTGTGGGTACCGGGGGGTCGACCTTAGGACCGCGCATGCCAGCAGGCACCTGTGCCGCTGAGCGATATCACCGGCCCTTTTTTTGTATGTGGGTTCCGGGAGTCGAACTCGGGCCCTCACGCTTGTCAGGCAGGCGCTCACACTGCTGAGCCATCTCACCGGCCCTGTTTTTAATTTTATTTCATGTTCACTTTTCTAGATGTTTGAAAATCTTAAAGCCCACTTTTCCATTGAAAATCTCCTGTGAATTTTCTTCTCCCTGGAGTAAAATATAACTAAATTTTGCCCAGTGTCTTTATTTTATTTTATTCTTTCAGCATCTTCATTTTTTCCCCTGTTCCTGTGCTGATGAATGGGAGTGGAGCCAAAGAGATGCTTTCTGTCTTTTCCTGCCTTTTAATGCTTCCTATTTAAAATGTGGTCCATAGACCAGAAATTTTGACACCACCTGGGAGGTTAATATAGGTACAGAAGCTCCAGCTTCCTCAGAGTCACTGTGCTTTGGAAAGATTCACAGGGGATTCCTGAGCGTATTAAATTTTGAGAACATTCACTGTTCTATACCACTTTGTAATCAAGAAAACAAGAAGAAAAAGCAGACAAAACAAAGCAAAAGATCCCTCCATTTGTATTTCCTGAAGTGGGCTAAAGGTCATGCTTAAGGAAAGGCAATGGGGAAAGGAATTTTTTTTTTCAGCTGAGTCACATGTATGAAATCATCTACTGCATTTTGTGGTAACAGGAGCTACACCAGCCATATTTTCAGAATAACTGCTTCCTGGGGAAATAAAGTATTTTGTATAATTCAATAAACATTTGTGAATAGCAAGACTCACCATGACATTTCATTTCCTAGCTTGCAAAACAATTGTAGTGTGCTCTGTTGTAACAGTCATGTGCTACACTGAAAGAAGGAAGCATATTGACATAGTTTAAGCATATTCTAGGGGGTGAGGGATGTATCTTAGTGGCAGAGTGGAGGTTTAGCATGTGGGAGATTCTGAGTTCAAGCCCACAAAAGTGAATAAAAAATGAAAAATCAGCAACTTATGATCTTGCAAAGCAGAAAATGACTATCATTTTTTTTTTTAATTTTAGTTTTTGTTGGGCTCCCTCTGCACAACAAACTCCAAGGAGTTTCTTCATTGAAATTTTCCCATTTTAATTGTGCAAATTCTGCAATGATCTTAGATGTCACTGCAGAAAATGTATAATTAATGGTGTGAAATGGTTTGTAAGAGAACATTATATCAAAAAGTACAAGCAAGTAAATGAACTCATACAATGAAATTCTATGCTTCAGTTTCAAATACAATATGCCAACCTCCACTATCCAAAACCCTATAAAATGACTTTATATACCCTATTATACTAGGTATAATACAGTGATTAGATAGGGTTGGCTTTTTTTTTACATTGTCAGAAACCATGCTACTTTGCAATTACCTAATTGATTTTTATTTCCATTTTGATTATTTTATTCACTATTATTATTTTTAGCTTTGGGCTTAGACACATTCTTTTCTAATAAAGGTGCATTTGATTAACTTACAACTTTCTCAGACACATATGATGATGTGGTTTAAATCAATGCATTCTATGTTATGGCATATTTTGTTGTTCTAATTCCACAACCACAATTACTGTCAATTTTATTATTATTATCAATATTTCAGCAAGTGAGATGCTTATATTATCAATATTTCAGCAAGTGAGATGCTATTATTCAAAGAAATTTAAGTCAACAAACATATACTTAATCTCCTAGTGGAAAGAAACTCTTCGTAAAATTATAAGTTCTTGTAATTTTCAGTATGGAATAGATGCAGATGTTAGAGACATACAAAACACTGGTAATAAAACTGAGGCCTGATTGTAGTTAGGAGATTTGAAATGTTTAAGATCTTGCAACAATTTTGAATAAGTCTGAAAATTTGGTCAATTTTTTCTAGTCATTTTGTTTTTTGACACTGAAATTACCAAGCTATTTTTAGCCTCTATTTCTTTAACTGGGAAAATCAAAATGAGTTTAATGAAACCCTGTCAACCAAATATCACATTCTACATATTAACATGTATCTCGAAAGTTATAGCAAATGGGAAGATGACTCTGGAAAGCTAAGAGAATTAGAGGTCATGGCTCAATGTAAAATCACCATGGAAACAGCTTTCTTGACCAATTTGTGGGGAGATGTCAAAAAGCAGTAACCTGTGACTTTTTTTCCAAAGCTCTGTCTATGAAGGTTACAGGTTCTATATCTGCTTTCATGATGACATTTGTCTATGTTTTTGTAGGTTTCTATTCTGACAAGCACAAAACCCTGCACCAGGTTGAACTTGTCCTTTGTGATGAGGCTGTTGAACAGAACAGCAGCGTAGCAGCCTGTCTATTCTTGCTCCACATTCAGCTAAATGCCATCTCCGCTCCCTCTGAGATGGTGAACAGGCTGAGCTCAGGGAGAGTGTCAGCCTAGGTATCCGAACTTCTTCAGAGAACCAAGCGGTGAAACTTCTTGATTAAGGTCATGTTCTTACTCCATGGCATCATTTTTTGTATAAGCTAAAATATATCTATCACTCTAAGAATTTATTCATAAATATATAGGTAAAGAATTCAAGCTGTTTCCAAATTTTAAATATATCAAAAAAGGAATTATACAATTTAGTTTGCTATCATCATCTTATACAGAGTAATTTTACACAGCATTCTGACAAAATTATTTTTTTCCTGATTTTATGCATCATATATCAAAATAATACTTACTATTTATTAACATCAAATTATAGTTCACTGTAAAGTAATCAGTTTAATTTATGCTTCTGTGGTATTTTTGATAGGTATATTAAGAAACTGGTATCTACTTATTCAAGTCACCAGCGTTGCATATTTTATGATCTTATAAGTACATAAGTACATGTTTTATTTCTATCACTTGTCTAATTATACAAGCACATTTTCTATAAAACATTTAGATAATGTGTGGTTTCCAAAAGACTCTGGTATTCAGCTTTATACTTTTATACAAAAACATGTAAACTTGAATGAGGAATCACTTAACAAGGCTAAACAGAATTAGATTTTATGCAAACCTACTGAAAAACTACAATATATTCTAAATTGCAATGTGTATCATGGGTTTATTTCTTAGTGCATTTTATTAAAAGCACTATTACCTAAATGTTGGGCCTCATTCTAATTTACTTCTACATCTCTAGTTTTCTGACAGAGCACTTTGGTCATGAGTAGATTTTAAGTCATGATGATTAGACAATACAAGTCTTCTTAAGATTCTTGGACTTTCCAGCAGTTTGTACTACTGTAAGAGATCTCTTTCTATTTGAATGATTATGCATCAGTCAAGTAAGATTTGAATTGTTTTTCTTCAAATTTTCAATTCAGTGTTGCATAAATTGGAAAATAAGTAAATGTATTTCTTATTTTTTGCCTATATTTAAATATTTAAATATTTCAGGTCTTCAGAGTTGTTTACAATTTAAATGAATGGTATAGGAAAGTGTTGCACTGTAGTAAAAAGGAATCATAACTCTGGAAAAGAGCTCTGTCCCCTTAATCTGTATTCACTTAAAAGAAAAAAGGAATTATACAATTTAGTTTGCTATGGTCATCTTATATGATTTACATAGCTCTCTGACAAAACTGTCAAAAAAGAAAAATCAAACTAGTTCCTCCTTATACTGTTTCTAGATTTCAAAAATAACTAAAATAATTAAAAACTTAAAAACATTTATTTTTTCTAAAAATTATAAGAAATTATAATCTGGACTATTAATTCATACTAAATTTACTAATTTTCATACTGAAAGTAATATTATAAATATCAGGAGAAATTAATATTATTTTTCCAGATTAATATCCTCAAGAATTCGTAAACACCTCCTCTATTTGTTAAAGGATATCGCAATTTTCATATGAGGAAGATGTCTATTTTTATTTAAAATACTCTAGTATTCATATGGGAGAAATAGCTAAACCAAAGTTTTAATATAATTGCAAATTCTGTTGCATTTGAAAAAAAATTTGCAAATCCTGACACAATTGAAGATAGCAAATTATCCAAACTTAATAATGAGTTTCCCTGATAAAGTTTCTTCATTAGGTTATTATAGCTTTTGAAAGAATTATGAAAATATCTGCTACATACATTTGATAAAATCTTTTGAAGACCATTATATGTTCTTTTCAAATGTCATTAGTGAGTTGATAATAGTTTAGTGTTGCTTTACACCAAGTATTTATTATCCCTACCAGCATCTGAGTAGAAATTCATTTTGAAAAATAAAGTTTGTGCATGATCACAATTGTAGTTAATAAAGCTTTTACTATGACCTAGTGTTTTTGAATATGCTACATTTATAAAAATTGTTTTTGAAATCATACAACTCTTTTCCCAAAACATTCAAAGAAAATTACATTTTATAAAAGTCACCTTTTCATAAAGTTACACAAGCATTTTCAGTATATAAAATAAAACCAAAGTAAGTAACTATTTTAACTTCCACTTTAATCCCTGAAGAAGGTGGAGAGAGGATATCTAAAAATAATATAAATATCTTTTTGCCAGTATAATTTTATAAGTATTTTTCTGAGATAGCATAGAAGTATTTATGTCTATTTAGTGTGGAAAGAAAAATATACTGCTTATACATAATGTTCTGTATTTATCTTAAAATTTTCTATCTGAATTCATTATATACTTTACAACTTAATATGCATTTCTAACTGTTCATGAAAGTGGCTGAAGTACATTACCCAACAAAGAAGAATGAGTGCTACTGGAGTGCGTATTGTATGATCTAAGTGTCATTTCTCTTTAAAAAAAACTAGTAATCTTTGGATTTCATGTACATAAAGGAAGTATAGAAAATAATTTCAGAGTATCTTTTCATCTGGTAAGGAGTACGGAAGATGAGTTAATCACATTTTTATTGCTGTAACCAATTTCCTGGGAAAAACAACAAAGCAGGAAAAATATAGTTTTCTCTTTGGGTTTCAGAGGTGTCAGTCTATGGTCAGGGAGTTCCATTGCTTTTAGGTCTGTGGGGAGGCACAAAAGTCATGAGGGAAGCGTATGTCAGAAGAAGGCTGCTGTGCCAGTGAGATAGCTCAGCGGCATAAGTGCCCGCCTGGCAAGCTCAAGGTCCTGAGTTCAACTCCCGGTACCCACATACAAAGGAAAAAAAGGCTGGTGATATCGCTCAGTGGCACAAGCGCCTGCTCGCAAGTGCAAGGTCCTGAGTTTGACCCCCGGTACCCACAAAAAAAAAAAAAAGGAAAAAGAAAATCAGGGCAGTCAGGAAGCAAGAGAAAGGGAAAAAAAGACAAAAGAAGAAGTGAGTGGCAGAGCAGATACAGTGCTCAAAGTCACACTCCATGATCCATTCCCTTCAACTAGGCCCCATCTCTTATTTCCGTTACCTCCCAGTGATGCCATCAAATTACGTTCTCATGGATGGATTAATCCAGTGAGTCTTTTAGGGGACATATCATATCCAAACCCTAAGAGAAATTTACAAGTTTCATGTCAAAAGGGTACAAGAGCCAAATTGGGTAGGTTGTTGTAGACTAAAGTTAGAAACATTTAAGCAGTAGTTGGGACTAAAAAGTAATGAATTTAAACATATAAAATATTTCAATTTAAGAGGTTATACTATCTCCAGAGAAAAAACAAGCAAGAGAAGTAACTCATGATGCAGGGAAATGGCATATAAATTAAAGTTATGATTATTTTAATAAAAGAAAGATATTCCTTACAGACATTTTCCAGCTAATCAATGAAGAAACAATAATAAAATGTTAACATTTTGTAAGCTCTATTAATATAGTGGAAATGGCAGGGATCATCTTTCTCTCTTTCTTTTTTCTTTATTTTTTTCCTTGACTAACATCGCAAAAAGAACACTATTTTGTAACTCCTTATAGAAATGTACAAGTCCAGTGAAGATCCCTCAAAATAAAAGGAAAAATAAAAACTGAATGGTATCCTTTGCTTTTTCAGGAACACTAAAGTGAATCTTTATTTTTAACAGGCCCTATGGTGTACACAGCAGGGGCCAATACACAAGAAGGAGCCCTGCTAGACTAAAAGCCAGAAAAGTGGCTGGAGAATGTTGCATATATAACAGTTTACAGGCTTGTTTCAAGCTTACAGGCTTGTGTGAGAATCTGGATTAAAGGTTTGTAGTAAATATTGAGTATACAAATAAGGGGCCCAGATTCCCCCCTTCCTGATCCTAGCCACTCCAGGATGACCCCTCCCTTCTTCAAAAAGACAACAGTGTCATCCAAAGTCGTGGGAGGGTGGGGGCAGAATGCAGCCTGTGTGGTTTCACTTATGTTGGAGTGGAGAATGGCAGTCAGATAGCCAGGGAGGACTCACCTAAACAGCCAAGGAGGATGCTGAAGCAAACTGTCCAAACCCATTGGGGTTTCAAGGGGGAGCAAAAACAAGCGAGGGGTAAGGGTGCTCTGGTTCCCAGCCATGCCATTTCTCCCCTGCAGCTGGTGCAAGGAAAAATGAGAAAGTCACACGCTTCTCATGTGTCTCATTTCCCCTGAGAAATTTCATCCTCCTAATCTTAGGGGAAGCTGAAGGGTGGAGGCCCATTTTCTATAACTGCTTTGAAGCAGATCTGGGGCAGTTGAGCTTACAGCTGAAGGAGTAATCTCTTGCTGCCTATTCCGGTGATATGTGGTATTTTGGCTCCTACTCTGGAGACACCTGTTGGAAGCCCTGCATAATCATCAGTTTAAGGAGGAAGTTCTTTATTCTGAAAGAAATAAACTTTACCAACAGTTTAAAGGTACAGGTAGTGTAATTACACCTAAAAGATACTAGTGACATTTCCATCAGTGCCAGTTGTTCTCTTGCTACAAGACACCTTTCACACCCAAACTATCAAGTCTTGCTACAAGACCTGATAAAATTATAGAAAATATAACTACAAAATTGGAATCATACACTCTTTTTGAGAATATAAGTTAGTACAAACATTTTGGGAAAGTATGGAAGTTCCTCAAAAAAGCAAATTAGATCTGGCATGTGATTCAGCTATACCACTTCTGGATGTATATGTAAAGGAAATCAAATCAATATAAAAAAGCAATACTTATACATACATGTTATTGCATACACTATTCACAATACTGAAGAAACAATCAATCTAGGTGGCCAAGAATAGATGTGCGGATATAGAAAATGTGGTGTATATACAAATAATGGAATACACTCCACAGAATACTCAAGGGAATATTATGTAGCCATAAAGAAGAATTAAATCCTGTCATTTGCAGCCAAATAAGTGCAGCTGGGAGCTATTCTGTTAAAAGACATAAGCAAGATAGTGAAAGGCAAGTACTGCATGTATTCCCTCATAGGTGAAGGCTAAAGTCAATCTGAATGTGGAATAATGATTTACTAGATACTGGAAAGTGGACTAGACTTGATTAGTGCATTCTCTAGGTCAGTATTGAAATATCACACTGAACCACATTAATATGTACAATTAATAATGTTAATGAAAAATTTAAAAAAGTAAAGGGAAAAAATCAATTAAAGAACAAATTGGTTAAAGTTGAAAGGAAAATGTCATGATATTTGGCTGAGAATTAAAGTGATTTAAAAACAAATTAATGTATGTAGATTTCACTTAAATCCTTATTGGTTTAAATCAATCATTCTTGTTTAAAAAATCTTCTTTGAAAAATGGGAACATTAAAGCGTGAACTGCGTATTTTACAATGAGTATTTATGATATGGAATTGTTGATTTTATTAGATGCATACCATCATGGGGGTTACAAAGGAAAAAAGTGCATTTATCTGAAATAATTAGTAGAGTGAAATGGACAGAAATAAATTATTTCATTTGAAACTGTTCAGAAAAAATAGGAAGAGAAATTTAAAATGATTTAATTAAAAAGAATAAAGAAAGAAAGGAGAGAGAATCAGAAAAAAAACACATTTTGGATAATGCTAACACAATAATACAGGCAAAATATTAATTGCTATTGAAGCCAGGTGCACAAAGAGAATTATTTTGGTTAAATTATTATATTGACATTATCCATGATAAAATATAAAAAAAAATCTTTTCAACTTCAAAAATTATGATTTAATTGGTCTGTAATAAAATTCCCCTGAATTTTTTATATTTACTTAAAATTGTTAATTTCTTTCAGATTTTTTAATACTTAAAAGAGATATAAGCAAGAGCCCACTAGAATTTTTTAATGGTATTTTTAAATTTGAAATAATTTTAGATTCACTTGCAGTTGTCAGAATAGTGGAGGTATATTTTTACTCTTTACTCAGTTTTCCCTAATTGTATTATATTGCAAATCTATTATATTGAATCACAGTCATGAAATTTGCATTGATATAATCAATACACAGATTTCTATCACATTAGGGTTCCCTTTTTTATAGCCCCTCACTATCATCCTCATCCCCAAAACATGGATATCTTTAATATGTTCTTAGTTTCTATAATGTTGCCATTTCAAGAATGTTATATAAGTGGAATAATACACTATTAATTTTGGGGGGATTAATGTTTTCATTTAGCATAATATTCTGAACATTTATCTAGATGGTTGCATTAAGCTTGGCTGTTTTTCATTTTCTTTTCAGCACTTGAAAACGTTACATACTTCTTTCTAGCCTTCATAAGAAATTTGTTCACAATTAAATCATTTTCCTTCTACATATACATTTTTCTCTCTGTATTTTAATTTTTCTCTACTGCAATCCCTCTTTTTTCTTCCTCTTTCCCTGATTTTTCTCCCTCTCCAAGTTTATGTTTGTTTTTCAATAGTTTGTAAAATATCTTCATGTCTTTTTCTTTTGGTTTATTCTATTTGAGATTTGGACAAGGTCTTGAAATGATGGGGTTATGTGTTTTGCTAAATTTAGAAAGATTGCCTATTATTTTCTTGGGTGTGTTGACCTCCATTGTTTTTCTCTCCTGGATCTCTGATGCCAAAAACTAACCAATTTTTGTCACAGTTCTACAGATCCTTGGATATCTCTTTATTTAGTCTAGTCTACGTTTTCTTTTGTTGTTCAGATTGAGTATTTTCTATTGCTGTATTATAATTAACTGTTATAATTCCTTGTTCCCTTCATTCTATTTTCAAGCCCATTCACTGACTTTTATAATTTGCTCATTATCTATTCTAAAGTCCTCATTTTGTCTCTTATTTCTCTTATTTTTTATTAAGACTTTTGTGATTTGCTGAAATGTGTCTATAAATGCTCATCCAAGTAGTTTTACCATGGTTTGCATAAAATATTTGTTAGATAACTTTAATACCTTTGTATGTATTAAAGAGTCTGACTACATGTTATAAAGACTGCTAACGATGTTTACATCTCACTACACCTTCCTCTTCCTCCTCACATCTGGGCAACCTGATAATAAGTTGGATGTTTAATTTCTAGTGACCTACAGGATACATAGGACTCTTCATCCTTATCCTACATTTCAACCAACAAAAAACCCATGCCAATTCATGAGGAGACTAACCTGCTGTCCCATAAAGCTTCATTATGTAAACAATACATCTTTTCATATTTTCTTGGTATGTGTATGACATCATTAATATTGATATATTGCTAGGTCTCCATCACTATGACAAAATACCTGAAATACTCAACAAATAAGCGAAAAACATTATTTTGGCTCAGTTTCAGAGTTTTCAGTCCATGGTCAATTTACTTCACTGCTTTGGGCCTAAGAAGGACACTTAAGTTGAAGCCTGTGGCAGAAAAGCCCTGTTTCCCTTATGGTTGTGGGGAAGTAAAAAGAGCGGGGAGGTGGAAGAGCCAGTGTCTCAGTATCCACTTGAAGGGCATCCTCCACTCACTTCACTTCCTGCTTCTTGTCTCCACTTCCTCAAGATTCCACCACTCCAGTGCCACAGGCTGGGGACCAAGCCTTTAACATCTGAGCCTTTCAGCAACATTTCTGATCCAGTCAGTAACAGTATCTGAGCCAAATTTTGAGTGGACGCTCTTCCATCTTTCTGCAGGGTAGTCACAATATGTCACCTCAGTGGTAGAATATGCAGAATAATTCTCTGGGTGGCTTTACATTGACCTTTTTCTATCTCATGTCATACTTTCATTTCTCAAGAATAACTGTAGAATGCACAGGGAATACTGTCTCCTGAGATAAGAAGGACCTGGCGGGCAGAGCCTACCTAGTGGTGGTGAACCTATGGCACACATGACACAGTGGGCTTTTCTCAGTGTATCACTGAAAGCTGTGAAAGGTTCCCAATCACTGGTTAGGCTTTGTTTCTAGTTTCCCTAGAAAAAAGACAGCTTTGCTTAAGCCCAGTGAATTCCCTAAACTCCAGTGTGTAAAACTGGAGTGGGCTGCTCTGTAGGCCCCCTCAGCTATGCCTTAAGGAAGTGCTGTGCAGTTGATACTTCCATCCACCCACTCTGCTTCCTCTGAGATTTAAGGACCAGCTCGTCATGAATCCTAGGTTTCTATTGTCCCTTGCTGACTGTTTCTTGCTGCAATAAATCCATTTCATTTAACTTTTCATATGTGTGACAATTTTATCTCACTGAGTCATGTAAAAAAGTAGAAATTGCAACCCAAGATAGAGTGGGCTGAAGTGGAAATCAGTGTGCAGTGAAATTGCTTCACAAGATGTATTAATTTTCTTTTTCCACTCAGGTTGAGATCTTTTGGTCTTTATGAAGGGTAACTTTTGGTTTTCAACTGGACACTTTAAATACTCTGGTATGAAATACTGTTCTTAAAAATTGAAGATATTTAAAGGGTAATAAAAATTATCACTAAATTCCAGAAATAAATAGAATATTATCTACACAGTCTCAGGGAGATGGTTCTGCCCTAGACATTGTACACTATGGAAATAAAAATCTATGACCACTTTGCCAAAGAGCGTTAATGGAAGACAGAGATATGGAAAGGTTTCATGTTGGTATTGGAGGAAGAAAGGTTTCAAGCATGCTTATATTGGAGGGGATGTTATAGGCAAGCAAAACAATATTACGACTTCTTATAAGATTTGTACAGGAAGCAGATTTGCTTTTTCTATATGAAAAGCTGGATAAAGCAGGAAAGGAAGTTGGCGGTTTTTCTCAAGTTGTTTTCATTAGGGGCCAGTTCTGCAGGAATTGTGTTTTGCCTTTCAGCCTGATTGTTGAGGAGGTAGTAGCACAGAATTCTGTGGTCATTTATGTTTTGGCCATTGTCTTCGTGTATAGTCTGTCTCTAAAAGACACATAATTTAAAACACCCCAGACTAATATACTACACAGGTATCATTCCTTAAAAATTACTTGAGTTTACACTTAATCTGAAATGCATTCAAAATAATGAATTTAAGAATAAGTAAACTCTAATGTAATGGGAAAGACCGTACAATTGAAAAGGTATAGAATTTTCCAAATAATTGGAATTAGTGTTGAAAATATTACATACTATAAGATGTTAATAATAGTTTTGCCTAAAATGTCATATTTTATAAACAGAATCTAGGAAATGTAGGAGAAGGAACAAGACCCATCTTTATTATTATTTTTTTTTTGGTGGATACTGGGGGTTGACCTCAGGACCTCACGTGCCAGGAGGTGCTCGTGCCGCTGAGCGATATCTCTGGCCTTTTCTTTGTATGTGGGTTCTGGGAGTCGAACTCGGGCACTCGCGCTTGCCAGGCAGGTGCTTACGTCACTGAGCCATCTCACCGGCCCAAGGCCCATCTTAAGAGTAAATAAATGTATCCTAAATTCTTTCTTTTATGTGAGAGGAGTTAAAATATATTTGATCATTCCTATTGTTAATAATTAGATAAATAGCTTACAATTAAAAACTTTAAAATAAATTACCTTATCTTAAATGTATTAAAACTTAATATAAATATAATTCATTAGAGAAAAATTAAAAATAAACTTGCACACACAAAAAATAAAAGTTTACATTTAAAGATAATGCAAAAAATATTGAAAGTTAGAACTGAAAAAAGAGAAACAGTTTTCAAAGGTAAAGTTAGTCATATCAATTAATATGAGAAAGACTTCTTATTTAAAAATTAAGGTTTATTTACTTTATTTGATATATAATAGCTTAATTGCTTTTTGAAATAAACATGAAGGATAATTCATGTGTTAAAGGATAATTTTAAAGAAATAATTGCGTCATGTAGGCATTAATTGAACATATGCTAAAACTTTTGTTTAACACATGAATGAGAGAATCAGTAAGACATTAAAACCAGTTCAAAGGAGAATTTAAAGAACAATCATATGTTTAGACCAGAAATATTTCAATGTGCTTTAAAGCAAAAAATATGTATTTTTGTCAAACCTCCTTGTTTCACAGTGGGCGAGGGGAGTCAATCAAACCTCCAACTCCAACCGAAAGAATTTATTTGCATGTTTATAGATAATAATTATTTTGAAATCCTATCAGTTATTTATAATTGGAGGAGCTGTGAAATATCTCTAGGCAGTGAAAACGTGTAGTGTTCATAGGGTCAGATCACGCAACCCCTGGAGTGGTGTGTTCTGACAAAAATGCATAGTTCTCTCCAGAAGCACAATTATTTTTCTACACTGCTGAGAAAACCCCTGAAAAAAAATATTTATTTAACATTACTTTGTGCAATTCCTTAAGATGGTTCTTGTGTATTAACCACTTAATCCTCACAGTAGTTGCTTTTATGAGGGGAAGATAAGGTGCTAAATTTTAGCATATTTCTAAGTATACTGAGCATAATCTATAAAAACAGAAATTTAATGGTAAGAAGTACAGAAGTGGAGAATTAGAGATGTTACCTACAAATACACATTTTGGTGTAAAATAGTTCTTAATTATTTCTTTGAGAATTTTACTTTAAACATCTTTCTTTGGTTTAAGTGTCTAGAGTCTCTCAGTGACTTATATGCAGCCAGTGCTGGGGAAACCTCCCACTGGAAATCATGTTGTACAGGACTGTTATTATTGAGGTATCAAGTTTCTCATCTTCTTTCTTGCGCTTGACCTACAAAGAAGAGCACTTAGGCAAAGAGTAACTAAAAATGTTATCCACTATTCTCATAACCACACGCATGTTTTGATGGTTGTTGTTTTCTTCTCCTATTTAGAGTTTCTCTTTTGTCAAATATGACCAAACCGGATATACCTGATTTTCTGCTATCACAGTTTTCAATATTCTCAGATCCTATTTAACTAAAAAACAAATATCAATTAAATTGACAATAATGAACTTTACCTGAGATCCAGGTCCTCAGTAAAGAGTGATGGCTAATTTGACACATGAATTTAAAAAAAAATTCCTTCTGCTTGACATGTCTTGGGATATGGCCTAGCAAAGAATCACGCTTCCCCTATCACTTAAGGCAGATAAGTCCCTTGATAAGGTAAAATGATTCAGAGTGACAAGGCCAGATGTAGAGTGTCAAAATTCCCAGTTTTGATCTCATAAATAATCAGCTAAACTCTGTGTGGCCCTACTCTGAGACTAGCTAGATGCTGAAGGACCAAATACACAAAAATATGTATAAAATATGTATTTTAAAAATACATAAATAAAAATACACAAATAAAATACATAAATATAAAATGCTTTTCTCACCCACATTCTTTAGCATCCAGCCCAGGAAGCTACTCTACTACTTATAATAACTAGTCCAGAAAGCCAATTTAACATCTACAAACCAGATTTGCAGAAAATCAGATTATTTTGAGCAACCAGTCTAGGAAGATAAACAATAACCCTTATAACAATGAGTCTCCCTCAAACAGGACTTGGTTAATACAGTTTCTCTAACTATCGCCCCTACTTCCAACTTAGGATAAACCAGAAATTTATCCTAAGTATGTATTCCTAACCAATCACACTGTGCATTAGTTAGCTTTTCCTCTCTGTGACAAAACAACTTAAGGGAGAAAATATTTATCTGGCTCATGGTTTCAGATATTTAAGTCCACGATAGCTTAGCTCTGTTGCTTCTGGGCCCGTGGTTATGCAGATTATAATGGTTGAGGTGGCTTAGCTGAGCCAAGCTATTCATCTTATAGGGGTTTGGTCAGGGACAAAATATACCTCCAAAGGCTCACTACCTGTGACCCACCTCTTTCAGTCAGCTCCCACATCCTAAAGTTTTCACCACCTTCAAGCACTACCAAGAGCTGGGGACCAAGCCTTAATACAAGAGCCTTGGGAGGTATTCCAGGTACAAAATACAACACACAGAATGCCTCACTTCTAGTTAGCCTGCCTCCAGCCCGCCTCGACAAGAGCCTTCAATCAGGGTCCATCTGAAGCCTTCCCTTTTTCTCGCTATAAATCTTATTACTCTCCTAGCTGCCTTTGTATCTCTGTCAAATGCAAGTGATGGTTGATGGCTGACTCAGTAAAACACACTCCCAAATAAATTGTCTTCCCTTTTCTTATTTGGACAAGCTTTGTTTAGTTCATCAAAATAGAGATAAACATTTCCTGATGCAGATTCTCCTAGTTTACAAAAACAATCTAACTATAAAATTACTCCATCTGTAATTTCCTCTTTCTCCCTGGGAAAGTCTAAGGCAAAACCACCAGCACCAGTGATCCACTCTAGTCTTTTGTGTAACTGAACATCTTGGGTGTTCTTCTTATTTTAACAGCTTGAGTAAAATCATTTTCCTCATTCACATGAACAGTATACAATCTAAATACATACTTGCATAATGAACTTGGAGAAAAATCATTTCCTTAAAATTTTACACCATTCATAACAATTTTATTTATATGTTTAAACACAGACGCACAAACAGAAAGAAAAATAAATGGAAAGATAATTAAGAAGGATGGGGGCTATCACTGACAGGAAAATGATGTTCTACTCTTTAAAATGAGGAGTCTCTAAGTGTTAAAACAATGATAGGAAGAACATGGAATGTATAAATGTCAGTGACATACTCTGTGGGAATTCTGTCTTGCTCCAACTACAGTTCTATCAGTTACTTTAAAAATGTACAAGCAATTTCTTCTGCTTTATCTTTGAATGTCTCCTTCAAGAAAATGTAAATCTTCTTGATTTATATCTAGGTTAAAGAAACAATTCAGAATATGGGGGTAGTTAATTGTCTGTTGTTTTTACAAACATATTGTTCATTTCCCAAATGTGATATAGAAAACAGAGGCTATCACTGTCCACATTTATGACTGATACATTCTATTTACTCAGTGAACCATTGTTTAAGAAACCATTATGTTTCAGGCATTGTGATTGGACCTATAAACAAAAAGATGAATAAAATATAGTTATTTCCACACTCAAGAAGCTCATACTTTACTTCTAAAGATAGAATTGCAAAATGAAAATAAAAATGCAGTGTACATCATGCCATTGTTTTCCTTTTAAAGCACACTTTACCCAATTTGACATTAGTTTCATGATTTGTTGAAAACCTTTTTATTTTTACCACTTGCATAAATTTAAAATGAGCACTCATCATTATATGCAGGAGTACTACACTCATATTTTAAAAAGATCACCCAAAAAAACCCCTTTTAAAGTAAAGAGAAAACTCACTTTTTATACAGATGAAAGAACATGGTTCAAGAGTTTATAAATTCATCATGTGTATCATTCAGACACAACATTGTCATTTCAAAATTGCTAACATTCTTTGAACAATAACATTGGTACACAATGCTCAAGTACACTGATGTTTTTCTTGTTTGAAACACTAACCTCCTATCTAACAGGCTTGACCTTCAGAGATTTGTTCTGTTTAGGTTTGATGAACTTACTGTGAAGAAGAGAGTCTGCTCTTTTCTGTCCTCGGATTTGTATTAAATTTTCAGCTACATGTTTTTTCCAAGGCTGTAATGCCACCAGTAGTAGTTTCTTTCACTGCTGAATGATTACAGTGATCCGATAACCGAAACACTGTGTTACTTGCTTTGGAATATTTTGCAATTTAAGCAAGAATGCATCATTTTTGGCAAGATTTATAAATGAATAACATTTGCTAGTTATCAATAACAATGAAATTCTTAAGTAGAGTGCTTGATAAATAGAGCCTTGATTATGAGAAACATAATCTCCTAATTTTTTATAGCCTACTGAGAAAATGATTATTAGATGTGGTGGAAAATCTCTACCAAGCACTCAGTCAGAGCAATGAAAATCTATACTCCAGCAGCGTATGCATTCCATTTAATATTTACCTCTCTTTCCTCCCAGTTCCCTTAATCAAAAGGAAAAACATTTTCAAAAGCCACCAACAATCTCTCTAAAAGTTTCCAAGAAAAATTTATTGAATTGCTTTTTGTTCAACTGCTCCCAGGAGAAAAATAAAACAAAACAAAGTAAGCCCCTCCCCCCAAAAAGCCAAAACCATAAACCCCATGTTGGCACCCACTCTCAGTTACAGTAACATCAGAAGGGCATTCTAATCTCTGCTGATCTCTTAGTTTAGGCTTCTCTACAGTCTAGTGAAGGAAAAAAAAATAAAAGGAAAAAAACCTCTCAATATGGATCTGTAGATAATTGGCAAATGGCAAAAGGGAGACTCAATTAGCTCAGATTATTAAGAGAGACATGCTACATCTGGTCGTGGCTGAGTCTGTTTGTCCAGAAATATCTATCACATAAATTGTTAAAATCAAGACCCAACAGATGTGCATCTCTCCACGCATGACCCTATTTCTCTAATGTATGAAAACACACTTAGTTTCATTTGAGAATTTTTTCTCCTTAATTATACAAGTTAAAGTCAGGATTTGGAAAATAACCTGGAAAAAGACATCTGTACATGTTTATTTAAGTTTTTCCCTTTGCATTTTACCTTTGCTGAACTAGAATGGTGTAGAATGAGAAACAATCTGTATTCTTCCCTTTTGCTTACAGCCCTGAAGAAAAACCTGCTGGGATTGGCTGCAGATGGTTTCGTTGTGAGAGAAGAATATGCCTCCTCTTGGCTGCCTGCTCTGTATGCATGATCAAGCCCCAGTCAATGCTTCATGTGCCTCATTAACTGCAGGACAGGAAGAAGTATGATGCTCCCAAAATACATGCCCTTTTCTCTCGCTAAGGCCAACATTATGAAAAGGAGATTCTTAGAAATTAGAAGTTTATATCCTGCTAAAAAAATTTTATGGCCAAACCGTCTCACTTTTCTGCATTACAGTGAATAGCTGACAAAATGTTATTAGAGAGGCACATTCAGTGCACCATGATTTGTTTACGTCAATGTGGATAAAACTGAAAGGAGAAATGTACCATGATTTCTTAGGACATGAGCATGAAATACATAAGGTTTTTAGATTTTGTGATGTTAAGTAAAAAACGGGAATTGTTTTAAGGGAACCAGACTGTTAAATTATCTTAAAGCCTCTGTTTGCTCAGGGAAAGAGTGTATTACTTTGTTTACTAAGTAAGATTTTGCACTCTAAGAGGCCTAAAGCAATTTCTAATTTGCTTAAAGTTTGTGAAATTAATTAAAGTATATTTAACAATTATTTAAATGAAGACTATTAATAATCATGGGGCTTTTATCATAAATCAGTGTTTTGCATTTATATGTAATTTTATATTTGTAATAATATAGTATGGTAGTTATAAACCCCTCTTTTAAGGACAGCACTGTGCTTAAAACTACTTGAAAAAGGTGGGGATGGCAAGCAAAGCTTTTTCCTTCAGGCTGATGAGTATCTGGAGCTTCTGTACTGCATCAGAAGTTTGCTGAGAACAGAGTTGAAACAAAGCTAGAAAAGAGTTTGACATAGGATCCCTAAACAATCCACTCTTTTACTTCATAGCAACATTTCATTTGGAATACTCAGAATAACCAGTTTGTTCAAGTATAGAACAAGAGCAAAGTGATTTTTCAACATTAGAGTTTAGAGGTTTCATTGCTAGATGAAATAGCATTCATGTTTTTTTATTACTTTTATTGGTTTTTAATCAAAATAATATAGAAAGTAAAATACAAAATTAAAAAAAAGACTTATGATTACAAGAGCATTTTGCAGCCCAGTCATGATGCCCAGTGGCAGCTGTTCTTAAGTCATCATGGTTTTCTTTCCTAGAGCTATTTAAGTTATGTTAATTAATTTTATCTATTGCCTCACTATTTTGAATCACCTCTATTGGCTTCTGATGAAATGCATGCTAATTTACATAACACAATACCCTAAATATCTTTTCCACCTCCTCCCAAAATGTTGATATTTGTGTTGTTACAATCTGTTCTGCTACAACATATGTTTCTGCAACATCAATTGATTCTCATGGTACTGGTTCACAGGGGAATACTGTTAGTATTAACGTGGAGCTTGTTAGTACTTAATCTCACTTGCTAGGCTAGGGGAGGCAGAATAGCAGGAGTAGAATTATGATCTCAAGGAGAAAAAAGCACTATGTCATCTTCTATACAACCAAGGAGCACTTTTAGCTCTATTTTAAGAAAACTACTTTGGAACATCTGCGTGTAAGACCTCTCCCAGCTTCCTCAAATCCTGGGAGGTTGCTCTTCTTGTTTCCAAAACTCTGTTTCCATTTTCATGTATTCCCAACTTGAAACAAGTATTACCAATTTATTGTTTTTGTGTATTTTTAATATCGAATGAGTATTATTTTCCTCATATTTTGTCTTTTTTCAAAGTTCAATTGTGCTGAAATAAAGTATATTTTTTAAGAAACACAGGTACTGTGGTATGGCATAAAACCCTGCATGTTTTATTTTTGTTTTTGCTTAAATTTGCACAATTGGTACTATACTTAAATCCCTTATTTTTATTCCAACAAATATCACCAACATTCCTCTCACCAACATTCCTCAATTCTCTCTCTCTCTGAGGATTTATTCTTTCCTATTTTTTCCTCTCCTCATATTTGTTTATATTGTACCTTTCTCACTGTGTAATACTTTCCTGTTTCTTTCATAAGATCTTAAACTTTGAAACATTAATAGATTTGTATTATTACACAACTATACATTACTGAAAACTCAAAGGAATTATTCGAGCTATTCTTATAACATTTGCTTTTATTCTAGTCCCTAAGCCAAGACATCTTTGCAGCAGGTGTGATTATGTGTTTCGTGAAAAGTTCAAATGTATTCTCTTCTTTACACTCAATGAATTCTTCAAATCAAGACTGTTTTCAATTTTTGTCATAGGTTGAACATGGATTTTCTATTTTTTTATTATTTTGACTCCTTGTGTTTCTTTGTGTATAGACATATTCCTCAGTTCTTCAAATACAGGTTGTCTTCCTCTAGCAGCCTCCGGCAGTGCAGAGGATTGAATCCTGGCCTCCTGTGTTTTAAGCATGCATGTTACTCCTGCATAGGGCTGTTGTCCTCAGATTTCATTAGCTTTATCACAGAATCCATTTCATTAATTTTCCCAGCTTTACTGAGATAAAACTGACAAATAAAATTATATGCATTTAAAGTATACAGTGGAATTATTTGATACATTTAAAATGAATACTGCAATCACACTATTTAACAATCTATCATGTCATATTTTTGTGTGTGATAAAAAAGATCTGTTTTCTTAGCAAAGTTTAAGTCTACAAAGTAGTAGTACTAACTATAGTTACCATGCTATATATTACCTCCCCATAACTTATTCATCATGTAACTGAGTGCTCATATTCTTTAATGAACCTCCCCCATTCACACCTTCCCCAGTTCTAGTTCCTGGGCATCACCATTCTATGTTTCTATGAGTTCAAGTTTTTTAGATTTCACCTATGAAGGAGCTCACTTGCTATTTGTTGTTCTGTTGGGTTAATTTCACTGCCCATCCCTAGATTCATCTATATTTTCTCAAATGACAAGATTTCCTTTCTTCTTAATGCTGAGTATCTTCTCTGTGTACGTGAGTGTGTTTAGCTATTCTGAGTAATGAATGATACATGTACAATGAGAGTACAGTTATATCTTTCTCATACTTATATCCTTTTGTTTGGATATAAAACCAGTTTGAATTGCTGGTTTATTTATTTATTTATTTTTTTTTTTTTGAAGAACTTCCATACTGTTTACCTAATGGTTGTGCCAATTTACATTCCCACCAATAGAATACTGGTACTTCATTTTCTCTACATCTCATTAGATTTTCTCTCTTTTCTTCTGCCAGACTGTATGATCAAACACAGCATTTTGTCTATTACACATATTGCTCTTTTTGATACAATAATTCGCTGAAAGAATATCTGAAACTGAAATATTCTGAGTCTTTTTTATTTATTTCATACAGTACTTATTTTTAATTTTTTATCTAATTTCCTTATCCCAAAATTATTTTCTCTTAATATTGTGAAACATTCTCAACTGTGTTCTAGCATTCACAGTTGACTAAAGCTAGATGTTACACTGCATTAAAACACCTCTCCCCATATTTGACATAGATTAGCATAAAACAAAATCCAGTAAAAATGATTCAATCCTTACCTGACTCACCTCCTAATCAGAGGCTGAAACTAATTGCCAAATTTTTCTTATTTAAAAATCATTTCTGTCAGAGTCCAGGTGACTACTCTTTCACTATATTTCCTCCTAGCTGTCTTCCAGTCCATCTACGTTCATTTCATAACTCCTTCTCTATCACACAGTTACCTGTGGTTCTTCAGTGCTTGGTCCTCTGACACCTCACCCAAATATTCTGCTTCTTAATAACAAATGCAGTCCCTTCCACACTCTGAGTTATGATCACTACCTATGCGCAAAATTTGTGTCTCCAATACATATCCAAGTTACAGACTCACATATCTCTCTGCTGTATTGAGCATGGAAAAATAATCTCATATTCCACATATCTAAAATTTAAAGTCACTTTATGTAATACCCCTTACAATCATACAATTACACACTATATCATCCACAATATGTTATATCTAATATATTCTGTCTCAGAGAATGATACTAACACCTATCCAATTTTTTATGCAAGATACTTAGAAAATTTTGTTGACTCTTCTGTCTTCCTTACCCCCCAAATCCAGTCTATAACAAAGTCCTATGATATTCCTTTGTAAATCTTATTCATTTATTCTACATTTCATCTCTACCATCACCATTCTGTTGTAAGCTGTCATTATGTCTCACTTCGACTATTAGAATGATTGTCACCCAATATGACTTCTGATTATAAAGTCAATAGCTAGAATTCACTTTTTAAAAAATAGCAAACATAATCATATTACTATTAGGTTAGTATCTGTCAATTCTTTCCTTTTTCTCTTAGTAAAAAACCAAAATGACTTAAGCTATTCTGGTAGATTTTCCACTTTTCTGCCCTGTATCCTACTTAATTCTATATTTCCATCCAATATGAAGGTTTCTTACATTCATTTATCATAATCTTGGTGTTCTTTCTATCCTTAATTGTATTTAATTTCATCACAGGAAGATAACTATTTTACCTGATTTTTGATTTATGTAAAATAATCTTTTCCTCATATCCTATACTTCAAAAGAGTTCATGATTCAGTTATGCAGATTGAAATTACTACTATTCTATCCCTACTTTACAGGCTAGGTTAGTTTCTTTTTCTTTTCTTTTCTTTTATATTTTAATTTGAATTCTTTTCCTTTCTCAGGCCACATAATTAAATTTAAAATGTGGTTGTACTATGTGATTGTGCCTATCTCATCTTCTAAAATATAATATCAATATAGGAAAGACTTTTGTGGGAGAAGTTTGGGAAACTTTGCAGACGCCAGCTAGAGAAGCCCTAGAAGGCTATAAGCCAAGCCTGATGAGAGAGGGCTCAGAAAGTCAGAATGCTGATTGCAAACAGTAAAGGCCATTCTCAGGAGTTTCTAATTAGGATCAAGGACATCGTTGACAGTTGGACTAAAGGCCACATGGGTTACACTCAACCAGAAAATTTGCCTTCATTTTGGCCATAACTTGAGACTTTGTAACAGACTGAGATTAAGGCTGGTGGAGTGATTAATCAGGTGAAAAATGTTCAAGGCAGCCCAATGTCCAGGCTGAGGCATGAATATTGCTGTCTGCCTGTAGCCAGATCTAGAGTTAAAATCAGGAGCCAATATTAGAGTCAGGTATGATAAGTTTGCAGTTTCAAAAAAAGGAAGCACCTGCAAAGTTGGAACCTTGGAAAGCATCATTTCAGCATTTTTAAAAAGCTGGTATCAGAATGTTACTTAAACACAATAAGCACGTCTTTCACTTCATACTTTGTAATTACATTAGCCCCCTAGGTCACATCATTATCAAAGACCAAATTTATATATCCACATGTACAGACTCCAACTCTAGTGTTCTTGCCTATGGCAATCAATTACCTTCCAAGAAATTATACATAGAAACATCAATAATAAAACTGAAAACCATCAAATTCAATGAAAGTATTTTTGAGAACGTCACAGAGAAAAATAATAGAAGTTGACATAAATACTTATAAACTAGTTTAATTTCAGTGTCTTTTTTTTTTTTTTTTTTTTTTTTTTTTTGTGGGTTCTGGGGCTTGACCTCAGGACTTCTCACGCCAGCAGGCACCCGTGCAGCTGAGCAATATCACGGGCTCTTTCTTTGTATGTGGGTTCCGGGAGTCGAACTTGGGCCTTGGTGCTTGCCAGGCAGGTGCTTACGCCGCTGAGCCATCTCACCGGCCCCCAATTTCAGTGTCTTGAATTACCATTATAAATGGAATTAGTTCATAATTATATCATCCAGATTTTGAAGTTATTTATCATGGCAGAAAATAATATTTCTTCAAAACTGTCAGAATTGAATACACACAAAATATGTATTTATAGAATAGATAATATAAAGGGAATATTTACTCACTAGATTCTATCAGCAGGTAAGGTTATTAGAAAACAAAGAATAAAGCCGCATAAATGATTGTATCATACCTAGAAAAGAATCCAGATATTATTCCTGGAAGAAGTAATTATTTTCATCTTATGTTTTCTCTATAGATATTAATAAAATATAGCTCTCAGATGTAGAAATCTGCTTTAGAAAATATGTTTCATATGTACTTGAGAACTTGATACACATAATTACAGGCATCCAATTGGGTAGCCACAATTACCTGCATAAAAACATTCTCAGAAGTAGAAAAAATGAATATAAAGATAGGCAATTAGTTCATGAGCTCCCTTTGCACAATTCATACACAAGCAAGAGTAAATGTACGGGCCCGGTGAGATGGCTCAGCGGCGTAAGCGCCTGCCTGGCAAGCACGAAGGCCCGAGTTCGACTCCCGGAACCCACATACGAAAAAAGGGCCGGTGATATCGCTCAGCGGCACGGGCGCCAGCTGGCGCGCGAGGTCCTGAGGTCGACCCCCCGGTACCCACAAAAAAAAAAAAAAAGAGTAAATGTAACAAATTGGAAATAAATTAGATCAAACGACATTAGATGTATAAATTACTGCAAATAGCAACTGAATTTCCTTACCACCCTTACCGATTCTTTAGATACCTTTCATATTTTTCTGTCTCTCAGTTATATTTGTTCACTTTAAAAATTTTAGACAAGACATCAATATCAAGACATTAAAAACAGATGGTCAGGCCGGTGAGATAGCTCAGCGGCTTAAGCGCCTGCCCGGCAAGCGCGAGGGCCCGAGTTTGATTCCCGGAACCCACATACGAAAAAGGGGCCGGTGATATCGCTCAGCGGCATGGGTGCCTGCTGGCGCGCGAGGTCCTGAGGTCCACACCCTGGTACCCATAAAAAAAAAAAAAAAAAAAAAAACAGATGGCCTTAGTTCCATATACTTTCTGTAATCCAAAGCATCATTTTACATACATTCCAAAATGGATCACTAGGCATGGAAGGGTTAATGGGACTGTTGGTATTCACTTACCAAAGACAGATATAGCTAGAGGACAACTGAGATTTGATATAGATTTGATGAAAAAATACTGTTACTTTCACCCATGGGCAAGTTTGCACTCTTGTACAAAGTTTCACTGCAGAACTTACTAGGAGTTCACAAAAAAAAAAAAAAAATAGTTGAAAGAGTTGTGACAAAGAATTTTTCTTGGGCAAGCAAGACTGACAACCTGAAAATCAATACCATGAGAAGAGCAAGACCTACCACCCAGACTCCTTTCACCTAGATTCACCATATAGAAAAGGGGGGAAAATGAAAGATCAAAATGGAACTAATAGAAAACAAACCATATCGATAATTGTGAAAATGTGAACTATACAAATAAAATAATTCAGTATTTAAAATAAAAACACAAGACCAAACAGTATGGGTAAAAGGAAACACACTTTAATTATACGTCAAAGACATATGTTTAAGTCTTTAGTCAATTTTCAGTTGGCTTTTTATTGGGAAGGAGACATGCATCCATTTTCATTTTTTCACATGTGATAGCCATTTATCCCAGGGCCATTTACTAAACAGATGCCTTTTCCTATTGTGTGTTCTTGGTATCTTTGCAGAAAATCCATTGACTGGAATTGTATATATTTATTTCCGGTATCTCTATCCTATTCCAATGAAAAAGTGTCTTTTGTTTGACAAGCAATTTCTTTAGTATAATAAAAATAATTTGAAAAAACATATAGTTAACATCATATATCATGGTTTATTTCTAGAATCTACCCACTACTTCTAGGAACATGATTGGATTCTTGCCTGCTACTTCTGTTAAGCACTGGAGTTTTTTTCAGTGCAGTAAATCAAATTAAGAAACAAATAAATATACAAACCACATACATAGAGGAAAGGAAGAAATAAAACTGAATCTATCCAATGCTGATATAATTGTCTATGTAGAAAATCATATGTAACCTACAAAAAAAAACTATGCCTGGTAAATATGGTTAGTAATATTGCAGAATATAAACTCTACAAAAAATAGTGATATCTTGATATCCTAGCAATGGACACTTGATGTAAGAAAAAAGTTAATATTATTTCCAATAGTATCAAAACTATGAACTACAGTTAAATTTACTAAAATATGCCCCAAACTTACAGATTGAAAAGTATGAAACACTTGTAGATTTTTAAAGTAAAGATGAAATATGTGGAGTAACTGATCAAGTTCATTTATTGGGATACACAGCATTCTTAAATTCTCAATTCTCCACAAATTGACCTGTAGATTCAATATAACACCAAGGACACAATTAGGTTTTTGTTTTGTTTTTTTAATAAAATTGTAAAGTATATTCTGGAATTTATGTAGAAATGAAGTAGTGGAAGCAACATAGAAAAAGAGGAAAGTTGAAAGAGTTATTATCTTCAGGATGGTCATATTGTCATAGTTCTACAGAAATTGAGCCTCAGGTTCACACGCATGATTTATTGATGGGATGCTATCATAGTTTAGATCTAAAATGTCTTCCCAAAACCTCATGTGTTCACACATGGGGCTTTTGAAAAGTGACTGGATCCTGGGGGCAAAATGCGTATCCTGAAGTAGAGCCTGGTTGGAAGAGATAGGTTACTGGAGCACCGACCTGGAAAGGCGTGTCTACTTCTGTGACTCCTTTTCTCTCGCTGCTTCCTAGCTGCCATGAGATGAACAGCTGTCTTCTCTCTAGAGCCCTCCACCGTGCTCTTTCTAAGCCTGGGAGCTGGCCGACCACACCTAAAACTGTGAGCCAATATAACCGGGTCCTCTTTTAAGTTGCATGTGTTGGATATTGTGTTCTAGCGCAGGAAAGTGACCAGTGAACAGAAGCTCCCAGAAGGAAAAAGTAGTAAATGGAGCAGGATGGTTCATGGAAGGATCTAAACAAACATGAGGTCTCGTTTGTAATCTGCCCATATCATATCCCACACAGCGCTCCAGGGTATGAATTACAGTGCACTCGGCCTCCACGTTATGTCAGGCGGGAAGGTGGGCAAGCCGCCTTTTGTACACCTGTGTTCTTATGAATATTCTGACCCAGCAAAAGGAATCTGGGTGGACGCCAGAGATACAGCAGGAAAAACAAACCCGTTTCATCCTACTATGCACTCAAACCTAGGTAACTTCTATGATCTCAAAAGTTGTGATTTCTCCCTATCAGCAAGTTAGTAATTCAAAAGCAGCAGACAATATCTGGGTGTCCTCTATTATTCAGTTCTGATACCATATACTTGAATATTGAATCATTTCCCACAGATTGAAGACTTAATTCTCGAGACTGTTTCCTTATCTCCCACACACTTCTGATGTCAGATTGTTTTTACCTGTGCTTTTGATCCACCTGCTGTAAGTCAAGTTTCCCATAAATCCTCCCTTGCGTCCCATAAATTTGTTGAAGTGATTCACAGCACTCAAGAAAATACTTACAGTGAGATGACTGAGCGACATAAGAGCCTGCCTGGCAAGCGCGAGGTCCTGAGTTCGACTCCCGGTAGGTACATACGAGAAAAGGGCTGGCGATATCGCTCAGCGGCATGGGCGCCTGCTGGCGCGCAAGGTCCTGAGTTCGACCCCCGATACTCACCAAAAAAAAAAAAAATTAGATTTACTAGTTAGTTTTAAAAGATATTACAAAGTATGGAGATGAAGAGTTGCATAGGTAAATTATGGGCAAAGGGGCTCAGAGTTTCCATGCTTTCTCCAGATGTGCCTACCTCCAGGAACCTACACCTGTTCAAATATTCAGAAGCTCTCTGAGCCCTGTCCTTGTGAGTTTTATGGAGACTTCACTGATCAGGCATAAGTATTAATGGACTGCATGGGGAAACCCAGCAAAGTCTATTGGTTCAAATTCATCTTGGTTTATTTGCACCAATTATCCATACTGGGTAAGGGGCAAGACCCTTCTGTGATGAAGAGGGTCTTATGAGCTATGAAGAGAACTAAGAACAGGCCAGTTTCTATCACATGGCTTGAGGATGGAGTTAAGAGTCAGGAACCCTGGATTAAAACTGAAATGTACATATTGTAATACCACAGCACGAAAAACATCCGCTAAAGGCAATAAATGCTTGGAGTTATAATCTTTTCATAATGGCAATGATATTGATAAAAGACAAAGGAATAATTATACCTAAGAAAATATGTAGCATTTATATGGAATTACAATATCTTGAGTATAATGCTAAAGCTTTATACAGTACTTTTATATCTCATTCCAAAGGCATAGATTTATTATGCTACAAAAATGTACTCTATTAAATAGAAAAAGAAGATACAAACATAAGCCTTTAGTATAAATAGGGTAATCACGTTGTATAAAACAATTCACTTACATAAAAATAATTGTAATTTCTTAAAATATATTTGACATAAGGGGATAGTATAAATGTACAATGCAAATCATATTTTAATATATCAAAATATGGAGTATGTAAATGACCAATTTTTAATGCAAAAAGACATATTAGAAATCAGTATTTTCAGTAAAATTCCAAGTTATTTTAAAAAAAATAATACATGAAATTTATTTAAACTCAAATATTAACACATATACATTAAGGTTCTTCTATGATATGTTATTTTTATTTGCCATTGCTCTCTTTGTTTTCCATATGCATATAAAAAATGTTTAATTTTTTTTTGTGTGGGTACCGGGGGTCGACCTCAGGACCTCGCGCTTCCCAGGCAGGCGCTTATGACGCTGAGCTATCTCACTGGCCCCCCAAAAAATGTTTAATTTGAAATAGAAAATAATCTATTTTATTTTTACTTACATGTAAAGTAGCATAAAATATCCATACTAATAAATTTTATTAATAATATTGGTAAAATAATTTCATACCTATCAAATAGATGCATAGATACATAATACAAGAAAATATTAGCTAATTTTTATTTTGGTACTTCTTTTAAAAGACTATGATAGGAGCTGGTGAGATGGCTCAGTGGCGTAAGCGCCTGCCCGGCAAGCATGAGGGCCCGAGTTTGACTCCCGGAACCCACATACGAAAGAAGGGCCAGTGATATCGCTCAGCAGCCGGTACCCATGAAAAAAAAAGACTATGAAAATATTAACTTTATTGAATCCTTACTAGGGGATTCAACTTAGTAGTTACACATTAATTTTTTAATATGCAAATTTTCCTTAATTCTAAGAACCCTACAAGACAGTTTTTGTTTTCATTCCCACTTACAGGCTTGCCTAAAATCACATAGTACCTAAAAAGTCTCTATATCTGCCACTCCCTTACCGTAATGATATTCTGTACTGAGCATCTTATTCTTAAAGGAATTAATGTTGTTCATTTCATTCATTACTATTTATTGAGATTTCTGGGAAATTAATTCATTTTGAGGTTTTAACTAAAAAAGGTGACAGTGTTTGAGCATATAATATTTATTTGACTATAAAGAGTTAAAACTAAATTTTTTTTGTACCAGAAATCAAACTCAGGACCTTGCACTTGCCAGGCAGAATCTTAACAATAGCACAGTGATTGGATGTTTTAGCCTAGAGGAAGTATATTTATTAGCATTGGTCCTAACCATAGGAGTTATGCCCTCCACACCCACTGCTTAGCTTGTACCTTACCAACTAGTTTTACATCAAGCTTCTGTGAGACACAGAGAATGCTATCCCTTTTTATTTAAAGGAACAAGTACCTTACCATTGAAGAATTCTCTTTTAGGGGATCAACTGCTAATCTGCCAAGTTACCAGTAATTTAAGTCAAAAGATTATGTTATTATTTCTGAATCAAATACTCTCTCCTTTTTGTAACAATCACTGCAAAAAATCTTATTCATCATTTATATTTTAGGTCAATGTAACAATACTCTGGTCTTTCTTCCCAATTTAATAGTTCACTTTCCTCTTTCCTCTACAATATATGTCACTTACTAATTCTGATACATAGCATCTAGTATTTGATGCTTTGTTTGGTAACTTTTTAAACATCATTTTATCTGTCAGCATTAAATTGTAAACACATGGATGACAAAAGTAAATCTTTGTTTCTTTCATAGCACTTTTGCAGGTTCTACAGACTCAATACATAATTATTGAATAAATCATGATAGTTACTTTTAATCAGCTTCTCTTCTAAGATCTCAGGAAAGGAATCTATTGTGATATCGAATTAGAAACATACACAAAAGTCAGAGCTGCTGCCTTGTTGTGACAAATTTCCAAGTTCAAAATCCCAGAGGAAATGAGTACTTTGGGTAAAGGAAAAGCCCATTATGAGAAAAACAGAATAAAATCCAAAGTTTATGTGCATAGCTTATATGACAAGTATTGAAATTTTATGGGCTCATTTGAATTTTGAACTGATGATGTTTAATGTTTTTCACCTTGTATTAAGACAATTCATTTTAGTTCAGATAAATTTCTCAAAGCTGAAACTTCATTAGAATGAGTAAAATGTAAAAATCTATTTTGTTGACTATATTTAAAAATCTTAAAAAGATAAGTGCGATGTAAAATAATATGAACAGTTCAAAAATATAAAGGTTTTAGTATGCATTAACTGGCAGGAAAAAGATGAATTTCAGATTGAAACTGCCTTACACACATGTACCATGAATATAATATCTGCTGTTTTAGACCATTAGCGCTTTAGAAATACATAGGACAGGAAATGTCTCCTTACTGAAAGCTTCTTTTTTTAAAGTTTGCTTATAAGCAGTACATTAAAAAGCTGGAAGAAAGGAAGGAAGTATCTTTTACATCCACCACAGTTTTTCATTATTTGTAATAGTAATTTGCTAAAAAAAAAATTATTTCCTTGGGATGGATTTTAATATCATTACATAGGAATTTTAAATTTTAAAATGAGCAGGCTTTGATACATAATTAAATTTTTTGAGAACTTTTCTTATTGGTCAAAAATTGTGTTACAGTTTTTTGTTGTTCTTACTGAACATTTTAAAATTTGCTGAAGGCAGTGTATTGTAAAGGTTTCATGTTTTATTTTCATCATTTATGTTAGCTTCACCATGCTCATTTTCTAATATGGTTAGACAGTTGTAAATATAATTTATTGGACCGAATGCAATCTAATAACAACAATGCAGGGTAACTGGAAAGAATCTATAGTAATAGCAGTAAGTTTCTCTTGGGAGGGGAAAGATGGAAATACATTTCATTTGAGTTATCAATAACCATCAAAGCAATTCCAAAAATATTTGAAATATGAAAATCAGCCTGTGAGCAGAGGCACCTTCTGTAATTTCATGAATTGGTCTCCATTTACTCCTTCAAGCAAGCAGGAATGTACTTTTGGAAAAGCAATCCAACATTTAATCCATTCTGACAGAACCTTTAATAGTGCATGCTGGTGGCACAACTGCTCAAATGGCTGTGGAACCCAGTGAAACAGAGCCTAATTATCTTATTAAACCACTGTAGAAGGCTGTTATTTATTGGTGGAAGATCTAAGTGAGCAAAATAAGGAAACTTACTTGGGTAAAGGTTATGAAATGTGCAGTTTAAGTCACTGTAAGATTAAAATAACGTGTGGGAGACAGTTTTACTAAAAAAAATATGTAGTCCTTTTATCCTTAAAAAATATAGCTGAAGTCAGACTATAATTTAACATGCTATTTGTAACATTTTAATTAAATTTTTGAACAAGCAAGTAGAAAAGTAATCATTTGAATTTCTATTTAAATGTTATTGTAATTTGTATTTTAAGCAAAGATTCATGAATGTATTTTTCATTGTGATAAATGAGTTCATCACCCACAAAATATCTTACTTCATAAAAATTGTGTTAACATATATTTTCTATGGTTAGTATCTTTGGTCAATTTATCTTTTTTACATTATGTAATGTGTCCTAGGATAGACACCCCCACCCAGGGATTGCAAAAGTAATGTCCAGGGACTTCAAGTTCTATGAAATTCCTAGAGGAAACAGATTTTTTTAGGTGATTAAGTTGATCTTTTTAGTATGTAAATAAAAAATGAATAAGGAATAATGTTTCAATTAACATAGTTTCAACTATATTATACTTTATCCACTTGACTAGGTATATAAATTATATTTTGTGCTATATTTCTACTTAAAGTATATATCAATTCCTTCATAGTTTCCTTACCATACTTGTTTCAAGCCGACAGTTATTCTCAGCTTATTTTCTCAATATTGGAAGGCAATGATGGGAAGGCACTGGCTAGTTTACTATCCTGGAAAGCTTTTCATCATCATTACAAAGCCAAGGGTGTGCATCTCTTTTGAGGAAAGTGTTCTATGACTCATCATTTTCCCCATAGAATTCACTTAGAATCCTGTATCCCAAAACACCCTAATTAGGAGTGAATAATTCCTTCTCTTTTCTTATGTTTTATTTTGGCTATGTCACCACTACTTCACAGAGTAGTTTCCAATTTTTTGTAGCATTGTTGCTTTTATTGCTATTTTCTTTTCCTATTTGGCTGTGAGTTATGAACAAGATATAGTAAACTAAGTCAATAAGAGCAATTATCATGCATACAGTACATATTTATGTAATAAATGAATCAAAAAGAGGAGGTATATTATTGCATTTTTGATATATTCTATCATGATTTTTAGCTCTATCTCTGTGTTATTACCTGTTTTTTCCTTCCCCTTTCCTTTCACATAGATTCCTGGGAAATATTTATTAATTCAGAGTTTACAGACTTCTCATTTACTTACAACTGTATTGCTGCTTACTACTTTTAAAACAGGAATTGAAGAATGTCCATTAAGTATAAAATACTTTTAATAGTGAATATATTCTAAGAGCCTATTTATTTCACAAATACAAAGCTAGATTGCCTATTTTAGATAACTACATGTTAATGTCTCAAAGTGAGGTATTTACAAATAATCTCTGTATCCTCTGGAAAATAATGACTTAAAATGGAAAACCAGTTAGGTCTTTAACATCCTAGTAAAATTTAAAATTTGATGTTTGATCTGGAAGCTGTTGAAATGATAAATTTTGTTTTCCATATTTAATATCTTCCTTTCTTATTCATCGGATTCACAATCACTAAATACCTATAGAAAACAGGAATAATAGCCAGCATTCTTTCTAAAAGTAAAAATATGTATAGAATAATTTAGGATAGTTCAGCTGAATGTTCAGGAAGTATTTAAGCTAGCTCTAAGTCCTCAGTATTTATTCAGTTTTGTAATTTTATAATAGACAAAATTAAGAAAGAATGTTATTTAGAAATTACCATATTCTTTGGAGTGTGGGCTGCAAAAATGGCTCTTTATTTTATTTTACTCATTAGCTAGGTGATACTTGGCAAGAGACTAACATTTCAAGGTTCGTTTCCCCTCTCATATAATAAGGAGATTAAAAAATAGTAACCATTTCATAGATTTCTGAAATAAAATGTAAAGAAAATATTTAATGATTGACTTAAAAAGATATTGTTTTACTTTTATGTTTTATGTTAATATTTCTGAATTTAATTCATAGGTTTAATCAAGAACATTTTATCATTAGACATCACATAAAGGCAAAGAAAAAAATGTAGAAACTGAATTGAACCTAGGAATCTTATGTGAGATTAAAATTATTGCTTACTAGGTTTTAATATAGCTTTTTCTTTGTAATAAAATATGGATATCTGAATTTCATAATAAAAAATCTAATAGCCAAGTATTGTTGCATTTATTCTTAAACTATTTTTATATTCATGAAAATATTTATTTTAATCTTAAGTTTAATTTCAAAGATTTTAGCATGTGGTAATTAAGAGTGGTAATGACCTGTATTATGGATAATTACATAATAACAGATAAAAACAAAAAATAATATTCAAGGAGTAGTAAATCTCAATTTAAGAAGGCACATTCCTGCATAACCATGGCATTAGTGAAGACAATTTCTTCTTATCCATAAAAATATAATTTTGTTAGTCAGGTTTCTGTCATTGTGACAAAAAGTGGGCCAGTCAAAGGGAAAGAGTTTTATTTTGGTTCAGGGTTTCAGTGATTCAGTCCATGGTCACTTAGCTCCATTGCTTCTGGTCCAATGGTAAGGCAGAACACCATGGTGGAAGGGTGTGGCAGAGAAAAACCCACTCACATTAAACAACAATAGGGAGCAGAGAGAGGGGGGATTCCAATGTATGCTTTAAGACCATTCCCCCATCATCTGTTTCCTCAAACTAGATCCTACCTCCTAATAGTGCATTTAGCTATGAACTAATCCACTGATAAGGATGGTACCCTCATGATCCATTCACTGCTCTAGGCCCCTTCTCTGAACTTTGCTGCATTGTGGATCATGAATTCAATGCACAAGTCTTTGGAGAGCATTTCATATTTGAACCATAACTAATTTTTCTCAAATAAAAAAGTAAAAACTTCCTCTTTTATGTTTTTCTCATTTCATTTCATAATTTGTTAAAATTACTTTAAAATTTTGTGTTCCCCTCTTTAAAAATAAGAGTAAATTTGTGTAATTATTTTTCTGATGTCTACAATGACTGGTTTGGTTTGACTCCCAGGTAGATTAATAAGCATAGTCCAGTTAATTATGGCATTTATAAGAAAAATTTGTTAGTCTAACACTTTACCTCTTTTTATTTCATAGGGAATATTGTTAATCTTAGTTCAGGTTTATACCATATAACGTCCATGTTCATTGAGTTTATCAGACCTTGTACCTGGTGCATCTTCACTGTATTTCCCCTTCTCCTCTCCTATTGCCCTTGCTGCCCTGGACCCCTTCCCATCTGCAAGAAATCCATCCACAGGTCTCAATCTATCCTTCATGTATTTTTGACTTAATTTTTACTTCATCTTACTCAGATGAGAGATACCATGTAGTATTTAAGTTTGTGTGTCTGATTTTTTCACTAAACACTTTTTTTCCAGATGCATCCATTTTCCCACAAGTGTCTCAAATTTCATTGCCCTGTCTTTTGTAACAGTTTCATTGAGAAATAATTCACATAATATAGAGTTCATCCTCTTTTTATTTTTTTATTTTTTTGTTTTGGGTACCGGGAATGAAACTCAGGACCTCACATTTTCCTGGGAGTTTACCCTCTTAAGGTGCACAATATAATACTCATAGAGTTATGCAACAATCACAATGATGAATTTTTCAATTATTTTCATTACCTCAGAAGGAATGAATCCTTTAGAATTTATCCTTTAGGTATCTGTCCCCAAACTTCTCATCAACCTCGCTCCCCTGGGAGGAACCAACCATTTATCTTTCTATATCTATATACTTTCCTACTCTAGAATTTCATATTAAGGTAATGAATTGCCTATTCTGGAATTTCAAATTGGTGACTTTTTGTGACCAGATTCTTAATTCTTAGAATTAATTCTTAGAATTAATTCTTAGAATGTTTCCAAGGTTGACCCACATTATAGCAATAATATGTCCTTTATTTCTTTCTCTGATTAATACTATTTTGTTGCATGGGTATATTACATTTTCTTTATGCATCAGTTGATGAATATTTAAGTTGTCTTCACTTTTCATCTTGACTATGATGAATAATTCTGCTGTGAACATTTCTGTATTTATTGTTGTGTGGATACATGTTTTCAATTCTCTTAGTCACATATCTAGGTGAAAAACTGCTGGCTTCAATGAAAACTATATTTAATTGCTTGTGGAACTGCCAGATAGTTTTTACAAATTAGTTGTACCATTTTTACACACTGAGCAGCAATGTCTGAGGTCTTTGACTTCCTCACATCTCCACCAGAACTTGCTCTTTATAGTGTGATTATGTAACCTTGTAGATGATAGAATTCTTTTGGTCCCAATCTGTTTTCCTTAATGGTGCATATTAGTAATGCAGAATAATGAAATTCACTTTGGTATATTGGTACATAGATAAAGTTGATTATTTTTATCTCCATTATCTCCTTCCCTTTCCTCCCCGCTGATCCTCTTTCCCATCTCTATATATCTATTTTCTAGTTTCCTGTCAGCTGTCATTTACCTTTTATTCTTATTTTTAAGTTTCTCATATAAGATGAAACATGATATGTAACTTATGGAGACTGGCTTATTTTTCTTAACAAGGAGATCTCCAATTCCTTCCATTTTTCTGCCAATGACGTGATTTCATTCTTTTTATGGCTGAATAATACTCCATTGTACATACGTACCGCATTTACTTTATCCATTCATCACTGATGACCATCAACCCTATTTCCACAGCCAGAACCAAGTGCTCTTTGACAACTATTTAATATTTTAAAAATTGTATTGATTATGCCAAGATACTAACAGTGATTCTTTATGTCCATGTGCTCACTTAAGAAAATACAAAAAACAAAATGATACCTGTTGTTCCTAGCTCAGTCAACAGAATTTAAAAATACAATTAATAGAACCATTTATTCCTGCCAATTGTCAAAAATTTCAATTTTTGTATTAGTATCTGAGCTACTAATGATGTGTAAAGACCAAATGTGTAAATCCAAGAATTAATATTCAAGTTTTTTTGTCTTATTCTTTAAATGTCTGTACCTGACAGTTAAAAGACAATGACAAGTCAGTATTATAATGCAGTTGGCTAAAATTCACGATTTAGTGTATGCTAATCAATTTTTTAACCATGAAATTTAGGATTAGTAGCAAGATAAATAAAACTTAATTTACTATGTTATCTAAAGCAAAATATCAAAAGGTTTTGTTCACTTTTGGCTACAGCATGATACCATCTGACATGCTAATCTACAAAAATTAAAATAATTAAAATTTATGTGAATGTCTTAGTAGCTGATGAAGAAAAAGGAGGTCAAACATGTAATCATCTCAAAGTTTCTTTCACTTTTACAGGTTTTCAAATTTAACTCAAAATGTTGATACTTAAATATCTTTTAATAAGGGATTTTAGCTTTGGAGGGGTCCAAAAGCTAAAGACAAAATGTGAAAAAATTTGACACGGTCAAATCATTTTAGCTTTGGAGGGGTCCAATTATGATTGTACATAATTGGTGACCAAATATACATATGACAAAATCTGTTTTGAAGTTGTTAATGTTAATCTCACAGTAGGATTTCAAGTATGTTTATTTTGGTGGCATTATACAAGGAATAACTCTTACCAAAGTTTTGGGGGTTTGCTTATTTGTTTGTTTGTTTGTTTTGTTTGTTTGTTTCCCTGTAGTACTTATGCAGAAAGACAACAATATTCACAGGACATATATTCAAGTATTGCTACTAAATAATACATATACACACTATACAGTGTTCGTGAGGATCCAAAGGCATACATTTCAGTATTTGTCAAGTAAATTTGGGTAGTTTTAAAAATTCTTTAAAGTGTCATTTCCTGTTTTTTGTTACTTATTAATGTGACCTGAGGCTTAATATCCATAACAAATAATTGAAATAAAATATACCTATAAAAATGAAGAGTATTTAAACAAGCTACAGCCCAAACGTGGTCAAATCATAAAGAGAATAGAGTTTGCATACTGTCTTAAGACATTGAGATTTATTGAGAAACTATATCTCAAATTATTTAGACACATGAAATATGTCCATGAAAATGGACTGTCCAGGAATTTATGTGTGGAAATTTTTTTTGTATGTGTTTCTTTGTTTTATTTAGAAAGAAAGAGACATTTTCTTCAACTCAGGAGCAGATCCCCATGTTAAGCAACTGATGAAAAATGTAGGACAGAAATAAATATAATGGGGATACCTGGGAAAGAAAGAAACAGAGGGAAGCCAGCTGTAAGATTCAGTGAAAAGATGAGTATGACAATTTATAATAGCGATAAATTTAGAGTCCAACCTAGAAAAAATACATTTCTACAATGAATATCCAGCATTGCTTCATGCTATATAATTAGAACAAAGTTACATCCAGCTCCTGATTTCTAGCATTACCTTCTTCCTATTAATACCAAAATAAATTTAAAGGCAATAATATATGATTAATTGATATTTTATTATTCTCTACCTGTAGTCAATAGATTGAAGGTTCAGCAAATATGTAGTGAAGAATTGCATACCCTTATCAGTCACATTAGTCATTTATAGAACTGTGTTTGATCCATGTATTCAAATGAGAATGCAGTAGATATACATATGAGAACCAATTTAAATCCAAAAAATGAATAATCTTCATAGAAGAACTTTAATTAATGGAGATGGATGTAAGCAATGTTTATGGGTTTATGTCTTCACTGATCGCTATAAAGTTATGACATGTGGCTGAACAGACCAAGACTCAGATTTTGGCCTAAAACATTTCAATATTGCCAAAAATACACATTTATAAAGTAATCTTCATATTTATATACATCATTTTTTGTAGAAATTATAGAAGTAGAGAGTCTAACAAGTAGGAGAATGTAACCCCATTAATCCTCATGGGCAAAAATGACACTTTACTGCATGCCATGCCATTTGGAAGAAATTTAATTGTCACTTTCCATCTAAATACCCCCATATCACCATTGTCTTTGCTCAAATATCAATAAAACAATAATATTCATGCAGGATTTTCAGTGTATAATGTTATCATTGAGGAAATATTTCTTCAGATAAAATTCTATAAGCACCCTTCTGGAAAACACCTCTATTGTCATATAGTTTCATGATAAATCTTCTAATATTTTGCACAGAATTTCTGCCTTTAAGTCACTTCTGCCAGATTTCCCAACATTTTTGACATCGTAGTATACCCAGGAAATGATAACACAAGTCTGGCTGCTCTGGTCATAGTCATCCAAATTTACTTTCTGGTCTTTAGGGGTTGCTAGAGATATGAGAGGAATCACAGTTTCAGCACAATGCTTGGGTGAGGAACCTTGTCACACAGATGTGGAAAAATCAGCACAGATTATCTAATCCAAACCAAGAAGCTGGCTACCATCCTTCTCACCCAACATTTTCTGGTTTTAGCAGATTTCTGTATTTGTAGAGATTTCTTTCTTCATCTTGTTCTGTGTTATAATATACGATAATAACATCAGTTAACAACACTGCACTTTATTTTGAAATATTTTATAGTTATAACCTTAAGAATTACTCAGTTTGGGATAAATCATTATTTCCATTCCTTATGTATGGACACTTTGGCTCAGGGGGTTTAAATAATTTGCCTCAGGATACATCTCAAGTAAGTAGCAACAACAGGAGTCCACTGCATCTTTCCAGATCCCAAAACAGTTTGACTTTCTTCATTGTTCTAAGAAAATGAACATTGTAAAAAATTCTACACTTCCTTTATTTGTTTTTATTAGATCATGGTCTCGGTTTAAGAATTGATTTTTTGGGCCGGTGAGATGGCTCAGCAGCGTAAGCGCCTGCCTGGCAAGCGCGAGGGCCGGAGTTCGACTCCAAGAACCCACATAGGAAAAAAGGGCCGGTGATATCGCTCAGTGGCACGGGCACCTGCTGGAGCACGAGATCCTGAGGTCGACCCCCGATACCCACACACAAAAAAAAGGAATTGATTTTTTAACCTCTTCATTTAACAGAATACTGTACCATACTGTTTATTAAGATCTCAAGGAACTAATTATTTTAAAACCACTAAGATATGACTCTACAGAATAATCTCTATGTAGAAATGATTATAATCCATTAAACTAGGATATTTTAATCACTATAATTACTACTATAATTATTATTAGTCTTAAATAAAATAGCTTATTAAGGTAGTCTTAGTAAACTCTAATATTTCAAGTCTCTATTACTAAAATCAGCTTTACCAGTTTTCTGTCCAGGCAAAATATGTAATTTGGTCACTGTAATTTTTGTTCCTTAAGTTTCTTAGTAATTTCATTGCTCCAGTAAATGCAACACAAAAACTAAGAAGGCTAAGATCAAAATTGCTACTTCATACCAAACAATACACAAAGAAAATTAACAACATAAAAATGTCTTAAATTGCTTTTCAGCCATTGAGACAAGATACCGTATACTCACAATTTAAAGGAGGAGGGATTTATTTTGGTTCACTGTGTTTAGTCCACAGTTGATTGGCTTCAAGGTGTGAACAAATGGCAGAGTGTGTGACAGAGGAAAAGGTACTCTTCCCGTGGCAGCTAGGAAGAAGAGAGGAGCCAGGGACATGCCTCCAGGTTACTCTCAGGTGACACTCATCCTAACAGCACATTTAGGTACTGAAGACTCTACTGGATGGCTCTACTGATGGGTACAGAGTCCCCATGATCCATTCACCTTGCAAATACATGAAACTTTTCAGGGCCACTTTAGATCTAAACTTTAACAATAAGAAGGGCTAGTGAGATAGCTCAGCAGCATAAGCGCCTGCCTGGCAAGCACGAGGTCCTGAGTTGGACTCTCAGTATCCACATACAGAAAAAGGGCTGGTGGTATCGCTCAGTGACACAGGCGCCTGCTGGCGTGTGAGGTCCTGAGTTCGAGCCCCAGTACCCACACACAATAAAAAAAAAAGAAGAAGAAAAAGAACAAGAAAAAAAAAAACTACTCCAGCATTTACTATTGGAAAAAATTAGTTATCTTAAAATATTTTAATAATATTATACTTATTTCATAAAAGGGGACACTGATGTCACATTAGGCTCAAATATAAAAATGTATTGTCTGATGTTTACATAACATCAAAGTATAAAAAGAATATTTTCATATTATTTGGAATTTTCCAGTAACTGTCACTCTTATGATTGTGAGATTTTCTATTGAAGTTTGCATACATTTATAATTGATTTAACTATGTCTTATTGTAGCAGTTCAATCTAATAATATTAGGTTCTTTTTTTGTAATTTTGTTTATTTTTGAATGTTTTATTCTGTTGCAGTTCAAGAAATACAATTTCTAAAACAACAGTTGCTTCAGGATTCTTGCTATTACTAGCAGAAATTTAGCTAATAACTCTTCATTTATTCATTCACTCATTTGTTGTTGAGTACTTATTATTAGTGCTGGGGGAAAAAGGACAAATAGTCCACAATCCTTTATTTCACATAGTTCTATATAAAACTATAGAAAAATCCACATGAAAATATTTGAGACATTTTCCCAAAAGTCTTGCATTTGAGTTCATGGCTAATATTTCTACAAGGATCAGTGAAAAGTAGGAGGATACATTGATTGTGCCTTTTAAAACACATTGCTTTAAAGCATAATAAATACCTCATGTTGAACATTTTACTTTATTGTCATCTCTCCTTAAATCATCAAATACATTTGATGCCTTAGCATGTATAATACTTGGGCTTAGTGACCATTATAGGAGCTTTAATCTTACAACTACAGGGCATACATATTTCTTTTACACACCATATAACATTTGCAAACTTAACTTTGTGTTTTCACTTTATTTTTTATTTTTTCCATCAATGTATCTTTAAGTCCTTACTCCAAAGTTAATAGCATAGAATGGGTTTTTTAATGCCCTTTTTCATAGCATTTAATTATGGATTACTTCACACTGAAGTTGCAGATTTTAAAGAAAACCACTACTTAATTGAAAAACTGGAAGTCAACCTGATGCTTTATTAGTTTAAATTTCAGTTGTAATGTATGTTAAACTAGTAGCACCATGTTAATATCATCTTGGAGCACACATTGCTATTGAAGAATGATTGATTTTCTCTGCAAGCTACAGCAGGAGTGTTATTTGCTAATAAATTAAGTTTGTAAGTCATTTTGGTCATACTTTTGAAAGTATGTAATCTTGAGATTAAAATACATTGAAGGAACTTTATTAATTTCTCATATTGTTCATAAAATATGATTTTTGCTAATATAACACAACATATATCAAAAGTGAGCATATTTAATTTACCTAAACTATAATCACATGTGATCAGCTAATAATTTACTCAGACTAATACAAGAGTTATCACAAATAAATGGACAGCATTCAGGCCAAGGTCTGGAGACTGATTTGCTACAGGAGTCATTTATTTGCTGATGTACCCTCATACTAAACTTTAAAGAAAAGAAAGAGTAAATGATAGAGAAGAGAAACATAAGCAAATATGAGCTTGCCCTTATCAGAACTGATCACATAATAGGATGAAATTACAGTGTAATTTTGTAAACTTAACTTGTGCTATAAAATGAAAGCCACATCTCTGTGAAAATCCATGTTACTGTTATTTTAATAAAACTTTTGGACATTGAAAGTTCTAGTAAACATGATTTTGCTGTTAAGTTGGCATAGTGACAGATACCAGGGGAAATTTGGCCATTTTTTAAATAGCTTCCTAATGTAGAGCTGACCTCTGGTATTGAATGTTCCATGTTTCCTTTCAATGAGAAGGAAGGTTTGTGCATTTTCAAAAACTGACAATTGTCACAAAGGAACCAAAGAATAGTTATTCTCTGAACCTTGAAAGTGACTTTTGTGTGGCATGCAGGAAAATAGGATGAGCGTTTACCTTGTGGAACATTTCAGTTTTCCAGAACAGAGCTATATTACAAAGTACCTTAAAATTTTAGGAGAGAGTTAAAATCCATACTCACCCTTGGAAGAGACATTTTATTTAACAAGAAAAATGTGTTGATCGAGAGTTGAGTGATTAGGCCATTTGTCAAATAGAGTTACTGTTTCTGATAACATTTACAGGTCACATATACTTTTCAAATCTCAATAGAAGTAAGCTTGCTCAAATGGTACATACCCATCTGAGTTCATGAGATTGGTTGCTAGGACTAAAGTTTGAAGAATTCTTTAATATATTTCACACTATTACATTTATGTAGAAAAAATGTGATTGAAATTAAAAATTTCCTGAGGTCTTTTCATTAAACAGCTTTAATTATATGGATAGTAATTCTTTGTTCATTGTGAGCCAAGTAATATGCCATGCATTTATATATGGCTTATCTCATTGTCAAAATCATATTGTGAAATAACACTAATATTATCCCCACTTGTTGATGAGGAGAATGAGTAAAAGTAAAGCTGTCTAAGTTGTGGAAATTTCTCCCACCATTTAACAAATACGCACTGTACATTTTCTTGATTTTTATGAAATAATGTGTATCCTATAAAATTAATAAAACTAAATAATAAGAAAAGAAACTATGCTTTATGTACATTTCAGTTTCTTAGAGATTACCTCTTACTATTTATAATAAATTATCTTAAAATGTCACTGAAACTAAAACATTAATTTTATCATTTATTTTGTGATTTAAAAAATTTTTTTATCTAGTCTGGCAATGAAGTTCTTAGACATCTACTTTTTAAACATATACATATAATTATTAAAAATAATACATCTCCGTATTTCCCTACATAATAATTAAAACTAAGAATTTCCTTTGAGAGGAAATTTTCTATGACATATACCAAAAGTGATAAATGGTAAATAGTGAGAATAATAACTAAATTTACATATTCATTCACTGACAATCTTTTAAGAGATTTTTGTACATTGTATAATTTAATTTTGTATTTACCCTCAAGTGGATAGGTTGTTACCCAAAGATACTTGGTAAGACTGTTGAGAGATTGATATGGTTCATGCTTTTTTTAAAAACACACATCCAATCCTAGCCGAACTGAAGTTATAAATCTCATCGTTATATCAACTGTTTGTTCTTAATTGTTCGATGTTCATTTCTTAAGAGTGTCCACTAGTATCATCCCTTCACTCATGAAAAAAATTACTGTTTCTTTTATTAATGATTTTTTGTTAGCATTGTAAACTAATATTTAAATTATAAATTTAGAAGTTTTTAAAGAAACTGCAGGTGATATCTAAATTATAAATACAGGAGTCTTTTAAGAAACTAAAGTTGGTTTGCTTCTTGCTATGAAATTGGTTACTAAAAATATTTTTCTTCGTTCTTAATGAATTTAGAATAGCTGTTTTAAACAATATGCTTGCAAAATAGAGTATTTCTAAACAAGTTTAGTTCTGAATTACATCTTACAGATTGTAATATATTTGAAATATTTTATATATTTTAAATTAATACAAATTGAATATCATTTATTTCTCAAATAAATATGGTATAGTTTCAAAATAAAAGTAAAATGTATTTAAATTTTAAATAATTTGAATGCAGTAATACAGCTGTGTGGCTCTTTTATCATCTACAGATTTTTCTAAGTATTTTACATTTCTACTTCATCTTAGTAAAAATACTACCTTACTGATGATGAATCACAGTTTTTTTTCTACACATCTTTTTAAAGAAAATATTTCAATTATTGATGACACCTAAAATTTATGAATAAAATAAGGAGCATAATATTTTCCCATATAATTTTGAAAAGAAGAGGCTAAATGTCCAGCTCTGAGTATTCCTTCTGTTAAAAATATATGGAATATCCATAATATTTTGAGAAAGACATCTCTGCAAAAATAAAAATAAAACCAGGTGATTTGTGATTATTTAAATAAATTTGGTACAGAATTGGGAAAGTTAATACTTAGATCAATATTATTTTGAATCTATAAATTGTTATAAATATTATCTTGGAAAGTGTTGGCCCATTATTTATGCCCATTTAATTATTTTTCCGAAGTTTCTTAGGTGCTGATGGTGAGTAAGAGAAAACCATTGCAACATTGATCTAATGACATTTTGGGACTAAAGTATGTACTTCAAATTGTCTAATTTTATTAGAATGTAATTTAGCATCTTTAATTTTAGATTGACTGAGATAAATCTAGCTTGAAGACCTTTTTTCTTTTACTCTGTTTCCTTCCTCCCTTTCTTCCTCCCATCCTTCCATTCTTTCTTTCTTTCCTTTTTTATTTTTTCCTGGGGCTTGAACACTGGGTCTTCATACAAAGCTCTATCTCAACCTATTCATTTTTATTGTTTTTATTTTGAAACAGGGCCTCTCTGAGTCATTAAATTCTCCAGGCTGGGCCTGAAGTTGTGATCTTTCTACCTCAGCTTCATGGAGTGCTGTAGCTTGAAGATTTTTAGCACCAGATTTATAACCTAGATAATAAGAATAAGTAAAAGATCTAATTTTGTGAGGACTGACAACACAAGAAACCTAAATAAAATGGAAGTTATAGATCATAAGAAAATTCTTAAGAAATTAATATTATTTAAAATTGTAAGTAAAGATTTTCTTAAATATACAATCCATAATTTACAATTTATGAATGCACATGTTACAAATCAGAATGCATTTTTTTGACTTGTGCTTTGACTCTGTCACTCCAGGGGATGCTGCCCAGTGAGTAGCCCCTGGGTTAACCATGCAGTTGCCTGGACTCCCTCCTCTCCCTGAGGTCACAGCCACCATAGTGTGAAAAGTGGTGCATTAGAGACTGCACCCACCAGTAACCATCTCCACAAGAAGAGAGAGAAAAAAATACTTCTATGTAAATTTTCAGCTAAATTTGCATCCTCAAATACTGACTGAAAGTTATGTTGATTTTTAATTAAAGCTTAGCTTACTAAAAATGACAGAGTATTAATCAATATAAAGTAGCAGCTATATTTCTTATCTCTGGTTATATATGTTAAAAGGCAATACAGTGCTTTTTACTGTAATTGTACTGATTACATTAGAAATCATTTAAAACTTAGAATTTTATCAAATATATGGATTTTTCTTCAAGAAAATTTTGCTTTATTAACTATTGGCAGGGATTATGCTGTCATATTGTAGTCATACAAAAAATATTTTTTTAAATGAATGCGTTAGACTAAGGTAAATGTGTTATAAAGAAATATTTTTACAAGTTTGGCTTTTAATCATGAATATAGACTAGACCAATGTGGTCAAGTCACAAAAAATGCAAGCATTTAAGCTCTATCCCTTGAGTTTCAGGTGTAAATGCTTTGGAATGGGGCAGTGACCTTGGAATGACATGGAATGTCAAATTTCCAGAAGTTAAGCGGATAAGCGGAGACATTCTCAATTCATTTCAATTATCTTACTCCAGACATTTTTCTCTTGTAATTATAAATCTATCAGTGACTTGGAGCAAATATTTCTAGCTCTTGTTTCAGATGGGTATGGTACAATTGCACTCCATGCCCTCTGTGGAAGTTGCTTTTTATGTTGTGATTTTCTTTGGCCAGCAAAATGTGAGTGGGAGTAAATACATACCTATTGGTTAGCAGTGCTAAGAAGTGTTAAGTTTATCATATTCTATTGTTCCCTATCTTGTCTATTCAGACTGGGGCTTTGAAGTGAGGGAATCCCCCTGCTGTTACTTTCTTATCTTGTAATGTGATCAAGAAATGAACTTCTGCTTTTAAAACTGAAATTCAGGAGTACATTGTTCCTGCACCATAATCTGGAATATTCTGACTGGTAGAACTGTATTTGTGAAATTGAACTGATAAATAAAAACAATAAAAAAATGATTATATAAAAAGAATATATGATCTGTTTACCCTTGCCCAGAGGGAAAAATATATTAGGTCCAATTGTCAAGTGAACCACTGATACAAACACATCTTAAATATTTTCTACTTGATAATTCACAAAATCAACAGTTATGTGCATGTTTATGAGTTAATTTAAATTTGCTGTAATTGCTACAGAGAAACAATAATTTAAAAAATGTACCCTTTGCAAACAGACCAGAATAAATACAACCTATGTTAATATCTATTTGTTATTTAACTGCTCAGTAATGTCTTCTAATCATTGCTTTAATCCGAGTTTACTTTGACATAAAAACAATACAAATTTTCATGTATATTTTTACAGTGTATTATAGATGCTTTAATGCTTGTAATGCTCACCTTCTGAAAACATAGTTCTCTTGGCACAAATACTGAGTCTTAAAAACAGGCACTAGGGGCCAGTGAGATGGCTCAGCGGCTTAAGTGCCTGCCCAGCAAGCGCGAGGGCCTGAGTTCAACTCCCGGAACCCACATACAAAAAATGGGCCGGTGATATCACTCAGTGGCACGGGCGCCTCCTGGCGCGCGAGGTCCTGAGGTCGACCCCCTGGTACCCACACACACACACACACACAAAAACAGGCATTATAGTTCTATTCTTCCATATTATAAATTTAGGGTCATAATTCTCCTAGTAAACAAAGTCTTTATTTCTTATTAATGACTCTATAGATGAAATACATTTTCTCTGTTTGTCTAATTGATTTATATATTGTCATGTGCCTTTGTTTAAAAATTTGATAAGAGGAGTTAAATTGTCATTTTCTGCATGAAAAAAGTACAAATTAAAAACTTTCCAACATGGGGCCGGGGATACAGCTCAGCATTACAGCACCTGCCTGGCAAGTGCAAGGTCCTGAGTTTGATTCACAGTCCTGGTCAAAAAAAAATAACTTTCCAACTTTTTTTTTTTTGTCCTTTTGAGACAGGGTTTCACTATGCAGTTCAGGCTGGCCTTGAACTCTCTTTGTAGCCCAGGCTAGCCTTGAACTTGCAGCAATCCTCCTGCCTCAGCCTGCGAAGTGCTGGAATTACATGCATGTGCCATCATGCCCAGCTCCAACATGTTAAGGAATAAATGATAATGAAATAATTCCAGTCATATATATCTGTGATACAATTGTTGAAACATATACATATGTGTGTATATGTATGTGTGTGTGTCTGTGCACTTAAAAAAGCTTCCTAAAACTGCAATGCCTGCAGAGTATTCAAGGATAGGTGTTTATATTATGTACCTATTTCTAGTGAGACAAAGTGAATGATATTCACAGGGGTGACAACATGAGCTTTGAAAAATTATATGGACTCTGCCATAGACCTTAGAGAAAACATGTAGTTTATCCTATTCTCCAATTATGCTATGTTGCCAGGTAGCAAGTATGTGTAAATGCCTTATTACCAGAATAATTCAGATTTCACTTTAAATGAGTAGAAAGCAAAGCTAATTACTTAGTACCATGATGATTTTTATCTATTAGAGCTGGTGCCATACCTCTAAAATCATTGCAACGCAATAGCAATATGTAGGGAATAAATGCTATTGGGTAGGGATTCTTTAATTTTTCTATCATGTTATTGTTCTTGCTTTCATACTTTCATATGCTGAGAAATGTTCTTTCCATTCCTACCACATATTTTGTAAATTGCTATTTAATAATTTCCCCTTTATTTTCTGAAATGATGCTATCATGATTATTTAAATATTGCAGATCCCTGATGGTGAAACTTTTATCTCTTTCAATGATACAAACAGCCCACTGTGGCACATGAACTAGAAATTCACCAGCACAGTTGTAGATCACAGGGAGCATGTCCTTTAAGTAACAGTTCTCCTTTGTGATATACATATTTGAATACAAAAAAATTTAAAACTACTGTTGTTATGAGATCTATGTGAATTACCTTTGCTGATAATTCGTTTCCTAACACACCTTTTAAATATAATCAGTTAAAAGGATATAAAAGTCTACCGAATAGTGTGTATTGTTTCCATTATCTGCAAAAATTATTGTATTTGTATTCTCATAGGCTTTCTCTATGTTTGTTAAATATTTAGACATAATAAATGTCTTCAATTTAAAAGCAAGTATTTCCAGTGTTCTATTTTCTCATTTTTAAAAATTTCATTATATGTTTGCAGTACATGAAGTTTATATGCACCTTGGGGTGTTGGTACATGTACTGTACAAAATACAGCTTGTTTCTTTTTTAATCCACTTCCCACCCAGTGCACCCATCCCTAAATTCCCTGAATCCTTTTTCATTCTTTCTGTCATATTATTATCAGCTCATGTTTATGGCATAAAATGTTTACATTCATTGAGATTACTGGGTTGCTTCACACGGCACATCTTCTTACTTCCCATCCCCCTCCTCCTCTCCTCTTGCTCTTTGTCTTCTGGACTGTTTCTCATTTGCAAGAGAACTATCCCCTTGTTTCCCTCTATCCATCCTTTATTATGCTATTTGTTTGTACTTTGTCTTAGTCAGATGAGAAATTTTTATTCAATTTATATTCAATTTTTAATGTGGTAGCTTAATTTAAATTAAAACATTTGAAAAATAGTTATAATAATATATGTTCATGCATTTCATATTATCTTATATTACTCCTCCTATTAAACAAAACACAGATTTTGAAGCACACATAAGTTTGATTTAAAAATGCTGCCTGCATGAATTCCTAAATTGTAGAAACAAGTTGTAAGATGACAAGTTAGTGGTACTTGACATTTCATTTTACATACACACTCAAGTACAACATTGTAAACATTATTTCATTGCCTGAAAAGCATATTAAGAAGGTGGAGGAAGAGTAATATACATTTATGCCAATTCAGAATTCAGCATTTTTATTTCAGGAAAGAATAGCATAGGAATTTTGGTGTCATTATTTTCCATACTCTTACTAGCCACTGTGTAATGTTTTTCATAACATTCTTAAGTTTCTAAATATTTAAAATGCACATTGCTCCCATTTCATAATGTATTTTCATGATAGCATACATCTTTCAATAAATACTAATAGAAGTATAACTTCTACCTGTAAATTAAAGGTTAAATGTGGAGAGAGAGAATATATCTTGCCATCAGTTACATAGAAATTTTATGTGGTGAAAGTTTTGATTTGAACATTGAAGCAGATTAGAATTGCTTTTTAAATTTCCATGATATATTTTATTTTTCAAAAGTCTATTTTTCATTATCAATGAAACTGAGAATTATGAAGAGAAAAATATCTTCAAAATAAAGCATAGAAATGCTTCCAAAATTAATAAATTTAAAATACCCATTTTTTCATGTAATATATTTATATTAATATGGTGGACCAAATATAATTACATAGTTTAATATGTCATAAAAATGAATTTCAATCTACAAATTAGCAGAGAGCTACAACAAAACCTTGCAAAATAACATTTCTGTTCAAAATAAATTCATGCATTATAATGTCTTGATTTTATATTGCTATTTTCCCTTCACTTTTTGCAATGCAAGGCTTTATAAGATGGCAATCCATCAAGCTTCAATATCTTTATATTATGTCAGCTTAAAGTCCCTGAACATGATTCTAAAACTATGCCCTCCCTCTGAGCTATAGTATAAAACCAAATAGTCTCAAATAGAATGATGGATATTGATTGATATTAGAGAAAGAAAACAAGGCTTTATTTATAGTATACAGAAATATCAATGAAGGGAATTGTGTAGCTGAATTGTATCAAGGAAATGTGTAGCTGCATATTTGGCAAATGTAATTCATTTGGGAAAGACATAATATAGCTTCTGAAACTGTCAGAAGATTTGTCTCATCAGCACTGCAACAAGCACCACAGGCAGCAAAGAGGGACCAATTCCAGGCCACAAGCTTTCACATTGTATACAATGGAAAATTTCATGTAAAAGTGAAAAGAAAATGTTTTAAAAATAAAATAATGATGTGGGGGACATAGAGAAAAATATCTTGTGATATAAAGTAAATATATTTCCCTAAAGAACTAAGTAACAAATTCTTCTAGAAGCTGCTAGCATTTGTCTGATGTCAAACTTTATGTGGATTAAATTAATGGTTGGTGAAAAAAATGCAGATTCACTCAAAATTTGTCTCTACTTCTTGCTATTTTGAAAGATATAGTGTGTGATGTTAAGGAGTTAATGTTAGTTATTCAATCTCAGGATTTAAGTATAATCATGAGAATATTAAATAAAAAATTAACATATATTAAGGAACTTTAGCCATTATTAAGAATGTTACAACTGCAGAAAAACTTTAAAATATATTTTTTGTAAATTAATATAATTTCTTTTGCAGAAGAAATCATATATAGAAGAGAAGATATTTTACCTCTTAATTTGACTGGCAAATACATGGAAGTAATTTTGTAATTACCAAGTGGGTGACTTAAGGTATCTTTTCAAATAGTATAAGCACGAAAAGAGTTTCTCTTAGAAGTACAGTCTAACTTCACTATATCCTCTGAAATTCATCTTAAAGATTAGAGAAAACATTTGTAAAATTCACTTGGAGCCAAAAGAGAACTAGAGTAGCATAAACAATTCTAGGCAACAAAGGCAAGGCAGGGTGCATCACAATCCCTGACCTGAAATTATATTACAGAGCTACTGTGATAAAATCAGCATGGTACTGGCAAAAACACAGACACACGTGTAAAATTTGCATTGTTTCTCTTGTATGAGAAACTGAAAGTGTAAGTACCAAAATATATAACAGATATTGCAAAATAGGAAGAAATGCTCAAATGGGAAGAGGCACAACAGAGGGGGGAGGGGGAAAGGAAGGAAGAGAAAAGAAAGAAATGAGAAAAGAAAGATAAAATGGAAACAAAGCTTTTGTAAATAAAAAGTGGAAGAGGGGCAGAGAGGAGGAGAGGGAAATGGGAGAAAAATAAGAGTCGGGGTATGTCATGTATGGGTACAAGTTCCATATGATGAATCATTATGTATATCTACACTGTACAAATAAACTTAATTAATGATAAAGATAAGTTTATTTTTCATGATATTAAAAATCTATGCATTTTAGAATATTTTAATGTAATAGAAGTGATTTCAGAGACCTGCCTTGTGATCAGAATACTATTCCTATGGGATTTAGTAGCAACTGACTGGGCAGAAGGCAAGATTATGTCAGGTAAAAGACTGGTCTAACGCATAATGACAGGATTGCAAATTGTAATAATTTTTACCTTTTTAAAAAAACACAAAGAAATTCAAGTGTGTAGCATTAATTTTTAAAGAACCTTTTTTCAATTTCATCCTGAAAAATTAGATGTTCCTGGATGTTACAGAGTGGTACTCTACCTAAAAGCAGATAGCTGAGATATTAATTTTTAGGATTATCTTCTAATACTCTTTTATTTTTACAAATATCTTTCCCAGAGATAAAATAATAAACACTTTAGTTAGATAATGACTCTTCCCAGTATTACTATAACACTATGTCTGTATCACATGTGTGAATGAGATAATGAAAAAGTTACAGGTTAAAATATTTAGTTATTCAAAAACAAAGATTTAAGACACCAGACTGACCTGAACATGACCCAGCTGTCAGAGCCAATACAAACATTTGATTCTGAGACATCAGTTTCAAATGTTTGATAATAGTCTCTTGCTAAGATTCAAATCAAGTAGTGAATTCTGGATGAAACAAGCATTTAATCCTAAGAATTTTAATCCTTATCTAAGTGTCACCATAAGCTAAAATTCTGCTTGATTGTTTCTGACAATGATACTACCAATGTAGGCAAATGAATACAAAAGCAGCAGAAGAACGAAAAAGCAGACAATGTGTAACAAAAAATATCATCAGGCCGGTGAGATGGCTGAGCGGCATAAGCGCCTGCCTGGCTAGCGTGAGGGCCCAAGTTCAACTCCCGGAACCCACATGTGAGAAAAGGGCCAGTGATATTGCTCAGTGGCAAGGGCACCTGCTGGCGCATGAGTTCCTGAGGTCGACCCCCGGTACCCACAAAAAAAAAAAAGAAATATCCTCAGACAGCTGAAATTCAATTTTGAATTCAGAAATTCTGAACACACTAAAAAATACTCCTGACTAGATTGAGTTATGGAACTCAGACTAGGAAGCAAGAAATGAGAATGAAAAATCTAATGAGAATTATGGCAGTACTAGCTTAACTATAAATTCGCATTAATTGACAGTTACCAGCATTCCAAAAGTGTGTTCTATATGGTATGTTTTAAAGCATGTTTGCACTATTAGGTTCTCACTGTAGGAAAATCAAATAGAAAACAAAATGTTTTTTCTATGTTCACTCTATGTTCCCAAGTGACAATATAACTGAATTATTTCTAATGATATTTATTCTGCAGGTGAACCTGCTGGAATGATTATAGATATCATTTATAATATCAAACTGCTACAGGAGTGTTATGGATTTTGGTGGTGTGTAGAATTTACTGTCCAGAGAAGTTTATTTAGTGTCCATTTAGTAGCTTCTAATTTATTTTTGAAAACTTTAACAGAATAAAATCTTGGTATAAACAAAATATTTCAAAGCTGTTTTATGTAATATATTTAGTATATAGGTAAATTTATACTACCTATGATATTATCATAAAGATTTTACTTTTTAACTGTCACAAAATACATTTTGAACAAAGGGCTAAGAGAAATCTCAGCATACTTACAAGTCTTTGCTGATATAAAACTGAGTGTATGCTTAATTTATTCTTTCATATATTTTTCAAATATATCAGTATGAAACCTCTGTGTGTCTTCCCTATAAATATATTAGAAGTCATTTATTTTTTGTACTCTGCATATCACATGAGACATTGTTCTGTCTTCCAATTCCTTCCTTAAAGAGAATAGATTTCAATACAGCTTAGGAATTCTCACACTACCCTGACACAATGACAGCATAAAACCAAAAATAAGACATTTGAAGCACAATCGCTGACTTAAACCCAGTCCAAAAATATTTACATTGTCATATATTTGTTCATAATTTGGTGATAATAATGTGTAGGATAACAAATGGGATATAGATGTGGTGTGGAACATTTTAGAGAAATTCAAACCTTTCCATATGGAAAGGTCTATTTCCCTTGTAGAAAATGAAAAAGAATTGAGGTGTTTTCTACTGAAGTGGAATGCTGCTGAAGAAAATAGTGAGTAGAAGTAATTCTTATTGTTGATCCCATTGAATTTTGAAAGATGTATGACTTTTATTTTCTTAATACTTTAAAAAAAGTGTCAGAATTCATATTGATTCTGACTTATTTTAAACCATTTATCATAAACTCTTACTGATTAAATTGAATTGATTTTTCTCTTAAGCTCTTATGAGTTCTAAAGTTTTAAATACCTCAATTATAGCCCTTAACACCAAGGTATAGTTAACTGCAACATTAATTCTACCAAATTACAATCTCTAAATTTTTATCAAATATGGCAAATTATCCTGTGGCAATGATAAAGATCACTAACTTATTTTTCAAGTCTCATATTTTTAGCAAAAACAAAAGATGTTTTATTATCTAAAATGAATGAACATAAAATTTTATACTTTTTCAAAAGAAAATTGACACTCAAGGCATTTCCTGTGTTACAGCATTTAACAAACACTGAGAGGGGGTAATGGGAAATTAGGAAAAACCTAGACACATAGGAAAATGAAAGCTGGAACTGGTCAAGACCTGACCTCTCTGAATGAGAGGCAGCAACAACCTAGCATGTTCTGTCTCTTTATTTATACATGGTAAAAAGGGGGGAAGCACAGGAAGGAGTCAAAAGTGCAAGGTCTCAGTGTTTTGCTGAGAACACTGAAAGTGAAACATTTTCAAAGCTGTCTGTGCTGTAGTTAACAGGGAGGAACACCAAGGCCATACACCTGCTGGACTGGCCTTGCTCTAGTCCCAACAACTTGTTTACATGGCTCACCTCTGGAGCTCTGTGTTCTCAGGGCTGGCCTTACTCTAGCACCAAAAGTGTGGTTGATCTCCTGCTCAGCCACTCCCCACATACACCTTCTGTTACAGCAGAAGTTTTTCTAGGCCATACTGTTTTTCTCAATCATTACTATTTTTACCATTCTTTTCTAACACTTGCTACTCTAGATTTTGAAATATTAGTTTTACTACTACATGTCATGTGAATTTGTATATATATTTTTTCAAGTATCATTGAAGCTCTAGGTCTTAGTATAATATTATCCACATTATGTTTCAGGTGTCAATTACCGTTTTGAGAGGACTAAAATTCTGATATCACAGTGTATATTAGGAATAAAATAAATACATCAATATTTAATATGCCATGAAATCCTGGATAACTTTTTGAAAATTGAGAGAATATCATACAAACTTCATCAAGACTCTGATGTATTTATTTTCTTTCAAATTAGGTTGAATTAAAAATAGGATATAGAAACAAGAAATAAAAGTCTAAAATATGTAACAATAGGTGGTGGTGCTTCTTAAAAAACTAATTTAATTTGCCTTAAGATGGCAGTATTTGTCTTCCTAAGTTTAGGAAAAGTTTTAGAAATTGCTTCATGTGGAAAGAATAGGCTTTCTAACTATATTCAGCCTTACTTCAACACAAAACCTCATGTTTATCAAAGAATTGTGTGGATGTAATATATGGACAGATATAACTAGAAGTCTACACAAACAGTGATAATGGCTAAAAACACAAGCAGGGCAAATCTGACTGCCATGTTAGTTAATTAAAAGCAACAAGGAGAAAAGGTTTGGGATTACAGAGGATATTACTCAGAGTGACAAGTCTTCCAAATTATTTTGTTTCAGTGAAGAAGGAAGAATCAATAAGTGAAATTAAAAACAAGCAAACAAACAAAATCCTCCAGGAAAATATTGCATGTTAATAAATATTGTGTAAGTACTAGATTCTTTAGGAAATATTTTATAGAGAAAGCAGATTATGATATTTAAAAAAAAAAGAATGTAGAATTGTATGAAAGGGTAAAGATTCCTGATTATCAGTCACTTGGGAATACTTTTCATTCAAGTTTTATGATACTCAGTATCCTGACCAATGTTTGGTCAAAAGCCTTGCAAGTCTTAATAGCCTGATCAATTTGAAATATAAAATATGGCAAAGTTCATGTTCCTCAGAGTTTCTGACTTCCTAAATAGAAAGCATAAGCATTTTCAACATGCAAGTCAAAGTCCTAAACATGTAAGGGAATAAAAAAATGGTACCCATGTTGTCTATTTTAACTCATATTCATAACAAAATTAAAGTAGACCAAAGCATAATTTCAACAACTTCATGCAAAACAGTGTTTTTCAAGACTATCTGTAAGGTTAAGTACTATCTACTCTATGTACTGCATTATATCGGTATTGTTGTTTATCTTTGTCAGATGCTTGTCATCTTATTTGCAGATTGAACCACCAGAGTATCCTCTGTTCTGAATTAGTTATTTTGTATTTGACTGACTTTTGAATCTAATGTAATTTTCTCAATTAATATTATTTGGCTGAATAATTTCAGATCTTCTCACATCACTTATGTGTTTTTATTAAAAATACACAAATCTAGGATACGTGTATTTTTGAAAAAACTATAAGCCCCCCCAAATACATGTATCTGTCATATTTTCTTAGGACATTTTCTCTGTAAGATTTAGTTTCTATATAATTTAAATTCTAAAACATAGCTGAAATATAATTTATAATAGCATTCTATGTGTCTCGGGACAATTATCCAGGAACCAAGTTATCATGATTTACATTTATTCTTAACATAAAACAAAATAAAAAACAAGGGAATAGCATGCAGATCAAATGGATGGAACCTTAACAAAGAAGGAAAAATGACAAGAATTCAAATAAACAAAAAAATCATTTGAGGGCCAGTGAGATAGCTCAGCGGCATAAGCGCCTTTCTGGCAAGTGCTTGGTCCTGAGTTCAACCCCTGGTACCCACGTTAAAAAAAAAAAATCACTTGAGGTAGTAGAAATTTCATAAGAAAGACAACCTGGAATCATTTATTTTTCTTAAAATTGATTAATTGAGAACAAAATAATTTTATACATTATATTTTACCCAGAAATTAGAAAATACTTATATCAAAATCTAAAAATTGTAAATATTTTGTGGACTCCCTGACAATTTGCTCTGATGTCTCCAGTAATGGTGATTTCACTTCTTGAACACAAACACCTTTGGCCATGTTTGCTTTAATTACAAATTGTGAAGTGTTTTAATGAGATTGAAATACACTGCTTTTTGCTCAGACCCACATGGATAAACTCATCATGGTTGACAATATTTACATATCCTTCTCTTATGCCATCCACCATATAAAATGTTTATTTGGGGGGGGCAGTTTATATTTCTTCTGACATTAATGATGTGACTCCACAGTTTTGTATTTTTATCAGAAAAACATATTTGCAACTTGGAAATAGGGCAAAAAAATCAAGTAGCACATTATTTCAGTATCATATCAAGGCAATGACTCTTAATATTAGATATCAGTGCTTAGTTTATCCCTTTATTACCAATTAAAGGTCTCAGGCTTAATGATACCACTTGTGTATTGTTGATTTTATTCAGACAGAGATGTATACTTGTTTGTCTTGTAGGAAGAAAAAATACTATTGCTTGATTCCAAGTGGGGTTTTAGTCTTTTTGCAATCTAACTCATTAAAGGTTTGAGTTTCACTTATGTCTTAAAGACTATGGCACATTTCATTATATATTTGCCTGATAGTGATGATTTTACTATTTTGAAAATTATGTTAATATTCTGTGTACTTTTATCTATACCCAAACTGTATCTTTATCCAATCTGATGATTGCTTTTCCTAGTTGCATCTGTGTTGTACAGCTGGCTGAGCAAGGTGTCTAAAATTATTTGATGAGAGGCATCAGTTCCCAATTAATTTCCAAATAGAAAATATACCTTTGTTCATAGTTGGGAGCAAAGCTCTCTGTACCTTAGGTATCTAGGGCAAGGTCACTGCTTCTCATGAGTATGGCAGGGCACCATGAGAAGTGTATGCAGCTCAGGGAGCTGACACACAAAGTGACTTGGCCTTCCCTGAGATAATATAGACGCTTCTCCTCTTGCAACCACCAAGGCATGATGTTTTGCTGAAGATTTGATGTTCTTCCTGTTCCAGATTTGCCCTCCCCTTGGATTTTTGTAAACAACCTCTTATGCTGATTGTATAAGTAAACACACTACTTCTCAGGCAGTTCTTTCTCCCATCAAGAGAGGGGCTCCACCTGACCTCAGCTTTCTGACTCTTGTCTTCATTTCTTCATTCTCCATCATTCTCCCTCTGGAGTTTTGAAGTGCTGTGCTGGATGTGGCAGTTCAAAGAACACAATTTGCTTAATATTACCAAACTTTCTGGTACCTATAATTACTTGGTATATTACTCTTTATTGGTGCATTACTTTATTTTTTATTGGCCAGTAACATGAGATACATTACATGATAAATATTCTTAAATTATTATTTGAGAACTATTTATGTTTTCTAATTTTCAATAATTTTTTTCATAAAATATGTAACTGGAGGATAATATAAATATTTATCTTAATAAAATAAACAGGCATTTGAAATCTTACGTTTCATCAATTCTGTCAGATTCAAAATAATTAACATGGCTTTTCAAGGACCTTTTACATCAGTGCAAATTTCACTCTAGTATTATATTTGAGTTTTATGTTAAAATTTTATTTCAATATGAATCTCCTCCTTGTCTTTTTGCTAGTCTCAAATTTGAATCTTGATATCTACATGGCACCCGCTGTTAACAATAGCACTTTTTGCAGTTACTTAGCAACATTTTCCAATACTTAGTATTTCCAAAAGATAAAAGTTGAAATTTAAATTAAAAATACAAATTAAGTGGTCCCTATTTACAGTAAACAAAAAAGAATTTGGTTGTTGATCTGTATCAGTTCACTGATTTTTGACACTTTTTCAATAACAGTGCATTCTATCAGATGTGCAACAAATCGAAGTAGTACACAAAAAAGTTAAAATGCTACCATGTGAGTGTCTGTGTGTCTGTGTCCTGCCATGAAGTTCTACACCACTGAGTTCTACATGCCAAGAATCATGCCATTTGCTGTTAAGTGGGAACACATCTAGAATGCTCCTGAAGAATAGATCACTTGCTCTAAATCAGATGTACATTAAAGATAGGTCACAGATAATTATGGAGTTTTGTAGAAAAATAGGATCACCCATTCCTGGGGTCTCATGGTGGATGAAGAATGAACAGATATTGTCTGTGCTATAGAAGGAGATAAGGTGATAAATGAGGGACAAAGCTAGAGTCCCTCAGGATGGTGACAGTATGGTATGATACCTGATGTCAGTTTAATTAATGTAATTATAAAGGGCAAAGTGCAATATGATGAGGCTGCTATAACAGGCAGGCAATTATCAGACATTATTCAACAATAAGTGTATACCTATCTAGGAAAAGGGAAAAAAGATTTTTAAAATACTGATATTGTACAATCAGACTTTTTTTAAAGTTCTTTAGAAAGTCCATGAACAGAATAAATCATAAAATGGCAATTCAGATAGAATAAGCTTGAACCAGGGTGATACAATCACTTCTCTTAGAAGCATTTGCTTTTATATATTCTCAATAAATGTTTAAAGTTTTATCACTAAATATAAAACTATAAATCATTTTAAATAATAACAAACAAGTTAGGAGAATGCTAACAGTCATATTCATGTGATAAAGAACAAGTTGGTTTGTCAACTCTACATACCACTTGTAAAAATTCATAGCCAAAGCCAATCAGGTATTCTACAAAACTAGAAAATCAAATACTGGAATAAAATAAAAACAGGAACTTTTATCTATTCACATTCCATTGAAAATTATTTAAATACTTTTAATAAATTACATTAAATCTTTCTTCAAGATTGTAACTACACAGTTATCCCCAGTATGGAGAAGAGAAAAATTGGGTCTTTCTAAATTTGTGACATTCAAAAGGTTAAAGCTCTTGTTGAAACCAGATTACTTTTAATGTTTTTATAGACAAAATAATGTAGCCAAACTCTTTTTACCCATAATTCTGCTAATAGTATCATAAATTTATAGCCACGACTCAATTCTGAACTTCTCAAATCAGACAAATGTTAATTCATAATCAATATTTCAGCATGCATTGATTAAAGTCAAAAACACTTTCAAATATATAACCATAGAAACATTTTCCACTGGAACACAGCAATATCTTCAAAAAATCCTCTACTATCAATTGTCAATTTTCAAATCTACTTCACTCATTTACATAAGGAGTTTAATTTTTAATCAAATTTAAAATAAATCCACATATTTCAAATGCTGATGTATCAGTACTATGTACTTCTGCTTGTTTTGGTGGTGACTATGCTACTTGGTTTTGCAAGTTTGTTTTCTGTACTATAGTATGGATAATGATGAGCATACCCAAAGAGAATTTATATACACTAATGATTCTTGTATTTCTGTGAATTAGTTAATAGGACATAAGATGTTATCAGGGTTTTATCAGGGTTTGCTTTGGTTTTATTTGTGTGTGTGTGGGTTTCCTGTTTTGTATTGTTTTGTTTTTGGGTACTGGGAATTGAACACAGGGCCTTTGCACTGTGCTGCATTCCCAGTCTTTGCTTGTTTGCTTGTTTTTCCTCTCAGACTGGGCACTCCTATTTTGCCCTGGCTGGACTCACATTTGCAGTCATCTATCTCTGCTTCCCAAGAACCTGGGATTCTAGGTTTATGACAGTGTGACTGATAATCATACTCAATTTTGAGGGGATTTTTTGGCAAAATTTCATATTCTTATGTTCTTCTATGATGTATTCACAATATTTTTATGCTATTTCTGTATACATTGATAATAATTGTTTAAAACCATTTCATTGAGATTGCAAAACAGTAATATAATTCTCTCATTCCATCTCTAGTTATCCTGATAAAATTTTATAACAAGATAATCTGACTCATTAATATTTAGATTTAGTGAAATAAAGTTCATAGAAATAAATAAAAGAAAACCAGGATAAACACTTGAGTTTTTTTTCATTATTTACAAGTTGTGTGGTTGCCTGTCAATGTTTTTTTAAGTAATCATTAATTCATGAATTTAGATCTACTTCAATGTCTTAATCCATTGCAGTTACTATTCTTCCTGATATATAATATCTTACTTTGTGGTCATTAGGAGCCTTTCAAATTAATAGAGGACCACTTGTTTAAATTGTAACTATTTTCTTACTGTTATTGTTAAAATTTAGTTTTCATAACACCAATATATCTAGACACATGTCATTATAAAGACTTTATTTTCATTCCATTTTCAATTTCTCCATGCTTAAAATGTGTTTAAGATACATGGTTACCTGTTCATTAATGTTCTGGGTTCAAATTTTTTAAAATGTGACTTTCCTTTTTCACCTGTTTCCATTAGTCTATTTCTGCTTCCTCAGCATAATACCTGAAACTGCATAAAGTATATTGAGCAGAATTCACTCCTTACAGTTCTGGATTCCGTGAAGGCTGAGATTATGGTAGCAGCATTTGATCTAGTCAGGGTCTTCTTATTTCATCTTCATGTAGCAGAAAGCAGAAGGGCAAGTGTATCAAACACTGCAGGAAGAAACTTCTTTATAAAGGTCTTAATCCCACTGAAGTAGTCCTCATGTTTTAATCACCTCTTAAATGACATCCCTCTTAAAACCAGCACATTCACAGAACCTGAATTTTGAAGGATTAAGTTTCATGTGAATGTCAGAGGGCACAAAGCATTCAAACCACAGCAAGCTTTCAGGGACTTTTAGCATTGTGTTCTACTTTGGGCACTGATGCCAGCATTGCCTAGGTACCCCTGAATGTTACCAACTTGCAAAAACTCTTTTAAACTCTGTGGCCTGATTTAATCCTCTATATAATGAAGAAAATAATACTTCCCATCAAAAAGAATTCTGCTCGATTCTTAGCATAGACAAATTAATTTATGCAAAATACTCTAGACAGTGCTTATCACATGTATTACATTTACTGTATTTTTCTCCTTTTTCATAAAATTTTCCCCTTCTGTGTTTGAAAAGAAGTTTCTTAATATGTAAGGTGGACCCTTGATATCATTATACAGATCACATCACATGTTTGCTGATTAAAAAAAAAATTCTCATGCAGGAATATATGATGTAATGGTGCTAAACTTAGAAAAATTAGTCCTCAATTCAATAATTGAGTAGTATCAAAATGTAGGAGGTAGCCAGAATATTTTTATACACCTGAGAAATGCAGTGGTATATTGGTTGAATTCATTCATCTAAAATAATTCAGAAAATAAAGGTGTTGGCAAAGGAAACATGCTATATGTATTGTAAGAATGTTTTATTAATGGGTCCATATATATGACTTATATAATGAGTTTATATATATATATATATATATATATATATATATAGAGAGAGAGAGAGAGAGAGAGAGAGAGAGAGAGAGAGAGAGAGTAGGAATTATTTCTATGCATTCTTATTGATGTATAATTCAAATCCATGTGAAATACATGAAATATAATTTCATCTGATTTCTATACAGAAGTTTTAAAGCAACATTATACTCCACCTTTCTTCTCTATTCAATATTAATGTATTATTGAATATTCATGTATAAAACTTTTGCAAACACTACTATTTCATATGAATCCAACATCAATGAATGATCTTTAATTAAATAAACTGAATTTACATGTGTATTCTTTGTTTTACTGAACTGTGTAAATTCATGTGTACTTTAGTTCTGCAACTTGAATAAAATTATAGCCTCTAAGCAACAAAAGATGCCCTTTGGCAATCTTCTACCTGAAAATTTAATACGTTACATTATTTAATAATGTGAATCAGTCATTTTTACATTAAAAGTAAGAAACATTGCTATATCTTTTCAAAAAATGTTTGTGAATGCTCTTCAACCCTAATAATTATATTTTTTGCATCTATATTTTAATCTGGTCATGTAACTTATAGCCTTTTAATTATCTAGATAATATAGATTATTGAGAAGTTGAAAGATTTTATGAATATCACTGAGAAGGTCTACAGTTTTTATAGCTTATAGCTTAACACTTCATAATTTTTCATTATCTTCTGCATTATCAAATCATCTTAACTACCTCACCATATAGCATGTATAGTTTTAGGTACTACTTTCTGGAAAGCCTTTTTTAATTTTTTTTTTTTAATCTAGTTGAAACTGACCTCTGTACAAGAAAAATCAGTGTTGATCTACTTACTGGGTAGGTTTAAACTTAAATGACAACAGCTATTATCCAGGGAGCACATTGTTCCTATCAATTTTATCCTATATTCTAGTCACTAAAACATACTCATTAAAAAATAATCATTATCACTTGGGTCACAACTTCTCAGAGCAAAGTCCCATCATTCAAGTGTTGAATTCCTGCATTTTTTTGAACAGTAGTGTGAAACAAGTTTTCAAAATATAACATGATCTGAGTATTTTACACTTCCTGGCAGAATACAAAGTTTGCATATTTTAAATGAGAAAGGTCTCATGTACTGACCTCTCATTTAGAATAGTTAAAGAAGTGGCTTATGTACTATACACCTCATAGCAGGATTTTTTTAAAGTACTGCTCCATACTAAATTATAGGAAAGTTCGTAAAATTTTTATTTAAAATATGCTTTTGAAATTCACTATTTCTATAGCAAGAAGGTTGGGAAAGGGATATGAACTGACACTATTATCTTGATATCTGTCAGCGTGTTGGCTATTGACATGAAAAAAGAGACTACTCTGTCTTTCCAAATAATAGAAAGCTCTTTACATGTTAAAATGAAAGCCATTTACTAGAAAGCCTTTGAAAAGAATGTTTCTATGAGTTTTAAATACAAATCAGAAAGTAATCATTCCAACGGGTGATAGCAGCAGGAAGACATTTGCGGAACTGCAATTGCTATTATAAGGATCTTGCCACTGGGCCATAGACCTCCATTAGAATTGAGTTGGCTTTGATTACAAATGACAATTTTGCAGTATAAATTTTGCAATTATCTTAATTGCACCAGACTTCAAAAAATATAAAATATTTCCCTTCATTCAGTTCTTACGCATTGTAGATTTTATTCCTATAAAAATCTTTAAAGCTCAAACCACCTGAAAATGGAGCAAAATCCTACTACACATTTATGTTTTTCTTTCATTTTCTTGAGAAAACAGTTTCATTTTGCAGTTTAAATGTTCAAAATTGATGAGAGAATACCAGAGCCAAAGAAACATGGTAACAACTCTAACTGAAAAGATTACAGCAATTGTATTTTCAAAAACAATGCAATCAACCCTTCTCTACTCTGGTCCCTTCACTGGTGCCAATGGACAAGCAGATACCAATGAAGAAAGTCCACTGCTTGAGCTTCTGTTTCTCCCCTGGCACAAAGGAAGAAGTCTCTACATCTCCTTCCAGATCCTGCCAGGCTGCAGACCTGAACTGAATGGCAACCCTGTGTTATTCATTATAGCCTGACATGTTCCTGGCAGTATCCCAATGAGGACCAGATTGTTTGCCTTTTCTATTGACAAGGGAAAACAGGGTCATGTTTTCTATGGTCAATGGCATCTCTACTTCTTCATTAAAGAGATTCAAGTGACAGTAGGATGATTGTCCTTCAACCCCATGTGCTTAGGAGTTGTGGGGAAACATGGTCATGGAGGGTTGCAATGGATGTGGAGCAAGAACCCACTACAAGTGCAGCATATATACAGATTACCAAATGTGGGTGGACAGCCAGCAACAGGTCATATACCAGGAACATGGCAAGTTTGTGACTCCCAGGTTCCTTGGTCACCTCTGCCAATGCTTCTCTCATAGCCATTGCCTTTGAAATTTAAAACACAGTTCTTCTGTCCATGCTGAGAGATAAATACCCCAGGGAACTAGACCTGTCCTTCAATGGAGATACTGGATGCAGCTGCAAGGCAAGTCAGTTTCAGTCCAATGGTATGTTAAAAATAAGAACTACCCAAAGAACTCGGGGCAAACTGTGGCAAACTGAAGCCTCTTTTCCAAACTGAAGTTGATACTGATATGGAAAATAAGCCACAAAACACATCTTTCTCTCTAGTTAGTTACAGCACCTAAGAGAATAGCAACTGTCAGACAAATGGCTACTCTCCAGCCTGCAGAAAAATAACAGAGACATAGAATGCAGAGCACAGTCTCTGGCAGAGCAAATTGAAAAGATAGGGCTAGAGTCCATGGGGCAATGAGAAGAACAAACTGAGTCTTAAAACTGTTTATGAGGACATCATTACTGGACTCATTTGTCTATAAAAGTGGACCTGTCTCTAAGTGAATTCCAGTCTCTACAGATGCCAAAATCCAAGAGGGATCCACCGGGTTAAGGGAAGGTTCTTTGTTTTCACATTGTCCACTAGAGACTGACACCCTATTGCTTGGGTTCCTGTAACAGCATCATCCAGCATGCTCTATGATGAATGCGGCCACCTGACCAACCTGACTCCCACTGTCCAAAATTATGATTATTAAGGAAAAGCTTAAATGAATCCTTCAGTGTTACTGCTTTAGTGGACTTAATATTGTTACTTTTGGAGGTCATACTGCTGGGCAATACTGTATGTTATTAGTATATTACATACATCCTTCACAGTAGAAAATACCTTCATCATGTAGTTTATAAGGGTAATGGTTGTCTGGTTTACTTTTCAGGGACATGAAACTGGATTTTGATGAAAACACTGAGTCTTTGTTTGGACCCACAAGTGTCTGGTGGATGACTGGAAAAGAATGATGGGGCTTGACCTCTGCTTCATATTGTGTGTGCCTCCTTCACTGTCTAACACTTCGGATCAGACTGTGCAGCATGTATAACATTTTGGTCATTTGGTCTAGAACTACAATAAATGGGTAGCTTCATGTAGACTTGTATCATCACTCTCTTTCAGTTTAAATGTTAAAGACATATATCAGCCACCATGACTGGAAACTCCCAATCATGAAAGGAAGGAAAAAAGCTGGCATCTTACTTCTTAGAAGATATCTGCATTGTCCCAGAAAAAAATATGAATATTCCTCCCCTTCATTAACCTTTTCCACTTCCTCAATATTTCTATCCTATATCTATGATTCCTCTTTTCCTTGAGGTTCAGAAGTTAGCTCATGAATAAAGCTGCCATTCTCCAATTTTAGCTATGAATATGGCTCTTTCTCCTGCTACTCCATCTTTTGAGTCATTAGTCTTGTCAAGTGGCTGCAAAATCAGATCTTTTCTTGGTTACATTACTATTTTATGAAGGCTTCTCTGGACACACTCTGCTATTCAAAAACCCACTGCTATTGTGACAATTATTTTGTGCTCACTTATTTTGCGTTTCCCTTCTATATTTCATACATATGAGGAGTGACCAAAATATAAAGCCCATGTAAAATTAGAAAAACATTGTTGTCAAAGACATATTGATATTAGTCCCCCTCAAAATACTCCCTCTTGATTTGAACACATATTTCCTATTGCAATTTTCACTCTGAAGTTCTGGGAGTCCTCTTTTGTGAATGTCTTTATGAGGTGTGATAAAAAGTACAGTGAATGTTGTGGCTTAGCAGGCTTGTAAAATTAGTGTAACCTCATCCACCATATGCACTGGATCTAGTACCATGTGACTTCTGGCTCTTCTCCAATGTGAAAATGACCATGAAATGCAAAGACTTTTAAATCTATTTAGAACATCAAAATGGCCATAAGAGCATAACTGAAGACATGCAAGAGGACTTCCAGAACTGCTTCAGAGAGTAGCAAGAATGATGAAATAGGTGTGTTCAAACTGAGGGGAAGTATTTTGAAGGTGATTAATGGCAATTTGATTTTTACTATAATAATTTTTTAAAAATGTAAACATTCACCATATATTTTGATCACACTTTGTACATTGAGCTATTGCAGAATGGTAGGGCCTCTGTAAGGGCCAGTTTTCCTACATCGTTCTTCTAAAATCTAGATGGTGGGGATGTATGAAGCCATATAAAGTGGTGGACCAAGTGACATGATAGAAGAGTTCTGTGTACATGCACACACTTGTATGTATTGGTGTTTAAGGAAAAAAACAGCTTCTTTCCTATGCTAGGGCTCCTTCATCAAACTGGGCCTCAGAGGTAGGAATGCTACTGCAGCTTTTTCCCAGTAAGCCTATATCAGTAGTGTGGATTTCATACTTAGAAATAGAGAAAGCTATCATAACAATATCTGATTTGTTGATTTTCACTGAGTACTGCTTCATTGTTTCATAACCACCATAGTTCCCTCCCCTCATTTCCAAATATGTCAAATGTGAAAGTAAGAAAATCCACTGTATTCATTCAATTATCATACTGTAAACAATCTATCAGTAAATAATAAAAACACTTTAAGTTACAAAATATGAACTAATGAACTTTGCAATGCTTAAAAATTGGAAAAAATTAAATCAGAGAAAAAGTATGATGGACCAACATGTGAGTAATGGGTTCAGTAAAGGTTTTATACTGAACTAATGAAAATTTAGAAAGTCTAAAATAAGCATTTGAAGTCTGTGCTTAAATGTATATAGCAAGGCTTGGGATCTATTTCAGGATGGGTTGATCAGAGCATCATATAAATTGATTCCCACAAGAAAGTCCTTCACATAAGCAATGTTATGTTAGATGTTGTTTAATAATCTTATCTTTTTTATATTATTGAAGTAGGGAGTAGGGTGGGACAAAACCAGCTGAGCAAGTGAGTGTGCCCTGTCAATTATGGAGACCCAGAGCACATGCAAAACATGGTTCCCAAACCCTGCACCTAGGACTAATCAGAAAGTGCTATCTACAGTTCTTCACTTGGTTCTCGTATGAAACAATGCAGGACATTAAGAGGACAGTTTAGAGCTGACATCTGGTGAGCTTGTGATAGGACAGCCTTCCAAAATATCTGGTTCACATGGGACAAAATCAAGCTAGGAATGGGAGACAGATAATACCCCGCCATTATCCTTGTGACTGCTGAGTCTACTCATGGGTCCACTCTCACTCTGCAGTGTATTTTTTTTTTTGGCCCCTGTGAGACTTATATAAGGCTCTTCACACTCTGCAGAGCATATTCATTTTCCACACTCACTAGATTTTCCATGTACCTTGCCCAATTCTTTGTTCAGAACAGTAAGAACCTGGAAAGAATTCTTGGAAAGACTCTTTGGTACCCAAAAGCCAGTAACATTTCTTTTTAGCAAGTACAGCCAGGAGGTAAAGACCTTCAGGGATGTTTTGTCTCTCTCTCTGAAGTCTATGGATTCTAGCTGAGAACGTCTTTTTTAAATTTAATTTAACTTTTTTCCTCCTCTCTTTGTTAGTAAATACCAATCCCCTTCTTTTCTCTCCCATTCAGGTTTTCATCTGTCAGAAAACTCAAATTGTTTAACGTTTTTCCTAGTATTAATTATAAGGGGAGGCAGGAAGCTGTAAGGTGGGAAAAATTAATGGAAGCTGGGGAACCCAGAATGTTTTCTCATGGCTTTGGGAACAGTTCCCTAGTTGGTCACGCCACAGGGGAGGGAGAGAAGCACGTGGTCTCTGTGCTTTTTAAAGCCAGTAGGAGATGCCCACATGCCCTCCTCAAATTTGTCTCCGTTTTGTTTCTTCTCTTTCCCATTTTTAGTCACCCATTCCAGATATGAGTCACCTAAGAGCTTGCAGGGCACTTTTATTAACAGTCATAGAAGAAACCATGCATATTTCATGTATGTGTAACCTAAGGTTTAATATGCCTTTTTGTGACCCCATTTTTGTTCTTCCCAATACCTTATTCACCTTTCTCATTCTTTTGGTGGAAATAGCTATTGATAACTTGGTATCGCTCTTGACTAGCTGCCTACCCATCCTGCTCCTTTTTGTTTTCAAAGTCTCAATTGCACTTTTACTCTAGGTGGCCTTTTATCTCTGGCTATCCTTAATGAGTGACATTCTCAGGATCCTATTTGTTAAAGCCTCAGAGAGCCATCCCTGTTCACCTTTCCACCATGCTGGTTTGCCATGTTGGTTTGCCATGTTGGTTTGCCATATTTGTCAGCCACATTTGTTCACCATGTGTGTTGGCCGTATTTTTCCAAATGACCACATGGACATCAGAAAATCTCACCCTCGTAGATAAGAGCTAAAGTCTCAGCTTTCAGGGCAACTATGTGCTTCCTCACTCCTTCCCTTTTAAATCTGGTTAGATCCTCTCCCTATTGCTTTTAACAAAAATTCATGCAATTTATAAATGTTTCTGAGGGTTTGAGTTGAACAAAGGGAACAGCCAATGAAAGTCAACTCAACTGTTTGTGAGTGTGTGAAATTAGAGTGTGAATATTTTACTCAACAGATAATAAACCCTATCCTTGTGTTCAGAATTTTATAAGTATTTTTTTTACTCTTAAATGGTGAAAAAAAGTTTTTATCTCTACTGCCTTCAAACTGGTAACCAAAGTTTTATTATTATTATTATTATTGTTGTTGTTGTTGTTGTTGTTAGGATAATGGGAGAGTTACTGTAACTCAAGTAGTTGGATGGAAGCAATGGTGGGTCAACCTTGTTTGTTCAGGAGTCATAGTGGACTGTAGGCTGTGGAGACATCTAAGGAAAAAAAGGTACTGGTGCTGCTTGCTTTTCCAAAGGCATTTTGTAGTACAATTTGAGTCTTGTGGGGCATACCCCGGGAGCTCAATGGGTCTCTGTCCTTCAGGAATGCCCTCAGGTGAGACATGGGAAACACCTTGCAAATCCCACTGACCTCACCATTGGAGTGTGTTATGAAAAATTGGAAACAATTTCACCCAGAAAATCTGAGAAAAAAAACCCAAAATGTATCTGCTATTGCATTACTGTTTGGGTCCAGTATGAAATAGGAAACGGCAACAGATGAATACAGAATGGCTGTCTAAATTACAATATTATTCTTCAGTTAGACCTTTTCTACAAAATGCAAGGAAAGTGGTGTGAAATCCCTTTGTTCCAGGTTTTATGTCTCTTTATCAGAAACCTTCCCTCTGCAAAAGCCCAAGAAATATGGCACTTAAGGAATCACCCAAAGAGATCAATATCATTGATGATACTATCAACAAACGCTCAGGTGGGTATGGGTCTCCCTCATGTGTTTTATGAAAATAAGAGCACTGAAAGTTCTTCTTAATTTTTTCTTTCTAATGTTCAGGCCATTAAACCAGTCCCATCCTCCTTAAATGACTAAGAAACTCCATCAAAATCTAGCTCCAGTATTCTCAAGACTTCTTGTGCTCTTCACACAACTTTTGTCCCCACCAAACATACTCTGAATGTAGTGCCATGTTCAGCACAGCTCTTGAAACTCCAGAGGGGGGATGGTGGAGGATGAAGAAAAACAAGAGTTAAGATGCAGAAAGCTGAGGTCAGGTGGTGCCTTCTTTCCTGGTGGGAGAGAAAGAACCACCCAATGAGTGGAGCATGTTTATTTATACACTTGGGAGGTTATTGTCGGTTGAAACCCCTCTGCCTATCAAATTGTTTGCCTGGCTCACTCAGGCACCTCATGTTCTCAGAGCTGGAACAGCTGGTTCATGTGGCTCACCTTGGGTGCTCCGTGTTCTCAGAGCTGGCCTTGCTTTAGTCCTGTATTTGTGATTGATCTCCAGCTTCAATCACTCCCTGCATCTCCCCATTTTCTGTTTTGTAGTTGCAAATTGCAAGTGGTGGGTGGTCAGTTGAAGTTGCAGGAGCTGTGTTTGGAGGACTCTGCAGAAGACCTTCTCATTCTTGACCACATTCTATTTTGAGTGAACTTACTCATTTAAACTAAAGATTCCCAGTCCAAAGATTTCAGGTCCTTGCATTCAGCAATTTAAGCCTATACAACCCATTAACCCATAACAGGAGTCAGTTACCAGTGTAGCTGGAAGTCGTTAGAAGGTATTAGTGATTTGAGTTTCTTATGTAGCTAACATATTTCTATGGCATAGTTTTATACATCTTGTGGGTACACTTTCCTGCTGGATGTTGAAGACTTCTGTCAGTATCAGCTGTCTGGATGAGTCACAGTCATTGCTTGACCAAGTTACTTTCTGTGAAAGCTTGGGAGAGTTTTCTCTCCTATTGACTCTCCTTAGGCACACTACACACTGCTAATATCCTTCCTCTGTTGTGCAACAATCTCCTTGGTCAGAAGATCAGGGACTAATTGAGTTGTAGGATGTCACAGCAGAGGTTCTCTTATGTCCTGGGTCCTCATTGACCTTGGAGAGCTGAGGCCAAAATATTAGCTGTCCTCCTGGTCCTTCTATCTTTCTAGTTTTTGGTCTCCAAACCTCAGTTGTTGAACATCCAGAAGAGAATGGTAATGACATTACATTTTAATGGGAGCAATGAGCTTAATGTTATAATTTTATCTGAATATCAAGCACCTCAAAATACAATGTAGAGCTGTTATTTTCTACAAATCATCCTTCTTGGATGTTCTAGTAGTGGAATCACTGTAGAATGCTAACAGATAACAGTTACATAGTTTTACACAGAAAATTTGAAATCAAAAGCCATACATAAAATGTAGCATGACAATCATGATGACATTTTTGTAACACAACTATATTGCCATTTTGAAATAAAATAGCTTTCTTAGTTAATCATCTCTATCTAGTACATAAGAAACTTTACCTAACTTGTTGACCTTTAATGGGATGTTACTGAAGAAATTTGTGACATTGCCTGGACCATATAATGTCTAGGCATCTCTAAATATAGCAGCACACACAAGAATTTACATCACATAAGGTTTTGTTAAAAAGCAGATATCTGAATCTGAAAGAAAATTCTATCACAATAAACAATCCTTGTTTTACATTTTGGAAGACCTGTACATCTGAAGACATTAATACATTTAATAAACCACAAGATTAACAACAATCAATTGTCACAGCCCTATGAAAACTTTTTTCTAAATTTTTTGTACCAGAACATCTTTAAATCAGAAAAGCTTATTGTATTATTTTTAGAAAACTTGACCTTTTGATGAAGTAAAATGTAAACATATCACAATAATGTAAACATATCACAATAATATAATTTTATTAAAATTTATGAGGTGTCTCCCATAAGGCTATGGAGATCATTGGGGCTTCCCATTAATGAACAAGCACCAGATAATTATTATTCCAGAGAGCTGCTTTCTTGTTCATCAGTTGGAGTCCTGTCCAATAATTTCTCTCCACCCTAAGGGTTTTTGTTTAATTATCTTAATCATTTTTTATGACTCATGAAAAACAAATCATATCACTTACACATTATTTTTGAACAGTGAGAAACTCTCAAGTTATAATACATAAACAACAACATGAATTATATTTATAAAACCAATTTTAACATCATTTTGACCAGGGGGCAACTTTGGTGGAAGCATACCAGAAAAATGCTTCAAAAATCCAAAAATGGGGCTAGGGATATAGCTCAGCAGCACCGTGCCTGCCTGGCAAGCATGAGGTCATGAGTTTGATCCCCAGAACAAAAAAAAAAAAAGAAAAGAAAAATATGCAAAAAGAAGAATGTTTTGTTGAGCTCAAATAAAAACAGCTGTTTACAGATAGGACAAACGGACAAACAAATATACTGAAAATCTGCTTGCAATATTAGAGTACACTCAAAAATATTTTTGACCAAACTGAATTATAGTAACTCTTTTGCAATTTTAGAAGTTAGTAATTATAAATAGACTAGTTAGATTTATTTGTAGGTCAATTAGCAGAGATCTCTTATAAGAGGAATTTGGAAGGAATAAAACATTTTATCTATAAATTATACACACACACACACACACATATTATATTATTCTGTCTTAGGAATACTGGCATCATTTGTGTTCTTTTATGTAGCTTCCAGCTCAGTTATCTCCACACACTCTATCACCTACTCAGACCTTCAATTCCCATTTTCAGTTACCATCTCCTGGGCATCCTTGGCCAATTTCTTTAATTGGCCCCAGGTTGGGTCCAGCCCCATCCTTGTCTATGGGCTGTGGAATGGTCTCTGAGGTATCACTGTCACAGGACTGAGCATCAGCTTCTTGAAAAGTGGAACCAACTCCTTCTCTGGGTCTGGATCCATGACACAGCTGGATAGCACACTCTGGCACCCAGATAGGCCATTCAGCATTCTCTGTAAAGACACAAGCATGCCCTCAGCCCCATATGAGTACTAGGCTGGGTCCCTTCCAATGTCCAGTATGAAGATCTTTCCAAAGGACCCTTCCTAGCTTCTTTTCCTTTACCTGATTGAATTGTCCTTCTGCTGCTGTAGTTCCATACCAAGTAGGATTTGAAAAGTTAATAGTGGGCTGGTGAGATAGCTCAGTGGCATAAGTGCCTGCCTAGCAAATGCGAGGTCCCGAATTTGACTCCTTGTACCCACATACAAAAAAAGGGCCAGTGATATTGCTCAGTGGCACAGGTGCCTGCTGGTGCATGAGGTCCTGAGTTCAACCCCTGGTACCCACAAAAACACAAAAAGTTAATAGTATATACTGCCAAGTGAAGTCTATTATGAGGTGTGAATTTTGTATGGAAGGATTCCCCTTTTTGTTTTTGTAATTCAAATTTGAGTGTATAGTGAGCACATTAAACAATTCCTTGACCTTGAGGGTTGTAAGAAATGCCCATCATAAGGAAAATGTGAAAAGTTTTACAAAATATTTGGAAGGCAGCACTCATGTAAGCTGGGTCACTGTCAGTCTGCAGTGCCTGCAGGCAGCCAAGAGTAGCCACTTTACACCATTTATTTGCATTTTCAAAGGCCAACTGTAGAACAATTAACTTGCCAGCTTCCATGTCATTGATAATGCTCCTGCTGGCCTGCAATAAGCATGCCACACAATCTTGAAGTGGTTTATTAGGGCCCTGGCAAATGGAGGTCAGATCAAGAGATGCCTCACCCTTTGAAGGAAGTTCTCTGAAAGCCCGTGTGGCAGCTATTTTAATTTGTTCATATGCTTGCTATTCAAAATTAAGTTGATTATTTGTGGCAGCAAAGTCACCTTCTCTGGTTAACATATCTTTTGTAATGGCCACATTGTGAACAGCATTGTGAGTGGCTTGATCCACACATGATTCAAAAAAATTTCCCTTCCACAATAAATAATCCCCTGGACTTAAACATGCCTTAGCTATTCCTTTCCAATCATTTGGGGTCATAACCTGTTGTCCTAAGAACTCTATAAAACCCAAGGTAAAAAGGGCCATGGGGCCATAGATAGCGGTCCTTGTTTTATTCTTTTAAGGTCTTAAAGGGTACAGATTCATAAAGACACATAACTTGTCCCAGATTACTGGGATCTTGGGCTTCAACAACAGGGAAGACACACTGAAAACCCTCCAGGGATTATGCCAACCCCTGGTTTTCTTTTAGCACCAATTGCAATGGAGAAAGAAGAGATGACTCTATACTGTGAAGGGTGGAAGTCTCAGCCTGTGACATAGCAAATTTTTTTCTGAAAAAAAGTGAAAGTAGTTGCTTGTGGCACAGTTAAGGTTATTGGTTTTACTTTGGGTGGTTGTGAAATGGAAGTCGAAGTGAAATATTCGTCTAGTAGGGAGGGGTCTTCTTTGCCCCTTGCAGCTCCTTCCTTATCTGACTGAGCAAAGCTAGGGTGTTCAAGCTCTATGGGGGGGATGTCCTTTCACTATCCGTTGTTTGCTTGGGACTTAGTTTTAAGGTAGTTCTCAGAGTCAAATCCTCTGTGGTCATCTCAACAGGTGTACAATTATCTTGACCTTTCCTGATCCAGGTCCACAACAAAAAGGTAAATAGAGGAATTAATAATACAACAAACATTTGTTTATACATCTGTTTTTCTTGAGAACCTATTTGTCCCATGTTTTGCACCTGATGAAATCAATATCGATTACATCAATAAACCTCTTTCCCCTATGCTTCTAATGAGCCTATTTTGCTCTTTTGCTCTTTTTAGCCTGTTTTGTTAGTATGTGCACTCTTGGAGTTGTCCTCGGCCTGTTATGACAAGTTTCCCTGTACTCATTTTCCTGTTTCAGGCACCAATTGTCACATCTGGCACAGCTTTTTAAACTCCAAAGGGGGGATGTTGGAAGATGAGGAACAAACAAGAGTCAAGAGGCAGAAAGCTGAGCTCAAGTGGTGCCTCTTCTCCCGGCAGGAGAGAAAAAACCATCCAATGGTTGCAGCTCATTTATTTATACACCCTGGAGGATATTGTTGGTTGAAACCCCTCTGTCTAGCAACTTGTTTGCCTGGCTCACCCTGGGTGCCTCACATTCTCAGAGGTGAAGCAGCTTGTTCACATGGCTTGCCTCAGGCACCCAATGTTCTCAGTGCTGGCCTCACTTTAGCCCCACATGTATGATCAATCTCCACCTTCAGCTGCTCCCCACAGTGTAGTTTCTTACTCTTCAAACTCACAGCTCATTCAACTCCTATGAAAGGCCCCAGGAGTAGGACTACTCAAGCACAGGTTCCTTTTTCACTGGGAGTTATCCCACAATGCAAAGGAAGTTTATGACAATTTTCAGAAGACCCTAGTAGGTTTGTAGATAGTTTTCAAAGTTTGACCTTTACCTTTAACCTCTCATGGTGAGAGATCCAATTTGTCTTAGCCACTTGCTGTACCATGGATGAAAAACAAAGAATCCTAGTCAAAGTTAGGACATGTGCAGGTGAACCATATGTTGGAGAAAGAGAAGGAAATCACCTTGGCCTGTTTACTGTTCCTCAGACACAACCAAATTGAGAATAAAATTCCACAGATGGACAAAACATTAAGTCTAAGATGATAACTGATCTTGTCAAAGGAATAAAAAAAGCATGAAGAAACTTGTTATTTATGAAAAGAGGAGAGAGGTTACACAGGGCAAAGAGGAAAATCCAGTTCTCCATCATAGAGGATTAGTAGAAGCTTTTCTTAGACATATCAAACTAAGTCCATCTTCCAAGAAGGGACATGCAATAATGGGACATTTCAATCAGTCCCAAATATTTGGCAAAAATTATAAAAACTTCATATGGGGCCCCAGACCTCTATGACCCAATTGCTGGACATACTCTTTTTTGTTCAATAATCATGATTTTGAGGAGGATGAAAAGATCTGAGAAAAAAGACTGGCCAACATTATGGCTGTGGAAATTGACAATCTTTTAAGTATGCCCAAATCATCCAAGGACAAATTCAGGGCCAATCAAGGAAAGGGTTTCTGCCTTAAATGCAAAGAAACTGGACAGTGGACACATGACTGTAACAGGTCACTACCTGCCCAGGCCCTACTCTTTGTGTCAGTCTGAAGATGAGACGGTCTCAGGTCCTGGAGGATTGACAGTTCTGGTACCATGAGAAGGGTGAGGCCAGCCAAAATCCTTACCTTCCACCCTGACCAAGAGGACTGAGTGGGGGCTCAGAAAAAGTGCAATGTTCTTGTCCACAAACATCTCTGTCATCTGCAGGGAACCCCAGGTTGCCCTGGATGCCATGGGGAATTCAATCCAATTTCTTACAGATACAAAAATTACCTACTCTGTTTTAACTTCCTTTTCTGGAAAACACTCCTTTAGATCTGTAGCCATAATTTTGATATAGGGGAACCCTAGTTGAGAGGCTCTCTATGGCATCTCTGATGTGTCAATTTGAAGGCCAAATGTTCAACCACACATTTTTGACTGTCCCATGGTGTCCTACCCGTTTATCAGGAAGAGATTTACTAGTAAAAATGGAAGTACTTCTCCTATTCTAGAAAAGGCCAAAGAGGTGTTTACCCATTGGGACTACAAAAGTCCTTCTTGCTGTAATTATGGAACAGGTGTATTCTGCTGCAGTGTATAATAAAATACTTGGGAGGGCAATAGGAGCTACAACTATGCTAATAGAAGAAGCTACAAAACTAACTTTGGAACAAAAACTTGAAGTCCTAATTCTCCATCAGATTAGTATCCTTGAGACAAAATATTACTTGTTATTGGTAAAGGAACTGTTTACCAAGTACCAGATTAACATGAATACTTGCACTACCCTTAATTCTGCCACACTATTGCCTACATTCTCAGAAGTTAGCCACTCTTGCACCAGTGATATGGCTCAGTGGCATAATCACCTGCCTGGCAGGCGTGAGACCCTGAGTTTGACTCCTAGTACCCACATTAAAAAAAAAAAAAGAAGTTAGCCACTCTTGTGAGCAGGTGAACAGGTGATTTCTCAGAACTATGAAAGCAGGCAGGACTTCAGTGTTCTGCCCCTCCAAGGACCTGGGGTGTTATGGCAAAATCACAAGATAGATTCACTCACAGGAAGACAAGATTTGAGAAACAAATGAATTCTTTAATTGATGCCAGCCGGGGACAGCAGAAGCTGACCCTGAGCTTTTGTGTCCTCCTCCTTAAATACACTTTTGGAGGCCTTACAAAGTCCTTGGTTGCCATGGAAACTGTATTTTTTACTATATCACCTCTTCGGAAAGTTTTCAAGGTTCTTCAAACATCTGGCCAATTAACACTGGGGATGGGGTAGCAGGTACCACCTGTGCTAAAACCATTTGTCTCCCTTTTTGTGGTTATATGACCTTAAGATAGTGATAAGGAAAACCCATTTGTTTGTGATAGTACCATCCGTTTCTCCTCTTTGAAGTTTATTGCTACAGAAAGGGCAGTGGGACTAAAGTTCAACTAAAGGTTTCTACCTAGTGTCTGCACTGAACACCAAGTTCTCATTAAAACTTAGAAAGAAGAGACTCCTGCAGACCAATTAAAATCAAATTGGAAGGGTCCTTTTTCAGTGACCCTTTCCACACTTACTGAAATAAAGGTAGAAGACATAGTCAGATTGACCTTTCTAGGATAAAGCCAGACCCACCTGAGCTGTGTGAGGAAAAGGAGCACCCAAAAGAAGAAAACTACTCCTGTGACCATCTAGAACATCAGAGGCTCCTTTTTAAAAAGTAAGACTCCAGCAGTGCTCTGGATGCAGATAAATAAAGTCACTAATTACTCCTAATCTACCACAACTTAACTGGGCACAGTATTGAAACTCTTGCTTTTAACTGGATCTATAATATGAACAATCTTCCTTGGGCTGTAACTCTGAGGCTCTTGGTAGTTTAACTAATATTCTTCTTTGGAATATTAGAAAGCATGATATAAAGCCCCTTACACTTTCTTCTCCATAGGAAGCTTTCTTCTCCATAGGAAGCATGAAATAAAACTCCCTAGAAAATGTCTCCCAAATAACAGCATATAAAAAGAATGTCTTTAATTGCTGGATCTGTCACAGTCTGCCTTTTAAGACAAATCAGGAAATATTGTAACCTGCTTCTCCTCATAATTGGGCTCTGCTTCTTCAAAATTTCAGTAAAGTTTATCCATTTAAGGGTTCAGGTGTTAATTCAGACTACAGCCCATGACTCTCTGAAAAACTCACTGAGCTTTCTCCAATTGAACTGGCAGCTCTGCAATTCTTGATACAAAGGTAACTCTTTTCTCATTGTCTTCTGATTTTTCTTTCAGCCCAGCTGATGAAGTACTTGGAGAGTACATAATTCCATATAGGTAAGATCTACAGCCCCTTTGAGCTGGAAGTGGCCATATGAAGATAGAGAGCTCTGCTCCCTCAGCATCCCATAAAGAATTATGAGGATTATATGCCTCAAGGGGAAAAGAGGTTGGACAGTAGGATGGAGCAAAACTGCTTCAACAAGTGGGCATGAACTGTAAATCATAGAGATTCAGCTCATGTGCAAAATACAATTCTCAAACCCTGTGTCTGGGGCCAATCAGAAAGTGCTACTTTTAATTCTTCATTTACATCTTATGCAAAACCGAGCAGGCCTTTAACAGGACAGCTTAGATCTGACATCAAGCTGAGTGAGTTTCTGATATGACAACAATCCCAAGTGTTTGTTTGCATGAGAGAGAAACAATCAGTGGGAACCGGAGATACAAAAGACCCTTGTCATTAACCTGTGGCTGCAGTGAGTCTGCTCATGGGCCCACTTTCACTCTGCAGTGTGTAATTCTTTTCAGACACCATCAGCCTTACACAGGTCCAGTCTCACTCTGCAGAGAGTGTCTCTTCTATCTTTAATAAATGTAAGTCCTTGCCACCCTTTTTAGGTCTTGTCCAATTCTTTGTTCAGGACACCAAGAATGTGGAAGGAATTTTTTCAGGACCCAAAAACCAAAAACACATTTACAATAGAATGTTTTATTTTAATATTTTGTGTTAAATGATGTACTGGCCATTTTGTAAAATGAAGCAAACATTAGGTATAATGGTAAATTGGTGGGTTAATATCTGTATTTCATTGAGCAACATTTACCTTAATTTACTTTAAAATCTTTTAAAAACATGGAATTTCTCAAAAAATTTGAGTTTGAATTTGGGGAAGCTTTTAACATTTAGTATCATGATTTAATACATGTTAATCTATATTTTGAATTAGCAGCTTCAAGATGATCAATAAAAAGTATGGAAGTCTATAAAAAAACTATGGAAAATAAATTAGATTTGAAAAAACAAGCTGCAAACTGTCATAAATAATTTTTATACTTTGCTCTCAAACCATAAGATAATGAAAAATTAGAAACCTGCAATAATCAAATCATTTATTTTTTAACAAATCAGGAGAAAGAGATAAAAATAAAATATAAATGCCAGATAAAGTCACTATTAAGAAATTTTCAGATATATATTTTAAGAAAAATCTGAGTAAAAAATTAATAAAATTATCACTTACAAAATAGAAATTTCAATTAGTGCTATAAATTAAAAGCAAAAAACTTGATTAGATACCTGGTAAAAATTTCTCTTTGCAGATCACATGAAATTATCTATAGACATTCTAAATGATTAGCAAGAAGCTGTAATATTTAATAAATAAATTCAGTCAAGTTGAAAGATACAAAATAAACTTGTAAAAATCAATACCATTTCTGTACATTAACAACTAAGTGAATACAAATCAAGAACAAAATAGCTTTTATAATAGCAGCAAATACAAATATTTCTTTAAATACTTTGACATAAATTAAACCTAAGAGATAGAAAATCTGTTGAGAACAAGTCTTGAAAGCAGTGTGAGATGTTTTTTTTCTCTGAGTACTGCTTTGGTTCATTCATAAATACTACTATAGCTCTTTCATTTCCAAGTTTGTCAATTGCTTTTAGAATAAAAAAAAAGACGTTCCCTTTAATCTACTGTGTAGCACTTACCTTTTTTCTTTCTGATAACCATTTGATCTCTCATTGCAGTTTTAATTTGCATTTCTCAGATGATTAGTCCAAATGAGCATTTACTCATTATCTGAAGCCATTTGTGTGCCTTCTCTTTAGAAATTTCTACTTAGGTTTGTCCAGTTTTAAATTGGGCTATTTTTTTCTTGTATTGTGTTTTTGGGATTCCTTAAATATTTTGTATACTAAACACTTACAGATACATAGTTTTGCAAATGTTTTCTCCCACTGTATAGTTGTCTCTTCATTTTGTTGATTATTTCCTTTGTTGTACAGAAATTTTCATTGTGATGTAATCTCAATTTCTACTTTTGATTTTGTGGCCCATGGGTTTAGATCATGTACAAAAGACCAATTCCAAGGAATTTTTCCCTATATTTTCTTCTAGCAGTTTCAGAGTTCTAGGTCTTACATTTAAATATTTAACCCATTTGTGAGTTGATTTTTGTGTATGATGTTAGATGAGATTCTAATTTAATATTTTGCATGTGCTATCCTGTTTTCTCAGCATCAGTTGTGGAAGAAACTGTCCTTCCAAGTGGTGTGTTTTTGGCTCACTTGTTTAGAGACCATTGACTATAATGTGGGGTTTATTGGGCTTTCTGTTCTCCCCATTGGTCTATGTATCAGTTTTGATGCCAGTATTATATTGATTTTGTTGTTGTAGCTTTATATAAGATTTTTAAACAGGTAGTATTATGACTCCAAGATTTTTGTTCTTACTCAAGGTTTCTTTGGTCATATGGGATATTGTGTGGTTCCACAAAAATTTTAGAATGTTTTGTCTTTTTGAGAAATATGTCATTGTAATTTTAATAGGACTTGCATTGAATTTATAAATAACTTTGAAGCGTGTGAACATTTTAACAATAATAACTCTTCTACTCCAAGAACACAATATATCCTTCTTTTTCTGTCCCTTTCAATTTCTTTCATCAATGTTTTATGGTTTTCAGAATGTAGCTCTTAAACCACAAGTTTGAAAGAAAAAGGCTACAATCAGCCCTTTGTGCCCACTGTAAAACATTTAAGGACAAAAATTCATTTGTACAAAATGTACAGACTTAAAAAAACTGTTATTCCTTAAACAGTATAACAACTATTTAAATAGCATTTATATTATATTAAGTACTACAAGTAACCTAGAGGTGATTTAACTATATAGGAGGATGTGCATATACTATGTGTTGATATTATGCCATTTAATTTAAGGCATATGAGCATTCATAGGTTTTTGTATTCATCATTGGTCCTGGACACCTATATATTTCATGAGACAAACTGCAAATAGTGTCCATGCTTTTTAACCTACCCTGTAGAATGAAAGAAATAAATTTCCAGAAATAATAAGTATGTAATGAAAATGAACAAAACAAAGCAAAGGAAACAACAACAGAAAAAAAGGGTGTATTTTGAAGACAGGTGTGGGCTCAGATTCTCTCAATGATGTTTACTTGCTCTGTGAAGTTATGCAATTTAATTTAATCCCACTTGAAAACGCACCCCTTGTTTCTGACACACTATCATGTCATTCTTGCCACTTTCTTAAGTAGTTCTAGAAGTTTTCTTTTATTTCTTTAGCTGTGCTGTTATGGCTGCCTTGATGTAATGAATCAATTCAAAATGTTTACTATTCATAGTCATTTGGACTTTGAAAATGTAAAAGTGGAGAAGCACCTGATCTTTTAAATAAGATGGATGAAGATGTACTGTAATGTTTCTATAAATCTGCCTTTCCATCTGATTACACTAAGCAGCAATATTCACTGTAGTTTTGATCACACCTCCTAAAGATATGCACCAAAGAGGAGACCCAGAACTGTTTCAGAATGTGGCAAGAATGATGGGCTAAATGTATTTGAAGCAAGGGGGCAATATTTTCAGGGAGATTTATGGTAACGTGTCTTTTACTGCAACATTTTTTTAAATATAAGTACACACTTTTTTCTTGAATAGCTATTTTACAAGCATTTTCTGATACAAAATTTTAGTATTCCTGCTAGTTCAGAATTTCTATCCTCTTCATCGTATTTGTCTTAAAGGATTAAATGTGCATTTGAGCATGTCATAGTTGGATTTTTATTTTGCAATTTCCCCTTAATAAATTTATCTCACTCCTCATTCACTCTATTCTTATTTCCTCCAGGGTTGACATGATGAAACTAAATACAAGCAAAGGTCTGATTTGATATCATACTAGGAAAAAAATCTAAAATTAATGTCCTCTGTGTGTGGCAAATATCAAAATGATACTGCTCTGAACCGTAAAGTTTTACCTAATGAAAAATCATATATTGAAGCACAATTATGCAATATGATGATAGTGGAAGGTGAGACCTTAGTAGGTAAGTAGGTCATGAAATTAGAGCACTCATTAGTGGGAGAAATGGCCTTAAGAAAAAATATGAGAGAGAAAGAGATGATCTCTTGACAATGCATGGATACATTCAGAAGACTGTCATTTACAAACCTAAAAGGAGGCACTCACCAGAATAAAATTTACTGGCACCTTGATAGTGAACATTATAGTGTTTACAACTATTAGGTATTTGCTATTTAGGCTACTAAATCTATGACATTTTGTTATAGCAACACAAACTAAAATGGCTACTTTTTGTCTCATGTGCAGAATGACATTTATCACCTGAAATAGGTCCACTTTATAGTGAAGGGGAGGTTCTAAAAGCTATTAAGAGATACTGCCTGTCAATAGCTTAAATTGGGATTGTCCCAAGAAAACTGATTAAACAATTTAGTCTATTCCTGGAACAATCTAGTAGATATTTTTAGAGATTTCTTTACCAGGAACAATGAACTAAAGTTCTGAGGCCCCTTTTATTGTGAAAATAATTTGTGGAGTCTTACTTATGATGACTTTTCTAATAGGATAGATATTATAATACACAGATTTATATCTATCCTTCAGCCACTTGAAAGTTCTTTTTCACTTTCTTGGAATAATTCCAAGTCATTTCTGTTCTACAACTATTCCTCAAAATAAACCATGTTCTTTTGTTTTACATTTCACAGAAATATATAATTTCATCCCTGTTGATTAATGGTCTCTTGTGAGGTTACTTGATTATTTTTTTCCAAAAGAGCAGTGATATCATGTACAAATTATCTTTTGGTCATTATATTTAGCACTGTGTTCAAATAAGCAGGAGATTATTATACCAGGAAGCATATCTGTGCTATAAGATTAATGGTATTCATAGACCCCACCTTAAGCATCTTGGAGGATCAATAGTTGTTATCCCTATGCAGTATGATGCAACCTATCTGGAGATTTCTAGTCCTGGCCTGGAGATTTCCATTCCTGGCCTGAGGATTTCTTGGAGAATTGTAATCTCAGCACAAATATATCTTTCATCAATATTAAAACAAAGCCTATCATTATAAAAATAGTATAAAGTCCCTTTAGGAAGGAAATATCTGATAACTGACCCAAACTGAATACAGATATAAGACAGGGATAAGAAACTCCAAAGCTTGAAAATTTTTTATGGAGATCATCTCACTTAATCATCTGAACTTCCCACTGTGTCTGGCCCATGCCACTGTTTGACTCCTGCTATCTGTTTTGCCACTGTATTGTCAGAGTACACTACTTGAACATTCCATAATGTGTGAGACTCACCTTTAGCATGAATCAAAGTAAGAGAAAGAATTTTTACTTAAAGAAGTTGATGGACTAGAACTGCAGATCATGACAGAAATTACTGAATAAATAATATTATAAATAAATTAATAAACAATTCAAATATTAGGCCACAAAAATTAGCAAAATAAAGATAACAAACATTGCCTCTGTCAAAACAGAAGTGGGCCAGTGAGATAGCTTAGCGGCATAAGTGACTACCTGGCAAGCGCGAGGTGCTGAGTTCAACTTCTGGTACCCACATATGAAAAAAGGGCCAGTGATATTGCTCAGTGGCACGGGCGCCTGCTGGCATATGAGGTCCCGAGTTTGACCCCCAGTACCCACATATAAAAAAGAAAAAGAAGTATTCAGAAATTCATAACAAGAGCTATCCAGGGCCAAATTTTAGATTCTGTTGAAAAGTGCTTTTCAGAGATGGTATAATGATAAGTTTAGTTTTAAATCTATACAGAAATGAGTTAAATGGATTTGATATAAAAATTGGGAATTATCAATAGAATGCTATTTTAAATTATGTGCTGTCTAAGCCGCAATAACTTCCTTTGTTTCAGAAAACAATTTCATATGAAAGAAAACAATTTGGATATTCTGGAAGCCCATATTAAGAACACAAAAGCATTGGCAACCTGCATAATGAACTACATTGAAGCAATAATGGTACACAGTGCTAATACTCTATTAAATTTCAAGGACATATACTTGAATGAACCATTCTAGTTAGCACACTAGTTATCTAATGAGAATCTTAAAATTCATTCTTATACAAGATCATCAAATTACCCAAGTGATGTTACAATTAATGCATAGTCATTTCTCAATAAAAAAGGAAAAGAGAAGAGTTGTGGTATTGTGTTGTTGCAAGAATGCAAATACATAAAAGAAAATAAAATAAATTTATTCCCTCAAAGAAAATATAAATATTGAGCTAATTTATATTTTAAAAGTTATGTTTACAGGAATGGAACAATATCACAAAATTAGAACTATATAATTAGAAAGAGAAAATATACATACTATATTAGAGACAGTGGTTAAATATAAAACAAGTTGGAAATATAATTTTGGGACTTGTGAATATTGGTTATTTTATATTGATTGACTTTGAAAATAAAAATGAAAGCATGGAATAGAAAACAATTACAGAACAGAAAAACAAAAACATTAATTATTTAAATATACATAGTCAAAATTATAATAATTAAATATATTTAGTCAAATTATAAGAATAAAAAGTGTCCACTGAAAGATAAGTACTATGGCTCTATTGCGCATGTCCTTCTGTGGACATAAAGAAGGAAATTAAAAGGGGTGGGTCTATCAAGCAGTGTGTTAAAATCACTCAGATTAAGATATAATGGCACATACTGATAATGAAAGAGACAATAATTCCTTATCTGTGTCAACATGAGAAACAGGTAGAATGTAGTCTCAGTGGTAAAATGTGCTATAAATAGAGACTAACTGCCAAAAGATCATAGCGATGTGGCAACATGGAAGATTTTCTTATTTTTGAATCCCTAGCATAAGGACTGTATATTTCATAGGATACAGGGAATGGTTTACTTAAACCAATTTGCTGAGCATAACACATTGAAGCTGAAGCTAAATCAATTATACCTTGGACTTTTACATCAAAGGAATATGAAAACTTACAAAGCCAAAGAATGGAATAGTGATTATCAGGGATTAATGTAGGTGAAAATGTGAAAATGTTTAACAACAGGTATGGGATGTTATATAACTTGAATATTGTCCAGAGATCTGCTGTATGCATCATGCGTGTAGTTGACTATATACTTAAAATTTTCTCAAGAGAGTAAATATCATGTTTTCACATCAGAATAAAATAATAAAAATCAGCTGTTCTAAAAAAGACTTTAAAAATAACATATTCATCTCTGATATAAATAGTGACAAGTTCCAAAGTATTCTACTGAAACTTGGTTTAGGTCATTCTATGCATTTTCTTATAAAACATACTAATTTGAGCCAATTTATGTGGAAAGAAGGAAGTGCTTCATATTTATGTGAACAAACATCTAATGGACTTTGGAAACAGTGTTATTTCAAAAATAATTTACCAGAAACTATAACAATAATTCATTAAGATATTGTCTTTTCCTATTACATATTTCAAAATATGATTTAAATGAATGCTATATAAACATATAAAAATGAAATACTTAGGACTCAATCTAACAAAGGAAGTAAAAGACCTACATATTGAAAATTACATTACTTTGAAAAAGGAGATTGAAGAGGATATCAGAAAATGGAAAAATACCCCTTGCTCATGGATAGGAAGACCCAACGTAGTGAAAATGGCCATAGTCTCCAAATTGTTATACAGATTTAATGCAATCCTGATTAAAATACCATTAGCATACCTCACAGAACCAGAGAAAAGATTCTTAAAATTCATTTGGAAACAAAAGAGACTTAGAATAGCAAAGGCAATTAATCCTAGGCAACAAAAGCAAGGCAGGAGTCATCACAATCCCTGGCTTGAAATTACACTACAAAGCTACTGTGATAAAATCACCATGGTACCGGCAAAAAAACAGACCTGAGGATCAGCGGAACCAATTAGAACATGTAGACACAACTACAAACACACTCAGCCACCTTATCTTTGAAAAAGGGGTCAAAAATGTTCACTGGAAGATAGACTTTTTAATAAGTGGTACTGAAAACACTGGCTTTCTACATGCTGAAGACTAAAATTAGACCCATGTCTATCACCATGCACTAATTAAAGTCCAAATGGGTCAAAGATCTAAATATAGAAACACTAAATCTACTGGAAAAGAAAGTGGGTTGATATCTTCAAGACATAGGTGTAGGCAGAGTGTTCATGAACAAAACCCAAACTTCACTGGAAATACTTCAAAGAATCAACAACTGGGACCTCATCTTATTAAAAAGCTTTTGCACTTCAAAAGAAATCACCAACAGAGTGAAGACAACCCACAGAGTGGCAAAACATTTTAACCAAGTTTTCCTCAGACAAAGGAATTCTATTGAGAACATACAAAAAATTGAAAAAGCTCAGGCCCCCCAAATTCAAAGGCCCAATCCAAAAATGGACATCTGAGATTAATACACATATCTCAGATGAACAAGTACAAATAGCAAGCAAATATATGAAAAAATCCTCAACATAATTGGTCATTTGAAAGATGCAAATTAAAACAACACTGAGATTCCATCTTACTCCAGAAAGAATGGCTATCATCAAGAAATCATCCAATAATAAATGATGAAAAGGCTGTGGGGAAAAATGAACCATTCTCCACTGTTGATGAGAGTGCAGACTGGCACAACCACTGTGGAAATCAGTATGGAGATTCCTCAGAAAACTAGGATTAGAGGTCCTAGACCCAGCCATTCCTCTTCTGGGTATTTTCCCAGAAGAATTAAAAACATCATACCACAGTGATATATGTGCACCTGTGTTTATGGCAGCACAATTTGTAGTAGCTACATCTTGGAAATAACCCAAATGCCCATCAACTGAAGAATGGATAAAATAAATGTGGTATTTTTATACAATGAAATACTACTCAGCCATAAAGAAGGATAATCTTGTGACTTTTATAGGTAAATGGATGCAACTTGAGACCATACTCATAAGTGAAATAAATCAGACTCACATATGTAAACATCATATTGTCTCCCTGGTATAAGAAATTGAAAGAGTAAATAAGGTCTAAAATGTAAAATCAATATTGTGAAATGGGAAGAAATTATTTAAAAGGAAAAAAGAACTAGGATGGGAGAATGGGGAAAGGAAGAAAGGGAAAGGGAGAAAAATGCAAGTTAGCTATACTATTAGTGTCTCTCAGTTCATTGAAAAGGAAGGCTCTTGTCATCTTCAATGTAGTTACTCAGAGTATGAGATATGGATATAAAAAATAATTCTCCAATCCATATTAGCATGAATCTTCCTTTTCAATGAACTATAAAATTCTGTCTTACATTTTTTCAATAAAATAGAGATAAATGTATTCTATATAAATAAAAGCATATTTAAATTTTGCAGTATTTATTTATTAGTAAATATGTATACATGACTTTCATTTTTCTCCATATTAAATATATTCTAAAATCTTAGTATGTCAAATTTGAAAGTGGAGTTAAATTTTAAACTGGTTACTAAATATACATATATATATAACTAAATATATATATACATATATAAATACATATACATATATACATATATATAAATACATATATAAATAAATAAATACATATATAAATAAATAAATATATATATATAAATTCCAGAGTAGAGGAAACATAAAGGTAAAGAGAAAATCCACAGTGTCATGAGATGACTCAAGTATGGAGGATCCTCTGTAATACACTAACAAAATTAGAATAAATTATTCTAAGTACTCATTAGAGAAAGGAATTTTCAAATTCATGAAGTTAGAAGGTAATTTTCCTAACAAGTTTGTAAAATCCACCATGTAAAATGGAACAGTGGTAGTAGCAATGTGGATGCTCAGCAGTAATTTGAGTTAATTACAGAAAAAGTGATGTAATAATTACTGAGATTTCAGCTGTCAAAGCTAGGTTTGCTTTCCAGGATAAAATGTAGGCACAGCTCCAAGTAATTCAGAAAAGCAAATCACAATCATGTAAGTTGAACAGACATGTGATTTGAGAAATAAATTAAAAGAAAGCAAATTTAGCTGTATGTCCTCAGATACCAGTTCTCACACAGATCTAAACACATGAACACAAGTACACACATCTGTACATGCAGACATTTATGTACATAACACAAGTGCATGTAGATATGTGCATGAACAAATACACTTATATGTGCTTATTATGAATACACACATGTGTAAACTGCCCACATTTACACATATACATATTGACCAACATATTTACAAACACAATAAAACATTCAGTGACAATGCCATTGTAATTATAACCTACAAAGAAATAGAATGATTTTGAATGCAAAGATTCATATTGTAAATATTCCATTTCTTTCCACAGGGAAGTGAATTGAATTTACATACTGCAGTGGTTAGAGTTCTCATTGGACAGGCTTACAGGATCAGAGGCTGATAGTCCTTAAAGATCTTCCCTTCTTTATTTCATCAGAACTGAAAGCTAATAGAATAATCAGGGTGGGTCTTCCTCTCTCAGATTGTTGACCTACAAGCCAATCATCTCAAGAAATATTCACACAGAAATACACAGAAATGTGCTTTATTAATCTGCTAGATTTCTCTTAATCCAGCCAAGATGATAACCAAGATGAACTGTCATTATTTAAGCATAGTACAAGAGAACTGATAGTAAATACTTACTGTATATTAAGATTAATAAATTAGTTTTAAATATATTTTAGAAAGCAATTAAGATGAGTATGAAGTAGATATTAAATGGGACAGGTGTGAAATAAACAATGTTAGGTGTAAAACCAAGAAGAGAATTTTATCAAAGATTACATCTTGTCTAATATATTTATATGATGTTTTTGTTTAACTAGCAAGATTTTAATTTCTTAGCTTTAAAAAATTAAATGCATTTTTTTTACCAGTGCATTCATTGCTATTGTTATTATTTTTGATACTTGAGATTGAAAACAGGGCCTTGCACATGGTAAGTACATACACTCTCATGTACACCCCCAGGCTTGCTGTTATTAGTTTCAGGTTTGTTTTTTTCATTTTAAGGTAAAAATGACAGTTTTAGGTCTATAAAATAACAAAATTAAAAATTACTTAAATAAAAGTAAATTGCTCATATATATATACAACTACTAAGTATTCTATTATTTTACTGCTCATTTCATGTTGTGTATATGGCATGTGAAATCCCATTGTATTAGTCCATTTCCTGTCACGGAGACACATTACACAGTACTCACAACTTAAAGAAGGAGAGGTTTATTTTGGCTTATGATTTTCAGAGGAGTCAGTCCATGGTCAGCTGGCTTCAAAGAAGAAATGTCATAATGCAAAGACATGGCAGAGGAGTGCTGCTTACCACATAGTAGCCAGGAAGCAGATACTTCCGGGGAGGAACCAAGGGAGGAGATATACCTCCAAGGAATGCCCCCAGTGACTCACCTCTTCAAACCAGCCTGCAACTCCTAACAGCACATTTATCAAAGAACTGACCAATGAATCAATCTACCGATGAATACTGGGTCTATAATTCAATTACCTTCCAAAAGTCCTGTCTCTGAACACATAACACATTTGGAGGACATTACAGGTCTAAGCTGTAAGCCCCATACACATACATATTAATCTATTTCTAAAATTTTTACCTATTTGGCTATTTAAAATTTCTATTAATCTTGCTCTCAATGCTGTAACTTTGTACTTAAGTTTTTAAATTTATTATTTATACAAAATTACAAAAAACACACCCAAGTGTTTTTTAAACTGTGACTTTTTTTGTTTGATTGCAATTCATTTAGAGATTTATATAAGGGTCATATCAATGTTACATGGCTTTACTCATTCAAGAATATATCACTCCAGTGCTTGTCTATGTGAATTCACATATCAGACAAACCACTTAGAGAATTTTACTTGTCCCATTTCTTGAACTAATATAAAAATGCTGAGTATAATAATAATACTAGTGAAAATTTTAGTATGTTAGTACCTTCAATAGAAAGACTGCAGTATTTGTTACTTAAACATGATTTTTATCAGAGGTTTATTTAGACATCTATTTACAATTTGGAAATATGCCTATTTCCATTTTTATTTAAAGTTTTATTGAAGTAGATACTTAAATAATATAAAAATTTTCTAGCATCTGTCTAGATAATAATGTGATTTCCATTTATCCCTCTTATGGTAGTGAATTCCACTAATAGATATTCATTTATACTATCATACCTAAATAAATTCTATTTATGAAAAAGTACTATTTAATTGATTTGATGATAGTTTCTATTTCCTAAAATACATTTGGAAAACTGTGCATTTATTTACATGATTCTTTAATTTTCTCCACAAAATGTAGTTGTTATGATTTTTTTCTAAAATGTCCCCAAACACTTATGAGTTCATATGTGGGGCTTTTGGGATGTGATTGGTTCATGGGTGTGATGCTCATCTGTGGATTAGTCCTGATTCATTAGTACTGGTATGGTGTTCAGAGGTGAAATCTGGTTGGAAGAAGTGGGTCACTTTGGGGTGGGGCCCACAAAAGTTTATCTTTCCCTGCTTTTCCCTTCACCCTCCTTCTCCTTCCTTTCTGCATTACCAGAATGGCTTCTCCTTTGTCAAGCACCGCTCTTATGCTGTCTTGCCTTGGAGCCCTTCAGGTATGGACTGAAACCTCTACAAAATGTGAGATATAATGAATTCCCTTCTTGAATTTTTTGGTGTCAGGTATTTTTTCCCAGCAAAGAATAAAACAACTAAGAAAGTAATGTTTTATTTTCATATATAGTGAAATTGATCAGATACGCAGAAGGATATGCAAAGCTTCTCATGCTTCTCTTTTGTTTTATAATGACAACTGATTTATGATTTTTATGTAGATATTTCTATGATGTAAGTCATTCATTCAAATTTAAGAAAAATGTAGAGGAAATTAAAATATGAAATTCCATAAAATTAAGTATATTATATTAAAGACAAAGAACTTACCTTATGCTTTCTAAATGTCCTACTTACTCCAACACTTAGCATAGTACATATTACTCAATTTTTAGTAGTGTCAAACCTCAGTTAATCACCAAATAATTTTAAAGAATATGAAACAAACATCTATATTTTTCAATAACTCAAAAAGTAAAATGAAATTATTATATATTTTATTGAATAAGAAAAAGAGAATAAATTATTTTCACCAAGTTCTGGAATAAACAAGAATGTCTAAATATAACAATGGGAAACAAATTGCCTGCCAAGGAAACAACAGGCAATGAAAAATCTATCTGGTCCTGCCTGCAGTTCTGAGGCTCATTTCTCAACAGCTGTTACTAGATCTTTTAATGACTCCCTTTTGTGGAATTTTAAGGTGAAAAGACAACTTAGTGATGAAAATGAATTGCAAGCATATTAGAAATGGAATATAATGGAAGAAATTAAGTGTCATAAGTACACAATTATATTTTCAAATTTATATAAATCACATATTATTTTAGCAAATAGTATATAACATGTTTTTAGTACTTGTAATATTTATTTCAACTATTGATAAGGCTGATCGCTGTGTTAGAAAATCTAGAATCATAATGAAGACTTCCAGCTTATCATTTTTACTAATAGGGAAAAATCTAACAATTGTTCTAAAGAGCCAATATATAATGTATGTATTATGTTTAACATACTGTATATAATATATATATTCATTTGTCATATATATCATGCATTTTCTCAGGAGATTAAAATTTTATCCTAAATTTTAATCTAATATATTTAAATATTTTTTTCATTTTAAAAATTATTGCTTAACAAATAATTTAGTGCATATCACCCAATTTCAGGGAAATATATACAAATCTTGTATATTATTTATATCTGCAGTTAATTGGCTAGATTGGTCAGAATATGAGAATAAGGTGATAGATTTAGTTCCTATGTTGTCATCTAACTTTTCCAAGTTCTTTATCATTTATCACATCCTCATAATATATAATTATTGTTCAAAGATATACTAGTATTCAAAAGGAAGTCCATGAAACAGAACTAAATTAATCCTAATCTATCACAGAAAATATAAAATGTCATAGTTCATTGATAACAGATGCATAGTCTTTTCTACATATGTACTGTGTTGTTCATTACACATTTTTATGCAGTGATGTCTGTTACATTCTTTTTAGTTGGACAATTTTCAGTACAAAGGAACCAAGAAAAAATTTTTGTATTTACTTCCTCCATGACAAAAAAAAAATTAAGAAAATAGGTTGCTTTTCAATTTGAATGCTTGAGAAATTAAACAGTTTTAGATGCTATATAAAGTGAGGTCATGCAGTATTGCCTTTTGATCTTGGATTATTATGCTTAATATCATATCCTCAGAAGTTACCTATTTTGTCACAAATGATAAAACTCCTTTACAGGTTAAATAACATTCGATTATTTATGTGCGTCACATTTTCTCCATTCATTTAATCAATATTTGAAGGATTTATAGGCATTTTGCTTATTTCCATATAGGCCTTTGTGAGTAATATTTCAATAAGCATAGAAAAGCAGATATTTACAGGTTGGTGGATCACAAAAGGGAAGATGTTAGTAAGAGAGAAAGTTCTTTTTTTAATTTATTTTTCCTTAATTTTTTTTATGTGGGTACCAGGGGTCAAACTGAGGACTTTGTGCTTGCCAGGCAGGCACTTATGCTGCTGAGCTATCTCACCAGCCCAGAAGTTTTAAATATAGAAAAAAATGTATACTTCAAAATTACAAGAAGGATGGATTTGAAATATTCTCACCACAAAGAAATTCTTACATGAGGTGATGGATATATTAAAAAGTCTGATTAGATCACCACACCATGTACATTTGCATTACAGAATCACATTGCATTATATAACTATATACAATAACATCGTTTAACTAGAGCAAAATTTAATGATATTTTAGGTAATATAAATTGATAAAATAGCATTTAAAATTTTCAACAAATGTATTTCATTGGAGCAATGGGAGTCATAGATATGATAAAGCACTTAAAACAGAAAAATATTAAGATTTAAACAAGGCTATTTTTCTATTCTACTTACATTTGAACTGAAGGGATATTCACCGTTTCTTGGGTTCTGTGTAATTCACATCCCTGAAAGAGGTGGTTTCCAAAATTTACAGTGCATAGACAATTTTTCTGAACATAAGTGTTGACCCAACCATCTATGATATTATCATATTAAGGCAATAACTCCCAATATTACTTTGATGATGTTACAGTATGTGATGAGACTTCATATGAACTCATCAAGTTTTCTGCTTTTGTATTTTCAAACATTATTCCAAGAAATATTAAGCTCCAGAAATGAAAGTATTATTATATGCACATTATTATTGTATGGGATGTTTTTATGAATATTTGTATGTTAATATGATAATAAATAACCTTGAAAATCAGTAAGAAGAACATAAGGAGCAGGCTCATCACAATAGTTAACACTGAATCTTTCTATTAGAGAGAAAAATGAAAATGAAATAATAGTGATTGTAATGATACTATGGTTATTGACCAGTGAGTGTATTTGGGCTGAAATAATATGTGTATTATCTACCCTCTTGAATTACACCAAATGACAGAAGAGATCTTGCAGTAATAATTATTGCACTTAGATGGCATAGAAACCATATGCTTATGCATCTTATTAATTTTCTTCATTTCATAGTTTTTTAAATTATTTCACATATTACTTTTTTGTAGCTAAGCATATCATTGATTATCTTGGATAAAGGTGAACACTAATTAGACACTTGTGCTTCAATCTCTGACCCTCGTCTTCTCATCATAGATCAGAAAATGTCAAGGTTTATGAACCTGGAAGGATTCTGTGGACAGTGCAGTACTATTCCCAGTAGAATTCAGTAATGTTTATTAGCTAAAAAAATATACATGAAGGAAGAGTTGTCACATGTTCACTGTATTTCAATGTATTCTATTTATCTTTCCTTTTTCTTTTTGGAGTACTAGGGAATTGAATCCATGGCTGCTCTACCACTGAGCTACATCCAAGTTCTTTTTATTTTTTTAATTTGGAGACAGAGTCTTTCTGTATTGTCCAGGTGGAATTTGAACATACCATCCTTCTCCCTCAGTGCTGGGATTAGAGGCATGCAACAACATGCCCAGCTTTCTTTCCTTTTAAATAGTTACCTTCTTATTACATCCTATTATTTCTATGAGAATTAAGTTTTATTTTATTTAAAAAATGACTAAATTCTACTGTACTATCTTGTATTGATTTTAGTCAACCTCTCAGAGCTATTAGTTACTCAATAATTTTTGATATGCCATAATTTTATTTAAAAATGTACACTTTATCAGAAAATAGTTTTTTTTAAAGAATAGGCTGCCTGGACAGTTATAGGCCTTACCAATAAACTGAAAATCACAGAAAAATTTTCCCGATTAAGATAAAATTTCATTAAAACAAGTGTTCCAAATTCTATAGTGATATCTTCACAAATATGTCTGAAGATTCATGAAATAATCTAATTTTTGGGTAATGGATTAATATTACCATCGTTTAAGTATGTTGCTTTTATGTCTATCAAATTTTGTTGTTACATAAACTTCCACTTAAGCAAGTACCTTTAAAAAGTAAATATTAATAATAATTAAGTTACTACAGCTTTGGCTCAGTGAAAATAGAAGTTCAATGTATATTACTTAAAGTACAGTAATGAAACAATTTAGAGAATGTTATAGTAAATTTAGTAATTAGTTATATTCTCTACAGTATATGCAGTAAGATCTCATGGCCTTTGAACTCCTAGAAAATCAGATGTAAACTATGGAAATCAGGTATCCTTATTAATTTAAGTATTCAAAGAATGTTACATTTAGAGGCAGAATAGAAACCAAGTTATTGGTATTATATATTGTTCCTTGACCAGTCACATTGTCTAGATCATTATTACAAGTATTCCATATATATATCATATATATATAACACATATATATCATATATATATATATATATAAGATATGTACAAATAAAATGTTTGTTAACTGTATATACATATTACATATATTTGTAATATTTAGTCAGTTGTAATATTTTCCATGACTGTCATTTAATGAATCATCACTTACCATTACTTAAGCATTTTATTGATATTTAATTCAAATTTTGTTCCACACAATTTTATTACATAAGTTAACAATGTTTAAGGAGAGTAAAAATGGTGCAGTACTTAAGAGTAGACAGGGGCCGGTGAGATGGCTCAGCGGCGTAAGCGCCTGCCTTGCAAGCGCGAAGGCCCGAGTTCGACTCCCGGAACCCACATACGAAAAAGGGGCCGGTGATATCGCTCAGCGGCACGGGTGCCTGTTGGCGCGCGAGGTCCTGAGGTCGTCCCCCCGGTACCCACAAAAAAAAAAAAAAAAAAAAAAAAAAAAAAGAGTAGACAGGACCAAAATTTTACTTACTGTTAGTTTCATTTATTTTCCTGTCTCAGTTTCTTCTCTGACTCTTGTCTTTTACAAATATATTTCACAGGGTAAAATTTCTAAAATTATTTCTGTGTCTATGGAGGAGTAAATCTAACTGTTACCATGGAACAACACATGAATAGCTGAGACAAAAACATTGTGATATAAAATGAAGTGAAAAAATTGATTTTGCATTTCAAATGAGAAATATACTTGCTACATATATTACCTATTCAAGTTTTATTTCATGCTCAAACTGAATTTAATTTCTGATTTATTCTGATTTTATGAATCTGCATTGATCAAGACCTTTTACTTCATAATTTGGGATGTTTATGCTATGATTCTGTTTTGCAACTTGTTAATATTTTTCTGCTATATTTTATTTATTTTTTATTCAATTTTTATTAGTATGTGTTTGCCATACATAACAATCACATTCCTTATGATAGTTTGGTACATGTACATAACACATCTTAATTCTTTTTCATGCCCCCTATAATTTTATTCATTCCTCTTATCCATAAATCTTGTATTCTAAAATTGAATTTAAAATATTGTCAAAATATTTTCTTTTGTGTAACATTGTTTAATAATTATTTTAAGATAACATAATTTATCTCTTGATTATAGAATCTGCTTGTTCACTTCTGACTATTTTTCATTTAACCCAGAATACTTGCTACCTGTAAATTTTATTTGATTTTATCATGCAGTATGTAAATACTATTCAGTATGTATCCTATTTCAAAATGTACAATTAACTACATAATGATTTTCAGTTATTTTCAACTTGTGGTCAAGGATTTTTCACTAAATCTCATTATAATTCAATATGAAACAGTTTTTATATATTGATAAGTAGGCAAGATAACAAATAAAGAGATAAATTCACAAAGAGAAATATAAATCAAGATAAATAAAAAGAGGAGAATGAGGAGAATGAGAAGGTGCAAGAGAGAATTGTGAAAGGAGGTGAGAAAATAATGTGTTCTGTCTTATTATATTGTCTGGGATGGGTAATTAATACTTTAAAATAGTTATCATATATAAGTTACTAAAATTTTCCAAAAATTGCTAAAATCAAGTTAAAGAATGTTGCCATTATCTTCCTATTTTCTTTCTTATGATCAAAGATGAAACTTCAAACCGGACAACTGTCATGTGGATTTTAAGCTATATTAAATTTACAATGTGTATATATCTTCCATACATTTTCTTTTAGAAATCGCTACAATATTTTGCTAATGAGAATCGGCATTCTAAAATACTTTTATAAAGAAATGAAAAGTTTTAATATTTTAACTTTTAAAATTTGTTATTTTTATTAGTACATGTTTACACTCATAGTGATTGCATTCATTGTGGGGAATTGGTACATTTACATAACGTATATCAGTTCTTTTTTCCTGTTTCCCCTCCATCTCCCCTTCTTTGCTAGAAAAAGATTTATTTATTTACCCTATAATCCCTTATAAAGTTAATTATCACACATTCAGATAAACAGACTAACAGGCTAAAACACCCTATAAAACTCATAAGATGGTTCTACTAAATCAAGGTAAAATTTTAGATACATTTTCCATCCTTTATTACAATAACTTTTTTCTCTCTTTTTTTATTCTTATTTTTATTTTGTACTTTTTTATATATTGTGTTTCTAATGTAAGAGAAACAAACTTATGTCTGATTTAATTAACGTCAAATTATGGTCTGATTTTGGATCCATTTTCCTACAAATGACTCAATTTTATCATTCTTTATGGCAGAAAATTCCTTTCTATAGTTTAATTTATAAATAATTTAAGGACAATTTTAACATATGAAATTATTATATTATTCCTCTGAATGCTCTATCAAGAAAATCAACTTATATATTTTTAGCATATCAAATTATTACATTGACTTCTTTTTTTTTTTTTTTTTGTGGGTACCGGGGGTCGACCTCAGGACCTCGCGCGCCAGCAGACGCCCGTGCCGCTGAGCGATATCACCGGCCCCTTTTTCGTATGTGGGATCCAGGAGTCGAACTCGGGCCCTTGCGCTTGCCGGGCAGGCGCTTAAGCCGCTGAGCCATCTCACCGGCCCTACATTGACTTCTTAACTAGTACTCTTTCCTTCTTATTACTCCAGAGTTTACAAGAATTTTGCACTCAAAATATTTAGTTTCTTTCTTACCTTTGTTTTACTATATAAGTCATAAAAACCTAATCTGTCTGTAGGAAGAATCTTTCATATATAAATCACTAACAAATTCCAAATTTTTATTTCTTTATATATTTTCATCTTGATATACTTTCTATTTTAATAATGTCATAATAAATGCTTATAAGACATCACATTTCATCTTTCATTAGGACTAAATTATGAATAAACTTTTAAAAAATTAGTTGCTTCAAATTAGTATTAGATATCAAGCAAGGATACATCGTGTGTGGAAGAGTAATAGACTGGAAACATCCAGAAGATATTTGCTTTGGATCTTAGTACTGATTCCGGAGAGATTTGACTTTTTGGCTGTGGGAAAGTTTTGTAATATAGTTGGTTTGTAGTATTCTTATTAGTGAAATGAAAAGATTAGTTTAGTGAATGTGTAAGTCAGCTCTTACTTTCAATAGACGATTATAGCTATTTTTCAAAATCCTGTAGCATACCATTTTATATCATTCTGATTTCTATGATTAGTTATGATACCAAAATGCAAAAAAAAAAGTATTCCTTGCCACAACACATCAGAGTTTAGCAATACAACATTTATGAAGTTTTAAAGTTTTACACTTAGAGTACAACTTACTGCCGGCTCAATTAGAAACTGCCTTGCAATTTACTATTTGAGGATTATGAAAAACAGCACTTTTTATCTATTGAGATAGCTGCAGGTGAAATACTAATCTCATTATATTTCATTAGCTCAGCTAAGTCATTTCTAAGCCAAGAAAATCCTAGGAACATTTAGGGAGATTCAGGAATAAAGTGAAGGTATTCTAAGTGACCCGTTTATTTCTCAGGCAATTTTTAAAGCTCTCAGCAAGATGAGAAATGATCTAGTAGGTAAAAGCTATGGAACATTTATATTACTGCATCATTTAATATATATTTAAATCATTTCATCCCAATTTAATTTAGCAAATGTCTATTAAATACCAGTGCAAAATCTTACAGTAGTTAAGAATTTAGCATATGCAAATCATGCATAAACATCAGTGTGAGAGGCAGACTAATATAATGGTTAGATACTGGTATTTGATGGCTGTTTGTGTTCAGATAGCACTGTGCCCTCATTATCTGTGTGAACTTTTGTAAATGAACTCTGCTTCCTCATTTTTTTTTTTTTATGGGTACTGGTGGCCGACATCAGGACCTCACGCGCCAGCAGGTGCCTGTGCTGCTGAGCGATATCACTGGCCCTTTTTTTCATATGTGGGTTTTGGGAGTCGAACTCTGGCCCTCGCGCTTGCCAGGCAGGCACGTAGGCCGCTAAGCCATCTCACGGGCCCCTGCTTCCTCATCTTTAAAGGTGAGATAATATTAATCCCTATCTCAGAGTGTTGCTGTGAGCACTGATGAGTTAAATTGTGTAAAAACATATTAGAATGCATCCATCCAATTTTAAAATAGTAACATTGTTATTACTCATGATACTTGCTTATTCTTGTACTTTCATACCATTTATTGATGAGGGATATAAACATCCAAAAGTATTGCTTGAATTAAATTTGCATATATTATTAAACTGTTTTACACTTAAAGTGGATCTAAAATTCAAGGACTCAATTCTTCAAACAGCTATCTTTATTTTGTAATCATATTTTTGTATGTTTTAAATACTCCAAACACTTCAATATAATTTACTATTGATATTCTTTTCCTCAGGAAGAGTTTACATCTAAAAATATATTTTCAAACATCATATATTATAATTAAATAACCTTGTCTTTGTTTTCTCAACTCTGTCTACTTCATTGCTTTAAGGTCATATCTTATTGTTTCAGCTTGACTCGGTAATAATGTTTAGTTCATAAGGCATTTTCCCAAGGAAGCAAAACAGCCCATTTATCTACCAATCATTGTTCTCTATAGAACAGAAATCTAAACATAGTCTGTGCCCTTAACATCAATTTATAACTAACAATGCTTTTAATAACAATTTGAATCACTTATTATAAGTTAAATACCATTATCAAAATGATTGTATGCTAATCCATCTTGTTTATGTGAAGTTTCCATCAAAAACAAAAGTCAATGAAATTTAATGTAGAACACTGAAAGCAAACAAGGAATTAACATCAATATACCTTCTACTCTACAGTGAAAAGCTAGAGTTTGTAGTAGTATGGTAACTTACATATGCCTTAAAATCTATGTTATTTTTAATCTTCTTTGATATTAATAAGAAAGTTATGAAGTAGGAATTAATATTAATGTTATAATAAACCATGATCAAAATATTCAATTTTTCAGAGGCCATATACCTAGGATCACTGACACTCAACAAAATTTTTGAGAGCAATCCATATTTCCACACGATATTAGTAGTTCTGAACCTTAGTGCCAATTAGAATCACTTGAGGAGCTGCAGAAAGATGTCTACATAGCAAACAAAAACAAAAACAAAATATTCTTCTTGGCCAACACCTACATTATTGATACAGCATTTCAGGATATACTACTTGGATATTGAGAGTAAAAATGTAACTCTAATTTGATTGCATCAGTCAGTTTTGAAAACCAAAGTACAAGAAATTAGGTTCTCAGTAAATCCACAAAAATGAATGAAAATGGAGGTGGGGAAGGAAGACAGTGCTACCATGTAGACTGCAGAAATTTTTTTTCTTTTGTGGGTAGCGGGGGTCGACCTCAGGACCTCATGCACCAGCAGGTGCCTGTGCCACTGAGCGATATCACTTTCCCTTTTTTCATATGTGGGTACTGGGAGTCAAACTCAGGACCTTGCAATTTCCAGGCAGGTGCTTATGCCACTGAGCCATCTCACTGGCCCAAGATTGTAGAACTTTTTAACTACTGATGTATTAAAGCATACAAATTCTCTGTCACAAGAAAAAGAGAACAAAAGCAGTGTGCTTGCCCAGAGGGGAAAAGCAATCTGTTTGTCACTCGGAGATATATATTATTATTAGTGTAGTAGTTGATTGCATTTGGTAAAGAAAATACTATCCTTTCAAAAATTGAAACACTGTCTTCGAATGATTAACTTTTGTCATCATTATCTGTGGGGTCTGACTATTTGAACATTCACTGTTTGTATTCTATGTTGTGTTTCTGTTACTTTCTTCATTTTTCTTCATAATTTTTCAAATGAATTCCTTGCATTCACTTTTATAGCATCAGCTTATCAATTTTATAGCATCAGGTTAAAATTCTCTGTAAAGAGTCTTGAAATCTTAGGGGAAAACATGCAGTAGCAGTCTAATCAATCAACTACAGAATGCGGAGCTGTGTTGGGACACTATACTAGGAGTGGTAATAAGAGCCTTGAGTCCTAATTTGCCCAGACTGGTTTTTCAAGAAAAATATAAGACAGGTAATCCATTCTGCCAAGACCACTACAAGTTCCCTCCTATCCTATTACTGGACAATAGAAGTTTTCCTTTATTTATCCAGAATGCATTTTTTATACTACTTTACATGCTTTACAACAACCTTGCTCTAGAAAAGCATACATGATTTTATTTGAGGCATATTAAAAGAGGAAATTTTTAATTTTTATTTTCTCCTGTCTTTTAATAGGCTAATTTTATTCCTTGCTGAACAGTTTGCAATCAATGAATTTGAAGCATCTAAGAAAATCTATGATGATTATTATTTTGAGAAAAATAGAATAGTTCCAGTGGTCTGTAATTTATTAAATACAAAAATAAAACTTGTAGGTGTAAGATATTCCACATGCAACTTTGAGAGTTTAGTGAGAAACTAAATTTAAAATAAAGAAACTCTACAAGTATAGGATGATTAGTAAATACTATTACTACCAACACCAAAAATGATTATATTTCTGGGATATAGTTCAAAAACGTTTGCTTATAGAGAAAAAAATGTGTCCCATTTCTCCCCTTGCAATAATTTCTTAAAAATAATCAATTTTCTACATAAGAATTATCAACTTATTTTGGATTTGCAAAGACAATTTATTTCAGTATGAGTTTTTGTTAAAATTCTTTTTCTTTTACTTGCTTTTTTATGCTTGAATGGTTTGAGTTTCTTATTATTCTTTCATTTTATTAAATTTTTGTTTCACTTTTTGTCTGTCCATTCTGTTGCTTCAAATTAATTTTCATTGCAATGGTGTCCTAGGATATTATTTTTATTAGTTAGCATGATTTTATATATTTCCTGTTGATGTTTTGACATTTTTGGAGGCACTAAATTAGTGTAAAAGCATTGCAGAAGAAAGTTTGGAGGAAATAACTAAGAAGAACAAGAATGGTACACAATGTATAGCAATTAATTAGAGAAAATTCAGTCCTCAGTCCAATAGTATATTATATACCAAAGCAAATAGATATTTTGTAATGATCTGTGACATTGATTAACTATTAAAGGCCACATTGGTATTAACAGAGCTATATATAGTCATCAAGTTGATTAATCCAGTGGTTGGAAATTCTTTTTTTGCAACAACCAATCTCTCTTTATAGGGTATAACAACCAGGAAAATGCTTAGAAAGTATATTAATATATTTCTGAGAAAAAATTAATATTTCCATATGAGTGGATTGAATTTAGATGCACATATTACACTGTTTTGTGATTGTTTATTATATGATTAATGATATTATGGCACATTTCAATAGAGGCATATATATATATATATCTTAAGGCACATTTCAAATGTAGATTAACATTAAATTTGGTATTTCAGTTCTCATTAACAGAGGATAGTCACATTATGCATTTTGAATCTGGAATTTCACTGAGTGTAACTCAAATGGAATTTAACAAATAACAAAAAGATCTCATATGAATGATTAAATATCAAATTCTTATTTTAGTAAGATTTCTGCTTAAAGAGGTTGCCGAGCAGACCCCAATTAAAAATTGCATTCATTATACATTTTATGTATACTATGTGAAGTTTAGAAACATAAAACTCAATTATTTGGTTTTGTTTACTTCAAATGGAAGAAAGAAATATACAGATTATGAAAAATCAGAAATTCATGATTTTTTGGTCATTTTATTTTTTTTTTTTGTGGGTACCGGGGGGACGACCTCAGGACCTCGCGCACCAACAGGCACCCGTGCCTCTGAGCGATATCACCGGCCCCTTTTTCGTATGTGGGTTCCGGGAGTCGAACTCGGGCCTTCGCGCTTGCAAGGCAGGCGCTTAAGCCGCTGAGCCGTCTCACCGGCCCGGTCATTTTATTTTTTGAAGAGATTTTCTGACAGTATAAGCTGTAAAACCATATATTTTTAAACAATTTAAATTAAATATAATATAAATGTTTACCAATCATTGAGTTTTCACCTCACACTGTCAATGGCCATATATTGTTGTGAAAGAGGTTGGTATCAAAGAAAACAGATATTTCTATGACTCTGAGTTAGCAAAGACAACATGAAAAGTTTCCCTGGATATTATTTCTTAGATTTTCAATCATTTTTCCTAAAATATATATATATACTAGTCAAATTTCTTCTTTTTATATTGATAATATTATCTATGATACATAGGATTTTATGTATATTAGTTTTCTGTGTTATCATGTATGGAATTTTAAATGTATGTAAATACCAGTAAGTCAAATTAGTTAGAGCAAGCGAATGTGTCATTAAATTATACTTCAAAATGTGATTTTAGTCACTTTAGATTTCTTAATGATGAATAATTTAAAAACAGTATATCTTATTTTAGTACATTTTATATTTACTTTCTAATATTTTAAAAGTTATGTTGAAATAGTTCAACAGATAGTGCTACGTATCTTCAAGATGACAATTATAGACAGACATTGTGTAGTAGTATAAGACCTATATTTTAATTATAAAGTTAAATAGGAAATATATTAGTTTCTGTTATTTTTTTTCCCAGAGCTGCCATAATAAAGTACCAATATCTGAGTTCTTTAGAGGCTAGAAGTTTGAAAACAAGTTAAGATGATTCTCTCTTCAGTATCTCTGGGGGCAGAATTATTTTTTAACTTCTTCCTCTTCATGTTTCTAGTGTTTGAATGAAATCTTCAATGTTCCTTGGCTTATAAATTCTTAGATCTCATCACATCGCCATTTTCTTCCCATGTGTCTTCACATTTTTTTTCTTCTGCTTGTTTGTTTGTTTCAAAATTTCTCCTTTGTGGTAGAATCCCTGTGATATTGAATTAGAGTCCACTGTAATAGCCTTATTTTAATAAGCTTACTTCTATAAGGACCATTTTTTTCCCTACATAAGTTTACACACAGTGGTATTGCAGGATTTCATCATATTTTTTTAGGTGGGGACACAATTTAACACACACCAGCTGCCTAAGCAAATATGAGTGAGAAAAACTAAGGATGCATTAATGGCCTTGACAAATATTATAAAACTCCACATATTTAAAAAATCTAAACCTCTGTATTTCTTCCTTTTGCACAAAAGTATTTCTTAAAATTCAATACTACTATTAGTTTTCCTCATTGAACTTTTTGTTTTATTAATATTTAAAAATCTAGTTTTAACTAACACTAGGATTTTTTCTCCAAAATAGAAGATATTCATTTGTTCAAGTGTGGACTATGAAAGTGGCTACTGCAGACACTGGATGGGTGTCAGGTGTGGATTAATTTGGTATAGGTGACAGGGTACAGAATAACAGGTATGTAGGATAAACAAGTGTAGTGATCTAATATTCAATGTGAGGACTAAGATTAACAAAACTGTAATGTAATAGGGATATTTTTTGAATAAACTGCATTTAGTTGGTCTTGTCTACAAAAATAATGAAAGTGACTAGGTGAGATGTGTATAATGTTAATGTAATTCATTATACTGAATATACTTTCTGAATGAATTCCCTGTCATGTAATAAACATGAAATATACACAATTTTTTAAAGAGGGCTTTAAAATTATACTGATGCTTGGCAATCACTTAGGTACATGCTTCTACTACTGGGACTGAGGTGTGGATTTGGGGTTTCAGGTAACAGAGGCCACTTTAACAAAGTAGAAGCTGTCTAAACCATATATACCTCTTTTATATTTTATAGATTGTTTTTAATTCAGTGTTTTATATGTGAGTACTAATATATATATTTATATATTATTGATCAAATGTAATTCCTTTGCTTCATAAAAAAGTACTTAATTTAATCTTCATTAATCCTACAATTTAAAGTGTTAAACAGAATAAAATATATCAAAAGTAGATACCATAGAAAGGAAAAACTGAAGGCTTAAGAGATTTGTAACATAATTACTGGCTAAAAATTTAAAATGTGATTAAATTAAATTGTTTTTCAATTTATGAATAGGCCCATGTTTTTGCCTAAAAATGAAATCGAACTCTCCAAACAGGGTATTTACTAAGTCCCTATGCACAAGATGGGGGATTTAGGTATAATTATGTATATTTAATATCCTACATTGAAAATTTCACTTTCCAGTAATCAGAAATTCTAGAATACAAATAACTAGACCATAGCTTTGAGAAATTATATATTTGATATTTAAAGTCACATTGGTTGTTTAAACAATCAAATCATTGCTACCCATGTACAACTATATGAACTCTGTAAAAATGGTTAATACTGCTAAAATGTCTGATTTTAAACTGCTACTCTTTTATGTTGATTTTTACAATGAAACACATTGTAATGACCTAAATCAAAATGGGGTATTAAATAGAAAAAGGGTTTCTTGTGGTGAGAATGATTTTTAAATTATATATACCACAATACTCTATAATTATATGGTTTGCATAGATAATTGAGTGTTTCTATTTATTTATTTTTTATTTTTTGGGGTACCAGGATTCAAACTCAGGACCTCATGCCTGGCAGCAGGCACTTGTGCTGCTGAGTGATATAACTGGCCCCTTTTTTCTTTACATAGGGACCAGGAGTTGAACTCAGGATCTCATGCTTGCTAGGCAGGTGCTTATGCTGCTGAGCCATCTTGCCAGCCCAATTCAGTGTTTCTTTGCTGTCATCTATTACTAACTATAACAATTTGAATTTTAAGTGCTTGTATTATCAAAGTAGGTATTTTATCTTAACCATTTCCTTATTACAGTCTAGTCATTATATGAGAAATGTAGAGTTACAGATCTTCACAATAATTAAAACAATATGTAAAGATTTGTATTTCAATGTGCCTTTGCTTTGGGCCTTGAGGGTAAAAAGTAAAGAAAAAAACTTATACAAAGTCACACAATGTAATTAGAGTGATGTTCTAATACATAGAAAAAAATACTGTGACCCAATATGTCAGAATCTCACTGGTTTCCAGATTACAGCAAGATTAATATTCTAGCATTTTATAGAGCCTCAACTTTCTTTGCTGCCATGTTTCTACCTCCTCACTTAATCAGTCACATTGCACTGTCTGAACAACCAAAATTCAAATTGTTTCCTAACTATTCAAGCACAGACCTTTTTATGTTCCCTAAGATATACTCTATAATTATTCCCAATAAGAACAGATGGCTTTCTATTGAAAAATATGTTCCTGTAAATTATGCTTTTGATTTTTTATTTAAATTAAATTGATGTATTTTGATAGTTGGCACATTTTGATTTGCTATGAAATCATATCGCTATAATGTGTAGCACTTTATATAAACTGTTTCTTATAAACACATACAAGAACTTTCCTCTTCGTAGTTTATGACACTATATAAATCACCATAATAAGAGACTATTTTAAAGGAATAACTTGTTTAAAAAGGCAAATGGACACATATAAAAAGAGGGAAATGCAGAAAAAACATAATCAAAACTTATTCTTTATTCATTATGAAGTAGGTATGTGGAAACATCACTATAATATAAACAATAAAGAACAAAATTAATAATACACGATAGGAAACAGGCAAATAGATGTTTGTGGAGATGGAAAGGGGGCCCAAGGATGGGGAAGATGGGAGGGAGTGGAGGGGAAAGGGAAGTAAAAAGGATAAGGATGTGATATGTATATGTACAAATTTCCCACATTTCATGAATTTATTTTTAATTACAAATAAATGATAGTAAAATAATACATATGGATATTATAAAATTGTGGCATTTTCACTTGGCTGTAGCTGGTACTTTTTGGCACTGAAGATACAACTCAAAAAACACTTTGATTTATATGTACGTGGCTATACTTGTGTGGTATTAATGACAGAATTTACTATGTCATATGTGGATATGACATAATTACTAGGTAACACAAGTTCCTAGGGAATTTAGTTTGAGCATGTGATATTTCAAAAAAATATTGTTTATTGATTAAAATGAAGAGCTAATTCTTATAGTGAGTAAATAGTTAAATTGTGCAGTAATATATTGATTGAAGAATGACCAAAATATCATCAAGGTGTTCATTAGAGATTTTTGCAATTGTCTTACAACTTTAGGAGAAAAATACTAGCAATTTTCCAGAAAAAATATTTAAGAATATGAAAGGATAGAGGAATTAATTCATTCTTACCACAAAAGGATGGTCCTTTTTTGTGGTTACCCCTACCTCATGTAGGATAAATGCTTTATTTTCAAAGCATATATTTTAAGTACAAATTTACTTAAAAATTTAAAATAGTAAAACTACATTTAAAATTCTCCGCAAATATTAAATTCTTAGCATATACAACTAGAGATATCCTTTACTCTAATTAATATATTAACATCAAGACATTTATAATAAAGCTGAAATATAATCTCATCTACTTGATTCAGTGAACTAAAGTAATATAATTTAATTTTCAGACAATCTTCAAATGCTTAACCAATTGAAGTATAATTACATATCTGCTTATTACTGTATTTTCTCTCAACAGATTAGAAACATTTTCCATATAATTATTGGCATTTTACTTTTTGTATATTTCTTCACTGCAAGTGCTGAACTCTTTTTGAAGGTTCAGTTTCTTTCCAGCTACACTGATGATTTGTTATGCCATTATATCAGCCTTCTGAAAGTTCAAGATATGTTGGGCTGTAGCTATCACTTATTCAAATGTCAGAATTAAACCAATTAAATGAAAAAAAATGAATTCAGTGCTAAAAGAGGAAAAGGACATTTATTGGAAAGTTTCTTCAGTTTCTTTCCTATTCATCACATTAATCCATAGGGGAAAATAGCTTAGTGGCTTGAAAAAATTCAGAACATTTTTGTATTGTCTGAAACAAAGGTATATATAGTCTATTGCTATGAATATCTCTATAAGCAAAAATAATATTTTGAGTTGTGCCAACATCAGTAAAGCAATAAAGTTGTTTTGTGTACTATTTACTTTTTCAGATACTTTTTAAAATTTTGTCTATAAAATATTAATTTATGTTTTTATGTTTTGGAATTTCAAGTTAATATTCACAAATCAATAATCTAGTGTTTTGATCCACTTATTTCTGTGTGATTTTATGGCTAACCATAAATGTTTGAGATTTAATATTTATTAGATATCACATAGTTATCTAGATATTTTTGCTTATAGACTAGAAATCGATGCCCCAACAATTGTCTTGTTCAAAGCATACAAGTTGTTAGGGAAAAAGACATCCATGTTGTCCATACATTTAATCAAACACTTAATTGTTTTGGGAGAGAGACAGTAAGTTCTATGTTATTATGGAGGACTGAATGCTGGTATTGCTGTGTATATCACAAACAAATTTCTCAGTGAATCACACAATGGTGCAGTCTATAGAGTGCGTGAGCTTATGCAGGGTTCTGGCTTTCCCAGAAGAGAGAAGATTCAGAAATCAAATCAAATTACTGACTTTACCAAGAGCAGTAGAGAAGGAGTGATTCACACTAAAGGATGGCATATGCAAGAGCAAGAAGTTTAGCAGGAATACAAACTTTTGAAAAACTGCATAAAATTTAATAATATTGATGCTAAGAGATGAGTCATGTGAGTAACTGAGAGAGGATCCAAGATAGATAAATAAGCCATGATACAATTTTGATTTATTTTTTCCTGTAAGGACACAGAAAGTCATTGAAGAATTTTATCAAAAGATAGTACTAGAAATTGTAGTGTAACTTCTCAAAAGTTGTTTGACCTCAGACCATAAGGAATGCCTTTTTGATGGGTTTATGGACAGTAAATATTTTGCTTGGTGCAGTGTTTCATATGTATATTCTAACACATATTAATAGGGACATTTTAAAATGTTTCTTGCCAATTTATGTAAACTATATAAATATTAAGACAGGAACAATCATCCTCATTGAGAATTCTAGGGTATACAAAATTGAAACAGACAGTAAATTCAATATTTTTAAAACCATCTCCTCTGAAATTATATATAAACCAAAATGTGTCTATTTATTCAACAGAAAATTCACTTTATTATTACTATGTTTTGAAAAAACACATAAAAATGTGAGAAATAAAAATTGTATACTATATTCACAGTGTAAATATGATGTTTTAATGTATGTATACATGATAGAATGTGATCATATAAAAACCAAATAGCTTCTCTATCATTTCATATGCCTATATATTTGTCTTGAGATATTTAAAATCTATTTTTCAAGAAATTTTCAAGAATACAATACATTGTCAACTATAGTCAACATTCTGTACAATACATCTCCAGAATATGTTCTTCCTAACTTTTACTATTATTTAGCATTTGTTTTGATCATATTATGAAGTGGGAAGGAAAAGTAATATCCATTTTCCATGTGTATAAGTAGATGTACAGTGATTTTATTTTCTAGTAAAGGTTACTTAAACATAGCAGAAATGTGACAAATAGCTACGAAATAGCTAAACAAAGAAATATGCATGTCTAACAGGGTTAGAACATACATTCTTTTTTACATACTTTTCAACAATACAAGCAAGATTCTCTAGAATCAACCATATTCTTAGACAATAAAACAAGCCTCAACAATGTTTTAACAATTCAATGCATAATATGAATCATTTTCCACTCAAGAGAGTAGAAAAAATTGGTTTTGTATACGAGGCCTTGAACTTTAATATGAAAAAGTCATCAACTACTCTGGAAAGAATATTACCCTTGGTGTATTTACAGTAGTTATCTATATTGATTGAGTGTGATTATGGGGAAAAGAAGAGATCAGTATCCTTTATAAGCAAAAGACTGAAATGAAGTAGTGGGGGAAATAAAAGGTAGGTCTCTTTGTGTGTTCAGAGAACCATGTCTAGTTTTATTTTGACTCTGTGGTCCATGAATCCTGGCCCACACAGAGGAACATGCAGCTAACCTGGAGCAATGGCCTGAATATGACCAGGGAAGGACCAGTACAAGTTACAATGTCAGGGAACTATGTAGCACAAAGGTACTTAGTTTCATGAGTATAGTCCTTATGGTATCAGGGTCTAGAATGTTTGGCCCCACTGGAGTCATATATATGACCTCCCTTCAGTATCACTTGGAAGGAACATGTTTTATTTATTTATTTATTTATTTATTTTTAATGTGTGTACTGGGAGTTGACCTCAGGACATCATGCTGGCCAGCAAATGCTTGTGCTGCTGAGCAATATCACCAGCCATTTTTTCCTTTATGTGGGTTCCAGGAGTCGAACTTGGGACCCCATGCTTGCTGGGCAGGCATTTATGCTGTTGAGCTATCTCACTGGCCCAGGAACATGTTTTAGAAATAGACTTTCTGATGAAACACAGGATGCTCACTTAAATTCACATTTCAAATAAATTACAATTTTTTAGTATAATTATGCAACAAATATTGTATAAGAGATACTTACACTAAAAAAAAAAACACTCTCACCTGAAATTCAAATTTAAATGAACAAGCTATATATTTGTTTATAAAATCTGATATCCCTAGTTTGAAAAGTTGTGCTCTCACAGTGCACAAAGTGTAAAATAAGATCAAAATAAATTTTGTTGTCAGTTAAAGGCCAATAATTGCCAATCCACAGGTTCTTAGGTTTACATTAAGCATTTAGAACTCATCGAACTGTGAAAAAGGGAGAGTTTGAACAGCTCATCTGTAATGATATTGTTTTTCATAAAGTATAAATAAACACAAACAGAAAAAATGCATAAATACCTGTTCCACCCACTGCAAGGTAAAATCATCTCAAATTGAATTACCCAATTTTACTGGACTCTCAAAAACTTTCCTTCTTTTTAATCCTACAGGAAAAGATGTTAGTAGATATTTAATTTGGTAGTTCCAAATTCAAGTACATAGTCTACACTCAGAACTTTGCTATAGTTGCTTTATTTATATTCTCTTCCTACTTTTTCTGTAAGTGAAATAGAAAAAACCTACTTCCTCCTCAGATCCTTGCTTATGTAATTTCTTGATAGTTAAATCTCCTGTGCAGCTTCAGAGCTTCCTCTTATTATAAACTGAAAAGTATTCACAGAAACAGATATAAAGAGAAAGTAAAATGTAAAAGATTTTACACTGATTCACTGTAGAGTTTCTGATAGACAAGTTAAAGCTATTTTGGTCTTATTGCCTTTGGACAGTGGCTTTAATTTTTTTTTTATTTAGCATCATTATGATCCTACTGTAGTTACTAAATACTCATTCCACTTTACTTAAAATAATATCTATTTCTCTGTCCTCAAAAAAGATGAGATATTTAATTTAAAGATAAAATAATTAATTGAATTAAATTCATTTTAATTTTAATTTGTAATTGAAATAAAAGACAATATAATTAACTAAATATTTGGAACAAATATTCCCTCTTTTAAAGCTGAAAAAGCTATGTCTCAGTATGTTTCTTTTTTTCATTTTTTGGCTTTTAGAAAAATATTTAGTCACAAATTGTTGCAGCTTTCTTAGCACATGAGTAAATAAGTAAAAGTATTTTCTTGGAGTTAGGAATAGGGTGACATGCATGGCATATGACTGTCAAAGTCAGTTACAGTTGCATAGAATGTATAGGATTATTAAATTTTAAGTATATTACAGCTAGTTTGCTTTGAAAAGATTATTCAGATTATCTGTGGAAAATCTAGTCATTAAAAACTGGCATGTATCTGTTTCTTTTAAGGACTTCTGGTTATGAAGATGAATAACATGCTTTCATCTTGGGAAACTATAAGGGCAACTGCTACATGTTTAAATCCATCATAGATTTCCTGGAGTTACAGCAATTAGAGAAGGAAAGGGCTGTTTGGTCATCTCCCGGGCTTTCTGTCTGGGCAGGCTTTTATCCTTGAGCAAATTCTCCAGTGCATTGTTTAATCTAGTTTTACATAATTCAAATGGAAAACTTGGAAGCATTTACTACAGTCTAAAAGACCTTGCTGCTGGGAATTATTATAATGACAATAAGCATTATTTGCTCTGTTTAATTTCTCACTAGTTTTATCTATGCCACCTGGGAACACTCTTGAACATTTTAAACACACCTCCCCCTTGGTATGCCACCAGTCAAGTCACTGTAAATGTTGATCAGCTCCAACCTAACACATTTAGTCATGTTTGGCAAAATTATTTGTATATCTGTTAGCAACTCAGCATCTGCCAATCTTTCTAGCATCTTTGAAATTAATGAGAAGCCTAACAGTTGAGGATGAGCTTCTAATAAAAAATAGAATTAATGATCTCGATCTCAAGAGCTCTTTTGAACATCTGAGACTTTTGAGTAAAGTGAATTCCAGTAGCAATTTGCTAAGAATTTTAAATCATATGAAATATGCCAGATATATATATATATGAAATATGCCAGAAACTTTATAAATATCTCTATTTATTTATCTATTTATTTATCCTATTTATCAAAACTTATTTAGGTATCAACTTTCACTCACCTTTTAAGTGTTTTTTGTTCAAGACACTTCTCTCAAAGAGAAACTTCTGTATCCTATAAAAACCTACTCAGTGGCTGCCTATAAATTGTGAGAAATATGTTTAAATTAAAACGGTGTCGATTCCTGAAAAAATACACAAACATTTCATTCAACACAGCTATTCTTATTCTAGATATCTTTCCCAAAGATTTAAATGTATCATTATAGTGATATATGTATGCCCATAATTACAGCTGCACAATTCAAATAGCTAAATTTGAAAGGAAGAAACTTATAAGCCCATCAAAAGATGAATGGATGGGGAAATTGTTTTATATACACTTGGAGTATTTATGCACAATAGAGTATTACTCAGCCATAAAGAAGGATAAGTTTGCATCATTTGTAGGAAAAAGGATGCACCTTGAGACCATAATGTTTATGAAATAAATTAGGCACATACGTTTCAATATTGCATGGTTTCTCTTGTACAAGAAACCCAAAATATAAAAAAAAAGTAAAATAATAGATAAGAGGAAAAAGAGAGAGGTCTTCTGAAAAAGTGAAGTGGACTAAGAGCTGCAGGGAATGGGAAGCATGGGGAGGAGAAGAGGATAAATCATCAAGACGAATTAAATATATGTACCAACACCTCAGGAAGAGTGTAATAATTATGTACTGGAAACATACTATAAAAAATTGAAAATAAAATAAAATAAAATGGCATCGATTGTAAAGCTTATCTAATAAGAAATGCTTACTTTTGAATGTCGTCATTAAAATCTTACTTTCATGAAATAGTAATGTAAGAAATCCAGGCAAGATAGATAACCGGTGTGGTGGAGGAACATTTTTAAAAGGAATATCACTAGAATGGGAGCTCTAGAGGGCAGATGTTTTCATTCATTTGACTAATGATTTCTCCTTCCAGATCTATGTATACCTAAAATTTCAATGGAGAGAGAGCTTCTTTCTCAAATACCAATCACAACTGATAGGGCAAATGAAGATGAGGTCATTTCTTGCTCATCACTGAATCACTGTTTGGGGAAATTTTCTTAAGCTCCAAAATTACCTTTCATACTGATCTTTTCAAATATTAAAGTTTCAATATGGACCCAGGCTTTTGTTATGGGAACAAAGGGAGTGGCTAAGAGAAATCAGCATTGATTTAAGAGGGAGAATTACTTTATAGTTATTTTGCCTTATATACTCTTAAAAATATTATAAAGGTGAGTTAGAAAAAATAAAATCCCTCATGGCAGCTCTGCAGAAATGTCATGGTCTGCACAAGAGGGAATACACTATATAATATTTGGGAATTACCTGATTAAATGGATCAAGTGGTAGTTTTTAATAATGAAGCTTCAAACCATTGAGAATATGGTATAGATTTCTATCTTGACAAAAGGAAGTTTATAAGATTTATAAGACTAATGTTTTTATTTCCCAATTGAGAAGGGGGGTTCTTAGTCTTGGTTTTCAGAATACAGAATAACTATACTCTCTTAAGAGCATTGATTATAAAAAGTGGCTTGTGACTGCCAAATATGCAAGCAAGAAAGTAAACTTTATGTGAAAGTGTATTTTTCTTTAAAGAAAAGTATATTCAAATAGAAATCAATCTTTGTAATCTGTTATACTTGATAAATTAAATGTAAAGTTTCACTGGATTTGAACACATTTTATTTACAAATGGAGATGTTGAAAGCAAACAAGATATTCAAAATCAAGTAAACATCTATTTCAGCAATTGCAAAGTTAGATAGCTGTTGTCAACATTGGAGGACAAAATGGGAAGCAGTTTTATGCTCAAAATGTAGCTATATTTGATCAATTAGGATTTATTGACATTAAAATCAGTTTCATTCATTTCTGCTTTAAGAAAAATGTGTATGAATTTTTATAGTAGAATCTGTCACTTTTCCTAAGTGCTGCCCATCTCACTTAGATTGCTGAGAACAGTATGGGGAAATTTTCCTGTCAACATACACTGTGATAGGGTAAGATTGGAAAACTATTACTAATGTCATTAAAAAGGGCCCTCATTTTAATTCCTTCTAGCATTATTGAAATAACAACCAAAGTGACATAGTGTCTTAACCCACAGGCAGATTTATTAGGGTGAAAATCTCTCTTGCTTTGTATTTAATTAGCTAAGTCTGTGGAGGCAGCCTGCAAGCAGGGAAATCTCTCACTCTGACTCAAAACATTGAACAATCAACTATATGTCAAGTGAATGAAGAGGCAAGGACATTCTAATAAATTAGCTACTAAGGAGAAAGTATGGCTATCAGATGATCTGTAGAGCATGAAAGTATTTGCACATCTTTTTCCTTAATTCAGAACCTTCTGGTTGACTTTTTTGCTTGGGATATTAAATGGAAAAAAAAGATAAATTGTGGAATATAAGACTTTTGGTATTATTGTAATAATCTTCACCCAAATTACTAGAAAATATAACTATGAAAAATTAAATGTACCTAATCATATATACTAACTCATAATTTTACTTCAAATAGCTCCAAAAGCAACACTTTAATGTCATATATAAAATATTATAATATAAAATTTGATTAAAAAAGTAGAAAAATAAAAAGCTAACCACATTTTTCTTGGGCTCATCAAGTAAATTTTACCTACCTTAGAGTGACCAGGTGTTAGAAGACTTTCTTTAATGCATGTTAGAAACAATTATTTTAAAAGGATAAAAAATGAATTATAGAAATATGTTTACCTGGTATATAGAAAAATGGATTTCATGAAAGATTTTTAAATATTTTATTATGTGAGAAACTTTGAGGAATCTCAGTCTTTGTTGGAGAAAATTCATTAATTGTTAGCACTGATAAAAATTTGAGAAACAAAAAATAGACTTACATTGAAAGAAGACTTTGAACAATAGCAGTAACACCCCAAAATAATGTGAAAAAATATGTATGATTAAAATATATTATCATGCATTGAGTGAAATTCCAAAAGACACAAAAAGTGGATGGATCCAATGCCTGTGCAACTGAAATCTCAGCAGTTTGCTTAGGTAATTGACAAGTGCTATTTTCATAGTTTTAAATGGAAAAAAACATACATACCCAAACCTTCTTCAGGAACAACATATTGTAGGACTTATAGGACTATGTATTAAGAAGCACTAGAAAGTTAAAACTAAGAGAGTATTATAAAATTTGACTAAGTATATATAAATATATCACTGAAATGGAAAACAAGAAAAAATATTAATCCAAATTCACACAATTAATAAAATCAATGACATGTGCATTAAAACTATTTATATGAAACAATAAAGTTTCTAAAGAATATACTGGTGGTAATCTTTGTAGCTTGGTAATTGGAAAAAATAATTTAAACAGGTAGAGAAATGTAAAACAACCCTAAAGCGAAAAACATATATGTCGGTCCTTATTTATGTCTATTGATTTTTCAAACAGTGACATCCTTAGGGATTGTAAACACAACAGAATGAAAAATTTGTACTACATATATCATTTATCGGGATCATGAAAATGAAGACTAAAATACGACACTAATACATGTCTACTATCACTATGCTTAAAAAGACAGAATATACTAGGTGGGCAACAATATGAAATAACTGGAATTTTAGTACTCTAATAGTGAAAAACTGAAAACTGAAGCTGAACATATACTGACTAACCTTGTAAAAGATCATTTCTATTCTTTATATGTGCTAACATGTGTCTATATCTGTGCAACAAAAATGACAAGATATTTCAAAGCAGAAACTTCTGTAACAACCCCAAACATCAATTAACAGTAAAATGGATATATGCTCTTTCTACAAATGTAGAATGGATACTACACACTAACAAAAATTTAATAAAATACCCCATCTATGATGGATCTCACACACACACAAAAAAAATAACCTTTTGAGCAAAATAAGCCAAGTAGAAAGGAATATACTCTTAACATATACAGTATTTATATAATGAGCAAAATTAGACCAATCAGACAAAAGAAATTAATTTCTATGTGATTGAATGAATGCTCACAGGTACTGACTGGAGGTGGCTCTCAACTGAATTATTTCACATCTTTTGGTAATATTTACATGAGACTAAACAGTTTATTGACCTGTAAGAAAACCAACATCATGTAATGGAGAACAACATAGCCATATCCCAGTCTCTCGTTTCTCCAACTGTAGAGTACATGACAAGAAACAAGGCTGAGTATGATATAACCAACGCAACTCAGGGAATGACACAGATTTGAGCTTCCTTCCCATTGATATTTAGTTGGTTTCTTCAAGTGTGTTGTGGGGGGGCAGTGGCAGCTGGCATCCATTTTATGACACAGCTGCATCTAATCAGTCCCAGTTACTCACTACCAAATAAATGATCTCAGCTGTCACAATGATGTTTGGGTGGCAAATCAACTTGAATTTGATAATAAACACTTAGTAATTATACTACACATTGTTTGAAGGGAATTACTCCAAGAACTACAACCTTGTCCTTCCTTGAAATTGGAGGAAAGGCTATCTGAATTTATTTTCCATTATAATTTTTGTGATGGCCCCCCTGACTGTAAAGTACCTAGACAATAAAAATAAATACCATGAGAAAGTATAACTAGGTTACTTACCAAAAAATGAAAAAAATTTGCTGTGTTGTTCCTTTGCAATTGCTATGTATCCTTGTTCTCTGGTCAACTTTTGTGAAATTAAAACAGTTGAAACTATGTGACCACAGCCCAAAGAGGTGAAACTATGTAACTGTAACCAAAACAGTTGCATTTGATTCCAATCAGGATGTGGTTGTTTGCTTTAAATTCTGTGTGCTGCACAGACTCAGGGCTGATCTGTGATCTACCTGCATGGAGTGCACAGGTCAGACAGCTGGCCAGCTTAATAAAGGCTCATCAAAATTCTAGATCGGCTGTCTGTCTTTTTAGTATGAGTTTGAACCCATAACACTTTTAAAGAATTATGTCATTTTACAACATTACATAAATTAGAGAAAATATTTGTTACCATATATACAATTTCAAAATTATAATTTTAATGCCATGGTTTAATTCTGGTACTTTTTATGGTTTAATTTAATTTTTTTTTTCATTTTGGAAATCAATGGTTTTCCTCTAAAAATGTGATGGGCTCAAATTTTTTCATTGCATTAAAATACTGTTGAATGATTCAGAATAACATCAGGGAAACGGAATTTCTATTGTCATGAGCTAGTGAAAAAATAGTATTTCCTTTTAATATTGTCCATAGAAATGTGGAAATATTTAATCAGAAAGATGTCTATCAGCTATTTTTATAAGATATATGTATTTTTAAGGCTATTACTAAGGGTGAAAGTACAAGTAGTGAGTAATTTTTAGTTTGCTTCTATGTTTATTGGATTGTTTAGATGATTTTAATTTTAAATATGCTTTTTTAGTCTGCAATCTCTAAATATTTGCAGGATATTCACACAAATTTTCCCAAATATCTGGCTATAATAAACCACAGAATTTTCTTTCATAATTGGAAATTCCCTTAATCAATTAATTTTTTTTAAATAGTAGGTGCCCACAACTCCAAAGTACTGGGAAGTTTTTGTTTAATCTCTTCCCTTTCTCTAGGATTGCTGACTGCTTCAGCTCTTACCAGCAAGTTATCCAGGTGAGAGAATTATGTCTCAGTTATTCCTTTTCTATACATGACAGTTAGAGTTTATAACTTTTATTCTGCTACTCCTTCTGTCTAGCTTCTTCTTTCATAGATTGAAGCCCATGCTTCAGTGATAAATTCTATTTGCCATTCTCATGATACCATTTAGAAAATGGTGCAGGAAGATGGGGAAAATAGGTGTGTGCACAGAAAATGAGCAGTTTAGAGAAGGCATCGATGAAAAAATAGCCAAAATATGTTTATATATTATTATAAAATTTGTTTGCATTGGAAAATTTTCTGAAGAAATTTAACAAAATTCACCTTTATTTGTTTTCCTATTTTGTAATTTTATTTATTCATTTTAAATGTATCTATCATTTCTCCTTCAAGTATTATCCATGATTAATTTATTATATACTTAACATTTTTAAAAAATAAATTTATCATTAAAAAACATTTGTGCTAATATTGTTTGGACAATATTTCATGCCTAAATTTTGTACTCTGAGTAACTACTATGAAGATAACAATACATGATATATTAATTGTTACTTTCCTAATAGCCTGATCTGAAATGCTTTTATGTTACTTCTATTTTTCTTCTTCTTCTCTTTACAATAAAAAAATAAATTTACATTAATATAGAATTGTGCTTAAAATTGATCCTAATTTTTTTCATGATAATGTTGAAACAGTAACATCTCAGACATGAGGAGCTGGATATTGGAGTATCTTTTATCTAATTACCTAGCTAACAAATTTTTCTTGCTTGTTTTTCTATTCCTATTATGCAAACCATTACAAGATTAATTGTAGAGGGGCCGGTGAGATGGCTCAGTGGCGTAAGTGCCTGCCTGGCAAGCGTGAGAGCCTGAGTTCAACTCCTGGAGCCCACATACAAAAAAAAAGGGCCAATGATATCGCTCAGAGGCGCAGGCATATGCTGGCATGTGAAGTCCTGTGGTCAACACCTGGTACCCACAAAAAAAAAGATTAATTGTAGGGCCAGTGAGATGGATCAGTGGCATAAGTGCCTGCCTGGCAAGCACGAGGGCCTGAGTTTGACTCCTGGAACCCACATATGAAAAAAGGGGCAATGATATCACTCAGCAGCATGGGCCCCTACTGGTGCACAAGGTCCTGAGGTCGACCCCTGGTACCCACAAAAAATAATAAATTATTAATTGTAAAGGGAAAGGTATGAGATATCAGAGATATTACATTGTGAATTGGAGAGAGAGAAATTGAGTTCATTTACTTTAGGATGGTCTGAAGCTTAATCAGTTTAATATAATGTATGGCCTGGAGCTTAAAGCTCATCCTATGTTCTTTGTACTTTTGTCCACAACTCTCCTGAAAACACTGAAATACATCTACTATTGGAACAATTACTTATGGGACCACAGTAAAAAATACAAAACTAACAAGAAATAAATGTTATTGAGTAAGTTTATCACCTAATGTAAAACTACAAGAACAGTGCCACATACGTATTAATTAAATTGTTGTGAAATAAATTTTATTTATCTAGAGAAATCCTAATATGATTTTCCCAACATTAAAATTGGTAGAATTCTTCATATTAAATAGTTCTTGAGAGAGAGGACTGTATACTCTGCAGGTCTTGCATGCAGTATAATGCAACACTCGGGGTTTGTTGTTGCTGATTTGAACTGTTGTCTTACAGATTTTTCTGCTTTTATTACCTGTCAATTACTGAGGGAGGTGTCTTGAAATTTTCAGTAATATTTGTGAGTATTTTATTTTTCTTTTCAGTTTCATGTATTATCCTTATATAACTGGGTGTTTTGTTTAGTGAAATATGATTTAAAAACTAATAATTCTTGTTGGAGAACTGCCTTTTATATTACTGCACAATCACTGTAATCTGTGTTTAAGTCTAAATACAAATTGAACACTGTCAAATTGAGAGTTTCAACAGGACATGTTTAGTCAATTCTAGACTAGTATATCTGCATAATATTCTATTTAATCTGTGTTTTATTTTTACTATTTGTTATATTAGAACAAAAATATACAAAATATTTGTACCCTTTTCAATTGATAAATAAAAAGTGAAAAAAATATTTTATCAGAGAACATTCAAATTTGGTTCAGCTTAGAAAACAGAAGTTGAGAATATTATTTTTGTTTTATTCTTCAAAGTTTTCTTTTTATTCTAATGTAAAAAATAGTTTTAATATTTACTTGTTCTTTAAAATATTATTGTAATATGTTACATCTGCATTTCACATATCCACTACATTTCCATGAAAAGTCAAATGCAACTTTAAAAGACAGATGGTGCCGGTGAGATGGCTCAGCGGCGTAAGCGCCTGCCTTGCAAGTGCGAGGGCCCGAGTTCGACTCCTGGAACCCACATACGAAAAAGGGGCTGGTGATATCGCTCAGCAGCACGAGTGCCTGTTGGTGCGCGAGGTCCTGAGGTCAACACCCGGAACCCACAAAAAAAAAAAAAAAAACAAAGACAGATGGACTGTATTTCTTCATTTTGATCCTTTAAACACCTATCACAATGTTTAAAAGGAATTATTTAGAAGGCATATAAAACTTTTGCCTTGAAAGTTTAAAATTATTTTGATATGTTTATGGATCTAAAATGTCCATAAAAATTTAAAACAGCTAATGATTCAGCTAGTTATGTTTAAATTAGTTCACATGTATTTTAGATTAAAAAGTAAATAATAAAGTAGAATAATGATTACAACACCATAAATTTTTTACAGAAATATGAATGTTTGCTTATACAATTGTATCTCTAGGCACAAAATAACTATCAAAATGAGTATAGAGAATGCTATATCTTCCTTACATGTATTTGGCTACAGAAATTACATGTGATTACTCAATGTTCAGTTAGCAAAATGATCAAAATGTATCAAATATTTTTGTTTGCCTCTTGTGAAATATTAGCAGCTGAAAATAAGTGAAATTAAAATATTTAAATGTTCATAGAAACATGGAGTATTTTCTCCACTAAATTTGACTCTCCTCTTGTTAATTTTGATTTCTACAGAGTAAAATACCAAAACATATCCACATAAAGATAAAATAAGTAAAAAGAAAAAAGAAAAAAGACTTGGAAGTAAAGCAAATGAAAGCAAAATATGATGGTATTTGGAATGATTGACCAAAATAATCAACATTCATTTATGGTTCAATTGAAGCAGTTGTAAAACAATCTATTTTTATCCTCTGAATTTATACTGGCTTATAACTTACACTCATATGGTGTTCATAAGAATTAACTATTTATAATTTATGCTCTATTTTTTCATTTTTATTTGCTTTAGAATAATCAAAGAACAAATATAATTTTACATTTTCCAAGTGTAAAATGACTAGTCACATTCATTTATGCCATTCAGTATGAATCAATATGCTCAGGAAATATTTTCAAAATTAAGTGGTAAATGGGAAAATTTTCCACCAAATATCACTTTGCCAAAAATATACCTTTTAATCAACATTAACATTAGTTCCTTTTAAAAACAATATTCACCATTTTTTGTTTTATTTATGATTGTCAGATTTTTCCTGTCTGTCCCTCTCTTATAGAATGCTTCTAACACAACAGGTTTATCTGCCATGAAGAGGCTTGGCCAAATGTCTCAATAACTACTAATTTCCTGTAATACTAAAAAAAGCTAAAAAAAGAAGCTTCTCTTGTTGGGATTTGTCAATAACTCTTATGCTTACAAAGAAAAGATAAATTTACTCTCAATATAAATTGTAGACAAAAAAACATTATGCTAATCTAAAGAAGGTAATGTACCTATTTTAAAGAACATAAAGACTATTATATAAAAGAGAAAATTGTGTTGCCTTTTTCCCCCCATGTCCTGATCATCTATCATGGTATGTAGTATAAGTTCATTAAATATTTTAAAATAAAGTCTTTAAAATTTAACCAGGTTGTCAATACATCTGCAAGAATAGCTGCCAGTCAAATAATTTAGTGACCTCTTTCAATTACATGGTCCAGAATAACAATTGTGTACAAAAATGTGAGGGAAAACACAATGTTACTTAATATATGATAATACAAAGTACAAAATTCATGCTAATTTGAAATCAAATACAATAAGAAATGTCCAAAATGTAGGATAAATTCTGTCATACTTAACTATATTTTTACTACTATTAGCTGGTGTATGTAAAAAGAGTGAAAGCTTAGAGAATCACTAAAAATATTTGAAATCTCTGATATTATCAAAATGTCTAAAACTTTTCCTCAAGATTTCTAAAAGGACCTATGATTTAATAATTACTCTGCACCAGGCAGTAAACAAATCACTTATTAAAACATTTTTCTTACATAACTACTATGTTCTAAATGTTTGTGCCCTCCCTCTTAAATTTATATGAGGAAGTCTAATTTTCAATGTGATAGTATTAAAAGAAGAGGGGTCTTTGGGAGTTGATCAGGTTATAAAGGCTGAAGGCTCATGAAGGGAGTTAGAGCCGCTGTAAAAGGGAACCCATGTTGCTTGTTTGTCCTTCACAAGGTGAGGACACACTGAGAAGCTGCCATAGCTGAGAAAGCAGGCCTCATCAGACACTGCATCTGCTGCACTTTGATTTTAGACCTTCCAACTTCCAGAATTGTGACAGATATTTCACATGTTCCTAAACTATCCAGTCTAAAATGTTTTGTTACAGAAACCCAGATGGACTAGATCATGGTCTTCACAAAAACAGTTTGAATAATATATAATTTCATTTCATATATTAACAAATTGAAGAACAGAGATATCAAATAATCTTCCCAAGATAACATAGAAAATATCAGAAATATATATAAAGTATTTAGCCCCCCAAATTTGCCTTCTTTCATCACCATTGACAGTGGTTGTTAACACAATAACAACAGCATTAGACTGCCACTTTCTGCCTATCAAGATGATTTCCATCTCATGCTAACTATTGGTAAAATATATATAGTTTACAATGTGATTTTGGGAAACTTTTAGTGGAAATATTAATCTATTTTCTAGCTTTTAATTTTTAAATTCCCCTGTTTTGCATGATTTACTGTTAATTGATTCTTTTTGATCTTGGAGAATTTTTAACTTTACTTTTAGTTCTCATTTTTATTATGAGAGGTATCTGATTCTTAGTCACCCCGCTCTCTTTGCTCAGTGTTCAGAAAGTCTTACGTAAAGAATCATTGAAAGTAGATTTGTATTGCAAAAATTGAGGCTTTACCATAGTTATATTTCTATTTCCTTTTTCAGTGTGCATTCTTTAGAAATGACTGGAAATCACCTTTTCCCAATTAAAGAGAAACAGAGCAACAGAACAACAATAAAAACATACTGAATGTTAAGCATTTTTTCTTGACAAATATATTTCAGATTGATTAGACCATGCAGTTTCACTTTGTTGAATATTTTCAGTACTACATAGCAGTTTAGATAAATGCAAACCAATTGTAGTAAAATGAACAATATATTTTAAAATAAATTTAAAAAGTGTTTTTATATTAATTTTGTTCATTAGAACAACACCATTTGGTAATATAATTAAAATACTCTTACTTCATATACCTAAAATATCTCAAGGAGGAAATTAATGCTGCTTAAATATTTTAAATAATCTGCCTTACACTTAAAGCACTGGTGGCTATTTAAAATACTGTATAACTAATTGTTTCTTCTTTTAGATTTTCTGCTCATAGCTATATAATCTAGGCTTGATTCTGGTGGAAAACCAATAAAAATAGAGTTTATATTTAATCACCAGTTTGTTTTATCATCCTTTTTATTCTCTCACCAGTGTAAAATAATAATCAACAAATTTGAAATAGAATAGCCATTAAAATAATTTCTCCATTCCTTACCCCACTAACATCAACCTTTTCAATAAACGGGCTAGATAGAAATCAACAGACTTTGTGGCCCATAAGTTCTCTGGTCTGAGTACCTTTGCTCTTGTAGTGTAAATGTAATTATAAACAGTACCTAAATTGATGAACTAGGTTGTGTTCCCATAAAATTTCATTTATCAACAATGAAATTTTCTTTTTATAGAAACTTCCAATGTCATGGCATATTAGTATTTGGCTTTTTGAAAAAAATTTCAAAAACACTTCACTTTTGCACCATTCATAATAAGGCATATTAGGTCTATTTTGATCTTAAGCTATAGTTTACTGATAACTACTCTACATTAGTAGGAAAAATCATGAATATCCCCTCTCTGTAAATAAAGATAGGATATTTTTTGAAGTATAGGTCATTAAATGCAAAAGAAAATTATTATAGTCAAAGGCACAATGAATATAAGCATTGAAGTCACTGGGCACACTTTAGCCCGGTTAGGATATTAGAATAATAATTAGGATATATTTAAATGAAGAATTTCTGTTCCAAAATTACTGAACTTTTTTTCCTTAAGAAAACTAAGACTATTCTCAGTAAAATCTTTCATGAAGTTGCCTTCAATTTAATCTAATTTATTTTTCCCATCGAGTAAAATGGATTATTCTTCAGCTTTCACTATTTCTGGCTAATTGCCATTTGATGTTCAGATCTTTTATACTTTGTATCTTAAAATCCATTCTATTTTAAATGTCACAAGACATCAGAGTATTTTATTACGCAAGGAAGCTTTTGAAGGGTAATGGTGGTTTCATATTTGACTCAGACTTCAAAATATCTCTTTAATATATTAACTTCTATTTGTCCTTTGCCAGTTATGCTTTATTTTAAATCTATTAATTTGATTGTCACTTTTGGTGCTGTTTTGAATTCCAACTATTAAAGGGTATATTTCACATTTCTAAATTTGCCTTAAGGGTTTAACTACCTTAAGAAACAAAAGAATATATTGGATTAAATGTAAACACAAAGCATATGAAATAGACTTTATTTTAATTTCACAAAGCACCCATTTATTGATAAAGAGGCCACTATAAGCCTTATTAACTCTCAGCAAATTAGATAAATTACAGGATGTTCTATCTCCCTTCTAGATATCCTTTGTTGTACTGTTTTAAGAAAAATTTAAAGTTAATAGCAACTTAAAATTCATATCATTAGAAACAGTTTGTATCACAGTATAATAAATAAGCTAAATTCCCAATCAGAATTTACCAACAATATTATTAACAGACTTCTTTATTAAGTAGGAAATTTCTAATGTACAAAGGAGATGCTTCCTGTTTCCTCCTACACAATGGCCAATATTTTCCATTTCTTAAAAAAACAGTTAGGCTGGTGAGATTGCTCAGTGGCATATGCACCTGCCTGGCAAGAACAAGGGCCTGAGTTTGACTCCCAGAACCCACATATGAAAAAAGGGCTGGTGATATCGCTCAGCGGCATGGGTACCTGCTGGCATGTGAGGTCCTGAGGTCGAGCCCCGGTACCCACACAAGAAAAAAGCTATCAATAAAATCACTTGTAATATAGTTTAGCAAAATAAATGTTATAGAATGGACAAAATTCTACTATCTGGCTTTGAGAAAATATTTTAGAAATCAAATATTTTAATTTATTTGGTATTGCTGTTTGTTCTTTTTAATGACATTACACTCAAAATTTTAACATATTTTCAAATTATATCTTGAAATCATTCTATTTGTACATTTAAAAGTTTCAAAAATTATGCAGCCACTTCAGACAAATGGAAAGAATAATGCTCTTTAGAATCCACTCTCTACCTATAAAGTTTATCATTTATAAATAAATAGAAAAGTACATATATAAATCACAGGGACTATAAAGCAAATATAGGCTTTTCCCACAAATCCTAGGACAAACAAAGTGCATATTTAATTGAATTATACAGTGTTTCTTTGTAAAATGTTCTTGCATATAGATACAGTCAATATAGTAAGCATGGACTGATTTGGGGGAATGTCAAAAAGCTAATTCATTTCATAGGAAATTTACTTGATGTGTTATTTTCACTTGACATGCAGGGCACATATTCTCTGACTGCTCTTTCTTTTGTCCCTTTATTTATTCTTTTTCATTGGATTGGTGCGCTCAAATCAAGTTTTCAACCCATTCATTTTCTGTTTGCTTGTTTTTGTTTTATTCTTGATGATCTTTTCCAGTATTTGGGCCATAAATGCTTTCTACAAACCAGATACTCTCATCCTTACAAAGCCCAGCTCAAGTCACTTATGTATATTCATTCTTTAGGTTGTATCCAACTTTCTTCTTGGCTTGTTTGAATGAAGGTCTTGATTTGTTAAATTCAAGTTATGAAAGAATACTGATCTTCCCATCCCAAAACATGTTCCAACCATAGCTTTCTCCAGTTCAGATGATGGCATCTTTATCTTTTGAAGTGTGAAAGCCAAACTATGGAAACTATTTCTTTGTCTTCTTGTCACACCACATATACAGTTCATCAAGACATCCATCTGACATTATATGTAAAATATATTCATAATCAGAGTGCTCTTTCAGTCCCTTCCTCCTATCACCCAGAGTCTAGTTCAAGCTTCCATTACCTCTTACCATTATCCTGTGTCTGTTAACACAATTGAGATTTTACATTTTCAACAAAGAAATGGAGAAATCTTATGAAACATATGTACTCCTTTTCCTTTCAAAATTCTTCATTGGTACCCAGTTTTCCCAATGAAAAAGCCAAGTCATTACAAAGTTCTACAAGGCAACACTATCTGACCTGCACTTACATACCTGATCTTTTCTGTCATTCTTTGTGTACCTCTGCTTTACTCCATTAGTGCCATTTTTATTTTTCCAACACTAGAGACACTTAGTACTTATGATCTTTGCACTTCATTTCTATATCTAGAACTGTCTTTTCCCATAATCTTGTGGCTACTCTCCATAATGTACTTGCTCATCCTAGCCACCCTGTTTAAAAAGGCATGATCCCCACACTCTTATTCCCCTAAACTCATTCTTTTTAATCTTTTATTTCAGTGTATTTCATACCTCCTAGCAGATCATGTATACATTTTATATGCATTAATTTTATCTCTTCTATCTATAAAAAGACTGCTCCTTAAAACACTTTTAATTCTCTGTAAATGAATGTAACATGTAGGAATTCCAGTGTTGGAAACAGTTAGTTCAAAATTAGTAAGATGCAATTTATGATCTCTATAGTTTACTATCAAACATAAAAGATGGAGGCAAGCAAATTGACCATCAAATATTTATATGAAATCACACATCCAGTAAGACACATTTTTGAATATAAAATGAAAAGGGTATATTCTTTTCAAAAATCAATGTGTGCAACAGAGACTTCTCAGAATTAATTTGTGGTATCTGATTTAATAGTGTTTAGAAAGTGAAAAGGAGAGCCATGAAATAGCATAGAGCATAGAAAACTATGTCTAACATCAAAGTATTGCAAATAAGACCCAGCATAAAATAATTATAGAGGCTTATTTACCAAGATTTCAGGGAAACTGTTACCAAATTGTGAGGATTTCAGTGAAAATATCTTATAATTAAATAATTACAGGAAATGGTGGTTGCTGAGGCCAAAGAAGTGAGGAAAAAATGAATTATGATGTATTTAATGCCAACTTATACATCTTATTCCTTTAAGAAGCAGGGGCTCATAATGTATTCAGATAAGAGTCTGATACAGTTAAATATCTATACTGTATATAGATAGATAGGCAGATAAGTTTTTCCAGTGGTGAAAGAAATACTGAGTTGATCAAAGCTAAATTAGAAATAAGGGTACTAATTACTAGAGTACACCAAATATCCAAAAAGATGGTTTTGGATAAGTTAATATTTAGCTATTGTAACTATTTACCATAATGAACCCACAATTTACAGTGGTTTAGAGTGCAACAAAAAAATCCTGTCCTTGGCTGGATAGCCACTGTTAAATTTAGAGACAAAAATCTTTTGAGACCATCTGTTTATCTTGGCAACAATGAGGAATACTAAAAAGAGATAAATAAAAAGAAAACAAAAGAAAAAGAAAAGAAACCATTGCTCATAAGATTAAGGAGACTTTTATCCTCAGTTTTTATTTTTATTAGTACATGTTTGCATTATTTAATGATTAAATTAACTGGTGAGTTGGTACACATGCATAACACATCTCAATTCTTTTTTTATCCCTTTTTCCTCCCTCCTTTCCTCCCTCACTCCAATCTCTTGTTTAGTTTAGTTTTTTTTTTTTTTTTTCGTTTCATTTTTTGATTGTTTGTTTGTTTTTTGAGACAGGGTCTCACTACATAGTTCAGGCTGTCCTTGAACTCACTATGTAGCCCAGGCTGGACTCAAATTCATGGCATTCCTCCTGCTTATGCCTCCAGAGTTCTGGGAATACAGGCATGCCCCACCACACCCAGCACCCCCCATCTCTTGATCCTCTGCCTATTTGAAAAATATATAGAGTTGAGATCCATTAGTGGAAAAGTAGAGGACATGGAGAAAATAGGAATATGTTAGAATCTTTGGATTGTGTTAATGGATTCTCTCTGTTGCCATAAATAAATTGTAAAATAAATACAGTTATTGTACAGTGAGATAATGATGCACTTGAGAAATTTGATACCAGTCAGGAGAATGTCACCAACACAAAATGAACAAAAATTTCAAAATGTTAAGTGTATTATAGAAAAAAAATCAAGAAAGGGATAATGACCTCACAAAGGCTGTAGATGAAAAAGCAGAAAATTAGCTAAAATTGACCAAAGAAATTTAGAAAAGTAAAAAAATGACTTAATAATATACAAGGGCCCATGAGTATATGTTGGAAATAATCAACTATTATCATATTGTGTTTTCTGAATCTGAGTTGAGTTTTTATTTTGATCAAGTATAAGATGATTATGCATATATATCTCTAATATGAAAATACTATTGGATTTTACTGGTGATGCACCAAGAAAATATTTAGAATCAGAGCCTAGGTTTTTTATTTTTTTTTTATGTGGGTACTGGGAGTTGACCTCAGGACCTCATTCTTGCCAGCAAGTCCTTGTGCCACTGAGCAATATCACCAGGCCTTTTTATCCCTTATGTGGATTCTGGGAGTTGTACTCAGGACCTTGCGCTTGCCAGGCATGTGCTTATGCTGCTGAGCTATCTCACTGGCCCTAGCTTTTTTTAAAAAATGAAAATTGAATTAAGAAAATAACTGTAGAAAAGAAAATGCAAAACTTACAAGTAGTGCAGATGTAGAGGAGTGGAAGCTTAATAATTGATTGGGCACGAGGGGAAAACAGTAACATCAACTCCAGACTTACATAAAGCTCTGAGATTGATTGATAGTGCTGCCATAGACAGAAAGAGTCAAAAAAAGAGAAAAACTATTGTCTGAGGAGAAAGATAATGAGTTTACTTTTATAAATAGTGAGTTTAGTATAGCTTTGAAAAATCTAAATTAAATGCTCTTTAGGTAGTTGTAGATGTGGTTAGGACATCAGGATTATATTCTTGTATGAAGAGGAAGATCTGCAAACTAAAACCTAGAAGACCATTCCATAAATATCTTTAGTCAATATTGAGAAGAAACTATTTTAGGACCAAAAAATGACAGAATAACTTTTAATTCCTTTAAAATAGGGAGAGGAAAATAAGCACAAATATAGCAGCCCCAAGTGTAAAGAGAGGATAAGAAAATTTCACCCAAGACACAGAAAGTGGAAAAGATTTAAGATATTGAAAGGAAAATACTGTCAAAATATGTTGGAATTCCAGAAAGTGAGATCTAAATCCAGTGTGTCTGTTAACACATAATTCATTGCTGACATTTAGGAATATTGTGAGACAAATTTTATAGGCTTATTAGTTATTGACTATGCTGGAATTTGTTGAGACTATCATAAGTATTTCAAGGTTTACATGCTCGGTGTCCAACCTTCACTTGGGTGACACTGAGTGAAGTGACATTGCATGGCTGCATATAAAATGCATACCATAGTGAATGTTTATTAGTAATAAAACTTAATGTTTATATATTTTATTATATCTGTTATCAATTTTTAATTTTATAATGTTAAAATGAAATAACATGAGCCCAAGATTAAAAATTAAATAAGAGAATATACAAAACTTATACATATGAATAATTACAATAAACAATTGTTTTATATATATATTTATATATATATATATATATAATCAAAATATGCTGTTACAGAACATGAGCAGGGAACAGCAGATTTTTTCCTTTATATAAAAACTTAATGAAATTTAGTCTCTGAAGGTATCTGAGATTTCTGTCTTGGTTATTTGATTGATTGATTTTTTTAAATCTTTTAAAAATGTAAAAGACAACCTTACTCATAGGTTGTAGCTCTCCAACAACAGTGTAAACCTCTATTTAATAATTTGGAAAATGGACAAGTAAAAGCTTTATCATAAATTATGTTTACTATAACATGGTTCTTAAAATGTTTCTGTCTCTGTGTACATATGTGTTTATTCATTTATTGCCTGGAAGAATGAATCTGTATGGTGTGCTTACAGTGAGATTCTCATTGATATTTATGTTTTTTTAGTTTCCCTAGGATTTTGTTAAGTAAACAAAAAATTATTAAAGAAGTGCAGACCAAGTTGTGTTCATCAGGTTGCCTCTCTATTATGTAATAGTTAGCAATATTGTTTAGATTATTAGGATTACTTGTATATTAAATACTTCTGATTAAGTAGATATAGTACATATTAGCCTTATAGATTCTACTAATTTTTTCCTGTGCACATTTTTTCAGCTTAATAGTTGTTATTAATCAATAAAATGTACACTTATTTTCATCCTTCAAATGAGATTTTGTAAGCATATTATGAAAAGTTTCTTATAAAATTTATTGTTTCTTAACCAATATTATCTCTGTGAGCATAAGAAAAAATTATGTATTTTATTCACATAAAATATAAAATATAAATAATTGTTTAACAACATAGCAGATAGATAGCCTTGAACATATGTTGTTCAAACTACAATTATCAACTGTTTAAATTCTTTTCAAACAAGCAATTTTGAGAAATGTTTTGATAATTAATTTTCTAGCCAAAAATTACAGAAAATAAGCAAAATAAAAATTAAACAATTACCCATTTATATTACAAATTCAGACAAACCATGATTTTATTTACTTATTTTAAATGAGTGCACATTGAAATCATCCTCATTACTTTAAAATGGCTAATGGAAATACGTATTTATGAGTAGAGTAGAGTAAAATTTATGAATATCATCTTAACTTTTCACTAAGTTAATACTTGAGACAACATAAATGTGTTCTTAGTTTCAAAATTTGTACACTATTTTGACACCATTTGAAATTAGCCAAGTATTCTTAAAGGATTATCATGAGAATTTCTTTTTATGGAATAGAGAATGTTTTGTACACTTTATGTAAGAGGAAGATTTTTGATGATTTAGTAAAATATAATAAATTTAAACCAATTTTGAATACACTTATGAAAGTATTTTCTCATGAACATGTAAGATAATTTTACTGGATAATTAGAAGAAAAGCAAACAACAAACAAAACAATTCAAATTTAAAAGTAATTCAAAGAAGTGTGAAAATATGTCACACTTTTTTATTGGCTGTGTATAATACATATTGTGTTCTTTGTGAATTTTTTTCCTTTTCTGCAATATACTTAATACCCCAGGGAATATTCTTAGAGAATATTGTGCAACAATGACAAGATATGGAAGAAATAGCATCTATAGATTATTACAGAGTTATTCATATTTTAATTCTTCATTCTCAGATGGGATAAGTAATCCTTATATTGTGCATTATTACACCTTGATCTATCAATGAAACTATGATAGTTTTTGGATAACTAAAAGTTAAATAACAAAAAAGCTATACTATGCTTAAAGCCACTTTTCAAAGAACAACTGAAGTAAGAGACACTCTCAAAATCAAACCTTGAAGATTATAATTATGATGTCATTTCTGTTCTATTCACAATGTTAAGAAGATCTAAATCTTTAAACACGTGGATTTCTGATATTCCAAGTATGCACTGATATCTGAACCAATAGATCAGTAATACTCACTGCTTCATTCAAATGGTGTCTCACATTTCTTACATGGATTCTTCACAACAGTGTAAGTGGAAAAAAGAGAACAAAAATCTTAATGATAACTAAGGAAATTAGTAATTCAGAATTTTAAAATCAATTCTTATTTTATATCCCTAATATGGTACTATTGGTTTTGAATATATATATATATATATATATATATATATATATATATATATATATGTAATTTCAGAAGCTGGAACATTATCATATAATATCTCAATACCAGGATACTGGAATCAGTCATCTTTGAGTTTGTAACATGGTACCAATATATACTATCTGATTTGTACAATCAATCAATATACCTAAGTTAAATTATTCTAACCCATATAATGTGCTAAAACTATAGCTATGCGATTAGACACTTTTAAGGATGAAATTAGACCCTATGCCATAAAAATAAGCAGATAAATAAAAGTTTAGTATATTTACTGGTGAATATGTATAGTGCCACATCATTTTAAACTGGACAAAGGGACTACTTTTATAAACCTCATATTATTTCCTGAGTCTACATGCTTTTTTCAAAGATTTTGTGAAACTTCACCTTCCTTGTTCATAAACTCTAAAATCACACAATTCTTTCATAGGGAAAATAAATAATGAAAAGAACCCAAATAAATAAATAGAGACCCATTACCAATATGTTTCTGAAAATGTCTTCTTTCTGCATTACAGTAGAATAGAAGCCTTATTGTTAGTGGTAGTGACAGGAGTGGAAACTTGCTAGCATTGGTATCCATATAGAAATTGAGAGAAGCATACTTCTGGATGTGTCTGGTAAATCATGGAGGAATACATATGCAGGTTATGTCTGTTACCTTGCCCCTTCTTTCTTGCACTGTGTTCCACTGCTCTGCTTCCCAGTTACCATTAAATAAGCATGTTTGCTCCTCTATGCACTTCCACTCTGATATTTCTGCCCTGAAACCAACTGAGCATGGACTGAATCCTCCAAGACTGTGAGCCACATTAAACACTTCTCCTTAAATTTTGAGTTTCTTTTGGGCATTTACTCCCAGAAGCAGTAAAGCTTACTAATATAAAAATTGGTACCAGAGAATTAGGGTTGTTTCCGTGACTGTACTTGACAATGTGGTTTAGTAGATTTTAGAACTGATTCACAGGAGGAGTTCAAAGAGATATGGAGATGTGGGCCAAAGAATCCCTACACACGTAAACAGAGACTAATGGATGATTCTGGTTTGAGCTCAGAAGACCAGAATACTGATAGGAATACAGAAAGTGAAGGTCAGGTTCTAGAGACTTCAGTTGCGAAGAAGACTCCATTGGTAGTTGTACTAAAGGCTAAGTGTGTTATACTCTACTGGGAAATTTGTCTACATTTTGCACATGTTCTGAGACTTTGCAGGAGACTAAGATTAAGGGCATTGGAATAATTAATCTGGAAGGGTGAATTTCAAGAAAGTCCAATATTCAGGCTGGAGCATGTGTACTACTGGCTGCTTTTAGCCAAATTTATAGTGAGAATCAGGGGCAAAAGGCAGAGACCAAAAAAAAAAAAAAATGTGAATATTTGAATTTGGCCTGAAAGGAATGACTTGCAAAGTTGAGGCCAAAACAAGTGTTTCATTCAAATGAGACCAAGTACTTTGTACAGAAACGAGAAAAAATACCATGAGGGCATTATGCGAATCATTAAGACCCACTAATCCAAGCCCCAAGTGTGCAAAGTTTGACCTATTTGAGAAAAAAGTCTGTGATACTTCTGCTTAAGAATTGCCTCCTAGGAAATTGATTCACAATTCATTTCACTGTGTTTAGCCATCCAATACTCAGAGGCTGCTGCATCATGGTCCAAGGGAACCTGAATAGCAAACTTTACAGCATCTTTTGAATGATCCTAGTTTTATTAGCATCCAAAACAAAAAGCTGTTAGGTCAAGTGTGTCTCACCCACATTTCAAATGAAGACCTAGGAGGCCAGTCAATGAGCACTTGAGAGGACAGTGTGTGAGGTTGTTGTAATGAAGCAAGAGTGCAGCAGTAACTCCAGGAAATCAGAAAGACAATCAACATGGAATGTCTTCTGAGGAAAGCTGCAGGCATTTAGAAGAGGTAGCCCAAGTGAGAGGCCATGTGTACTGCATCCAGAAAGACCACAGGGATGTGACAATTCCATTTTAGTTACTTTTGTTGCTGCTGAGACCAAATACCCAATACCCAAAGTTAAAGGGGGAAAGGATAATTTAGTTCACATTTTGTAAAGGTTTCAGTCCATAACTGGCTGGCACCAAGGCAGGGTGGCAGATGTCAATGGGGCAACAGTTCATGGTGGCAGAAGACATCAAAAGAAAAAAGAGAGAGATGAGCCTCTTTCTATCCCTGTATTGTATCTAGTCTACCTTGATTAAGGTGGTGCCAATCCAATCAGTGGATTGATCCAGCAATCACCAACACTTAATCCCAGCACCCTTAATCCCAGCATTGCACTATGCATGAGTCACACACTCTAGATTCAGCCACCTCCAGAAAAAAAACACCATGACTGCATGAGGCTTTGGGGGGACAACTAGACATAAACCATAACACAACTCAAGGCTTCTAGAACTCACATCTCACCACCATGTGCCCCAGGTGATGGACATAGAGCTACAGAATTTAATGCTTGCCCTGCTGTACTTTGGTCCAAATTTTTCCTATCCCCCTATTCTCCATTTTGGAATGAGAATGCTTCCTATGAGACATTGTACCTTAAAATCCTGGAATTTTTTTTTTATTTTGCTGTGCATCACAGATAAAAGTTTGACTTGAGTCAAAGAGAAGATGTTTGAAAATTGCTGGCACTGCTAGGATTTGTGGGAACGGACTTGTGTTTTTAGTCGTACCTTAGTTGTGTTATTTTATGTGGAATTATGAACTTCTTTTTATTTGGAGATTAAACATAGCTTGTGGAGATGTTTGGGAGTACAAAGTTGACAAGGGATGGGATATTGCAGTCAGTGTGGAGTGTCAAATTTGTTAGCTTTGGGATCCACTAGCATTTGGCAGAGCACACTTTTGTTTGCATTTGAGTGGGTTAGAAAGCATGGTCTTGGGGACTGTATCTGATCCCTTGCAACTTGCTCTTTGGTAATCTTTCCCTATAGTGAATCACATCCACCGTGAACTGCACATTTTGGTCTGCCATGCACTTCCATCATGAGATATCTGTCTTGGAGCCAGCCAACCTTTCTCAACTCTGGGCCATGTTAAACCTTTCTCCCTAAGTTCTGGGTGTTTGTCAGGTATTTGGTCTCAGAGAGAAAAGCTGATTAATACACTGTCCTAAATGACATCAAAATACAGTTTGCTCTCTATCTAACATATTATATATGAATTTGGTTCTAATTATTTTAGTTTGTATGTGTATCATTTTTATTGGGGGTGCAAAAATTGTACTTGGCCTATAAGCTCAGGTCCCAAACAGCAAATAACAGAGCACTTGCTCTTATGAGTGAATATAGACAATGTGTAAGTTTCAGGGAACGTTGACTTTGTAACATTCAGGCATATGGAAATCTGTCAAAATAAATAGGAAGTCCAGTGTGAAGATCACAAAATAGTTGCTTGATAGCAGATAAAGACCAAGGCCTCCATTCATTTCTCTTCTGGCTGTGGAGAAAGTTTTTTGAGTGTCAGATAAAATTGTTATTCTAGGAGGAATCTGTAGAAGTCAAGGGCAGATCTCAGCTTTATGGAACATACTAATATGCAGGAGTAAAAAGGAGAGATAATGAGTGCAACAACTCAGCGATCTCTCAGATACTCAATCCCCACTTCTTATTTTCTAGCTGCCATGAGAATTCAAACAGCAAAAATGTAAATCTTTGAAAAGTACCTTCAAAGTTATGGCTACTTTTGGCTGTGGGCTTTTAGAAGTTATTCTGAAGAGAACATAACATCAGCAACATACCTGAAATTAATCACATGCAAAGCAAATCAAATAATGACAAAAAATGAAGATCTGTAAGGGTTTTATTTTTAATGTTATTTGTAGTAACCAGTGTCATCTAACCTACATATTTAAGAATTAAAAGAATTTTAAGCATTAGTTTTGACTCACTGTTATCTATTCAACTATGGAATTTATTTACTCTGTATTGATTTTGTCTCTGGACATGACTTATAACTAATAATATAGACTTTAAGAATTTTTTTAAATGTAAAGAGAATAATGATTAGAGTGTGCCTAAATTAAAGTTTAATACAAAACATACACTGTGTTGAAGGTCTTTCAGCACATTTGACAATCATTGTAAGAACCTAGAGATCTCAGAATATAGTTATAATTATAGCTAAGTTATTTAGAAAATATTAGTGCAAGCTTACAAATGAATCAGGGCATGAACAATATCTCAAGCAACAAATGGTAACAATTTGTGGGAAGTGTTGTCTGTCAGGGAAACACATTAGAGACTTCTTGACAATTTAATTGGGGAACTGTCACATAAGTAATTTCTGCACACAAACATTTTGCATGTACATAAAATTTAGGCCTAATAAGCCACTATTATCAATGTCCCAGAATACCTTCTAAAGTCACACCTTGCAAATAGATATCAGTATTATACCTGCCTTATTTACAATTTTCTGTATGGTACTTAATGTTATAGTTACTGTCAAGAATATTATTACACTCTAAATAATACATTAATATACATATAGTTATATATTGACTGGAAAACTATCTTTTATTCAATATTAGAACTATAGAAAAACACTTGCAATAAACCATTTATATATATTTGTGAAAATTACATTTCTATTTCCTAGTGATTTTTACTTGGGAAGAACTAGAAGATGCACAATTTTAGATCCAGTGAATAATGTGGTGAGTACACATTGGAATGTGTTTTAGGTGCCTGCCTTCCTATTAGAAGACACTCGGTAACAGCATTTACTGTATTTTTGATCAGATTCATAAAGACACTCAGAAAAATAGGATTTCCAGAAATGCTTCAAAGAGTGGCAAAAAAATGAGATAAGTGTGTTTAAAATAAGGGGAACCATTCTGAGAGGAAATAATAGAAATGTATCTTTTAGGTAATAAATATATTTTAATAATGCTTTGTATGCATATAAGTTACTTTACCTTATCCACTCATCCACTGATGTAAGAAAAAGTTACTTAAATAATCAAACTCATAGAAATAGACATTAGAATGGTGGTTATAAGGCTTGGGGAAAGAAGGTACGATGTGTTGCTATTCAAATGTATAAAGTTCTGGCATACAAGATAAATAATGTTCTAGAGATCTACATTGTGCCCATAGGTAATAATATTGTTCTGTATTCTTAACGTTTTATTAAGCATAAATCTCATGTTCCACACTCTTACTACAATAAAAAGTTAGGCTGAAAATACCACAAAATAAATGAATGAAGAAAAAAATCACTGACATAAACTAATATATGTGTGTGTGTGCGTGCCTGTGTGTGTGCATTCATGTTTTGAAATTTGAAGTGTTAGTTTTGCAAGCTGCCCAATCATGCTGTTACTAACTGTGTCATTTATTTTTTGACACTCTCATACAATTAATCAGATATATACTTTCAAATGCAGCAGGAACTAATGAACTTAGTGGTTGTACTAAGCTTCTGGATTATATGACAGAATAAATTAATCACTCCATCATCTGTTTAGCCATTATCTAACAACTTTATTTTATTTTTGGTGATTTTAAAATAGCATTCTGGGAGTGCAAATAATTCCATGGTTTAAAATTATACATAGACACAGTGAATTTTGAAATTTATTATTTAGCAGAACTTCACATTAATATGCTTCTTTTTGTAATTGATCCATATTATTTTGATCCCTTAGGTATATTTGGCATTAAAAGTACATATTTGGCATACTAAATAATAGTTTATTTATTAAAATTTATTTGACTAAACTCCCTTATGCTATCACTTTTCCTAACCTGATTTATGGGTTATTACAAGTTATAAAAAATTCTACTCAAATTCAGCATGAAATTTCTCAAAAATTTCTCTTTGAAAGCCTAAAGGTACTTCAGTGAGATACATGCATTTGTATCAGTCTCTGTTGCTTTTAAAAACTTAACAGTATTCCAAGGATTTAGCAATATCTTTTGGCTTTTGTTGAATTGCTTGGTGTGTATTGTTTCTTGTTATTTTTTTGTCAGAAAATATTTCATTGCAATCATTCTCTAGTGGTACTTGCCCCACCAATATCATGTTTGTGACTCACTACTGTTTCCATGCTTGCTGCTTTTCATAATAAAATTTTGTTTAACATATAATCATGGTGTAACTTATTAAATGACATCTCATTGAACACATGTCACAATGAAATTTAAGTAATTCAATTGCCATGGCAACCATATGAACTGGTATGGCTAATTTCACGCAAGCACAAGAAAGGAGATATACATTTCTACTGTTGTCTTGTCACCAACTATTATAAGAAACCACTAATTCTAAGCATATTCCAATTCCAGACATATTAAATTGTGAATAAACAAACAAAATATTCAGGTATAAGAAGGCAGCTAAGCTTCACTGGGGAAAAAAGGGAAAATATATATACATATATGATATGTCATATATATATAATATATCACTATATATATATATATATATATATATATGCATTTGTACATTATGTATTCCCTCCATCAATTTTATTCTTCCCTTTACTAGACCAAGTTTCGCTGTTTCTCTGAGCATATGTTCATTGTACAATTCTAAGGTTTGAACATTTCATCCTGGTCGAACCATTCAGATTGAGTATAATTCTATCTTTACTTATCAAATTGCAAGGACAAGCTGATTGGCTAAGTTTCGAAGTCTTATTATTATTTTTTAATCCAATGACTAGTATGAAGGAATTGGGTTATAGATGCACTCATTTTCAAAGTGCTTATTTCTTGTTTTATGTTTGAATCACCAAATAGTTAAGTATCCTGGAAAATAAGTCTACATCATGTTCATTGTCTAGCATATTCTTTACATAGTGTAAATATACATTCACTAAGTTATTAAATTAACAAATTAATTAGTTAAAGAAATGGTAGCATAAAATTATTCCAGTAAATTCTTATTATTCCTTTATAAGCAGTAATTTTTTCTGAACCATTTATTTCAGTTGTCATATCTTTAAATGAATTAATTACTAAAGAGTACTAATCAAGCATTAAAGAAGCACTTTATAGATGGAATTTTTTTGGGAGGGTACCTGGGGTCGAACTCAGGACCTCGCATGCCAGCAGGTGCCCATGCCTCTGAGTGATATCACCGGCCCTATTTTTCATATGTGGGTACCTGGAATCAATCTCAGGACCTTGTGCTTGCCAGGCAGGCGCTTATGCCACTGAGCCATCTCACTGGCCCTATAGATGGAATTTGATAACTCAATCAGGCAAAAATCTACTGATAATCAGTGACTTCTCAATCAATATGATGAGAATTAAGGCATCCTATGATTTGTAAAATGTATATGACATAGGTATAATTAAGGTATATGAAATAGAACACAATTTTAAATGATGGGGAAACATAAAGTTAGTGTTTCCCCCAGTTCTATGAATAATCTAAAAATGTACCTGGCCTACCCCATCTCTTACTTTGCACACAAATTACAAATGAGAAACCCCCAAGCATAGGGAGTAATGAGGGCCATTGTGGTGGTGGGTCTCTCTACAGAAATTATCTGGGAGGATACAATTACATTTCAATGTATCTCACTAAATATCAAATATAGGATAGTGTATTAAAAATTCAGATGTGATGCAGCAATAATTTTTCTTTTATATCACTGTTTTCTCATCAACAGAATAATAAAACTTTCATTTAGAGGAAAGATTGTTTTCTGAATATACTAGTTAGATGGGTGAGGAGTTCCATCCTGGCAGCTCAGCTCTATCCAGTTTAGATCTTAACAAATCATTGAAGAAGGCAGGATGGTAGATTAAGCATAGTGATAGTCTGAAAGGAAAATAAATAAATAAATACAACCAGCACAGAAAATCCTATCAAGGTACTTTTTTTTTTTTTTTTTTTTTTTTTTGTGGGTACCGGGCGTCGACCTCAGGACCTCGTGCGCCAGCAGGCACCCGTGCCGCTGAGCAATATCACCGGCCCCTTTTTTCGTATGTGGGATCCGGGAGTCGTACTCGGGCCTTCGCACTTGCCAGGCAGACATGTAGGCCGCTGAGCCATCTCACCGGCCCCAAAGGTACTTTGAACAGGTATAGGGACACTTTGAGGGATGATGTTGAAACTTTTGAGAGAATCCTAGGGTCCTTTGAAGTACTTGGCCAGTAGATCTTACAAAGAGGTAGCAAGCACTGCAGGGCATTCTTAAAAGATGCTACAGACTGCTTATATACATTTTTCAGTTCTGAGAAGGGAACACGGTCCTTTTCTTTTCTTTTCTTTTTTCTTTTCATAATGTCAGAATTTATTGAATTACAGTAAACTCATGAACAATATCAATTTATCAGCCTTATCAGGCCAAGTACTCAAAGCTCACTTGGTAGCCAATACTTGACTTTAAATTTTCAATCATTTTTTTTAAAGACTGAATGAAATGATACAAAATTTCAAAATAAGATAGTAGGAGAGTAACAATGGTTAGTACATTGCTTATTGTTATCTTCAAAGTAGTTGCTCAGATTACAAGATATAGGCATGAAAAACTGATCAAATGATATAAGCATAAACCTTCCTTTTCAATGAACAAATAGAAATTAGTAGTATAGTTATCTTAATTATCTTCTGTATATATACATATATACACATATATGCATATATAAACATATCTATACATATATACATATATATTTATATACATATATACACATATATACATATATATGTGTGTATATATATGTATATATACTTTTCCTTTTCCCTTCCTTCTTTTCTCCTTTCCTCATCCCAGTTTCAGTTTACTTTTGAACAGTTTATTCCCATTTCCTAATATCTATTGTATATTTTGGATCTTATTTACTCTTTCAGTGTCTTACACTAGGGAGACAATATGATGTTTACATTTGTGAGACTGATTTATTTCACTTATGAGTATAGTCTCAAGTTACATCCATTTACCTATGAAAGTCTCAAGTTTATCCTTCTTTACGGCTGAGTAGTACTCTATTGTATGAAAAGACCACATCTTTTTTATCCATTTTATCTATCAGTAGTTGGGCATTTGTGTTGATTACAAAATTTAGCTATTACAAATTGTGTTGTTATAAACATGGGTGCACATATATCACTGTAGTATGATGTTTTTAATTCTTCTGGGAAGATAACCAGAAGGGGAATAGCTGGGTGGAATGGACCTCTAATGCTAATATTTTGAGGAATCTAAACACTAATTTTCACAGTGTTTGTATTAATCTACACTCCCACCAACAGTGGAGAAGGGTTCCTTTTCCTTCCAGCATTTGTTATTGGTTGGTTCTTGATGACAACCATTCTTTCTGGGGTGAGATGGAATCTCAGTGTTGTTTTAATTTCTATCTATCAAATGACCAATGATGTTGAACATTTTTTCATATATTTATTTGCTATCTGTATTTCTTCATCTGAGAATTGTGTATTCATCTCTTATGCCCATTTTTGGATTGGGTCTTTTTAAATTTGAGAGGCCTGATATTTTTCAATTCTTTATGTGTTCTAGATAGAAGTCCTTTGTCTGAGGGACTATTAGCTAAAATATTTTCCCATTCTATGGGTTATTTTTTCACTCTGTTGGTGATTTCTTTTGATGTGCAAAAACATTTTCATAAGATGAGATCACAGTTGTTGATTCTTTGGAGTATTTCCCATGCAGTTTGGGTTTTTTTCATGAAATTTTTGCCTACACCAATGTCTTCAAGATTTCTACCTAGTTTCTCTTCCAGTAGGTTCATTGTTGCTGTTTTAGTATTTAGATCTTTGATCCATTTTTACTTTAGCTTAGTGTGTGGTGACAGACATGGGTGAAAGTTTAATATTTGGCATGTAAGCAGCCAGTTTTTCCAGCACCATTTATTAAAGATGCTATCTTTATTCCAGTGAACATGTTTGATACTGAGGACAAGTGGGCCCCAGGCATGCTGTCTTACACAAGCCTTTGGTGGATGGACTTAACAGAACCCCCAATACCCAGGACAGCAGGACCCTGGCATGTGGTGTAATCAGCAAGACCAGCAATGTGGAAGTGTCTGAAGCAGCATTAAAGACCCAGCAGTTGGGCTCTGAAGATCACCACCAACATTCAAAGGCCAAGACCAGCTCCATACCCAGCACAGTTCCCATGGTAAACATACCTGGAGTGCACAGTGCATGTCTGTGGTCTGACATGGACACTATCACCTAACTGTAAACACCAGAGGTATTTCATTACTTTTATTCTCCCTTATATGTCTGATTGGCTGTGCCTTTCATGTCTATTTGGAAGTCATCTTATTTTGTATTTTGTAGATATTTTTGGTTTTGGAATTTTTTTCCTCTCCCCATTCTCAGGTCTACATTTTTTTCTTTCTTTTCTTCTTTTCTTCCTTTCTTTTCCATTCTCCTTCTCTTTCTTCCATTTTTTTTACTGTTTATGTTTCTCACCTATCTATTTCCTTTTCTTCTATAGATCTTCTTTCTTTCCTCAACTGTTTTTTCAATTTAAACTTTCAGGTGAGTAAAGACTGTCTCTTCCCTTTCTGATCACTCCTGCACATTCTATTTCATTCCTTCCCTCCTGTGTCCTCCAGTTTCCCAAAACTTGTGTAGTCATCCTTTGACCTCCAGCATTGACTCTATTGTATTTGACCTCATTCATCACTTTAGCCTGTCTCCTACCCATCTTAATCCAACCCCCACCACAAAAGAGTAGAATTACTCCACTAAGGGGAGAATCACTGCATACAAGTACATGGTGTATGTTTGATTTTGTTATATAACTTTAGAGTTTGCTCCTGTGGTTGGAGGTAGCAGGTTAATGTTTACCATAGTTTGTCAGTAGTTAAGCTGTACTTGAAACTATTGTTATTACTAACTCTAATACTTTAACCAGAATATTATACATGTTATAATCAGTTTTTCTTCCCTGTATAATAATGCTGTGATTGTATGGGGTCATAGTCACCACCACAAACCAGTGCAAAGGATTGGTTGCTGAGCCAAATAGTAACTTTGCATCCTTTACAAATTGAGAAGGTAGGTTCTTGGGATAGCTATAAAGAACCACGTACATCTAGAGGACATCCATGTAAAACAGACATCTCCTAAGGAAGCCTCAATACTAGTGATAAAGCTATCATGAGAAGTTAGCAAGCATCAACATAGAAAACAAAATAAAATGAAACAGAGAAAACAGAAAATGACAAGACACAGAAGCAAAATGCAACCCCAGACACCCAGCCCATCCAGGACAAGCCTAGAACACAATGAGATAAACAAAATTGGAAGTCAAACACTGGAACATTCTGAAATGATAGCAACAGAAGTGAAAAAACAAGTGGAGAAAGCTACAGACAAAAAAAAACTCTCAGGTACAAATGAAATGATGCTTAAAATCAAAGATATCAGAGAAGACACAGATAAAAGAATAAGTGAGCATAGAAAAATGATGGAAACAAAAAATGCCCAATATAGCAAAGAAATGGAATTCATGAAACAGATCCAAACAAATCCAACAGATTAAAATCTCCATTGAAAGTATATGCAACAGACTGAATGAAGGAGAGAGTAGAATATCAGATCTTGAAGACAGAATTGCAGCAAGTGATAATGAAAAGAAAGATAACATTTTTTGTTTTTGAGTACTAGTTTACATTCATCTGGCACATCAGACTACATATTAAAAAAATAATAATTAGGAAAAGGAATGCCCTAAATCTTGTTTTCAAAAGCTGAGGAAGAAGTTACATTTGCACCACTTACAACTCTCACACAATGAGACAAGTCACTTCCCACTCCACCAGACCCCAGCTGAATGACTATAAAACACGTCCAGGGCCCAGATAAACAATCTGGTGAGCAACAAACTGTTGGGAATTCAAAGAAAATGCATTGCACTTTTGTAGATTGCACTGCTCAGAGATAAGAGACCTTAGAGTCTTAATTAGATTCCCATCTGTGATAATCTTTATAAATTTAATGAGTGAGAGTAGCAAAGTGTGGGATACCCAGCCCTGAGGTGGCCCTGACCATAGTTCCTGATAAAATTAGCAGGCCATTAACAACTAACTGCAGGGACTCCAGAGGTACCAAAGCAGTAAGTAGGGCAGGGGGATGGGTCTCATGTTGTGCCTGGCCCTGAATGGGTAGTGGTACACCAAGCTTCACCCCCATGTCACAGCATTGTTAGCAGTGGCAGCAATTCCTTGTGCCTCCCACTTTGATGACTAAAAAGGAGAGCAAAAGCAAGGGAGAGAGGGAGCAAAGGGTGGAGCAAAAAGAGAGGTGATATTTGGGTTGACTGTCTCTGCCTCCAAACCCTAACTCCCCCTAATTGGCCATACCTCACACTAGCTTCATGAAGGTAAGAGTGTCCATTCAGCTGAGCTGCCGTTTCCTGGGCATCCTGTCCTTGGGTCAGCCTGCCCTGCTCTTCCCTGATTCTTGTTGGGAAAATTTCCCTCCCAGGCCCTCTGCTGCTCTGGATATCTGCTCTTCATATCTCTGTAGAAAACTTGTGACAAAATCCAAGTTGGTAGCCCTGCTTTGGTCCACACAGTGGTCAAATGTGAATGATAAATACCACTATTCTCTGCAGCCTAGTGTAGTTCTAGGGATATTTCCCAGGTACTTTACCATGTGCTTCAGAAATAAGTAAGAATTTTAAGGGACTAGACTAAAGTACTCTGTCTGCATAGGGGCTTAGAAGTCCTATGTCAAATTTAGAGTTTATTTGGGTTGTAAAAATTGTTGTACTTCTTGAGATTTTTAGATATAATTGTTCAGAGAACTGTTGTTCCTGCTGCTATGTTTAAGGACTGTGGGTATCACCTGGATCAGTGTATGGATATGTTTCTTCTGGGTGCTACAAATCACCATTCTTATGACCTCTAATATTAAATATATTATCAGTGTGCAAACTTTAATCTATGCACATGGACTGTTATCAGAAGAGACTTGAATAACCTGAAAAGTTGTCCTCTGTGCCTTCACTAAGACCCTGAACAGGTTGGATGCTCCTGGCAAATGGATAAGTTTGGACTTCTAGTCTCATTCAGAGAATTTTCCTGGATCCTGACTATAGTTGACACTAGCTTTTCACATATGTTCCACAGACTGGATGGTGCTGTACAGATTCTATATGCCCATACATGTTCTTTGCTCAGTTTTTCTGAGCACAGTACATCTGACAATGGCTCCAGAATTACAGTCCAAGTCACATTTCAGTGGATGTAATTATGCCTCATGCAACAGACTATGCTCCTTCTCAACTGCCATCCCTGATAACACAATTGATTGAATGTTCCATTAGAAAATTAAGGGACAGGTTATAAAGTCTGATGGGAAGGGAAAAATAAACTGAGAACAGACTGCGTATCTCATCTCACATGCACAGTCTGGATTCCCAATTTAGCAGTTCCCTGTAAAGTACTTCTCCTTCATGTGGCATACATGATTAATCTTTTCTCTCTTTCAATATTAATCTATTATTGATACTTTAGTCACCCTAGGGGACATTCCCAGATCTTCTATCAGCTTTAACCCCTTTCCAAAATCTCTTATGACAGATAAGGAAAGTTATTATGTCCACTTTGAAATCTTGTAAAAGTTCAGGATTTTGCTCTATCTCAAAAATTATGTGTGTTTTGGTTTAAATTATACAATTTTGTAGAAGTCCCATTGTCCTTCTTCCATATAATTAATTCAATTGAAGGGTCTGATAAGAGTAGGGGATGATTGAAAAAAATGAAATTTTGATTACTAAACAGACATACAAATTGCAACAACTACTACAACGTAAAACAAAACCCCAGCAGCTCACAAGGTATGCAAGAGGATGTAGAACATTAGTACCTTCATTTTTCAGAACCAGTCCTGAAATCTTTTCTTCATCCTAACAGAAACTGCTTGTTCTGCTTTCCCAAGCAGCTGTGACTGCTTTGTGTTCAAAGTCACTGCTGCACCTACAATCATATCTGATGCTGCCGAGTGTGGCATAGCAGAAGGCAGCCTCATCTCCGGCAATGTCACACAGACCATCTCCAGATCACACACATACTCCTGAGACTGGGGAACTGATGTCATGCACAAACAAATTTTTTTGAAACTAACTTTCTGAGACTATCCTTCTAAAATGAAGGACTGAGCTAAATGATTTCTACTGAACAGTGGACTTCAGGCCAGGAGAAACCATGACGGCTGACCACATTGTGCACACTGTAACTCTGACTGCCTAATCAGTGTACATCATGCTTTGAGTGTCCTAACATTTTAAATTTTGCTTTTGTGAAAGCCACACATGGCCAGAGGGATTGTACTTGTGTGTGCACACTGCCACAATGCTAAAGGCAATTGGGCCAGGTTTAAAAAAGGATTCACACACTGTATAAGCTTAAGAAAGAAGTGTTCTTGCTTTGTAAAGTATATTCTAAAGAACTATGTGACAACTATTCTAGACATGGTAAAGGTTGACACTAAGGCTGTATTCATTCCACCAGGCAGGCCTGATAATGCTGCTCTGAGAGACCATGGTGATGACCACCGTCCTCTGTAGCCTTAGACTGTTTATGAGTTCTTTGTTTTTACCCTTCAAAATCTGAAACTTTTTCATCCTTGTGCAGTAGCCTATGTTTCTTAAGCAATCCAAAATCAAGTAGCAGAGCAGAGAACTCCAGCTTCTGGTCTAAATCTTATGTGTGATCTTTTAGCTCAGCCACAGGAAATGACAAAAGCTATTTCTATCAGGCTTCATAGCAGAATGCTGCTCTCCTCACTCCAGACTTGGTGCTCAGCCAGGGAGCTCCCAATACTCAAGGGAGTTGTAGTCAAAGAGTAGGCATGCTGGTCAGCCCATGATCATAGTCCACTTCATTATCGGCACCCCCAAGGACCCTAGATGCATCTGAAAGACCTCCTTACTGGAAGAAATGTGGTCATTGAAGAAACAGTTCTGTCCTCTTAGTACTCATTATTTTTCCACTCCTAGGACCTTTTGCTCTTTCTCCATGAAGCTGAGGATCTACATAATGCCACAAGCCTTTTTTTAGGGCTTTTTGACAGTGAGATAATTCCTTATCTGATCTTTGTCTAATGACATTCATGAAAAAAAGGGAATATGCAGGAGGAAATCTATGCTTTTTTTAATACTATCCTAGTAAATGAATGAAACTTTTACTATTACTTTCATTTTGGGTTGCCTTAAAAACTGCCCTGAGGTCCAGCTGTTCATCTTTCTCCAGTGCAGCTCTTGATAGTGGGAATGAGTAGAAGGCTCTTTATATTATCTCTCCTTTTGACTGTGGTACTATAACAGATGAATCCATTTTTAGGGCCTTAGATAATGAGAACACTCAATTTGATTGCTTTTGCTGGATTAAAAAGATAAGCCAAGACTAGATAGCTTGTTAAAAAAGTAAATAGAAAAGAAGCAATGAAGGAAGGAAAAGGAAGGAAGAAGAAAAATCTGTAGGATTACAAATACAAATAAAATGTTCATGAGAATTCAAATTACTTAGTTACATCTTAACCAAATAAGTACAAACTGTGCTCATAATTTAAACTATGTTTTGCTATGCATGCTTTATGTACCATTATGCCTCAGTCATTCTCATAAAGTACATGAGTGAGTAGATAAGGACATGATGGAAGTGTGGTCTGTATGATGGCAGTATAAACAAAAAATGTTTCCAGGAATGATCTAACTTCAAAATTCAATCTCCAGAATACACATCCTTAGGAACTTATGGGTTTATTTCTACTTTATATGACTCCTACACTTAGACTTAAAATGTTATACCTCTGACATTTTAAATATTATACCTTAACTATGTCATTCTAGATCATTTCTCAGTAAGGCAATGGACCAAACTCTAAAAGTTATTAACTTTTTGTTTCATAGGTAACACTAGTCCCTATGTTTGCATTCTCTCTTTCAAAATCTGTGGGGCCCAAATGACTAATACTGACCATACATAGAAGTGGAAGAAAATATTATTTAGTTGCTTAATCTATTTGTTGCATTCTAAACAATGTGAAGTTGACTCATCATGATGTATGTAATGGGAAAATAGATGATCTACAGAAAAATCATAGATAGGCTTTGCTAATTAAGCTCTAGTGAACCACTGAACATCAAAGCAAATCATTAATGTATAGCAGCAAAGAAGAAAGAAGATGCACAGACCTGACAGCTTCTGCAATAGAGAATTCTGTCTGAAGTCCTTTCCACAGCAACCAGATATGGGTAGCTAAACATGTGAGACTTACTTACAGACTGCAGGTAGAGTGGTAGTGGAAATTTCTACAATAGTTACTTTTGTCAAGGAGTCACTGAAAGTGACTGGAATGTGGCACAAGCATGGCAGATGTCAAAGCTAGCCTTCATTCTGAAAATTACCTTAGAGCATATTTCTATGTATATCTACATTTAGGATTTTTTTTTATTGAATGTTTAGTCATATCCTGGAAGTTTTTAACATGTTTCCATTCAGATATCTACTTAATCTACTTAATCTACTATTTCTACTATATGTTTTTTTCAATATTGTCTAGATTTCTGCCTATAAGGAAAAAAAATAGTTGTTACTGATTAGGTTTACAACCTAAACATATATTAGAAATGAAACATTTAAATTAGATCACTTTCCTTGAGTATTTGTCTCTTTGAATTTAATGTTAGCTTCTCTCAATGTTTGCTTTATAAACAGACTTTAGCACATAAATCTAGACTAAAATTAATGTTGTTCCAAATGCACATGAATCAATTTAATTCAATGTCTGGCAGGATTCAAACTATGCATCTTTCTTTAGCTACCTCATACAGTACAGATATTGACTTGCAAGGACCAACCATAATAAATAATTGATTTGAATCCATGGTTGCACACTTGGAATTTTATTTCTTTTATGTTTTGCATTTTGAATAGGCTATACTTAAATTTTAATTGTTTTGTTGTACAATAGTTGTGTATTGTTTAAAACTCACATTCTCTGAGTTGCATTCCTCTCTCTTTGTATTAAAATATATTTTGATCTGTTTTGTTCCAAGCTTCAGTACTTTGCTTTCAGTCATTTATAAAAGTCTAAATGATTGCCATAATCTTTGATATTAAAATAATGAAAAAATATTCTTCCACTCAAGTAGTTAACCTATATTTTTCTCTCAACTTTCTGAGAGGAAAACATAGGTTTTTCAATACTCTCACAATATATTTTAATGCTTATGTAATATCCTTTATTATAAAGGAATCAATTATTTGCAGTGCTATATGCCACATATAGCAATTGAAAAAATTCTATTTTTACAATTGAAAAACACCTAAACTGTTTGCAAAACATAAAAAATATGCATTTTACTAATGAGTGCTAGGTACAAGAGATACAAAGGTGAAAAAAACATAGTATTTGTCCTTGAGCTGCTCAAAGACTAATAAGGTGATCAGGTAAGCATTTTTTAAAAAGCAACTTTTAATGCAACCTATTCAGTCCTATAAAAATATGAATGGTAACTATAATTGTAAAACATCATCTATTGATCTTATAAAGATTCTTGTACATATTTTATGACTATGTACTAAGAGGAAAGATTTCCTATAGGAAATGAACCATTCTTGAACTAGATCAGAGCATTATATTATAGAATATTTTGATTAATTTAAATTATATTCTCAACTGACAAAAATTATTTAAAAAAATTATTGTGGCATACTGTGTGCCTTGATCTGTGTTACTTTATGTGGGTTACTCTATTTAATATTCACCATAAACTTAAGTAAGGTTTACTATTTATGATTAAATTATACTTTAAAAATTTTGTAAACTAAAGAGAATTTATAAAATGTTTTCAAAATACATTTCTGTTATAACCAATAGACATGATAAATATGAATATTCATGACTTATGTGACATCATTATCCTCAACATTTTTAGATAAAAGAATATTATTTATAGCACAAGATAGAATAACTAAAATTAACCTAAATTTGCATAGTAATACTAGTGAAAATTATGTTTAAGTAAGTAAATACAATGGGCTCATTCTTAAAGGGAAAACAGTCCCAGTATTACACTGTCAACCCTGTAAAGAGCATGAGATTTTAACATGCCAGCACACAAGCTAATTTCTCAGTTTTGTGTAAAACTAAGGTACCACTTGTGATAGTTAAGCCTGATTTCTACTTGATTAGATTGAGACATGCCTAGGGACTCAGTAAAACACACATCTGAGTATGTCTGTGAGGATATTTTCAGAGATGATGGGCATGTGGTGAGCAAATTGAGGCTGAATGTGGGTGTCCCCACCATACAATAGGCTGAAAGTCCAGATGGAACAATAAGTGGAAGGAAGAATGAGACTGACAATGCCTGCCAGGTTGATACTTATTGAGCTGGTGAAGTTTTTGTAGCTGCCATAGCCTACAGGCCTTAATTCCAGCTTTTTCAGCCTCTGAATGTGGTCTCACACCAGCGACTCTCCTGAGAACTTCCAGCCCTCCAGCCTTAGACTCCATTGCATCCTTGGTTCTTCTTATTTCAAGTCTGCCAGCTTCTTGGACTGAGCAGCTACTATGGTAGTTTCTCTGGACCACCACCTTTCAGATGGCACTTGTAGGACTATCTGGTCTCTGATCATTTAATAAATTTTAAATTACAGTCACACACTGTTATTGATAGGTTCTGCTCTGCTAAAGAAGACTGACTAATATACTCCTGAAGCTGATTTGGCTGAGCTCCATTTTTTTAAAATCAATTTTATTTTTATTGTATTAATACAAATGAATAGCCTCCCAAAATGCTGAGATTAGACGTGTGTGCTACCAACCCTGGCTCACAAATATATTATTTTCTTCTCTCTCTTTTATTGGTATATATTTTTGATACATAATAAGAACACTCATCATGGGGATCATGGTAATATTATATAGATTTTACTTCTCCAAGCCCTCCCCTTCTCTCCCTCCCATCTTGCCCTTTCCCCACACTGCTTACCCATGTCCACAAAGACTGTCTTCTGGTTTACTACTCTTTATGTTTTATTTTGCTTTTTGAGTTATTTATACTTTGGGATTCTCATATACGAGAATCCATATGATATTTAATCTCATGTGCCTCATTTATTTTACTTAGGATTATGGTCTCAAGTTGCAACCATTTTTCTACAAATGACTCAAATTTAGCCTTCTTTATGGCTGAGTAGTACTCAATGGTGTATATATACCAAATTGTCCTTATCCAGTCGACTGCTGATGGGCATGTAGGCTGCTTCCAAGAATTAGCCATATGAGGTTTGCTGATATAAACATGAATATGTGCGTATCATTCTAATAATAAATTTTATTCCTTCTTTCCTGCCCTTCCCTTCTTTTTTCCTTCCTCTTCTATTTCTCACTCTCTCCATTTCCTCTTATAGAATTCTACCAACAACTATACAATATTAAAACACTATATGCATGTTTAATAGTAATTTGATAACTTCTCTGCTAGATGCTAATTGCAACAAGAATTAATTATAATGTTTCCTTACTTTTTTATACAATATTAATGTACCTTGCTTTTTCATGATTATGATAATATTTAGTACTGAACTTCAATACCTGTACATTTCTTTCTCATATGATAAATCAATAAGTAGAGAATCAAAGCTGGGTATAATGTAGAACTAATATTATTCTATAAAAATAATTAACAAATTAAACAATGATTATAAGTACCACATCCTTTGAGAAAATTGGCAAATAGTGTTTAAACAAACAAGATAAAACACACAGAAAAGCACTTCATTAAATCTAATACAGGTTCAAAATTAAATGACAGAATGTTTTTGTTACACTTTTCAAAAATCAGTCTTTTCTGAACATTTGAAAGATCTTAAACTTTTTTAAATTGTGGGCTTCATTAATTACCAAAAATAAGTGAAGCTCAAAACTGTATTCTTGTGGGACTGTAAGGGGATTTTACATTCCCTCATGAAACTAACAAAAGGCCAGGGCATGGTTTGTATTCTAGAAAGTTGGAGCAATATTTATGAAATTACATATAAGATTCACATGTGAAAATACATTGGCAGATGGGAATTAAGGAGACCTTAGTGTATAGACACCTCTCTGAATATTAAATCTAATTCTTCTTGAAAAACCCATTTGTTCTTTTAGTCTCTCATGACATTATTTAGGTAATTTCCATATGTTTTCACTAGATTTAAGCTATCTTAATACAATAAAATAATATAAAATAGTGCTTCTTAAATTTCCATGGAATCATAGAAAGGATGGAAGTTCTAATACACAGAAATATTCTTCTTTACATTATCTATTTGCAAGAGTTCTCTAGAGAAAGAGGTGAGAAGTTTTTATAGCTTTACCTGTCAGCAATGATAAATGTAACTATCAGAAAAAAATGTAGATGCTGAAGGAAACATCCCTACAGTATAAAAGTATTCATTAAATTTTAGAAATATTCTTACCTATTTCTTATTGAATAAATAAAATTTTAAAATAAAAACTGTGTAAAATTGGGTGAAGTTGGAGGAAACATTTTATTAAGAATCTACTTACTTATGTGTGTTTGTATTATATTTCCATTATTCTATATAAATAATTTGAATTCAAAAGATTATTACCATAAACTACCAATTGTCAATTCAAAAAATATGACAATATATTTGATCCTAGAAAAATGGTACGTGTAATAGTAAAATATTCAATACTAAATGTGAGAAATAAATTACAAAATTTTTTCAATTGTGAGCATTAGCTGTAAGTCAATTATATTCAAGATATCCATATTACTTATAAGGAAATGTTTTTAACATAGAAAGACAAATAGTGATAAATACTTTTTTAAATATAGGGATAACTTTGACTATGAGAACAAAATATATCTTATAATGACAATGAGAGACAAATTACAGTTCAAGGAAGGTAGACTGATACAATAAAGGATGGTCTCTAAGAGTAACTGCTGTATTCCATCACTACTCCAAATTAAGAGACAACATTGATATAGGATTTGGGGAAAGGATATGTTTTAGGTAAAGTTTTTAAAAACCATGGTTTGGTAGTCTCAGCAAAGCAGGCCTGCTTGTAAAGTGTTTAATATCAGGTCTCAGATGCTTAGCTGCACCAAGATACTATTTTTCTTGAAAACTGAAATGTTAAACATGGAATGTTGTACTTGGAAACACATTTGAAGGCTTGTTCTCTTACTCAAAGTGGAGAATTCTTCTCTGTGTTAAAAATTACTCAGATCTTTCAAGCAAGAGTGCAGTGTTCCACAGTTTTATGATTTCAAAAAGCAATGTTTCTGAAAATCCATGACTATAGAGAATAATCACTGAGCTTATGTCTTTATGTTAACTGACACAAATGGTATTAACAAGTTTACATTTTAGAAAAGTTTTGATTTATTTTTTCCTATGTTTAACAAAAGAAAATTGCATCATGTTGTACTGTTTAATGATGATAATATTTGTTTATATCTTCTTGTAATAAAGTAAGCATTGCTCCATTCATCTCTACTAATGTTACATGGAAAAACCAAAGGTCAGCCTGATATTTTTTTCAAATGACATTTTTCTACATGTGCACAATATAATTTCTTATTTTAAAACTTATGATGTCTCTCTGGTCATCAGTGTAAATTTGGTGGTTATTTCACTTAGTCAAGTGTGTATCATTGCTCATAGGAATATAACATACAAAGTTATATTGGGCTCTCAATTAAGCATGAGTTTAGGAAATTATACTTTTTTCTGAATACTAACCTAGTTATTTTACCTTCCTTACTCTATTCAGCTGACTTCCTCAGCAATCTTCTCTTTTTTAAGGATGAGTCAGATAAAAATAATTATGTTCTTGTATCCCATTTTTAATAGTTTGCAGTGGAGGATGATCTTTTCCTGGGCATTCCTGTCTTCTTATCTTCCAGAGGATCATGTGTTGTTTGTTGTGTTTTGGGGGGATGTTCCACAGAATCGTTTATTATTGTTGTGGTATGATTACCTCTGTGAATATATGGTCATTATTTTTTACCAAACTATTGCTAAAGCAAGCCAAATGAGAATTCAGGGACTGTCTGTTCATTCTCCTAAGATGTTGTTGGGGAAGTAGGAATGATTACACTCTCACTTCTGGCTGAGCTGTCCACTTTTCTTTCCATATGTTGAATTTAGGGCATGCTAATATGCACCTTTATGAATTGTATAGTGCACCTTCTTTTTAAGCTTGATTTATTTGGTGTTGGTATAAACTTATGGGCAAAACACTCTGCCAATATTTTTTTCTTTCCATAGCCTCTACTATGAGGTTTTCAAAGCTTTGTCTTTCTATGGCAGATGATGACATCTACCATATTTTTGGATGTGAGGTGTTGGAAGAAAGAAAATTGTATACATAAGTAGTAATGAAATTATTAAGTTGCTGAATTTGTTAAGTAGTTCCCCACCATAGTATTAATTACTGAGTTATTACTCATCTCTTCATTTTTTATGGAACAGTATAATGTTGAAAACCCGCAAAGCTTTTTATCATGTTATCAGAACCCATCAACTTTTTCTTAGTCACACAACTTTAGTTTACCCTTCACTAAAGTGGCTCAAAACACTTCTCATTTTGTTTCTAAGTCTTATAATAATTAAATCACTGTGAATGTGAGTAAAAGTTGCAAAATGTTTAACAAAGATACATATTTTGATCTCTCTCTCTCCTCCTCCTCTTCTCTTTCTCATCTGTTTTTGAGATGCTAGAGATTGAACCCAGCATCTGTGTGTGCAAGTTGTGTTATCCCTGAGCTGTATCCCCAGCCTTTATTTATTATTTATTTATATATTTATTTATTTATTTCACCTGTCCTTCTCTTTTTTCCTTTCTCTCACTGATCATGTGCAGACTCTGTCTCTCTCTCTCTCACACACACACACTTACCAAACAATATACTATATCTTATTCATGTTTATAAATGCATATCATATACATTATATAATATTAAATATTTGTAGAAATAATCATATGGTGTGTACATTTCCATTTTGGCTTTCATGTTTCTTATATATAGTATAAAAAGAAATAAAATACTCCTTGAATTATAATGGGGTTATATCTTGATAAATACATTTATAAGTAGAAAATATTGCAAAATCACACTGCCTTTTATGGACCTTGTTTATTGAATACCATAGCTTAACAACACAGTGAATTGTGAAATATGGGTCGTTTATCTTCACAATGATGTGACTGAGAGCTGCCCAACATCATGAGAGAATCATAATAAATATTACTAGACTGGGAAAATCAGAATTAAAATTTTGAAGAATGGTTTCTACTGAATGTATGTTGCCTTCAAATGTTTTCAAAATAAAAAACAAAATATAAATATGACCACCGCAAGTGAGGAATTGTACAATGTAGAGAAGTGTGGAATTTTCATTCAGTGCCCTTTTGATTATGTGCTTACATTTCCTGTAAGTTCATCTGAGGTTCAAATACAAACTTTTTAAAAATACTTGATTTGAATTCTCAAAAGCCACTCTTTATTTTGTGAGTCTTTATACTTGGAATAAACTTTATCTTATTTTAAATATCCAATTATATGTGATCAAGTGTTCATTTCAGAATGCCTACATTTGAACCTTCGTGCTTGCTCTTACCCTAAAGTCCTGTTAGTCCTCTTCTGCTGTTTATAATCTTAACTATGGGATCACAAGTATTCACAACTGTTTTACTTTGTTTAGTTTCTTTTAAATCCAGAACTCCATTCTGTTGAATTCTATATTTTACTATTTCTTTATTTCTTCATTGCAAACCTCTCCCAGATGATGGCTGACCTTCTCATACCAACTGTTCCTGCAAAAACTTTCTCAATGATTTTAGCCAGTTATGATTGACTTAAAAATAACTTTCCTTATAAATACACATACCTCTGATTAATATTAAATATTTCACAGAATAACAATTCACCAAATTTATTGTCACCTCATCAAAGTTTTACTAAAAGTTATATTATATACTTACTAAAAGGTATATTATATACTTATATACTCTTATATATACTATTACTAAAAGGTATATTGTATACTAAAAGGTATTGTAGGAAATGGATAATTTTAATCTTGCTGTTTGTTTTTTGTTCTATAGAAATTTCACTATGTAACTTAGTTTTATTTTATAACATTATTTCTTCCATGTGAGTTATAAATTGAGATTAAAATACAAGAACAAAAAAATAATGAAGATAAATTAGAAAGCTAAAACTACTTATCTGGCTCTTTTTATATAAACTTAGGCTCTTTTGTTATTTATGTATTTACTTATTTATTTTTGGTACTGCTGAAGATCATACCCAGGGTCTTGACCATACCACAAAAATTCTCTACCAGTGAGCTACAGCCCCACCTCCTCTTTTTATATAAAATTCCCTTAAAGTATCATGCTTTCACCTGAAGCAGTATGTTCAGCAAACTAACATCAATTAGAAATTTCCCATATTCAATATACTCCTGATGAATAGTGGAAAATAAGAAATGTTACAAATGATATAATCAATGGATTTCAATGAAAAGTGATTTTTTTTGGCATATGTATAATGGGAAAAAGCCATTTCTTTATCTTATTTTTCACCATGGGTAATGTCTTTATGAGATTATGATATTTAGTGTCTTATTTTCATAAAAATTACAATTTATATGTAAACAGTAATAGGAGAAATAGCAAAAATAAATCAATACCTCAAACAGAAGAACAATGTTCATACAATAGTAAATCTTAATGCCATAGATCATTAATAAGCCATAAATTTGTATTCAATCTTAGATCAATGATGCCATACAATGACAATTTCAATGAATTGAACCAGAACACATAATAAAATAGAACACGAATGAAAATAAAAGATATTTTAGTATTGTCTTGGGTATGGAAGTGTCTGGTAACACTATTTTTATTTTTATATTCTCAAAGGCTAATTACATTATTAAGAAAATAACAAAGTAAAATATAAACTATGTAAGGTAATAGAATATAAATTTCTTAATTATCATCTGATACTTCAATGTTTTATACTGTCAAAATATGACAATTAATTTTTATTTTTGTAGTGGTATATATATAAAACTATTAAAAGTATATGAAGATTTAGATAATGAAAAGCACAATCTATTACAGAGCAACACTTAAAATATTAGCGGACATTATCAAAGATTAGAAATGTACATCATGACTCTCTATGCGTATATTATCCCAAAATGCCATATTTAAAAATAAAAATGATATTTATATATTAAATTATTTTGACTAAAATATCTACTGTCATTTTCACCTAGGTTCTGCCATACCTAGATGTAACCTTAAAACATGTCAGCAGGTTGTAATTTAAAATTATGCAGGTAAAGTTATGCTTTTAAAGAAATTGAGAAATTTAAGTTTAATAAAAATATTATTCTTTATTCCACAAAATGTTTCCCATCTTCTTTTCAAATTAACTATGTAAGTAATGTGAATAACTATTTATATTTCAGATTTTGACTAAATATCATATTTAAGCCATGTATATGAAAGTTGATTCAGTTGATGCATGCATTTTTCAAAATATGCTTCGTACTATTTTCCCAGAAGGAGAAATCAGAAAAGGAATATATCAAGGTGAGCAAAGACTAAAAATATAATCTAATATCACTGGTAGATTAATGGTCAACTTGTATAACCCAGCTGAATCTGCATGGTTCTGAGCGTGAAAGGCCCACCTGAGGATTGTTGCCACCAGCATAATAACAGAACTGGAAGGGAAGATAGTGTGCTGTTGATCTCCTGGAGAAGCTTGTCCAGCTGGTTTTCCTGATACGAACCCAGCTGTTCTCATTATCAAGGAATCCCAGTCCTCACTGTCACTGAGGACAGCTGTGGTTTTTTTGGGAAAGCTCTGGTCCTTATCTTGAACATCACTTCCTGGCTCCAGTGCAGATCCCTCAGCCTGCTGGCACAGATCTTTCATCCCTCTGGCACAGACTTTCTGGCTTCCACCACTGATCCCTGGACCTTCCCAGTGTAGATTCTTGAAACCAACTTGCATGAGACATTGTCGTGGGTTCTAGGCCTCCAGTTGGACTCATAGAGGAAAATGCCACAGGCTCTAGGTCTTCTGCTGGATTCCTGTAGGATGCTGTCATGGGATCCAGGCCCTCAGCTGGATTCTTTGGGTCTCTGGTGCATGGACAGAACTCCTGCACTCTTCGTTTGGGTGATTGTTTGGGTGAATATTATAAATTAATTCTATAAATTATGTGTCCTGTATTAAATCTATTCCCTTGCAAATCCTGACTACAAAAATGTCCATTTCATTTATTCCTCTTAGTAACCTGTCACTTATCTCTGTTAGCATTCCATTACTGTAAAAATGCCATAGATAATTACTTTTTAACAAGAACAGTTTCATTCTAGCTGACCTTTTTGGAGGTTCCAGGGCCTGATCATCCAGACCCCATAAGATGTAGGCCCCTGATGTGGGGGCAGTGCATCATGGCAGGACTCGCTGACAAAGCTAAATTAATTTACTGCATGGTGAAAAAGCAAAAGAGAAAGAAAAATGAACATAATATGGTCTTACTACTCCTTTCAAAGGAACAAACATAGTTGCCTTATGAACTTGCTTGAGTCCCCATCTCTTAATTTTTACACCACCTCCCAACAGTCCCAAAGTGGGACCCTTAACATGGGCCTTTGAAGACATTTCAGATCCAAACTATAGCATTTCCTAATAATTACATAAGTTTTTCCTCTCTTTCCCTCTTCTCATACACAGTAATTAAAAGCCATTAGTAGAGACCACATAAAGCATGCTAAAGAAAATCTAGTCAGAACATAGAAAAGAAGGTGAAAGAAACTGGGTCTCATAATGACCTCACTAAATGAAGCTGACTACCGGACCTAAACCACCTGACTATCAGGTTAGTATGACAGGGTAATAAGAGCCATATTGAATCTATTGTTTTAGGCCTATTTGGAAATAATTGCTACTAAATACAAGAACATACTTCTTAATGACTGGGAAAGGAAACATAGCAATGTTGTAATGTTGTAATTAATTAAAGCTGTTAAATATTTTTCTTATAGTTAACTATGTGAATTCATTTATTAAACTAATGTTACTAGATTAACAGCTGGTTTTCTAAAGAATGGACGTTGTGTGCCTTTATGAGTACAACCTCTTAATAGAATAAAGAGTTTTGAAGTTATTCAACTAGGAGAGGATAACATATCCATTTTCTATATTTTTAAGCCATGATATTTCCCTTATTGGAAATGAGGTATAGAGGGTGGAAGGAGAATCTATGAAAGCTAGGCAAAAATAAAAATAATATAACATAGTTTTTTTTCTAATGTGGGATGAGCTACTTAAATTCTAAACTGAAGTAATACTAGTGATATTCATGTTTAATAATTTATATTGATAGTTTAACCTGTATAACTTTTACCATGTTTTTATCAGTCTTATATAATAGACAGAGTGGGATTAATACAAAATAATTGTAAGAATAATGTCACAAAATCATGGATCTTTTGAATAATATTTTAAATGGATAATATGTTTAATGATTAATACTTGAACATTAGAGTTCTAATTTGATGCATAAGTACTAAACAGTATATAAGTGTGTTGTTTGGGCTATGTAATGTATTTTGTTTTAGGTATGAAAACTGCCACAAAATAGGATGAAGCCTATTTTTATTTCGAATATCTAATATCCACATCTCAATTTACTGTGTTTAATACATTTTATCTCTCTGTTGTGAACAATATATTACTATATTACAGATGACAGAAAAATAATAGTTCTCTTTAAAAATAAATTGGTTTTCAACCATATCTGTTCAATATTCTAGATAGACTAGTATTATATGAAATGTCTATCAATAGTCAAAATTTAGCAGTTTATATATTAGATATTAAGCTGAAATAAATGAGTTTTATGAATATGTGTACTAATACTACATTACCATATTTTAACATGCTACATCATTACAAAATAGAAATAAAAGTCTTATTTTAATGGTTCAAAAGACCTCTATCATTGTTATTATATGAAAGTTCCATAACTATAAGTACACTTGATATCATAGTTGATTTTGTACTGTAAAACAAGTAAACTAAGACTGAGAAACTTAGAAGAACAGAAATTTATTTCTGACTGTCCTGAGGTTGAGAAGTCTAATATCAAAGAGCCTGCACTGGATTGGTGAGGGCTTTCTTCATGCATCTCACATAGCAGAAAATAGAAATGCAAACTACCTGAAAGCTAAATGAAGCCTCTTTTGTAAGAGCTGTAAGCATTTCATGAAGTAAAAGCCATCATCACCTAATTGTCTCTTAAAGGCCCTACCTTTTATTACTATCATAATGACAATAGTGGAATTTTAATGGAGGAACACACAAACCCATATTACTTAAATAGCAATTGATAATTTTACCTATAATTTTTCTGGGTGCAGAAATCATTGTTGGCTCATTTATCAGAAATATCTTAAAATACATTTGTAGGCTATTTGCAAATACAAATGATCCCCTTTAAACATGTGCAGTCACTAAAATCCTTTTGTATGTTTGAAATCAAAATTTCAGTCACTAGATGTGCACGTGCCTAGCAAAGGCAGATTAAGATAATGTTCTGCCCTCTTTCAACTCTTACACTGTAAACAAGTTCCTTCCTCCCCTCCATCTAGTGTCATGATTTTTACAATGGTGCTTTTTAGCTGGTGGTTGCATTACTTAAAATTACACAGTTATACTGTAGTGTTACTAAATATGAGAATGTCATGATATATTGTATGACAAATTATTTTGTTATACAAAGTAATTGCTATATTCAGGAATGAATCATAGTGTTATCAGTCTTTGTTTTGGTGATATCTTACTCAGAACTTTTTAAAAATTTGCATTTATTATTCTATAGGAAATCTTCACCTAGCTTAAGGCTCCACTGATTCTTCATATTTTCTTCTAGGTGTCTTATAAATAGATATTTCTTAGATTTACACCTATGATGTCATTGTGTTAATTTTTAGTTCATTGTGAGAAATGTGTAGAGAGTTTTCATTTTATATGTGTAAGTCCAGTCATTACAGCACCATGAGTTGAAAAACGTGCCCTATTTCCATTGAATTGTTATTGTTCTTTCTACATTCAAATGGTTTATGCATCGATTTTTTAAATGTTACTAATTGATTTGTCCTTTTGCCCATATAATATTTTTCAACTAGGTTTATTAGAAGTGTTAATGTCTGAAAACATGATCCTAGAATTTTTATTTTTAATTTTTTTCTTTGGATATTCTATCTACTTGTCAATTAAATGACTTCATCTGAATATGACTTTGTTTTATAAATTTAAATATCTAGGCAATTCTTTTTTTTTTTTTTTTTTTGGTGGGTACCGGGGGGACGACCTCAGGACCTCGCGCGCCAACAGGCACCCGTGCCGCTGAGCGATATCACCGGCCCCTTTTTCGTATGTGGGTTCCGGGAGTCGAACTCGGGCCTTCGCGCTTGCAAGGCAGGCGCTTAAGCCGCTGAGCCGTCTCACCGGCCCTAGGCAATTCTTATGTAGGATTTGTGAAGTTTTCTCAGATAGTGACATAATTCTAATATGTATTGATAATAGTAAAGGATATAACAGTATTTTCAAAATTAGTTTTAATTTCCAACAAATATAAATTGCATGTGCCAAGATTCATTCCAGGGTGTATGTATGTACATAGAAGTGATCATATGTGTGTGAATTATATACATTTTTTATATTGAATCAGGTAGTCGTGTTTGCATATAGACATTAGTGAAACACCTTTATATTTCCTTCAGTCTCCATCTAATGACTTTTAAAGTATGTTTTCATGTTCCTGAATGTTTAGATTTTCTTCACTAAACACAGAACCCTACTTTAAATGCTGTAGAACATGTGGAGAATCATATGAATAGTTTATTGCATATAAGCATTTAAATAAATTAACTTATTTTTAAATAATTTTGTTTCTTGCATCATTACTTTTTTCCTAATTTGCCATGTTTTTTTTTATTTTATTTTATTTTTATTTTTTCATCAGTTCTGGAGATTAAACCAAAAGCTTTGCATGTAGGCATATATTGGACATATCAGTTATACCCTCAGCCCTCAGGTCTTAAGAATTCCATTGACCCAGTTATTTCCATCTGGTATCTTCCTAAAAGAGCTAAAGACATCATATTACTGTGATACATGCATACATATGTTTATAGCAGCCTAACGCATAATAGCTACACCTTGGAAGTGATTTATATGTTTACCAACAGATGAAAGGATAAAGAAAATATGGTACCAATTCCACAGAAGGGATGCAAATTGTATGTACTGCACACATGTACTAATAAAAATAAATAAACAGGTCATTTTAATTATACAATCTATATTTTCAGTCTATATCTAGATCTCTCTCTCTGAAGTAATGGCCTTCAGGAAATATTTGTACATGCAGTCTTTCTTATCCCTAGAAAACATAATGAAACAATATAATTGTGTTCAAAATATCATACTACCATAGCATCTGTGGCCACTAAAGACATGAGATTAAAAACATGTAAAATTTGTAAGAAGTAAAAATTAATTCTTTTATTATTAGTGTCAGTATTTGAAATTGTTATTAAGCATTTTCTGAACTATTCTCCACTCCAGTAGATTATGATTTCACACTACTGAAATGGAACCTAAGGTATAAACATGGCTTGAAGTTAGTTGTTTGAAATTAACTTTGAAGAAAATAGAGATTTAAGAACAAAAGCTTACCCTGGGCAAGATCAGAAGAGACAAGATCAGCAGGAGTTGTAGGTGAGATTGGTCACTTGAGATTTGAGCATGCCATTAGGGAAACTTCTGAAAGCTCTGATTATTGGAAACAAAGTGTTTTCATGATGACCAGCCTTTTTCAAGAAGTACATTTGGAGCTGATGGAGTCCTGGAGTAAAGATTCTGCTTTGTAGTTTAGAAGACATTTTTCCATTAAAAAATACTTACATGCAATTGTTCAACTTCTCCTTTAAAGAGAAAGGCAATGCAAAAACCCTAAAATATTATCTGGAAGAGAGATTGAATTAAGTACTTGACTTTGAATGCATGCATTGGATATGCTACATAATTGTTCTTTGCATAATCTGTGACATTTATAAATTTGTCTTTACTTTCAAAAACTTTGATTTTCATGGGTCTTTTTCATCATTATATTAACACACTCACCATTTCTAAATCCTTTTTTTGGGGGGCTGGGAATTGAACTCATTACTTTGCACTTACCAGGCAGGCACTGTGCCACTGAGCTATATCCCCAGCCATTTTTAAATCCTGTGTCCCCAAAAAATATATGATTATTTTCTAATTTTAACTTTTTCTTTTTTTCTGATCTAAATTTATTCTCAAATTTTAACACCCGATATTGTTATTATTGCTATTGGAACTTCCTTTCTTAACAAAAATTACTCATTTATTGGCCTGAGCTTCTGATTTATCGTTAGCATCAGTTATACCTAAAAAAAAAACTCTTAAATCCAGATGTCACCATTTACATGTGAGATATTAGAAGATGAGTTGAACCAGATATTTATACAAATATTTAGCTTAATTTTTAATAATTATAGCCATGCATCATACTTCATTTTCTGTTTCAGGAAATATACAAGGATCTTATTTGTTAGGGCTATATAAAGTTAAGAGTAAAATCTGATTTCAAATATTATTTCCTAAGAAAGGAGATTCATTTAAATGATTTTGGTTCTGTTTTCCCACCTGCAAAATGTATATAATACTAGCATCTGTCTCATAGAATTATTGTGGGTAGTAACTAAGTGTCTCATTCACTGCCATTCAAATAGTAACCATTTGGCAAAGAATAGCTATTATTAGTAGCAGTAGCATCAGCAGTAGCTGAAGTACTAGTAATTCTGTTTTCACATCTATAAATTTGTAGGGTAAATAATCTATGCCACTGTACACAAGTGAGGGGTTGAAATGATAAAATATTGTTCAATAACACAAAGCTCATTAGAGTATCTTACAAATATTTCTGTAAAGAAGTTTTAAATGGTGTTGGAATGGAGAAAATCAAAATTTATTTTTTATAGAACTTTAAAAATTTGATGAAGGTGAACTTCAAATGCTATCCAACTCCTGGATATCACTTGAATATTTTAGTGAGTGCTATAAGACTTTATCATAGTTTTGAGCAATTCAGTGGAGAAATGTGCAATCTTTTCCACATATCTTATCACGTGTCATTTCTGTATGTTCTGATGTTGAGGGGTAAAACTCAATATGTTCTAAGAAATATTACTCTTAAGATGTTGTTGGATAAGGTAGATTTTCTTCAGGTACCTATACTGACAATACTTCTAGGAACATTCAGATTGCTACATATTTCTCTAGAACCAATACCTTGGGAACATTATCTTCTCTGTGTATTTAATAATTTTCTATTTCTTTAGGGTGAAGTAAAATCCAGTAGACTTATATTTCATTTTATGTTTTACAGACTGCAGAAATTTTCATTTACATCTTAAGCACATCAGTTGTAATATTTTGTTTTAATAGTAAAATGCCACTATGTATGTTTCTCTCTTTCCCTCTCTCTCCTCTCTCTGAATGTTTGTTTGAACTTATGCTTTATGTTAGGCACAAAAGCAACCTAATAATTTTTCTCTAAAGGCTTAGTCATTGCTTTATTTTGGATGGGAAGTGTCTCCCAAACACTCACATGTTAAAGTGTTAGTCTTGGCCATTGGGAGTTAGTGGCACATTTAAGAGGTGGAGTATTGTGCAAGGAAGTCAGGGCCTAGAGGTAGGACTGTGAATGGGGTATTGGGGTCTAGAGTCCCCTTTTTCATCTTGCTTTTTGCTTCCTGGCTGCAATGGAGTGAGTTCCTTCTTCCATCACATGGTCCTGCTGTGATGCACTGCCTCTCCATGGCCTCATAAGCAGCGGGTCAATTAACTATGAAGGAATAGCTTCATAGTGTGATTAAAAAATTTTTCTCCTTTTAAGATGATTATTTCAAGGATTTTGTAACAGTTATGCAAAAGCTGTTAAGCCAGTCACCATATTATCTTCTTGTTCCTTAGAAAATTTTTGTTAAATAGTTTATAAACACACACACACACACACACATTTAAAAACACAAGACAACAACAAAGGAAACAATCAAAAGAACAAAGAGACAATCTACAGAATAGGAGAAAATATCTGTAATCTATTTGTCCAATACAGGGATAACATTCCAAAAATAAAAAGAATTCAACAGCTAAAAATGAAATAATCCAACCAAAAATGGGCACATGACCTAAACAAACATTTTCAAAACAAAATATGCAGGTGACCAACAAATATATAAAATATGCTCAATATAACCAATTTTCAGAGAAATGCAAATCAAAAGCACAGTGAGATATAGCCTCACTCCACTTTGAATGGTTGTTATCAAGAAGAGAAAAAACTGCTAGCAAGAATGCAGAGAAAGGGGAACTTCAGTTAATAGAAACCATTTAGTATAGCCATTATGGAGTTTCCTGAAAAAAAAACTAGAAATATAACTCCAACGTCATCCAGCAATCCTTCTGCTGAAGATACTTCTAAAGGAAATGAACTTACTATGTGGAAGAGACATCTGCACTACCATGCTTATTGTAGCATTATTCACAGTAGACAAGATATGGCACTAAGTTGAGTGTCTGTCTTTGTATAATTAAAGAAAATGGAATATATATTGAATATATATTTAGTATAATTATCAGCTATAAAGAGAACATGGCATATAAATACTGTATAAGAATAAAAATAATGTAATTCTGTAATTTTCATTGTGGAATTATGGATAGAACTAGAAGACATTGTATTAAAGTGAAATACAATCAAGTACAGAAAAATCAGCCATGCTCTCATTTATATACAGTAAGTCTTCAACTTATGAACATTTAAATTGCAAACTTTCACATATTTGAACAGGCTTCACATTTTGAACATTTGTAAATGTAAATAAATTGCAAAAGTAGCTTACATTATTTATAGTTGTACTGTATTGTACACAATTTTAAGGTAATTGCAAAAGCAAAAAAATAATTTACAGTATTTTTGTGTGTGCATATTTGTTTTATTTTTATGCTTTACATTGTGTATTTGTGGCAAAGGTGTATAAGACTCACTTTGTAGGGCTTGTGAAAAAATCTGATTTAAGAATGCTCTCCCAGAACAAAAAGTTTTCATAAGTCGGTAACTTCTTGTATCAAAATTTAAAAGGTGATCTACTAGAAGGTGACAGTAGATAAGTGGTTACTAGATACTAGGAAGGGTGTTAGGGAGGAAGGATATATAGAGAAAGTGCAATTGGACAGGAGTAAGAACTTCAAATGTTTGATAAGTAGTAGAAAACTGACAATTAACTGTATAATTCAAAATAGTTTGCAGAAGGTATTTGAATATTCTCAATGCAAAAAAATGATAAATATATCTCATAATGGATATGTCATTCACCCTATGATCAACACATGTATATATGTATTGAAATGGCATATTTTACCCTTGAAGTATGTACATATACGATGTATCAATTGAAATAAAAATATAATTTTGAAGGGTACAAAATATATACCAAAAATTTTGAGATTTCTTTTAATTAACAACAGTCAGTTTTCCAAATCATGAATGGAGGAAGAACTTAGTAAATATGTCATGTTACCTATTTATGTATCAGAAATTGTTTCAGAATACAATTTTCATGTGGGATAATGCCACTCCTTCAAATATAAACCCCTTTCTTCCCTTGCCCTATTCTAAACATCCTAGTCAGCCATGAACCATCAATAGGTACTTGTGTACCACACTCAAATGACTTTTACATCAAGTCAACAATAGCATGACTGAAACCATATTTTCCTGGCCAGTTGATGAGTATGCCATGTGGGACAGAGTTAAAAGACTTCGTGAGGTCAAGCTCAATTACACTTATTGTAGGTTGAAGGAACCTAGCCCATTATTCTGTCATAGTGAAAAACACATTTGGTTTGACAATGATTTGTACTCAAGTCGTGCTATTTATAACTGAGCACTTTGCTATCCTCAAAGGGTTTGCAAATTGGCCCTTGAATAATGGACAGTACTTTTCACCACTTAAGTTAAAGTAAGTAGACTATAGTATACAGCACAATTTTTCTCCTTTAAAAGTAGTTTCTTCTTGTTAAAGCTTGTGAAAATAATAATCAGAATGTATACTTCCATGAGATTCTATCTGTACTAATATATTTTATAGTGAAATGTTTTAATACATGTAAATTTGTAATATTATAAAATAAATGATTAAGCAGTCTGTGGCTATAATATGTTGCCTTTTGAGATGATTCAACTTAGTATTAAATCAGATATTTCTGTACACTCTTAGATTATTTTTTTATAATAGCTAGCTGAACAAAAAGGATCCTAATTTTCAAATCCATCCTTGCAAGATTGAAGGTTACCTACAAACTGATTAGAACTGTCAGTCCTCATGGTGTTTATTATATAGTGTTCTTATAAAAATGCTTATGAAACTATTGGTCTTTTCCTTTAACATTTGCTGTTATGCATGACTGAGTGTGTTTATATTGCTTTAAGTGTTAGATTCATTTGAAGGTAGTTTAAATACAGTTCCGGTTAAATGAGTTGCTAACAAATTATTTTCATTGAATTATTCTTGTTTACAATTAAAACCCATTATTTTCTTAATAGCTTTGCTTTCTTTCTTCTTTTTTAAATTATATCATGAATACAGGCATTAAGCATTAGAATAACATTAGTAAATCTGAATGTGTTAAGTAACCCATTACAAGATGTACATATAATGTATATGTTCAAAAATATATTTCAAAATTATAGAAGTTTAACTTCTCAGAAGTACAACTTAAGAAACTAAAACAATCTCTTTCAAAGCATATGTATTAAACCAAATTTTTTTACCACAGGCAAAAACGGATCTTTTTCAACATACTTCAATAGCAATATGTATTTATACAACAGATGTCAAATGTGTGATTATCAATTTCAACCCTGCATAATTTTTTCATAGTCCTTAGCCATAGAAAGCCCTTATTACTTGTTTTCTTTCTATTCTGCCTTTGATATAAACAGTACATTGAGGTAGAATGTAAGTATATTTAATAGTACTCTAAAGTGAAGACATTAAGTCTCATAGTGGGCCAATGGCTTTCTTTCAGTTATATAACACCAATATTATTTGACTGTATAACAATAACCACAGAATTCTAAGGTGTTTAATTATCTTTTTTTCCAATAGGCAAGTGACATATTATGCTTTACTTTTCTAGCTGATCTAACATTATAGGAGTGTTTTCCATTATCTGTTGCTTGTGAGGACATTGACATTTAGTGTATCCTAACGGAATTATTTATTATTGACTCAGCTTGTGTTAGGAAAAAAAATTCAATAAAAAGTTCTACTCAAATGTAAGATTGTATTTTTGTAGATATTTTATTTGTATCATGTGTCAATAATATTTTCTACTAAGTATCAAACATAAAAATATATGAATATAAATCATGACCAAAAAAGTGTGCATTGAATTGAAACAGGGTGAGGTGACACACACCTCTAATCCCAGCACTCTGGGAGGCTGTGTCAGATGGCTCAAAATTTTGAGCCCCATCTGGACAAGATCCTGTTTCTAAAAAGAAAAAAAAAAGAATAAATAAATAAATGTATGTATATATGTATGTTCTGGGGATGTACTCAGTATGAAGACCTTGGATCCAATTAAGTGCAATGCAAACACAAACAAAAACTAAGTAAGTAAGTAGAACAATAAATAAAACAATTATGACAAGAGTCTTAAAGATCTGGCAGAAATGGAAGAAAGAGCAAAACCTCATAAGATTAGCCTAATAAAAAGACTAGATGGGAAATTTTTCAAAGTGTTGATTCCTAAATGTTGTCTAGTAAAATTGTAGAATTAGAAATAAAAACGATTATACGGATGGTATAGATGAGCAAATTTAACTCAATTTTCAAGCAAATGACAACGTAAAAGAGAAATTTAGTTGAGGCCATGAACAAAAAAAGAAAGGAAGAAAGAAAGAAAGAAAGAAAGAAAGAAAGAAAGAAAGAAAGAAAGAAAGAAAGAAAGAAAGAAAGAAAGAAAGAAAGAAAAGAAAGAAAGAAAGAAAGAAGGAAAGAAAGAAAGAAAGAAAGAAAGAAAGAAAGAAAGAAAGAAAGAAAGAAAGAAAGAAAGAAAGAAAGAAAGAAAGAAAGAAACTGAGCTCAGAAAACTATTGTTGATTTGTGAGTAATTGACATTGTTTTTCCATTCATGGAGTGATCCTCAACCAAGAGATCCTTTTGTTTCCTCCTTGAAAGAGATAAATAGTAGACATTAGAGCTTAATTAACTTAACGATTTTGATGTTAAAAAGACAAACTAAAAATTCTCAGTGAAGAGTAAAGACGAATCTGCTCCAGGAAAAATAGGGACAATATGTTCAACTTTGACTTAATTTTTACTCCTTTTACGTAGTTTGTACATAGTTTTTCAAGCTGAATTAATTATTTTTGTATTTTTGAAGATGCTGGGTAAATCTTTATTTCTGAGATTTTCTAATTTTACTCACCTATATATCCTCCCTTCTGCAGCAAAGTGAACAGGTGTAAAATTAAGAATCGTGTTTTATACAGACAGAAATGTGCCCTAATTATTTGTTCAAAGTTTTTCTTCTTTGTCTCATTCAGATGCCATGTATTTCTCATGAAAACAATGATGTAAAATATCTTTATTGTCATGTCAAATTACTATGGAGTAGGTTGTTATTTATAAGTAACAAGGCGATTCCTATTCAATTCTTTCTATTGACACATATCAGTGACATTCATAAACAGAAGTTCATTATGGCATTTAAATTCCTGTACTACACATTGTAGGTGTTAAGGGAAAAGGGATTTTTGCCTACATTGCCCTAAGCTCATTAGCTACCTGATGTTCAGAGATACACAACTCTCCCAGGGCAAATGAGCAAATCTCAAAGCCTGAGATAATTTCAGCAGGAAATATTCTTCAAGTTGAATGTGTTTCTTTTGGATAAAATATTACATAAAATTAAAGCTGAAGATGTGAGTTTCACATGTATACTGCTTACCTGAAGAAATCAGAAGAATTAATTTTTAGATCATTGGTATCAAGATGGGAAAGCCAGTGAACCATCCAGAAGAAAGATTATGAAGCATGGTATTACCTAGGATATTTCATCAAAATGGATTCATATTTTGTCCTAAAGGTGTAAGTCCAAAAACAATTTGTTACCTGTCTTTCTCATTATTTCCAACTTGATCAAACAAAAATAGACTCAAAGTCTGATTTGCTCATATATGCAGATACTGAGACATGTTGCTAATGCTAAGATCCTAATTCATAACAAAATGAAAAAGAACCTGAATTCTGGGCCGGTGAGATAGCTCAGTGGCACCAGCACCTGCTGGCAAGCATGAGGTCTTGAGTTTGGCTCCCAGTACCCACATAAAATTAAAAAAAAAATAATAAATAAATAAATAAATCAGAATTCTAAAGAAAAAAATTCATTGACTTCCTAGAGTACTGGGCATCTATTTGTTTTTTAAATCACGAGTAGTGGGTGGTGACCTAGGGCCTGGATTTTATAATAAGGCTGGCTAAGTTTTGAATCCTGGTACAGTCACATATCCATGATATCGTTTTGACTCTGGTTAACTTGCAGAATATCTTTGTCTTTCAATTTCATTGTCTAAATAATGAAGCTAATGCTGGCCATTTTCAGCATGACAATTGTTATTAAACAAATGTTGGCTTTCATTAACTCACATATAAATGTCTTGAATGACAGAAGCATATAGCTCTGCTCTGAGTAAATAATGGTGAATGAAAGAGGCCAGTTGTTTTTTCCTTTAAAGTGACCAGGAGAAGGACAAGTGACAAATAATCATATACATAATATGTAATTAAAAATGACAAGTTCTATTAAGAAATGAATAGAGCCCAATGAATATCAAGAATGGAAACAATCTCCCTTGGATAATTTGTTTATGGAGCAATGATATTTAAAGTGAAACTGAAAGTACAAATTACACCCAGTTTGCCAACAGTGAGACACTCAGAAAACTCATTTATGTATCAAGTACTGGTTCTTAGTCCTAGAACTTTTTTTTTTGTGTGGGTACCGGGGGGTCTACCTCAGGACCTCGCATGCCAGCAGGCGCCCGTGCCGCTGAGTGATATCACCTGCCCTTTTTTCGTATGTGGGTTCCGGGAGTTGAACTCAGGCCCTCGCGCTTGCCGGGCAGGTGCTTAAGCCGCTGAGCCATCTCACCAGCCCAGTCCTAGAACTTTTTGAAGACTTAAAAGATCATTTTGTCTGTACTTGGTTAAATACAGAGAAAAAATGAGAGCAAGCAAGAAAGGAGAGAGCAAGTTTAAGCTGAGAATGTCTCTTGCTCTGCTGTATATTGCAATTGTTTGACTCTGGCTGCTGTCTTGTACATGGAGGCTAGGAGGCAAGACTAAAAATGACATACTGCATAAATACATGCAAAGGGCAGATAGAAAATTTCCCAAATTTTGACCAATAAATGAAAGCTACTATCATTGCTTAAAAAGCACATTATATACAAACTGAAACTCCACAGCATTATCAGTTATTCAATAGGCTTTTAAGTCTTTGACCAGGTCAAATTATCTGTCATCTTATCTCTTGCTACTAGAATCTTGAGTACATCTAGATAATTTTATACAACTTTTATATTGGCTGTATCAAAATTTCCTATAGCTCACAAACAGTGTCCTGTGTCCGGTATCCTGCATTCTGATTCATTATTTCATTCCCAGGAGAGTCCTCATTTCATTTTTCATGACCATTGTCTCATTCATGCCTCACTCAATTATCACTATGTAGCAGAGGATCATCACTTGGAAGTATGGCCAATTTCTCATAATTAACAATGAATATATTTTCTCATTTATAAATGAAATGAAAGGTATTCAAGTGACTCTTTTAGCAGAATCACATGGAAATGACAAACTAAAGTATTAGAAACATAGGTTAAATTATAATAAAAACTCAAAATTCAGCAAATGTAAACTGTTGTTGTTAGTTCCCATAGGGTTTTGGATTTAAGCAGATCTTTTATAAATCAAATAATTTTTAAATTTATTGTATTTTTCCGTGATAGAGTGGATATGAATTCAGAATAGAATAGTAATACTTTTCTTAATTTTACTATCAAGATTATACAGGCGTTAAAGTAATACTATGTCAAATCTTTAAGAATAATTTTAAGTATTGAGAACATGATACAAAATTTCTTCTAAGATATTATTTTCTGGGCTGGTGAGATGGCTCAGTGGCGTAAGCGCCTGCCTTGCAAGCACGAGGGCCCGAGTTTGACTCCCAGATCCCAAATACGAAAAAGGGGCCGGTGATATCGCTCAGTGGCACGGGTGCCTGTTGGCATGCAAGGTCCTGAGGTCGACCCCCCAGTACCCACAAAAAATAAAAATAAAAAAGATATTATTTTCTTTTCACTCACACCATTAATATTGCTTACTGAATGGTTAATTAGGTGATGGTTTTCTTTCCTTTTTGATTCTTTAATGGCTTCACTAATTGTCATCTTCCTTTTCATTATAAAACTACTATGGCAGTCTTGAATTTTCCACTAACAGTTACTGGTGTCTGGGTAGACAATGTGTTAAATTTGCATGGAAACCATACTTCTCAAGACTGCATTATAAATTGACTCCAAATTCTCTACCTCCTGATTGACAATGGCTCTTTTGTCTTTCATAAAATTTTAGTAGGAGAGAAGATGCAGAAGTGGGAAAAAAATGATCATTAGGAATTGTTCACTGGCCTTAGCTGTGTCTGAAATGTATGCTTATTATATAGGGTATTTTTAATGGTCTCCTAATGTCTCTGGAAAATTCAGCAAAGCATTGTGGGGAAAAATTGTCCCTTCATGATCCAGGATAGTTTGACTTTACCTGAGTCCCTTCCTGAGTTATATCTGGCCCTTTAAAATTGTTTTTGATTTTTGTTTTTATAAATTATACTACATGTGAGGAGATAAGGAAAATATAGATTCCACAAGGTACTAATGCTTTCATTGAAAGTACAAATTAAATAATAGCTTAGTATTATTTTCTGTTATATACATTTGTCGGAGTTTTTATAAGCTGAAATATAACTGGGCTAAATTGTTCTTAATTATCTCCTCCCCATTATTTTGCCTACTCCCTGTCTCCTTAGCTCCTTTCCAAAATTCAGATACTGTCTCTGCTAGAAGCCCCAATAGAGTTCTATCATCTTATTCATACAGATTTATCTCCAAATAAAAAATTCTATGCTATTTTAATTTTAGAGTTCACAAGCTAAAATGTTTTTACTGTACCTAAGGGACAAAAATAACAGAATAATATAAAATAATTCTATATATTTCATACTCAGAATTTTTTTATTAAATATATAGTATTAGTGGGGGAATTTCTGCATTAACAAATAAAACAGCTGTTTTTTTAAAGTGTGTAGCATATATGTTAGAGATCTTGAAAAGTGGAGTATAATTGAACTTTCAAAGAAGTGGATTATCTTCAATCCATCAGAACAAATTTATCAGATGTTTTTCAGCTTCTTTTGAATTTTTCTTCATTTTTCTATTGCCAGTCAACAAATATGTATTAATTGTCTGCTCTTTGCTAGTCACTGTTGATATATAGGGATAAAAATGTGACTAAAAGAAAAATACAGAGAATACATACATTAATTATATCATGGCTGCCTCAAAACATGAAAATACTGTAATACGCATAGTGTCCTGAATCTTGAACAGTTTCCTAAATCTTGGCAGCACCACACACAGCATGAAATACCAATTCATCCCACTTCTCTCTGCCTGCTAATGTCACATTCAGTTGGTGTGTAGCCCAGTTAGATGTTTGACATGCTTGGTCTGTAGTACAGCTGAGGAGCTCTTATACTATGAAGCCTTATCTTTTTCCAGATCATAAACACATTTTTCAAAATAACAGCTTTATTAAACACTCCCATCACCCTAAAAATAAGTCCATACCTGACCCACGGATATAGCTCAGCAGCACAGCACCTGCCTGGCAAGTGCAAGGTCCTGAGTTCAAATCCTGGTACCAAAAAATAAAAAATAAAAAAGTAAATAAAGTCTATACTTATTACACATTTCTCAGATCCCATGTCTCTAGGCAAGACTATATTACAATCCATACATCTTCCTATTCCTAACCTTTCATATAGCTATAATCATAGACATATACAGCTTTTTATGATTGGCTTTTTTCTATTACCATAATGTTTTCAAAGTTTATCCATGTTGAATTGTTAAAAAGGTAGGAATTAGACAAGTCATGGACAGTAGGTAAGCAGATCAAAAGAGAACAAAATCATATAATCATTCACAGAAGCTTCCCAAAGAAGGTTCTGTTTAAATTGATACTAGGGAAAAAAGGTGACTGAGATAAATAGTGAAGAAGCAGGAGTATAATAATTTTAGGCAGCCTCATAGGCATATTTATTTTTTATCTTTATTGATGTCATAAACTATTTTTTAAAAATTATAGCTTTATATATTTAAAAAACATGTGTCCGGGCAAGGAGGCAGGGGATAATAGGGCAGGTATGGATAGAAAGTAAGGCAAAAATGGAAGACTGTCATGAAATGAGACCAACATTGTAGTTAGGTGTCAGATCTTTCAAGATCTTTTATATAATTATAAAGCCTTCTACATTTATTTCAGAATAGTGGAACATAAGGAAGTGCATTAAAGCAAAATTTGAACAAAAGAATAAAATAATCAGCTTTTTTTTCTAAGGAACTGCTCTGACTGCTACAGAGACTGATTAGAAAGAGGCAAGTGTGCATTATGGTAAGCAGTTAAGTAATTACAAAAATCAAATAAAAGATGAAAATTGTTTCACAGGGAGATGATTAGAGGAATATCTAGACTAGTTGCTGTAAAAAGAAGAAAGGAAAATGTTGAGGAGACATTGTCATGAATAACTTGATGAATTATGACAGTGCTTTCTGATCCATAACTATCAGCAAGTCTGTGGAAAATATCATTAGTTCAGCATGAGGCATATTAAAGTCAAGCCATTTGTGGCTGCATTATTCAGGGTCCTCTGGAAAACCAAGTGAATGTATATGTAAAAATAAATATCCATAATGAGGAATTGGTTCACATAGTTATGGAGTATGACAAGTCCCAAGAACTAAAATCATGGAGAAACAACTTGAGGCTTGCTAAATCTCAGACTTGTTGATGTAATTACAGAATGAAGAGCAAAACACTGGAGACTGAAGGAAAAATAATATTTCAGCTGAGAAATGAAGTAATAAAAAAACATCAACCCAATCTGAACAAAGGCAGTGAAGCATGAAGGATTTTCTTTTATTCAGATGATAATCTGACTTTAGCTCCATGTGGGTTGTCAGTTGATTGGTGGCACTCATGTTAGAAAAGGTGATTACCATATGTATGTAAATGTTAAACTCATACAGAAACGCCCTCACAAAAGCTTCCAGATCAGTGATGGTGAACCTTCTAGGGACCAATGCCCAAACTGCTCATGACATCATCAACTGGCTCCACTACTATTTCTCAGCATGTACTTGGCCCCTATGTGTGCTATTACCCAATGCTCAGCTGCTGGGGTGATGCTAGTATGACTCGGCTCCCATGCCAACAGGAGGGCTCTTCATGCCATGACTGAGTAATGATTGATGAAATATCTCACTCTCAAGGCCAGAGTCAATTTGAATAAAAATATACACTGGAGTAGCTAGAGAGATGATATTATTAGATAAGTAGCTATTCAGAAAAAAATATTTGAAAAGTTGAGGGCAAGGAATATTACTGCACATTTTGGAAGTTAGTTTTTAATTGTCTAGCCTTGCACTCCTGTCTATTCTAAATCAGTGTGTGCCTTTCCCACTTCAAGCTTTCCTCATTCCTAAACTTCCAGGAGTGACTTCTTATTCAAGTTGTTATTTTGGCTAAAATGAAACATAGGAGAATGCAAATAAGAAAACACATCCAGAATGTTGAAAGGAGCATGAATAGGATTACTGAAAGAAAAACAATAAACTGACAAAATAGAAGAGAGAAGGGGAAATGGTCAAGAAAAAAATATTCTGCATTATTTTGAAGAGAATACTAGGAATAATTTTTATGCATTTGTCCATTAAAACTTTTGAGAAAACTTTGTAAAATGAAAGTAAATTCAACTTGAAATTATGCTAAATTGTTTGGATTGTTTTATTTGAACTAAAGCTGACCCAAAGCTGAACATTTCTGTGCAGTGTTGTCTTTCTTGTTTTTCTTTAAGTGTTATTTATATAGCACAATATGACAGTTGCCATTAATTATATCATATAGGAAAAGACTGTACAGTTAAAATAGAAAGGATCTAAAACTACACCCAGAAAAAAAATTCAAAAGGTAAATAAATATTTGCCAGATGAGAAGAAAACTAGCAGAATCTCAGAAAATATAAAGGGGAAAAGGAAAAAAGAAGCAGAACACTGTAACATATTGTAAGAGAATTCAAAGAAGTGTTTCAAAGTTTCCTCCTAAACCCTCAACCAATAAACCTTGATTTTACATTCTCTTCTCCTGCTTCAATCCACTCTATCTTTCTGAAATTATGATGAATCAATTTTACTCTTATTTGCCAAACATGTCAGTTCAAAAGGGCTTTGGCTACCTTTTCCCCAATATCAATTTTTTTAGTCACTTTCCATTAAGAATCTAAATTTTTGAAAGGGCTGAAAGCTTCTTATAGGAATATGACTATGTCCCCTGAACTCTGCCTAAAACTCTGATTCTGTATGACAATTAACAAGAACTCATGTCCTGGTGTAAAGTCCGCGGAAGAGGGGTCCGAGAAAGGAGACGCTCCAAGAACCACACAGGCTCTTATGTAAAAGGCACGGGGTTCATTGAAAGGCTACACCGGCGTAGGGTCACCCAGCGAATGTGCTGAGGCGACCCTGAAGGGCAGAAGCGAGGGTTTTTTATAGGGTTGGGCATGGTAATGAGGGATAGGCAAGCAAAGTTTACAGAAGCCAATCGCAGGGAGTTAAAGGGTAGTTAGTACATTTATTGGTTATTTAGGGGAACCTATGAGCAGGGAAGTTCAGCAAATGGGCAACCAATCAGTTTGAGAAAGGCTAACAAAGGAGCCCGGGCACGGGAATGCAGCCCGCGTGGGCTTGGGTCACTGACCAAATCACATGATTTCCAGGAATTTACCCTGATGTGGGGAAACAGAAACTTAAGAAACTTATCTATTTAAAACGGAAACTTAGAAACTTGAGCTAACATATTGTGGCGATAGCAGTCATTTTGTAACCCAGCCTCACACATCAGAATTACAGTTGTACAACCTTAACTTTACATCAAATCACATCAAACTTCACATTCCCCCCTTTTCTTGAGGAGGATCTTTAATCTTAAAGATGGGAGTGTTGTTGGAGGGGTTGGTATTGTTGTCTAATGACCATCAGTTTGACTGTTAATATTTGTTGCCTGATGAAGGTAGTTATTCGATTTAGCATACATGGTCCTATAGTGACCAGGAGGAGTATCACTAAAAGAGGGCCCACCAGTGGTATCAAGTATGGGAGAACGCCATCCCATAAGTTCCAATAAGAAGAATTTTGGATTTCCCTTTCTCTCTGTCGTTCTTTTAAGCGTTCTCTTAATTTATCCATGGACTCATGGACTACTCCTGAGTGGTCAGCATAAAAGCAACATTTTTCTTTTAGGGCAGTGCATAATCCCCCTTCTTTCATAAAGAGGAGGTCTAGTCCGTGTCTATTTTGTAATACCACCTTGGACAGGGAGGTCAGGGATTTTTGGAGGGCTAGTACAGACCTTTCTATTTCTTGTATATCTTGGTCAACTGCAGCCTGTATGAGACTTATTTGTTTTGTTCTGTGTACGAGTGCTGCGGTCCCCATACTTACACGGGCGGCGATTCCCAAGCCAGCTAGGACAGCTAGGGTTAAGGGTACAGGTTCTCTCTGGTACCTGGTTGTTGTCTTTTCCATGATTTTTTCAAAAGACTCGCTAGAGTGATATATGATCCGAGGAAACAATTTTACCATTGCACAATAGTGTGCTGAATTGTTAAACACCTTGGTGGAGATACAGGGGGTGATTCCAGTGTTATAGGCCCAGCGGGTTCTGTCTAGGGGGAGTAAATATCCTGTTGATGTAGAGACATTATGAGTCTGTTGGCACCACTGTTTTATATTTTCTGGACGTTTTCCTATGCAGACCCCTTTTCCAGAGACTTCAGAAAGGGTGAGGCGGTGATTGCCATTCCAATCACAGGAATCATCTGTCTGTAGGCTTTGGTAAGTGCCATTGATTGCAATACCCTCATAGTATGGGGGTGCCGCAGACAAACAGAGCCAGCAGGATTGTGTTAGGTCACTCTGGGTATAATTTAACATTGAATAGGCTCCCAATATAAGATTATATAATCTATCTATTGTTTCAGTTGCCTGCCTAGTTGGGAGCTGGTCTGGCTGACGTATAAAATCGGACTCAGTCTGCGAGGATAATGTCATAGCAGAACTGGACACATTAAATGAGGCAGTGTTCATAGGCATAGGAGTGGGGGTGGTTGTGGTCAATTTAGGGGCTCGAATGAGTTTGGGTTGAGTTTTGGGCTCTAGGACTGGATTTGGGCCAATTGCAGCTTTTGGCGGTATGACCTCCTTTTTTATTAGTATTAAAGTCCCTGGGAGTCCTTTTTCGTGTAAGAGGACTCCCCAGGTTTGACCGGTCATCCAACCTGACTCATCAGGGGTAGTAACCTTAAGGTTGAGGAAGCAGTTGGGTTTACCATATGTCCATTGGCATCCAGGAGGAGTCCCAGTTAATTGGAGATTTGGGTCTGAGATGACAGGCTTCCAACCTGTGGCTATTGTTTCACAGCCCCAAGAAGGACAATAATAGGACTGTACATCATTACAGTAGCCCCTGCCAGGATTAGAAGCGGGGCACATGTAAGTGTGCTTTTTCCAACAGTGTTGTTGTTGACCATAAGGGGAAGGGAGGATGTCACAAGTGTTAAGTTGAAAGTTGGGTGATCCTGATCCCACCCAGGTTTTTAAGATCTTATCATCCCTCAATCTAGTTATGGTCCATTTCCATGGTTGGTGTATATTATGTCCCATACAGAGGGACAGTAATCCATTTAGTATTAACCAGTACATCTTAGACAATTAAGGACACTCAATCCAGTTACAGTAGTTAGGTAAGTTAGGGTGAAAACAACTTTTTGGGGAAATTCCCAGTGTTGTTGATGTAAAACAGTCCAAAAGGCTGTGGCAAATATTAGAATCAGGAGAGCAAAGGCAATTATAAATGCTAACGGATAGCAAAGCATGGAGCAGTCTTACGGTTTGCGAGTAAGCTTGATCTTAAGAGGATCTTGAGTCTTTTGGAGGATCCAGGAGTCGGTCTCCGATGGAGGGGCTGTGGGCTTGAGGTGTGAGGCGTGTATCCAAGAAGTGAGGCCATCCACTTTAACGGCTGTGGGGGTTGTCAAAAGCACCTGATATGGTCCCTTCCAGCGTGGTTGGAGAGTTTCAACCTGGTGTCGATGGACAAGCACCCAGTCTCCAACTTGGTATGGATGGGGGACAAGGGTGTCTCCCGGTTGATAAGCCTGGGAGAGTTGTGTCCACAGCATCCGTTGGACCTGGTCAAGAAGCAAGAGTCTATCAGCGAGGGGGGTAGGCAGGGCAGCATTATAAGGCCAGTTGTTAAGGTCCTGTATCGGTGGAGGCGTCCTGAACAAGATCTCAAAGGGAGTTAGGTGTGGGGATACAGAATAGGGGGTATTTCTAGCTCTAAATAGGGCAAAAGGTAGGAGCATGGTCCAATCTTTATGACCGGTCTCTAGAGCCAATTTTGTTAAGGTCTCTTTAATTGTCCTATTCATTCTTTCTACTTGCCCTCTGGGGTCTATATGCACAATGTAATTTCCAATTTATCCCCAGGATCTTGGCCATTCCCTGACTTACCTTGGACACGAACGCCGGCCCATTGTCAGACCCAATTACCTTAGGCAGTCCAAATCGAGGAAATATTTCTTCTATTAATTTCTTTATTACTACTTGGGCTGTTTCAGTCTTCATAGGAAATGCTTCAGTCCATCCAGAAAAAGTGTCTACGAACACTAGTAAATATTTGAATCTACATTTTGTAAGATTAATCTCAGTGAAATCCACTTCCCAGAATTGTCCAGGCTTAGTCCCTCGTAATCTTTTTCCTTGTGTCACGGGAGAGGGGTAAGCATTAATCAGTTGGCAAGCTTTACAAGAGGTGGCCACTTGTTTGGCCAACTCCGAGATTTTGAACAGCAGGAAGTGGTTGGCATATTGTTTGGCTACTAGTGTAAGCTTTTTAGCTCCTAGGTGAGTTAGGCGATGGGCCTTTTGTAGGAATTCTCTAAGGTCAGATTCTCTCATGAGTGGAAGTGGAACAGCTTTGGCTAAATCTCCCTCTGTAGGGTCAGGGGTTTTTAAAGTAAGTTCAGTAGGCCCCGACAATGCGGCTTGCTTAGCCGTGCTGTCCGAAAAGTTATTTCCTCTTTCCACAGGGTTGTCTCCCTTTTGATGGCCATTGCAATGTACAATAGCTAATTTTTGGGGTAACAGGATAGCAGACAAGAGTCTTAGTATCTCTTGTTTATTTTTGATCTCTTTTCCCGCCGAAGTCAGTAACCCTCTTTGTTGGTAAATGGCTCCATGGACATGGGCAGTGGCGAAGGCATAACGGCTGTCAGTATAAATTGTCGCCTTTTTGCCCCTGGCCAGTTCTAGGGCTTTTGTGAGGGCAATCAATTTTGCCCTCTGAGCAGAGGTATTCTCTTTCAGTCCGGAGGACCAAATGATTTTGTCCTTTGACACCACCACCGCCCCCGCATGTCTCTTACCGTTTAACATGTAGCTGCTGCCATCAGTGTACCAGGTTATCTCCGCATCTGGAAGAGGCTGGTCCATCAAATCATGCCAGATCCCAGATTCTTCAGCCAGAATGTCTTGGCAGGTATGGAGGATTCGGTCAGCGGAGGTAGCGGGGAGCAGGGTGGCCGGATTGAGAGCGGTTGGCAAACCGAAGGTTATTCGGTCCTTGTTTAGGAAGAGGCTTTGATAATGAGTGATCCTAACATTAGAGAGCCATCTATCGGGTGGCTGACGAATTATGCTCTCTAATGCATGAGGGGCCACAATAGTGAGGTTTTGCCCCAGAGTCAGTTTGTCCGCATCTTTGGTTAATAGGGTGGCTGCGGCTATGGCTTTTAGACAGGAGGGCCATCCGCTTGCCACTGGGTCCAGTCTTTTTGATAAGTAGGCTACTGGTCATTTCCAGGGTCCCAATGTCTGAGTTAGAACCCCTTGGGCAACATTTTCTCTTTCCTCTATGTAGAGGGTGAAGGGTTTGTCTATGTTTGGTAAGGCCAAAGCCGGAGCAGACAGCAAGGCCCTTGTAATATTATCAAAGGCCAATTGTTGTTCCTTATCCCACACAAAAGGAGTTCCTTCTTTAAGGAGTGGGTAGAGTGGCGCTGCCAGGGATGCAAATCCCGGGATCCAGAGGCGGCAGAAGCCCGCTGTTCCTAGGAACTCTCATAGTTCTTTGCATCTTTTGGGGATGGGAATCTGGGCAACAGTTTGTTTTCTGGCATCTGTGAGCCATCTCTTACCATTTTTGAGCAAATACCCCAGGAAGTGGACTTTCCTTTGACAGATTTGAGCCTTTTTTGCAGAGGCTCGATATCCCATCTTACCCAGCTCTCGCAGTAGGCCCTTGGCCCCAGACAGGCAGCTTGACTCCGTCTCAGCTGCCAGTAAGAGGTCATCGACATATTGAAGGAGGGTTACCTCTGGGTGATGAGTTCAAAAACCCATCAAGTCTCTATGGAGTGCCTCGTCAAAGATCGTCGGAGAGTTCTTGAAACCCTGAGGGAGGCGTGTCCAAGTGAGTTGTCCGGATGTGCCTCCATCGGGATCAGTCCACTCAAAAGCAAATAGCAATTGACTGTCTTTATGAAGAGGCAAACAGAAGAAAGCATCTTTTAAATCTAGAACGGTATACCAAGTTTTTGTGGGACTGAGCATGATGAGCAGGTTATATGGGTTGGGCACCGTGGGGTGCAAGTCTTCTACCCTATTATTTACTTCTCTTAGATCCTGAACAGGCCGATAGTCATTCGTGCCTGTCTTTTTGATGGGCAACAATGGGGTGTTCCAGGCGGATTTGCAGGGTCTTAAGACTCCTAAATCCAAGAATCTTTGGATGTGTACTTTTATACCTTGATGGGCTTCTTTATTAATTGGATATTGTTTGACATGGACTGGGCTTGTGGAGGTCTTTAATGTGATTACCACCGGAGGTTGTAAGGCAGCCAGCCCCAACCCAGCCGTTTCGGCCCAGGCCTCGGGAAAGTCAGTTATCCAATTTTGGGCTAGGGCAAGTACCCGGGGTTGGTCATGGAGTCGATATTCATCCTCTAATGACAAGGTTAACATGGTTGTCAATGGCTGATCTACCAGAGGGTTTTGAAAAACAACCTGTGGGCCCGTAGGTTCCAACGTTATCTTAGCCCGGAGTTTAGTCAATAGATCTCTGCCCATTAGAGGAGCAGGACATTCAGGTATCACTAGGAAGGAATGTTGTACAGTTCCTTTTCCTATGTTTACTGTTGTCTGAGTTGTCCATGCTCAATATCTGCTACCATTGGCCCCCTGAACCAAAGACCTCTTGTGAGAAAGAGCTCCAAGTGGTGCTTGCAGAGCAGAATACGTGGCCCCCGTGTCCACTTCAAAGTTGACAGGGGTCCCCTCCACATTGAAAGTTACCCTGAGTTTGGGGAGGGGATCCGAACCCCGTCGTCCCTAATCATCTTCTTCTTCCAGGGCTAACAAAGTGTGTTTGGAAGTTTTTAGTTTTAATTTTTCTCTTTCCTGTTTTTTCATTAATTTGACACATTCTCTAATGCGATGTCCCCTTTCTTTGCAGTATGCACATTGGTCAGGGTCTAATGGGGGGCGTAGTGGTTTTTCCTTATCTTCCTGCTCCTTATTTTGAGCTGCCTTAGTAACTACAGTGGCCAAGATCTTTCCAAACTCTCTAGCTTGTCTTTTTTCTTTTTTAATTTCTTTTTCTTCTTCTGTCTCCCTCTTAAAATACACTTTTTCTGCTTCTTTAACTAAATCCTGCAGATTAAAAGTAGGTAACCCTTCAGAACGTTGAAGCTTTTTTCGAATATCAGGGGCCGACTGCTTGATAAAAGTCATAGCCACCATTCCTTGCATTTGCTCACTCTGAGGATCAAATGGCGAATACCTGCGATAAGCCTCCATTACTCTCTCTAAAAATGCCTCAGGGGCCTCTGTAGTTCCCTGAATAACCTCTCTTACCTTAGCCAAATTAGTGGGATGGCGAGCAGCTGCCCGGAGACCCGCCATTAGAGTCCAGCGATAAATGGACAGATGCTCCCTACCTTGAAGCGAGTTAGGGTCCCAGGCCAGGTGATTTAAGGGTAAGAGATCATCAATGAGGTTTTGTAGCGGTGTGGGTTGACCATCGGGTCCTGGAACGAGTTTGTGTGCCTCAACCAGGATAAGTCCGTGTTCTTCTGTTGTGAAAAGGGTACCTAGGAGTTGTTGACAATCATCCCAGGTGGGCTGATGAGAGAACATCAAAGAGTCCATAAGATTAGTTAACTTAGATGGATCCTTGGAGAAAGGAGGATTATTATTTTTCCAATTATAAAGGTCGGAGGTAGAGAAAGGCCAGTATTGGAGAGCCGGCATTTCTCCCCCATGACCATCATCTATGGTTGGCCCATAGGGCCGGAGGGGTAGGGTAATGGCTACGTCTCTATCGCGGGAACTTGTTCTCCATGCTGGTCCTTCTTTGTTGGAATCTGACGGTGGTGAGGCTGGAAAGGGAGGGGCTGACAGAGGTGAGGGGTTGGCCAGAGGGGGTGGAGTGACAGGGGCTGATGGAGGTGGACCAGCCACGGGAGGTGGAGGAACTCTCCTCGGCGGGGCATAATTAGGGGGGGATCCATGTCCCAGCTAATCAAGTCACCCTGTGACTTGGGCAAAACCACAGGGGGTGTATGGGCGGGAAGCGCCTTAGGTCCCCCCGCCAGCAGGGGGGCCAGGAAGGGTTTTACCCAAGTGGGTGGGTTTTCACTGAGATCTTGCCAAACTAGGATGTAAGCTTGTTGGTCGGAGTGTCCCCGAGGGCCTTCTCTGAAGATAACTTCTTTAACTGCTTGGATCTGGTTTGGATTGAAGGAGCCTTCGGGTGGCCAGCCAACCTGAAAAAGAGGCCACTCGGAGCGGCAAAAAGTTATCCATTTCCCCTTTTTTACGAGGAGAGATAAGTTGTGGGCGGCTTGTTTGACCTCCGGCCAGTGGGCCACGGTGAGGTCTAGCTGTCCGGAGACAGTTTGTCCCATTGTCCTGTGGAGAGAATGCAGTGATAACGCTTGTGCCGGGGAGTGAAAGAGAAAGCAAAAGAACGAAATGACTCCAAAACAAAGCACAATCAGCAGTAACTGCTGGAACTAACGGGTCTGGAAGGACCCCAAAATTACTCCGCGGAGGATGGGGCCCAGTTAAGGGCCACCCAAATGAATGGAGAGAGAAGGAAAAGGAAATTCTCTCCCCCAAACGACACTGCAGCGTCAGGCAAATGGAGTCACAGACAAAGTCAGAGGTATAATCAAGAGGCAGAGATATAAAGAAAGGGCCGTACTTACCCTAAAAGGCACAGTGTCGGCCATTGAAGCCTCTCCCCCAGGCCCCCTTTAATCCCAGATGAGCCCCCAAATGTAAGGTCCACGGAAGAGGGGTCTGAGAAAGGAGAAGCTCCAAGAACCACACAGGCTCTTATGTAAAAGGCATGGGGTTTATTGAAAGGCTACACCAGCGTAGGGTCACCCAGTGAATGTGCCGAGGCGACCCCGAAGGGCAGAAGCGAGGGGTTTTTATAGGGTTGGGCATGGTAATGAGGGATAGGCAAGCAAAGTTTACAGAAGCCAATCGCAGGGAGTTAAAGGGTAGTTAGTACATTTATTGGTTATTTAGGGGAACCTACGAGCAGGGAAGTTCAGCAAATGGGCAACCAATCAGTTTGAGAAAGGCTAACAAAGGAGCCCGGGCACGGGAATGCAGCCCGCGTGGGCTTGGGTCACTGACCAAATCACATGATTTTCAAGAATTTACCCTGATGTGGGGAAACAGAAACTTAAGAAACTTATCTATTTAAAACGGAAACTTAGAAACTTGAGCTAACATATTGTGACGATAGCAGCCATTTTGTAACCCAGCCTCACACATCAGAATTAGAGTTGTACAACCTTAACTTTACACCAAATCACATCAAACTTCACACTGGAAGATGGATGGGACTAAGAATCAGAGGTGTACATCATTAATGGACCCAGATATTAAGTATGTACTTTGATATCCCAATATTAAAAAAGGATAATTGTACCTTCTATATAGATTGTCATTGACATGGAGAAGGTAATATTTAACAATCAATTGAATAACATACAATAATATACAATAACATAAAATAACATACAATTTAGGGGAGAAAAATGCGGAGAGAGTTTATCATTTATTGTATGTATTTTAAGTGCCAGCTATTGTTGAAAATACTTGATGGAATATTATTTTGCATTTAAATCAGTTAAGTTTCTTAGAGAATTATGAATGGATTTTTTTTCTGGCTCAGGGTATTGAACCCAGGACTTTGCACATGTTAGGCAAGGATTCTACCATTAGCATTATCCCTAGTCCTGCATTTTTATTTACATATTTCTAAACAATTTTATATGCATACATTCATATTTCATACATAGTGTATACAATTTGATTATATTATATGAGTATTTAATATATACTTTCTACATTATGAGTATATAGAATATGAAAAATATACATATGCAAATATAAAATAAATAAAAATATATAGATAAAAGCCATATATGGTGAAATTATTAGTCAGTTTTGGGATCCTTTGACAAAATACATGAGAAAAACAACTTAAAGGAGAAAGGATACACATTGGTTCACAGTTGCAAATGTTTCAGCCCATGATTGGCTGGCACCTTTTTTATGACTCTTCTAATTCAGAAACTTCAAAAGAGAAAGCCATGATTTAGGAAACTGCTCAACTTATGGCAGCTAGGAAGCAGAGGGAAAAGGAAAGGTCTGGACATGAAGAGGCTGGGACCATGTATTGTTCCCAAAGTTGTGCCTCCACTATCCATTTCCTTCAACTAGACTCCATTGTATTCCCATCCTGATTCTAGAACCCCTCAATAATCTCATTAAATTATGATATCATCAGTGGATCAATCTCTGGTGAATTAAGAGGCTTGTGATCCAATTACATTCCAAAAGCCCATTCTCTGATGATGAGCTTTGATGGGAACATTTTTAATCTAAGCCAAAATAGTAAATAACTAATTCAGTGGTAGAAAATATTTTAGGGGCCGGTGAGATGGCTCAGCAGCATAAGCGCCTGCCTGGCAAGCACAAGGGCCCGAGTTTGACTCCTGGAACCCACATACAAAAAAGGGCCGGTGATATTGTTCAGTGGCACAGGCGCCTGCTGGTGCATGAGGTCCTGAGGTGAACCCCTGGTACCCACACACACAAAAAAAGAAAATCTTTTAGACCATTCAATGGAAAAAACAGCCCACTGTGGCATGTGTGTCATAGGTTTGTCACCACTGCTCTAAATGAATACACAGATAGTGTTTATAGTATGTTGAAAAAAAGCTACATGGAACTGATATTTTATCTTAGTATATTGATAATTATTAGAGGTGAGTAGAAGAAGGGAAACAAACAGATAACCATATGCTTTTTTCCAGAACAAAAGTAGCACAAATTTATAATGCACAATGTAATTTTAACTGGATAGACCATAATTATTTCCTTTGTCCAAAAAAAGTGGCAATCCCAGGCTTGAAGTTATACTACAAAGCTGCATTGATAAAAACAGCATGATATTGGAAATATTGGATTGATGGATTGTGGATCAGTGGAGCAGAATAGAAGATGTAGAAACAACTCTAGGCATACTCTTTGACAAAGGGGACAAATATCTTTACTGGAGGAAAAATAGATTAACAAATGGTGATGGGAAACAATAGGTATCCACATGCTGAAGATTGAACCTAGACCCTATCTCTCAACATGCACTAAACTAAAACCAAAATGAAACAAACATCTAAAGATTAAAACAGAAACACTTAATCTGCTGGAAAACAAAAAAGATGAAACTCTTGAGGCAATAGGTGTAAGCAAAGACTTTCTGAGAAAAACCTTGGTTGCAAAAGAAATAATAAAAAAATCAACAAATGAGATCACATCAAATTAAAAAGTTTTTGCATAGCCAGTGAAACCACCAACAGAATGATGAGACAACCTACAGAATGGGAAACAAAAATTGCCAGCTACGTCTCAGACAAAGAACTGGTATCCAGAATATATACTCCAAAAAAAAAAGACCCCCCCCAAATCTAAAGACACAATCAAAAATGGCACATCTGAAATAAAGAGATACTTTTTCAATGAAGAAGTACAAATGACACTAAATACATGGAAAAATGTTCAACATCACTGGCCATTCAAGAAATTCAAATTAAAAAGAATGCCAAGGTTCCATTTCACTCCAGAAAAAATGGCATCAACAAATCAGCCAATAACAAATGCCACTGAGGATACAGGGAGAAAGAAACTATTCTCCATTTTTTATTTGTGTGTAAACTGATACAGCAACTATGGAAATAATTATGGAGATTTTTCAAAAATCTGTAAAAGGAAATTCCATTTGGCCCCACTATCTGCTTCTACATATCTTCCCAAAAGAGTTAAAAACATACCATAGTGATGTATGCATACCCATATGTACAGCAGCACAATGCATAATTGCTAAATCTTGGAAAAAGTCTATATGTTCATCCAAGGATGAATGGATAAAGAAAATGTGGTATTTATACACAATTGGGTAATTCTATGATATAAAGATGGATAAAATTTGAATCATTTGTAGGAAATGAAGGCAGCTTAAGACCATTATGATAAGTGAATTAAATCATATACATGTGCTTAAATATCACAAATTTATTTTATATGAAAATCTCAATAGATAAATAAAGTGCAAAATAAAAGACAATAGAAAAAAGACAGAGAAAATGATTAAGCATGGACAAAGTATCTAAAAGTGTACCTTCGTTTAGTATAATTATCTTATGCATGTTTGATGTTTTTGTGTATTACTCGGGTTGTTGATCTGTACATATGATAATTAATTTTATAAGAATTTTTAAGATAAATAAATCTAATGCTGATAAAAGGAGATGGAGGAAAGGGAGAAAAAGAATTGAGATGTCATATACATGTACCAATTCCCTACAATGAAGATAATCATTATGTACTGCAAACATATAATAATAAAAATTAAAAATTAAAGAAAAAGATTATGAAGAAAAGCCTCCAAATAGAATAGTACTAGTATTTTGGAGCCAATTTGCCCTACTCTACTGGACAAGGAATAATAAAACCATAAGTAAACTAGGAATACAGAACAAATACTACTCAAATTAGATTGTGGCCAAGTGCTTTCTTCTGTAAAAGGAATAACAGTGAAAAAAATCACAAGAAAAATTGTCTTTCCAGAAATGTTTTCACTAGCAGCCTCAAAGAAGCTTTGACATACTTTCCCAAGAGGAAAATAAATCACTCAGTTTGATGGGCTAAATCTTCTTTAATGTTCAAAATAAAGTAGCCAGGCTGTTTCAATTTGTTTGGTTTACTTCCTCCCACACCCAGTGCAGAAAGCAATGCACCCATTTATTTCAATATGCCAGCAATTACCAACCAGAGAATGTCGGTAATGAGACCATTAGTAACAAAAAGGCCATGGCCCTTTTTCTCTTTCTGTGCTGTTTCTAATGCAAGAGAACCTTTCAAATACCAGACCAAGAATAGTTTTGAGCCAAACAAAATTGAAAGGCTTGCAGCAGGTGGGTATACCACCTGTGTGTTTCTTATTCCAGAAACAAAACAATCACCTCTTCAGATTTCCCAGCTGTGGTAAATTCAAGAGTGACTTTGAATGCAAACAAATACAGAGAACAACTCTCTTTGATAGACTGAGTGAGTTAGAGAAAGTGATCATTCATGAAATAAAGACAAAAGGAAGGGTTAAAAAAACCCACTACTTTGAGTAGGCAAAGGCTAAAGCCACCACAGGTGTGAATCTTAATGGTTGTTAATTAGGTAGAGGTTCAATAGAATAAGAAAGCACAGCAGGTGTGTGGTGTTTGTTTTTGCTGATGAAAGACCAGTGTAAATATTCAACTCCACATAGGAAAGACGAATTCATTTTTATTTTCTCTGTAGTGTACACTTTGTTTCAATTAGTGACAGATGATTATTTCCTTATCTGATACAACAAAGTTATAAATTCTCCTGCCTCTAAATATTACCAAGTAGAAAGTACGGAGTGGCACATCTGTATGTGCTTAATTTTGATTCACTCTGAGGAGAGAGCAATTTTGTGTGGGCGGGTTAAAAAAAGAGAAGAAAATTGTACCCAGCCACACTAAAAAGAAATTGAGATAGTCATGCAATTTTTTGTGAATGATGGATTGAGGGTCAGAGATTATAGAGCTAACCTAGCCAAGGGCACTCTTGGATTTCTGACCAAGTCAAAGTTTAGCTGAGATTTTTTTTTTTCAACTTCCAATAAATAGCTCAGGGCAGTTTCTGTATAGTCTCCTGTTTAATGTATTGATAAAGCCTTTTTATCATATGTTTACCACTGTTTTTAGGAAGAAAATACTGTCGATATTAATATAATTTCATTTGTAATATTTTCTAGGTTTTTCAGACACATTTTTTTCTGATAATGTGACAGAAATTGTCTTTTTAGTTATAAAACAATTTGTTATTGTGCTAATCAATTACAACTTTTATATGAAATCCTCAGAATGATTCAACTAAAAACTGAAAAAGAAACACTTGCTCCACTTTCATGTATGTGTGACTACGTGCATGTGTTTAATTTGTTTCCTGGGATATGCTTTTGTGCATTAGCCATTGTCAGTACTTACAAAGCAGATGATTTTTGTTCAAAGAATGTATACAATACAGTTATGATTGTAGTCACATAATTATCATCTTATTTGCTTCAAAATGATTCAAAACCAATGTATTAATGTTACTACTCTCTGAAAAAGAAGCATAAGGAATTCAAAGCATACTTGTAAAAGAAATACTGTCAGGTTTATAGTAGTACAGTTACAACAGATACTTAAAATGTTAATATTGGACATAGCTAAAAACTACTCTAAAAGTTTCTGTATATGCATGTTTTGAATTAGTCTATCCTATTAGTGTTTGGGAAGAAGTATATGTTTGATAATTAAAATATTATTATTTAAGCTGGGAAAATCTCTGAACTGTTGAAGTCCCATGTAGATGTGTCTTTTTCTAGAAACATTGTACTACCTGCCTGTAGATGTGTATTTTGACATTTGTATGTAATGATGAAAATGTTCTACCAATGACCAACTATTCTCTTTAAAATAACAAACTTTTAGAGTTCAGAATTTGTAGTCTTAGAAGAGTGTTATAAACCTTCAAGAATTCTATGCTCTTGGTGTAGGCCAGTTTTGCTGTAATTCTGGAGAATCCAGTATAGTCACATTCATTTCACTGACTTTACAATTGGCATATGATTTAACAGATAAAAAATAAAATTTTATGGTGAAGTAATATGAACATAATTAAACCACATAACATTTCTATTTGGGGAATGACATTTTGATACCATGAGATACCAATTGCTTTACTTTTTATCATGAAGGAAATGATACTGCACAGCAAACTTTATTTTTTCTCAGGGAATGAATGCCTCAAATACTTAGTAATTAAAGGTAGGAAAAAAGTTTGAAATTATTGAATTATTTTAGGCAAAAGGAAAATGAGTTTAGATTTTAAAGTAGTTGACATTATTTGTGTCAAACTGACAATCTATATAATTTGATTAATATTTCCTAAATAGGGAAATACTAGCTTGGACTCCGTATTTAATTACCATATCTTTGCTAGTAAATTATTTAATGCTGATAAACCTTGAGATGATTTGCAATACTAAGTTTAAATTCCAAATAACCAATAAGAATTTTGAGATTTTGTTGTACTCTTTCAACCATAGAAATTTCATCTCGCTTGAAGTGAATATTCAAGAGAATACTTCCTTCCCAAAGGCCTGTTTCATTAATATTGAAATGTCTTCATCTTTCTTTCAGCCTTGATTTAGACAAGCTAAGTAAAGTACTTATCTATTGTCTGATTCCAATGCTCTTTTTTTTTATTTTCGCACTAATTCACTCACCACAGATATGAATAGCTGAGGAAATTGTTCATATGTTATGTCCAGGCCTCTGTAACATGAGCTAAGTTATGGGAAAATTGTAATATATTATATGAACAGTTATTTTGGATTTTATTTTTAGCAGAATATTTGCATTTCAGGGCAGTATTTTCCAGGAGTGCTACTACTGAGTCTCTGACCAAAATCCTCCGCTTAAAGTAAATTTAAATAGTGTATCATTATCATTAATTAAATAGCATTACAATTTTTTGATTGTAGAGTATATGGTGTGAAGCATAATTTTGAAAAGGACAATAGAGACTATGAGTGTAGTGGTGCATGTCTATATTCCCAGCCCTGGAGAGGCTGAGGCAGGAGGATTGCTGAATTCAAAGCCAGCCTAAGCTACATAGTGAGTTTGAGGCCAGCCTGAACTACAGAGTAAGGCCCTGTCTCAAAAAAAATAAAAGAAAGAAAGAAAGAAAGAAAGATTACATTTCAATATTAAGAAAATATTTTATCTAAAATTTAAAAGTAAAATAAAAGTAGAAAGTTTTCAATGTGCTAATATGATTATACCATAAAGATGATAGTAAGTGCATTCAGTTATTTTTCTAGTAGTTATTTTGTCCCTCATTAAATCTGCATTTGTCTGACTTTTATCAATTATTCTGTTGATTTGACATTGTATACTTCCAGTTAATAAAAATGCTAGTGACAATGTCATACCATTTTAAATTAGACTCATGTTTTTCTTATTCTTATGTTAAGAACACAGTTTCCTGGCTTGTGTAGTTGGCAAGTTTTATCTGTTTTAATTTCATTGTATTTGAGAATTTTCCTATATTTTCTCTTGTAATTGCATATTTTTCATACCTCCTTAACTCTCATTCAACTCATATGATATAGAGTTTGATATACTTGTTGTTGGTTTAAGAGATACTTTTCAATATTCAGAGCTGTTCTAAGACTTCTCTGATATGTACTAATTGTAAATTAATTGCTTTGATGGTATTGAGAGTTAAAGAACAAACTGCTCATTTAGCAAACATAAGCATGTAACTAAAATTTGTATTTGAACTGAAGTGCAGGAAGAAAATATTTTAGAGTGTACATTCAAAAAACTGAGTTATTTGCATGATTTTTCCCCACATGTGTTAAGTATTTATTTACCTTCTTGTACTTTTTGCAGCTTAAAAAATAAACTATAATTGATTAAAAACGACAACTGACTAAAAATCTTAAATGGATATTTTAAAATCCATAATGTTTTACAAATCATCTAATTTAGGTAATGCATTTGCTCATTTAATGCATTTTTTTCTGACACGCACTATCAGCTGGAAACAACAAATACAGAGTAATAATAAATATGTACAATATCTCCGGCTTTTAAAATTTCAGGATTTGACATGTGCTTTTTTTACTACATAAAAAGTTAAATGTTGCTCTCTGTGTTCCTTTAAAAAATACATTTTTCTTCAGTTGGTAACAGTTGTATTGAAGTTTAGAGAAAAATGTTTTTGTATCAATATGGGCAGTTAACTCTCATATCTATAACTGGTTTTCTGCTTCTGTATCAAGTATCACCATTTGTGTTTGGTAACAAGGGTGTTTTTTGAGGTTAATAGTATGAGGCAGTTCATAAACTCAAGTGCAAAGGAGATAAACCTCTCTTTGTTTTGGTATTATTTTCCACAAAATTTAATTTCATAGTTGCAGATAAACTTGATGAGATGATGCTGTTGCAATCTCTTGTATGTCTTTAGAAAAAAAGCTTTAAAATGTTGTAATTATAAGCATATTATTTTCAACTTTGCATTTAGAATACTAAAATCTACTATATATGTTAGACAAAATAAATCAAACTATTCCAACAAAAAATAGTCTGAATTAGTAGATATTATTAGGAAAGAGAAATTTATTATTCTTATATATAGTACAGTATATTCAAATCCTATAAACTAGGAATAAAGTGTATGTTGATAATTAATTGGATTTACATTATTTACTAAATTTACCTAACCACTAAAAGATATATCTATATTATAGTGTTCCAATAATTGATTTTTATAGCTAATAAGAATTGCACTTTAAACACATATTCAGGCAAACTTTTAAAAATGTAATTGTTTTTGCAGAGATGTGGCTCAGTGGCAGAGTGTTTACCTAGTATATATAAAACCATGGGTTTGATGAATAGTAAAATAGTAATAGATAGATGATAATTAAACACTATCATCTGTTTTCATTTGATATACAATAATTGTACAACTTTTTATTTTTCTTTTTTTTTTTGTGTGTGTGTACTGGGGGTTGACCTCAGGACCTCATGTGCCAGGAGGCACCCGTGTGCTGAGCGATATCACCAGACCTTTCTTCGTATGTGGGTTCCGGGAGTCGAACTCGGGCCCTCATTCTTGCCAGGCAGGCACTTACGCTGCTGAGCCATCTCACCAGCCCAATGAATTTTTCTTAACTATAATCACCCTACTGTACTGTACAGTAGAAAACCAGGACTCATTTCACCTAATTGTACTACTGAAATTTCTCACTTCTCATCCTGCTCTCCCTAGCATGTGGTAAATGCTATTTTCCTATTTCTATAAGATCAACATTTTTAGATTCCACACATAAGTGAGAGCATGCAATGTTTCTTTTTCTATGTCTTACTTATTCACTTATCATAATGTCTCCTAGGTTTACCCATGCTGTCACAAATTACAAGGTCTCATATATTGGAAATGGCTGAATAGTATTACATAGTGTATAGATGGGACACTTTTTTCATCCATTCACTTCTTGATTGTCACTTAGGTTGATTCTGTTTCTTAGTTATTAGGGATAGTGCTCCACTAAACATAGAAGTGCATGTAAAATTTTTACATATTTATTTTAATTCATATGTATTATATATATATATATATATGCATATTTTTCCATAATGGCTGAATGAATTTGCATTTCCAGTAACAATCTAAAGGATTCACTTTCCTCTACATCTCCTGCAAAAGGTGGTAACTGTTATCTTTTTTATACTAGTCATTCTGATTGTAGTGAAAGGATATCTTTCACCACAAAGACAATTTTTATTTGCAATCCCCTGATAAGAGCATTTTTAGTTAACCTGTTAGTCATTATAAGTTTCCTTTTAAGAAGTGTTTATTAAGATCTATAGTCCAGGGCCGGTGAGATGGCTCAGCGGCATTAAGTGCCTGCCTGGCAAGCACAAGGGCCCAAGTTTGACTCCCGGAACCCACATACAAAAAAAGGGCCAGAGATATCGCTCAGCGGCACGGGCACCTGATGGTGCGCAAGGTCCTGAGGTCGACCCCTGGTACCTACAGAAAAAAAGATCTATAGTCCATTATTTAATCAGGATATTTATTTTTATGTTGATTTATCTGATTTCTTTTTCTGTATATGAACCCCTTATCAGATGTATGAGTTTCATTTTATCCCATTCTGTTTGTTGTATCTTCATTTTATTGTTTCCTTTGCTTTGCACAATTTTCTTTAAAATTCATGTAATCTCATTTGACTATTTTTTCATTAGTTGTGTTTTAGCAATATTACCAGAGATATTAATGTTCTGTACAATGTTAGGAACCATTAACCTTATGTTTTCTTCAAATAGTTTCATAGTTTCAGGTCTCTCACTTGAAATTTTAATCCATTTAGTAAGTTAAATATAGTGAGAAACAGGGATCTGGTTTCATTCTTTTTCATGCAGATATTCAACTTTCTTTGCATAATGTATGGAGATTGTCCAATGTGTGTTGTTAGCACCTTTGTTATAAATAAGCTTCTTTATATGGTGGATGTGTTTCTAGGCTCTCCATTCTGATCCATTGATCTAAGTGTCTGTTTCTGTGTTTTTTTTAAGATTACTATAGCTTTATAGTGCATTCAAAGTCAGGTAGTGTGATTCCTCTGATGCATTCTTTTTGCATTATCACTTTTGTATTACATGTCTTTTGTGGGTCTATATGAATTTTAGGATTGTTTTTCCTAGCTCTGTGAATTTGATAGTTGTAGAAATCTTCTTGTAAGAGTGGGAAATGTAAGAAATTAGAGTATGAGCTTAGGCCCTTGACAGGTAATAATGGCACAGATTTTCAATTCAAATAAATGGAAAGCTGTGTGAAAAATTTGGTCACATGGATAAATACAGAAAACAAAGAGAATGTTTACTATTTGGGGAAGTGCATCCAGAAGAAACAATGTGAAGACTGGTTTAAAAATTTTTTTGAAATCAGATCTTAGTGTTGCCTCATTTCTTCAACCACACTGAAAGTTCCTTTTAGTCAGTACACTAGAAGTATGGTATATCTAAATATTTTTTCATCTCTCAGGGATTATTAACCTTTCTTGTTTAATATCCAGTGGATTAAAAACTTTTTTTCATCTATTTTTCCTGGATTTTTAGTAACTTGTAGAACTTAGATATATTTGGCTTCTGTTAATTAGTCTTCCATGGAAAAACAATCACATTTGATTTTAATATTTTATTTCCTCTGTCAGGGATAAGTAAATATCTAAAGGGATAAGATAGTAAATATATTCATCTTTAATGGATGTGTCACAGGTCAAATTTCCATGCATCAACTCACCACATATGCAAGACTCTCTTCTTGGCTCTGTCCCATGCAAATTTTGAAATTTTCTAAGCTCATGTTAATTACCATCATGTTGATAATATTTGCAGGTTTTGTTACATACGAAGTATTACTACATCAGAAAAGAAGTGGAGGGACTTTAGAAAATGACACTGAGACAACTGTGTAATTCTTTAGAATAAAAGTAAAATGAATCTCTATATCACACCACATATTAATATATATGTACACGCATATACCTATACACACACATGCACATTTTAAGTATATTAGTAATCTAAGAGGTAAGTACAAACTTTAGAACTTTTAGAATATAAAATAGAAAATATTTGTGATTTTTCCTGAAAATTTAAAAAAATATTAAATAAGTCAAAATGTACATATCATAATGGAACAGCTGATAAATCATTTACCTTGCTAGAAATAATTAAAAGGGGATTTAAAATAGTGTTTAGTTAATCACAACATATTACTATTTCTATTGATTAAATATAATATAAAGGAAATTTTCCAAAGTATTAAAAATAAGTTTAAAAATTTTTGTATTTGTAATATTTTTCTACTTATTAAAACATAAAATTTCCATAAATTATGACATGTTATATAGGCATTATCATTTAGTTCAGGAAACTCTTATTTTTTCTTGATTTTTTTGTAACCGGTTAAAAGTATGTTGTGTAGTTTGCATGTATTTGCGTAATTTCTGTGCTTTCTTCTTTCATTGATTTCTAACTTCATTGCACTATAATTTGATAATATGCATGGTATAATTTTGATTCTTTTACAGATACTTAATCATACTTTGTTGGCTAGCACATGAACTATTTCAGATAAATGTCCACATACTGCTGAAAATATTGTGTATTCTGTTGTGCAGAACACTGTAGATATCTCAAGTTCATTTGTTTGAAGGTTTTGTCACCACTGATTTGTCTTTGTTGATGTTTTCTGGTTGATTTACTTGCATTAGTAGGTATTAGGTTCCCCCACTATATTTGTTTTTTATATTTATCTGGTCTATTATGTCCAGAAATACTTGTTTTATAAATTTGGGTGCACCTTTTTGGCTACCTATGTGTTAATATTTGTTCTCTCTTCCTGTTGGATTGTTCCCTTAACATATATGTAGTGAACTTCTTTGTCTCTTTTGATCAGTCTTATTTAATATTCATTTTCTCCAAATAAAGGATCATTGCACCTTTTGTTTTTGGGAGGTTTATATTGCATGGGATATTGTATTCCATGTTTGATTTTTTTTCTCGTGGGTACCGGTGTTTGAACTCAGGACCTCGTGTGCCAGCAGGCACCCGTGCTGCTGAGTGATATCACTGGCCCTTTTCTCATGTGTGGATTCCGGGAGTCAAACTCAGGACCTCACACTTACCAGGCAGGCACTTATGCCACTGAGCTATCTCACCGGCTCCTCCATATTTGATTTTTAACTTACCAGTTTCTTTCGGGGTCAAATGTTTCTTGTGCACAGAACATCATTGGATTTTGTTTCATCTTCCATTTTGCCAGTCTGTGTCTTTCAACTGGAGAATTGAGATCTTTCACATCGTGAGTTATCACAGATTGGTATTGATTTATTCTTGTCATTGCCTTACTTTCTTGATGCCAATTCTTTATTTTTCCTTTCTCCTTAACTGCATTTCCTACATTGTGTATTCATTCTATTAGATCTTTGTCACTATTAAATCCATTATCTCTCTTTTTGTTATGCTTGATAATTTAATTATAAATTAATAAAACAAAACAAGTAAGTTTTGCTAATTCTGGATATTGGGTACAATAAAAATTGTGATATTTCTATATAAGTGTGTATGTTAAAATATTTTATTATAAAAAATCCAGAATTTAGTTTATGCATAGAGCATATACTCAGTTTTAATTTCAAAATTTAAAAATACTCATCCACAAAATTATATAAGCCACTGAAAAAATTATCTTTAAAGTGTTATAAATTATTATAAACCATTACAATTGGAAACAACCTTATTTCACTCAAAATATATCGATAGCATTGTATAGTTGTCATGTTTTCCAATAAATGCTAGGGAATTAGTAGCAAAAAAAAAACATGAAAATAAACATACCCTTAAATGTTACATTACAGTGTATGTAGATAGAATGTTTTAATAAAAAGAAATGCACTGCATATTATTTGATGTTTGGAACAATAAAATATGCAGAAGAGATGATTGAAGATTTTGTTATTTTAAAAAGGACAGTCAAAGAATTCTTCATTCAGAAAATATTTAAATAAAGACAGAAACTCATGTGTGTTTCTCCGTGGAAATAAAGACTGAATTAGATGAAATAGCCAAAAAAAAATAGTTTATAAGGAAGAACTAATGATGATGAAGAAAAAGGAAAGATGCAGGAAGTGGATTCATAGAATTGAGTGGCAAACATTTAATCTTGTGGCCGTTAATCAATTTAAAATAATCTGAGTCATGAATCCATTGGACGGTTACTAGCAGAAAAGTGTAAAGATTTTATAATTTTATAAGTATTAGTAGGATTTCTCAGAGTAACAAACTAAATGTAGAATCTAAGGAATACAATGTGGATAAGAATAGTTTGGCACACAAAATAAGTTAGAAGTTGTAAAGTGTAGTCAGTATGTACATATACATAGAAGTTGAAGCAAAGTGGATTTAAAGTTGGATTGGATTTAGGAACTGCAAAAATGGGCCAGTGATATAGCTCAGTGGCATAAAGCACCTGCCTGGCAAGTGTGAGGTCCTGAGTTTGACTCCTGGTACCCACAAATAAAAAAATAAAGGAATTACAAAAATAAAAATATCATTGTTGTTGCTCCAAGTCATGTAAAAATGGGTGTGCCTTTGGGAAAAAGAATTAAAATGCTAGAATGAAAGATTAGGGGATATCAAGATTTGTTTTTCAACATATAAATTTTGGTAAACAAATTTTTTCTCTGGCTATGATAGAGAAGAAATAATTTTAACCTTTCCTCTGAATAAGAACAAATAAATATAGATGGAATATGAATATTTACTGTACATATGTAATATGTATTTAATTTTGATATTTAATGTACTTGAAAACCATACTTAAAACACCACTGATATATTTTCAGTGAAATAAGGTTGCTGCCAATTGCATATTTTATAAAATATTGTATTGATTTCAAGCAAATTTTTTCAGTGGCCCGTATAATTTTGTGGTGCTCCCCTACATTAAATATCAAAAACAAATGGCAGTCATACTAGAAAGCAAAGAAATTAATGAAGTGACTCATGTTTTTCCTACCATAATTCCATCAGAGAGTTTCTAGGGCATATAACCAACAGAAGAAATTCAGGTATACCCTAACTCGGGCACTATTTGAGCAAAGGTATCTGAGAGTTCAGGAGATCCAAGGTAGCTAGAATGTGTGAAAGAGTGACACAGAAGAAGGGACTGCAGAGAGAATGATCTAATACCTATGAAGAGTTTTCTCAAATTCAAAAGAGTACTGGTCAGTGCTTGTATAGGAGAAAAAGAATCACTCCCTGGAAGATAAGTATTAGAAAGAATAAAAGAGAATTGTAGCCAGTGTTTTCTAGAGGCTGCAAAGAGGACCTTTCCCACCAATGACATCATAAAACCTAATGATACATCATTTAGAATGGTCAGTGTCTAGCTTGAGTAGTAGGGATTAACTAGACTTTAAATAAACAGTCATCAGGCTTTAACAGAGTAAATTAAAAGCAATGCAGAAGAAGAATCAAACTGTTTCCATCTAACTTAAATTCTTTGCAGAATAAAACTCACAATAACTCCTGTGTTGGAAAAAAGAAAAAAATACAAAAACATTTAGAATATATGCTAAAATTCATTACACAGATGTAAAAATAAATAAATAAAAAATAAAAAAATGAATAAAATTTAAAAGATATACAAATGGGCATGAAAATAAACCCATTTGACAATTCTAGTGTCAGTTTCAGTTTAAAAATATTATCAAAGTAGCAATAGAAGTGAATTCTTCAACTTTACAGAAGGGATATATAAAAATCCCATAGCTAATACTTACTCAATAGAGAAAGATTAAATAAATACTAGAAAGATCATGAACAATATAAGGCTGCCAACTCCTCAAAATTTTATTCAACATTGTTTTTGAGGTTCTAGTCATTGTAAAGTCTCAATGAAAAGAAAAATAAAACTATGAAAAAGAAATAAAATGCATACAGACTTAAAAATAAAAGCAAAATTTCATTTATTTTTAGAGAAGATTAATTGGTTTTCATTGTTAGAGGATATGAATATCCATTAGAAGATGTAGTAAAAACTTATAAAGGCACAAATAAAAATAAATGAAACTATACTGGAACTAGAGTTTAATAAATATTATTAGAGATTAATAATAAAAATTCAATAAAGATCAGTATACAAAATAATATAATCATGAATAAAGAAAAATCAAATAGCATACTACCTTAAATGTAATTAAAAATATGTAATTCTGTGGAAAATCTGAACATGATTTAAATATGAAATTCTTTGGAATAAATCTGAAAAAGATATTCAAGTGTTAATACACTGAACCTTTCAAAGCTAAGATGATAGAATTTAAGGAAGACCTAAATGAATACAAAGATATACCATGTCTAGGTGTAATATTCACTATTAAATAATATATATAATATTCACTATTGTTAAGATGTCATTTTTTTCTAAATTAATTTATAAATTCAACATATTATGGATCATAATTTGTTCATATAGCTTCAGAAGCTGGCTCAAAAATTAGTATTGAAATGAAAAAGCTTTATCTATGCAAGATAAGTATTAAAAAAGTACAATTTGGAGGACTAAACTGCCTGATTATAAGGTACAGTATATTCAGTAGTTATAACTATCAAGACAATGTATTACTGCATAAAGATATACAAGTTTATCAGTGGAATCATTTAGATTTTCCAGAAATAAATGATATTATTCCTGACCAACTGAATTTCCCAATGATATAAGGCACAAACTTTATACTTTAAAAATATTTTGCTGAAAAATGAATAAGCATATATATAAAACAATTTGGATTCATGTCTTGCAACTTATATGAAAATAAAATTAATATGGGCCAGAGATCTAAGTAGAAGTCATCATGGGGACATCTGTGATTTTTGAGTTGGATAAGGAAATATTAAAATAATGGAATGATAAGACCAATATCAAGGGCCGGTGAGATGGCTCAGCGGCGTAAGCGCCTGCCTTGCAAGCGCGAGGGCCCGAGTTCGACTCCCGGAACCCACATACGAAAAAGGGGCCGGTGATATCGCTCAGTGGCACGGGTGCCTGTTGGCGTGCGAGGTCCTGAGGTCGTCCCCCTGGTACCCCCCCAAAAAAAAAAAAAAAAAAAAGACCAATATCAGGAGAAAATATTTTCTCATTACATCCCAGAAAGACTTCAATGAATAATATATAAAATCATTTTCAGGCTGGTGAGATAGCTCAGCGGCAAAAGCACCTGCCTGTTAAGTGTGAGGTCCTCAGTTCGACTCCTGGAACAGACATACAAAAAATAGGGCCAGTGATACTGCTCAGCAGCATGGGTGCCTGCTGGCATGTGAGGTCCTGAGGTTGACCCCTGGTATCCACAAAAATGAAAAAATAATTAAAATAAATTAAAAGAAAATAAAATCATTCTCAAGCCAGGTGTGGTGGTGTACGTCTGTAATCCCAGCACTGGGGAGGCTGAGGCAGAAGGATTGCTGTGAGGTTGAGGCCAGCCTGGGCTACATAGTGAGTTCAAGTTCAGCCTGAACTGCATAGTGAGACCTTGTCTCAAAAAACAAAAAATCAAACAAATGAAAAAATTCATTCTCAAAATGCAATGAGAATAAAAGTATTAATAGAAATGTTGGCAAAATATTTGAACACATACTTCAGCATCAAATATATGGACATGAATCAATTCTCAACCTTGTTCAGCATTTGTAAAATCCACATTTCTACAATTAGACATAACACTTAATGGGCTAACATTTTAGAGGATTCATGGTAGTAGTTATTGGGAAAAATGTGAAAGAATTGTAATTCTCATAAATTATTGATGGAAGAATAAAATATACATAACCTTAGAAAAGAGACTGGCAGTTTTAAAGAGAAACTTGAACCTATCTTTTTTTTATTTAAATGTAGGTACCAGGAGTCGACCTCAGGACCTCACACTTGCCAGGCAGGTGCTTATGCTGCTGAGCAATATCACCTGCCAATTTTTTCCTTTATGTGGGTTCCGGGAGTTGAACTCAGGAGTTTGTGCTTGCCAGGCAGGCACTTATGCCACTGAGCTATCTCACTGGCCCAACACCTACCATTTGATCCAGTTATCCCACTGTGATATTTAGTCCACAAAAATATAAGTCTCTACCCGTAGAAATAATTAGCCAGAAGTATTCAAAGGATCATTTTTCCATACAAACCAAAAACTAGGGAATAAAGAGCAGTTCAAAATAGGATTAATAGAGAAACAAATTGTTGTTATTTCTATACAATGTAATAATACTCAAAAATAAGTGATTTGAACTTTACATACAGCAATAGTAATCTATAAAACATGCAGAATCAAGCAATTACATTTTCTTTAAATACTAGCAAATAGAAATAAGCACAGTGCATGCTGGGAAAATCAGTGTAATTGTGACCTGTGAACCTAGGCTAGGGGAGGTAGTAGGTAAAATAAAGAAACAGATAAACATGAGGTGATACAAAGTAGAGTAAAATGTATATTCAAATATCTTGATTTTGAAGATGATTATATGGATACATATGTGAGCAGTTTATACACTGAAATATGTTCATTTTATTGAAGATAATTATTTAAACAAATATCTTGATATGCTTATTATATTTCCAAAATATACCATCAAACATGAAGGTTGCTCCTCAAGGAAGTATAATTGATAGTGAATATAAATAATGAATACATCAAGGGCTGGTGAGATGGCTCAGCAGCGTAAGCGCCTGCCTGGCAAGCGCGAGGGCCCGAGTTCGACTCCCAGTACCCACATACAAAAAAAGGGCCGGTGATATCGTTTAGTGGCACGGGTGCCTGGTGGTGTGCAAGGTCCTGAGGTTGACCCCCGGTACCCACACACACAAAAATAATGAATACATCAAATATATGTATGGTATTTAAAATAAGATAATTGATAAGATATAGACATGGAGAGGAAAACAATTCAAAAACCAATCCTTGGAAATCTCTAGTATTTAGAATTTTGTAACACGATGAAATAGAAAAGTTGACTGTGAAAGTCTCCAACAAAGGCAGAGGGAATTCAAGAGTATGTCTGGAAGGAAAATTGACAGATATTTTAATAGTAAAGATATGACAAATTATATCAATTGCCCCTAAAACTAATTTACCAAGCAAGATGAAGATACAGGATCACTTGACATACCAATAACAAGGAGGTCACTGGTAATAAGGGTCAGTATAAAACAATGGTGAAGAGCAGCATGTTGACTAGACCATGGTCAAAAGAAAATAATGGAGCAATAAAGGAGAAAATGTAATGAAAGGAGAAGTGAGATAAGGAGAATGTGGGTTTTTTTATTATTATTTTCTTGCTTTAATTACAAAGAAATAATAGTATTGCTGCTAATGAGGACAATATGGCCAAAAGGAAAAATGATGTTGAAGGGAGAAAACAAATAATGAAATGACATTCCTGAGAGGATAGGAGTTAAGCTTTATTAAAACCATGGGTACAATTCAGTCACTATATCCAGAGAAGAACCAGAATATGCTATCCGATGGAGTTGTGTGGATAAATGTAAGCAGGAGCTTGTGGTACTCTTTTTTGTATATATTTTCTCATAGAAACAGGAAGGAAGCTCAACACACACAAAAAGAGAAGTTTTTAGTTTGATTAAAGAGAAGATAAGTAAGTGTAGCTAAGAAAGATACAAAGTTAATGGCTATGCAAATACAAGAAAAACTAAAGTTCCATTAGCAGTGTAGACTAAAAGCAAATCTGTGTGGTTTATTTTGTAATTAACAAAAATTGTGTATATTTGTCACGTACAATTAGATGATTGAAAATACATATACAAAATACAGTGTAAAATCAAGCTAATTAGCATATGTATTTTCTCACATATTTTCAGTGAGTAACATGAAACCTGTTCTCATGGATTTTCAAGAGCATAATATATTAATATTAATTGCCATTACTATTATTAATTACTTTTTTACAGTAGATCTCTTAAATGCATTCCACCTTATTGAATTTATTCCTCCTATTTAATTGAAACTTTGCATGCTTTAAACATTTCTCCAGCCCTGACTTCTCTACCCCTAGTTGTCATCATTACCCTCTGTACTTTTGCACGTCCAACTTTCATATATAAATGGATTCATGTAGTATCTGTCATTTTGTTTTTGGTTCATTTAACTTAATATCCTCGGGTTCTTCTATGTTGTCACAAATGATAGGATTGCATTTTCTTCTAAGACTAAATGGGATTGTATATTTTTTGCATATCACATTTTCTTTATTCATTTGTTAGTGGAAATTTAAAGTGATTTTATATCTTGATTATTGTGAATAATGCTGTGGTAAACATGGGAGTATAGGTGTCTTTTTGATGTACTGATTTTCTCTGGGTATTTACCCAGCAGTGGGATTCTAGATAACATAGTATTTCTATACTTTTCAATACTTGAGTAACCTCTGTACTGTTTTCCATAAAGGCTGTTACTAATTTCAGTTCCCACAATCTGCAAGAGTTCCTTTTCCTCTCCATCCTCAGTAACATTTGCTAGTTTCTATCTCTTTCATAATAGACCTTCTAGCAGATGTGAGTTGATGTTACTTAGTGCTTTTGATTTGCATTTCTTTGATGATTAGTGATGCTGATCTTATTTTATATATCTGTTGACAATTTGATGTTAACAATTTTTTATTCAGGTCCTTCAAGTATTCATTAGTCTGTTTGTTTGTTCATTTATTTACTCATTTGTTTATTTTAGATGGGTTTTTGCGGTGTTCCCCAGGTCATTGTCAAACTCCTGGGCTCAAGCAATCCTCCTGCCTCATCCTCCCAAGTAACTGGGATTAGAGACATGCTCAACTGTGACTGCTCTATTGCTTTCTTAAAATTAAGCTATTTCCTTATCGTTAAGTATTTTACATATTTTGAATATTAACTTTTGATATATGATTTGAAAATATTTTCTCACATTCTAGAGTTTGTCATTTCATTCTGGGGTGTGTGTGTGTGTGAAGCGTTTTAGTTTTATATAATCTCATTTGTCTGTTTTTACTTTGGCCACATATATTTTTGTGTAATATCCAAAAAAATATTATCACACATACCAGTCAGGAAACTTTATGTCTGTATTTTCTCCTAGTACTTGTATATTTTCTTACCTTTATGTTTTTAATTAGTTTGTGTTGATTTTTGATTATTGTTTGAGATAAGAGTCTTCATTATTTTCATATAGATATCAAATTGTCAAAAAGGATATATTAAAATGGTTCTCACTTTCCATTAGAAATATTTTAAATGCTTTTTTCTGTGTTTAGTTTCCAATTCAAATTTAATAAATATAAAAATAATAATTATGAATGAATGACACTTTTGAAATCAGTGAATTATTTGTACTGTGCATACCCTTAATTTGATTATATTACTAATGTATTTTATACTGATGTATGCTTATTTCAAGAAATTTTATTTAAAGAATAGCCACTTGCTTCAAGATGAGAAAAAAACTTCATCTTAAAGGAGTGCTATTTTGAAAAAGTGTTTTAACTAATATCAAGTACTAAGTAAAATATAGTTTGTTCAGTATGTGAAAAGATTCTAGTAATTTGGTAATATTTGTTGTATAAAGTTTTAGTTAAAATCATTGCTATTTCTTCATTATTACTTATACAGACTAGGTAATAAATGTAAATGTGTTAGTAAAACTACTTGGTCAGTATACTTCAGAACCATTTCATTATCCATCTATAGACATTTTTAGACTGCTAATTGTGGGTTATAATGAATAATATTAGGATTAATTATGTAATAATTTTAGTCACAAAATTAATAAAATTGACTGACATAATTGATATGAATAGCTAATTTTACTCTAATCTTTATAATTCTGAATCTAGGTTACCAAGGTTTAAACACAGAAATAATATCTAATCAGAGAGTTGTGACTAAAATTGAAAGCTAATGTAATTATATATTTATACTTCTTCACAAATTTTACTGATTAATGATTAGAAATATGAAGCTGCTATATCGCAATGTATCCAGTATTCAAATAATGAAACACTACTTATAAAAATCCATGTGAAAAATTTTAATATGAAATATTGGAGATACCAATTGTTTATAACATCATTAAAAGGGCATGTATAGTGTGTCATTTTTTTCTTTTAGGGAGAATATTGTTCATACATGAAAAATTTAAATACATAATTAGAATATGAAAGGTTGAGGAAAATGCAATAGTCATTTTCTCCTATTTACAAAGAGAACATAGGGAGCTGCAATGAGTATCAATATGACATTATTTAAAAAAGTTTTATGCAAAAATTTTGAGTATCTCAGGACAAATTTAATGATTCACTGTAAGCATACTATGCATTCCTTATAAAATATTATCTCTCTGTTTACTTACATGCTACTTTAGTGCATTTTGTGTTGTTATGACATAATAACATAGAGTGAGTAACATAAAATGAATAAATTTACTTTCTCACAGTCCTTGAGAATGGGTAGTCATAAATCTAGGTGTAGGCATCTGGGGAGGGCCCTTGTGGGGTGTTGGCACATGTTATAAAAATGAAGGGCAAAGATTGAAAAGGAGGCCAAAATCACTTCTCTCATGACATTAATCCCACTAACAAAGGTGCAACCACCATGGCCCTAACACCTCCCAAAGGCTCCACCTCCTCACACCATCACAATAGCAACTGGATTTCAACTTGGGATTTGGAGGTGGCCATTATCAAACCATACCAATTCTCTTTTTTAAATCTAAAGGAAAAATATTATTATTTAATTGTGTAATTTAAATTTATGTTGTGTTCTGTTGCTCTCTTGAAGTATTATTAAACAAAAACATTATAAGTATTTTTCTGGTAGTTCACCTGAGTAACTGGTAGCTTCATTTTAACTGACTTAATAAACACATTTAAGTAGCCAAGTAATCATAAAGTGTACAATACTCTAAGAAGACAAGTGTGATCATCTTGAACTCTGAGCACAACAGTTTTACTGGTCTATCCTCAAGTAGGATATAAAGAAATAATGTAAATAGATGTTGGGACTATAACCAAAATACAAGATACATTCTTTATATATCATAGATATTTTCAGTTGATTTCCTATTGGGTACATATTTAATCTTAGATTTTATTTTGTGGGCATTTTCTATGAAACTAAACCTCGTAACATTTTCATATATTCTGTAATTTTACACAGTGGATTTTGTGTGCATACAAAGGAATTTGGAATTCATTTTTAAAATGTATTCTCTAATACTGTGGGCTGTGTGTATTATTTTCTTTAACATCATCAGTTGATTATTGTATTTCACTTTGTGTGGGTAACAGATTATAGTGAATGACATTCTTAATTCTTTATACCATGTATTCTGAGTTAGTATTTTGGTTATGATTTTAACTATATTTCACAGGTACTTTAAAACCAAAACCCATCCCAAACCAAAATTTTGCAAATAAAAAGCAAAACAAAATGAACACTATAAAACCTTACAGAAAATAAATTAAACATAACATCATAAGTCCAGATTCACTCCATCTCCACTTTCATTTAAAGGGTTGTTGTTATCGCTTCACTTTCTTCAAAACAGTGTGAAAAGGAGCCACTGCATCTGGTGAGAAATGCACAGGAAGGAGTTAAAACATCAGCACATATTTTGTTTCATTCTCCCAAACCTTTGATTGCTTTGCCTAATTCCCAAATCAGTCCTATTCCATTACTTTTATGTACACAATTTAATACAATTAGTAGACATGAAGTTGAATTCGATCTCATTATATGCACAGTAGTGAGTAAAAAACATATCTATTCTGTGAAGATCTGTTTATTGTACAACTGGCAGCAAAATCTCTATGGCCTCTCTGTGATACTACTCCTTCTTGCAGTCTGGAAAGTCACTTCCCCAAAGAAGCATTTTATACTAACTAGGGAATTTTTTTAATTACTTGCTGAAATTAAATGCTTTTGTTGGCATGGGTTTGATTTACCATCCATTTGTCCTATGAGATAAAAATAAAAGGCACAAAACTGACTGTGGCTTAAGCAACTCATCGCATATGTGAATTTCTATTATTCTAAATGTTTTTATTAATAACTTTATTTTGTTACTGCAATAAATCTTTATTTTGAAGTATTTTCTAGTTTTAAAAGTGACTTTCACAATGGAAAATAGTATGAATCATTAATACAAGTATAGATATGGAAATGGGGTTTTCATATAAGTGACATAATATCTTTGGGGACATGTATGTTTAGCGTGATTTGTAATCATTAATCATATCTTACTACTTGACCTATTAGAAGGAATTGTTTGTTTACTTTTCTTTAATTCCTTTCCATACAAGTTTAATGCCAAAGATGAATGTAGGTATAAAAAGTAAAATTAGAACATGGATTTTTCAGATAGCTTCCATCCCCAAACTCAGTTTCTTACCTCTTTTTATTTCATTTTCAATTATTTCCATTCGATGCTATAATTTAACGAAGTATTGTGTCCCTTGCCTTCAAAATCTGATAAATTTTACAGATTTTGTTTAAATACTCTTTGCTACATGAAGCTTTATATACTATGAAGTCCTCTTTGCAATATCTGTAGTATTTACCTCCATGTGTCTGTGATTAAATTGCACCCAATCTTGCCCAGTGGTACTTATTTGCCATGAAATTATTTTACGTTCTTATTCTTTTCTTAAGCTGACCTGAAAGATTCAAAAAAAGTCATGTCTTTTTTGAAGACCTGCAGCTGCCTTCCAAATATTATTTTTTAATTAGACTAAATCATTTAGTTTTTCAGGAGTGAAAAGAAATATTGATATTGTTGGAATTGCTTGTTATAGAGAATTCAATATATTTTTTAAAATTTAGGTATCATCTTGCTCAGAACAAGCTTCTTCTTTCTCTTAAATATTAATAACACAAAAGCATGTTGACAGACATATCATTTGTTTTCTAAAATCATTGGGTCCACAATATATTATAACTTTGCTAAACACTAAGATGAGTAACTGCTATATTTGAGCTCGCAGTCTCCAGAGTGTATTATAAATTTCAGCATCATATATTGATTCTGTCACCTTAATAAGATGTGCTAGAGGTACAAACAATATTAATGATTGTCATACTCTGAAAAGAAAATGATGTTTGCTATTGTGGCCCTTGAAAAAATCCATGGGCAATAGTCATGTGACCTGGTGTGCTTTGTATTCCAAAGGCATAATGTACATGACCCTATGATCAATATCATGGAAACTGTTTGAAGCTCTGTATTTTCTGGGATATAAGATTTGAGATACTGTTAAAAGATTTCTGCAAATGTTGTCTTTTTAATATTTTAAAATCTCAAATTCTGACTATCTCAGTGTTTTTCTTGTTTTACTTCTTTATTAGAGGAATATCATTGCTAATGATAAGAGAAAACAAACTCATTTTTATGTGTCTTCTTATTAAAAATATTAACCCACAATTTGAATGGCATAGTTCTGGGGCAAAAGGAATCTAGATGGCTTTTCTCTTTTCAGTTTGCCTTCTTAAAATATTATTCTTTGTGCCAATTCTTTTTTTTTTTTTTTTTGTGGGTACCGGGGGGTCGACCTCAGGACCTCACGTGCCAACAGGCACCCGTGCCACTGAGCGATATCACCGGCCCCTTTTTCGTATGTGGGTTCCGGGAGTTGAACTCGGGCCCTCGCGCTTGCAAGGCAGACGCTTACGCCGCTGAGCCATCTCACCGGCCCTGTGCCAATTCTTTAACAGACACAGTTTTTATATTTTAAACTGTCAGTTCTTCCACCTCAAAAATACATTAAAATAAAGCATTCTCATCTCCTTGTCACCATGTATTATACCAAATCATTCCCAATGGAACTTGAAACTCGACAGTTTTGATCCCCATGAGAACTTCCAAATTTTTGCATATTCTACCATTTTATTGTTCATTGTCCACTTTTCTATTTATTTCTCTCTGCTCATGGCTTAGATTGCATGATTCATTTCATTAATTGTTTACATTATTACCAAATCATTGGAATCTCCCTCTGCTGTGAACTTACTTGGATATTTCTCAATGTTTGCATCCAGCTCTCTTCCAATATTTAGCTGTGTCTAGTGTAAAACTTAATCCACTGACTGAAAATTACTAGCTTTAAATTCATCACCAGATACCCACTTGCTATTCACTTTTGTCTCTTTTTTTTCTGCATGTAACTGCTAATTTACTTTGCTCTTTTTCCAAATGGTACTTCTCATTCCTTCCTCTTTTTTTAACCTTCAAATCTCTCTCACAGCCTCCTCACTTCTAGTGAAAAATACATAACTGTTAAGAACAATATTATCTTTTTCCTCCTGAAGTAATTTACCAAATATGCTTCTATACACACACATGCTCTATTCTTCATTTTCTTCTGTCAAAATAAAATAACTTTTTAAAAGACCATAGCAATTATTTTTGCATTAAAAGCCATCATTTTTCCTACTTGAGAATTTTTCTTCTGTACTTACCTCACTTTTTCCTGTCTTTTCTCTTTGTTCTATATTGGTGCATATTTCCAGCAGTATATAAACATACTGTATATTTCATATCTTAAAAAAAAACAAAATATTTGAGTGGCTCCCATGTTGCTTCTTTTTTTTGTGTGGGTACCAGGTGTCGACCTCAGGACCTCACATGCCAGCAGGCACTCATGCCACTGAGTGATACCACCGGCCCTTTTTTCATATGTGGGTATGGGGAGTCGAACTCAGGACCTCGCATTTGCCAGGCAGGTGCTTATGCCACTGAGCTATCTCGCTGGCCCCCCTTGTTGCTTTTTAAAGTGACTCACTTCTCTGTTGTAGTTTACAGAAAAACTCCATGCTGAAATTGTCTATAGTCACTTTCTCATAAACCTGTAATAACTAAAATAAACTTCTACCCTAAAACCTCTGTCAAAACTCCTCCTTTTGAAAAGTCAATATACTTTCAACTTGCCCAAGCCAATGGCAAAATTTTATCACGTTAACTGGCTTCTCAATTTATTTTAATTTACTCTACTTCCCTAATTCTTGAACAATATTCTTGTCTAGGCTTCAGGTATATATTGCACACACCTGGGGCTCCTTCTTACCTCACATTAGTATCTTTTCAGTCTTCTTTACTCGATCATTCTCCTTTTTCTGAAATGAACTCTTTTCATCTCTAATTCCTTTAATATTAATATCAGTGATTTGCTCCTGTACTTATAATTTATGTATCAATATTTGTTTCATATCTGAATTTACCTCCTTCTTAGACATGTCACATTTGTATTCTTTGCTTTATGCCTGATATCACAGATTGCCAGAAATAACATACATTCTATGTTGAAATCAGAATCTTCATTTACCATAGTTTCATCTGAAATGTTCTATAAGTCTTAAGGTCCCTGTGAAGAATATCTCCATGTACTTATCACAGAAGTAAAAAGCCAATAGGAGACATGTCTCTTTGTTGTTTACTGTATAACTGATAGGTCAAAAATGTCAGGAACAGGAGATCAAAGGATCAGTAAGAAATTCCAAATATATCCTGTATTTAAGCCTATGTAACATTTCCATCACCTGTACTCCAGGAAAAATCAGCAACATTCTCTGGTTACCACTGATGCCTAACTGCCTTGACTGACTCTACCCTTTGCTCTTTTGGTGTTAGTTCCTCATATAGTGATGTTTAAATTAATATAATAGAATCTTTATGCTCAAAATAATAAAGATCAGATACTCCTTTAAAATTCCAAGTTCTTACCTCAGGTACATAAGGTGTCTTGCCCTGCTCACCTCTCAAACTAATAATACTTGTCCTTATAAGACTCTGAATTAATCAATATCTTTTCTCCTTTAACACTGATAAATACATTTCAATTTAGTGTTCTAAGCAGCATAGTATGTCATAACAGAATACTATGGAGTGGGTGGCCTAAACAGTAGACATTTTCTTATAGCCCTGGAGGCTGAAAAGTCCAAGATCAGGGTGCCAGTATGGTCAGTTTCTGGTGAGGGTCCCTCTCTTCTTGCTGCCTGCTTTCTTCATATATTTATCCTCACCTCATCTCTTCTTATAAAGACCCTAATCCCATCATGAAGACCTTACACTGGTGACCTAATCTAAACCTAATTACATCCCAAAGAGCCACCACTGTCACATGGTATCACATTGATGGCTTCAGCATATGACTGAGGGGGGCAAATATTTACTATTTTGCAAAGGCCTACCACCTGCCAAGAATATTCTTAAAATAGATGGTGGTGCTTCTGGCTTTGCTCATTCATGGCCGTGCTCAAATATGCTCTTCTTGGTGAAGCTATTATTGTATACTTTAACTAAAACTAAACCCTAACCAAACACAACTGTCTATCCTTCTCTATCACTTTATTTTTTGTATTATATTATGAGGCTAGCTGCTATAACATGTAGCCTTCCTACCAGTATTAATACAGTAAAAGCTTATTTCTCATTAATATACAATCCAACTAGTACTGGGCCCCACAAAAGGCAAGGTGAATTTTTTTTTTAGAATGTGTTTCTTTGGCTTAACAAATGGAGCTATAGATCTCTCTTTTTTCTTTCTTTCTTTCTTCCTTCTTTCTGTCTTCTTTCTTTCTTTCTTCCTTCTTTCTATCTTCTTTCCTAGTTTTTTTTTCTTAATCATCTAGTGTCTTGCATTCCCCTAGACACAAGCATCTAGTCATCAATATGGAAAGGAAAGCACAGGGGACTGTGTGCATGTTGTTTGCTGTGATCTAAAGTTAGTGTCTGCTCCCAGTACCCACATAAAAAAAAAATAAATAATGTTAGTGTCTCATTCTTGGATATTCACCATATTGACTATACCTCAATTACATGTTTCCAATTGCCTATAAGAGGATGGGAGTTTATGAATCATATAGGTTTTGGACAGGCATAACCTTGGGTATTTGGGCATTTTTCAGTGTTTCTATATTATCATAGAGGAGCCCAAAACCTTGCTGATATGGTAAAAACAAAAGATTTCTTCATGACACCTATCATCACTAATAAGTGTATTATTATGTACATGCTTGTTGTCTACTTTCCCTACTAACAAATCAATTTTATTTTGACAGAAAATATCACTTATATGTTTTATATTCCTATCAGATGGCCAATAATTTTTTGGTTGAATAATTTACTGAAATATATTATATTACCCTAAAACAAATTGGAATTACTAGTCTTTTAAAGTCTGCTTTGAAATTGATTAGGCCTGATTATGTAATTTTCTGCATGTTTTTTTGAATTTATATTTAAACTACTCATCCATTTTAACCAACTTTAGCAAAGTATATTTTCTGAAAAATTATCCAGTCCTCCTGATTTTAAACTTTATCATATAAAGTGGTGGAAAATATTTTCACAATTTTAGTGATGATGTGAGGTGCTCTTCAGAGCCCTGTTCAAGAATGAGGCCATCTCGTTCTGCCAGATGTCAGGATACTGATGGACTAGGACACAACAGAAGCCCTCCTCAGTATTTTCCATCTGTGTAATGAAAATTCAAATCCAACTTTATTTCCTCATTGGTAGTAGCCTGCATATTAATGATTAATTGATATGGATATACAAAAGCCTTGCCTTCTTCACTCTAATGGGAGAACTCTCAAAGGTTATCCAAGCTCCAGAGCTCAGTGAAAGGCTGTCTGTCACAAACTTTCTGAAATTTTATTTCCCTCTATGTTCTATCTCTCTTCCTTTGTTTCTTTCAGGCATTATTCCTGAGATTTTTTCAGTGATATATAGCCTGCGTGTTATCTAAAAATCTCAAAGAATATTTCCTATTCAATTAAACTGCCATAGTTGACAGAAGAAGCTGCAGGAAGCTGATTCTACAGTGAGATTTTGAGTGGATCAGTCACCACCTGCTGGAAGGGAAAAATCTCATCCTGTCTGCAAATGCAACATTGATAGCTCCTTGCAGAAGACTGCAAAGCAGTTGATTCACATTTCATGAGTTGTAAAATGAGAGAATAATCCCAATAAAGAGGGATGGTATGGGTAGTAAAAGATATTAAGTATCGAGTAACTGTGGTAGTTAAAATGAGCATGGTATCAGATATCTGTTGCTGGTCTCTTGATGCACCAGGGAAAGACAATGGAAGGCTCAGGACACGTTACACTTCAATAATATAAAATGAAGTGTGAAAGGCAAAAAAACCTCCTTGGTGGTATAAAGTGATAAAACATTTCCTGGAACCAGAGAGTAGAAAAGCTGGGGATAATACTCAGGACTTAATTATAAGAATAACAGATCTTCCCAGCAGGTTGAAGTTTCAATCCTGACAGATCTACTACAGCAAAGTTATGCCTTGACTAAAAAAAAGAGGAAACTATAACTTGAGATGAGGAAATACGGGTTCAAATTCCCAAAAATTTTGAATTTTTAGGTTTCCTTTAAACAGAAGTAGTGATGACAGATATAGGACAAAATGAAATAATAAAAGATAGCACTCCCTCTTTGCTTAACAATATTCCAAAATGTTTGCACTGCAGGAAAAAATTAAAACCTGTGTTGTCTTCATGTTCTAACCTCACTTGCCTTCCTGGCAACCACATCAATAACTGTGTGAACACACAATGCAGCACAGCTGTGCAGTCTTTGTAAAGGATGAAAAAATTATACACTCAAGGAGATACAGTCATAAACAAATGTGTACTGGCAGGAACTTTTACACGGTCATAGTTGATTCAAGTGAGATGGAATACAAAGTTCGGTAAGAAAAAAAATTGTTGATTAGAGAACATTTGCTGAGTTAAAGCCCTTATTCTAGTAGAAAGCAGTGACACAGTATGAGGTTTGCTCTTGGAAACTTAAATGATAGTTATTTTAATGAACTATATGATTTATCTTACATCATAAATGAAAGAGCAAGTAGAACAAAAGCTAAGAGAACCACTAACATCGGTCCTATATAAAATCAAATTCAAATAGAATACCCACTTGTTAGTAAAGGGGTTATAAGATTGTGTATGAGTTATAGAATCCATGAATACAATCAGCTGATATATTACTCAGAATGCATAAGTGGTATGAAAGCATATTTTGAACACACAGCTCTACATCTGTTAGTGATGATAATATGCATCCATTTAAAATCTAGAAATATGGGCCAGTGAGATGGCTCAGTGGCGTAAGCACCTGTATGGCAAGCAGGAGGGCCCAAGTATGACTCCCAGAACCCACATACAAAAAAAGGGCAGGTGATATCGCTCAGCATCGTGGGCGCCTGCTGGTGTGCGAGGTCCTGAGGTCAACCTCTGGTACCCACAAAAAAAAAAAAAATAAAATAAAATAAATCTAGAAATAAGCAGATTTATTTGTCACTGTTCAACCAAATTATAAAATATTTTCACATTCATATTATGCATACAGTTATAGAAATACACATTGTACAAATATCCATGTAGATTTTTTTATTATGTGTATGATTTCAGGCAGTATATAAAGAATGGCTCAGTGCTTCTAATAGATACTTTTGGACATTTAAGAATATACAAATAGGGCCGTTGAGATGGCTCAGCGGCTTAAGCGCCTGCCCGGCAAGCGCGAGGGCCCGAGTTCGACTCCCGGATCCCACATACGAAAAAGGGGCCGGTGATATCGCTCAGTGGCACGGGCGCCTGCTGGCGCGTGAGGTCCTGAGGTTGACCCCCCGGTACCCACAAAAAAAAAAAAAAGAATATACAAATAATTTTGCATTGTCTTCTCCTTTTCACTACCCTCTATCTCTTGTCCAATAATACTAAAGAGAATTGTTTATATAGATGTTTAAGTTTAGTCATTAAATCACGTGCATATAATTTTTATTTGATTTCTACATTGATATACAGTACTGAGCTTATCCCCCTTTCTCTTTTCACTCTTATAACACTTTATTTTTATTAGTTGTACTATGTGTTCTAGTGACTGCCAATCAGATATGGCCTAAAAAAAAACAGATAACTCTTCCATTAATGAACTGCCAAAACATCTCATTCGAGTCTTAACTCCCAACTAGAAGAGATGATCTTCTACTATTTGTGTTTTTAGTAATTTATTTTGTCTTTAAATTTAAATAATTGTTTTAGCTTATAATTCTTTCTAATGGTCTTGGCACATTAAAATTCCTCTCTCCCAATCAATATTAATTGATACTGGTCTCCAGATATTATTTTATATTAGGTATCCTTAGATAAACTTTGTAACAACTATCCTATCACTTACTCTGGGGAGATGTGTTTGAGTCACATTTTTATTATTTTTTATTTATTTATTTTTTTTGTGGGTACCGGGGGGTTGACCTCAGGACCTTGCGCGCCAGCAGGCGCCCGTGCCACTGAGCGATATCACCGGCCTCTTTTTTCGTATGTGGGTTCTGGGAGTCAAACTCGGGCCCTCGCGCTTGCAAGGCAGGTGCTTACACCGCTGAGCCATCTCACTGGCCCTTGATTCACATTTTTAAAAACTCCTAGTAAGAGGATAGTCTCTCTCCACTTTAACTGACTTCACCTTTGTAACTTCCCGTGAGGATTTTTTAAATTTATGCTACTCAATTTCAGATAATTTTAGCAGCACTTAAACAAATGCAGTGTTTTCAAGTTTTGTCAATCTTCCAATTTATTGTTCAGATGTATTTGTTTTCTTTCATTTTCCTTGTTGGTCTGTTTGGCCTAGATGAAGATGAATGCTGACATTGCTCCTGAGTGATCAATTGATGGCTCAGTGGTGGCTTCATTGGTGAAGTGATTTATTGGTTAGACATCAACATTGGGGGGGGCCGGTGACGTGGCTCAGTGGCATAAGTGTCTGCCTGGCAAGTGCAAGGTCCTGAGTTTGACTCCCAGTACCCACATATGGAGGAAAAAAGGGCCGGTGATATCACTCACTGGCACAAGCACTGGCTGGCAAGTGTGAAGTCCTGAGGTGGACCCCCAGTACACACACACACACACACACACACACAAATCAACCTTGGGAATTCCTACTTCTAAAATTCACCTGGTTGAACAGAAATATCCAGGGAGAAAGTAAATATTGTCAGTTTTTGTCTGAAAAGCTAACAATAATAAGGAAAGAAGGGTGAAAATGGTTATTTCATTATACAAATTTCATTTGAAGAGTTTGATTCTAGAATAGAAACCACTATAAATTTTGTGGTATGATTCCAGAAGAAATAAATTTATGGCAAAACTCTGAAGGTGAGGGGCAATAGATTTTTTTTTTATCTAGAAATGGGGTCTCATAGACACCTAAAGTGTAAAACCTATATGCAATTTGTGAATGCGTATTTCAGTGGCAATGTGTGCAGACTCAGTTTACTGCTCAAGAGCAAATTTTTCATTGTTTATACAGTGAATGAATGTTTTTGAGTATCTGCTTTCCTATTGTTAAAATAGTAAATAATTCTTAGTAATTTACTAATTGAAAGGAACAAAACTATATAACACAGTTATACAGAATATGATATAGATTCAGTATTCTTTTCAACTGGCAAAATCTCACAAAGTATAATTTGAAATTTATTCTTTTCATCCTATGTAAAGAGAATTTCATGTTTTCTAATATATTTCTCAATTATAAAAATTTATTTTTGCGTTATTTTATATTTAATATTATGTAATGTATTTCTTGTGTTCTGTGCATGCATAAACTATAGTGACAAGTATGTTATAAATGTTTAAGTTCTACAAAGATTAAATGCTACAAAATTTTGTAACTATGCTTTGGTTTTATGACAATAAATTTATTGTAATTAGTAAATATACTATAAATTAGAAATATGAATATTAGTAGTGGCAGGAATTAGTTTATGCAGCATGTTACTCTGAACTATGATGTGTCATGATTATGAAATGGACCAGGTTGTTGATTTTAATATTAGATGACTACAAATTATAGAAAAAATGAACTGCAGAAGAAATCATAGAGGTTAATAAGGCATTCAAATCATTGATGAGAAACTGTAAATTTATGCCATCTCCAAGATAGAAATTCCAAAGCTGCAAAAGGAAAAAAACTGATTTGTAAAACTAATTCAATTTTTGGAATTACTGAATTTCTTTCACATGGTAATATTTTGCAGTAGTGTGCCGAGTTTGTGACAAGTGTCAGTGAACATAGCCCTTGCCAAAATAAACTGATAGCAGATGATAAGACCATTGTAGAAGAATCCACTTAATGTGAAGCAGAGTCTAAAGATATAATAGAGATCAATAAAGATATATTAGAGATCAACTGTGGAGGCAGAGAATTAAAATAATATAATGAAGCTAATTTGAAGAAATTAAAATCATATTAGAAAATGTCATAGTTATTTCTGTCCGTGTAAGAATAAGGATGCAATAAAATGGAGATAGTTCAATCTTTGAAAATATTATTATTACATTAAATATACGTGTTAACAATGAAAGGATTACCAGCCATACTGGATAACATGTGTTCACCAGGTTACATGAATTATAGCTAGAATGCAACAGAGATATAAAACTTGAGACTGAAACATGAGAAAAAATTTTGAGTGAATTTCAGAATACTAGCCCAATATAGCTGAAAAAATTTGAAACAAACTATATCATCTCTATTTTGTCAACCATAAAATTACTGAGTTGAGTTGGACATCTCACACACACTATGGTTTTAATGATCTTTGGATTGTATTTAAATTTTTTTTCTTCAAAGAACTTCATATTCAAAAATATGAGAATACATAAAATAAGAAGTTGCACAGGAATATAGAAGTTTATCTTCAGTCTACTTGTTAAATTGCATTTATAAATGCACTGTGAAACATTTATTGTTCAAAGGACAATCATGAGAGATTCATTGCTATGCATAGGTTATTGAGATTGAAGCCTTGGGGTGCAAAAAAATAAACAAGTACTTTTGTAAATTAATTTTTTTTCAATAAGCACTTAACACATGTTACTGATCCCCAAAGCTAAAAATGCGCACAATACTCAAAGAAACTTACAATCTTACATTTGAAAAGATTTGCATTTAAAAAAATATTATCCTGGGGGCCGGTGAGATGGCTCAGCAGCATAATTGCCTGCTGGAGAAAGTGCAGTGTCCTGAGGTCGACTCCCAGTACCCATATTAAAAAAAAATGTATATATATATATATATATATATATATATATATATATATATAAAACCCTTATTTGCAGATTACATGATCCTTTACATAAAAGAACTTTCCCCCTGAAAAGAAAAACTACCAAAAGTTTCCTAGTACATATTCAGCAAAGGAGCAGGGTACAAAATAAACACATAAAAATCAATAACTGTTCTGTACAACAACAATGAATCCCTGGAGAAAGAAATTAGGAAATCAATCCCAATCACAATAGATTCAAAAAAATTAAATACTTATGAATAAAACTAAGGAAGTGAAAGACTTTTCTAATGACACTAGAAACTGAAAAAAGATTGAAGAGGACATCAGAAAATGGAATGACATCCCCTTTTCATAAACAGGCAGGACCAATATTGTCAAAATGGCCACATTACCAATGCTGATATATAACTTTAATACAATCACAATCAAACAAAAAATTGCATCTTAAAAGAACTGAAAAAAAATCATCCTAAAATTTACTTGGAGTCAGAAGTGATCCAGAATTGCAATAGTAATCCCGGACAAAGAGCAAACCAGGAAGTATTACAATCTTGGACTTCAAGTTATGTTATGAAGCTACAGTGACAAAAGCTGCATTGTACTAACACACACACACACACAAAAATCCATGCAGATCAATGAAATAGAATAGAGAACACAGAAACAACCCCAAGCACATTCAGTCATCTGATCTTTGATAAAGAAACCAAAAATACTCTTGAGAAAGATAGCCTATTTAACAAAAACCTTATTATTCACATACAGAAGAATGGTTCTAGCTCCCTTTCTCTCACCCTGTATTGAAATAAAATCAATATAAGTCAAATACCTGCATAGTAAATCAATAACACCAAATATTCTGTAAACAAAGTAGGTAAAACTCTTGACATTGGTGTCAGAGACACTTTTATTGGTGCCAGTTATCAGGAACCCCTGCAGTGAGTCCCTGATCTCTTGCCCAGAGTTACAGCAGAAAGTGAAAAGAGCAAGAGACAAAATAGGGGTGCAGTAGGGATCTGGGATGGTCAGTTGTTTGCTGGGAACAGAAGGCCATGAGGCACCCAGACCTTGATATTTATTCATCTGAGTCAAGGACAGTGGGTGAAGGGCAGTGAGCATTTCTGGGAACAGTAATGGTGACTACGGTGGGCTAGTAAGAACAAAGCTTTCTTGCAAAGAAAAGGACAGGACAGGGAGGAAATAAGGAAATTGTAGCTTCCTCAGGTGCCTCATCGTCTTCAGCAGGTCTTATCTTGCCCTGTGAGCACCATAGCAGTTATTAGCCCTAGGGCTCCCAGCTCTGACCAGAGAAGAGTAGGGAGTATCTGTGTTCCAGTCTGGCTCAATAAGCAGGAGAAGGACAAGCTTGGATGTGCCCTAGACTCAATTTATAATCTGTGGTCCCCAACGATAGGCATTGGCAAAGACTTTCTGAACAGAACCACAATTGCATAAAATTAATACTGACAATGAACGAACAGGATTATGCCAAAATGAAGAGCTTTAGCACAGTCCCCAAACAAGCCAAAGGGTAAAGAGAAAACCTACAGAATGGAAAAAAAAGGTTTGGGTAGGTACATCTCAGACAGAGGACTAGTGTCTAGAATATATGAAGAATTCAAAAAATTAGACTCCCAAAAATAAAAGACTCGATCGAGAAATCATCTCTTGAAATGAATAGATACATCTCTGAAGAAGTACAAATAGCTAATAAGCATATAAAAAATGTTCAGCATCTTTGGCCATTAGAGAAATGTGAATCAAAACTACCCAATATTCTATCTAAATGCAGAAAGAATGGTTGTCATTATGATCTCAAATAACAAGAAATGCTAGCACTATCAAGGTTGAGAGGAAAAAGGAATACTTTCAGACTGTTAGTGGAAATGTGAAGTAGTACCATCATTAAGGAAATCAATATGGAGATTCCTTGAAAACTTAAAAATATCAATTTATTTTCACCCTGCTATACCTCTTCTGAGTATCTTCACCAAAGAGTTAAACCCATCAAACTACAGTGATAAATGTTATAGCAGCAAAACTCACACTCTCTAAGTCTTGGGAATGGCCTATTTGTCCATCAACCAATCAATGAACTAAGAAATGTTGTATATAAACACATTGAAGTTCTACTCAACAATAAAGGATAAAGTCATTGAGGAAAAATGGATGTATCTTGAGCCCATAAACAAAATAAATCTGACACAAAAGGTTAACTATCACATGGTTTCTCTTATATGAGGAACCCAAAGTATTAATAATTTAAAGAGAGAAATGAAAGGTAGATGATTGCAAACATGGAAGAACTTTTTAAAATGGGAAGAGGATCTAGGGATGGAGAGAGAGGGGAGATAGGGAAGGGGAAATAAATTGGACTAAGTTGCTGTATGCATATATATTATTTCCCACAATGAATATAGTCATTACGTATTGCAATCATATACTAAAAGAAAATAAGAATAAATAAAATAGTTATATTGATTTACAAATACAATGGTACCTGGGTTCACAAATGTTTTTCCAAACATTTTGGTGAACAAACAGAAGCAACTGGCAAAATTTTGTTTATGTAAGCAAACCCTGCATCCAGTGACAAACATAACTGAGGCCATCTTTTTGACACAAACACAATTGTGACCATCTTTTAAAAAAGTGTAGAACAAATTAAGTTCCTGAACTGAGGTACTACTGTATTAGGTATGTTAAGTTATTTTAGTTCAAAATAAGTTTGTGATTTTAAAAAAGGAATCATCATCACTAAACTTAAAGATGAAATCATAATAAACACAGAAGGCCAAAGGTGCAGACTAAATAGTAAATTATAAACTACAGGCAATAAAATGTGAGTAATATATGACAAGATAGATATAGAAAATCATTTGTAATAGCACACTTTAAAATATGGGATCAAATATAAACAAAGACATTTTATTTAAACATTTGGATAACTGAATGTGAAATGAAGGGAATCTCTTAAATGCTGAAACTATTAAGAAAAAAAGTTAAAATAGAAGTGTTTAAAACAGTAAAGACAGAATAGCTCTTGAGAACACTTGCCACTCCCTGATGGTCTAGAATCTACACTTTAATGAGTTAATTGCACAAAGCACAGAAGACAGAGAAGTTTTTTTTTTTTTTTGAGATCAGAATCTTCAGATCTAAAAAAGGCACAATAAATGCTTAAACTAGAATAAATTCTCCTTCCACAGAGACAGTCATTTTTGTGCTTAATGATCCTCTCTGGAGGATTCATAAATAAAACCACAAACTGACATTGGTGATATGAAACTACTAATATATTCCCATACTCCAGGCCAACTATTAATTAAAAGAGAATCCAGGTTAGAGTGCATCCATGTAATAGACTAAAGAAAATAGACACATTTTTGAAAAATTTATTTTAAAATTCAACTGAAAAGTGTTCTCATGCGACAGGTTCCGGAAACATTTACAATACTCAGAAATATAAAAACACATAGAAAATATCAAAACACATATTGTTTTCTCCACTTAGGAAATTCGTATGTTGAAGTTTTAACCCTCAGTTATGACTGTGTTGGAGGTAGAGCTTTTAAGGAGGTGATTAAGTTAAAACAAGTTTAGAATGATGGAGTCCTTATCCTTATAAGAAGAGGGAGTCACCTGATCTATCATTTTCACTATGTTAGGGCACAGCGAGAATGTGGTCTAGGACAATCCAAGAACTGAGCCCTGACTAGAACCCCCTTGTGTTAGCAAACTGGTTTCAAACTTCAGATTAAACTGACATCAAAAGTGATCTTCCAGTGCATTGAACTGTGAGAAAGTAAATTTGCCTTATTTAGGTTGCCTAGTAAGTGGTATTTTGCTACCAAAAGCTAATGCTGACAGCATCAGTCGGGTTGCAATCAGGAGAAAGAAATTACACAATAATTTTAAAAGAATAGTTCATCATTAAAAATTATTAATGATAATAAATGATTGGGCTGATGAGGAATTAAAATAAGAAGTAAGTATAATTCTAAAGGCATAACAATCATAGGAATAGCTACTACAAGTAGAACCAGTTGGATTGAGATAATGTATCATGGAATAACTCTCTCTAACCCAGAGCACAGACTCTCTTGCTGAAGTCACTGTTATAGCTCACAGTATGGTAAAAATGTAAGTCACTATGTGCTGCAGTAATGGAACAAGCTGAAAATCTACACTCTAGGGGTAACAAGAAAGACCATAGGAACTCTTATACAGAGCTACCCAAGGTAGACTGTAGAGGAAGATGAGGGCCACCAGTGCTGCTGGTTGCTGTGATGGCAAATCTTTTAGAGCTTTCAATGGTACGAACAGGTCACTGTGGCACATGTGCCATAGATTCACCACCATTAGGCAAAATGTCATAGGCGCTGTAGAAGCCTGCCGAGTGACCCTCCAGAGTCATCTATCAACTAAACTTAACATAATGCCAACTAGAAAAGAAAAATGTACTTAATAGGTATATATTTATTTTCACAAAGCAAGTAGTTAGCACAAACTTGGAGGAGAGAGCCAATACATTTATAATTGCATTTCCTGGTGTAATAGCAATATTATGTACAAATAATTTTCAATAGGAAAGCTCTTATTAGCGCATACTGACAAAAATTATCAATTGTTTTAAACAAACAATTCTAAGTAAAAATTAGAATATATCAAACAGATTACCTTTGAAGTATTTGAAGAAAAAATGAGATTACTCCCAAAAGAAAGAATAATTATTGTTGTGGAATATTTTTAACATATTTATATATCATTCTTTAGTAAACAGTAAATAGGAGTAAAATTAGTTTAAATATATATGATAGGAGCAATGAGCTTAACAAACACAATCTTAGGGACAAACACTGCGCTTCATGCTTGTCAAATGCAACCTTTCTATCAAAATTAGTGATGATGCAAAATATTGACCACATACAATGTAAACCCCAGGCCACTAAATTTAACAAGTTGGTGTTACAAACCTCATCTAAACAAAAGAAAGTCTTGCCAGAAAGCAGCATAAAAATAAAAACAAATTTAGTTATATAAGTCCTATATATTTAAAAATTTGTGTGCATATTCCTGAAGAATTTTGGGAGCAAACAAGAAATCATGATCAAATTAGGCCATTCTCAAAATTGTAATAATAAGTAAGACAGTACATATCAAATTGTGTGTGACACTGATAAAATAGTACTTTTGAGGGAGCATACCACACACCCAAGTTCCCAGGTTCTTGCAAACCAGAAAAAAAGGAAGGCAAACTTTTCAGTATGCCAACTTAATGTAGAAAATATTAACACAAAACATAGAAAACCTTCAGAATTATTCCAAGGTGGATGGCAGCAGCTGCATCAGGACACCTGATTCACATGCAAGCCAAGTACACTGGGGCTGTGGCAATGTGGAAAGTCTAAGGTCACTGCTGATGCTGCAACAGCTGGTGCTCAGGGACAGCAGGATGTCATTTTTCTCTGAAACACTCAATCTTGTTTGGGGCATGCTCTGACTTTCATCTCAAGCAGAGATACCTCTGCCTTGTAAAAAAAAAAAACTTGTAAATGCAAAAATTTCCTTTCCATAATATCCTTTTGTGCTCTAATTATCCAGAGGAGCTTCTGTTGATGGAAACTAAATTCTGGCTGGTAACAATACATCCTTTAGTAATTTCATTAGGTATTCTTATATAAGTTACATCTTCTTCAAGTCTTTTCTTTGAAACAGATATATGTTGATAGTTATTACTAGTTACATATTTATGTCTGTAAAATATGTCTTTCTTTGAAGTATATAACTACTGTCCATTTTTACATTATACAGTGACCAGCATTTATTTAGTTAACTGTTTAATAAATCCATTGTTCAATATGAATGGGAGAACCTGTCAGGTTTATATCCTCATATTTGTTGGTTTTCAACTTTCTGGGATTATTTATTGTAAGGAACACGAAAGGTGAATTTAGTCACAGGCTTGAATTTAAACTCTGCCACTTAATGAGTAATTGTTTTTCAGAAATATTACTTTTATCAGTTGTAATTTATTTACTTCATTAGAAAACAGAAATAGTTACTACTCAGATATTTTCCTTGTGAAGATACCCAATTCTCTGGCCATTATTTAATCAGATATCAATGGCAATGTTGTTTTTCCATGACATTCTTCATGATGGCCGTTGATCATATCAACAAACTTTAGTCTTTTAACGAGATGAGATGGAGTCTCATGTTTCTTGCTGACATATTTTTTTTCTTTTTAATGTGCTGTCACTGTATAGATTTTATTGATCACTTACCTTTTAAGGAAAGATCAAAGTTCTCTACCTGAGTCAACCAAAACATCTCCTGAGAGATGAGTCTGTAATAACCTGAAGCACACTAGCACAGCTACATTTTTTAATGTTATCTTATGCAGAAATCCTACTTTTAATCTCTTATATCTGTACAAATAACTACATTCATTTAGTTCTTGTAATTTAAGTATGCTTTATTAATCAGATCTTACATTTTAATATAATAATTACATACACAAATATATATATATGATATATATATATATCACTTTTAATTCAGAAGCCTTCCCTTTCTTGCAGAATTTTTATTTTTCTTTTCTTGTAAATCTTCTAAAGCACTCATTTTAAATGAATTTAATGATTTCTATTCATTTTCACAACTTGGGAACAAATAAGATAACATAACTGACAGAAAATATATACTCTCTGATCTTTCTGTTTGTGTAAGTTTGGCCAAATATCTTTCAGAAGCCCCAGGTTATAGAACCATCAATACTCATTCCTTCTTAACATATATAATTCTTTCATTAATATTACCTGCCAAAGAAATCAGTGGGCAAATTATCTCATAATCAGTTTGCTTCTAGTCAAGAGGGGAACTCTACCAGCATCTTCCAAACTCACATTATATGAAATGTTGTGAAAATTCATGTATGAATAGGAAATATGAACATGAAATGTGACTCAATATCATTGATCCATATGGGAAATAAATCTGAAAGCCTCAATGAGATATCACTTGATAGCTAGTACACTGGCTATCACAGAAAAATACACTCTACAAAATATTTGAAAGAATATGGAAAATTGGGCCAAACATTCATTGCTGTTAACAATGTTGAATTTGCCTTGGAAAGCATATAACCCAGTCATTCTTCAACTTAGGATCTGTCTAAAAGAAGTAGAAAACATGTCCACACAAAAGGCGATGTGAATAAATTTTATAGCAGCATTACTTATAATATTAAAAGGTGTAAATATCTTAGAAATTAATTACTTGATGACTGAATTTTAAAATGGTATACTCATTCAATAGAATATTGTTGAGTAGGAAAAGGATTGCTACTTTTTTTTTTTGTGGGTACCGGGGAGTCGACCTCAGGACCTCACGTGCCAGCAGGCGCCCGTGCCCCTGAGCAATATCACCGGCCCTTTTTTTGTATGTGGGTTCCAGGAGTCGAACTCGGGCCCTCGCGCTTGCCGGGCAGGCGCTTAAGCCGCTGAGCCATCTCACCGGCCCCCAGGATTGCTACTTTTAATGTAGATAAAAATGTACAGGAACTTCTAAATATTATCCTAAGAAAAGCCTGCTTCAAAAGATCATGTAATGTGTCATTCCATTTTAATACATTGTCAAGGAAAGGGAAATCTATAGATACCCAAAAATATATTAGTGGTCTCCTGAGGATGATAATATAAGCAAAATTAACTGTAGAAGATCAGGAGAAAATATTTTTGCATGATGTAAATTTGATAAAACATATTATATTGGGTGATTGTACAATGCTGCATGTTAAAACCATAAAATTTTATCCTTACAATAACTGGATTTTATTTTATAAAAATATACTTAAATAAATTTTGTAGACATGTAAAATTTGATGATGTTTATGCCATGTCTCAACACAAATTATACAAAATTCCTATTTATTTTATGGTACAACTGGCCCTAAAATTCAGACACAAACTTTGATATTGGTGTGTGGGGTAGGCAGGTGCACATGTGGGAAAACAACGATACTAAATTTTGCTGCACTACACTTTTTCTTTTCCCCAGAATTCTGTACAAAATTCCTTACAGAAATCAAAATGTGGAAGTCTTATAAATTAAGTTATCAAATATTTGTGGATGAAAAGTTATAGTTTTAGGGTAAGGTTTATATGAGTGGAATGTATAGCTGAATCAATATTGAACATTGTGAGTGTCAGGGACAGTTTCATGAATGTTCATCCTACTACATTTACTTTTGTTTAGTTTTGAATCTTTCACAATGTAATTTTTCAATGCCTAGTGAAATAAAACTGTACGTACCATACATTATCAAATATGATGGAAGTGACAATTTAGACTAAATTTAGAAAACTTATTGTATATTTACTTTGGTTCAAAATCTCAATATTCTTTCAAAGAAATAATAAAGGCAAATAACAGAATAGTTACCAAATTAATTGTTAAATGTTCTATAATTCTATGTATATGCCAAATTGTTCTTTACTAACACTAAAGATAATATGTGCCTGGCATAGTGTCACATCCCTGTAATCCCAAAACTCTGAAAGCCTGAAACAGCAGGATCACAAGTTCAGCCTTAGCCTGGGTGACTTAGTAATACTTTATCTCAAAATTTAAACAATTAAAAATAAAAAGATTTGGACATATAGCTCAGTGCAAGTGCTATACGTTCAATCTCTAGTACTGCCAAAATAATTAAAATGAAAAAGTGTCAATTGTGTACCTCAGTGTGAAAGTCTTGGATTCAATCCCAGTACAACAATTAATAATGATAATGATAATAATAATAATATAGAAATACATCTGAAGCGTCTCTTTATGGATTTCTGAAATGTTACCAAAACTCAAGTAATTAGTAAAATAGACATTCCATTTTTTCATTAAATAAAGGCTGTCACAGCGTTTGTGATATTGTGGTTAAAGTTGATATGTTCACTAGGTTGGATTCTTAATGGTCCTGGAACATACCAGAGAAGTGCCTAACTTGCTGCTTTTATTAATTACCATATTCTATAAGACAGCCTATATTTTATTCTATGTCATCATCACATGACCAGAGAAAAAGGAACCAATTAATAATCTCTGAATATTCCTCCCTGAGTACCATTGAGTAAACCAACAGGATATTCCTGAAAATAGTAGAAAAGTAGCAAATCCCTACCGGGGGAGTAGGAGCAATACATTTGGGTTTATACAATTATGAATGATTTCTCATTAACACTGGGAGGTGGTTTTTTGTTGAACTAAGTCTTGAGAATTTATTCTTCCAACCCAAGCTTAATGTCAGTACCACAACCCAAGAAGCTGAATGATTTGCATTTTGCTGAAGTATTTCTGTTTCAGCATGCCCAGGTCCACCAGTAGTACCGAGCAAATATTTTACTATATTCTTAAGGCCAGCAGCAATGTTTAGAGAAAACTCTTCTTATAGCAAAATAGTCAACTGTTACAAACACAGGCTCTTACCTTCCACAATATAATGCACTTTGAATGTACTGTCATAGTGTAAAGTACCACAGGTTTGCCAATTTAAAAATGCATATCATGTTGTGTCTGAAAGGTGACAGAGAACTAAACAGTATCAAATTGAAGTGCCCTGGAGTTTTCTCACTGAGTGGAATGCTGAATACGAAGCTCACTTCAGAACTCAGATAAGTAATCAAATCAACTCTTTCCATTTGCTAGGAGCTGTCATGCAAAGATAATGCACCAAGAGCATGCATTAGGAGATAAATTTTATACATTTTCACTTATGGGCACCTACAAAACTTCTTATATTTGTATGCCCATAGAGGGTGGGATTGAAAGAAATGGGTGAAAAGTAGACTGGGCTTTTGTATACTCTTTTCAGGAATTTCAAAGCTAGAGTAGCTAAATTTTTGGGACTCATTAAGGGATATTACTCTCTAAATTTTGTTGACCAACACTCCAACTGTGCTTCATTAAAAGTTTAGGTAATATTGGTCTAGATTTTCAAGGTATTATTTTAAGAATCAGTGAAAGTTATTATGATTAATTTTAACACATACCATATAATATCCAAATTATATATATATATATATATATATATATATATGTATATGTATATGTGTGTGTGTGTGTAACATATAAACAATGATTATTTGACTTGGGTTTGGTTCATGTGTTCTTCAGTATGAAATTTTAAATTCAAATTATGTGCTCTCAATCACCTGATAATTTCATTTTCTGTGCGCATCAGTGTAACAGCCTATATTCCAATCTGCCAAGATTTCTTTAAATATCTAATCTTTCTTTTTGTTGTTGTTGTTGTTATTGTCACTGTTTTGAGACAGGTTCTCACTATGTAGTCCAGGCTGGCCTGGAATTTGCAGCAATCCTCCTGCCTCAGCCTTCTGAATTTTGGGATAACAAGAGTAAATCATAGTGCCTGGCTCATCTTTTTCTTCAACAGTTTTTGCTTTGTTGCTTAATTTTATTAAAAACTGGTAATATTTTACATTATTTTATAAGATACTATGTTTAAATCATAGTAGCAAAAAATTGTTTGCTGAAATGACTTTTGTCTCTACATGAATAATCATAGAGAACTCTGCAATAACAGAATTCTGTGTCCTAAGATTGGAGTAGCTTTGTATTACTGACCTATAAAAAATAATTTCTTTTTTTTTAACATTCTTAAATAGTCTTCTTCAAATCTTGTGGTTTTCCTCAATAACAGTAATTATATTTTTACATATTTAACCTGAGTCTCTAAAATTGAAATAGTTTCACATCTTCTATGATTCTTGCCAAAAGCAACTCACATGCTGCTTTTCTGTATAGACATTTCAAACTTTGTAGGGTGTGGAGGTGTGTGACAGTGCCTTGGCCTAGTGGATGCTAAGCACTCTAGCACTCAGCTACCCCCCAAACACTGGACCTTTTATATATTAGGGCCTTTGGAAGTCCCTATATTCTGTAGCTTTTGATGTATTCCTATTTTGAAAAGTCTCCATATTATTATTTTTTAATAAGTATAATAAATACTTGAGATTATGTAATAGTACCTACTGAAGTATACCTTTATTAAATACTAACTTAAATAAACTAAAATACTACATTGACAAAACAAATACAAATAAATAAGTTGTTTGATATCACTGAAAAAGTAACTGATCCTAAATTCAAGCCTTGTCCTTTTGTTTCTAAACCCTATTTGGCTCCAAAGGTAAATCTTTCCTCTAATCCAAAGCAACTTCAAAACATAAATCGCTGCATTTGTTTTGTTTGTTTTAAGATTTTAGGAGGCTCATAAAATTGGCTGGACAGTGCTTCCTTCTCTAATTCCTGAAAGTATTAGGTAAGAATGTACCTCAATATAGAATGAATGTTAGAACTTGCTTCACAATTCTCTGAATGTTTCTTTGAGGATAGAATTTCAACTACTGAGTCTATTAAATGATTTTTGTTTCATTTATCTTAATTTGTTGAGTCACTTGCAAGATTTTAAATTTATATCACTGTCATTAAAACTTATTTTATATATGTATTGTAATATTTTTTATATTTCCTTTTCTAATGCTTGCTGAAACTTTAATTTTATTTACACTTATTATAATACATATTCTTCCTGGTTTATCTTACCAAAAGACTCTTATTTTATTCCATGTAAATTGTATGATCAGGCTTTGTAAGTGGTGACTCTTACACTTGAATTCATAAATAACTTCACCCATGATATCATAACCTGTTTTTACATGAGCTCATTGCACAGGCACTGCTAATGCTAAATAAATGCACACATTGGGTAATCTTGACTGTCCTCTATATTACACATTTTCAGGTAGAATGTCAGGAAGCATCTGGTTGAGATATGTTTGTGGTTGGAAGTTCCTCACATCTTTACAGAAAAAATTTTCAGGTAAAACTAGGAACATTATTTCAATCACGTTTCTTTACCATTTTAGAGTAAATGGCTCTACAAATTATCTTTAAGGTGTAATACAACATTTGACTCAATATATAATTTCTTACTCCACTTCTAGTGTCATCATGCTAGATTTTCTACAGATAATAAGAACAAGGCATGATATATTTGCAGCTGCAATAAATCTATATAATTATGAGGTGTCTTTTAATTTACAGCAAGCAGTTATTTACAACATCTAGAAAAGTGAATTAATCCCTCTTGCTAAAATGAGGAGCAGACCCAGTGAACTGGCTCAGCCACATAAGCACCTGCCTGGCAAGCACGAGGGCCCAAGTTGGAATCCCAGAACCCACATATGAAAAAAGGGCAGGTGATATCATTCAGTGGCATGGGTGCCTGCTGGCTGGGAGGTCCTGAGGTCAACCCCCGGTACCCACAAAAAAATAAAAAATAAAATATAAAATAAAATGAGCAGAGAATTGTAATTCTATATATGGTTATTCTAATGTAACACATGTACTTTCTGAACCAATAATGTGAAACACTGGGGCAAAAGAGAAAATACTAATTTGACTCAGTACTTTTAAATTCATTAGTCAAAAGAATCATTGCCATACCCTTGAGTTTCCACCACTATCACAGGACCATCACCGTGACAACCACCTGCATCAACACCATGTTCATTTCTACCCAGATATCTATTTGCATCAAATATTATAACTCAGATGATAGTAAAGTAATATTTTGATTTTGGGATCTGACTAAATAACAAGGAAGGCTTATAACTGGAAAGATAAAAATGATCTTCCTACTATAGATATTTAAGTATATGGATATCATGGAGATAAATCTTACTCAACAAGATAACAGTGTTTTCCCATTAAATATAGTAATAGGGACACTAGCACTAATCAATTTTCATCTCCATTAGAGTAACAAAATGAATAGGAACTATAAGAAGAGACCAGGAAGAGGAAGATCAAGGAGGATAAAGAGAATACAGAAAAAAGGATAAGGAGGAAGACAAAAAAAGAGAGGATAAGGGAAGAGGAGAGGAAGGAGAAAGATAAAAAGAGAAGAAAAAGGGAGGCGAGGATGTGCTAGAAGCAAAAGAAGGAAGAAGAAGCTGCTATGAGTTTTTAACTATTTGCTATATGCCAAGTGTAGTATATGGCATTTTGCATACATCTTGATACTAGTAAAAAATACCATCCAAAATATGTGTATTATTTTGTAATTAAGTATACTTAAGAATGACATTGCTCAAAATTATGTAGGTTAAAAATGGCAAAGCAAGAAGTGAAAAACCACAAAAATCTAATTCAGATTCATAGCTAAAATCCTTCTTGATATTGCATAAAATCAATGATAAATTGGCCATATTAAGATAATGTGGATGATTTAAAAATATTATTCATATGAATTCACTTCTCAGTTGAAATTGTATATTTTATTTTCTTTCTTCATATGTTAATTCACTCACAGGTTATTGTCCTATTTTCAAAACCATGTACAGCATGAAGAGCCACATATTATCAATTCCCATCATTTGACAGAAAGTACTCTAATACATTAATGCATTGTTTAACTGATTTTCCAAATTAATATGTGAAATATACTCTATCTTCTCAGTTATATTTATTTATTTTTTTTATATGCGGGTACTAGGAGTCGAACTCAGGACCTCGTGCCTGCCAGGCAGGCACTTATGCCACTGAGATATATCACCGGCCCTCTTCTCAGTTTTAATGCAATAGAATATTCCTCATATCTGACCTGGCAGAGTTATTTATTGAAGACTCAATTTGCATTCAAGCTTATTTTGTTTTGTTTTTGCTATTGTAGGATATTATTTTATCCATGCTTAGAATGGTAGTGAATATTCATATCAGAATGAAAGATATTTTTCCCCCGTGGAATTTTGCATTTCCAAAATTTTTATTCATTTTACTTCTAAAATATTACTAGGTATCTTTTGGACTCCAAACCCAAACACTTCCTGTTGGACCAACAAGTGCTTGTATAAAGAAAAATAACGTTGTTTATTTTCTGAACAGAGATGGGGAGAAAAGGCTACTGATCCCATTGAGATATATTTGTTCTTATGCAAGATGTTAATGGTAAAATGAACACTAGTAATGCGGAGTGGTCAGCATGAACAAAGACTTTGGGGCATAAATCCAAGAGAAACATAAGCTTAAACCCTTCGTATACATAATCTTGTTTTTCATTGAGAAGCTCTGATACTTAGCCTTATTCAGAAGCTGTAGCACCAGAATGACGGGATAAACCTGTACAGAATTGTAGGGAAAGCCAGAAAAAAACACAACCTATATGTGGCTTGAGACATCAGGCATCATCATGACCTGACAGATTTATCGAGCCTCCTCTGTTCTGAACCACACAACACACTTTTATGGAAATTCCTATCATTTTGGTGAGTGGAACTAGAATGGATTTTACATGATTTATTTCCAGTATCATGAGATCTGTCATTATTTTTAATGACAGTACTCTAAACATGGGTAAAAATGCTTACACTTACAATACATGTATGTAAGCAGTTATACAACTAGGAAGCTGAATCCAGTCCTGTTTAAATCAACTATTAAGTCCATTATTTCTCAATAATATGGAATTTTCCCTTTCTCTTTCCTTGTTCTCCTTCTTTCTTTTCTTTTTTCTCTTTCTTTCTTTCTTTCTTTCTTTCTTTCTTTCTTTCTTTCTTTCTTTCTTTCTTTCTGTCTTTATTTTTCCTTAACTTTTTAATATGTTATAAGAGTTTCTGGGATATTCTTAATCATGATAGGCACCTTGCTTCCTTTTTCTAACAGGAAAATAAATATGCATTTATTTAACTATATCAGGAGGCAATTATGGCTATGCCATTGACTGGCTGTTTGCTTTTTGATAGTTAATTGCTCATTTTCTTGTTTGGAGAATGAGGGGAAAATGAGTAACCTCAAAGGCTTGTTGAAAATATTAAATTGGTGACTAGAATATAGAAAGTGCACGTTATCATTACTGCCATTGCATAAACGTACATAGGAGCATAGTAATGTGAGTTGGAATCATCATGAGAGGGAAAAGGTAAAAAGAGGAAAATTACAGTTTTCTGTAAGGGAACTTAGTGAAAGCAGTGGTTTTAAACTGAAGTTCTGAGCCAGAATCAGATGCAGGCCTGTTTTATTTGGCCAAAAACATCTTTAAAATAACATGAATAAGGACAGAACCAGCTGGGCATAATTTATTAGGCTCTTTGGTTCCATCACCACCATTTACCTACATCTGGCTTCATTCACACTTTTGAGCCCTAATCTCATTTGAGTTTGTGAACCAGACTTTAAAATGTGCTCATTAACATGTGTTCTTCTTGGGTTAATATCTGTCATCCGATCATTGCTTTTTTTTGGCTTCCTTATGCTTTACACCTGCAGAATATAGAAGCATCACCATAAATTATGGATAGTATCATATTTCCTTTTTACATTTTTATTCAGAGGTCTGGAACTAGAACTTAACATTTGTTCCAAACTCTGCAGACCATTTTGTAAATGCACTTTCACCATGTAGTTAAATGCTCCTGCTTGTTTGCACCAGTGTCAGAGCTGTGGCTGAATTATTGGCAGGCATTAACAAAAACAGCCTTTAGAATCCACTTTTAAGTTCAGGGAGGATTTAGAGTGGTCATGTGTGATACTTTTTGGAAGGGAAGGTAGCCAGAAAACTATTATTTTTTATAGTTATATTGAGAGATGTCTCAGAACAGCTTTAAGTACTAAAATAGAGATAGGAACTTATTTAATAGCACCTTCAGGATCCTGATTCGCACCAAGACAAAGATGAGACTTTGAGAAAGTATTTACGAGTGAACTCTCCTGAATCACTGATGCCACTTACTGCAGTAACTGATGTTTCCTTGGAGGTTTCCCATCTACTCAGTTCGCTCAGCCAGGTTTATGAGATGTGACAGGTTTGTAGTGCAAGGAGATGGTTGCTATTTATATAGGAAAGAGTAAAATCTGACTGTAAACTTAAGGAAAGTTTTGTGAAGATACTTTCTTTTTCTCTAATTTACTGTAGTGTACTTTTGGGGATGTTACTAAACTTTATCCATTTTGGCCTTACATCTAATTTATTCTTCTTCAATTTTGTGTGTTTACAAAATAAGAACTAGCTTATTTTGTATCTATGCACCCAGAATGATGTCACATAATGGTGTTACATCCTTTCATATGTTTTGAAAGATATAAGCAATATTTGTATAATTAGGTATAGCAACTTTTTATATTTATTGCTAAGCTTTCCTCTTATTGGAGCAATTATTAGCAGTTTAAATAAAACTGAGTAGTTTTATTTACTTATTTATTTATTTTTTCCTGTGGGTACCGGAGGTCGACCTCAGGACCTCGCGCACCAGCAGGCACCCGTGCCGCTAAGCAATATCACCAGCCTTTTTTTGTATGTGGGTTCCAAGAGTTGAACTCGGGCCCTCACGCTTGCCAGGCAAGTGCTTACACTGCTGAGCCATCTCACCGGCCCATAAAACTGAGTAGTTTTAATGTCATTTAGCATCATTCCAAGGTCTCCTTGGGAGTTTCATTGGTAATTTAGGAAATCAAAAAACAATCTATCCTAATTTTGTGGATTTTTTCTTACCATTTTATCCCATACCATGATCCAATCAAGCTAATGTACCTTTTACCATTCAGATGACTCGCCCTTTGCCATCTCTTTTCTTATTCTCAGGCTCTTACCACAATTGTGAATGCTCTGAATTCTACAGTTTTATTTTTACTTTTATTTATCTTCAATGTTTGTCCCTTGTGTGGCAAATATTACTTAGCTCTATTTAATGGATGATTACATAGAGGGTTATAAAGATAGGCAACTTGCTCCAGATAACCTCACAGAAAGGGTTAGGGATCAAATCCAGGGATCATGGTAGAAAAATTTGTACTCATGTACACTGTACAGCAATGTTTTAATATGATTAAAATGTAACAGTGTAAACTGTGGAAATTATTATTTGCAAAATGTTTCCCCATCCCAAATGCTACACTTGTTTTTATGCTAACTGTATGCAATTCAAATACATTTGTTATATATTTAAATCAGTATCCAAACCAGCAAGATGATAGTACATTCCTCATAGTATATCATACCTGGTCATTGTTAGTGTTTAAATCTTAATTGCAAACATATTGAGAATATTGAATTACATTTTTCTGAATTAAATTTCTATGTCATTGTAACAAAAGTTACTCCACATACACACAGAGTTACTCCAAACACTTCTGCCTCACTTCTAAATTCTGCCTCACTTCTAAATCCTGAATTTTGTGAGGACTGTTTGTTCAGAGTTAGAAAATTGTCAGTTTAAAAATCCCTAAACTTTATGTTCTCATTTTATTTCATACACACCCCACATAATGTGCTCCTTAAGATGGCTGTTATTACACAGGGCATTATTTTTAAAGGGTAAAGGATAATGTTATTGACCCATGAAACCAGAAAATATGAGAAAAACCCACTTGACTTAAAATGTCCAAATCCCAAATGTGATAAAATAGTTAGATTTCTTTTCTAAAATAAAAGAAAAAATAACTGCAGGAGCAATATTATGCAATTCAGTTGGGAATTTAAAAACAATTTCTTACAATTAATTAAATACTAAACTATTTATACACTTTATACAGCAAGAAATGTAATATAAAATATAGAAAACATGCCTCCTGTGCCATCTCCTTCAAGAGAATTTAGATAATGCAATTTATTTCTTTCCTCAGCTCACAAATGTCTTGATTTCCATTAAACCTTGAAAAATAAACTAGAAAGGCATTGTTAAAAGAAGATTCTTACCCTTAATGAAAAAATCACTTCTACTGTTACTAATAATTTAAAAACATGGAAATGATAATATGATAATGGGCTTTACAAATTTCCCGCTTCATACACAAAAGTAAATCACATGAGCTTTCACACAGTGGATTTATGCCCATTAAACTCAATTTTCTCTTCTGAATAGTGTATTCTAGCAATTCAAAGGGTCATGATTATCATCTATTAGTACCAAATTGTTAGTTGTGTCCTTTCCTATTCTCACTGCCTTTCATAGCTTGTTATGAGTATATCTGCTATCTTCTTGTTTATTCTGTCTGCATTATTCACACTATCTTCTTGAATCACCTGTCTCCTAAATCTTGCTCCTTGTACAGGTCTCAAATATATTTGATATTTTCCTTTATGTCTCAGTATAGACCAAAACATATTATGATGTCCATTATCAAACTACTCTTTATATGTTATGGGAGTTACCTAGCCAACTGTTTCTTTTCACACAATAGTTGCTCATTATATAGATGTTCAATGAGTAAATTAATAACAAATGAAATTTATGTTAAACAGTGTAATTCAAGGCCTTTTCATACTCTTTCCCTTAGCTAGACTTCCATCAGCCAAAGTAAATAAAATATTTTTTTGATGTTTTCCCATCAAAATATTAGGTAGACAATTTTGTCATTATTTTTATATTAAGATTTAAAGGGTTGTGTTTATCTTGTACATTACCCATTATTGTTAACCTTTGATGACATCTATCATTAGCTTTCTTTCTTTATTCAGGGTATAGAAATTCTTTATGCTCTCGATTATATCAGTTTCTCCTTAAATCATAGTGTTGTGATCATAATTATGTGCCACATTTTTGTGGCCATTTAACTTGAAACAGTTAAAATATGGAAAGTTCTCCTTTTATCTTTGACTTCCAACTCACATTCAGATGAATTTGTAATGTTATCACATTGGCTGATATCCTAAAGACATTGTCTACTTTATTTCCTTCTTTGGGTATAATCTATTACAGTGGAAGGTATGTTATGAACGTTCTACATTGTTTTCTTCCTAAATGTAGTTGGAATAGTTGTCCACAGAACTATATGAGTATCCATCAGTGAGCAGAATGATTTATGCCAACCCAGCGAATGGATTTTTATGGAAATACTTATAGAATCAACCTTTTTGCCTTATGTTTAATGATGAACTGTAAGAACATTTTGATTATTTGGAAAGACCCTGAAGTTGTGCAAAAAATCCATAAAGCTTCTGTCATATTCTTGAATATTATTCACAACTCAGCCAAACTCCTTGGTTTAGTTTACACATCCACAAATCTAAACTGCTTAGTGAATTTCAGTGTAATTCTACCATTCTCCACTGTAATATTTTTCTGCATATATGATGAATAATAGAACAAAACAGTATTTTTGAAATATCTTCAATTTCCAAATAGAATAAAATCTTACAAAATGTACAATTTAAAAATAAAACAGAAATTTTATTATGGTATATAAACTTGGGTGAAATAAAATTAATCATTGTTGTAACTTAAGAGCTGCAATATCTCACTCTTTATCTTGAAGAAAATTAAAAACTACTTCATTAACAATATCTTTCTTGAATTTAGAAAAGTTCTCAGCCACTGAAAATTTAATCTGAAGCAACATTTTTAATTAGTAGTTGTTTGCCCAGAATATTAATGCTGTTCTTTCTTTCCATACTGACGTTTCACTCACATACTAAGTTTAGTAATTTCAGAAGAATACATTTACCTCTCATATAAGATAAGAAACTAAACTAAAGGTGGATTGCAGACTCTCTTCAACTTAGAAGAAAAAAGTAATTTATAGAAAGTAAGAAGCTAATTAAACACTATTGTGTTCTAGTCATTATTTCCTAACTTCAAGGACAGGGCTCTAAAATTCTCCCTTGTATTGAACTTGCAATCCTATAGATAAGTAATGGCATTGTAATTACTTCAAGCTCTAGAACAATCACTTCTCTGCTGACTTTTGATGGCAGAAGAACATATAACATTGATTTCCCTATCTAATTCATCTTTTAAACTATCTTGTTTGGATTCCCTCTTTCTATTCAGTCTTTACTAAAATACATTTTAAAACATGCTGTTGATCTTTCTAAAGATGTCTCTTGTTTTATATTGTCCAGAAATCTACAAATAGTGTCAGAATGTTCACAAAGAAATAAGATAGTTTGTGATACATATGATGTAGGATAATAACTTACGCTATAGAAGTGACATGTACTGTCTCTGCTACAGTCCTCCAAAGAGGGGAATTAGTGATGGAGATAAGCATTTGAGTAAGATTGGTAAGAAACTGACACAACATTTATTCAGACTTTCTGTAAAAATATACTTAAAAATTTAACAAGTTTGATGAACAATTTTACTATTCTACATTTATTTTGAGACCTTACTAAATAAATTTTGATACCAAGCACAAAAGAAATGAAAAATTATCTATACCATACTTTTTCTGGGTGTATTCTATCATTTTTATATTTATTCTCTTCTTACGCTTTAAGAATACTAGAAGAGATAAGGTATTTGACTTTTCTAAAATATTTTAATGAATGTTGCCAGTTTTATAGCTACTATATGAAATGATTGCTAGCAATGAGCTCTGAAACTCTTTGCACACATTTGAGTAATCTTTCTACAAATGATCAGTAGGGAGAACTTGGGTAATTATGTACTTTTCTATTTGTCCACGTTCACATTTGTAAATGGAAATTGTACTAATTTGTGTACTCTAAGGTTGTTATGGAGGTTAAATGTTATAACTGTCATGATATACATCACTTACCTCAGTGTATGCTGTAAAAAGTCTAGATAAGTTAACTACTATCGTAAAATCACTGGACTTAGGAAGGAAAAGGTGGTCAGGTAGACTTTAATTAAATATGGGGAGCAAATTGTTTCTCTTTTGTTATTTTCCTATAAATTAAATCTTGTAAAATGCAGGAGCCTCTGTTATATTTTTAAATAGAAATTGTTTCAGGAATTTCCAGAGAAGTTTGTAAATGGCACTGGGAAGTGGATCTAATGTTACAAGCACTTTCAGACAGTGAATTTATTAGTCAGAATCTTTTAATTTGTAAGCAAAATAAATTGAAAAGGAATCACATAATCAAAAAAACAATGACACTTACAAATATATAATCAGAAGAAAGGATGAACAACTCCAGAGAAGGCTGTTCAGAGACATATCTAGGTCTCTGAATTCAGAGACTGTTACGGTTACATCACTCAGCGTTTTCTTTATCCTTTTCTGTGAATGTGAGCATTTTTTATTATCTGGAAACTGTTCAGGTCATATCCACTAAATGTTTTCACATTTCTTTTGCTATCATATTTATAAAAAAGAAGAGGTAAGACACACCCCTGCCCAGTTGCATAACACAGTATCTAGAACAGGCAGTGTGTAAGTACTTGGTATTAATTTCACTACCTCTTTTTCTCTCCGTCCTGTAGTTTGGTAACTACTGCTCCAATGGTATTAACTTTTTCTTATGAAAACCATTGGACTATAAAATCCAATAATCTTTATCCAATCTGCTTCTAATTTGAAATAGTTGATATTTTTTTTTCTGGGTACCGGGGGGGTCGACCTCAGGACCTCGTGCGCCAGCAGGCGCACGTGCCGCTGAGCGATATCACCGGCCCCTTTTTCGTATGTGGGTTCTGGGAGTCGAACTCAGGCCCTCGTGTTTGCCAGGCAGGCGCTTAAGCCGCTGAGCCATCTCACCTGCCCTGAAATAGTTGATTTTTAAATAGTGTTATTTGATATAGTATAGTGTTATTAGATTTTTTTTTCTTCGTGTAGTCAAAACTCTCTTTGTCTGATCACGAATTTTTGGTTGATTCCAGTGGTAGCTTTCTCTTTTGATCTCACACGAGCTTTTTTCTTTCTGATTCTGTACGCTTAATGGGCAATTTCACTGAAAATATGGGAGAAGGCACCTCTTGCTTAAAAATGGAAACTTGAGAGACACCTAGTATGCTTCTCCATTTTTTACTTTTAAGATTACTAAAAATAGATTATTTTGATTAAATCATAAATACTTGTTTAAAAGTGCCAGTTCTCCCTGACATTCATTTCTCCAATCAATATATTTAGGATTACTGTGCACCTACAATGTAACAAACATAGCACAAAGAAACTGGGATAAGAACTGGGAAAAACATTCACTTATGATACAGCACAGCAACTATACTTTATATATATAACCACAAAATATTTACTAACTAAAGTAAGGCTATGACAAGACAAATACACAGTTTTATGATTCAAGAATATGTAAGGCAATTATTGCCTTACTAAACAATGAGAGCATACAATCCTTTATTAGAAAGTTATGGGCAGCAAGAATGGGCTTTAAAGTTTGTAATCTTCTGCTCCCATCTGTGTTCAGATGTAAGTGTCTTGAGAATGTCATTGCAAACAAAACAATTTGATTTTTGTACACACCTTTAAAATACTTTCATAGAGTCTAATATATTATTTTTATAAAAATCAGTTCATGTTCTGAGACCTTTTTGTCCTATCTCATCTTTCATACATCTTTTAATGATATTGAAAATTTTATATTTTTTGAAAATGCCAATTTGTGTTTCTCCCACATAATTTCCATCTCAACTTGATAACTCATTTCTGTGACATTAATAAGTAAGTAATCTCAACTGCACATTTTCTTACTAATCATGGAAAATTTAGAAGCATCGCTTAATTTTCTTTTTCCATAATTTTATATATGCCTCTATTATAATATTTATTTTCTATTGAAACAAAATACTATTTTTCTGGTGTTTATTATAAGCTTATTTAACAACTTGCCACATTCTCTTAATATTTATAACATCACAATGTATGGTACCTTGGTATTCAAATATATTATAAGTTAATTATTAAATTAAATTCTCATTTAAAACATGACTAAATTTTACTACCTTATGTAAATGTTTTACATCTTTAGCAGTCATAAAAGCTAGCAATTAATTTCACCATGACAAGAATTCTTTCCAGTATTGAATTTAATGACAATTCTATTTATTTATTATTAAGCTTATTTTTTGAGAGATTTATGCCTGTCAGATTGAACAATCCCATCCAAAATCTAAAATGATAGAAAAATACATACATGAGTTAAGGAGCACATGGAAACCAATTTAAGTAAGTAAATAGTTTTTGTGTTAATGTGATTTGTGGAGACCCTTTTCTAGTTGGAAAATGCAACCCCTCCTTCCCAAGAGGTGATACTACATCCTATTTCCCTAATGAACTGTCTAGTATTTTGCAATTTCTGGCCAAATAACAAGATGTTATAAAAATAATGAAGCCAGATTAAATATCTCTCCTGGTTGGATTCCTTTATTCTTTTTCTTTGCTTTCAATTCCCAACAGCTAACCTTATTTTAAGGAGTTTTGCTCTTTAATGATATCTGCTCATGAAACTTAACTGTTGGGGCTTAGACTTCCACTATAAGTTTCTGAGCTGTATTGCAGCTTAGGGAATAGTGAGATATAGAAAATAATGAGACAAATTAATTTTCTTTTCCCAGAGGTACTATATTCCCCATAGCTATCACTCAAAGAACAACCTCTTCTCTGAAAGATTGATATAAAAATAATTTATGTCAGGCTAAGAGGCAGAGCAAATCTATCTGCCTGGAAAAGCACATAAATGCCTTTAAGAAAAGAATAGTAGCTTTTGGAGACAGTGCTTCTTGGTAATTAGGGATGTTTATTATCCTTGCCAGGCTTTAACGATCAATTCTAGAATTATATAATGAAAAGAATTTCATTATTTAATATATAATTATGCCATCCAGTTCCTTATATAAGTTAGCTTCAGATAATTCAAAAGTGGTAGGTGAGTAAGCCGGAAGATTATTGTTTTTTAGTTAAAATACTGCAGGGACAATTAGGAAATACTGAAAATGAACATTTTAGTAAGATAGAAGGAATAGTAAATTCCGAGATCTTGAAAAGACCAAGAGAGTTCATTTAATTCATGTCTTTTCTCCTAAAATATAATACCACTAAATCAAGCCATCGTAAATAACTCATTATAAATTTAACAAATATCTTATGTAGTATTTTCTATTTTACAGTGAAATGTCATATAAAGATGCTTAAATTCTTCATTATAATGAAGTTTATGGTAAATGGTTTGGTATAACATCACTGACAGAAATATCACAGAAAGGAGGTGTCAACATCCAATGACTACAACTGCAATAAGAAAAAATTAATAATAAGGCTGTTTTATAAAGTACCTAATTTTATTATTTTTTCAAATTGATATAATTTTACAAATAAGACAACAAACATATTTGCTTATATAAAATTCTTTGTGCCTATTTGTATTATTCTATAATAATGTAGAAAAGTAATGTTCTTGACTTATATTTGGTACTGATCCAGAGGCGTGTTTATTTATTCTTTCTTACTGTATTTGTTTTCATTAAGTGTCCAGATTGCAGGATTAAAAAAGTAGAAACCTACAGACTAACTTAATTTTAAACATTTTTTTAAACTTTTCATTTTTCTGTATAATGTTGATAAATTTATTTTTATTCTAGTTAGAACAGTGACAAAAGACATTTTTAGGTTTTAAATTTGACTTTCATAATATAGATTTCATAATTTTAGTTAATTTGGAAGTTATTACAGTTCTTTTATTTTAGTTATTTAGTTCCAAATTTATCATCATATCAAGAACATAAGTATCATAATTCAGTCTTATATAGTAATACAATTGGTACCTATGGCTAAGTTATTCATTTTAGTTGGGAGAAAAGCCCCACATTTGACAAAGATCTCATGGTATTTGGAAAGGAGGTGGGACTTGGGAGTTAAGTTCTGACTTTTTTTTGTGTGTGTGGGTACCGGGGGTCGACCTCAGGACCTTGCGCACCAGCAGGTGCCCATGCCGCTGAATGATATCACCGGCCCTTTCTTTGTATGTGGATTCCAGGAGTCGAACTCAGGCCCTCGCGCTTGCCAGGCAGGCATTTATGCTGCTGAGCCCAATTTCATCTCACCGGCCCAATTTCTGACTTTTGAAGTGCATTCTCTAGCATAGCAATCTTCCAGAGTATTTGCCAGTTTAACATCTTTTGATTGCTTAGATCTTAGTTAGTTTTTACTGAATAATCTTTGAATCCTTCCAAACCTAATTTCTAAAAAAAATAACAAATCAGTTGAATATTTTATGCATATGAATATTATTGTTTCCAGTTAAAATTCAGTAGATGTTGCTTGTAATGGTGATGCCACATGAATTTATCTCCAGGTTTATATCACTGCTTGCTACAAATATTGCTTCTATAGTTCACAAATCTACCAAAATTCTATATAAGCTATTTTACACAAAATGTGAAAATTGGGAGTCTTTCTTTATCTTTTTTTATCTCCAGTAACAAGTTTTATCTCTAAGTTCTAAAATTAAAACAAAATAAAACAAAAAAACACGTTGAAAATTTAAAAGTTTAGTAGAATTTTCTTCACATTGGTACCCTCCTTGTGACAACAGTTTAAGGAGAATAGTACACATCAATTTCATATACGTTGTCTTGGTTACTTTCTCATTGCTGGGACAAAATACCTGACACCCACGAGTTAAATGAGGAAGGATTTATTCTAGCTCACAGTTTGTAGAGGTTTCAGTCCATAATCATCTGGCTCTAAGGCAGGGTGTCATGGTACAGGAAAAAACCATTCATGAATTGGCAGTGAGGAAGCAAAGAAATTTCCTTGTTTCCTATTTTATTCCATTTAGGTTACAAGCCTATTGATTGATGCCATCCACATCCAATAAATCCGTTCACCTGCTCCCACAGCTATGCTAAACCAACAAATGGGCTAATTCATTATCACACACCCATGATGCAGCCACTAACAAGAGCCACATTTATGAACTCATGAGGCTATGCAGGAACATCTAGTTATGAAGCATAATATACATATACACATTTTTTCAGGAAAAGTTAAAATGTAAAATCATATATTATAAAAAAGTTGATTTGGAAATAACATTAAAGCTGTAATGTTAGGGAAATGGCTACAGAATAAAACAAATCATAATTACAATAGGGAAGAATTGCCTTTAAATATGACTGTGGGTATAAACACTTAAAAGCAGAATTACTGGATTGCAATTATAGAGACACAAACATGAACAACATACTCTTAAAAGAACATGGTAAAGTATAGGACAAGTGAAAAAAAATTGATGTCAACTCATAAACTATACACAAGAATAAATATAATTTAAACCTCTGCTCCTGAGAGTCTCAGAAGAATGATCATTCTGGAAATAATTCTTTTCTCAGAGAACATACTGACATGAATATTAAGATCCATATTTTCCTCAAATAATTTTTATGAAGCAAAAATATAGATATTTGCAGATTACATGTAGATAATTTGAAATTGAAGCAAGAAAAAAATGTTATGAAAATTCTTCTGGTCCAAAGAATAATGATGATTAAAAACTCAGAAGTAGGTTTTCAAACATAAAGGAATTGATTTGCAAGCAAGGTAATCTATTTTATACAAAATAATTTGAGAATAAATGAGTGAATAAATAATTATATTTAATTAGACCAATATGTATCAAGAAACAGACATGTAGTTTTCTTAAAAAGTAAAAACTTACAAAATGTAAGCAAATTACATTGTCTTATAAAAACAGCTGACTATAACATGACAGATAATGAAATTATTTAGTATGTAAAATTTATTTCATATAAGTGAGGTTTTAATGTTCAAAGTTACAATATTAATTATTTCTGTGTTTACCCTGCTATCTATCTAAATATGTATATAGCTTTTGTATAACATATAATAGGTAATGAGGGTATTTAATATTTCATTTGATATAAGTGGATTTTCAAATTATGAATCTACAGCATTATCTATTTCTATATTTATTCTGATATATTTTCCTATGTAATTGAAAAAAATGAAGCTGATAAATAGCACTCTGCATAAGTTAACAAAGATTAGAGCCAAGAACAGGAAATCCTGAAAATATTGGTGAAATGTGTCCGTATTATATCATAACTTAGTGTTTCTCAGAGGAAGGCAATATTACAAATGCAGATTACATAATTTGTTTTGTGAAAATGGACTGTGTGCTTTGGACCTTAAGTATGTCTGTTTCTTGTCCACTAAATATCAGTAAAGATAACGACTTCAGTTCACCCTAAAATCTCTATGAAACCTAAATCCTCACAAATATCTACATGCCTTCTAAGAGTACAGTGTTCTCTTAATGTGAGAAGGAAGAAAATATTTGGTTCTGCAGACTTCAGCATTTATGTCCTAAATTTGGGAATATTCAATCTACACAGATGATTCAACTTTCAGAAATTTAACAATATAAATGAAGTTAATATATAGTGTTGTTAATCAAAGCTTATAAATCATATGATTACTGGGAGGGGCAGCTAGTTGGACAACATCAAAACCTATATGAAAGACATAAAGTTTGAAAGACCTACTGAAACAGCAAATAAAGATAACTAAAAAATTAAAAGAAAGAGACAGGGCATGGTGGTACATGATGGCAATCACAGCACTCCTGAATCTTAGGCAGGGGGATTATGAGTGAGTTTAATTTCAGCCTGGGCTATGTAGGGAGTTCCATAGATATTATGTAATCAGAGTAGATTAGACAAGGCTATATTTAACATGATTTCAAATTATCACCTTTAAACCAGTTCCAAAAAGGGGATTTGATAGTGACTACAAATTATTTCCCAGCTTTATCATTCACACTTACAGTACATGTTAAGAAGTATTATTTTCATAGATAAATGGTGTAGTTATGAAAACTGACCACAGACAACTTATAATTTTATTATTTAGTTTTGGCTCACAAATAAAAGCTAATTTAAAATATTTTTATTAAAATATATCCTTATCCAAAAATTCAAACATGCAGACTTAAATAATAAACTGTCTAATTTAAAATCATTATAAAAATAACCTCCAAATTGTTGTTTAGAATCAGAAGAAAAACGAGATATTTAACTGAGAATTTCATTTGTAAATAATTATGAGGACCGACGTAAAATTCTATTGTCTGTGAGTTTGCAGAGGGAGCTGATCAGGAAGTATGTAACAGGAGGAAGTCAGTGGTCAGCAGTGGCATCAATGGGCATATTTTAGAACTGGTCAGGTGCTGAAATTGTTAATTTGATGAGCTAGCAGATATTACATGTAGGTCTAATGGGAAGCATTTGTCCTTATTTGAATACTCAATTAAGATCTCATTTTATTGTTTTGAAAATTTTTCTTCACCTGGATATTATTACAGCTCTACTTTGGAAAAAATAAGAAAATATTGTTTATTTGTATTATACATGTTAAAAGTATGGTGACATCTAATTTTTTTGGTAGGGCTGGGGATTGAGCCCAGCCTTACACAGTTCTAAGTGCTCTCCTGCTGAACTATACCCCCAGGACTGTCATCTAGCTTTCAAGTCAATAATAGAGTTAATTCTTGTAAACTATGCATTTGTTTGAACATGGTATTACAATGTAAGCATAAAATATGTGAAATAATCAGTATGCACTTTTCTTGCAATTGAGAGATAATAAAAAGCAATTAAGTTTTTTGTGGATTCATGTAGCAGTCAGCCCCACACTACTAATCAGAATGGTCTCCTTTAACTACCAATGATGGGTACTAATGTCTCTGGGGAAAATGAGATGTTCTCAATTATTTTGGATTGTTTTAAATGAAAATATGTATTAAAATTTAATTTAAAGATTGTATGACACTGACTAAATTCTGAAATTCTGTATATATAGTTGAACAAGTAATATTTTATGAGAAACTAAAGTTAGATGAAAACATTTTCTGTTTAATAGAAACACATTCTGTGAAGTCTTTTCCTTTTTCCTCCTGCCAAAATAGTCATAAGTCAAGCAGACTTTTTGTTTAGTAAACATAAATCTTCTAAGTATACTTCCAATGTGTCCCTCTTCCCTTAAACCATAGGAAAGCTTACTTTTATCCACTTACTTTTACACAAAACTCACTAGCAGGATACATTAAAATGCATAGAGTGAAAATACCACGTGTCTATAATGTGTCAGAAATTAGTAAGCATAGAACAGAAACATAGAAAAATCCAGCTCAAACTTTGGTTCAAGTCACGGTAGCTCATTGAGGTAAGAGAGATGGAAAATTGTATACATAATGCAATAAGTGATGTTGCACACCAAATGACAAAATCTTATGATATCTTACATACAGATAACTACGTAAGATAGTTAAAAGTATAACTAGGGTTTGCCAGGCAGAGATGAACAAAAAACAATAATAATATTAACAATTCATAGTACAGGGAAAAGGAAAAAGCAAACAACATTGTCATTGTGATTGAAGTCAACTAAATGTTTTACTGTGATAATATAGAATTGTTCTAACAACAGTACTTTAATATAATTTGCAAGTCTCTATAAATGTGATCAACTTATTTAAGAAAAAGTTGTCTTGTAAGGCACAATGGCACATGGCTATTATATTAGCACTTGCTAGGCTGAGGCAGAGAATTGCCCTGAGTTTGAGGCCAGCCAGGGCTATATAGTGCATGAAAGGCCAGCATGAACTACATAGCCAGACCCTGTTTCAAAAGAAAAAGAAAAAAAAAGGTTATTTCACTAACTTTGCTTATCATTGGGACAAAATACCTGGTACCTGCAACTAAATGGCGAGGTTTATTTTGGTTCATATTTCGGTCCATATGCTGGCTCCACAGCAGGGTAGCACAGCACAGAGGCATGCAGGAAGAAGAGCTGCTTACCTAATGGCAGCCAGGAAGCATAGCGTGAAGGATGAAGATGAAGAGGAGGATAAAACCTTCCAAACCTCTCCCCTGGTGTCCTACCTCTTCTAACCAGACCCTACCTCCTACCAAACCTGGCTAAGAACTCCCATAATTCATTCACCTTCAAAAGCACTGCTTATGAGTGTATGAGACTCATTGGAGATCATAGATACAAATCATAACAGAAGTTTAATATGAAATTTTATTCTGCAACATGGACATCATTAAATTCATTTAAAATATGTTTTATCACAATGAGATATAAGTTCACATTCATTTGAATGGGTGTTTTTTTTAAAAAAATTACAGACTAAGAGTTGAGGAGGATGTGGAGAAATGCAACCTATTTTGCATTGCTGGTGGGAATGCAAGATGATGCAATTGGTATAAAAGTATGGTTCCTCAAAAAGAATAAAAAATGGCATATAGAAATACCATATGATCCAGCAATTCCACTTCTGGGCAGATACCAAATGGAATTAAAAGCAAGAACTCAAACAGATATTTTTACATTCATCTTTGTAGCAGCGTTTTTCATAACAGCCAAACAATTTGGAAGAAGCCCAAGTGTTTACTGAGTGAAAAATATACACACATGAGGTGGTATATACATAGAATGAACAATGACTTCACTTTAACAGGAAAAAAAATTCTTTTTTTTAAGAAGAAAAGAAATACTGACACATCCTGCAAAAAGGATGAATCTTGAAGACATTTGTCTAGTGAATCATAAAAGGATAAGTAGTGTAAGTTTCTGTAGAAAGTTGTTTATTTAGTTAGCTTATGAGTAAGTCAGCTAACTAGTGGAAGGGCCTGAGAGAGAGTGGGTGATCAGCCATACTGACAATTAAAATAAGAATAGACAGTAGACTAGGAATTTGAACCAATATTGAATTTCTTCAGGCAACAAGGACTCCAATCCCATCCCTCCTGAAGGGAGTTGCAGCCACTCCCTATTAAGCTCCTGAGTATCTGGGAACTGAAAATGCAAAATAACCAGTTTTGCTTTTACATTCCATTTTGTTTAAACCGTACATGCTGAGTGACTGGGTGATTTAGCTTGAATTCCAACTGGTCCTTTTAAATTCACAGAGCCACCTGTGATGGTGGCCACTAAACAGTTGCACAATTGTCACATTTCACTTATCTATAATAAGATTTTGGCTATGAAAAGTTTCCATATGGAAATTTCACATTTTGTATTCCAGTCCTGGAGAAACCAGGAGCTTTTTTCCTTCTTCTCTCTATTTCCAATAAGAACTCTCCTAACATCCTCCTTTTGTTTGTGACTTCCTTCCTTGATGTTGTGAGATCACGAGCTCAGTTTGGACAAAATTAACTGTTTCAATTCCACTTATATAATGTAATAATGTAGAAAAATTAATACAGATAGGAACAAGGGGAATTGCAGGGTTGTCAGAAGTAAGAAATGAAAATATAGTGTTCAATGGATACAAAGTTGAAATTAGGGAAGATAAAAAGTCTTGGAGATAGATGCATTTAATGTTTACAAATGTACATAGGGCCATAAAAATGCACATTAAAAATGTTTGAAATGTGAAAGACCTCTTCAGTTAACATTATGGAAAAATTAAATAAAAAAAGAAAAAGGAAGAAACATTAAGAAAGACCTCCTATGCTCATGGATCAGCAGAATATATTATGTCAAAATATCGAGAACTCCAAAAGATGTGTATAATAGGTTCAATGCAATCCTCATCCAATCACCAATGACATCATTTGAAAAATTAGAAAATAATACTAAAATTCATATGAAAACACAAAACCCAGAATAGACAAAACAACCCTAAGCCAAAAGAGCAAAACTAAAATTATCACAATACCCAGTTTCAAAATATACTACAAAGCCAAACTTTCAAAAATCAAACCCTTGGTACTATGCCTACCTAATTCTGAACAAAGGGCCAAAATTATGCATTGAAGAAAAGACATGTTCTTAAATAAATCGTGCTTGAAGAACTGGATAGCCATATGCAGAAAACTGAAACTACAGTAAATTGCTATCATCCTATCGCCTGTAGAAAGTTGAATTCGAAATGAATTAATGATCTCAGTATAATACCTGAAACTTTGAAGCTACTAGAATAAAACATTGGGGAAACACTTCAACACACAGGCAATCATAGCAAGAAGCAACAAATAGAATTGCATCAAATCAAAAAGCAGCTGCACATCAATGGTAACAATTAACAGATGAAGAGACAGTCTATCAAATGGGAGGAAATCTTTTCCAGCTATTATTTTTACAGAAGATTAAGAGACTCAAGGGCTGGTGAGATGGCTCAGCGGCGTAAGCGCCTGCCTTGCAAGTGTGAGGGCCCGAGTTCAACTCCCGGATCCCACATACGAAAAAGGGGCCGGTGATATCGCTCAGTGGCACAGGTGCCTGTTGGTGCGCGAGGTCCTGAGGTCGACCCCCCGGTACCCACAAAAAAGAAAAAGAAACTCAAAAAATTTAATCCCCCCCAAAATGAAAACAAAACAAGAGGCTATGGTGGTACAAAGAGACCTTGCTGTGGTGGCTGCCATGTCTACAGTACTGACTAGAAATTGCTAAATTTCCTGTAGAACTGAAGTAGAATTTTATAAGAACATGTCAAATCAGTATCTTCTGATAGTCACAAATTTATTGTAAAATCAGAATGTGCACTATGATCAGGAACAGTAAAAGGTGTGTTGAGTGACCCAGGTCAGTTTGCTGAAAATGAAACCAATCAGGTTAACTTTAAAGAGATCCCTTTGTATGTGCTTGCAAAAGTTTATGTGCATTTTGCCTATAAGGTTCATTACATTAATGGCTCCACAGACATTCTTGAATTTCCCACCCTACCTGAATTAGTGCTGGACCAGCTGATGACTGCAAACTTCCTAGGTTGCTAAATAAAATAAATCATTAAAAATTTGTTAATTTTTTCAAGCTTTAATACTTGTAGTTCAGTTAGTGATTTTTTCATATAGGGGATGCTGACTGTATGCAACTGAATTCTACACTTAATAGGAATACTCTCCACAAAATGAACTGTAAAATATGTTTTTCATTTTGATTATTTAACTTTTCATTTAAATTATATTAGTCATCTCTGCTCTTAAATATAGGAATAGAATCCTATGCAACTAGTCTTGTAAGTTAACAATATGTTTTATCTTTATTTTGTTACACAACTACTGAAGGAAATCCTCAAGAGAATAGAAATATGGTTTTTAGAATCTTAATTCATTTAGAGACTTAAACTCTTTGGTCTTATTATTTCTGCTAATTTCTGAATATCCATAAAAAATTTTATAAGAGAAACTCAGTTCCCAATGATCTTTCAACATGTTTCAGTTATACAGCAACAATCAGAAATATGTTTCATTTCAATATTTACCACTTTGAAATAAATAGCTAGTAGGTTCCTTAGTGAAAATTTAGTAGGACATGGGGCAATATATTTGTTGTTTTGTGTAATATAAAAACTAAATAATATGTCCATTTCTCAATTCATTTTTCCAACATTCAAATTACACCTACACAAATTATCCATCTGCAAATAAAAGTATCTGAATGTATATTTTTCACAAGATTTAGTAAACTTTCAAGCAGTCAAAAAATAGAATTTAATGAAAACTCTTAAAAGTTTAAAAGAATAGTTTAATTTCAGTAATATCTACTAGGTAAGGTAAAAGGTATCAGAACTTACCTTCAATGAGAGCAAAGTTATTTTGCAATGTAAACAAAAATAGACGCTGTGTTAATCAAGTTGTCAGTGTGACAAAAGACATGAGAATAACAATTTAAAATGAGAAAGGGTTTATTTTGCTCATAATTTACCAGGTTTGAGACTATGGTCTCCTGGTGCTGTTGTTTTGGGCCAGTTGTGGCATAGTATGTAATAATAGGAGCATATGACATAGCACATAACATAGAACTTTTCTTCTCATGGTGGCCCGGAAACAAACAGAAAAAGACTGGTGTCCTGGTATGAAAAGGGATCAGTGTGCCCTTGGAGGGTACAACCCCAGTACCCTAACTTCCTCAGAGTCACCACTCCCAATAGCACCAGAGTCTGGCAACCACGCAATTAACACACTGGCTTTTGGAGGTTACTACAGATGTAAAGTTATAGCAAAACCAGAAAGAGAGATAGAGAGAGGGAGAAAGTGACAGTGTAAGAACAGTGGTTGGGAATAAGGAAGGGATGTGGAGGGCGAGAGTATCTAATTAGGCTAATATTGGGGAGAATTTTGGAAGTTTAAGAGGACCTGGAAGAGGCAGAAGAACAAGGGGGTAGGACAAGACAGCACAAAGCTTAAGGAATATTTAAGAAATATAGGCGATCTCTGTAGAAATGCAAGTAAAGTAAACTGCTTCTGTTATTATTTCCAGGGCTATGCATAATTTAAGAAAAGAGAGCATATAACTAAAACCTGAATTTTAATTCATATATTTGAGCAATGCTATCATGGTGACAAATGGGCACTTGTAAAGAAGAAGGGAAACAATATTTTTCGTGTATTTTCTCCTTCTCCCCCAAGTGTAACCATGTGCTTTCATTCAGTTCCAGGCCAATTTAACTTCACAATAGGACTTGGATTTGAACTATATTTAAGTCTTAGTTACAAGTTCATTACTACCCTTATAATATATATAATGATTAAGCTTAAATACCGATTAGGATATCTGTGCTAATAAAAAGAGGCTCAGGTGTAGTGGGACTGATGTTTTGGGCCTGGATATAGGTTGATTTAATATGCCCATAGGAAGTTCATACACCACCTTCAATTAAATTTTCACACCTTTATGACTTCTTGTATTAATATGTAATTAATATTTATTTATTGCTGTGGTTTGCATGTAGTTTTTGCCCAAGGTTCATGGATTGAGACGTTGGGTCTCAGTACGGTGTGGAACCTACAGAGGATCCATAGGTGACAGGGACAATGCCTCCTGAAGGGCCTCGGGGCACGCAGCCTCACTAGATGTCTGTTTTGGAGATATGATCTCCTCCACACATTCATGCTCCTGCATGAGGTGAGAGACCCAAGAGAGGATTTTTACAATATTCAGAACCATGCTATTTGAACTGGCAGCATTTAAAACTAAGCAAATAAACCTCTTCTCTTTATAATGCCAGCCTGTTTCAGGTGTTTCATTATAGTCATAAAAGAGTATAATACATTTATTTTAAAAAATGATAGAATACAAATGTGAAACTAAGTGAAAAAGTGAAAATTTAAAAATCAAGCTCATCTTATTAACAAGAAAAAATTGCCCAGTGGTTTCAAGACATTCTTCATGTTTATATTTAAGTACCTTGCTCTGTCTATACATTTGTAAAAGACAACTACATACAGTTTTACATATAGTACTTTAATTAAAAGATACTATATCATGTCTACCTTATATAAAGGCTCATAAATATAGTTAACTTTATATCACTCTTTTATATTGGGTTGCCATACAGTAATTTTTCACCAAATTTTATTAAACCAATATTGTTGAAAATTATTTTGTAAATAGATTGTAAATAATGCTATGATTAATCATATTTAAACTAAATATTTGTCTATAGTGTCATAATTACTTCATTGCTGAGACATAGTACCTGATAGCTACAAATTAAAGGAGGAAAGTTTTACTTTGGTTCACAGTTTGCAAAGATATAAGTCAATAGTTGTCTGGATCTAGGGCAGAGTAGCATGGTGGAAGGACCTGAGAAGAGGAAATCTGTTTGCCTCATGACATCCAGGAAGCAGAGAGAGGTCAAGGGAAGAGGCAGGATGGGTTACATATCCTTCCAGGTCACATCTACAGCGACCTGTGTCTTCGGACCAGACCATACCTCCTAACATTAATTCACCTACATTGTTCCTATAAACCAATCACTTTTCAAAAGCCTTACCTTTGAGCTCACTAGGTATTGCAGGGACATCCAGATACAAACCATAACATATATCTTTATTTTATTCTCTGAGAAAAAACAGTCTAGATGATTTTCTGAAGAAAAAGTTATGCACAACAATACTTTTGTTTCATATTCTCAAATATTTTCGCTAGAAAATGTAAATGGGGCTGGTGAGATGGCTCAGCAGCATAAGCACCTGCCTGGCAAGTGCGAGGTCCTGAGTTCGATTCCCAGAACCCACATATGAAAAAAGGGCCGGTGATATCGCTCAGTGGCACGGGTGCCTGCTGGCGCGCGAGGTCCTGAGGTCAAACCCAGTACCCACAAAAAAAAAAAAAGAAAATGTAAATGTATTTACATATCACATAAGCAGTATCTGGGGATAAACATCTTTTACACCTGATTATCTTCTTTGAATAAATACATTTTTAAATTCTTGAGCTACATAATTTCCTTTGCAAGGTGTGAGTAGTTGCTTGAATATCCTGCTTCACATTCGACTAATATAATTTTGTCAATCCTCCAGCACTGTTTATATTAGGGAAATAATTTTGTGTTTTTAATATTTTAAACAGCTTAATATTTCACAAAGATAAGTGAGATTAGTACAAATCATACAAAGCCATCTGTTGGAAAATACATGCTCTTCAGGATAAAACTTGGCCATCCCAGTGGATGGTATTGATTTACTTTGTGCTAGAGGGCAAATTATAGTTGTTCTATTATACATCTGAGAAACAAATAAATGTTAGTACAGAACATAAAATTTCCAAATGTATGTAACATAAAATAATTATATCAATTATTTTGCACATTAATGTTCTATTGGTAACTATTTTAGATACCCTAAAAAATAAAAAATCCATAATCACAAAGCCTATTTCTTAGCTTGATTTTGAACAATTTTTCCTAGAATCATGTAATAGAATTGAGCATGTGATTTCTTATGCAATTTCAAGAGATGGATAGCAAGTTTCTAAATTGCTTAAATATATCTCACATAATGAGAACCATTTTGAGAAAGTTAGTTACTTTCTCAATAATGCAAGAGATCACCTTTCACCAAAAATAATAATGTGTTCTTCATTGAGTTAGTTATGAAAAATTTTGGAAAATAAGACCTAAAACATTGAAATAATTGCAAAATGGAATGGTCAATTTAAAATGATACAATGAAACATCTGAGTACACCCAGGAAAGACTAAACATTAACAAGATGTGTTGCACACCACCCAGATCATGCACACATTTGCCCAAATCTCATTCTCATGTCTGTCATAGAGGAGTACAAGGGTCCTCCTGGCACTGTTTTCCGTGAATAGGATGTGATAGGGAGCGAGGAGGATGAACTAATTACAGGCATGGTTTTCCTTTGAGTAATAATTCTATCTCCAGCCTGCAGGACCTGTCACTATTTGTGGCACTGCCTCTTCATCTTGACAGTCCAAACAGAACTTTTGCTCAAAAAGAGTTGCATCACCTCTCATTCTTAGAATGCTGGCACTTAAAATTTATCAACTTCTGTCATCTCCAAAATATTGACAGGAATATTATTTTTTATTATTTTATATAATGATTTTAGTGTTTAATGTTAAAATTACAGTAATTAAAACAAAAGGAGACATTAAGATTCATTTCCAATTAAATGACTATTTTACAACTTCATTAATTTTACTCTTACAAAAGTGTATTCAAAATTTGTTAATTTCAGGGAGATACACAGGAAATAACCTGGCAGTAAAGACACCCACATTTCTTGTTTATTCATCATTTCACACAGTCACACATGCCCCTCCAGAGCTCTCAGTCATAACTAATCAATGCTTGCCAATGTAATGATAACTGTCATCTGAAATGAAAGCTCCAAAGTTTTCTTTGTAACTATGTTCAAACGCAAACTTTCACTTGAGCAGCAGAATTTTATCTCTGTGTCGTGGTAGGCAGGAGGAAAGACGGGATCTTATGGAGCAAGTCTTTACAGTGTGGAGATAGACTATTGTATGGGACCCTTCATACATAAAGTGAACAACGACTATATAAAATATCAACTTTCTAAAAATATAGATCTTTTTTTTCTAGAAACAAAACAAACAGCTAATTTAGATTTACTAAATTAGAAAAGAGGAATATATGTGAAACTGTCTGCATCAAACAACTTCTGTTTCAGTTAATTTAATTATTAAACTCCATGTGTTTCCATTCTCTTTTGGCAATTTCAAGTCTCTTATGAAAACTTTCATTTCTCAAAACGGTAAAGTTTTGAGCATGAAAATTATTTCACCACTACTGCTCCCCAGTCCAGCCTCGTTATCACCATAAGGCTTCACAGTCAATTACTTGAGCCAACTGATAAGACAAATAAACATGACTGAAGCAACACTAAATTGAATTTTTAAAAAATTTCATTGGTTCAATTTTATGCATCTCTATCTAGAGAAGAATTTAAAAATTAGTTACTAACTATATTTGGAAAGATAATTATTAGGTAATATATTCATTAATTGATTTTCAAAAACTGTAAATTATTAGTATGAAAATTTTTGATCGTGTACTTGTCAAATTCTAATCCCTACCTCATCATATGATCTTTGTACTCCATGTCATTAACATAAAGAAGACATGTGAGAAAAATGTTTTAGTTGCTCACCAACATCTACACGTCATGCACAAATTAACATTTAAACATATATTCTTGTAGTCTCCAATAATGTAACATATGTCCAATCAAAGGGTTAATGTGTAAAGCTTAATGGTTTTGCCAAATATCTTTTAAGGTACCTCATAACATATCTGTGTAGTGATATTAATAAATGGAGGAGATTGAGTATTTTGTCACTTGTGCAATCATGTATGTATATGGAATTGCCACACTTTGCTCTGCATTTCACTAATATATTAGTATAGAGTTTTGACTATCCCAAAGATTTAAAAAGTGGCATAGGGTGCTGGAGTAAAGTTACTCATAAAATCACTAAAATTTTACCATTGCACGCAATATGCTGCAGTAAAATTTTGATCCAGATTTAGTAGAGATTGCTGTCAGATTGGAAATGTTTGAAAAGGAGAGATTGCTGAATTCATATATTTAAGCACTTATTTTGAAAACAGAATTATTCGATGAGTATGTCATGGTATTTTGATGGTATTATTTTAAGAGTGAAACACAATTGTAAAGCATAAATACTATAAAATATCATCTGGATCAATAATATTCCATCTCACTTATCATTCTGAAAATAAAAATTAATTTAATATTTTAGTAATATTTTCTAAATTTGTTGTTAAACTGTATGAAAAAAATGTTATTTTTTAAAAGTAATAGGGCCAGTGAGATAGCTCAGTGACAGAAGTGCCTGCCTGGCAATCACGAGGTCCTGAGTTTGACTCCCAGAACCCACATATGAAAAAAGAGCCAGTGATATCACTCAGTGGCACAGGCACCTGCTGGCGCGCGAGGTCCTGAGTTCAACCCCCGGTACCCACACACAAAAAAATAATAATAATGCTTGTCCAATGCTTGAGTATTTTTTTCTCAAATCTATTAACAGGTCTATGACATGTTCTCATCTTTATATTCTAAACTTTTAATAGTTAAATATAAGAATGACTATATTTTCTGTTTCACAAAAAATTTGCCTGTAAAAATAATTGTGATATTTATATAATGCTTGGATAACAAAGTGCACTTCAGCTAAAATGGTCTAGTCAAAGGTTTAAGTGGAGCAAACCAATTGTGAAAATGGGGATTGAATCTGCTAGAATATGTGAGAATATGGCAAAATGATATTTGCTTTTATTTCTTTTATAAAGACATAATGTAATACTATCATGAAGCAAAAAAAATCCTAAAAAATTCAACAGCAGAATATGTGAGTATCATAGCAATTTCTCACCTTTGGATATAAATGACACTAATTTAAATTCAAGGTGATTCACATAAAAATCACAATAGATTCAGTAAAGTTCTGAGAAGAGAAATAGCTAAATTGAACACTAAGAGTATTATAAAATCTTAAAATTAAACATTCTCAAAAGAATGGAGCTATAACTATTTTTGTCTATTATCTTTCTGAAATCTTCATTATACAACAATCATTCTAGAATGATTGGATTGAAAAGTAATAGGAAATTTAGAAATTTAATTTGAAATTATTTATTTTGACTACTAAAAACCCCAACAGGAGCCATCAGCCTATAATATTTTTGTCATCTCGTTTCTCATTTGTATACAATATGAAATCTTGGGAAGGAGGAATAAATCAAATATTAATATTCAAATTTTAATATTATTATTTAAAATAAAAAATAACATAGGGCAGGTGAGATAGCTCAGCAGCATAAGCGCCTGCCCAGCAAACGCGAGGTCCTGAGTTTGACTCCCAGAACCCACATAAAGGAAAAAAGTTCTGGTGATATCGCTCCACAGCACAAGCGCTTGCCAGAAAGCATGAAGTCCCGAGGTTGACTCCTGGTACCCACATAAAATAAATAAATAAATAAATAAATAAATAAATAAATAAATAAATAAATAACAACATAAACATCCAAAGATGATACAAAGTAAAAGTGTTATACTTTATAAATAAACAAAAGAGAAGATTGTTTTATCATAAAAAAAAATTTTTGGAAAGGATTTTCTGATTATAAGGCAGGCATATTACCAAATATACGTTGAGATGCTAGGTGTCCATGGAACACGTTCAGTCCCTTAGTACAGTGCTGTTACTATGCAAATGAGTGACAAGTTCTTTTTTCTTGCAAATAAATGGCCTTATATAAACTATGGTTATCATTTAATTTGACAAAGAACTACAAATTACTAAGAGAACTATATATTAACAAACACGAGTCAGAGATCAATAAATTTACATCTGGGTTTCAGACAGGAGTTTTTCTGGATTGATAAGAAAGTATAAAGAATCTTCTTGTTACTGAATGGTTTAAGTGAAATGGAAAGAAGATCATTATAGGTGATGATGAGAAGGGCCATATTTTTCATAGGTAGCAGGTCTCTTGCATGAATACATGAATATTAGGTACAAAAGATTAGCATATATATATTAGTATATATATATATGTTAGTATATATATATATATATATATATATATATATATATATACACACACACACACATATGAAACCTATATAATATGAAGTGAGTTTATTGGTTTCATTGATAATGTCACTAGGCAAGATTCAGTGATGTTCCTGTCAAAACAAGATCAGGATTTTAATATGACCTTCACGGGTCCTCAATGTCTTGTCAAAGAATGCATGAACAAAAGGCATAGGCTAAATTATGAGGCAGAATTGGAAAGTAAAGGGCCAGTGAGTTGGCTCAGCAGCATAAGCGCCTGCCTGGCAATCGCAAGGGCCCAAGTACAACTCCTGGAACCCACGTACAAAAAAAGGGCCGGTGATATTGCTCAGCAGCATGGGCACCTGCTGGCACGCGAGGTCCTGAGGTTGACCCCTGGTACCCACAAAAAAAATAATAATAAAGAATTAGAAAGTAAGAAAAGGGCAGGTGAGATAGCTCAGCAGCGTAAGTGCATGCCTGGCAAGCACAAGGTCCTGAGTTCCACTCCCGGTACCCACATATGAGAAAAGGGCCAGTGATATCACTCAGCGGCATGGGCTCTTGCTGGTGCGTGAGGTCCTGAGTTCGACACATGGTACCCACAATAAAAAAAGGAAGAAATAATGGAGAAGAAACTTCAATTTCAGCATTTGAAGAGGGCACAGCTCATCTGATAGAAACAGATTGGCACCTTTGAGAGGAGTGAGGCCAATTTGTAAAAGTTTTCTGTGGTGTATTTTGGTGTGGTTTGTCATTACCCCAGTTCTAGTTTTGCAAAGTGGCTCTGGAAAAGTCTTTACCATTTGAGGGAGCTATTCGGTCTCCGTGAGATAATTGCTTCCTCTTGGGGTACTGTGTATTTTACAGAGGCTCTGCTGGAATCCAAAGTGACTGTTCATTGAAGGCAATGACTGGGGGGACTTCTACATGCCAGAGGCAAGAAGAATGTCTCTTCAAATTTCTTATATTAGTATATTCAGTCCTAAATGGGAAATGAAATAGGTTATGTAAATTCAGGACTAATCAAATGTGGACAGCCAGATTTGTAAATAGGCCCTCCTTAAAGGATTAACATCCATATATTGAGTTTAGTAGGAAAAGGACCCAAAGTGTTAGTTAGTAAAGGAGAGAAAAACAAAATGAGGGTGAAGCTTTATTCTGCTTTTAATTACCCAGGTCTTAGAATATTGTGTTTACATTTCCATTTATCTCAAAATATTTCCTAATTTTCTTGGTATCTGTAGATCCAAATGAACAGTCACTGTTTCAGCAAAAGCAAATATGAGTTCCTGAATGCCTCAGAAGGAAGAACAAGTGTTTTCAGTAATTAACAGGTTAAGGACCTGAGACTGCATCTGCCCTTTGTCTCCTTGATGGGAAATGACTGTCTTTAAATAAATAAAAAAATGACAAATAAATAAATAAAACAAGCCTTCTTTATAAATTGTGAAATACTTGTTAAAAGTTATAATCTGTACTGATTTACAATAAGGAAATAATGTGTATTAGGCATCACTGAGGTATTTTATCAATGTAGAAAAATACAATTAAGAAAAATATAAGAGAACAAAACATTACAAAATGTAAAAGAGTCATATATTTAAAGGCTATAAATTGTATATATGAAAGTATATAGCCTAAGTGCATAGCCTATTAAGACTAAACTAAAATGACAAATATGAGGAAGATATTTTCTAGAATGGAGCTTAAAGAAAAGAACCTTAAACATTATTCATCAAGCACCTAAAACATGCTAGACATCACATTGAAAAAATTGCTTTCGCTAAATAATTCAGTGCTTTCAGAAGTTCTTTGTATTACATGCTTTTTTTCTAGATGGGAAAATTAATGTTTGCAATAGGTGTTTGATTTTCCAAAATCTTACAGCAAGAATGTGGAAAGAAGCTGGATTGAGCCTTACACATCTCACTCCAAGGTACTTCTCCATAGTGTTACTCTCTATAACTCATCTACAATTACAATGTAATGCTTTTCTTACTTAAAGTATGTGTCTAAATAGGAAGTCACACATTTGTAAACAACATATAAATTATAATCTGTTTTGTAGAATAAAATAAATATAGAAACTTCTTTATGAAGAAAAATTAATAAAGACTAATAATAAATAGGCAAGAACAAAACTTTTTTTTTTATGAAATGGAACTGATGAGCATTCACAGTGTAGAAATAAAATAAAGGCAAGTTAAAAATCCAACTGTTGTTATTGTCTTATAGTTTGAATTTTCTCAGGAAGCAGATTTAAGACAAAAGTTGATATAGTTTATTTTGGAAGTTTTCTTATGGAAATACTAGGAAAGGAATGGGGAAGTGAGGAAAAAAAGGAAAGGAAGATAATAGAAGAAATGCTATCAAGCAACTGATGAACGTGAGCAAGTAGAACTCAATGTGTTTGGAGAACTACAGAAACATTATATATAGAGTCTTTGCTTCGGAGTTTAGCTCTCTGATGGGACAGTGGGCTAAGATGTATGTATAATAAATTCCACTAGTCACTGTTTGAAGGTAACTTCAAGATGGTAGTTCTGGTCTGCTATGCACCATGTTGAGTGGGCTCCATGAGCCAAAGTGCATACCAACATTGAGATCTAGTCAAGCATTTTTGAAATAGTAAAGATCAAACGTCTATTACTAGGGCTGGTGAGATAGCTCAGTGGCATATGTGCCTGCATGGCAAGCACGAGGTCCTGAGTTTGACTCCCAGAACATACATAAAGGAAAAAAAAAGGGTCAGTGATATTGCTCAGGGGCACAAGCACTTGCTGGCAAGCACGAGGTCCTGAGGTTGACTCCCATTACCTACATTAAAAAAAAAAAGAAGTCTATGACTAGAGAACCAACATCTGTTTCAATGATACATAATCCAAAAGTATGACACCTATACCCCAAAATGGACTACATACATTTATAGAACAATTAAAGACTATTCTTTAAGTTTAAAAAATTTATTATCCTAATATTTCACCATTCATTGAATGAGCTTTTTATTTTATCATTCCAAACAGTCAACTCAAATTCAGTGATATTTTCTATCATTTTTATATTCTTTACTTCATTACATCTGCTCCAATAGTTATTATTTCTTTGTTTTTGATAAACATCGGCTTTGTAAGTTCTAAATTTTTTATTTCACTGATGATTAATTTTTGGTTGTAAATTTGAGATTACTTTTGTTTTTAAAACTTGGACATTTATTGCCATAATGTACTTGCTCCGTGTGGCTTTTGCTAAAAGTATACCTTAAAATATGTGTTTATATTTCCATTTATCTCAAGATATTTCCTAATTTTCTTATTGCTTGCTCACTAATATTTTTATTAGTTCTTCTGCTCTTTTTTTTTGTCAACCATACGGTTCCATTTGGGAAGTAAAAATTATGGCTAGAGGATGTCTTAGATTTCTCTACTAATTTCAGTATGACTGGCTTTAGTTTCATTCAGGATGCAGAAGCATTCCAACTACTTTCTGGATTTCTTTTTTTTTTTTTTGTGGTACCAGGGGTCAACCTCAGGGCCTTCTGCTTGCCAGCAAGGGCTGTGCCACTGAGTGATACCCCCAGCCCATTTTTTCCTTTGTGTGGGTACTGGGAGACAAACTCAGGATCTTGTGCTTGCCAGGCAGGTGCATATGCCACTGAGCTATCTCACCAGCCCTGGATTTCTTACAAAGAGGATTTTTTCTGTGTATTGTAGTTGAATCAATGTGTTCAGGGGTAGTGATGTCCGAGCACTTCTCTTACAGTGTCTTGTTGTTGTGACCCCAGAAGCACTATAATTTAAAACAAATTAAAATCTCCCTTCCAGTATGTGCTATTTTAGGAAAAATTTCTTTTAACACTTGATTTAATGAATGACTTGCATATCTAGTTGACACAAAAAATATTCATACAAAGGAAAGACCTTTAATAGAAAACTATAACTTTAATCTTATCTGTATTTTTCAAAACATCCTGGGGCTTGACAGAAAATGCAGCAGAGCTGCTCTATTAACTTTAATCCATAATCTGAACTAATCAATCAACAAAAGTCTGTCAAGAAATATATACTATTGAGTAACTAATGTACCTTTATGGAAGACAGCTATAGATTTTTTAAAATTCTCTAAACATTTGAACCATCACTTAAAAACTTCATAGGAAGTATTTTTAGTTATCTCATACAAAAAAAAGAAGACAAAAGAAAAAAACCCCTACATCTACCAATGGAGGGAAGTCAGGTATACTAACATTTAGTTGCTGAAACCATCTTAAGTGACCCATAACTTTAGAAAGAACATCGACTTTCTCCAAAAAGCACTAAAAACATCCCCTTCTATTAGCAAATCTGACTTTCTTGCCCACTGATGTACTTAGTAGCTTTGCTCTTAAGAATCTCATGCAAAATTCATTGGCTATTATGGCAGAAAAGATCATTTCTACCCAGTACACTAAATGAGAAGGGGGGTGAACATGGGGCTTGTGCTTAATGATCATGACACATTGCAATAGTACCTAGAAACAGAGTTGAGAGAGAAATAGTTAAAATTGTCATGACTTGCAAATCACCAATACTTCCAGAGATGACATATTTCATTTATAAAATGGTTGATATCATTTAATCCATTTTGTTTTGTAGTTTTGATACAAAGGCATTTCACAGGAAATCTCTCAGCCTGAGATAAGTACTGGGTAAGTATAAGGCATACACACACTGACAACTATGAAGAAGATGGAATTAAATTCAGAGGCATAAGGTACAATTTTTGATAAATATTATGAGATTTTTCAGCAAAATTTAAATTTTTCTTTTCTGCAGACCACTAGCTGAAGTCAAATCACAGAAGGAAATACACTGAGGTCTAATGAATTAGTTTGGGATATTCCAATTTATCACAAAATCCACTTTTAATTTTTCATGAAACTATCATCATGATTAAAAATATTCAAGCTGAAACTCTGTTAGAACAGAGGGGATAGTAAAATGAAAGTAGAAATAAATTAATCTCAGCTTTTTGAAAAAGCATGCCATTAAGAAAGTCTCAAAATATTTTGAAAAGTGTTTCAAGCCCAGACATATTTATTTTAAAAATTGAGATATGCTTTTGGAAAATATACAAAAAGATAGGAGTAGACAATTTAAATTTTCCTACTGAAGGCATCTCCCTTTATATAAAAAGAAGCACATAAAATTCATACACTGAAAAATACAATTGCTGTTTTACTGTGTTCTGGGTACTGATGCAAAAAAAAATAGTTGCACGGATAGAGTGTTTTGAATCTGGACATGTACCTTGAGAGGAAAATACAGTGCTATGTTGCTAAGGGAAATTCTACATTCCAATTTCTAAAATACTTTAAGAGATTAAGTGCCTGTCTTCAGTTAAGATTATTTTTCCTTAAATCAGCCAAAGTGCTGAATCATTTGATCATTTAGTAATTTCACTCACCTCAGATAGACCTGGTTTTAAATTGTAGTTCTCTTCTTAGGCCATTTAAATTCTCATAACATTTTATATTTCCTTTCTATCCACTTTATTTCTGTATCCTACGGATATTGCTATATAATCATAGGCTATATACATATATAATTATGTATTTATATTATTTTAGTATAATATATAACCATTTCTAAATATGAGTATTTCCAATATTTCAACTTTTACCCCTAGAAAATTTATTAAAGTGTTCCTTTCATCTAACTCTGAAATAAATATATCCAATTTTAATGTAAAATCTATCTTCTGTTTTCTTATCAAAGAGAATAGGACAGACTAACTATTGTTTCTTTCAATCTCTTATATGTACAAAAATTTGGTCTGGTCAATACCCTATATAAAGTATTTCAAACTGGTCGTTTATATTCTATAATCCCAATCTCACTTTTCTATTTTTATTTATTTATTTATTTATTTATTTATTTATTTATTTATTTATTGTGGGTACTGGGGGTCAAACTCAGGGCCTTGTCCACCAGCAGGTGCCTGTGCCACTGAGCAATGTCACCAGCCCTTTTTTCATATGTGGGTACTGGGAGTCAAACCCAGGACATCGTGATAGCCAGGCAGGTGCTTATGCCACTGAGCCATCTCACTAGCCCCCTCACTTTTCTTTTTAAAGTCATTGTCATGTGTATAATTATTCTGAGCTTTAGTTTCTCTACCTGTAAAACACTAGCTAATGTATCAAACTCAAAGAATTATATGGACTAAGTGAAATGGTGTGCTATGTACTTCACAAAATATCTGGTACTCTTAAATACTTAATATTACTTGCACAATGTTAAATATTATTAAAAATGTAAAATAGAATATGATATCAACTTTTTGTTAAAATTATTACCCTCATTGTAACAGTAAGCCATGTAACATATTTCTAAGGAAATAAATTCTTTCATTGTGTGAGTTGCCTCTAATTTTGTAGGTTGCAATGGATGATAAAAAGAAGATAAAAGTAGTACATAATAATCATTTATCAAAAAATTGTGTATTTAGGGATTGGCCTGGATTATTTTGAAGGAGTGAATTAAGTCCTGCATATTTGTTCACCAATCTACCTTTTAAGCTTTTGCTACAAAAATTATCTACACTTAATATAATGTTAAATTTTGATGTATTTACAATAATTGATCTTTTTTTACAGCATTTATTGATAGATTTTCTTTTCTTACAAAATTGTGTCACAAATATGCTCAATATTTCTCAATTATCTAAACCTCATACTTTGAACTCCCAACGTTAGGATTTTTTCCATGCAAAATGTTAGCTTCCTTAAACTCATTCCACATCTTTCCAGATGTTTTGTGTTTTGAAATGTATATACTCCATCTTTTAATATCTACCTTTATTAACACAGTTTTTCAGCTTTCCAATATATTCCTCCCAAAATTGTGTTATTATAGTATAATGATATGATTTTCCCCTTCTAAACAATCAAAATTATTTCAAAGGATAGTTCACAACAAATCTCTAAACATACTAAATATATATATATAATTAATTCTTTAATGATTTTTTTCTTTTCAAGTTATGCTATTGATCCTTGATTTCACAATCACAAAATTTTATAAATGTAGCCCTATGATTATTATTAAATCCACTTGGTTATTTTACTATTTCTTATTCTTATGTAATTTTTCTTTTTGCATTTATTATTGAGTATACTAAAGCATTTGTGATTCTCTTTTTACGTTTCTAATTATGCCTTGAATTATTCCTTTGACATTTCCACATCAATATATCCATATCCACATTTGTATGAATAAAAGTTTGCAGTTAACACTTCACTCAAACTTCAAGTATTGTCTTCTTCATAAAATAAATAGAACTGTTTCCCATATGTGTGTTTACAGTTCCTTGAGAAAAGCAATAAGGAATAAGCAAGAGAGTTCTTTGTCAATAAAGGGTATATTTTCTTATTTTATAAAATATATTAATTACAAAAACAATCTCTAGAAATTTCCCCAGTAAATTGTGGTAGTCAAAGCTGAGCATGTCTGTCTCATTAAAAAATTACAGGAGGGTTTATTTTACCTGGAACTATGTAGCACTAAAATCATTCACTTTATATTATTGTTTTAAATAATTATTTAATAATTATTTAATTACATAAAATACTTTGGTGTTTTGTGAAAATAAATTTCATGTAGGTATAAAAATAGATGTTTATGTGAATTTAATATTTGTTTATAAATTTATTCCCATATATTTCTCAGTTTTTTTTGTGGGTACAGAGAGTCAAACTCAGGACCTCATGCGCCAGCAGGAGCCCATGCTGCTGAGAGATATCACTGGCCCTTTTTTTGTATGTGGGTACTGAGAGTCAAACTCAGGACCTCATACTTGCCAGGCAGGCACTTATGCCACTGAGCTATCTCACCAGCCCCTATATCTCAGAATATTAAAGAAAAATATTTATATTTGACTTATGAGGATATATCTTAAAATTGATTGAGCTTCATTTACATTTAGGCTTACAGTTAAACTTCATATTAAAATTACATCTACATTGCACTTCACTTTAATTTTAATACTTGGGAATGTGATTATAATAATGTAAGAACTATTTACTAAAAAAATTCCCAACAAATTACATTTAAATTTCAACTAAAACACATATATTCACTATATCTATATATATCTACATTATATTCTAATTATTGTTTTTAGAAAACAATGATTTATTTTCTTTGCAATTAACCTACAAAGTAAGTTTTTCAGCTACAGTTCCTCACAATGAAAATGGAGTTTTATCACCCATATTATTTTCAAATTACAGTATATAATACACAAAATACATTTAAAGTTTCTTGGAGGAAACTATACAGGTTGCTTTAAGTTTTTAGACAACAATTTCTAATACACATAAATTATTAGCATGCTCAAAGGCAACTTAAATATCCAGAAAAGAGAGGTATTGTTACATAATTTATTATAGAATTGTATACAGAATTATTACATATAGAATTTTTATGATAAATATACATGGCAAATATTAATTTAAAGACCACTAATCAAAATGTGGATTAACCATAAAGAAAAATTCAACTGTGTTGTTTTCCTCTTTAAAATAAGTTTTGGGCCGGTGAGATGGCTCAGTGGCATAAGCACCTGCCTTGCAAGTGCGAGGGCCCGAGTTCGACTCCCGGATCCCACATACGAAAAAGCGGCCGGTGATATCGCTCAGTGGCATGGGTGCCTGTTGGTGCGCAAGGTCCTGAGGTCGACCTCCGGTACCCACAAAAAATAAAATAAAATAAAATAAAATAAAATAAAATAAAATAAAATAAAATAAGTTTTGACTAACTGTGGCCTTGGAAAATAAATAATAATAATAATTTGACATTAATAATACTTATACTTAGGAAAGTGCCTTCGCTAGGAAAATACTTTTGTGTAATTCTGCTGTTAACAAATTCTAAGAGAAAGTTTCCTGATGATTATTCAAATGGAAGTAAGGTCACATTTTTAACATGGGATCCTAGAGAGAGTTTTATAATATATGCATTTCTATTTTGGGATAGTGTATTAAGTGATATAATAATTTGCAAAAATCAGAGGAATGTGTTTAAAATTGACTTCATGACTACAGAATGGTTTATTGTGTCTTTTGTATGTGATTCCACCTATTGTTACATGGATGTTTGTTTTCCCCAATGGTAAGAAATATTCTAGTACCATCTTGAAGATTTTTTTTTCTATAAAGCATCATTCAACAAAATAATTGTTGTTAGGCATTTTTTGTTACTATTTTTAAAACTATACATCTTTCACTAAGGTTTCCTTTAGAGGATTAAATGAATTAAGTAGAGACTTACTGCAAGACAAAACTGGTAGTAATTTAATTTTTATTAAAATACTGGAAATTTGCAATTATGGGGATTTAAAAAGGCAGTAATTTTTAGGGGTCGGATCAAATATCATCTACCCTCTCATTGTAAGTTTCCACAAAAAAGAATGAATGATAGTAGAATTTCCCAGAAGAAAAGCAGTTTATTATCATTTCTTTAGAGTTTAAGAAAAATCTGTACCCAAGAATCTTCAATGACTGTCATAGAATTTTTGGGGAGATTCACATAAATCAAGAAAATATAGAAATCTCATTACGTTCCATTTATTTAAGGCAATAATCATATTGTAAGTGTCCTACTTCCATGAACTAAGCTTAATTACATCTCAAAACTTCTGCCTCCAAATATCATTAGATGGGGACCAGAGCTTCTACTATTAAATTTTTAGAACACAAGTATCAGTCCATAACAGTGTACCAACAGCTATTTGTACTTCAAAAGAGAAGTCTGGTATCAATAAACTTATTTGTCTAAAAAACTACTTGTTTTTAGGAAATCTACTATAAAAATTCCATGTCGTGGAACATAAAACACTTTATCAATGTTGATTAATTGTTATCATTTCTCATGGAAAATAAACAGGACATATTATTTTCTATTGCCTTTGAAACAAGGTACTGTAAAAATAATATTCTTAGTTCTGGAAATTATACCAAAGTTTGTAATTTTTCTCAAATTTCTATGCATTAATTGTAATAAAATATATTTGTCTAGAAATTGCATTGATGATCTTTTAATATTTTAATACAATTTAGTGGTCAAATGTGTTGTCTCTGCTGATCATACTGGTGAACACCTGTAATCCTAGCAGTCGGGAAAGCTGAAGTAAGTGTAACTTAAGTTCCATATCTGCCTTGATGACTTAGAAAGACCTTGTTTTGAAAATTTACATAAAAGTGACTGGAGATGTAGCTCATTGCAAAGATACCAGGTTCAATCCCCACTACCAAAAAAAAAAAACCAAAACCAAAACCAAAAACAAAAAACTCTGGAGGCTGTGGAGGCTGATTGCCATTGAATTACAGAAAAGTATTTGTATTCATTTATTTCACTGTGAAAATTATTTGCACAGAGAAAAATTAATAAAAAGTTAATGTATTCTTAATAAACAGTTTTCTTTGCATTGTATGGTGACAGATGACTTAGAAACTTGTGTTTTAATTTCAGAAAAGGATAAAACTCAGATTTAATCACTTATACACCCAAAGACTACAAACATCTAAAAAATTTTTCTCCTAAAAATGATTTGTTTGCATTACAAAAATAAGTTATTTTTTTCCTATCTCAAATGGGAAGGGAAGGCTATTATGGAACATTCCTAAATAAGTCTCATAATTTACATTATTTTTCTAGCTTTCCTTGGTGCATGCCTTTAGTCACAGCTACTTGAGAAGTTAGACTGAGGATTGTGAGTTGACTTTAGACCAGGCTGGGAAATTTAGCAAATCCTGTCTCCAATAACAACAACAAAATAAATTATTTTTGGCTCTAATTCTGTCTTGCAGTAAACATTTTTTTGCAGATGTATTATCCATTTCCCTTCATTTTCTCATCCACAATAATAAGGGGGTAGAGAACATGCACATGGGACACAGTTTTTGTGCTTGGCAACAAAACTTCTGATTTCATATACAAAAAATTTCACATTTGATATAAAAATGAATAAATATATGTATTAAAATGTGTCAACCTCGTGACATAAATGTCCATCTGTGAATACATTTTTTTCTACAGATTAATCTAAGTATTGCTATCTATGGATATGTCAGTTTATAGTATAAAATAGGAATCTTAATCACGATGATGGGATTATTGTAAGCCTTAAAACTATTAATCAGAGAAGTGCCTGAAAGACCATTATATTAAAATATTACTAATGCAAAATTTACTATATCATGAGCACAATTTTAAGTACCTTGAAAAACATTAAATCCTTACCAAAATCTTGTGATTTAATGCTGCCATTATCCACATTTTAAGGGAAAGGTTATGAAAAATGGAATTAAGATGTATCAACCCTCCACAAGAAATATAAACATGTACTACACATCTGTGCTAATAAAAAAAATTAACAAATGTGTCTTCAGAGAAAAAATTGGAAAACTGAAATAAAGAGATACGAAATTTTTCCAAAATTGCACAGCAATTAAAAAAGACAATTGAAATCTTAATACAGTTAACCCGTTTCTGAAGTCAAACATACTATTTTCTTCACAATTATACAATATTAACTGTTGTTATAAACGTTATTATTACTTTTTATAAGAACACAGAAAACAGGATTTTAATTTCTTAAATGATTGAAGTTATATAATAAAAATGATCAGAATATTTTCTATAGCAGACTTAGGTAGTCTTGAATATACTCCTGAGTAATACAGTAATATTTGAATGAATGGACTGCATATTCTCATGGAACATAACCAATTCTGCATTCTGTGATAACTGACCACTTTTGCCAGAGGTTCAAAACTTGCCCAGAGTTGAGAATAATCTTATATTCTTTTCAGTGTATTGCATTGTAATTTCTCTGAGATAATAAGCAGATTCTGCCTAAGGATTTTAAAAGATATAAGCTGTGTGAGAAGAAAAAACATAGATAAAAGCATTGATTAACATATAATCCTATCAAAATTCCATCTCCTTTCAAGTCTAGTATTTTGGTAAAATAAATTTATCCTTCCTTTTCCTTCATTACTGAGAATCAATCAATTTTGTTTGAGGAAAATATGGAGTTAACTATGTATCATATCCTGACATATAATACATATCTATATCTATCTATCACCTATCTATCATTTATCTATCTGTCTATAGTCTTAAACTTACCTCACTGAAATATTTAAATAGTTCCTAACACTTGAATTTTTTGCATAGGTCTTAGTGTCTTTGAAAAGAATGTTTATTTGTCATTTTCTCTTGTTGTTACATGATGAAGTGCTTATGGAATTCTCAGCAGTATCTTTCTTGTACTTTTGCTGTCTCTGCAGGTTTGGTATTGAAAAGAGGAACTCCATCGTTCTTTATGTTACTGGCTACAGCGCTACACTTTCCAGAGAAATCAGTCTACTTACAGTCTCTAAGACAGTGTTGTCATGGTTAAATAATAAACAAACACCTCAGTGAAACAGAGTAGTGAGCACAGAAAGATTCATATAAATACAATCAGTTGACCTTGGCAAAGGAACAGAGGTGATTCCATGGAGATAAAGTGCTTTTCAACAAATGGTGCTAAATTGTACATTCACTCAAAAAATAAATTAGATTCTAGATACATAGTTTACAGACTTAAAAAATCCCACACAATTAATGATAAATCTAAATGCAAAATATAAATTTCCTAAATATTGACAAAGGAGAAATCTCAGATGACCTTGGGATGGTAATGTCTTTTTAGATACAACATAAAAGACATGATGCATGGAAAAAATAAATATGTTGGACTTCATGAAAAGTAAAAGCTATTACTCTGCAACAGAGATATTAGGCTAATGGAAAGACAAGAAACAAAGCAGGAAAAATATGTGCTAATGACAGAAGTCATGGTGAGCAGTTATTGCATAGACATACAAACAAAACTTAAACTCAACAGTAAATAAAGAACTTAATAAAAAAAGGCAAAAACTTTTTAAAACCTCTGCAAAGGTATTTAACAATATCATCGTGCCAGAGAACCACATGAAAATATGCTCCATATCATATGCCACTCAGAAAGTATAAATTTTAAAAAACACATAGCATTACAAACCTATAAGAATGATCAAAATCCTGAACACTGGAAATACCAAATGCTGATGACAATGTGGAGCAATAAGAACATTTATTTATTGCTCATGGGAATGCAAAATGATGTAACCACTTTGGAAGACTACCTGGAGCTTTCTTGAAAACATTACACACACTCTTAGCACATTGTCTAGGAATCATACTCCCTTAGTATTTACTTTAATGTGTGGAAATCTCCACACAGATATTTACAGAAGCTTTATTTATAAATCTCTACAACTCAGAAGCAACCAGGGTATCTTTCAGTGGGAGAATGTATAAGTAAACCATGTATATTCAGACAGTGGGTTACTGTTGAGCACTAAAATGAAATGTGCAATTTAACCAAGAAAAGTAATAAACATTAAATGCATATTACTAAGCAAAAGAATTCAATCTGGAAAGGCTACATACTGTGTGATTCAGACCATTGTGATAGTTAACTGTGTTGATAGAACATTATGATGGTTAATTGTGGTGTCAGCTTGAATAAGAAATGCTTTATAAGGTGGCTGTGTCATTTTGCATTCCCATCAGCAATAAATAAATGTCCTTATTGCTCCACATTGTCATCAGCATTTGGTATCATCAGTGTTTAGGATTTTGGTCATTCTAATAGGTTTGTAATGCTATATGGTTTTTAAAATTAGCAGATTGGGTTGGCACAGTTCTGGACGTGTCTAGAGGGAGGAAGCACTCTGGGTGTGGGTGACACCAACCGATAGGCTTGTAGTCAGGATGGAATATCAGACAAAGATCTAATACCTACAATAAGTAGAGACCTAAAAAATAAAATCTTCCCAAATTTAAGAACCCCAGCAAAAATGGTCATCTGAAATGAACAGACACTACTCAGATGAAGAAGTACAAATGAACAGAAAACACATGAAAAAATGTTCAACATCACTGTCCATTCAAGAAATGCAAATTAAAACAACACTGAGATTCCATCTCACTGCAGAAAGCATGGCTACATTTAAGAAATTATGTAATAACAAATCCTGAATGGGCTACAGTTAAGAAGGAACTCTTCTTCATTGTTAGGTGATATGAACTGTTACAAACACTATGGAAACCTGTATGGAGATTCCTCAAAACCTAGAAATAAAAATTCCATTTGCTGCAGCTGTTCCCTACTACATATTTTTCCCTGAAAGAGATAAAGAAATGATATTACAGTAATACATGCATACTTGTCATTACAGCAACACAGCTCATTTCTAAATCTTGGAAAAATCTAACGTTTATCAACAAGTGAATGGTAACGAAAATGGAGTATTTATACACAATAGAGTACTACTCTGTCATAAAGAAGTATAAACTGATCAACTTGAGTCTTTGTAGGAAAATGGATGCAGCTTGAGAAAATGTCAAGGGAAGTAAATCTGACACACGAGCTTAAATATTGCAAGGTTTCTTCTTTATAATAACTGCAATATATAAAGTGTAAAATAAAGAATAGACAGTAGGAAATAGTGATAAATATATATATGTATATATGTGTATATATGTATATATATATATAAATAAATAAATATATATATATATATATATAATTTAAAGCCTTAGTTTGTGAGCATAATTTGTTCCAGAAACATGTTTATAATCCAAAGTACTTGTATATCAAGCCAAATTCCCCAAAAGAAATAATGGAAACTCAGCTGATTCTTTCCACAACCCCAAAATGTTCATATACAAATGATAATACTGTAATATAATATGAAATAATAACAAAAATGCAAAACATAAAGACTTATATACAAATTACACTTGATAAACTTCATGGCTGGTGTGAGACAATAAAAGGAGAGTTATTGTGTACGATGATTTTCACTATCACTAACAGAATCACTGCTATTTATTGGCCAAATTGAATTTTTTTTCTTTTCATGAAAATTTAACAAGGAACCTATGCAGTGACACCTGCTTTTGCCTTCTTTTGAGGATTTTGCAAAAAATATGACATTGTATTGTTGTTAAACAGATTAACTGTTCATACTGCTACAGCCTTATTATTCTACTTGATTACCTTATAATGACTTTAAATTATACTTACATATCACATGATGCTTTCTTACCGACCAAAGGATATACATCATATTGCCAATGTTCAGTTATGCAAGGAGGTGAATATTAGCCTCTGTGCAATATAACCTAGTCCTTATAGGTTTACCAGTGAGAAGGATTATTTCCTTTGTTCAGTATTGTAGGTGATATTTAAGATAGTTTGCATTACTGATAAATTTTAATGTTCACTTCATTTTGCTAATTAGATTTTCTTTTTATTCCTTTTTCACTCTAAGTTAATACTCACATGTGATTGAGGTTACCTTAATACAGGTATTTCCACAATAAAATTTATGACAAAAAGAGGACACTCTCTGTAATCATGTGTCTTTTTTCCTTGGTGATAAAACATAGTATCACAAATCATCACATAGAGAAAATACATTTAAAATTTAATGCATAAAAAATGTTGCTTCACAAAGATTTTCAGAACAAATATATGCAGTATGCTGCTTAACATAATATAATCCTATGGAGACCAATGCATGCATTTCCCTTAAAAATAAACTAACAGAAAATAAAACTATTTAATTGGTTTCATCATATTTTTCTACAAAAGTGATTTAAAAGAAACAGTAACTCTTTAAGACTCTAAATACAACTCCTTCACCATTCTACTGTCAAAAAGTAGTCAGATCTATTGGGAAGCCACAGCCTGGCCCATTTCCATGGTGTGGTTGCCTGTCTCAGTGTGTGATCTGTTTCTCTTACATATACTTACTTCTACCATTGTGATAGTAGTCAAGGGCACTTTCTAAGAGCCAGCATTATGCTGCATAGACTTACAGCTTCTAATACCAAAAGCCTAATAAACCTATTTTTCCTGTATCAACTTTAGATATTTTCTTTCAGTCTTGAAAAATGGACTGTTAGGCTCTCTATAAATCTAAATTAATTTGTAAAATAGTTTGGGTATACAGTTTTGATTGGGCAGCAGAGTTAGCAGTCTTGAAGATAAATTCAGAGATATATAATAAAACAGAGGAAAAAGAATGATGAAAAAATGATGATGTTAGGCTGCTACCTAACATCAAGCCCAACATTCTAAAGGTAATGAAAGTACCAGAAAGAGAGAAGAGAGAAAAAAGGAGCATTAAAATTCTCAAATAATAAAGGTATAAAATTTTGAAAATTTATTGAAAAATACTAATACATACCTGCTTGAGGCTCAACAAACTTCAAATAGGACAAATACAAAGGAATAAACAAATAAACATGTCTGAGCAAAATATTAAAATTCAAACATGAGGAGAAAATCTTGAAATCTGTTAAAGAAAAATGATTCATAGCAAAATAATTCTAGTAAAATTAACCATTTATTTTCAGTAGAAACAACAATGTTCCTACTATGGCAGCGGGATAACTTTCAAAGTGCTGAAAGAAAGTAAATATTAATCAAGAATTCTACAACCAAGAAAGCTATTTTTCAAAAATAAAAATGGGAATTTGAGGGCAAGTAAATTTTAAATTATTTCTTTTTACAGGCCCACCTCTTAAGACAATCTAAAATAAGTTATTCAGGATGAAAGCAACTGGCCAGACATAGCACTTTAGATAGTGACTTTAGATAGCGACTTTAGATAGCACACACTTAAACAATAACAATAACAGAAGCAAATAAAAACAAGCATCTGTGAAGTTACTATGATTATTAGTTTTCTGTATCAGGTTAACTGGATAAGAGTATGCATAAATTAAATGTTATTTCTGCAAGTATCTGTGAATGCGGTATGGAATGAGAGCAACATTTAAATCAATGACTCAGAACAAAAGACAATGGAATGAAAAATAAACATTTCTTGCCCAATGGGTGAGCTGGTAAGTACATGAGCCTCCTCCCAATCATGGGCTTGAAATTAAACTGTCAGGTTCTTTAGTTGTCAGCCATTAGACTCATAGTATAATATGCCATCAGTTTCTTGAGCTTATGTATAGCTGACCATCACATTTCCCAGCATCCAAATTACATGAGTCAACACCTTATAACACAATTGTTTGTTTGATGTTGATGGTTGCTTTTGTTTCTCTTGAGAATCCTGACACCTGACTAATTCAGACTTCAGGTTCAGGATTGATTTTAAAGGAAGAAAATGTTGAGACACATTTTCTGAATTGGCTTTGAGGTTTCTGGAATTTGTTTTTAATTATGGTTAGATTAAAAGATGAAGACATGAGTGACTCCACTATGTAAACAACCAAGACTTCCTGAGATGCTTTCTGAAGGTCAAAAGAATAGAGAATGGGTAGTAGATGGTAGTTATAAACACCAACTATAAGCACATGACCAGTTACAGAAACAGGGATTGTAATTGTCATGAGCATTTCCTATTTTATTAATATGCTTGTTCATACATACATATATACTAAGCAGATATCCTTACTTTCTTTGTAACTTATTGTCAATTGACTTAATATAATTAATTTAATATTTTTAGTCTAAATTATAATATTTAAATTAGAGAATATCAGTAGTAGAGTATGCATCACCTGAAGTTAAACTTAGCATTTTGTTTTGGTGAAGGAGTTAATGAATGTTTGTTTTGTTTGTATCGAGATAAATTGTATCTGTTATGCATAATAACATTATCAAAATTGAATATCAAGTATAGTTCAAGCAGGTAAGTCTGGTTGTCAACTTGACAAAAGTTCTTTTGTGACTATTAATATATATACTTGAATGGACTAAGAAACTTCTGACAGATTAGTAAAACACAAGTCTGAGTGTGTCTGTGGATGACTGACATGTAAGTCAACAAACAAGGTAGAAGACCCTCTCCAGACATGTGTGGCACCAATCAGTAGGCTTGTAGCCTGGATGGAAAAAAAAAAGAGAAAGAGGAAGATTTTTGTCCTCTTTGAAGGACTCCAGTCTTCCTGTGTTGTTATGCCCTTTGTACATTGGTCTTCAGATCTCCAGTTTCTATAGCCTTCCACTGAAATCTCACACTGACAACTCTTCAGTGAGCTTCTAGGCTTTCATCCTTGGACTTGTGCAGCATCCCAGATTCCTCTTATTCTCCAGCTTTCATCTTCTTGGCTGAGTAGACAATGGATCCTCCCTGCGGATGGTCATTGTGAACTATTCCCCATGTGATCTTGTAACACATACAATGATATGCATATTTTCTATGGATTTTGTGGCTGTACAGCACACAAGTAACACATACATATACTTAAGATAAAGATCAATTACAATAAGGCACAGTAAGAGATAAACAACAATAATGATGAAATAGAACAAACATAATAATATAATGCAATAAAAACTAAGTGAATATGATGCCCTTCTCTCTACTTTTCTCTTTCAAAAGATTAGTATGTATAATATTCTTGTCATATGTGTGATGATACAATGACCACATGATGAGATGAAGTGAATGAAATAGGTATTATGACATACAGTTTAGCTACTCTTAATCATGTCCAACCACCCCAGGGAAGCAGTTCTGCATAGCATGATATAACCTCTCACCATCTTACTATTTAGTGAGATCCTTCTTCAAATTAAAAAAAAAGTAGATGAATGAATATAAAACTAGGGATGTAGCCCAGGGCAAAAACCCTGGGTACAATTGAAGAGGAAAAAATAAATAAATAAATCTCTTTAGCGAGATCCTTGAAATTAATCACTGCTCTGTCCAGCACATGTATGCTCTAGATGCTGTCCATATGTTGGTCACTTAGTAACTGTTTCAGTTGTCAGGTTGAATGTCATGGTATTATTGTGCTTCTGTTTAAGTATGCCCCAAAATAATAAAAAATTCAAACTTACAGTTTTTTTCTGGAACTGCTTACATATTATTAAACCATGATTGACCACAGGTAACTGAAATAAGGGGAAAGAAACTGTGGATAAAGAAGCACAGTATATCCTTTAGTACCTATATCCTGCTATTAATCTAGAAAATGCCATTTCCATCATTCCCATCAACTATACCCACTAAGATTAGTTCTTCACTCAGGTGAAATGCCAGCAATACATCTGTCCTACCTAATGAATACACTGACTTTTGAGTCAAGCCTCACATCAATTTTTAAGTTATAGAGATTTATTCCTTTTTTCTATTTTCCTCCTTGATTGTACCCAGGGATTTTGCCATGGGCTACATCATTAGGTTTGTATTAATTCATTTTTTTTTAATTTGCAGGAAGATATCACTAAGTTGTCCAGGTTGAACTTAAACCTGGAACCCTACTGCCTCAGTCTCTCAGAATGCTAAGATTACAGGCATACAACACCATGCCTGGTCAGAAGAGATTTTAATCGTATTTCCCTTCCATAAATATCACATTGGTTCATGACACAGATGACATTATCATATTTAGACATAGTGAACAAAACATTGCAACTGCTCTACAATAACTGATAAGACTTTTCCATGCCAAAACATGGAAAATATATCTGAGGAAAATTCAGATGCCTTCTATCTCAATGAAATAGCCAAAGCTTTAATGATTTTGACCATGATGAGATAACCCTTTAAAGTGAAAAAATATTACATTTTCCCCTCTTTTAGACAAAAAAGTAGTAAAATGTCTAGTGGGCCTCTATGAAATATAGACATAGTATATTGTCCATTTGAGTCTGTTATTCCAGTTCATTTACTAAATGAATTTAAAGGATGCTAATTTTAATGAGATTAAGTGTAGAAGAACATCCCACAGTAGGTCTAGTTTGCCTAGCAAGCAGCTGTGCTTCTCGAGCCACAGTGTCCAGCATGACGAATGATACAAGAAATGTCAATATTAGATAAAAAGTCATCTGATAACCTTGGGAGTTCCCTTTCAGGTAATTCTAGTCCAGATGCTTATTATTTTAGAGCAAGGTGCTACTAAACTTCACAGATAACTACTCTCCATTTGAGCAATAGCTCTTTTTTTTTGTGGGTACCAGGGGGTCGACCTAAGGACATCGCGCGCCAGCAGGCGCCAGTGCCGCTGAACGATATCACCGGCCCCTTTTTCGTATGTGGGTTCTGGGAGTCGAACTTGGGCCCTTGCGCTTGCCGGGCAGGTGCTTAAGCCGCTGAGCCATCTCACCGGCCCGAGCAATAGCTCTTGACCTGTAAGTGTGGCTTCACAGAGACTTATTAACCACACACCACATTACCATAAACCTAAGCATATCATTACAAAATGAGGGTTATCTGACTCATGATGCCACAAAGTTTAATGTGAACTGCAGTTTACAGTCACTAGATAAAAATGCATAGTATACAATGGTCCTTGACCTATAATGGCTTATGGCTTGACTCATATATTTGCAACTTGATGACAGTGAAAGAGTGAAATGTATTAAGTAGAAAATATATTTCAAATGTTAAATTTTTATCTCTTGGTCTGGCAATTTGTGACATGATACTCTCAGAATGCTGGGCAGTAGCAATAAAATGCAGCTCTCGGTAATCCAAGAGAGCAAACAATCCATACTTCACTGCGTACTGTGCTGTTAAGCTATGATATATGGTACTTTTAACGTATTAAATACATTTTCCAATTTTTCTATTTTTAATTTACAGTGGGCTTACTGGAATTTCAAATTTTCTTATCTCAAGGGGGATCTGTATACATTATCAGGCCTGATGGGACCTGAAAATGAAAGTAACATGTCTAAGAAGTGGCCTAAATGCCTATGGTATGACTCCTGTTTCACTATCTTTGTTCAGCTCATTTCTATGGCATCCTGGGCAATTATCTACAATCAGTGGACTTTGCTGTTGTTGACAGGTGGATATGCAAGCACCGCTTAAAAGTTTCTCCAATATTACAGCATTTGTTTAAAATATCATGTAGTACACAACTGATGCTCATAATGTTAACCCTTCAAAGCTGTGTATCAGATATTTCTATCAATAAGAGTATAGCATCTTTGCTAAAAGGTGCTGGAAAAACTGGCTTTCCACATGTCAAAGACTAAAACTAGGCCCATATGTCTCTCACCATGAACTTAACTAAAATAAAAATAAATCAAAGATCTAAATATCAAAATAGAAGCAGTAAATTTGCTGGAAGAGAGAATAGGTAGAACTCTTGAAGACATAGGTGTAGGCAAAGACTTTATGAAGAAAACCTTGATTGCATGGTAAATAGTACAAAGAATTGACAACTGTGATCTCATCGTATTAAAAAGCTTTTGCACAGCAAAAGAAATTACAAATAGAGTGAAAAGACAACCTACAGAGTGGGAAAAATTCTTAGTCAGTTGTCCCTCAGACAAGGGACTAATATGTAGAACATATAAAGAATTGAAAATGATCAGATTACCAAATTTAAAGACCGAATCCTAAAATGGACATATGAAATGTATACACATTTCTCAGATGAAGAAGTACAAACAGTAAATAATATATGAAAAAAATGTTAAACACCACTGGTCATTGAAGTTAAAACAATGCTGAGATTGCATCTAACTCTAGGAAGAATGCCTATTATCAAGAAGGAAACTAATAGCAAATGCTGGAGGGGCTTCAGGGAAAAAGGAAGACTTCTCCACTGTTGGTGTGTGTGTAGACCAGTGCAAGTACTGTGGAAATCAGTGTGGAGATTCCTCAAAAAACTAGGATTATAGGTCCCATTTGACCCAGCTATTCCCCTTTTGGGTATTTTCCCAGAAGAATTAAAAACATCATACCACAGCAATATGTGCACCCATGTTTATAGCAGCACAGTTTGTAATAGCTAAATCTTGGAATCAAGCTGAATGCCCATCAACAAGGAAAGGATAAAAAAGTGTTTTTTGTTTTGTTTTGTTTTTAAGACAATGGAATACTATTCAACCATAAATAAGGAGAAACTTGAGACATTTCTAGGTAAATGGAGGCACCTTGAGATCACACTTTTAAGTGAAACAAATCAGTCACACATGTGTAAATATCGCATTGTTTCTCTGGTGTGAGAAAACAATAGTGCAAATAAAGACCAAAATATATAATAGGTAATGTGAAATAGGAAGAAAATGTTCAAAAGCAAGTGGAACTAGGGAGGGGTAGGAGAAAAGGAAGGAAGGGAAAAGAAAAAAAACGAGGAAAGAAGGATAAAAAGGAAACAAAGCTTTGTAAATAAGGAGAAGGGAAGGGAGGATATTGGGGATAAAAAAGAGGAATCAAGATATGTCATATACAGGTAAATTCCCTGTGATGAATATGATCATTACGTTTACCTAAATTGTACCAATGAACTTAATAAAATAAAAACATAATAAAAAAGAATACTGGATAAATAGATGTGAATTTTAGAGATTATATCAAGATCAATTATTATAATCTGCATAATATATTTATTTAATTCTATATATTCTTAAAATTATTTTCTAAAACTAAAATAAAATTTATCACAGTTAACCTTTGTATTAACTATGATTCAATAATCTCTAGGTATGTAATTATCAATACAAGATATTAGATAAATTTTCTTTCTTCCTTATATCCAGCTGGTAAAGAATATCTCATTGTTGCTGGAAGTAGAATACTTACCAGCTCTGGAAGATGATTGCAGAAAAATTGCTAAACTATTCACAGTGGTGAACCGAATTGGAATATTATTATGTAAGAATTTGCTGTGCATTGATAATGAATCATTTCAGTGGTTTTTGGGGCAGTAACAATTATAAGGACAAATGAGAAAATGACTGCTGCTGCATGTTTACAAAAATTGAAAAATTGAGTTGTAGCTGTTCTTTGTAGGCAAGGAGTGATTAATGAAAGAAGATATATTTATGGAACTAAAATAATGAATAGAAATAAGGATAATAGTGTTTTGAAAAGTATAGATCATGTGATAGTGTTTAGGGGTCAGAATCAAGGCTGGTACAGTTATTGTGGTGTAACAACTGGATATTTTCAGCATGCCATTACAATTTTTAATGTCATAGTGTCACATACAGAAGATAAAGGTATAGTTAACAATGATATTGTTTAATATAGACAACAACAAAAAAGTCCAGTAGCTTTTCATGGGACAGCTAACACAATGTTGTCACAGGTTCACATTCTGTTTCTTTCTAGACTTATACTTCTTTTACTCTTTTGCATATTACAGTCAAAAGAATTTATCCTCTAGGCATTTTAAGGAAGAACATTTCATTTTTGTACTTTGTTGGTAACATCACACTTTTCTGATGTGTGGGAATCAAGAAGATGGAAAAAGTGAGAATTACTAAGTCAGAAGGGTAGACTTCCCCAAATAATCCAGTATATATAGAAATAATCCCAGATCTCCATGTTATCCAATCATATTATACAGTCCCTACATAGGTAAGATAAATCCATATGACAAAAGAGCATAAACCCTGAACTTATTTCACAGAGAGGACAGCTTAGTTTCTGTATGAAAGTCCAGATTAGAATACTGACACATTGAAATACTGCAGTATATTATTAATACACTCTTGTGTCCTAAAGGACAATAATGAAGAAAAATCTTCCTAAAAGACAAAAAATCAATATATCTTGGGTGAAAATGTCAATATATTTTGGGTGAATAAAATAAGTTACCTATAGAATTATGAGCAATGGCAAAAGCTAAGGCTATATTTTAGGATCCCAGAAGGAAACAAAATGGGAGATCTCGTATAAGCAGTTCTAGGGCAGCAGTGTGGACAGATGTGAAAAGATGAGTACCATGACCTTTTTTTTTGTGGGTACCGGGGGGTTGACCTCAGGACCTCGCGTGCCAGCAGGCACCCGTGCCGCTGAGCGATATCACCGGCCCCTTTTTTTTTGTATGTGGGTTCCGGGAGTCGAACTCGGGCCCTTGCGCTTGCAGGGCAGGCGCTTAAGCCGCTGAGCCATCTCACCGGCCCAATGACGTTTTGTTTTGGTGTTAATATCAACCAGATGATCCCTACTGGAAGATGAAACCACATAGACAAAATGAATTGGTTAGTTAATCTCCAAAAGAATATATTATGAAGATTAAACAGTGACAAAACACACAACAATGATGGAGACAGAGATAGAGATGCAAAAGCTGGCTTTCTTACTAGTTCAATAACTAGTTCAGGTGCTTCTGCTAATGAATATACAAACTTCTAACAATGGAAACTAAGACTAACCATCTGATAAGGCATCATGGATTTAGGAGATCTAACAGTAATATTTCATGAGTAGAACTGAAAAGTATTCTACATATATTTTGTTGTTTCATCCCAAATCTATGAATTAGATCTGGCAATGTCACATAGTTGTATTTAACTTAGCTACATGATATTATTTATAAACTCACATTAGAGCCAGGAACTTGTTTCAAAGAGAAAATTAATAGAAAAAAATAAGTGTGGTAGTGGGGCTACAAGATCTAATTCATCAACACCCAAAACTGCTAGTCTTAAAAGTGATTAAAATAACTTTTATAGTTGCACCTGAGATGCCATGTTGATGATATTACCATGGAGAATGAAGTGCTAACTTTCAAGTCACAATGTGATCCTTAAATTAATGACCATTAAGTTTCACTCTGTTCTAAGTATATAGAAAGAATGGTGCAGGAAATGAGAATTGGAAGAAGAATTCACTGATAACCATTATTAATAACAGGGCATTTGTGATTTATATCCCAAAAACATTGAGTTACACATTTACAGATACTTTTTCCAAAAGGTAAATTTTTCTACCAATAGAGAAATCAAAGCTAACCATATCTTAAATCTACAGTTATTGCTTTTATTTTTTTTTTTTTGGGCTATTTTTCTTTAAGGACAGCAGCCAAAAAATTGAATCTCCACTCTAACTTGTATAGCTATATCTGATATTTGAATGAGAGATTTTCCCTACAAAATATAAGCAAGAAAATTATGTTTGCCACTATTTTATCCATTAGATATAATTTTGTGCTATCTTGCACAGTTTTCGATAACGCCAATCATGGTGTCACAATTATAAAAAATTTATCACCTCCATCAACCTGAGTAAGCCCCTAAGCCATCACAGTTCTTTGCTAAGGTTGTAGTTAATTTTGAATAGCTATTGAAGGTGGAAGATAAGGACTAACATTAGTGCTCACCAAAGCACTAGGCCTGTAGTTTATCCCACTTCTCCTCTTGTAGGTTTTCCCAGAAAAGTAGACCAATTGCAATCTTGTCAGTGGGCAGAATTTATTGCACTAAGTGTACAAAGGGTAAATTGTAATTCATAAGTTCAGTGTACCACTCATTTCTCTCCTCGAATACCAAGGCATCAGAACTCCTTCCAGAAGTTCTAATTGCTGCCAGCTCACTGCTGAGTTACTCTCTGCAAGAAAGGCTGTCTCACATAAATATTCCTTTTCCTCCTTGAAATTCAGAGCCTGTGATTGGTTGATGTGGGTGTACAAAGACTGGGCCACATGTTTCTATGTCAAACAACACTGAATGACCCAATATAGCCCCACTGGAACAAATGGAGTTCATTTGTTTACTACTATACAATAATTTTTCTCCCTTCATAGGTGTTCTTTCAGAGAGTACTTCCTAACAGAACAATTATTTGTATTTTCCCTCATTGTCTGTATCTTGGGGAAACTCAAACTAATACTAAGATATATGTAATCTGACAAAATATTAAACTATTAGTGGAGAAATAGTACATGTACTTCCATTAAAATACAAAGAACAAGAATTCTGATTGTTTCTACTTGTATTTAACGTTGGACTGAAGGTACTACTCAGTGCTGTATCTCAAGAAAAAAAGAAAAAAGCCATGAGAAAGGAAATCAAAATTCAAAAAAAAAAATTAAAAAGTATTGTTTACTCAAGAACAATATAAATTATTATGGCATTTTTTAATTTGACAATTCAAGGAACTTAAGAATGTAGTGAGCTTAATTCTATAATTATACTTTTGTTATTTACTTGATAATAGTGAAATACATGTGATATTTAAGGTCATTTCTGCAGTTTGAAAAATCTATGTATTTTTAGGATGGACATTATTCTGCAAAACATACTTTAGGAGCATCATTTGAGATTTTAGTTTTTGACAACAAAAATTTCCCCTTTAAATTATTAACAATATAAAATCATTTGCTTTTATTTTGGATTCAGGAATAAAATAGTGCCCAATATTTTATAATACATATGCTTTGGGAAGTATACAATTGTTGATATCAAGAATAGTTTCCTGGGAAATTAATCATATTTTACTTCCAAACAATGACACTAAGCAATATCATCTATTTTTTGATGATTATAAAATGAAAAATTGTTAGAAGCTAAATAGGTATTAATTTTATTAAACTAATTTAGTATATCTTCAAAGAAAAGAATTAATTTGATCATAACATTTCTTGGAATGAGATTCTTTTGACATAAAATTTCTTACTTTTAATACATTGATATGGTTTTGAATCATTTCTTTTTTATAAACTTTTAATAGTTTCTATGGAAACTTTCAGAAAATATGAGACAAAAGACTTCAAATAAGGAATTATTGGAATGTAACATGTTAGTTCAAAGAATGTTAAGTTTACTTTGAATATGTATGCCAAACATTTTAAATAAGATAATTTCATATGGATATAGCTTGTTACCTAATACCTATTGTCTCTCTTTCAGATATACAACATCCTTGAGTTTTGACCAGCCTCTCACATGGGCAACTTGGGTTACAACTCTAAATTTATGTTTAACTAATGACCAAAGTCTTGAGTTACAACCCAAATGTTGCCACTGGTGAGATTGTAAAAGACTCACAAAGAAAGAAAAATGTATATAAGAATACATATGTGTCAGTCTGACTTAGATGCACATGTTTTTGGATGTAATTTAGGTCAGTACTTTATATAATCCTTATGATTATTGCCATCAGAAAAACCCCCAAAAGCAAGAAAAGAAGCCAAGGAATGAAGGGAAGGTAAAGAAAGCAATCACAATAAAAAAGAAGAAGGAAATAGTAGAGAAATATGAGAGTGTCACTTGTGTGACTTATCTCACTAATATGTACAGCATGTTGAAATCCACTATCTTGATAATCTTACAGAGAAAATAGTTGTATAAGGAAGCTAGTGTTGCTAAAGATGTTACTCAAATTAATAAGTCACAATCAACAGTATCAGACAAAGTAAAAAGACTATTATAACATGGATAAATGAAAGGCAGATGGCAGGTTATAGCCTACCTGATTCTATAATTTGTGAAATAGCTAAGGCTATAAATGTAGATCTTGTAAAGTATAATCCATCCATGAGTGATAATGGTGAAATATTTTGTGCCACTAAGGGCTGGTTTCACAATTTTAAAGTGAGAACTAGGGTTCATAGCATAACTAGGCATGGTGAAGCAGCCAGTGCTGAAAAAGGGTTGCTGAAAATTACATATACCACTTTGAAATGATGACGCAGAGAAATAGCTTTTGTTCTCTTCAAGTTTTCGGCTGTGATGATACTGAACTTTTCCAAAAGAAAATGCCCAGGAAAACATATATTACCCAAGAAGAGCAAAAAATGCCAGGCCACAAGCCTATGAAGGATAGACTAAACTTACTGCTATGTGTCAATGCCAGTGGTGACCTCAATATAAAGCCTCTCTTGGTTATCACTCTGAGACCCCCAGAGTGTTCAGAAAACATGAAGTCATGAAGAATATGTAGGATCATGTGGAGATCTAATACAAAAGCCTGGGTAACAGGAGTGCTTTTTTGTGGGTGGATAAGGGAAGCTTTCTGTCCTATTGTTAAGAAACATCTAAAGGACAAAGGTATACCTCTCAATGAACTTTTCATCATGGACAATGCTCTTGCTCACACACAAGATTTGGCAGAATTGGCTAAAGAACAGCTATGGCTCTCAGTAGAGTTCCTCCAACCTAATACAAGCCGTCTCCTGCAGCCTATGGACCAGCAGGTTATAGCTAACTTTAAGAAGCTATACCCCAAGGAACTGTTCCTGCAGTGCTTCCAGGTGGTCTCAGATACAGATTAAACACTAAAGAGTTCTAGAAGAAACATTACAAATTCCTTTCCTGTGTGTGGTTAATTGAAAGATCCAGGGACATTGTCTCTCTAAAGTTACTGAGATCTTCCTGGAAGAAAGTGTGGCCTAAAATTATACAGGAGAGACTTTGAAGGCTGTGTAGAGGAGTGCAAGCCTTCAATTACCACTGCAGTTGATGACATTGTCACTAAAACACAGTTCATAGGCTTGCAAGTAGACAGTGATGGTGTTGAAGAACTGGTGGAGGAACACTCAGAAGAACTGTTTACAGAAGAACTTCAGCAAATTCTGGCTGATCAGCTGGTGTATTTCCTGAAGATGAGGGGGAGAATCAACAATCAGTGTTGCAAAGTTCTTCTTCTGAAACAAAGGAAATACTGAAAAATTGAACAGATCTTCAAACATTTGTAGAGAAGATCCATCCAGACAGAGAAAAAAGTCAATTATTGCATTCACTTGCTTAATGACAATATCATGTCATACTACATAATAGTGCTAAAGAAAAGTCAGAAACAGATAACTTTAGACCAGTTTTTAGTTCTGAAAATGTTGAGACCTAGTGAGCCAGAAGCAGGTCCTAGTGGGCTATAGACTCTCCCATGGAGAGAAAGGACAGCAGATAGCAAGATCCCTGATGCTCTTATGGAAGGGGGCTCTCCTTCCAAACAATAACAACCTTTCATTTCATGCCCCTTTCCTGCAAGCCAAAGATGTCAACTTGAATGGTGAGTACAGTACAAAATTGTTGTTTCTAGTAAGCTAGGCACATTTTAAAACTTTTTGGTGAATACATTAAAAAAATTATTACTTTTTTTGGTAAATCACACATTATACAACCATTTTTATTATGAGCAGGTTAGTTAAGGCATGCTCTGTGAGATTTGGAATGCACTATGGGTATCTCCTTTGTTTCTTATGGGAAAAATAGTCTTGACTTACAACTAATTTGAGTTATAACCAGGCCTTGCAAAAGAATTGAGTTCAGAAGTCAAAAGTCCACTGCACCTCCTTCTATATTCCTTAGAAGAAATTATCTCTTTTAGAATATGATGTTAATGGTTGTTCTGTCCACTCTTATCCATTCACAGACTCACAATGCAGGCACATCTCAAATCTCTCCACATCATTGGAATGCCAAACAATTACTAATGAAATACTAAAGTTTGAAACAGATTAATTTCATCAGTAAGATACACAAAATATAATTTACTTGTGCTACTTGAAATTTTGTGTTGTTATTGCTGTTGTCAGATTAGTTCTTCCAGGATTTAAAAATTATACAAATCACTTACTTCCATCTAATGAACTTACTTTTCATTATGGCATTGATTTAGATTTCATACAATCAATGAATCACAGTATAAATTTATTTTATTTACTAATAAGAAACAAAAATTCAGGAATTTATTCTTGTTGAGTTTTTTTTTATGCAGGTACTGGGAGTCAAACTAGCAAATTGCAGATTAGCAAAATGTATTTTATTATTACCTAATCTCCCTTGGTAAACCCTGCTGTGTTCCTAAAAACTGGCCCTACCATGAAAACTATTATTGTTTACTCCATCAAGCAAATATAATTTTAAATTAGCTTAATGTCTGTTAGACATCCAGAATTTGAATAGCAATAAAACAGGATGAAATAAATATTATTACTACTATTTCACAACAGAAAATTTGTCTGAGGTAATTTCCCAAATAGAATTTTGCATGTTTTATTCCAATTAATTTCAGATTATGAGGAAAATAAATGTAAGGAGGACATTTTCCAAGATGAATTATTAGAATTAGAATTTTTCTTTCTTTATACTTCTTCACTCTGTGAAGCTAACATAAATAATCCCTTTCACATGGAAATTCAAAATATGGTGGTTTGAAGGGAAAAGTAAGAATTTTGCTGATATAATTAAATGTTGCCTTCTCTCATACCAGCAATATAATAAGGAGGGAAACCTTGTGTAAGAAATTTAATGTTTAAACTGTTATAGTTTAGATATAAAATGTATTCATTTATTTTTTAAGAAATAATAAACTTAATTATCATATATGCAGATTGAAATTCATAACTATAGGACAAAGAACATATAAAAGATGTAAGACAATTGTATTGTTAAGATTCACATTAAGGTAACTTGTCCACACAGGATTACAATGCCTTGTATTTTTGCTCTCTTTTTTCTTATTATCTGTCTTTTATTTTGTAATATATATGTATATATGGTCATATATACATACATATACATATAACTATACATATATATATGTATATATATGTGGAGAGACAGTAAGAAAATTTTTCATTTAAGAAAAACCATGCAATATTTAACCTCATCTGTCTGAGTTACTTCACTTAATATTATGTCCTCAAGGAACATATTTCTATGCAAATGACTCAAGTTTATCCTCCTTTGAGGCAGTGTAGTACTCCATTGTGTTTAGATAACACATTTTTTAATTCATTTATCTGTTCATGTATGTATAGGCTGTTTTCAAGATTTAGCTATTATAAATTGGGCTGCTACAAACATGGGTGTGCATACATCATTTTGATATGATGTCTTTAACTCTATTGGGGAGATATCTTGAAGAGGAATAGTTGTGTCAAATGTAATTTCTAATTTTTGATTTTTGAGGAAACTCCCTATTGATTTCCAAAGTGGTGGCAAAAGTTTTCAGTCCCACCAACAATACGGAAGTGTTGCTTTCTCCCTGCATTCTCAATAGCATTTGTTATTGGTTAATTTACTGATGGTAGCCATTCTTTTTGGAGTGAGATGGAATCTCAGTGTTGTTCGAATTTGCACCTCTCAAATGTCCAGTGATGCTGAACACTTTTTCATGTCTTTTTTGGTCATTTGTATTTCTTCCTCTGAGAAGTGTCTGTTCATTACCAGAGGAGTTATTCTATAAGACAAGACTGACTAATAGTCTCTGAATTTCTCTTTTGCTATGTGATTTTCTTTCTTTGCACTCACTCCCAAGATGACACTGTTTCCTTTGAACCCCTCAACAGAATGAAGCAGAAGCTAGTGCCATGTCCTTCAATCTCCAGAATGTGAGCTTATTCTCTTTCCTTTATAAACTATCCAGTCTTAAATGCTTTGCTATTGAAAGAACAAAAGAACTAAAATAGCAACTTTCTATAGTGGAGAGACTAGTAAAAGATTACAAAACATGGAAGACTTGAATAATGTTATAAACAAACTAGAATTCACACTCATATATAGAGCATGTTACCCAACAAAATAAAAATACGCATTATTTTCTAATACACATGAAATATTCTGCAGTCTAGACTATGTTTTATGCTATAAAACAAGTATATGCATTTTAATAGATTGAAATTAGGCAGACTATCTTCTCTAAACAAAATAAGATGTCTAAAAATCAATAACAAAAGTCAGATGGAAAATTTTCAACTATGTACAACTAACATTTAAACAGTGAGTAAAGGAAAGAACAGAAAAAAGAATATTAAAAAATTATTAGAGGTGCATAAAACAAATTACAACATAATGAAATATGGGGGATACAGACAGAAGGATAATCAGTGTGAAATTTATAGTGATAAACACCTATGTCTTGGGCAGGTCTGTATGATTCTGCACAAGAAAAAAGTGACTTGAAATTTATATACAGACATATCTCTATCAATACATTTTCAGCTGACTGAATGTTGTATTATAGCCCTTCTCCAAAGCAGATGGAATATTCTGGTTTCACCACAGATTTTATAAACTCATTTCATTTTTGGAATCAGCTTAAGAATTTCAGGTATCTTTTGTACATAACTGTTGTGCTTTTGCTTTTTAAAAAATATTTTTTTCAGGCTGGTGAGATGGCTCAGCAGCATAAGTGCCAGTCCAGCAAGCGCGAGGTCCTGAGTTCAACTCCCGGAACCCTCATAAAGGAAAAAAATGGGCCAATGATATTGCTAAGCAGCACAAGCACTTGCTGGCAAGTGTGCTGTCCTGAGGTCGACTTCCGGTACCCACATAAAAAAAAAATCTGTATATATATTTTTTTCACATTTAACACGCATGTATTAGTGATTCATAGTCAGCATTAGTTCAATCATTTGCCATGACAGAAAGGAAATAATTATTTATGTTTCAAATAAAACTGGTGTAGGAAAGTCTTGAGAAAAAAGATGATATTAAATCAATAAATTTTACAACTTGAGAAAGTAAAAAACTACATGAACTGAATGTAAAGTTAGCAGATGGAAGAAAAGAATAAAAATTATGATGTAGAAAAATTTAATTAACAATAGAAAAATAATAGAATTGAGGTAATAAAAATTACTTCTGTGAAAGTAGCAACAAAATTGACAAATGTTTAGCTGGATGGGTTAGAACTGACCTTACAGAAAAGTTTAAACATAGAATTAGAAATTGGTTTTATGATCCAAAAGTTGGTGATAAAAGGAAATCATTATATAATGTCCTATAATTTGAATAAATACAAATTAACATCAAAAAGTAAATAAATAAGTGTGCAACCATTAGCCTAAACAAATTTGCCTCGTGTTCTTTGAAAGGAACTCATGACAGTTTTTCCAGTAGCCACATTCTCCATCTTTTCCTTGTTACATAATTTTGGGTAACATAAAAATCTGTACATTTTTTAAAGTACTTAGATATTTTTATCCAAGAACATAAAATTCTAACATTTTGTGAAAGTTATTGCTATTTTAGAAAAATCCATTTCTATTCTTTCCTCACAAGCTAATCTAGACATTTTAATTTTTTTAGGTTCATTTAGACACTTGACATTTTCAGTGAAGCCACTATTTGGCATGTCTGAAAGTTTTACATTTTTGGAAAAAAATGCTTTATGGGGCATTCTCCAAAAGTCCTAAAAAATAAAAAATGATAATCTTAGCAATTACTTGTAACATTGACTTTTTTATTCATATTATCTGAATATTTTAATGAACATAAAAACTATGTCAGTATAACTTAATAAATGAACATGTTCTTATTGCAAATTTTGTTTTAATTCAAATACACATACAGACAGAGTCCTTTTTTATTATAAACAAAAATTTATAGTAAATTAGTATGTTATAAATTAAATTAAATATTTATCAAGAATCTCAGTCCCCATTATCTAACTTCATAAGTTCACTCTAATTGACATTATCACAAAAATAAAATAAAATTTGGGAGGAATCATTGTCTTAATACTTCATATTTAATTGTAGTATTATATCATTTTAACTCAACTAGTGAGAACTTGCTGTCCAACTTCCTCATTTTATGAGATTTTTATGACTCAATTTTTTCCTTCTGATGGTTAAATTAATAAAGTATGAAGAAGTATTAATAGAGACTTTAGTGTAGAACTCCTTTTAGACAAGATTGACCATAGAATTTAAGAATCAAATTGTTAATCTTAACTTATTTAAATTCAGTTTCTTTTTACTTGTACATTTTTGTTTAACATAGTGCAAATTCTGATAACAATTTCTGTATAAGGCTGAATGGTAAACATCTGATTTTGCAGGTCTTATAGTCTTCGATGTAGCACTTTGACCATGGCACTGTAGCATGAAACCAATCATATATATACACAAAGGAAATAATAAGGCTGTATTCCATAAAAGCTTATTTTATTAACAGGAGATAGGATAGATTTTGTCATTGGGCAGTCATTTCCTGACACTTGATCTGGTGCTCTATAGATAATTTACATTAAATCTTTTTTTGCTCAAATTAATATTTTCTATTATATTACCCTGATTGAGCCGAAAACATTGTCTATGATGGGAAATCACCAAGCAATTATTATTCATTCAAAGATTTATTTTGCTTTTTTCTATTTTAAACATATTTCACTATCTTTCATATTAAGTGACTCAGAGATTTTAGATCTAAGCTAAAAATAAAACATTAGCCTGCTTCTTTCTGGTATATGATTTTAAGAAAACCATTCAAAAATATTTTTGGAATGAATTGTGTGTTCGGTGTCAAGTAGAGGTAAAGATGAATGAGGTAGTCTGCTCTTCAGAAGTGTACTTCTCTTTGTATTCCACCCATGGAGAGTACTTTTGTGATGTGACTATGGAAGTAACCTGTAGTTATGTGCACATGACTTAAGCAAATTCTTTGCTGATTAATTAACAGTTGGCACTAGATTTTTCTACCTTAGAAGCTTGCCAAAGTAGCCTGCATGCCACTATTAATTTTCTTTTCTCCATTTTTCACTGTTGTGAAAGAATGATGAATGTTTTTAAAGATTTATCCTTAGTACTTCACATGTCTTCTGATTAAGCCACTTCTAATTTCAGTCCTTTCCTCTTCTCCACTTTCCTATTTCTCTGACTTCTCCAATCCTTTTTATGGTTACATTTTTTTAATGTGGGTACCATAAGTTGAACTCAGGACCTTGTGCTTACCAGCAGGCACTTGTGTCACTGAGTGATATCACCTGCCAATTTTCTTCCTTTATGTTGGTTCTGGGAGTCAAACTCAGGACCTTGTGCTTGTGAAGCAGGTGCTTATGCCACTGAGCTACCTCACCAGCAGGTTACTTTTTTAATAATGGTTAATTTGTTAGATTTATTGAAATTACATGCCTATTTTCTACTAAGAATATCATCAAAATAAAGGGGAAAGAATACTACTTAGAATACATTTGCATATTACATGAAAATAAAAATATTTCAAAATTACAACTTTATATGTTACTTAACTATTTTTTTGATGTTGGTACTGGGAGTTAAACTCAGAACCTTGTGCTTGCCAGCAAGCATTTGTGCCACTGAGCAATATCTCTGACCTTTTTTTTTCCTTTATGTGTGTTCTGGGAGTTGAACTCAGGACATTGCACTTGCCAGGCAGGTGCTTATGCCACTGAGCTACCTCACCGGCCCATTTTTTAAGTATTATATGCAAAGAAACAGCAATTTTTATTTCTATGCCAACTTGAACTTGGGTGGTATATATATATATATACTTGTGTTTAAAATATAGATTATCTAAACCATATTAGATATCTTCTGTATTACCAGCTTTAGAATAAAAAAGTCTTTATGTTGAAATTAATTTTGGATTAAATTTTTAAAAATTGTATTTATCATCTGTCACATAATGTTTAAATTTAAAGTTTCTTGGTGTAAACTTGGTGAAGTGAGACATGAAATTACAAATCACTTACACTTTTTTGCCCTCACCAAGAAGGAAATTTTCTGGCCCATCATCTTGGATTTCCCAGTGTTCAGAACTGTGGGGAATAAATATTTCTATAGTATTTTGTTACAGTAGTCTTAGAATACTAGTACATTTTGAATAAACAAAATTAAGGCCAGAAGAGAACATATTATTTGATTGTCTGAAATAATACAAAATTTAAAGTCAAAACTCAAAGTAGTAGCTGGGTGTGGTGGCACAAGCCTGAAATCCCAACACTTGGGAGGCTGAGGCAGAAGGATCACTGTGAGTTTGAGAAGTTTGAGGCCATCCTGTGCTACAAAGTGAGTTCAAGGCCAGCCTGGACTACAGAGTATGACCCTGTCACAAAAAAATAAAAATTAAAAAAATATTAAAAATGTAGAAATCAAACTATTTAAAATAGGCAATTTCCTATTCAGAAGAGTTAGATATTGTAGGCAATCAATCAATGTATGTTAACCATCTATATTTTCCAAAAAAAATTTACCACCACTGGAAGCCTTCAAACAAGAAAATATTATTTTCTCACTGTCTAGAGTCTGGATATTTGAAATCAAAGTATGGATAGAACCATGATCTCCTGAAGACTCTAGGAATGAATATGTGCATGCATTTTTTGAATTGCTGTGGCCCCACAATCTGTTGACATTCCTTGCATTGCAGCTAAATGCCTCCAATCACTGCAGCCAATGTGACATGTATTCTCTCCATAATCACTTTGCATAGTATTTTCCTTCCCTTAAGGGGTATTAGTCATAAAAGTTATGTTTTCCCCTAATAATCTCATCTAAATTATTTATACCTGGAAATACTGCACAGTACATCCAAGTAAGGTCACATTCAAGTGATATCAGGAGCTAGACCTTCAGTATGTTTTTGGTAAAATTGACTCAGTCCATAGCAGAGAGTAAGGGGAAAAATAATATTTCCTACTGTCCATATTTTATAGATAAAGAAATTTGAGCAAAAAGCATTTTAATAATTACAATATCATATATTTAATATGAGACAGACCTTTTGAACCCAGAAATCTGGGTTCCAGAGTGGATCTTCTTAAACTTTAGCTATATTTTCCAAATTCAGGCAATATAAAATATATTTTTATGTAACAGTATTGAATTGCAATCTTTTGTTTCCTTCCATAATGAAGATAGTTTTGCAATTATAAAATATTCACCTCAGAATCCAAATATGTAAGAAGTAGAGCCTGATGACTTTCATCAATACTTTTGTCCTCTTTTATTCTTCATAGCTTTGAAAGTAGACTCATTGAACACTGCCAGTCATTTGTCAGGGTGATGACATAGTCCAGCAAAGTGACATTCCTTTTATGAGCTTTAGAAAAGTAAGTAGCAATCTTGTATGTCCATGCCCATGGGATACAGCTTCATGTATGGATTTTTATTTTATTCATGCTACAGGAAGATGTTTTTGTCAGCACAGTTTTTGAAAAATAGAGTAAATAATAAAAGCATTTCATAAAAATGTTCAGTGCATCCCAATTCAGTAAATACCAATCAAACACCAAGAAGTGACATTTATACACAAGGCACAGACTTTATAAAGGTAGTTTCATATTGAACTATGTATAACTATACCTCCAATGCTTAGCACTTTACCTGAGGGAAAAGGTGTTTTTTACATGAATGAAAATTACAGAAATTTTTTTATTTGGAAGAGTGCATATTTATAAAATGGGGATAAATAGCTAAGTCAAATAGCAAGTAACCTTTCAGTACATGATTGTGAAATTATGGAGAGAGTAGTATTATTTTATGAAAACAAGAAGCAGAGTAGGCCATAAATATATGAGAGAAAGTTAAAGTTTAGGTAGAATTTCAAAAGTTAGATATGGGAAATGAGAAATATTTAGGTAAAAAAAATTAATCTCTTTGGAAAAAAAACTTATATAAGACTATTAAATCACCCATTGTCCATTTCTTCCCATCTACCATCCATCAGCAAAATCTCATACTCTTCTTTAAATATATTTCCTCTCATTTCTTTCTCTGCTACTATTTAAGTCAAAGACACCATCATCTTTCACCTATATTACAGACATCATTTGCTACATGATCTCTGTTTTTATCCTAGTCCTAAGGTTTCTGTTTGAAACACAGAATTCAAAATGATACCTTCAAAATTTCAAATGAATTATATAATTTACCTACTCAAAATTTTCCAATGTCTTTTCATCACATTTAGATTAAAGCCAACTTTCACAATGACCTACACAACCTTGTGTCCCTTCCTTCCTTCTATTCATTGCTGCCATTCCAGTATTCCATTTCTAGGTATTTCTGAAAATGTGGAAAAGCTCCTTCAAAATATTTGCAATTATACACTCTGCTGTCTTTCTCAAAATCTGTGCTCCATTTTCTTATTTGATTTTTTTCAAGAGTATAGTCAGATGTCTCCTTATATCTGTATATTGTGTGCATCTTATGTAAAAGATTTCATAACTAGTCATGATTTTATTTATTCTTTCCCCTTACCATTCATTATTGTATAAAATATCACACATTATGCATTTTTATTTTTTTTATTCTGTTTTCTTCTCTGGCTAGTAAAATCAATGACTTCCAGAATATTATATTTTTGTCCAATGCTTTATTTCTATTTTATAGAATGATACATAGGATAAATTGTGTACCTAGTAATTTTTGATTAAATGAATAATTGCCACTTGACATTTTGAGACTAAATCTGTGTTAAAGGAAGTATAAATGACATTATTAATTATTATTTTTTTATATGTGGGTACTAGGAGTCAAACTCAGGACCTCACACTTGCCAGGCAGGCACTTATGCCACTGAGCTATATCAGCAGCCCTACATTATTAATTATTACACTCAATTATTATTATTGCATTTTCTTTTGGTATAGAAGTCTGATTTTTAAATGCATTACATAATAATGTGGTTTATATATTTACCTTCCCTCTAAACAAAGCAAATTGCTAAATTATAATGCAAGATAATTCATAAATTATAGCCTCTTTATCCATAATCTGTTAAAGTATTAGAATGTTACTCCTTTAAACTATCCTAGATAAATCAAAATATTCTTATTGGCTCATGAGGAAGTTTATTTTAGTAGAATTACACAGAAATATGTCCTCTTTGATTTTTACATCATTGCCTGATTATGTAATTGTTGGCAATGTGTAACTTTCTTGAATTAAGAATGAGGAAGCCAAAAGAATGGTAGAAAAGTTGAACTGAAGCTCCATTGATACAAAAACACCAAGAAAAATATCTATGCTATTTCATTGACTTTGGACTCCTTGTAATAAAGCCCTTTTCAATCAGGTCATTTTGTTTGTATTTTTTATTAACTATTGAATCTTTCTTAGATAAATTATGCTTGTAGTTTATAAATTATATAAGCTGAGAGAATTCCCTTATTCTCTTTGCTTTGCATTTTTATTTTATGTATGTATTCATTGAATTTTCATTTTATATAAGAAAGGGATTTCAAACAACCTACCAAGCCTTATATATTCAATGCCATGGAAATGAAATTATATATAATTTATGTAGCAAAGATTGAAAGCAGGAAAGCAAACTAAAAGTAATTTAAATTATATCCTAAAAGCACAATTGAATAACTAATGTTATACCATTATTTACTCTGATTTCTGAATAGCCAAATCAGAAACAACTACATAATATCAACTCTTTCTTACAGTTGTTGAGGAGAAGCACAGATGTTCCTGGTACTGAGATATAGAAAATGATTTTTATGGTTCCTAGTTGTCAACATCTTCAGTATCACAGCTGGACAATTTAAAACATCTTAATTCCCACCCCCACAACACTATGTCATGGAAAGTTATTCTTTTTTTTTCACATTAATACTTTATTATATTTTCTTTAGTCTAATTTTAACTTCTCTGATAGATACAATTAAACTCTATTACAGAATGCTAACAAACTTAGTTAATAAATGTAAAATTTTAGACAGTCTCTAATGTCATTTCCAGTCTAAAAAGGAAATGTATGTAAGTAAAAATACATACATACTTCATCTATTGTAGGGTTGCTTACATGGGATAAATACTACAAACCAGAATAACAACAAAACCAAATCTGGTTGAATTGGGCATCCTGGCACACATCTATAATCCCAGAATTTGGGAGGCTGAAGCGGTAGGATCACTGAGTTTGTAACCAACCTAGGCTGCATAGTGAGTTCTGAACTACATGAGATAGTGAGACTCTGTCTCAAAAAAACAAACAAAAAAGCTAGTTTAAATAAAAACTTCATTTGACTACAACAAAAAGACTGAAAATTTTCTAAAAATAAGGTATCTATCTAGAGGTTTTTGTAATTATTTCATAATGGATATCTATCCAATGTTAAATCAAGAATTATGAGGGAAAAAGTACTGAAAATAGATCCAAAGATAGCAAAATTTCTTGAATTATCAATTGACCTTACATAAAAATTTCTCATATGTCAAAAATTAAATGTGTGATAGTTACATTAGAAAGCTAATCTAAATAGGAAAACATTAAATAAAAATGTAGAATTGAGATAAACTGGTTGAAATTTAGAAGTTAATATATTTATAATTTGAAAAAGACAGAAAAGACTAGTGAACTGGAAAAATTCATTATAAAGTATCATAACTGAAGCACAGAGAAAAAATGGGTTAAAAATATATAGAAGGTAGAGGAAAAGTTATAATAATGTGATTGCAATTTCAGAGGGGGACAAAAGGGAGAATAATTTAAAGTGATTTTTTGAAAATAATGAATGTGGACCAGGGATATAGCTCAGTGGCACAAGTGCCTGCCTGGCAAGCACAAGGTCCTGAGATCTAATCCTGATACCAAAAAATAAAAAAAAAAAAAAATAGATGTGACACTAAATCTGGAATCCTTAAAAAGTACTTTCTTATTAGTTAAAGTAGTTCTATCTACTGTAATATCCTTTTCTCTTTGATCTAACAGCAATAATTTCCATCCTCAAATGTTCATTATTTTTCCCAAAATACAACAAGAAATTCTTTAAATTGCTACATTTTTACTATAAATTATTTCCTCCTGGATTGCAATGTATACATCTAATCTCAGTTTATGTTTGTGTTAGTGTAATAGCTTTGAGTCCAATATTAAGAGAGGATGATTATTATGTATCCTGCATAAAATAAATATCATGTTCCTAGGTATCACCCAAACTGTTTTCATAAGAAAATTCTCATTTCCTGTATATTTAACATAATATTCAGTGTAAAAAATGCTTGTCCTTTCAGAAACAAAAAGCAAAATACTCATATTCAAAAGAATTTATACTACATTATAGTCTTTATATCATCATTATGTCAAAGACATAGCCAAGTACAATAGCCACCAGTGCTCCCAAGAAACGTGTCAGTTGGGACTGCACTGCAATCAACCTCAGGTGATAGATCAGCTGAAATTCCACTGTACATCTGAGGTCACACTGGCAAAGGGCTCAGCACTGCACAAAACCAGTTCCCATAATCGATCTTTAGGAACTAAAACTTTGCATTTACCCTTGATGTTAATTTTGAGTGAGTCTAAATTAAGTCAGGAGAAATAAAACACATACTGCATAAATGGTGAATATTAGTATAATTAAAATAATTTAATGATGATGAAAGTAATTATATCTTTATGTGGCATCAGCAATGAGAAAGAATACCCAGGGAGTATCGTACTTAGAATGGTAGCCCACTCCCAAAGCCCATTCCCACTTCCAGTCCAGGTTTCCATAGAAAATGTACAGCTGCAGGCATGGAAGAGAGAGAAATTTGTTGGTCTGTCTGGCTTAGAGCTTGCCCACAGCAGGGAGACAAGCAGGAAACATACATCTAGAAAAGAGAGCCATGAGTGAGGCACAGTCTGTGGATAGGGAATGAACATGCAGAAGGAGTGCAGATGTTGGTTTGAGCAGAGCGTCTGGAAAGCATGATGTCACCTTTGCGAGATCCATAGTGTCAAAAGGTAACAGTATTAGAAGGGCCTTAAAAGAAAAAAGGGCCAGTGAGATGGCTCAGTGGCGTAAGTGCCTGCCTGGCAAGCGTGAGGGCCTGAGTTCGACTCCCGGAATCCACATATGAAAAAGGGGCTGGTGACATCGCTCAGCTGCATGGGCGCCTGCTGGAGGGTGAAGTCCTGAGGTCGACCCCAGGTGCCCACAAAAAAAAAAAAAAAGAAAAAATTCCAGTGTTTTTGGGGAGATGAACAGAGAAATATAGAAAGTGCAGAAGTCAGGGAGCATACAGTGTCTGTGTTGAGAGAGCTGCAACATGATGATCAGAAGCCAGAGCCAGGGCTACCACAAGAATGCCAAGGTATCAGTGTCTAGATGCACTGCAGGGACAGTTTGATGCCATGCTGCAGACCAAATGCACAAACTTGCACAATGCAGGCAGCTCCTTTTTCCTCTTCTCTACTGACCTATACTGAGAAAAATTAAATTGTCTTCAGTACAGAGGAGAAATTTTAAAAATAATTATGCCCATCTTCGCAGCATGGATTGAAAGGTGAATTTGCAGCTAAGAGGTAATAAACTGGCAACTGGCATGGATTTTAAAGAATAATATATACTTTAAATATTTAGAATTAATATCACTGATATAATTTGATATCATTGGATATCTTTTCTAATAACCTTTGAACCTTGAGTCATATTTAAACTCCTGTTGAGTAAATGCATAATTGCAATTTACTAAACGTTTCTCACATTTTTCTTTAAGTTGCCATTGTATTCATATGCAGTTTTTAAAATTTTCCCTTAAACATTAACCTAAAAATGACATGCTCATATGGAAAATTTTTTTTTCACTAAAAGACAAAGTACAAAATCAAAATTATAAGTATACTGAAATTGTGATTTCATTTGATTAATTGTATAATATCATAAAACACCTTTTTATTTTTAAAAAAATTTCTAAAATGTTTGCTGTTCTAGATGTTTTCAAATTTGGTTTTAATTCACTTTGTACAGCTGTTCAGTCAGCATGTGGCCACTAACACATCATATGCCTTGTCACATAAGATGGTGTGATTTATTGAGAAGGAGCAATCATTCCTCAGGGAGTGAGGTGATTCTGGACACCAGTTGTCAGTTATTAAAAGTTTTGATTTTAAAACTTCTTTAATAAATGAACATATTTGACCTATTCCAAATGATTAATTTTGAAGGAAGCTTTGTGTCAATTCATTCAAGTTCTTTTTTTTAACTGTTTTATCTCATTTTAAATATCATAAAATCTTGAAAATTTGTATATGAGTTTATCTTTAAGTGTATATTATTTTTCTTAAAATAGTACAGACTTACGAACATTTGTTATTTAATTATATTTCTTATTCTTAGATGTTAAAATATTGTAGTAGTTATTTACATGATTTCAAACCTATTGACAAAATCTTTTAAAATGATGTCAAAAATGCATAAAAATACACAGTGGTATACATTGACTTTTAATTTTTGTGAGTTATATTTTTATTACAAAAATATGAGAATTAGCCAGGTGAAACTTTCAATTGCCAGAGAAAAGTGTGCCACATACATATGTATAAAAATTTTAAAATAATTTTTGCATATTTATTAAGTACGTATTCTAACTGATTTACTTTCACATTCATACATGATGCATTATAAAATATTGCAAAATATAGTAGCCTCTCAATATCTTAATAATAAATTAATATGAGGCATGACCTGTCTCAGATCCCTCATATTTTAGACATAAAAGCTGAGAACTAAGTATTAAAATATACTGAAGTTTGTTGAAATATTAGACCACTTATTTTATAAAATATTTATTGATTAACAGGCATATATATGATGAGACTTTGTGAACATGAAGGGATATAACAAGGATATAGTTTCTATTCTCAATGAAAAGGAGGTAAGTTTTAAATATATATTACTTTATTTTTTCTCATTAACCTTGTAATTTTACTCTTTCCATGGTCCCAGATCAATAACATCACATCTTGATCTCATATGTTACAGTTCTATAAGGTATATTTAAAATGATAGTAATGTGCACAATTGGTCAAAAATAATATATTACCTTTACCTAATATCATTGAGATTAGTAATATATAATATTCATGTGTAACAATTTAAGGGAGATGATTTTACTTCTTGTGGATTGAGTTAGACACATTTAAATGTGATAAAAATAGGATGGATCAAAATCCCAATATTTTCTCTTGAATTATTTTCCATAAAGATTATTCAAACCACTGGCCATAGTGGCACATGCCTATAATCCCAGCAGTCAGGAGGCTGAGGCAGGTAGATAGATCACTAAGAGTTTGAGGATAGCCTGGTCTATGAAGTGGCTCAATGATAGTCTCAACTGCATAGTGAGACCCTGTCTCACAAAGACAAAAAAGATGTTCCCATTTTGCAGCTATAGAAAAATAAACTATTTTTATATTGTAGCACACACACCAGATGTATCTGTCTTGATTTTGAACACTGAGTCTTGTGCAAAAACAAGATGCTAATGTGCTTTTCTGAAAGAAGGCTGGAATGATTACTGTTGCTTTCATATTTATTTGTCAATGCTGAAAAGCATTCCATTATTTCACAAGTTAGAAGATACAGTGAAGTGCTATAGATTATCTGCTTCACTGTGCCCAAATTTACTGTGACCTCTCTGGAAATAATGATCATTTCTTCTTGAAGCCTTCTTTTTCAAATGAACATCTTTCTCAAATGAAGAAGACCCAGTGGGCTTTTTCTTTCAAGAATCCTGAAATTCTTCAAATAATGAAGACATTAGATCATAGTCTCAAGATAAATGCCTCTTTCTCAAACACAAATATTACATTAAAATAAACATATGAACATACTATATAAAACATTAAAACTAAGTCAAGTGCTATGATACATGCTTGTAATCCCAGCACTATGAGAGGCTGAACAGGAGGACCACAAATTTTTGTCTTGCCAGGTCAACTTTTCAATACACTGCCTGAAAAACAAAAAGGACAAAAACAAAGCATTAATATCAGTATATGAAAAAAATTTAAATGAAGTACATTCTGTATGAGGGCAGTGGAAATGAACTAATATGTGAGGTTTTGTCAAATTATATCATTTCCTTTCATTTTAAGGTACCCAAGCACAGAAAAGGAAGGATTAGAAATTTTAGTTCCTTGAACATTCTTCCACTCTTATTTAAATAATATAATTTGTTATGAGAAGAACTTGCATGAAATTTTCAAGAGTGAAGTAAAATGAGGACTAATCATTCTCTGAGATTATACATGTATTATTTATATTTATTATTATGTTAGCACCCTGCTGCTTACTTTAAGACTTTCTGTTTATTGTTTATTTTTAATAATTTATTTCTGATGCCCCTTGATGAGATTATATTTATTCTGCTTCTAATTGTTCAAAGTTCTTATATCTGTGTGTTGTTATTCTGATATCTTAAAAATGTGTAAGGGGGATGTCATTATTACTTCAAATATTTTATATTCTCCCAGGTCTTCATGAATATAATATTTATGTTTTTAATGATATGCAGATTCTACAAGTCCACAGATTTTTTTTTCTTTTTTAATGTGTAATTGCTGTTAATTACATAGCTACACATTTTAAATTCCAGATACTGTTTTCTATGGTATAAGTTACATTTAGTTTTGTATTTTTTACTCTTCTTTGTGTTTATTCCAATCTCTAAATATTTTAATGTATCCATAATGTGTACTTCATGTTCTCCTCAGCTAATTTCATCATTTTGTCCCTTTTGACCATGTTTATGTTGATTTATCTACTGCTTACAGATCATGTTTTCTTGCTTACTTGTGTGCAGTAATTCTTTTTTAAATTGTAAAAGTTTACACATCTCCAAAATTTGTTTCTTTTTGAGTAAATTTTTCTTAGCTCATTTTCCTTGGATTTCCCCTTATATATGCACCAATTTTTATCTGCCTAAAGAAATATAAAAGGATTGTTCCCACTCATTTGTACCTATTTTTCTTCTCACTATTATGCACCCTTGACAATTTCATTTACTTCAAATTCTGAGAAGTTGAATATTTTTCTTCAGCCATCAAGCCTACTTTGCCTTGGACCTAGAACATTCTTGCACTGTGCTATAGAAAGTGCTTGCAAATAGAAAGCCAGTGTAATGGTAGAACTCAATGAATGTATTACTTTTCTTTTTTTTTTCTTTTTTTTGTGTGTGGGGAATCATGATCCTACACTATCTGTTATTTAATGAATGAAGAACATGTTTCATATGTTTTACCCAGTTTCCTAATTCTAAAGTTGTATATTTGAATGTTTCCATTTCAATGATAAAAAAAATTGTTAACTTGGGGTCAAATACAATTGATTATTTAATTGTCATGCTTTGGCAACAAAGTTGTTGTTAAGTGATCCATAGATTTAGGGACAAAAATAGATAAAAATTAAAATAAGGGGGGAATGGGAATAGGAAAGATCAACACCATTGATCTGTTGATTTTGAGATAATGAAAAGAGATTACAGTGTATATAAAGTTTTCTATTTTTATTTTTTTGAAGAATATCCTTAATGATTTTCATAATGCCTGTACTAGTTTGCATTTCTGCCAACAATTTAGAAGTGTTCCTTTATCCTCAGAGCCTCACTAGATACTTGTTTTTATTTGATTCCTTGATAACCTGGCTATTTCCCTTCTAGGTATCTTCCCCAAAGATTTAAAGACATATTACACTGAAACATGCATACCCATATTTATAGCGGCACAGTTATTAGTAGCAGAATCATGGAAGCAGCCTATTTGTCCACCAATAGAAGAATGAATAAAGAAAATATCATATTTATACACAGTGGAGCCATATTCTGCAATAAAGATGTAAACTTTAGTCATTTGTATGAAACTGGATGCAATTTGAGACCATAATTTAAAGTGAAATAAAGATTCAGAAGCTTAAATATCAAATGAATTCTCTTTTATGAGAAATACAAAATATAAATAAAAAGCAAAATAAAAGATAAACAATAAGAAATGAGGAGATATTTTGCAAGAGGAAAATGGAGCAAGAGATGAAGGGTGGATGGAGGGAGGGGATAAGAAAAATAAATAAGATGTGTTGTGTACATGTACCAATTCACCACAAGGATTATTATTATATACTGCAACATGTGTTTATAAAACAACAAAGACTGAAAAATAAGTTTTAAGAAATTAAAGCTTAGGAAAGAGCTTTCAGTTGGAGATACAAATACTAAATTAGCAATTGAATATTATATGCAGCCACAGAGCTGAAACAAAATTAAAAACAAAGAATTTTATAGCTATTCCTTATTCTGCCTTCCTTATACTATTACTTAATAATAGTGCTCCAAAATAAAGTATTGTAGTTCAAGAAGATCATTATTCAAATTACTGATATATGTGATTTATTGTTTTCTTTTTTTTTTTTTTTTTTTTTTTTTTTTTTGTGAGTACCGGGGGGACGACCTCAGGACCTCATGCGCCAACAGGCACCCGTGCCGCTGAGCGATATCACCGGCCCCTTTTTCGTATGTGGGTTCCGGGAGTCGAACTCGGGCCTTCGCGCTTGCAAGGCAGGCGCTTAAGCCGCTGAGCCGTCTCACCGGCCCTGTTTTCTTAATATAATGTTACAACAAATTCAATGGGCAAAGGGGGACCCAAATCAAAAATTTTAGCATGAAGAAATAATACGTGATTCATCTAAAGTGGCATAAATCTAAGAAACCTGTTGTGCTAGTATCTATTTTTCATGTTCAGCACTGAAGAAAATAGAACATGAGTACACACGTATACATTGCATGTATATGTTTGATTTATTATTTGTGATTACTGAGGTCCATTATGTGGCAAGTGCTGCTCCTGGGAGCTAAATATATAGTAACTCAAAGAGTCAACATTCTACTCTTACTCTTTTGGGATGTGGAAAAATCAACAAATAATATGGGTATTTAACCGGTAAAGTAATTGTAAATGTATTAAAAATAATTGAGAAGGTAAGAATTGAAAATTTGATGAGGTGGTATTTTTAATACTGTGACTAAGGAAAGCCTCAATACAGAAATGATACTTGACCAGAATACAAAGAAGGAATAATCATGCTGGGAATGTATTATTACGATGTCCCTGAAACAGGAATTAATCTTTTACATTCAAAATATGCAAGAATATTAGAATGGCTGCAAAGAACAGAGTTAAAAAAGCTAAGCTTGTGTGTGACAGGTAGGAGACATGGAGAAAGCTCCTACAGATTTTTTCCCCATGTAATACACTGTGGATTTTATTCTAGATTAATGGGGAAAAAAACATAGTGGAATATTTAACCCACTAGTGATACAATCTGAGTTTTGTTTTCCTACTATTATTTCAATTGGAAATTTTGCTTTAAAACAATAGTGGAGGAGGATTTTTCAAAGGTGACTCATGAGAAAAATAATTCCATTTATAAAGAGAGAGTCTAGACCACTCTACATGAAGATTTTTCACCAGAGACCTAAATGAAGCAAGGAGTGAGTTATGTGAAGATCCCTGAAAGAAAAATTCCAGACAGTCTCTTCCAAGGAAAAGCAATTTTCTAGGTTTGGCCTGAGCAGAGTACCTGATGAGAATGAAAGACAGTAATTTTGGAGAAGTAGATTTGGGACAGATCATGTAGTGCTTTTTACAGTAGGATCGAGTACTTGACACTTTAGGAACAAGTTTGAAGGTTTTAAGCAAGTGATGCATTTTCTTTTTCACTGAAAGCATAATACTGTTTCCCCAAGGTGACATTTACTGCCAAGTAGCAAATGGTTTTTAAAAGGAAAAGAGAAAGCATAAATGCCATTTCTGAATTTATTATGGGAGTGCAATCAAGAGATGGTATGGAGCAAGGTGTAAGGTCATTATAGTCAAACACTGTAGGAAATTTAGGATAAATTTAATGTAAATTCAGGAAACATGAAAACAGATTGCATGTTGAGTATTAGAAGATTCAAGGAAAATTTTGTAATAGGATTTTAATATTCTTTTTCATCCTCTAATTTTCAGGCTCCTAGTCATGCTATTTTATTTTCACTTAATCCTCTTTTGAAAGCCTCAGAGTGAAAGAGAAAACAATGAATAACTCCTCTTCAGTTCCTGCTCTCACTTCCCCCTGTGTTTTTTTCTTTTTCCCCTACTTGGATATATGTGCATACTGCTTCACATCATTATATATTTTTGTATGGAAAAATAGAACATTTGATGCCCAATGAGCATCACAATAAACTTTCTCATAAGTAAACTTCCTTGCAGTGCCATAAAGAAAGTGTCAAGCAGTTCTGTAGCACTTTTCTTCAGACATCAATGCTTCTATTCCCTGCTCAGCAGAGTTCTATATTTAGTGACATTACAAAATCATTTGAAGGAGGTTGCCTTGTGAGAAAGATGATAGTCTTGTTCCTCTTTTAAACAACTGAAAAACTGTTTCAGCAAGACAAATTTCATAACATTCTAATTCATTTCTTTTCCCTTTCTAGGTGAACATGTGAAGATGGGAAATGAAATGAATACTTGGCTAACACTACTAGGTAAGGAAGGCTGCCTTTCCCCATGCTCTGTGTTTCTCATTAAGAACATTACTTCCTGTAAGATTGAACTGCTAGTTCAGGTTGGACAAGATTATCTTATTTTACATATTGGACAGTTAACCTTGCAAAACAAATTGAGCAATCTCTATCCCTGGCCCTATATAAATAACAGCTCAGCAAATTTCATTCACATAAAATGCATTTGATATATGTCTTAAAGAATAATTAGTATAAAAAAGAAACTAGGGGAAGATACAAGTCATAAAAAAATAGAAAATATGGAGTAGGTATTTTCGAAGAAAAACTCCCCAATAAAGTGAAATAGACATTTGCTTTTATTCAAAATTATTTCAATAGGGTCATGACTGATGCAATGAAAAAGAGAAACTGAACTCAACTTCTCTGAAAAAATGAAAACAGATTTTAACTATCATTTTGGGGGTTGGGGTTATCTCATAGGTAAGAGGTACATCAAAATGGTCACACATTTCTTTCCTGGGCTGGCATTTAGTGGGCTGTGATCAATGTGATTAGGCTCTCCTTGTTTGCTGATTGATCAGTAGATTTCAACTTTTCCATAAACTCTGGAAATAGGCAATCTTTCCTCTATCATTAAATTTCAAAGGATGGTCTTGGGTTTTGAGAAATATACCCATTTATTGTAAAATAGTTGAAGGGAAGATTTACATTGCATTGGGGCAGAGAAAACAATTTACAATTTCAACTTTTTGAAGTAAATGCCCCAGAAAAGAAAAAAGGTGACAACTGGGCCCTAAAGTCAAGAAAAACCCTTCTCAAGTATGTCAAGGGAACACATAGGGTCACATCAGTACAGAAGGAAAATAGGATTGGAGAGGTTGACATACACCAAAACATGAAGTCTGAGGACCTGTCTATTGAAATGACAAACTAATAATGTCATTATTAGAATCTTTTTCTGGTTTTGATATGAAAGATAGACTGAAGGGCATCAAGACAAGACTCATTTTCTCAGTAGGAAGATGCTACACTGATAAAAAACACTGGTTCATCAATTTCTACTGTGATGATAGAGGTCATGAAGATGAAAAGGCAGAATAACTGCATAAACCTGCATGAAAAGTATCTGTGGTATCCACTGATCTGCACAGTATTTATTTATATTTATTTGTCCACTATCTATTTTTATTTGTGATAGAAATCAAATTTTCCTTATTTTTATTCTTCTGTATCTATTGGCATTTTTAAATAGCCACACAGGCCTCAGAGATTCAACAGACAGATGTTCATCTTATAAAGCAACAGTTGAGTTGCTGATTCCTGAGCCAATGATTTACTGAAGTTTATGATTGCTGTGGCATTAGGGTTTCTATATGTCTGTGTAATTCCTATCCATTCTCTGGATAATTATCTAATGGGACTTCTTCTGACATGAATGATGATATTTCTAATGCTCATGGAAAATTAATTCATTAGAGAAAGTTGAGTGACAGTTTAATGCCAAGGGTCATAACTTTTTTTCTAGGCTGCCATTTAGTGTGTTGTTTTATGTTTTTAGCATAAAGAAAACTTACTGATTTGTGCCAACAGTGTTTTTCCAGGGAGCTTAATTGCTTGTGTCTGCATAACAAACAAGACTACAGTGGCACCAGCATTAGACAGTGTGTCACATGGTTGTTTAACTCTAGAACTTATGGAGGAAAGTTTTTTTATTTGTTTATTTTACAGTTCACAAATTAATAACACTGTTGTCAATCTTAGTTTATGCTAAAATAATTAAAAGAAAAATTTTCATGACACTGAAATAAAAGTATAGTAGCTATAATAACTGATTCTTAAAAATGAACTCATTCATACTATCATCCTTCTTGAAATTTAGTTCACTCTTTTCTTTCAAGTCAAATTATTATGTGAATACTTCATTGTCCTTATATTTGTTTTGGAAAAACAAAATGATTTATGATGAAGTAAATATCAGTTGAAGCTAAATTTTGGATTTCAATATATATATTTGAAATTGTCCACATGTAAGTAAAATATTTTTACCTCTGTGTCAGACTTACTTAAAACCATTTTAGTAAAACTTGATATCAATTTTATGCCATTCCTATATAAAGATTTGTGTTAAAATACGTATACTTCATTCAGATCAGTTGCAGACACTACTGCTATGGTAGGTGATACATGTGTGTGTGTGCATGTGTATGTAGCTGTATATAATAGATTAAAAATGTCTTCTATTTTATAAGAAAGAATTACTAGAAAAGATGGGGCAAATTAAAACCTTCAAAAAATAGAAATAGAGAACCCTCAGCCTACTGCTTGTGTGACCTGGTAATGATAGCTGAGCTGATTACAATGGAAATATTGAGGAGGACACTGGCCACCCAGGAAAGGTTATCCTTTGATCATATAAAGAGAAAATTTAGCTTACAGAATTTTGTATAAAATAGACTTTTGTTTTGTAAATTCTTATGTATAAAGTTTTCAATTGGAAATGTTTACTCATTTGTCTACTTGCTTATGTTATATAGATATTCAGAAATGTTATTAAGTAAACATTTCATATTTTTGGTGTAACAGTAGTAAAATAAATTGACTAAGGAATTCTTAATTTGTGTAACAGTATATGCAGGAATGTAAATTATATTCCAATAATTGGCATTGTGTTGGTGCTTAAGAATAGACAACATACAGAGTTTATTTCATTCTACATGAATGATTAATTTAGGAAATGCATACAATATAAAACCTACTGTGTAGCAGACCTGAAGACCATAAAGTTAATTTAACTATAATCTTCATTGAAGTACATTCTACTTTAGTACTGTACCTTTATCTTGTTGCTGAGACAAAATACACAACACCCAAAGTTAAAGGGAGAAAAGTTTATTTATCACAGTTTATCGTGGTTTCAGTCCATAATCTGCTGGCTCCAAGGCATTTTGGCTTACCAGACAGACATTGCAGAGTAGAAACAGTTTATGGCAGTCAGAATTAAGCAACGCAAGCAAGAGACACCTGGAGATCTTACAGTCCCTTATATTTTATCCAGGCTACATAAGACAGGTAGCACTCACACCCTTAATCCTAGTACCCTTGTTCCTAGCACTGCACCATGAATCAATCCCAGCATCACACACTTTAGATCCAGCCACCTCTGGAAAATCTCCACTTATGACTGCATGAGGCTTTGGGGGGAAATCTAGACACAAATCATAATATTCCACCCCTGGTCCCCTAAAGATTTATGCACATCCCTTTATGCAAAAAGCATTTAATCCATCTCTAAGTGTTGCCAAAGTCCTAACAGTTTTAGCATTGCTGAAAAGTACTAATCCAGTCTCCTCTGAGATTTAAGGCAAACTCTTAGCTGGCAACCCTTATAGAAATGAAAAGAAAGTTAAACACTTCCAGCATTATAAGGCATAAGATAGACATTTCCATTCCAAAAGTTACAAACATGGGGATAGCAAGGAATGGGAATAAGGCAAGACCAAAATCCAGCAGGCAACCATTAAGTCCTGTAGTTTCATGTGCAGCATTTGTGGCAATCTGTGAACTCTAAAGGGCTTTGGTGGCTATGCCCCTATAACACTGCAAGTGGTTGAAGCATGGCTTCTCTTGTGGGCTAGCTCTGCTGACTCCTTGCAATTTTCCTCAGATGATCCATGTTCTTTGATTCTCCAAACTTCTCTGGTCTTCAGGCCTTCTGCAATCTGGGTAGAAGCCTTGCTGACCCCACAACTTTTGCATTCAGCATGCACCTAAAACAAGCACCACGTGGGTGTTGCCAAGGTTTGCCACCAGGTAGAGCAGTAGCCAGGTTTCCTTCTCTCTTGGCTGTAGGGGTTGAGTGCCTATGACCCAAATCCCATTTCCCCTAGGCAACTGCCATTCTGGAACATGATGTTCTTTATCTGAGTTTCTTTCTAAAAAATAAATAATACTGAACTAAATATGTTTGTGATTGCTAGTTAAAACATACTGCGAGGGAATATTCAATTCTGCCTATACTTGAATGTGGTAGTAACTTGCCCACTTGAAGAAAAGAAGGCAGAGATTTTTGTGTAATAAAGTAAAAATGAAACCACACATGATGGTGCAAATCTGTCATCCTTGCACTGAGTGGCTGAGGCTTGAAGATCACAAGTTTGAGTCCAGCCTGGACAGTTTAGTGACTTAAGGAAGACCCATCTCAAAAGAAAGAGAGAGAGAGAAGGAGAGAGAGAGAGAAAAGGAAAGAAAGAAATAGACAAGCATTTTGGTCACATATTTAACAGGTGATTTCTATAAGATTTGTTCATAGGTGGAAAACATATGTTACTTTTCAAACTTAATCCAAAAATTCTTTTGATAAAGCAGTTAATATTTCCTTATCCATTTATTAAACAGTATTCATGTCATAGCATTTCAGTCCTATTTTTGATGAAATACTCATTGTGTGAATATTTGTAAAGGCATGACAGTATTTCTAATTGCTGGTGTTCCAAGGAATCCAATATCTCCTCTCTCCATTTTCTGGTAGCTAAGGTCCATTATATGATCATGGGTCTGCTTTTCAGATAACCACTCAGTGCTCTCAGAGAGGAGGGACATGCGTGAGAGTAGAGGCAGCAATTAAGACTTATTTAGAAAAGTAGTGAAAGCAGAACAGTAATATACTCTTTATGGACCTGTTTTGGGAATATATTTTTGGTCTGTCTTTTTTTTTTTACATTCTAAAATCTGTTCCAATGACCTGAATGTCAATAATGTGAGCTGTCTGACATCCCTCCTAAAAGTCATTTTGGTTTAGATTTGTGGTGCTTTCAACTAAGTACTCTGAGAACTATACTTTTATCTGTGACATTTTATAGAAGAATCTATAATATAAAATTAAATTAAAGCTCTTAGTCTTATATAAAAGTGTATTTCCATAGTTATTTCTGACATGAAGTGAAACCTAGAATCCTTCCCGTATATAGATGTGTAGTTTAATAATCAGGGATAATTTATTATTTAAATGCTTTGTGATTAGTCATGATGTTAAACATATTTCTGTGTGATTATATAAGCTACATGGTATGCAACATAGACAAGTATCTGGCATAAATGTACACTTATAAACATAATCCTGCCCACCTACAAGCTTGATTTTTTCTTTCTCTTTTTGTTTTTAAACACATACTGGGCCAGAGTTCTGTGAACTCTAATTAACTCTACTTTTAAAAATTTGAAGTGCAAAATATTAAAAACATAATAGTTCACCTGCTGAAAATAGAGTAAAAAAATAAAGAAAACATAAAAAATTGAATGAAAAAGATTTAAAAAATGAGTATGTTGTCACCCCTTCTTCCATGAAGTCTGAAAGCCTGAGATATTAAAATTTTCAAAATTTGATACATACATTCACCACAATCCCAATTAAAATACTAACAGCATTTCCATAGAACTAGAGAAAATAATCTTAAAATTCAAATAGAACCAGAAGAGACCCAGAATAGCAAAAAGTCCTGGGCAACAATACCAAAGTAGGAGGCACAATTCCTGATTTTAAGCTACAAAGCAACAGTGACAAAAACATCAGGATATTGGCACAAAAACCGACATGTGGATCAAGGGAACAGAATAGAAGACACAGAAACAACCCCATACACCTTCAACTCTCTGGTCTTCAACAAAGGGGACAAGAACTTTTGTTGGAGGAAAAAGCCTACTTAACAAATGTTGGTGGGGAAATTGATTATTTGCAGGAGATTGAGGCTAGACCCATATCTCTCCCCATATACTGAACTTGAATCAAAGTGAATCAAACCTGTAAACATTAAAACAGAAACAATGAACTTACTGGAAGGTAAAACAGATTAAATGCTTGTGGTAGATTAACTAATGGTCAACTTGTAACACCTAGTTGAACTAAATCAGCATGGTACTGGGTATGGAAGGCCCACCTGAGGACTGTTGCCAACAGCATAAAAGGAGAACTGGAGGGGAAGATGATAGGCTGTTGATTCTCCTGGAAAAGTTTGTCATGCAGTTTTTCCTGATATGAAAGATGTTCTGGGGGCCGGTGAGATGGCTCAGCGGCTTAAGCGCCTGCCCGGCAAGCGCGAGGGCCTGAGTTCGACTCCCGGAACCCACATACGAAAAAGGGGCCGGTGATATCGCTCAGCGGCACGGGCGCCTGCTGGCGCGCGAGGTCCTGAGGTCGACCCCCCGGTACCCACAAAAAAAAAAAAAAAAAGAAAGATGTTCTCATAGTCAGAAGAGCTCAGGTCTTCATTGTCACAGAGGTTGGTTGCAGTTCTTTTCGGGGAAGCTCTGGCCCTTACCTTGAGCATTGCTTCCTGGCTCAGTGCAGACCCCTCAGCCAGCTGGCACAGATAATTCAACCTGCTGGTGCAGACTTTCTTTTTTTTTTTTTTTTTTTTTTTTTGTGGGTACCGGGGGGACGACCTCAGGACCTCGCGCGCCAACAGGCACCCGTGCCACTGAGCGATATCACCGGCCCCTTTTTCGTATGTGGGATCCGGGAGTCGAACTCGGGCCCTCGCGCTTGCAAGGCAGGCGCTTATGCCGCTGAGCCATCTCACCGGCCCTGGTGCAGACTTTCTAACACCCACTACTTGCTTTTGGGACTTCCCGGTGCAGGTCCTTGATATAGACTTGCACGAGACATTGTCATGGGTTCTAGAACATTGCCATGGACTTTAGGTTTCCAGCTGTAGTCATGCAGCACATTGCCTTGGGATCCAGGCCCTCATTTGGATTCTTTGGGTCTCTAGTGTGTGAACAGATATCCTGCACTCATTTGCATTTGACTCTTTGGGTGAATATTATAAAATATTCCTGTATACTATGTGTCTTGTATTAAATCTTTTCCCTTGTAAACCCTGACTACAACAATACTTGAAGTCATCAATGTGGGGAAGTATTTTCTGAATAGAATTCCAATTCCACAAGAAATAACAGAAAGAATCAACAAATGGGATTATATCAAACTAAAATGTTTCTGCATAGCAAGTTAGTAGAGTGAAGAGACAACCTCCAGAATGGAAATAAATAAATAAATAATTTGCTAGGAACTCCTCAGAGGATTAATATCTAGAATATATAAATAACTAAAAAAAATTAGACCACTCAAAATAAAAGACCCACCAAGAAATGAGCACATTAAATGAATAGATATTTCTAAAATGAAGTACAAATGGCAAACAAATATATGGAAGATGTTAATTATATTTTTTTTTGTGGGTACCATGAGTCGACCCCAGGACCTCACATTTGCCAGCAAGCATTTGTGCCATTGAGCAATATCACCAGCCCTTATTTTCCATTATGTGGGTACTGGGTGTCAAACTCAGGACCTCACGCTTGCCAGGCAGGCACTCATGCCACTGAGCTATCTCACCGGCCCTGTTCAATATTTCTTTCTATTAGAGAAATGATGGTAAGATTTCATCTTACACCAGAAAATAATGGCAGTTATCTAGAAATTAAAGAATAACAGCTGCTGGTGTGGTTATGGTGAGAAAGGAACCTTCCTACATCATTATAAGGAATATAAACTGGTAAAATCATTATGGAAATCAGTATGGAGATTTCTCAAAAAACTAAAAAAGGAAATTCCATTTGACCTAGTTATTCCCCTTCTAGGTATCTTCCTTGAGGAGCTAATGACATCTTAGAGATACATGCAATGCCAATGTTTATAGCAGCACAATTTCTAGTAGGTAATCCAGGGAGCAGCCTATATGCCTATCAACAGAGGAATAATTATAGAAAATATCGGATTCATACATAATGGTATACTACTTGGCTATAAAAAGGGATAAATTTGAGGAAAGTGGATACACCTGGAAAATATTACATGAAGTAAGACAGACACACAAGCTTAAACACCATATGGTATCTCTCATATGAGTAATACAAAGTACAAATAAAGAGCAAAATAAAGGACTGATACAAGCAAACAAGGAGGTAGATCTTTTGCAAATGGAATGGGGTCCAGCAGGATGAGGGCAAGCACAGAGGGTGAGGGAGAGTGGATGTATATATATATATAACACCGGTGTATCCAACTTCATAAAAAAACTGCTAGAAATAAAATATCAAATAAAAACCAATACAATAGTAGTGGGTGAATTCAATACCCCAATTTGACAAATAAGATCAACTAATAAAAAATTCAGGTAGAAATGTCGGAGATGAGTCTCATCTTCAAACAAATGGACTTAACAGATATCCACAGAGTGTTCTCCCCTAAACAAGAACATGTATCTTTTCACATCAGTCCGCAGAATAGTCTCCAAAATAGCCCAACTACTGGTCCATAAAGCCTGCCTAAAAACAAAGAAAAAAAATTATTCCATATATACTATCAAAGCATAGTGCACTGAAATAAGAAATCAATCACAAAAGATGCCAGAGAAATTTTACATCACTCCTGAGTAATCAATGAGTCACAAATGAAATCAGGAAGAAATTAAACAATTCTTGGAATCAAGCACTAATGTCAGAACAACATAAAAGTTATAGGACGTTATGAAAGCAGTCCCAAGAAAGAATTTTATTGTTCTGAATGCTCACATTGGAAAAACAAATCAAGTTCAAATAAATAATTTAGCAATGCACCTTAAGATACTAGAAAAAAGATCCAAACTCATACCTAGTAGAAAGATGGAAAACATGAAGATGAGAAAAGAAATTGATGAAATTCAGACTAAAAAATACAAAGAATCAATTAATTAAACACCTAATTTGTTAAAGAATAAATAAAATAGAAAAACTCTTAGCCAAATTCACTAAAAGAAAGATTGTTGCACATCCAAACAATTAGAAATGAAAAAGACAAAATAACAAGGGACATAGCTAAAATCCAGGTCATTAGTAAGTACTAAGAAAAATTGTACTCAAATACATTAGAGAATCTTGAAGAAATGGACAGATATTTAGACACATATTAATTACCCATATTGAATCAAAAAGACATAAAACTATAAAGAATCCAATAACAATCAGTATTAAAACAAAACCAAACAGAGCAAAACTAAAAAAAGCCCAAGACTAATGGAAGCTCCACTGAATTATGCATGACCTTTGGTATCAGTGCAAATACTGCTCAAAATCTCTAATGAAATTTAATGGGAAGGAGTACTTCCAAACTCAATCTTGGAAGCTAACCTCATCTTGCTCATGAAACCATACAAGGACCCAAGTAAAATAAGAAAACTATAGGCAAAAAAATATTGATGCAAAATTCCTAAACAGGATATTGGCAAATAGAATGCAACAATTCATAAAGAACATCTGACATCGTGATCCAATCTACTTCATCTCAGGGATGCAAGGATAGTTCAAAATGCACAAATCAATAAATATGATGCATCACATCAATAGAAGCAAAGACCAAAATCACATGATCATCTAAATACATACCAAAAGTGCTTTTAACAACACCAACCACTAAAGTTTTCATGATAAATCCCTGCAATGAATGATACAAAAGGACCTATGATAAATCAATCACAAACAGCATATTAAATGGAGAAAAACTGAAACCTTTATCTCTAAAATTAAGAACAAGACATGGATATACACTATCACTGCTCCTGTTCATTAGAGTACTTGAAACATTAACCAGAGCACTCAGAGAAGAGAAAGAAATAAAAGGGTCAAATATAGGGATGAAAGTAATCAAATGATCAATATTTGCACATAACATGATTCTTGATTTAAAAGATCTAAAAAATTGCAGCAAAAGTCTCCCAGAATTAATAAGCAAATTCCAAATTGAAGGAGGATGCAAAATTGACACACAAATCCAGACTTCAAGTTATAGTACAAAGCTGCAGGGATAAAAGCAGCATGGTATTGACATAAAACAAACATGTGGGTCAATAGGACAAAACAGAGGATGCAGAAACAAGTCCAAGTATATTCAGTCACCTGAATTTGACAAATGGGCCAATGCTGGAGAAAAGATAGCCTCTTTAACAAATGGTGCTAGGAAAACTGGCTACACACATGCAGAATATTGAAGCTGAACTTTCACCATGTACTAAATTGAAATCAAAGCTGGATCAAAGGGGCTGGTGATATAGCCCAGTGGCATAAGCCCCTGCCTGGCAAGCATGAGGTCCTGAGTTCAACTCCCAGTACCCTCATTAAAAATAAAAATAAAACTGGATCAAAGGTCTAAGTATTAAAACATAAACATTTAATTTTCTGGAAGATAAAAGAGATAAAACTCTTGAAATCATAGGTGTAGACAAGGAATTTTTACAGAAATCCAAACTGTGAAAAAAATAACATTAGCATGAAGAATCAACGTATGGGATTATATCAAAACCTTCTACACAGCACAAGAAATAACCAATAGAGTGAAGAGACAAGCTACAAAATTGGAAAAAAATTCTCAGCTACATTTCATATAGAGGAGCACTATGTAGAATATATGAAGAATTCAAAGAAATTAGAAACCTTGCCAAATAAAAGACCCAACCAAAAACTGGACAACTGAAATGAATAGGCACTTCTCACAAGACAAAAAACAAATGGCCATAAATGTATTAAAAGATGTTCAACATCAGTGGCCATTATAGAAATGCAAATTAAAACAACTCTAAGATTTCATCTTTCCCCAGACAGAATGGCTATCATGAAGAAGTCAAAAAGTAATAAATGATAGTGAAGCTTTGGGTAAAAAGAGGCCTTCTATATTTTTGTTGGGGATAGAAAGTAGCGTAACCACTATGGGTATCAACATGGAGGTTCCTCAAAATTTAAAAACACTAATTCCATTTCTTCCATCTATTCCCTTTATGGGTATCATCCCCAAAAAATTTAATACATCATGTTATGGAGATACACACATACCCATGTTTATAGTAGCACAACTAATAATAGCTAAATCTTGGGTGTGGCCTTTATGTCCATCAACAGGTAAATCAATGATGAAAATGTGGTATTTATACACAACAAAATACTACTCTACTTTAAATTTTTGTCATTTGTGGGAAAATGTATGAAAATTAAGACCAAAATATTAAGTGAAATAAATCAGACACAGGAGCTTAAATATTGCATGGGTTCTCTTATATGAGAAACCCAAAAGATAGATAATAAGAAGCACGGAAGGAGAACTTTTTCAAATGGGAGCGGCACCAAGAGATTGAGGAAGAGGTTGAGGGAAGGGAGACATATAGAGAATTAAAATGTGCTCTGTATATGAATCAACACCCCACAATTAAATGAATTGTAACCATTATGCACTACAAGCATGTACTAATAAAAATCCCCAAGAGGATAATATTTAAATAAATTCTGTTGAGGAAACTGACGTAGTCTGTGAATCAAAAGAAAATTTAAGGAAATACACCTGTAAAATATGTGTTCAATGAATTTCCAGGGAACATTGCATCTGAAAATAAAGAAATTTTGGGATATAGATATAGGTATGAAATACTCCTAAAAACATAAAACTATACTCATTTATTTACAATTATTGACTACTCTAGAAAATTCAATTAAAATATCCTCACCATATGTACAAGGAAAATAAGAAAATAGAAGAAATAAATTGATATAGAAAAAGTTTTAGGAAGTCCAACACATGACTTATACAAATGTCAATCTCTTCTAATAGTCAAACAGAAGAGAAGAAATTTTCAAGAGAAAACAAACAATACTCAAGAAACCATGGGTGGGCTGGTGAGATGGCTCAGCAGCATAAGTGCCTGCCTGGCAAGTGTGAGGACCTGAATTTGACTCCCAGAACCCACTTATGAAAAAAGGGGCCAGTGACATCGCTCAGTGGCACGGGTACCTGCTGGTGCACAAGGTCCTGAGGTTGACCCCTGGTACCCCCCCTAAAATAAAATTTAAAAAAGGTTATAAAATAAATAAAACACACATACAAACCAAGTAACATTTTCAAGAAATTTCAATAAAATTTGGTAAATACTAACAAATGTCACTAGACCATTTTTATGGCTTACATCTAAATTGTCCCCCAAAATCCTCATGTGGTCAGAGGTGGGCTTTTGGAGGTTAATTGTATCATGGAGGAGATATATTCATCAGTGATTACTAGTGAGTTAAGTACCTGAGTGTGGTGTAATGAGAGGTATTTGGGTAGAGGCAGGTCAGGGGGGCCATGACCTGGAAAGATCTATTTCCATAATCAGGTCTTCTCTTTCTGTTTCCTGGTTGCATTGATATAAGCAGCTTTCTTCCACCAGACCTTCATTGCCATTTCTGCCTTGGAGCCAGCTAATCAGGCACTGTCATTATGAGGAAAATTAGTCAATCAATCAATCAATCTCTCCTATTTTAAATTGTGTCTGTCAAGAGTGTTGTCTTAGCCAGGAGAAGGAAGTGACTAAGACAACAATTAAACAAAATATAGCCAAAATAACAAGTTATCTATAAACTTCTATTTCCAAGGATACTCTCCTTTCAACTCAGAAATGTATCATTCAACATAGACTAAGAAAGTATCAAATATTTGTCAGAAATCCCAAGATCCATCCAACCTTACACACACACACACACACACACACACACACACACAAACTTCTCCTTAGAAGTTATGGGTTTGCAATGCAAGGACCTGTACAGTAAAGAGGATGCAAAACTGAATCAGAGGCAACGTCAGCATGAGTATAGGAGGGTCACAGCAGGAGTAGAACACAAACAATTTTAAGAGAAGCAGGAAAGGGAAGAGTGTTTCAGAAAGAAAGTTATGGGGCCTTGACTCAATAAAAGATTACATATGAAATTTAAACATTTCTAAAATTTCAACTGAGAAGATATAGTAGGTAAATAATACAAAAATCAATGATAAAACACACAAGAGCATATTAAAATACAATTAATTTTTAAAAGATGAAGGGAGCCAAAATGCCAGTATAATGTGCAGATATTCTCAATGACATAATAACATAAAGGTAATTTTAATTAAATTACAGCTAGCGCAATGTTGAGAAAATGTGAGAAAGGTCTGTCAGAGAGGTGTTAAGAGAAACCACATATTTATCACTTGTACTGAGAAGTCAGTGATTGAATAAAAGTGGTTAGTGTGAACATTATATGACACTAAAAGTGTACTGCTGCATGGAGATAATGGCAGGAAAATTTTTTAAAGGTGGAGAATCTGAAAATAGGAGTGGGAAGTCAGGGTAATATTGGTAGTATGAGAAAATATTTTTGCTCATTTATGAGCAATATTGACTAAATATTTTGTTTCCTCTCTCTGTTTTAAAGAAACATTGACATAACTGGAATGTTGATGTTTCCATGCATTTATGAAAAATTAGAGTGCAAGATTTATTTACAAGATACATCTTTTTGGTTTAAACAACTCTTGCAAGTATAACATTAAAGAGAATTACTAATCTTAAAAATTCATTTATTTAAATATAACTTTGAAACTTCATACTGTAAAAGGTATCTGACTGGAAGTTTCAAAGTTATATTTATATTCCTTTGCTGTTTCCTATCTAGATGTGATATTATTGAGGACTTAAGATTTTATGCTGTGATAAATCTTCCCTATATTACACAATTGTGAAGTTTTTTTTTAAATGGAAGTTAAATAGGAGAAAAACCACAGTCAGTGGGCATGGACTAGTTTGAGCTTTTTCTCTTTTAAAAAATTTCATCGTTTTTTTTTTTTTTGTGGGTACCGGGGAGTCGACCTCAGGACCTCATGTGCCAGCAGGCACCCATGCCGCTGAGCGATATCACTGGCCCCTTTTTCGTATGTGGGTTCCGGGAGTCGAACTCGGGCCCTTGCGCTTGCCGGGCAGGCGCTTAAGCCGCTGAGCCATCTCACCAGCCGAAATTTATTGTTATTAATACATGCTTGCCATGCATAATAATTACATTTATTTGCCAGGCATGGTGGTGCATGCCTGTAATCCCAGCACTTGGGAAGCTGAGGCAGGAGGATCACTGTGTGTTTGAGTCCAGCCTGGATACATAGTGAGTTCAAGGGCAGCCTGAACTGCATAGTGAGATCCTGTCTCAAAAAACCAAAAAAACAAACAAACAAGAAACTTACATTTATTACTGGAAGTTGGTACAAGTCCATAACACATCTCATTTTCTTCATGGAAGTAGGTGAACAGATTTTACAACACTCAGTGTCTCAGAGAGTAACAACATAGTGTTAAAATCCTGGGATGTGTAGAAGACTACCTGTAAGGAAAACATTAAACACCGGTTTGATCTTGAACAAGCCAGTTAAACTTTGTTTGCCTCAGTTTACCTGTAGACAGTGAATAATGGTTTTGCATACTTCATGGAGTTGTTATAACCAATGTAAAAAGGAGTACCTTCGTATAACTTAAATAGAAATGGTTTTGGTACATTATAAATTTATTTTATGATCATTATATGACACTAAAAGTGTATTGCTGCATGGATATAATGGCAAGTAAGTTTTTAAAAAGTGAAGAATCTGAAAATAGGAGTGGGAAGTTAGGGTAATATTGGTAGTAGGAGGTAAAGTGTAATTATTGGTAGTGTGAGGTAGTAGTTGGCAAATTATTAATTTTAGTTTTTCTATGCTATTAATCCTAAGGAATTTCTGATTCTATATACTGTATTATATTAGTTTTTAACCTTTGAGTATTCTATTTTCTTTATGTATTTGTTTAAACATCACCCTCATAGTGAGACTTTAAAATTGCATTCTGCTCTCTCCTCTCTCTCTTCATTGTAGTTTTCTATTTAGAACTTAATACCTTAAAGTATAATTGACTTACGATGTCCTTAAAATCCATCTACTCCCACTAGACCAATGATCTGTGTCTCTGTTTGATTGATCATCACACTTATAGTTCTTAAATTTTTAACATTGTTCAAATGACACATTTTACATTTAATTGAATTATTCTTATCCTGTAAAGAGACATATAAAAATTGAAATCAAGGAAACAAGGAGAAAATGATTTCATGATAAATCTAAGACAGGAAAGCAAGTTTTCATGTTTATACATTGAGAGTTTAGAGATTGGACTGTAGACAAAAATGAATCATACTAGCAACTATGGTATGTGGTATTAGGTGAGATACTTGTGGATTCAGGAAATATCAGTATTTCATACTTGACATTCACTTTTACTTTGCTGTATTTTGTTTATTATATATTTAACTTATAAAACCTGTTAGATGCAGAGTTTTAAAAATATATCCTATCCTTTGTTCTGTGTATTAAAAGATATGTTTTCCTGCAATAATCAGTGCAGAGTGAGCTGCAGCTTATGAAATGAAGTGGTAAAAACATACAAAATGGCAAATTTCAAAAGTGCAGAAAAATTCTCTTAGAACAAGATCAAATGAAGACATTACCACATTTTGGAGTGTGTTAGCATGATTGTACATGACAGTTCCATTGTGTACCTGTCCCTTCTCCACATTTGGAGTCCAGGACTCACAGCCTCACTGGACACTGACATCACCTAACAACAAATAATTGTGTCCAGGACCACATCAATTGCTTCTGATGTTGTTCTTTTTAAGTCTCATATATTTCTGAGACAAAATTCCTATATCTTGTATTTCTATCATAAATTCTGTATCTATCTTGTACTGGTGAGGTTTTTGCTGTGGGACCAGTTTACAATATGCTTGTTCATCACACTATCATATATCAAGTGAAGTTTGATAAAAAATAATATGCTATAGATAGACAAATGTCTAAAATATTATTTTTTCTTTAAAAGTTAAGTAAGTTGAGGCTTTACTCTCATTGTGATTTCTCTGGCTTTGTGACATATAAAAATCAATAAACATACTTGAATGTCATGATTTTATTTAAACATCAGTATTTTGTTACCTATAATACATTCTCTAAGCCAATTCAGCTTAATATGCAAAGAATTTGTTTTTCAGAAGATATAAGAAATAAAGATTTCTAACATACTTGGTAAAAATTTCTATATTTACTTATAAAACAGACATACAGAAAAAGAATAGAAACAGCATTCTCTTCTACAAAAAAAAGAAAGTAGCGGTAACTAATATATAAACATTAAAAACACACTTAAAATTTGAAAATGAATAAAAGCTTGGGCATATGTTTTGGAAGCCCTAATGTGTCTATGAATTGATAATACCAGCTGTTTCAGCACTGATCTTTAAATTTTCAATACTTATCTTTTCTCTTTGCCATTCTTTATCTTTTTGAGCAAATACCAAGTATCTCAAGTCTTTTTTTCCTTTTGTATAACAAAATGCTTGACATTGGGTAACTTATAAAGAGGTTCCCTTGGGTCAAGACTCAGGTACCTGGAGTTTCCAAGAAGCTTGACATTGGCATCTTTGCTATGCTCTCTGCTTTAGCATAACATGTTGAAGTAAAAGGGAGCTAGCTGTATGCAGAAAAGGCAAATCCAATGGAGGGGTCTCAGTTTACAAACAAACATTCCTGAAAACTAAAATCATTCTATGAAATCTGACCCCCCCATACCAGACACCAGTAATGTGTTTATGAAATTAGATTTTCTGTGATTTAATTACTTTTCACTATTCCTTATCTTTTAACATTTTACTTCCTCAATGCTGTCCCCAGTACATGATACCTTAGGGAGAACATCATCTTTACATCCTAGTTCCAAGATATCTCCTAGAATTAAATCCCAAATTTTACTATCTCTGTACTATTTTTATTATTTTATGAATTCTTTCTTATTCTTTGTGTTTTCTTTTTCAGTCTTAATCGGATGGATTAGTCAGCTTTACCATCACTGAGAAACAAGATCAACACCCAAAACTGAGAAGAGAAAAGATTTAGTTTGCCTCATAGTTTCAGGGGACTCAGTCCAAAGTCTGCTGACAGCAAGGCTGAAACATCATGGAAGAAGTGCTTGGTGGAGCAAAGATGCTTAGTCCATGGCATCCAAGAAACAGAGTTTAGAAACAACACCATAAAAGAAGAAGGCAAGGGCAATAGGTCGTCTCCATTATCCAACCAAGAATAGTCAAAAGAGTGCTTTACTCATTCCCTAGGAGCTTCAAAAGCATATCAAGTTGAATCTATCTATCTATCTATCTATCTATCTATCTATCTATCTATCTATCTATACTTAATCTACAAATAAAGACATTAAAGTAATAATTTCATCTAACATGATAAAATTACCTTGCATACAAACAAAAACGTAATACTCCTTTCCCTGAAAACTCAATAGTTCAATTATTTTTCAAAAGTGCAAGCCAAAGTCTTTTCTGAAACTCAGGGAAAATTCAGCTGTGAATTTCACAGAAATTTCTGTGAAAAAAAAATAAAAAATAAAAACATTCCAAAGTACAATGGCAAACACTTAATATTTCCATTCTAAAAGGGAGTAATTAAGGGATAGAGAATAATTAGAACAAAACCCATCTGGTTAAACATTAAGTCTTGTGTCTTCACATTTGGCATCCACAGCAAGTGATAGCAAGAAATGACTTTCGGCAGACTCACTAATATGTACTTGTCAGTGGGAAATGCATAGCCCCTTCTATTAGCTCTGCTTGAAATTTGCAGCTTTCCTCTGCAAATATTTCATATTCTTGTCCTCTCTAACTTTCCAAGGTCTCCACTGCACCATCAGCTTATTCCTACAGATTCATGTACCCACCTCACAAGATCACAATGCTTACCTTTCCAGTCCTTTCTTTGAAACTGGGTGGAAGCCTTTCCAAACCCCATGAGACTCACATTCTGCATGACAGTAAAATCAGCATCAGGTGGGTGATGCCTGGTTTGGTTTTATCAGGAGCAGGAGTCAGGACTTCTTGGACCACAGTTGCAGTGGATCTGAGTTCCTGGCTGTCTGTACATAGTGAAATGAATTCTGATGAACTAATTTCCTAGCAGGACATTTTGGAGAAGGGTCCTAAGAGACGTTCTTGTCACATGAAAAGTTGACACTTTTACAACCTCAAGCCAGCAATGGATGGGATCTTGCTGATTTCTTATATGCCCTGAAGGAATCTTTCTTTATTGTCTTTATGGAAGGTACATGGTTTCATTTTTTTTTTTTTTTTGTGGGTACCGGGGGATCGACCTCAGGACCTCGCGCACCAACAGGCACCCGTGCCGCTGAGCGATATCACCAGCCCCTTTTTCGTATGTGGGATCCGGGAGTCGAACTCGGGCCCTCGCACTTGCAAGGCAGGCGCTTACGCCGCTGAGCCATCTCACCGGCCCACATGGTTTCATTTTAGTGGTGCCATTATCTTCAAGAACCACACTTTCTTTGGCTCCAACTTTATATATAGTTTCCTTGGGACCAGAATGTCAAATTAAAAAGAAATGTTTTTTGCTCTGCTTTTTCCCCATATTTTCACTATAAATCTGGTTAAAAGCAGCTAGCAGCATCCAAAGCACAGCTTGAACATGGAGCTGCCTTGAAATTTCTTTAACAATGTCAATTAGTCTCCTCTAATTAATCTTGGTATCCTTTAAAATCTACTTTGACAAAATATAAATATTTTTGCCAGAATGTAACACATGTAGACCTTAGGCCAATTGCTAGTGAAGTTCCTATTCTCAACTGAAGCCTTATAAGCCTAGCATTTGCTGTCTTCATTCCAGTCAGCATTCTGATGTTCTGAACACTGTTGAAAATCACTCATTGGGCTTTGCTTGCAGCGTTCTCATCCTTCTCTAGGCTAATCCATATCTAAAATTTTCCAAACTCCACCCACAAAACCACTTCAAGGCCTTCTATGCAACATGGTCAGATACAATCACATAAGGACCTCACTCTTTTCTGTATTGGTCAGCTTTCACATTCTAAGGCACAATACACAACACCTACAATCTAAGGAAGAAAGTTTTAAATCAGGTCACAGTTTCAATACATTCAGTGCATTGCTGGCTGGCTCCAAGGCAGGGACATTATGACAGATGGACATTGTGTAACAAAGCTTCTTAGTTCATGGTGGTAGAAAAACAGACCATGGAATAGCACCAGATTAAAAAGGGCCGGGGACCATGTGTAGTACTCAAGGCCATGCCTCCATGACCCACCAACCAGGCACATCCAGAAGTGTGCTTTACAAATCCTCTAAAAAGCTCCCTACCCAAACAAGTAGAAATTAAGGTTAACCATGAAATGGTTTCTGATCTCATGGCTTCACACATTCCAAGCAAAAATTCTACTCTACCACTGAGGTATACCCCTGGTCCATGTTCTCTAATTTTTTAATGTAACATTTGATCATTATTCTTAAGTCATATTATATTACTGTACTTTTTTCCCTTTATCCTTTTATGAGTTGTACATTTTTTTACTTTTTGTGGGTACCAGGTGTTGATATCAGGACCCCGCGTGCCAGCAGGCACCCATGCTGCTGAATGATATCACCAGCCCTTTTTCCATATGTGGGTACCGGGAGTCGAACTCAGGACCTTGAGCTTGCCAGGCAGGCACATATGCCACGGAGCTATCTCACCGGCCCCAGTTGTACCATTTTTATTTCATGTGCTTTTTTTTTTTTTCTTTCACCAGCTTTCATTTCCCTTTTGCACTGGATGTTTTGCTCAATTACATGGTGACTGTTCAGGGTCAACTCACACTGGATATCAAATTCCAAAAGTCAGCTTGAGTGCTCATTAGTGCTTTGTTACTGCTTGACACTGCAGCAGTTTTGTTCTGTGTTGAATTTTCATTGAAATTCCAAAATTCAGTATGTAGATGATGCATTGTTTTGCTTTTGGATTATTTTCATTCAGTAATATTGTCCACACTTCTGTCAATTGTATGTAAACATAACTGTATTTCCTTGGGGGTTGGCAAAAGCTGGAACTATGGGTCTGAACATCCAATTTAGGCTTTCAGTGTTGTTTGTTTTTAGTTTCTGTCTTTGTACTCTTCCAAATCAATTTCTCAATTACAGATCACTTTTATTATATTTAATTTAAGAAAATACCTTCTTTCTCTTAATTGTAGGGAAGAAGTGATTTCTCCAAGTGGACAGAGTGACTATAAAGCTAGTATTTTTGTAAGAACTTGTCATGTGTTTTAGGGCTCAATGGACATCGAAACTGATATCTAACTCACTGCATGAAAACTCTAAGTTAGGAGATTTAAGAGATTCAGCAATACAACAACAGCATGGAGGACAACTTACATTTTTAGAACATAGTTGGACAATGGCATCAGGATGTGCATGCATATGTCATAATCCTGATATTCCCAGTTAGAAAGTGTTGAGAAATTAGGGAAAACATTTTTTTCATCCCAAAAAGATTACTTTCAAGGATAAGTGATCCAAGCAGTGTAAATAGACTGTCAGTGTTAAAAAACATTGCCCAAAAGATTAAAGGATACTCTCTTTAAAAAGACCCACTCACAAAAGATGTCCGTATGTTGAAAGTCGTTCAAACAACTCACAAAATCTCATTGGAGAGAGACAATTGGAGGAGTGATAGATGACCACTAAATTATTTAGAGAGACCTATATAGATGCTTATCAACTTCCCCATGTTTGGATTGAAAAACTCCTGTATTTTTTCTAATGGGCTATTTGGAGAATTAATTGGGAAAAGAGAAGAAACCACCTCTGACCTTCCTGCCTTAAGCTGGGACCTGTCCAAAGAGAAAAGGATTTTTTTTAAAGATAATATTTAGGTTTGGACATTACATTAGACAGAAAAACACTTTTGTGTCAAAATGTAGTTTTTAGTGTTTTTCCTAAATCTAATTGTATGTGATCACAAAATCAGTGAATATGGACAAAATTTTATCCTGTCAGTTTAAATAACATTAACAAGTGAGAAGATTCACAGTTTCTATTTGCAATCACTTAGGTCCAATTAATTAATGATTTCATAATTCCATGCAGATTGACTTTTCAATTAGTGCATTACAATTCTAAATTTTTAAAATTTTATTCTTTTATCTTGTGTCAACTATATTAATCAGCATTGTTAAATGTTACAAATATATGGTCACAGAGACCCAGGAGCTAGACCCAGGAGCTATACTGAGATGTTAAAAATGGGACATAAGGGCCAGTGAGATGGCTCAGCGGCTTAAGCGCCTGCCCGGCAAGCGCGAGGGCCCGAGTTTGACTCCTGGAACCCACATACGAAAAAGGGGCCGGTGATATCGTTCAGTGGCACAGGTGCCTGCTGGCGCGCGAGGTCCTGAGGTCGACCCCCCCACCTGGTACGCACACACACACAAAAAAAGGGACATGAAAGATAGCTTAAGGGCCTGTGAGATGGCTCAGCAGCATAAGCACCTGCCTGGCAAACGTGAGGGCCCGAGTTCGACTCCCGGAACCCACATATGAAAAAAGGGCCAGTGATATCAGTAGCATGGGCGCATGCTGGCGCACAAGGTCCTGAGGTCAACCCCCAGTACCCACAAAAAAAAAGATAGCTTAAAAATATTAAGTATTGTGATTTATTTTCACTAAATACATTTGTATGATTTTCTAAATACTGCTGAGGCTAATAGCAACATAAATTAAAAATTAAGAAGACTATTTCTCTTTCTATTATCTTTTCTACAGTTTTATTTCCTGTTTTTGAATGTATGTAAAAAGGGAACAGCTTGGGCAATTTATTGGCTTAGCAAGATGCTGTAACAAAATAAAAGGGGGAGGTAGGGCTGGGGTTGTAGCTCAGTGTGAAGACCTGGGTGCAATCTCCAATGCAACCCCCACCCTCTTAAATTAGTTAAATATTTATGTCACAAAATATTTATACCTTTTATTTTGTTAAATTTTCTGGTTACATTATCTCTGTTAATGTTAGATCACCATCTCTTTAGGTTCATTTTCTAATACTCATACACATGAAAAAATAAAATTTAGAAGAGTTGAATAACTTCTTAGAAATTAAATAATCAGTTGTCTTTTATACCATTTTTCACTTTCTTTGAGGTGCTTTGAAAACAGGCATTTCTTTTCTACTTCACCAAACATAACTTGGTCTGTGTTAATATGCCAAACAGTCTTAGCACAGAGAAACCCTCATTTATCTAATGTAACCCAGGCAGGATTGTTCTGTTGTTTTACTCCTTCCATAAATCACTGCTCAAAAATTCCTGTCAGTCTTTTCCTGAAAAGAAAATGCTTCACTTCTAGCTTGAGTGTTTAATAGAAATAAAGTATTACATGGAAATCTGAGAGTCCAAATTAACATTGCTGAGCCCCAAACCTCTCCAAAAAGACATAGAAGTTTATATCTGTTCAATAGAGAGCAATTTCATCTGTGTCATTGGACTTGGTCTCCCAAGAATGAACTGGGATCTTAACATAACCCCTGCTAACAGAGTAGGTTTGTGCTTTCTTGTTTTGGAAAAGCAGTTTATGACAAGTCCATATGAGGCACAGGCAGATTTGTTGGGCAGATCAGAAAGTAATGGAAAATACAGAAAGAGCTCCAGCTTGAGCAGTTGGAGTGGGAACACTGATGAAGAGGTTAAGGCGAGCCCTCTTGCCAGGTGGGTGGAAGAAGGTCTGATCGATCATTATCTTTGTTCTGGTTAAATAGTTGGAAAGGGAATCTTATGTTTTGAGGAGCAATTCAGATCCCCAGCAACTTGCTCCCACTGGGAATCATCACAAGATGGTCAGCAAGGCTCTACTTTCCATGGAACAATAGGTTTAGGTCAATGACTGAAGGCTTCTAGGTATAGCTATAGGTGGTCTGGAACTAGATATTGGAATACTTGGCAAATTGATGTCCTTGCAAATCTTGAAAATTACTCTTATCTTGGTGTTTTTAGTCTTTTTTTTTTTTTTGTGGGTACCGGGGGTTGACCTCAGGACCTCGCGCACCAGCAGGCGCCCGTGCTGCTGAGCGATATCACCAGCCCTTTTTGCATATGTGGGTTCCGGGAGTCAAACTTGGACCCTCGCGCTTGCCAGGCAGGTGCTTAAGCCACTGAGCCATCTCACCAGCCGGTGTTTTTAGTCTTGAAGCTGAATGAGGTAGGCTGGATAAATTTTGGGCTAATTAACTTTGTAATACAGACACTCCTTTAGTGATTCACATTCCTAAATGCAAAGTTGAGTAGGGTCCTGATCCAAATTTTTAAGGTAATGAAGAAAACAAGAAATTTAAGGCAAAGAGGGAAACCTTTGCACTGCTTTTGGTTACCCTGAGGGCATCTACAGGTCCATTATCAAGGTACCTTTTACCAATCTCCCTTGGCTTAACTTAGTCCTCAATCTTGATGGAATTAAGATGTTGGCCAATCTGTCTTTGGGAGATTTCTGGCCAGGTAGTGAACTAGTATATGAAAATGGGACAAGCTAAATCTTTTGTTTCTAAAATGCCCAGTCACTTATTTACAGAGTAAAGACATGGAGTGTAGGTATGGATAACCTTGGGTGAATTTGGTCATATAAACTATACCTTATTGCCTTGATTCTACTCTTTATTTCTTCTTTCCTACCTCACTTGGACTTTGCAATTACAGAACAAGGCACTAAAATAAAAATTTGACTTGTAGACTGGTTGTTTCTTTTCTTCACCATTCTTATGTAATCAAAGAAAATTTTGACTTCACATCAAAATTACTAGTCAATACCAGTGAGGCATTTTAGAAAGGAACAAAAAGTAAATTTACAACTCAAGCCCAGTTTACATGTTTTTCTTTTTTCAATCACTTGGAATTCCCTAAGAAAAAAATTATCTCCATTGTCTAAATTTCTCAGCATTGTAAAAGTCAGGGTATCTTTCATGATAATTCTTATTTTAAAATTTGTATTTTCTGATTTACATAACATCTGTCCATATATTACTCTCAACTACAGAAGTCATTCAAGAAGATAATGATACATACATTTGATGTTTCCTACTGCTTAGGAAGTTTGTTCTTCATACAAATGTTTCAAGTTATCTTCTAGGAGAGAGAAATTCATCTTTAATAAGTCTCTGCAGAAATCTGCATTTTCAATTCACAGTTTAATAACTATGAATTTATTCCCATTAAAGTAAAAGCTAATCATCTTCAAAATTCATTCTACTATTCCCTGCTTTAAAAGGTAAAATGAGTTTTCAATATTTTCAATATTACCCATCAATACTCCCTCTACTTGAAATCTACACTGTGGAAATTTTCTGTTTATTATGTAGTCATTTGTAAATACTTCTGTGAAACAGGTGGTATACAAGACACTGTTAAATGATCTGGCTTTGGAAAATAAAAAAATACAAAAATAAAAAGTTCTCAATTGCAATTTGACCCTTATTTCTTTGAAACATTCAATTTATTTTAGTATTTAGGAAGTTAATCAAAGGCACTTTATTTCCACTTTCTGCATTTCACCTTCATTTAACAAATACATCAAAATGATTTAAAGGGCCGGTGAGATGGCTCAGCGGCGTAAGCGCCTGCCTTGCAAGTGCGAGGGCCCGAGTTCGACTCCCGGATCCCACATACGAAAAAGGGGCTGGTGATATCGCTCAGCGGCACGGGTGCCTGTTGGCGCGCGAGGTCCTGAGGTCGACCCCCCGGTACCCACAAAAAAAAAAATGATTTAAAAGTATTTGGTTAATATATTTCAGGAATTATGTTTAGTCTATCTTATTTTTTTTATTCGTATTCAGGGCCTCATAATTATTTAAATAAAACATTCCCAAGATCTTCTTACTGACCTCTTTCCTACTGTTTTTCATTTATTTATTTTTATCATTAATTATGCTTATTGGTGCAGTATAGATATACACTGATTACATTCATTATATGGAACTTGAATCATACATGATATAAAACTTCCATACCTGTTTCAAAGTCATGTTTCACAGAATGGGTAGAATTTTCTGTCTGCATAATAATCTGATTCTTATTGAATAGAAATCAATATTGAATATACAGATCACATAGATCCACAAACAAAATATCATAATACAATATAGATGGAAAATTCAAATTCATCCCTCTTGTTTCCTATTACAGTGATTTTTATTTCTGAATAATTTAGTCTGTATATAGCTACACACACACACACACACACACACATACACTTACCTCTTGGTTTCCATGGGAAATACTTTCAAGGTCCCTCAGGATTCTGAAATTCACAGGTAGCTGAGTCTCCTATCAAATTATATGGTATTTACATACAACCTATGCACATCTTCCAGTATATTTTCAATCATCTCTAGGTTACCTACATATGTATTTAATATAGGATCAAAGAAAACACTGTGCTTGTCTAGTTCAACTTTTTGTCAAATTTTTTCAAATTGATTTGTTGAATCTGCAATGCAGAGCCCATGGTTTCTAAGGGTGGACTCCATTTATCTCCTGTAATGAAGCAGCTTTTCCTATAAAACCAATTATCTGCATGTGAACTCTCAAATTTTACTTAACTGTCCACTAGCCATCAATTTTGCTGAAAAAAAAAAAAAAAGGTTAATCCTACCATTTTCCTACTTGGGAAAAGGTCAAGAATGCAGAGAGGGAGAGTGGATGAAGGAGAAAGCCAATAAGGAATGAGGGGAGGAGTAACAGTGAGTATGAGGTTTCTCATTTCAAATCATTAAAAGATCAGTGGTCCACATGCAAAATTCTCTACAACTGCATTTTCTCCTTTCTATTTTCTACACTTGGTAGAGAACAATCTTCTATTGTTATCCAGTGTCTAAGGCAGGACATTGGTACGAAACTATACTTATCAGGTGCAAAACCTCTGCTACTTTAAAAGTCTATTAATATACCTTCAAATTTTTTTTTCTTTAATTCATTTTGTTTCTGACGTTTCACTGGAGAAACCTACAAAAAGCCATCCAAGGTCTCCGACTCACTGGATTATTCTTTTAGGTGACCTAAATTAAGCTTCTCAAATTATAATATGAAATTATTTGCCCAAGAATGTTGGTGTCTGCCACCTTCTCCTTTTGATCCTGTCCTTTAAATTGAGCATGCTCAGGGTTGAAAAACTTTTACACATGCTTCCCTTTGTGAATATGTATATGTTCCCCAATAAAACCCTCCTGCTTCCTTTATTCAAAGAGGGAGATCCTTGAAAATTAAATTTATCACTCTCCTTCCTTGTTATAAGTAACAAATCTCTCTTTACATTTTTATCTCCATGTTATGCTTATTGACTGTGCACTTGGCTTTGCACTCACAAAAATGTGAACTGGAACTCCTTGCGTTTGGTCACATACTCAGGTTATCTTCTTACTGTATCTTTACCATAGACCAGTGGTGACAAATCTATGGCATGCATGCCACAGCCAGCTGTTTGTTAACACTGAAAGCTCTGAAAGATTCACCATGGACACTGTCATAGTCTATTTCTTCTTATTCCTTTGTCTGCCTAGAAATAGTCTTTCTTCTTCTGTTAAATCTTTTCTTATTAATCCAAGTTTCATTCCATTTTTGCAAGAAACTCAGAGTAGATTCCAGCTGCAAGTCTGTTCATCTCTGTACTGACAACCTTCAGGCTATTCTGGAATTGAAATTATTCATAGTGCTTTTTGTTCATCTGTTTTTTTTTTTTTTTTTTTTTTTTTTTTTGCTATTAGAAAGTATGTCAGAACTAGAAATGTAGAGAAATGAAGTAGGCAAAAGGGCTGTCTCTACTTTTGCAAGTTCTAAAACACATTTCTCACTCTTTGCTTTTTTTTTTTTAACTTAGTTGGAATTTCATATGAATTACTGTTACAGTACTGGCAGCTCAAGTGCATACTACTCACTACTCCCCAAGGAACATAAGAGGCATTGAGGGAAAGGAAAAGAAGTGTTCAAAGCTAGTTACAGTGGAGATACTGGGCTTCTAACTGCCTCAAATCTCCATCTCTCTGTGTCAGGTCTGCAAGGGTTACAGTAAGGAAGAGAGGAGAGCAACAAAATAAGACAACAGTCAAGAAAATCACCACACTGTTTCATCCCCTGGCCATTTTCAGCAACTTCTTTGTTTTGAGGAAATGACAGGGGGCCCTCAACTCCTGAGGTCAACATCTGCATATTGCTTTCAGAAGGATACTTAATTTTCTAGTAGAAGTGTTACTTTTCTGCCCATTCATCTGATCTGAGGGGAGAATCAGGCTATATTAAAAAAAAAAGTTCTAATTGTTAAAGGACTATTTTACCCTCTCAGCTACATTACTACAAGATTAAAGGAAGTACTTCACATCTTTTGCTTAAATATACATTTGTGGTTGCTCACTAGTTGTTTATAATCACATAATTTGATGAAAATGTGCTTTTTGACAGGAACATTTTCTTTTGCATTAATGTACACAAAGCTAGCAAAATATATGTAATTTGAATCGTGATGATTTAAGCCTAAAAGTGTAGTTACCTAATTGGACACTAATTTCTCCATGGAAAATATAAATATATTTTGTTGCTGTTTCCTATCAGTGCTTAAAATCCATAGGAATGTTTTTATACATTTAAAATATATTCATTGAAAATCAATTATTTGTGCTTTATTTCTATGTTGTTTAATAAGAAAGATAAACCTTTAAATGTCAAACCAGACTATTAACCTGTAATACTCATTCTATCACCAGCACTATAATTAAAATGAAATATATATCACAGAATCTTTCATTTAGTCAACCACATTTTTTTAAACTAAAATTTTAGGTCTTTCATGTACTCAACATTGAAATTGCATCTTCAGGTAATTAATTTTATAACTATCAACATCTCATGAAATACTAAACCTACAGAAAAAGTACATATATGCATTAAATTGATAATGAGTAAAATGGAAAATATGATGCCAACAATTTTGAACTTTCTAAGAGACCTTTTTGAAAAATGAGTTAGAAGCCCAGCTGTGGTTGCTAAAAAGGCATTTATTTTAATTTAAATTTAATCTATTTCTTACTTTAATGACAGCGCCATTGGCTATTTTATGAACAGTTGCTTAGATTCAAATTACAATGTATTTTTCTAATTAAAAAGTTTAATTCCTTTTTAACTATAATAAAAATAATTACATTGGATGAGGTGTTCAAAATATTCTTAAATGTTTTCCATATATACACTGTCAAATACTCATTTTGAGAAAATGTTTGATTAAAAAGATGACAAGGGTATACATAGATTCTACATTAAGTAAAATGTATTATTTTTATCAACTCATACAATAGTGTTCTTGGAATTTTACATTATTTTCCAAAATAAGACAGCTTGAAGGAATGGATATAGGTCAATTTATTCACACACTTTTAGTACCAATACAATTTGTTATTTCTAAAAAGTTTCAATATACTTTCAAAATGTTATTTTTGAAGGTTTTTTTTTTTTTTGTAATTTAAGTAAGTTCCTAGTAGGAAAAAAAAATATTTTTAAGAGACCCATGTAGTCTAGCAGGCATAAGTGACAAAATGGGTGTCAGTTATAGGTAAATGAAGAAGCAAGGACCTCAGTGTATAATACATTCAAAATTATTTGTTAGGTCTCAAACTGTAGATGGCCTAATAGTGTAAAATGACATTTTAAGGCAATGCATTGTATATATTCATGATGACAAAGAGCTGCTTGTATTTTCAAGGTGCACAACATACCTGGTTGCCATACCCTAAAGCCCAATATCTGAAAGGGAAACTTTCTTTAAAAAAACACCCTTGACCTGAGAACTTAGCAATATTAAAACCTTTCTTTCATAAATTTCTACCACAATTAATGCACTGAGAGAACACTGACCATCTGAAAAGAACAAGGAAAACATTTTGCAATTTCAAAGTAACCACTATGAAATACTTTAGTAACACGTGTATATAAAGTCTTCCAAATTCACAGTTGGTATGTATGACTTTGTGGCACTGTCCAGCTTCTCATTTGAGGGCATGCTACATCTGCTCTAAAATAAACTCTACCTATTTCTGTTTTTTTTTTTTTTTTTTTTTTTTTTTTTGTCTTGGCCTAACAGATGTCGCCACTGAATTCCTTTGACAAATGCTCAAATGACTGAGGAGAAAGGACTGGTTCCTTGCATCATGTGGACCTTACTTCCTAGTGACAGTTTTACTAATAAAACATCATATTCCTGATATATCAAAATATTGACATGAATTAACACAAACAAGTAACCATTATATTATATTCTGTAATTGTATATTGTGTACTGTTTATGAAAATACTCTCAGCCCTTTAATAACAAAACATAGCCTCATATTTAGTAATTAGACTATACAAATTTTTTTCATTTTTAGGTAATAATGACAGTTGATCATGGGCTAGACTTTTAAATGTGCAGACCAGTTGGTACAGAATCGAGGACTGGGGATAATCAAATTGTTTGATATAGTCCCTGTGTGAGTAAAAGACCTGAGTATAGATAATGGGGAAAGGGGTTGTTTTAGAGATGAGACACTGTGTTTATGTTATTTATTTATTTATGGATTTATTTTATGTAGGTACTGGGAATTGAACTCAGGGCCTCACCCTTGCCAGGCAGGTGCTTATGCCTCTGAGCTATCTCACCAGCCCACTGTGTTTATTTTGTTATTGTGGATTATATCTATGTGTCACCTCAAAGACCTGTGCATACATAGGTGGGGCTTTTAGGAAGTGATTAGATCATAGGGACATGATACTTGTCAGTGGACTAATCCATGAAATGTTATATTGTGAGGTAAATCCTGGTTCAAGGAGCTTGGTCACTGGGAGTGTGTCCTCCAAGGGTACATCTCCCTTCCTCATCCTTTCATCTCTCTCTGCTTCCTGCCTACCATGTCATGATCAATTCTCACCTGTCACACTACTCTGCCTTGGATCCCGGTGACTATGGACTAAAACCTCTACAAACAGAACCAAAATAAACCTTTCCTCCTTTAAATTATGTTACATATTGTGTCTCAGTGATAAGAATGTGACTAAAACAGATTTTTGTATCAGAGAAGTGGAGTTGTTGTATCAGAAAAATGGACATTACTTGGCCATCTGGTTCAGAACTGGTTCTCAAGAGGAGGTTGGAAAGGCTTGAAGATACAGGCTGTAGAAAATCTGATGAAAAAGACCAGGCTCAGGAGGCTTCAGTTGGGAATAAGGACTCCACTGTTAACTCTAGGCCTCACATGTTACACTCTGGCTAAAAATTTGTCTAAATTCTTCTCATGTCCTGAGACTTCTCAGGAAACTGAGATTAAGGATGTGGAATAATTAATCTGTCAGAGGAATCTTCAATATAACCAAATATTCAGGCTGTTCCATGGGTACTTTTGGAGGCTTTTAGCCAGGGCCACATCAAGAATCAATACAAAACAGCCCAGCAGACTCATTTAAAATGTTTTGAGTTTGGTCAGAAAGGAAGCTCCAGTAAAGATGGAGCCTATAAAGATGGAGCAGAGGAGAATTTGTCTGTTAAAAAGATTAGCATTAAAAATAGGTCAAGTACTTTGCATCTAGAAAATGCAAAGGATTTGCTGAGATCATGGGAAGAAACAGAAAGGCTCCAGAACTGCCCTCTCACAAGGATGGTATAGTGAAAGAATTTGCTTTGAGAAGAGATGCCCTGGGCATTATACTGCAGAAGGGAAACAATGTAGGGAATGAGAATTGATTCCCCAGGATTCAGTTCCATGTGCTCAGCCATCCAGATTCACAGAGGACTCTGAAACCACTAGCACAATGCAAAAGGGCTCAGCTACTGCTTGAACTGGTAGCAGACCATGGTATCATCCACATGGTGCTGGTTTTTCATTCATACAGTATGGAAAATTTGTGGGGTCTGGAAGGCTTCTACCTAGATTTCAGAAGAAGACCTGGGAAGCCAGATAGCCTGCCTCTGAAATGGCATTTTATGAAGCCATAAGTGCAATGGAGACCCCAGACCATTGGAGAACCCTGGAACATGGACTGTCTGAAGAAAACTGTAAGGAACGAACAAGGCCACCCAAAGAGAGAGATCATGAGGGTTACAACCACCATCAGTGCCATGGAGGCAGGGCCACTAAAGCCCTTTGGACTTCAATCTCACCAGAGTTTGTCCAGGGTGCTAGACATGGAACTATACGGTTTAATGTTTGCCCTCCTGGGTTTCAGTCTTGTTTTACTCCCATTTCTTTTTATTTTCCTCTTTCCCCTTTTTGGAATGTGAATGTTTACCTATAACTTTCTATGTTGGCAGTGTTGGCCTTTCTTCATGACTTTTACAGGGATCACGACTAAATCCCAGAGAATTTGGATGTAGACTTTTCACCAATTCTGAAACTGTTAGAACTTTGACAACTCATAGATATGGACTAAATGTGTTATGCATAAGGTGACACACATGATTCTTTGGGGGCCAGTGGGGGAATATTATGTTTTATATCTATATATACTCCCAAAGCCTTGTGTACTCACAGATGGGACTCTGCAGATGGCATCATGAGGCTATGGTACTATCAGTGGATAGTCCATTAATGAGTTTATAGGTAAATGTGATGATGGGAGGTGAAGCGTGGTTGGAGAAGTAATGTCACTGAAGTTGTGACTTGGAAGGATGTATCTCCAGTCCTCCTCCCTCAAGCCCTCTCTCTGCATCCTGCCTGTGGAGCCATGAGCAATTCTCCTCTGCTGTGTCCTTCTGCCATGATGCTCTGCCTTGGAACAAGTGGACTATGGATTGAAAATATCTACAAACTGTGAGCCAAATATACATTTCCATTATTAAAATTTTGGGTGTCAGATATTTTGTCTCATTGCTAAGAAAATAACTCAGATGTGAACTAAGACTGACGTGAACACAAAAATAATTGGTCCTTTTGAAATAATGTAATTATATGTAAGCTCTAGATTAAAGTAAAGAGGAACCAAAACACAGGAACAGTGAGTAAGAATTGTAAATATTATTGCTAATATTATGGGCAGTTTTCCTAACATGAATTCATTAGCAAGTATTAGCATTCATGAGCAGTCTTATTCTGAAACTGGCTGACTAATACCCCTAAAAGTCCTTCAAGTAAAAAAAGAATCAATGGCACTCCTGAAAGAGAATCAAGTATTAAAAACAAGGGAGAATCATGTGATAAGGACACAAAGTCATAGCTAAGGAAGTATGGTATTAATATTAATCCTAACATGTTGACACCTTACTTTGCATATTTATATACATTATATAAATGGGAATATAAAGGTTACATGGTGAGTTGTAATTTAGTTGTAACTACTTTCTCAAAGGTGAGAATTCTCATTTGTGTGATTCATGGGATGGTTGTGGGACAGCTCTGCATGGTCATTTCTGAGAGATATAGGGCTACTACATAAAGTTCATATTTTTCTGTTAAGAAAGTTCATTTTTTTGTTTTTTTCTAAGTACTAATTTTACTTACCCATGTTGTTCAATAAAATTGTTATTTCCTTACTTCTCATTGATCCTGAATAAATAGTATTACTAAAATATTATGTATATTTAAAACAGATTAATCTAATTATAGTTAACTAGTACAAATACGTGTAAATAATATATGTGTGTAAATAGCAGCAAATCTAATACAAGAATATATATAAAATTATGTTTCTTTTATTAAAATGAGCCCTATTCTACATGCAATTTAGGCATTTTGATTCTGCCTCTAAGAAGTTCAAAATGAAAGAATCTATTCACTAAGGTTCTTTTAAAATTTTAGAATTAACATGCAAAGGACAATATCAGGTATTTACAATTTCATCCAAAAATAAAGTGATACAATTTTAAGAAGGTTTCAATAGGATTTTTTACTTAGTTTAGGAGAATGCTAACCACACAATATACAGTAGAATAAAAGTAATTTTTCTTAGGCCACTGTCACATTGAATCAATTTTTCTGTTATTTATATAGGGCAGCACAATATTTTAAATTTGCCACTAGAAGGTAAAATTTATGTTTTCCTTTAACTATCATGGACCATCCTATATGCTTGCTTTTAGCAGATTATCTGCTTTTCAAAAAGCGAGTATTTGCACATTTGAAGCAATGTGTCACATTTCTGCTCCACTGACTAGCATGGCTTTAAATCTCTTGGATTCCATCATTTTGTGTTATGTCAAATCACATTGGCTTTTCTATGTGACAAAATTTATAGTGATGGAAGGTGACAGAAGAAATGTAATGCAATATGACACATCAGAAATGTAAAAGCTAAAGAGATTAGTTATTTGGTGTCAAATTAAATAGGGAATGTCAAGTCCAAAATGAATCTGGCAGTTGCTAATGGAGTGAAAGGTACAGTATTCACCTTATCTACCAAACTTCATCATAACATATTTAGCTAACTCAAAGATACAGTCTGGAACATCAGAAAGTATTTTGGAAGATCATGGGCCTGCAGTGCACTTCAAGGTTACTTCATGAGCATTATTTATAATGATAATTTGATGCAAATGATGTTCTACATAAAAAGTAAATATTGTGAATGTAATTGATAATGTTTTTGTTGTTTATAAAAGAGTATGATTTCAAACTAATGATTTACAAAAAAGAAATAGTAATCCAATAACATATCATGCCTGTTATATCTGATACCTCTATGTCACAAAAACAAATAAAAAAATTGAATTATTTGGAATGAGAAAAAATAATTATTATACTCATAATAATACAGACTTTTGATGATTTAGATTTCATTGTTTGGTATGTACCTTAAATCATTAAGTTTTTCAAAATATTAGAGGAATTTGATGTGGGAAAAGAATACAAGACTATTTCTCCTCTTTTCTGGTTTGTGTTTATCTAGTGACAATTAAAAGTTCCTACTTATATGGTTTTATCTGCACCAGGTACAAGGATCATTCTTACCTGAGTTATTCTACTGTGTTATTTTTACTTAGAAAGTTGTATTTCTCCATTTGTGTAATAATTCCAATTAAAATTGTCAATTCTTTCCATTGTGACATTTTGTAATAAAGATTATTAGAGAAAACAGTCTTCCTAGTGTATGATTGCTATCCACTTTCATTGAACAATATTAAGAAACCAACACTTATTCATTAAATGTAGGAAGAAAGTACTGTATCTCATTCATTCTATAATTTTCTTTTCCATTTATTTCCTTCTCCAGTTACCCCTGACCTATTGAGCTGATCCAAATCATCTCTTATGCTTAGCCTTTTTTCAAAAGACAGAAAAACACCAATGTTCTAGTACTAAGCTTTGGCAGACTCTAAACTATTTTGATTTCATCTTCCTCCATGGAATAAAGGCAGCTATCTAATGTGAAACATTAAAAAACATATGTAAACAATATAGGTTATTTCTGCTTTCTCTGATTTATTTTTCTGATTTTTAAAAAGTTTTACTTAGTTTTTACATTTTATTTCCTTTTAGCAACCTGGGAATTTCTAAAGCAAGGAAAGGATTAAAAGGAACCTAAGGAATAAGTAACTGATTGGTTTTTGATTCTGGGTGAATATTCATTTTTAAGTCTATGGGATAAATTTATCAAAGATTAATAAAAGTTTGAGAGAACTGGAGTTTAATATTTAGACTATTCCATTTTTTTCTCCCATTTTCATCACAGATTAAAAATATTCTAAAATAGAAGTGTCATTATTTTTCAAACTCTTCCACATATTTGTTCTGTTTGTATGATTTGTAAAGCAATTTATGAAACGAAATCCACTAAATATATATCAAAACCTGTCATCTAAACTAACTTAAACCTGTCCATGAATAATGTAAAAATCACTAAATTCAGGCTTAATTCTCAGCAGTACCAAATAAATTTTGGCAATTATGGAAATGGAAATCTATGCAAACAAGAAATTTTCAATGAGTTTTGGTATTTTATATAAAAGCACTCAAATTATAAAATAAATCTTTTACATTAATAAATTTTACTTCAAACTTTCCTAAGTTAATTCTTCCACCATTGTTATATGATCTTGATACATTGTAATACCCTACTATAAGATATACTTGAGAGTAATGCATTTATTATCCAATCATTTTTATACAAAATATAAATGAAATGTAGTCTTTGGATCCAGGTTTCCTACATGCTTGAATATTCATGACTATGTGATATAAAACAGCTACAACACACATTCGTAAATTCCTATTCGCTGCAATTAACATTCAGAAAAATCTCTAGTATTAAACATATTACTCAAAAACCAAAAACAAAACAAAAACATATTCTGATGTTCTGATGCCTGGAGTCAGATTATATAAACTTGCAGGTGTAGTTCCTCAAAAGACAACTGTGAAATTTGAGCACACAGAAAGAACATTAATTCTCACATTATATTTTGGAGTTATTTGGTTCCTCAGCTTGCTTGGTTTATGTGCCTCATTAATGCAGAAAAAGATCCATACAACAATTCTGATTAGAAGGCGCATTTAACTTGTTAAATGTTAAGGCTTTATCAGTCTCTATGAACCATCACATCATCTACAAATCAGAAAAGGAGAGACAAAAGTTGGAGAATGTAGACCTACTTTGTATGTATTCAGAAGTTGGGGGAGTGGAGACAAGATGCAGAATGGGAAAACACATCTTATAATGTACATTATTGCACAGGATAAACACACAGTATTTACATTTGCATTCCCCTGGTAAAAATAATTAGTAAAACATATCAAAATGAAAGGAAATTTAGTATTAAATTGTTTGGAAACTGTGTATTATGGATATGGGAACAATTCTTTGGGAGGGATTGAATATTTTTGGGGGGGTACTTGGGGTCAAACTCAGGACCTCACATGCCAGCAGGTGCCCTGCTGCTGAGTGATATCACTGGCCCTTTTTCATATGTGTGTACTGGGAATCAAACTCAGTACCTTGAGCTTGCCAGGCAGGCACTTATGCTCCTGAGCCATCTCACTGGTCTGGGAGTGAAAATTTATAGCAGGTTAATCCATTAAAAATTATTTCCAATCTCACCAATGTCATTTAAGAAATGCTAAGGCATAGATTTTGATAATTATTTTTGTAGTACTTAAACAATAACTTCTGTTTTGTTATCTCAGATGTATTTCAAAAACTAACCCTGGGTAGAATATAGATTTATAATCACAACAATTGAGATAAAATAAAGATCTCAGATAGAGATTAAAATATATATGCATACCTATGCCACATTATTTAAGCAGTACTTTTATTATTATTTTTTTTAATGCGGGTACTGGAAGTCGAACTCAGGACCTCATGATTGCCAGCAAATGCTTGTGCCACTGAGCAATATCACCAGCCCTTTTTATCTTTTATGTGGGTACCGGGAGTCAAGCTCAAGGCCTTGTGTTTTCCCGGCAGGCTCTGTACCGCTGATGTAAGTTACATCAGACCATTTGACAAACAGTATGTACAGTGTTCTTTTCATATAAACTTTCTTTTAAACTTTCTGGAGTTATGCATTAAGTAAATAGCAGTTACTTAACTTTCTTTAAACAACATGATAAAAGTAGGAAAAGCAATTATTGGTATAAATGAATCAAAGCAAACATTTTTTAAGGAAAAAGGAAGATTTGCTTATAAATACAACACAGTAGTCATTATATTTTTTGTAAATTTTAACAGGGAGGATTTTCTTAGTTGGAATCTTATTTGTAAGGCAACTCACAAAAATCAGTTGTAGCTTTTTAAATTCCATCATATACTTACTTTCCACAAAATGAACTAAAATTTTAAACTCATATAAATGACTGAAAAATATTTGATTACACATAAAAATCTCAACTGAAATTTTGAGTATGTCATAAGAGCTTGATTCAAATTGTACACTGATTAAGAAAAATTGTATTTTAAATTTTTTAAAACATTCTATTTAATTGTTTATTCAACAGAGTATATGACTATGCACTTCTGTTATAATTTTTTAATCAAATTCAAGGCAAATTATAATATTTCTTCACTATCATGTCATATACAAAGTATTATTTTTCTTATCCAAGAGTTCCCAAAATTTACCACCAAATTCTAAACTATGGTAACAATTTCTGAGTTTAAGCTAAATCAAAAGCATAAAAACAACTTTAAAAAAATTTATTTTTCCTAAGTAAAAGAGGATAGTTCATAAAGTATGTTGTCAGCAAGTACTAAAGTCAAGGGCCGGTGAGATGGCTCACTGGTGTAAGCACCTGCCTGGCAAGCGTGAGGGCCGGAGTTTGACTCCCGGAACCCACATATGAAAAAGGGGCCGGTGATATAGTTCAACGGCATGGGCGCCTGCTGGCATGTGAGGTCCTGAGGTCAAACTCCGGTACCCACAAAAAAATATAAAATAAAACCTAAAGAAAAAATGTAAAACCCAGCCAAAGGAAAATATACACTTTAAATGGGAATAACTGGTATGTTTCTTAATAAAGGTACAGAGATAAATTATTTTGTAGATATGTGCAAATCAATTTTCTATCATGTAACTGAAAAAAGTTACTGAGGTTATATTTATCAGCCCTTTGCAAACACACAAATTTTATTTTCAGAAAAGGGAGGAGTAAATTAAAGACCAAAATTAGTTATATTCTAGTACACAACATATTTTTACACATTGAAATACCTTATATTTTTATATGATTATGACCTAAAAAGGTAAATATATTTAGAAGTTCATTTAAGAACATTTTGTATAGTAATTATAGCAGTAACTGATACCTCTGATCCATCTTATGTTATGACAGGATTAAATTAAAAATAAATGTGCTGCTATAAATTTGGCTAAAGTTTTCTTTCAAAATAATCTATCTGATGGTGTCTTTTGTGTTTTTTTTAAAAAATAAAATGACAGATCTGCTATATTTTCATTATCAATCTACTTCAACTTGCTTTGAAAATGTTCTTAAACAGCCTTTTATACCATCTGTCAGTGTGATAGGAATGTTTGCCTACAAAATTATCATTTTATGCACTCATTACAAAGTGGATAGTATGTCACCCTTATCACTTGCATGAGGACATAAGAGCCTGTTAAATTAGACTATGTTGCAAATATATGTAATTTACATAATGTGATAAAGTATAATATTTAAGATACATAGGGCTAAAATGGATTTTAAATCTTTTTAATTTTCCATTGTTTTGGCCAGTGTCATAGTCCTAAAGAGCTTAGAGCCATTCAAATTGATTTTGATTATAATCATTATGGTTTTACAATGAAAAGTGACTTTGTATGGGAGTGCACCCTCCATTGTAACTGTAAATGTAACTCCAATGGACTAGGACAGAGCAATGCTAATTCAATCAAATAGATATTTAAAAATATATTACACAGTGTTCAGAGCTGCCAACTAAATATATACTAATGGATTTTCTGTTTCCACTGTTTAAATGACATTTAAAAGGCTCTGGTGAAGATGCAAAAATAATAACTTCTAGCAATCATTTATTTTAAGAAACCAGTAAATCAATTAAACTCCTTGACAGTTTATGTCTAATGAAAAATTTATACACGTGCTTTACTGTCATTAAAATAAAAAGATGTTGTCTTTGAAGATGCCATAACTATTTTCAAAATGCTAACATGACTATAGTGCACTGTTCAGACACTGAAAGAGATATTTGAAGTTTACATCACAAAGAAATCCCCCAAAATTTAACATATTTTTTGTAGTTACATGTACCTATACATATCCTTTTTAAATGAAAGAAATACAAATATGGTTATATAAGAGATTGCATTATTTGCATTAAAATTTCAGTATTTATAATAATAATTATAGTTATTATTATATTTAGATTAAAAAAGAGAAAATTCAAAAACACATTTTATTGTTTAAACTACTTTTAAAAGATCCATTATCAGAAGTGCTTCTGGTTCCTTTAGATCAGCAATCTCAAGTTTTTCATGTCTCCGTACAGAAGAACCTGGGATAATTGAACACCACATGGAAAGGGAGATATGGAAAAACTAGGTCCAACATTAGGATGTGATTTATAGACCTAGAAAAATCAGCTTCTTATTTATGGCATTAGCACCAAGTTCTTTTTAGACTTAATCACTCTGTAATAACATTTTTTGTAACTTCTGTTGAATTTCTACTTTCTAGTAGAATTTATATAGTATTGGAATGGTGCTAGTTATGTTAATATATTCAATGGTTTATTTTTCATTCTCAAAATGAGGTGACAGAGTTGTTATATTGATTACCTCCTATTTTTAGAACAAAATCTTTCATATAGTAGGACCTTAGGAAACACATTTGTACCCTAAGTTTTGTTCCAAACTGAAATTAAACATATTTTATAAATAATTGACTGGTTATATTGTTTCATAATTGCTTATGGACTTGGTGATCTTAATGATTGCAATTTAGTAAATACCAGAATACAGCTCAAATGACAGTTTTTTGATAGTTTAAAAATTTACTTATAATTAATTTATGTGAAATGAACACATATTGCTATATTACAAGACCTGTGTCCTAGAAAATTAGGTACTGTTGTAAAATATCCTAAAAAACTTTACATGTTATTTTCTATTATACATTTATTTTCTAGTCTTATACTGAGGAACGTATTCAAGATAAATATATGTCTCATATGTAAAATGCAACCATATTTATTCACACAGTAATTATAATGATAGTTAAGTTTTTCTCAGAGGGTTCAGTTTACTTGATGTTGCACATAAGAGTAGCAACAATTGCTATTAACTGTGTTCAAGTTCTAAGATTAAAAAAATGAACTGGTAAACTTTCCACTGTGACTTCAGTTATTCTACTATGCTGTGTTGTTACTTGAAATAAATTTATTCTTACTGTTATGTAAGTTAATATATTTCAGTACATGAATTCACCATTGAATGAAACTTTTGAACTATTTACATGCACTATTATTTACTTGATTTATAAAAATTTCATTAACTTTCAGCAACAAATACTTGTAATTTCTAGGTTCATGAAACCTAAACTGTAAACTATTGCATTTTCTCATACTTTGGTTTGTTTGGATTGGAGCCTGTATCCTAGTACTAGAATTACACTGCTTTCTTGATACATTCATTCATTATTTTAGGTCTATTCATAATGTATTTATGAAATTTTCAGCTCAAAAGTATGTAGCATGAATGCAAAAGGAGTCTATACAATTACCAGAAAACTTAGCTGTACATTCAGTTAACATCAGTTTCCTGAGTTGCATTTCCATAATACTGACAGTTTTTGTTGCCATTTTTCCAAACCTCATCAAATGTGCTGACCCTGCTGTGAAAGAACTTCTGTTATCAAAAATTGATGCTAAATCCAAGCTGTTAGCAGCAGCTTTTTATGTAAGTGCAGTAGATTGAACAAACAATTTCAGTGCCCTAGAGTTAAGGAAAGGTCAGTAACAGCACTGACCATTAAATGATATCTATTAATTTTGCTCTGGAGAACAAGCTGCCCAGTTAGGCAGTGATAGAGATAATTGCTTTGACTGTGAAGCCATTAAGCAGGTTTTAAAGAATTCGAGCAGTGGAAATTGGATAATACCTACTTAATATTTTAAGGTAAACATTAGAGTTCAAGTGAGAAACAAGAAAGGCACATGCATTTGTATGTATACATAAACACACACAAGTATTCTATGGAATGAAACATTCATAGAAAATTAAGTCCCACTGTCTTCTAATTTTCTGTTGCTAAAAGAGAACACATTATAATAGATGATTTATAAAGAATAGCATTTTATTTTAGCTCATGGTCCTGGAGGCAGAAAAGTTCAAATGAGTGATACTGGCATCTATCAGGCTTCTAGTGAAGGCTCATGTTGCATCACAACATGCAGAATGGTGGAAGAGCAGGTGGGAGGGAATCTAACAAAAGTGAAAACATGTGGGGCAGCCTGGATTTATGTGAAATGAACAAATACAGTTCCGTGACAACTTCATTAAACCCTATTCATGACCTAATCATTTCTTAAAAGTTCAACCATGTCTCAGTGCTGTTCCACTGAGGACCAATTTTCTACTTTACAATTTTTTTTGTGTGTGTGTGGGTACAGGGGGTTGACCTCAGGACCTCACGCGCCAGCAGGCACCCATGCCGCTGAGCGATATCACTGGCCCCTTTTTTGTATGTGGGTTCTGGGAGTCGAACCCGGGCCCTCGCGCTTGCCAGGCAGGTGCTTATGCCACTGAGCCATCTCACCGGCCCTACTTTACAATTTTGACAGCGACAAACTATAGCTTCTATTGTTGAAAATATTTGAATTCATGTGACTAAGGACCTATTTTGGTTGAGGTTTAGAACTAGGAAATAATACATGAAAACAATGCCAACATATTGAACACACACATTTCCTAATTTGAGGAATCTTGTTTTTATGACAGAACAAAATTATTTCCAAAAAGTAGACATAGCTGGAAATTTTCAGGTAGAATATATTTTAAACTTTAAAATCTCTCTCTCTCTGTGTCTCTCTCTCTGTCTCTTTCCCCTCTCACTTTCTCTCTCTCTCTTTCTCTCCTGTTAAACAGCATATATTCTAAATAATGAAGATTAAAGAATGTACACATCTAAAGTATATATGCATCTTAGAATCTATCAGTCTTTAAGAAGGATTTGAAAGTCTACTTGCATTGTAAAAGAGGGAGGCAAATAAGCATTACCCAAAACTATAGAATTGTAGAAGTCATTAGCTGACATAGAGAGTACTATATTTCATCCAATGAATATCTCTTAGTGGAATAAGTGTTAAGGAAGAGTGTAGGTGGTCATAGAGGGAAGGAAAGGTGTATTAAAAGATTTAAATATCCCCTGACAAATATTTCATTTTTCTTATTTTTCTAACATTTTGCTATACATGTGCCTGCGATGGTCATTTACTTTTTTGAGACAGAATAAATTGAAATTAATTTGTGTTTGAGTCATTCATTAATCAAGAAGAAACCTATATATTTGCCACACAGTTAAATGAATCAGTTGCTTCTTCCCATTAATGTAGCATGTTTGTCACCATTCAAATAGGAAGATGGGGAGGTTAAACTAATTATGGTTTTTAATTATAAAGTAGCAGAAATTGGAGATGAATCCAGTTGTTCTGGTTTTAAAGTTCTAAAAAATAGAATGCTATATTATACTCAACAGTGTGGGAGTGTGTCTTTTCTCCTCCTAGATATTCCCCTACTTATTCGTTGTTATTTCTCTTGTCTCTTGTTCTCTCCATTTATCCTATCATTTCTCCCACCATCTCCACCTACTTTTTCTCTCACCCTGCATTTTTCTACTTTTTCCTTCTTTCCTTTTTCGTTTTTGTATTACAAGTTCCTAAGAAATGATTTTAATTTTGAAGATGTCTAACAAAAGCTACAACATAATATACTCATCCTGGAAATTACAAAATGTCAGAGACCAAGGCATAGAATTTTTTTCCCTTTTTACCACTAGGCACTTCAGCTTCCTTGAGAAGATTAAGTAAAAGTTTGGAATATGCTTCAGGCCATAGGAATGAAAAGTTTTGTGTCAGTACAAGAGAAAAGCTGCTACACCTCAGACGAAGATTATCTGAAATAAGATGGGAAAATAAGAGACAATGACTTTCTTCAGGGTCAAATATAGATACATTCCTGAGTATGAGAAGAAATAATATTCTGTTTTCTGATTATCTTGCAATAGTTTCTGTGTATGTGAGTGGAAGGGATATAAGATAATGAAAAGGGGGAAAGACTTTTTTATTTGTTTTGTTTTTGTTTACTTAACAATCTATAAACACTATTAGAGCAAATGATTCCCTGTAATGTGTCAAATTTTATCACCAAATAGATCAGCCACAAAAAGGCTGGATAAAATGAAACCCAGTCGTAAGTTACATCCACCAAAATGGCATGTTTGCTAATAATATTCAGTGAGACCTTAGGGACATAAACGAGAAAATGAAGGGTCTTTTATGGTGTGGATCATCAATTTAAATTAATGAGGATCTGATTGTTAGAGGTATTTTTAATGTGTTACTTTAAAGCTCTCAGCAAGGAAAATGTATAATGGGAACTAACACCTACATTTAATAAATTTTTTTTCTAATCAGAGCCTTGCAGTGAATATGCATTTCAAGGAAATTAAAAAAGCGGTACCCCATACTTGACAAAGGTTAATCTCTAGAGAAATCAAGATGTTTAAAATGCCATCTGATATTGTTATATTCACATTTTGCAAGAATTTGATTGACTTTGTTCCCCACAGAATAAATGCAATTATCAAACAAATCTCTGTGAGGCTGCCCTGTAGAATATATTTACCTTAATATTTGCTTTATAATTTCCATTTGCCTAGTAGCTGTATACAGATACATAGTAAATATGTGTTGTAATGGCTTAAATTGTAAGAACTCTTCACATGGGACTGACCCTTTTAATGTTTTGAATGTACAGTACAATATTGTTAACTATAGCTATAATGTCCTAAAGCAGATCTTTATCATTACACGGCTGAGAGTTTATACTCACTGAATGGCAACTCCTCATTTGTCGCTCCCTCTAGCCCCTGGAAACTGCAATTCTGCTGTATCTATGTGGCTATTTTCAGTACTCCATGAAAGTGAAATCATGCAGTATTTGTCCTCAGTGGCTGACATTTTTCACTTGACACAAATCCCTCATCTTTATGTCTGTTGTTTCATACGACAGAATTTATTTCCCTTTTTAGGTTGGATGAGATTTCCATTGTATATAATATTTTCTTTTTTTATCTGTCTTCTATGGATATCTATGTTGTTTCCCTGTATTGCCCATTTTGAAAAAAATGATGCAATGAATAGTATGTTGAAAATATCTGTACGGAATCTAGATTCCAGTTCATATATATATATATATATATATATATATATATATATATCCTCAGAAACAGGATTACTAGACCATGCAATGATTTCATGATTAACACAGAAAAATTTTAGATAGTTTTTAGTATTTTAAGGAACCTGTGCTTGATTTCATATTCCCACCAATAGCATAAAAATATTCTTATTTCTCCACATCCTTGGCAATATTTTCAATTAATCAATTAATGCAGTAACCATCCTCACAGGTGTAAAACAATTACCTCATTGTGGCTTTAATTTGCATTTCCTGCAGGATTAGTGACACAGAATTTTTTTTATTATGTTTTTGCCCATTAGTTTGTGTTTTCTGGAGAAATGTCTATTCAAGTCTTTTGATCATTTTAAAAATTTTCATTAGTGTATGCTTTTTTCCTATTGTGTCATAGAAATTTCTTGAATTATGCTATATTAACCAGTTTTTTATACGGTTTGCAAAAGTTTATTCCATTCCTAATGTTGCTATTTTGCAGCTGATTCTTTCTTTTCTGTGTAAAAGCTTTTCAATTTGATGTAGACACATGTGAATGCATTCAGTTGGGTTGCTTGGCTTTTATTTTCACATTTAGGAAGTTATTGCTTAAAAAAAAAAGAAGTTATTGCTTAAACCAATGAAATTTTTTCCCATAGATTTTCTTACAAGACCTGTATAGTTTCAATACCTACATCCAAATAGTTAATCTATTGGAGTTAGGGTAAGAGTCCATTACCACTCTTTACATGTGAATACTCAGCTTCTCCACCACAATTTAATGAACATATTATGCTTTCTTGAGTGAAAATCTGTTGATCATAAATGTGTGGATTTATTTTTTGGCTATTTGTTCCCTTAATTTACATGTTATTTTATGACAATGCTGTACTTTTTAAAATTATTATGCTTTTGGGAGGCAGAGATGTAGCTAGGGGCATGGTGCCTGCCTGGAAAGCACAAGGTCCTGAGTTTGATTCCAAGTTTCCCTCCTCCAAATAATTAAAAATTATTGTGCTGTTATACTTTGAAATTATAAAATGTGATATCTTATATTTCCTCTGCCTTTTTAAGATTACTTTGGACTTTCAGGATATTTTGTGGTTCCACAAGAACTTCAAAGTATTTTTGGTTTTTTTTCTACAAAAAAATCCCATTTGAGTTTTGATACTGATTGCATGAATCTGTGGATTCCATTAATATTAGTAGTAAGAACATTCCAAAATCTTTAGGTCTTCCCAAGTATGAGGATACCTATTTGTGTCTTATTTGATTTCTTTCATCAATGCCTTGTATATTTTACTATATAAGTCTTCCAACTCCATTGTCAATTTTATTCCTAAGTATTTAAATCATTTTGATGTGACTCTAAATGGAATTGTCTTAATTTCCTTTTGAGATTTTTTAATTTTTTTACTGTATAGAAACACAAATTATGTTTGAACTTTGATTTTTTAATCCTAGTACCTAACTGAATATATTTATTACTTCTAATAGTTGGAGTTTTCAGTGTTTTTTTCTATATTGGATTATAGGACTTACCAATAAAAAGATAATTTAAATTTTTCAGTTTTATTTGGATGTCTTTTACTTCTTTTCTTACCTCAATGCTATGGCTAGGACTTTCAGCAATACTTTGAACAGAAGCAGTGGTAGAATGTTTTCCTTACTCGGATTGTAAAGAAAAAGCTTTCAGTTTTATGTCATTAAGCATAATATTAATCATGGGATTTTCTCATATGAACTTTTATTTTGTTAAAGAAAGTTGCTTCTACTCCTAGTTAGTTTTTTTTAATTATGAAATATTGTTAAATTTGTAAAATGCTTTCTACCTCTGTTGAGATGGTGATGCAATTTCTATCCTTCATTCTGTTAAGATTGTATGCCACATTAGTTGAATAGCCCATATTTAACTATCCTTGAATCCAAGGAATAAGTCCCATTTAGACATGGTGTATGATTTTGTTTGTCCTATTAGATTTTTTATGTTGTTATTTCACTGAGTTTTGAATCTCTTTTCAACAGAGACATTTCCTGTAGTACTCTTCCCTTTCATTGTCTTTCTCTGCCTTTTATTTTAGATATGTGATTGTTAATTACATTTCTTGTTGACATAGTTTATTACTGGTTTACAGGTATCTTGCTATGACTTAATTATTCAATAAAAAGAACAGAAATTTTCGGACTACATTAAAGGAAACATTAAATGTTAATATAGAAAATCAGTTTCATTCCTTTAATAGAATTCTATTTGTGGGCCGGTGAGATGGCTCAGCGGCATAAGCGCCTGCCTTGCAAGCGCGAGGGCCCGAGTTCGACTCCCGGATCCCACATACGAAAAAGGGGCCGGTGATATCGCTCAGCGGCACGGGTGCCTGTTGGCGCGCAAGGTCCTGAGGTCGACCCCCCGGTACCCACAAAAAAAAAAAAAAAAAAGAATTCTATTTGTTTCTCAGGGTTATAGATTCTAATAATTTATGTCCACTATAGTGTAATTATCTTTATGGTGCCATATGAAATCCTATGAAAATGAGGTTGTTAAGTTTAGAAGGAAAGAAGAAACAGGCCAATGTTCAAAGCACTAGTTTCCTTGCTTACTCATGATTTCGGATGGCAGGTCAATAAATGTCTTGTCTGTGTTCCCTTACTTTCATTCAATTTTTTAGAGAAAAAAAGAAAGTCTAAATAAAAAATTCATCGACCTATTTTATTAAAATCTTGATGTCTTCTTAGACAGTTTCATATATTTTTTTATAAAAGATTCAATATAAATATATTTTCCTTAGCCATTATAATTTAAAATCCCAATTTAATCAGCTCCATTTCATGAAGCTAGCATGTGATTAAATGCTTTTTGTCAGTACCCGGCTACTTTTAAATATGAATTCAGACTTCTCACTCTGACAACTGTTCTCTTTGTACTGTGATTTTTAAGTAATACACTAGAGTCAGGGTTACATCAGTCAAGCTACATATGAACAGAAGAGAAAGTTCCCTGTGTTAGAATTTCCAGAATGCATCATTTAAATTAAGATGATGCATAAAGCATGGTTCTAAAAACTATTAACTTGTAGTACACATGGAAGTGTTTCATTATTACATCATAGTATTAACAGACATGCAAGGTATAACTCAGTCTTCTGAAATTTAGCTTAAGTACACAATAATTAAACTGATAAACCATACAAGTGTGTTTTTTGTTCTATATAATAATCAGCTTATAAAACAACACCGTCTCCTCCTCCTACTTTCTGTTTCATTTTCTCTATTTACTTCTTTAAATGTCTGTAACCATTGTGTAAATTAAGTCACTGCTCAAGAAAGACCTCATTATGCAAAGCATACTGATTTATGTACAATCAGAAGACAATATAGAGGAAAATTTTGTCTAGTATGTGGTAAAATCAGTGTTATAATCTCCAATAAATGATCAGTTTAACATTTTTAATAGTAACAGATTTATTTAAATTAAGTTTTTTGGTACAGTTTAGATATACATTATGATCATATTCATCATAGGGAATTTGTACCTGTACATGATGCATCTTAATTACTCTTTTTTCCCCCATCTCCCCCTTCAATCCCTGTTCTTCTCCTTTTTTACATAGTTTTTTTCCATTTTATCCTTTTTTCCCTCATTTTTTTTCTATTCCTTTCCAACACCCCAGTTCCCCTTTCCTTTAAACAATTATATTATGATTCACAATATCGATTATACATTTTGTTTTTTTGTTTATACCTTCAGTTTCTCACACCAGAGAGACAATGAGATATTTACAAACATGTGTAAGACTTATTTCATTTAAAAGTGTGTTCTTATGGTCCATCCAAGTTTATTATTTTGTTTTTTATTCCTGATGTAAGTTTTATACTAATAAAAGTAGTGTGATCAAAAATAGAGATGAGGTCAGAAATCATTCTATAACCATCAGTAGTGGGATATTTAATTGAAAACCTGTATATTACTCAGAAATAATGCATAATGAGATAAAAATTTACTGGCTTAGAAATAAAATAAAAAAAAGAAAATGAGCAAAATAAGTGTCAGAATACTTTGTAAAGAAAGTAAATAAAAAATTTAGATATAGTTTGTGAATGTTTATACTAAATTGTCAAACACATTGAAGACAAAATAAGTTTCTGACATAGGAATCTGTTGTTTCATTTCCAAATTATTCATTAAAGTAAATGGAAATATTATGATATTTACATCAGAATTTACCTGCTTGTCCCTTGCAACCTTATAATTGCTGTAGGTACAAAAGTTCAGCAAAATCAACAAAAGTATCCCATGAAATGTAACTGGCTATGTATAGAATTTATAGAACAGTGTTTATATCAACCATACCATTAAAATATATAATGCATGAATTTTTTATTATACTTCATATATCCTCATCTAAAAATGAAAACTAAAAATCACAAAACCAAAGATAAGGTCTAAGGTTGAAAGCATTTCATTTTCCTTAATCAATTTTCTTGCAATCTTGATATTTCATTTCCTATTATTTATTTAAACTCAACTCCTACTCTCAAAACCAGACTCATTCCAAAACCCTTTTGTAATATCCAATTCATCTTATACCACCTAAAAAGTGAGTGTTATATTTTAAAATGTCTTCAGAAATATTCTCCATTATTTGATATTTTCTATTTCTAAATTATCCAAATACACTGGGGAAATTCAAGGAACTTGCTGAAGATATACAAAATATGTCACAATTACCAGTTCTAAACAAACTTGTCATTCTTTTTAATAAGAAACTTTTTAATTACTAGCTGCAAATTTTTGTACCTAATATCACAACTAGAGAAATACTCATTCCTTCTTGATAATATTTATTAAAAAACAACAACAATAAAAACTGAAAAAAAGAACCCTTGGAGAATTTCCTATCTGCATAGTCTATTCCATATTCTGTAAAATAGTTGACTTCAGAGACCCCAGCATATTTGAACCAACTGTAACTCTTGGACCTCTGTTCTAAACTTCCTATTGACAAAATTCATACATTGACTAAAATTGACTATGGCTACTCGGTGAATACATCCATGTTTTATTCTTCTATATAACTGGTTAGAACACAGTCTCAGAACACTGCATTTAACTGGAGTCACATGGCTCCTCACGAAAGGAATGTGTGCAAAAATTATTTTTAACTATAAATTTATAGAGAGAAAAGAGGCAAAAACTTAATATTAACCTCCCTAGTTAATTCTAGGAAGATAACTTAAAGTTACTAGCCAGTATAAGGTTGAACAGGAGAGCATTACTTCATAAGAAAACATTTGAATATATCTCTATAATAAGGACTGGTCAAAATTCTGATTTGAAGAAGACAATCTTATTTTATGCCTAATTTATGTTTTGAATTTTAATAATTTCCTTTTTGCTTTTCAAAGTGTTCTGTTTCGACTAGAGTCAATATAATCAATCCTGACTTCATTGAGAACTATTTTGTTTTTCCACTGGGACTAAAAGACAAACTGTATAATTTACCAAATGTGTAGAATATGAGGAAAGGTATATATGTACAATATTAACACTCAAGCTGTTTGAGAAGGATTAGTACATTCTAGTGGGGGACTATGATCATCTATCCTTTTTTCACTAAGATGAACTATTTGTAAATTCATAGAACTTTACATCAGTGACAAGGTTTTCAATTTCTCTGGTCATTGGCTGTCTTTCTTATATTCCTCCCATCCCTAAGGAGAAGATAGCATTTCCTATCTTCTCATTCAAAAAGAAAAATCATATTTAATTTTTTCACTCTATCTTTCATATTCAGATTTCTACTTTTTGTTTTAAATTTATGCAAAAATTTAAAAACCAAAATTTAATCCTCTCTGCTTTGAAATGATACTTTTATTTCCCCACAGCTATATCATCTTCTATTATTTAATGTTTATCAATATTAAATAACATAATTTATAAGTTAATTTTTAAAATTTAAATTAATATGTATGATATTAAATTAATAATATAAGTGTGTTCCTCATAGATTGCTGGATTTCTTCAGCAGAGTAAATAAAAAAATTCAGGTAATAATAAGTAGTAAAATCTTAGAAATTATTCTTTCCATATTATTGTCACAAAAACTAACTCAAATATAAGCTCCACCAATGTATGACAATTCCCCATTCAAATCAAAGCTCATTTGGAAAGTCCAGCTCCACAGTGACTGAACAAAATGTCATGATATTAAAAAGCAGAAATTAATTTGATGTGCTAATTTATAATGTGGTAATATCACCAAAACATATGTAAATTGTAGTCCAGTGAGAGGGTCATAAAAATGATTTTGGTGTGTTCTCAGTTCATAAATATAAATGTTTGTTTAATGTTTTCATAATACAAAGCCAATAATAATGCTCTGGAAATGAACAAATAATAAATTTCCCATTATTCATTATGAAAACAAGAGTTACAAATATATCAAAACTGTGCTCTTGCTGTTCATTGAATAGATTAATATTTTTACTTATCTTTACCAATATTGACAGACTTATCAACTAAAGACTAACCTTCTTGTAAAATTTTCTTTTTTCCTGCTTATTCTTCACTCTAAAAAAAAAACCTCATAAACTGTAATGTTTTGAAGCTAAACAATTCATGATCGCTATTCATTTTCAAGCAAGTCTTTGTGGTGAGTCTTAATACTTTTATTTCACTACATGTGTAGGAGAATTGAATATGTTCAATTCAATGAAATTCGATTTGTTCAATTGAAGTGTCAATTTAAAATATAACCTTCCCCTTTATTTTTCAATTTCTTATTTTCTGAGCAATTATCCCTCTTCATATATATTTTCTTTCAAAATCATCTTAGCTATTTCCAGATCTAAAATAAAGGAAAACTCATCACCACTAAATAATAAGATACAAAATAGTAATAATAAATATGACAGTAATTATTTATCTTAATTAACGTAAGAAATTTGGTATTTGGTTCTGGAAACCACAACTAATCTTTATTTGATCACTTCTTTGTGTTCCTCAGAGAGAGTTTTTATCCATCATTTATCCCCAGTTTTTTGAACTGCAGAGCATGTAACTTACTACAATTCAGGCATAAAAATTTACTGATTTTTTTTTTAGAAATGTGGTGATATTATACTTGATTTTTGTATTTCTTACTGTGTAAAGCACTTCTATATTGTGATATCTTTGTCGTATCTGTGAGCACATTAAAATTTTTTATTATGTCCATTATTATAAGAAATGTGTCTCTGCTTATAAAACATTCTAAACAAGATACAATAATAATACTTGCAGTATTGAAACAGCTTATACCATGAAGGTCATCATTCTCTGTGTTCACTTAACATAATTATCTGAGGTAAGTATTTTTAATTGGCTAATAACAACTATATATATATTTATGTAAAAATTACATTTTGGCATATGTATATATTATGGAATTTCTAAATTTTTACAATAAACATTTAACCAGATATAAACAATGATAAAAACACATAAATAGACATTGCAAAAAATACACTAGGTAAAAAGTTGTATTAAACGATCCCCAACATGACTTATCATGGGAGAAATGTAAATTATGAATATATGAGTTATCATTTCACACCCCTTAAAACAGGTTTTATGAAAAAAGAAAAAGAAATGAAATATTAGTGAAATTGAGGAAAATCTGAATACACCTTGTAGAATCAATTGTGTCTAGTTACTTGTTTTCATGATTAGGTATGGAAATTACTTATGTAAGCAACAAAATATTAGATTTCCTATAAGCTTTGAAATAGCTGACAGCTCTGATATAAGGTGATGATTGTAACAGTTGCTTAAATTGTATTTCAGAAACTGAGATATAGCTTTTTTTAGCTCAATCCAGTTCAGGCCATGGTTTCAGAAACCACATAAATGCTAAATGGGTGACATTTTATCATCAGAGTTCTAAAATTCTACTCGTAGATCATAACATCACTGTTCTTATCTCAAAACAGGTTGCATAAGGTTCCATGAATTTTTATTGTGCATGTGCAGACAACCAATTATTTTACTCTTTCTTACTTCCAATTACTTTTCTCCATGTCTCAGACTTTCTTTATCCCATAAATACCCCTAAACTCAAACCTTAGTTAGGTAGATTTGAAACTTGTTCTTACATCTCCTCGGGGTTGGGTGCCTCGTGAATATACTCTCGCTCTTTTCCAAAAGTTATTGTTGCATTGATTTGCATATTGCATGAGGGGGTCAAAATGGGACTGATTTAACTGATTTTGTGAGATTGGCAGTGAATATAGAGGAATGGGAACCCTGGTAGACTGTAAATGAGAATTAAATTAGTGGAGCTGTTATTGAAAATAACATGGCTATTTTTGAAAATAGAGAGGGGGATACAGAAAGACAGAGAAGGAGAGAGGGACAGAGAGAGAGTGACAGAGAGAAAGACAGACAGAGAGAGAGAGAACACAATTTAGCTATTTTCCATATCAGTGTGTATTCAAAGGCTATGGAATCATTATATCAAAGAATTATCTGTACTCCCTTATTCATTGCAAGTTGTTCATGTCACAAATGTCAAAATAGCCAAGATATTAAATCTTCTAGGTTCCTGTCAACATATGAGTGGATAAAGAAAATGTTCTATATATTCAAGGTGAAATAAAATTGAGGCTTTAAATGGAAGGAAACTCTGCTCTGTGAGTCAACATATATGAACATACAGGATATTATACTAAGTGAAATAAATCAGGTATAGAAACATGTACCAATTGCTATGGTTTAAATGTGTAGTGTCTCCCAAATATTCATGTATTGAGGGCTGATCTTCAATGTGGCAATACTCAAGGGTGAGGCCCCCAGAGGTGCTTGAATCATGAGGGTTCTATCCTCAGCAATGATGAGCTCATATCTGAATATGTTATTAGGATGTGAACCCCAGTTGAAGGAAGACGTCAACTGGGGATATACCTTCAATGAGTATATTTTGTCCCTATGTCTTTTCTCTTACTCTGCCTTTCTCATTCTCTTCATGTCCTGGCTACTGTGAGATGAACAGTTTTCCTCTGCCATGCCCTTCTGCTGATGTTTCTGCCTCACCAAAGGACTAAAAACAATGTAGTCAGCTAACAATAGACTGAAGCCTGTGCAAATGTGAACCAAAATGAGTGTGTTCTCTTTCAAATTGTTCATGTCAGGGATTTTGTCACATAATGGAAAGTTACCACTCCACATGATCTCATCATGTAATCTTTCTTCTTATGGAACAACAACAAAAAAACTGTCATAGAAGCAAAATACAATAGTGATTGCCAGGAGCTGAAGGGCACGTAGATTATATTCATGATAATGAAAATATAGAAAGTTTTATGCAAGTGAAGTAAACTCAAGACATATTGCACAACATGGGGACTTCCCTATGAAAATGTGAGGTTAGCGAGTTATATATTTTATCATCTCCATTTTACTAATGAAGAAATTAAGGGAATGCATATTTAAACAATGTGTTCAAATTAGTAAGATTAGTACATGTTTAACATGTGTAGGATGAACTCAGTTTGTCTAATCTTACCAATTACATTCCACTCTGCACTTATTATTAGTAGTTGTTTTATATATTTATATTTTAGTCCAGAAAAGTTAAAGTATGTATTTTTATAATCCTGATTATTGACCAAATGAGAAGGGAAACAGGTTTTTAGGGTATTTTTGGCCTGAATATTTCATATAACATAGCTATCTCCATTTTAAAAATAATTTTGTGAAAATGATATTGTTAAAAGTTTAATTGCTGTAAATTATGTTTATTTGATCTCTATCAACAAACTTCATTTTTCAGTGTATTTCACAATATCATACATATCATTTGAAATACAATAGGCTGAAATAATTAAACATTAATTTTAAATTTCAGGACAAGTCGTATAACAAAATCTGCCAACAGACACAATTTTTAACATATTCTGCAAAATAGATTATTGTGCTTTTAATATAATAAACAATTCATGAGAAACTATACTACATTATAAAGCAATTTTACCCCATTTCTCTGCTATATTTACTCTTGCAACAACTATTTTATGATATAAAGAGAAGAGATTCACAAGAGGGAAGTACTGGCCATAAATATTTTTTCCATAGAAGAGATGCATTAATGTGCTGTTTAAATGCTGCTTTAACATTTTATGCATTGGGACTAAGCCAATTATTATCAACCAGCCAAAACAAAGGAAAAAGGCTAATATTGTATTTTCCTTTTGAGTTTTATCTTTATTTGCTCATTGTATGCCAAAGTTGAGAAAAAATGCTTTTAAGGAATTTGTTAGCTCATTAAACACAGACTATTCCTGTAAATCAGAGTTAGAAGGCTTTAAATATAAAACCATTCTAGCCATAAATATGCTACACACTTAGAATTTGCTTTGTGGTATGTGCACATCTTTCTGTTTTTAGTAAAAACATGAAATGCTATTTTAATTTGAAAGTATGGCACAATTATGATTCCAGTAGCAAGGCTTGAACAAAGATCTTGAAAAACAGCTAATAAATCAGAATTCTGCAATGCATCTGATAATCAGTCAACTAAAATTTCATACCATCTAGAAAATTCAAAGTACACAGTCTTTCATTATGGAAACACTAATCGTCCGTTCTTTACATGCCAGGGTTTTTCCTCCAAAGACCATCAATAATATTTTATAGGGGCCTGTGAGATGGCTCAGCGGTGTAAGCGCCTGCCCAGCAAGCGCGAGGGCCCAAGTTCGACTCCCGGAACCCACATAAGAAAAAGGGGCCGGTGATATCGCTCAGCGGCACGGGCGCCTGCTGGCGCACGAGGTCCTGAGGTCTACCCCCCGGTACCCACACACACAAAAAATAATAATAATATTTTATAAAAATTTTTTATTATTAGTTCATCTAGTAACTTACTAGTGAATTATTATTATAAAATAATTATATTACTGATCCCCAAATACTAAGAATTATCACAAAAAATCACAGTGTTATTATAGAGACATCTAAGTACACACATGTTGACAATTCTTCAACCACTTGTTCAATGATACAATGAATGCAACTGTATCAATGAGTTTGTTGAAATAATTAGTCCATTATGCAAATCTATAGCATTAATATTTATTACTCACTATGGTGAGCAGAATTCTCAAATGACCACTATTGATCACTATTCTTGTGCAACCAATCCCTCTTCAGTAGGCATGGAGTTGTCACTGTTTCTTAACCAACATGATATGACAAAGCTGATGAGATACCACTCCTCCAAAAGTTTTGTATCCTATAGCAAAGGCCAAGAGATATTGCAGATATAATGAAGATCCCTATTCAATCCTCTAGGTAAATCAAAAGTGAGGCGTGCTACTTTGATCTGACCTAATCCAGTAAGCCCTATTAAAAAAAAAAAAAAGATCTAGGAACTAGGGATGGATGTTATGAATTCTGTCTCTCTGCCTGGGCTTGAAGATTCAGTGATGATTAGTTCTATCAACATCCTTGTGGTAGTGACAGGATTGTAGCTGGGATCAATGTCCTACGAGATAATTTCCAACATTATTAGGCCTTGAGCTGAAGACATACATAATGTACTTGTGGACTTCAAACTATAGAATAGTAAAGTCAGCAATATAAAACTAATGTAAATTAGTCCCTGATTTATGAATGAGTTCCATCCTGAGAGAATTGTTCCTAAATCAGATTCCTTCATAAGCTAGTAAAGAGAAACCTGTACAGTACACCTGTGAAAGTTTGCAACTCAAATGTTAGTAAATTAGGGAGTTACCAAATAATTTTTAACCTAGAAAGTAGACAAGATTGTACATATAATTGAAAATTTAATAAGATTATTGGGCATAGTTTATTAACAGAAATTTTATGTGCTAGTCTGGTAAATAAGATAATTTTTACTTCCTATGTTATTGAATAAGTGGATTTAAAATAAAATGAATTGGGCCGGGAGATGGCTCAGCAGCATAAGTGCCTGCCTGGCAAGCACGAGGGCCTGAGTTTGACTTCCAGAACCCACATATGAAAAAAGGGCTGGTGATATAGCTCAGCGGCATGGGTGCCTGCTGGCGTGTGAGGTCCTGAGGTCGACCCCCAGTACCCACAAAAAGAAAAAAAGATAAAAAATAAAATAAAATAAAATGAATTAATTGCAATATATGACAATGCTATGAAAGTAATATAAAGTTGTCTGATACATCACTGGGAAAAGAGATCACTTATGGATCTTGGCAAATCTAATGAGGTATGATTTCCCTAAGCAATGACAGAGGAGTGATACATGAAAAGCCTATGATAGGGATAGGAACGTATTACAGAAGGTCATGATATGTTAATAGAATATGGAAGGGAGAAACCATTTCTAAATGTCAAATGAAGCCTAATATGATTAGCATAGATTATTCACACACAGGTAGCATGGAAAGCAAAAGGTGCCAGATCACTTGTTCTCTTAAATGGAAGGTTAACAAGATAGTTTTAATGTAGAGGTGATGAAGAATTAGATTTAGCATACCCAGACATCGTTATCCTATTCTAGAACAATGTCCTCGTCTTTAATCTGAAACATCAGTTGTATTTGAGTTTACTCTCTTTCATTTCTAATTACAGATATTCGCATTTGTTGAGGTCATACTTCAAATATGTACTGATCAAATGACTCCATAGTAATTTTTCCTCCTATCAAATTCCTTGCCAATTACTTTGACCTCTAAATATATAAGCAGCTATAATTTCTTGTGTTCCAAAGTGAAAAAAACTTTACAGTGAGTATATATTTTTAAAACCTAAAATCTAGTGTGTTAAACTCTTTGCTTTATGACAAATCTATTTATACTTTTTCTGTATGTTTTATCCACTGATCTATCAGAGTGCTGTGATATATTTCAATGTAAATTTTAGTCATTATCACTATGCCTGTGCAACACTGCATGGCTTTACTTAGAGTTCAATAGTTATTTCCAGTTTTTATTTCTTTTCATGTAAAATGTGCAAAGAAATGCACTGAGTTAGCTTTAATTATGTTTACTAATTTTACGTGTCAATCTGCCTATAGCATGGTGCCCATATATTTGGTCACACATTAGAGTAGATGATGTTAAAAAATATTTATTTTAGATGAGATCAGGATATAAATTTGTCAACTTTGAGTAAATACTGTTGCCCTCAAAGATATAGATGGGCCTCATCTAATATATTGGAGGCCTCAGAGACAATGGACTGACCTTTAAAGAAAAGTGAATTCTGTCAGCATGTGGTCTTCTAATTCAAGTTTTATTTCATATCAATTATAGCCTTGCTTTCCTACGAGCTTATCTACAATTGTACTGGGAACATATTTCAATCCCCTTTTTCCTGTTTATTTCTCTCATATTTGTATATGTAATAGTCATTGCTCTCTATACAAACAAAAAATGATGAGGAAAGAGATTGGCTTTGGTTTTCTGGGAAGCCATATCCAATATGTGCATAAACTTCACCTAAACATTATTTTGATGGCTAAAGATGTTGACATTGTTTTGGGCAAGAACCAGCCATTTATGTTTCTGTGAAGTGTTTGTTTAAATCTATGACTATTTTTTTTATTTTCCTTTCCCACATTTTTATCAAATTGTAAAAATTTGTCATAATATTTATTGATTAACATTCTTCTTCCAGAGATACATTTTACAACTAATTTGTAATCTATGGCTTGCCCATTCATCATCTGATGACCAGACTTTATGAAACTTACAAAATTTTACTGTAGCATTGTTCATTTTTGCATTATATGACCTAATCATTGAGAAAAGTTTTACATTTATCAGGCTAGAAATATATTGGCTTACATATATTGAAATATGTTACAGTTTTAGCTATTATAATTGGATTAATAGCATATGCCAAACTAAATTTTATGCACAGTATAGAGTATGAAGTTGAACTTCTTCTTTTCCTCAAATGAATGTGCTATATTTATGGATGAAAAAGAAAAAAAATATTTTATGGTGTAACTAGGATAAAATTTCTGGATTTTCTCTTTTGTTCCATTGTATTTCTATCATTCTTTATGCTACTAATTCATTGTAGTAATGGTTATAATTCATGATTAGTCTTCATATCAGAGGAAGTCTTCTAACATTTTAATGATTTTCAAATTTGCAGTGGATATTGTATGATATTTTAAGCTTAATATGAACACAAGAAAACTGGAAACAATGGCACATGCTTGTACCATTGCTCAGAAGGTACAGTTGCTCAGAAGGCTGAAGCAAGAGAATCACTTGAGCTCAGGAATTGAAAGACAGTTGGGGCAAGTTAGAGGACTTACTTCTAAAAAAATACAAATGCACAAACAACAAGAAGAGAGAGGTTCAATATAGTTTTTTTAAATTTAATTTAATTTAATTTTTTGTACCAGGAATCAAACGCGGGACCTTGCACTTGCCAGGCAGTTGCCTGTGCCACTGAGCTACATGCCCAGTCCTTCAATACAGATTTATCAATTGATTAAATTGTATTTAACAAAAATGTAACCTTTTTGGCTAATTGTTACATCAAATGCAAACACAACACTAGTCACAATGAGTATCACTGACTTATAATTTGGTCATTTTAATTTTTCTGTAATAATTAGAAAATGTTTGCTTACTGAAAATATTTATAAGACAGTCTTTTCTCATATACATGTAAATGAGAATAAAATGTTGAGATATTACAACAACAATTATTTGATTGATAGTCATAATTGCTAATTCTTTAAATATCTACCATTCGCTATATCTCCCTTTGGGATAAATGAATAACAATTACTATAATTTATTTAAATTTTTATTTGTTTTAGAGTTACAAATTATATCATTTTTTAAAAACTTGATTTTTCTTTATTTTGCTTATTTATTTTTCACTATTAGAAAAATAAGATTGATGATTTTTTTCCAGTATTTCCAAAGCGTTATCGTTCTTAGAATACAAAAATGGTAACTGGCTTTTCTTTTTGGTTGTTGGAAGCAATATTTTAAGAATCATGCTTTATTTCTTAGCTTTTAAAGAGACAATATAATATAGCATTACTTTACATATTTTATGTCATCTAAACACATTCCTGATTTATTTCATGTGAATTTATTTTTAAATATTAATTACAGAGTTCTTACTATGTAATATTTTATTTTGCACAATAAAATTCTTTTTCTAGAACCACTTCTTTCTGTGCCATATCTTCTCATACCAAGTATTAGTAGTTATTAACAAATATTATTGTAATTAAAAGTCAAACTCTATTTTGAATGCTCATCTATGCTAAACATTGCAAGAGTCCTATATAAAAATATATTTTAACTGCAACTTACTTGCTAATTTTGCCTTTAATATCCATCCCCTATATTCATTATTATGACAAGAGCTTTTCAGGTGTGACACTATCCCCTGGTCATACGTAACTACAATATCATTTATCAAGCCAACCAAGACAGGCTTTTTGTTCTTTTCTGAGAACCTAATTTCTCATATTCTTTTTCATCAGAGGTGCCCTAAAGCCATTTCTGGCTTGGTCCCAAGGCAAAGTATTTTGTGGCTTTGATGTAATAGGTTTTGGGTTTTTTTTTGTTGATATTGTTGCTCTTTGTTGATTTTTTTGTATGATAGAAATAAACATGTCTGATTGCAATTTCCTTTTCCATTCTTCCTGTGTTATGCAGAGCTGCAGTAGCCTGGTTGGGACAATAAGTTACTGGACAGAATAATGGTGTATTAATTTAAAAAGACCTTGAATTTTGAGAATTAAATTTATATATTGCTTAAGAAACTGCTTGTAGGTAGATTTACACATCATTATATATAACCCTTTTTTAAGTAAATGTTTGCAGTACATAATGGTTATATTCCTTGTGGGGAGTTGACATATATGCATAACATCCTTTTATATATCATTTATTTTGCTCTTTATTTATATTAAAGGTTTCTCATATAAGAGAAACTATGTGATATTTAAGCTTGCATAAATGATTTCTTTCACTTAATATTATCATCCCAAGGTGCATCTGTTTTCCCACAAATTACTTGAGTTTATTATTCTTTATGCCAGAGTAGTATTCCATAGTGTGTAAATACATTATATTAATCCATTCTGTTGGCTAACATATAGGCTGCTTCCAAGTTTAGCTGTTGTGAATTGTACTGTTTAAATATAGGTATGCATATATCACTGTAATATGATATCTAATTCTTTTGGAAGGATATCTAGAAAGGGAATAGCTGGGCTGAATGGAATTTCTATATTGATTTTTTTGAGGAAGCCACATACTGATTTTTCATAATGATTGTACTTGTTTACATTCTCAACAACAACAAAGTAGGATTTCTTCTTTCCAGCAGTGTCATCAACATTTGTTATTTTCAAAAATTATTGATGATGAGCATTTTTTCTGGTGTAAGATGGAACCTGTTTTTTTTTAATCTGTATTTCTCTAACAGCCAGCCATGTTGAACATGTCTTCATGTATTTATTGGATATTTGTACTTTTGAGAGGTATCTACTCATTTCACTTGTCTACATTATTATTGGGATTTATTTAAGGGGGGAAACCTGAGTTTTTTTGAGTGCTTCATATATTTTAGACATTAGTCTTCTGTCTCTGGATTAGTTGGCAAGATTTTTCCCATTCTCTATGTTGCCTATACATTCTGTCAGTTGTTTCTTTGCTGTGCATAATCTTTTTAATTTGAATATTTCTAATGAAACAATTGAGAGAAATTTTGTGTGTCTTTGGTATGTAATGAAGCTTCAGATACATATAGAATATATAGTGAGTAAATCAAAAAGAATGAAAAGTTTAATTCAATTTTGAAAAATTAACATGTCAATAAAAATGACATTACATATTATCTCTTCTATGAAAGAAAATAATATAAAATTACTGTATTATTCATCTATAATTTTTAAAGGTTAGTATTTACTGGGATAATTTTGTAGATGTGTTCATTTTTTATTGCAGTGGTAATTGTATATATATGTATACATGTATATGTATAATAAATGTATCAAAATGTAGACATTAAATAATTTATGGCTTGTAAATTATAATGAAATAAATCTATTAAATATGTTCTATTAAGGAATTATGCTATTTATTTCTTTTGTATGTGTTTGAAATGAGGACATAAAAGTTCAGCTTTCCTTTACCTTTCATTTTTATGTAAAATTTTAAAATTTGAGTTAATAACAATACTCAAAATGTCATTGAGAATTAAGACAACAAGCATGTAATTAAATGACTGAAGGTTTTCACTTACACTACCCCTAATCTTATTTAAAATTTAAGAAAAGTTACTATTTGATATAGAGATGAGAGAAAATATACGCTCAGAAAATGAAAGTTGTTGCATCTACTTGGGTAAATACATAGAAAAGTATGGCTTCAATACAAGAGGCACAGATTTATAATTTGTGCATTTTCCAATGCAGTTCTTCAAAGTACATGTTTAAAATCTAAATCCTACTTTCATTATCTATAAATAGAGATAACATAATGTATTTTGCTTGCTACATACCTTTGTACTACGACTGCTGTATGTGTATCAAACTTTACCTTGTATACTTATAAAGCTATATGATGCTAGCTGTCATCATTCAAGTTGATGATCACCTCAATTATAATTTTTAGCATTTCAAATATATACCATGAGTACACAGCTTTGGCCAATTGAAGCTATTTCTCATTTATCAAATCATCACTCTTATTTGATCATGTTGTTGTAGCAGTTGTAAAGTAAAAGAACAAAAGAATAACTTAAATTTTCTAATTCTATCACTTGCAAACTAGGGTCTATTTTTCTTGGTGGCTTCAAATTATTTCATTTTTACTGCAGTAATACAAATTTGTGATTATCACTTGCTTATTCTATGCAATTTTTTTCTATTTTCCCAGCTGATTCATAAATTTCTTTATTTCATGCAGCATCTCATAGATGGGTATACAGAATACTTTTTTGTACATGTTCTTTAAATAAAAAAGAAGGGATTGAATACACGACATATGATTTTTTCTACTTTTTCTCTATCAATCTCATGATCTGGAAGGAAGTATTTAAAAATAATTTCTAGAATTAGGACAATAAGTGAAGAATATATTATTTTATGTGGAACGTAATATTGAAAATATTCTTATTTATGGTCAACCTTATGGTGAAGCTGTCACTTTTTTCTTACATATTCGATATGTACATATCTTTAGGTTGAAATGTTTCCAGAATAATATAACTTGTTGCTTATGTGTATGAAGATCTTTATATCCTCCAGAGGAATATAAATAATATGAAGTAATATAACCTTCAAATTAATCTTTATTTTTGTTCAGGAAAATATCAATTAATATACATTTTGTTGTATTTCTTGCATTCCTCTCTTATTCTACATAAACTGTGAGTTAAATATTGTTATTTTAAGTTTAATTTGTCTAGGAAGACATAAATATGCAGTTTCCCCTCAGGGTAAGGAAAAACACCTAAAACATATAATATAGAAAATAATGAAATCAAGTATCCAAACTTTATTATATGAATAGTCATCCTGAAGAAAAACTTCTGAAGAAAACTGAACTTAAGTATTTTTTATACTTGTACTCTGAAAACAATGAAGAGATTTCAGTTTATTATAGTATTGTACAACATTTAAGCTTTTGAATTTCATGCATTATAATATCTCAGATCATATTAAGTGCAAGGCTTATAACTTTCAAAGCAGTCATCCATGAAGGCTGAAAATTTAAAATTATTGCAACTTATCTTAAAAAGTGCTAGACTATTTAATTTTTCCAAATATAGTTCTTTGGTGATTTCCACAAGAAAGAGATTAAATTGCACTTGGAATAAGCAGCTAAAAATATGTGTGTATTGGTCAGTTTGTACAACTACCTGACACAACTTAAAGGAGGAAAGTTTTATCTGGCTTATGGTTTCAGAGGTTTTGAGTCCATGCCCAGCTGGCTCCAAGACAAAAACATCAGGGTGGAAGGGCATGGCAGAGAAAGATGTTTAGTTAATGGCAGTGGGGAAACAAAGTGGGGAAACAGCACCAGAGAGGAAGGGGTGAGGGAAAAGATACAGACCCCAAGGTCACACTTCATGACTTATCTGTGCTCACCAGTCTCCCAGGAATCTCCCAAGCCAATAAAATAACCAGTAGTAAGCTTTACCACCTTATTCCACACCTTGCAATCTTGAAACCTGAAACATCCCTTTAAACCATTCTGCACATCCAAATAAAGATAATCGCAAGTTTAAATTCAGCTTAACTGTATATAACTGTCCTTTGGATAACTGAAAATGCAATAAAATTTCCCCAGTCTCTACAATACCAGCATTGCTTAAAGTTTGGAGTCAAAATTCCCTCTGAGACTTGAGAAAAATTCTTACCTGTGGATCCCTCTGAAATTAAAAAAGCAAGCTGCTTAATTCTAAATTACAGTGGCCCGTGACAACCACCTGGCACTGGTATTAGGCACATGAAGGCAAGAGTTGTGGGGTTAAGAAGGGTTCCACTCTGATTTCAGAAGAAAGCCTGGGATGCCAGGCACTCTACACCTGAGAGGGCAATGTGTGAAGCTGTGAGGGTGAAGCCAAAGGTGCCGTGGAGACCCCAGAAGTTTGGAAAAGCTAGGAACATGGATGATGCCAAGGTCTGCTGCCAGCTGGAGCAGTAGCCAGGCTTTCCACTCTCTTGGTTGTAGGAGTCAAGTGCCTGGATCACTGGGCACTCTGAATCAAATTCTGAGAAACAAATTCTCTATGCTGCCACCATTCTGGAACATGATGCTCTGTGACTTTCTCCTCATCTTTTGCAGGTTTGAGGCTGCAAAGGGTGGAGACTTGCTGCTCCTTGTGATGCCCTCAGGCCATTTTTATATTCTCCTGTTCCTTCTCAACAATCAAGATCTTGTCAGCTCTACCTTTGCAGTCCACAGCTTTACTTGAGCTTCCTTTCTTGTCAAACGCACATTTTAAATCATTCTGCTGGGCTCTTCACTCTTGATTCTCAATGTAAATCAAGCTAAAATCCCCCAACAGCAGCCATGCCATACATTCAACATTTGATTGCCTTGAAGTTCGTTCTGACAGATTAAGTAATCTACCACCCTTAATCTCAGTCTCAGGCAAAGTTCTAGAAACAAGCAAAATGCAAACAAACTCTGCCAAGGCATAACACATATTGTCTGGAGTCCAACAGCCAATGCAGTCCTTCTTCCCAGCAGAAACCACCCAAGCCTGTTCATGATTGGCTATCTGCAAGCCAGAAACATCACGAGTGAAGTGTATGATAGAGCAATGCTGCTTAATTCCTTGTGTCTGGGGAACAGTGCATAGACTACCACAAGAAAGGAAAGGACCAAGGACCAGGTATAGATGCAAAGTCATGTCCCTATGAACCACCCAGGCACATAAAATGGGTGTTATACTAATGTTTTAGGTGGCTCCAAAGCCAGCCCTGTTGAAAAATGTTTTTAACCATCACAATAGGAGTAAGTCTAAGAAAAATTAATAAATACATTTGATAGAAGTTTTCACAGCTAAATTTAAATTGTAAGAAATTACTTATAAGAAGACTGCTATGAGATCAGAAAGTTTTATTTCTCAAAATCTAGTATTGGCTAATCTTTCGTGATTTGTTAGTAGTTGAAAACACTAATACATTTATATGTGTTTTCAACTAGGCTTTGCTATACTCTCTTCATTAAGTATGAAATGTAAAACCACATAATTTTCTGTCCTGAGTAGGTGATTGAGAGAAGCTCTCCTAAAATTCATAGGCAATTCTATTTATTTATCAGTTCACCCTGTTACTTTTGGGCCTGTGACAATACATAGATTGAATGGTGGAGCAGTTTACTCATGTCATAGAGGACAGGAAACAAAGAGAGAGAAATAAGAAATAGATTTCTACAATCTACTTTAGGGGCATTGCACAAATGTCCACACCTCTTCCTACAAGGCCCCACCTGTCAAAAGTTCTGGCATCTCCAAGAAACATCTCTGGCTGATAAAGCAGCACTAACACATGGGTTTCTAGTGACATGTATCCCCTCTATAGAACTCATTATACGATAGTCAACAAAAGATCTCTCAAAATTGTAAAAGATTTGCCAAATTATTTAATGATCAATTATTTGTGTGAGTTTATTCCTCAGAAAATGAAATAATTAATGGATGAACATTAAGCCATAATGTTTTAATAGTAAGGAATGAAGAACAAATATGAGTCATTCAATTGTTTCTCTTAAAATAATATGTTTTTAAATTTAAACATTCAGCACAGTTTTCAATCACATCTCATATACTGTTAACTTTAATAATGGAGAAATTGCTTATGAGGCAAAGAATATGAACCAAAGATGACTTCTACTAGCTGGTAAAGGCAACATAATAATTTCTCCCTGATAACCTCAATAAGAAGAACATAATTGCACTTTTTACTTCTGACCTTCATAACTGTAAGATATTAATTTGAATTACTTTAAGAAAATGATTTTGTTGTGGTATTTTTATAATACAAGTACAAATTAATACACTGGTTAATTTAACTTGAATAATTTCATCCAAGGTATTGTTTAAAGATTTTAAATTATACTCATTGACAAAGTGCTATATTTCATATGGACTTAGTACAATAATTTCATTGGCATAATTTATAGGAGTTTGTGACATTTAGTTTGTTTCAGTTAAGAATAGAAATATTGATTTTGGAAGGATATTCCTCTTTTTGATGTCTTAGGACTTTGTCTTTCCAGTTTTATTCTAATATTTTCCGTGGCATACAGATTCTGTGACTAGAGCATCAGCAGGATTTTGAGATACAGTGGAAACTTCAGGATGGGTGCCTCATGCTATGACTAATAGAAAAGGAAACTAGGGAATGTAGGACATTAATGATTCTGTAGAGTTTTGGCCAAGCCTCAGACCACTTGTGACTATAATTCAGATTCTAAAAAAAAAAAAAGGCCATTGATATCACTCAGTGGCACAATGGCCTGCTGGCAAGCGCAAGGTCCTGAGTTTGAATCCTGGTACCCACATAAAAAAAACAAGTACATTAATGCTAAACTTATAAAATTTCAGGCCGGTGAGATGGCTCAGTGGCACGGGCACCTGCTGGCGCATGAGGTCCTGAGGTCAACCTCTGGTACCAAAAAAAAAAAAATACTTATTACATTTCTATTTTCCTTGACTGGCCAAATCATGTGTATCATATAATTTTATTAGCCACTGAACATTTGTTTTATTATTAGTTTATTGCTGGTTTCCATACTGAATTTACTTATTATTTTTAAATTGCTATATCTTAGAGTCTAGCACCATATCTATAATTAGTACCTTATGAATAAGTCCCAGAATGTCTTCTAATTTTCACTTAATTTAAATGATATGCCATGTGTGGTGGCACACACCTCTAATCCCAGCACTCAGGAGTCTGAGGCAATAGGATCATTGTGAGTTCAAGGCCAGCCTGAGCTACATAGTGAACTCAAGGCCAGGCTGAACTACATAGCAAGACCTTGACTCAAAAATCAAAAAAGGTCATTTAATAATATATCATCAATAAACTACTTAACCTAAATAGAATATATGTATAAATTTTGAAATATAGAAGGAAACATTATTATAAATTTTAAGGGGAAAAGAAAACTACATTGAACAACTGCTACCAATTACTCTAAATTTCTTTGTTCTCATCATCTAGCTTAAATTTTTAAAATTTTACAACTCAGTAAAATAGATTTTATCACCACAAATTAAAACAATGATATTGAACAAGTAAAATGTACTGCCCCCAAACCACAGTATAAGTCCAAAGTAAATGTCAGTCTGAAACCTGTGTTCAAACATTTTCTGTAATATGCCATTGTGTAAAAGCTATAAATATCACTACATATTACTAAGATATAACTGTCATTTTTAATATCAATAAATGAAAAACACATTACCAGGAATAATTGGTTTTAGTCTTCATATTTAAAATTTGCTTTTGTATTATAAAATTTTATCCTATATATTTGCATAGAATTCTTATTTTTAAAGGTTATTTTTCACATAAAATATTATTTTAGAATCATGATTAAATAATTATTTATTTTTCCATATAATCTCACTTGAAAAAAGCAGAATTCAATTCAGAAATTCATCTTCTTCATTTGTCATATCAATATGTACTTTGGCTAATCTTATTGTGTATACCCAGAAAACTGGATGAAAGACCTGAATATTAAAACAGAAACACTATCTATGCTGAAAGAGAGAAAAGGCAAAACTCTTTAAGACATAAGTTTAGGCAAAAACATCATGAAGAAAACACTGATCACACAGGAAATAATATAAATAAAATAAAGAATATAATAATACAAAGAATCAGTAAATAGGGTCTCATCTAATTAAAAATTTTTTTACAGCAAAAGAAATCACCAACCAAATGAAAAGACAACCCACAGAGTGGGAAAAATATTTAGTCTGTCCTTCAGACAAAAGACTTATATCTAGAAGGTATAAAGAACTGAAAAAAGCAGATCCCCACCAATTTAAAAACCCACACCATAATGGGCATCTGAGATGAGTACATGCTTCTCAGATGAAGAAACAAAAATGGCAAATAAACATATGAAATAATGTTTATCACCACTCATTAGAGAGATGCAAATTAAAACAATTCTGAGATTCCCTCACTTCAGAATAAATGTCTATCACCAAGAAATCAATCAATAACTAATCCTGGAGTGGCTGTGGGGAGAAAGGAACACTTCTCCACGATTGGCAGTGTAGACTGTTGGAACCATTGTGCTTTCACTTTTATAGTATTTTACCATGCTACATTGGATTCTCACACATCAAGAGTTATTTCACAGTGTTTATCAAATTAATCTCTCTGTTAGGTAATTAATTGAAATCAGTCTCCTTATTTTCTCTCTCTGTTTTCCTTTAAACTCTCTCTGTGTCCTCTATCATTAATTTCCCACATGACCCATATCAAATTTTTCCTCCCTCACTCAGTTTCGTGGTAATAGATGAAATCATTACAAGTTATTTTTTCTTTTCCATTTATTTTTATCTTTTTCCTTTTCCTTTTAGAATGTACATGTGGAGAACATATATACGTACAACTGTGTTTGAGTGTTAACTACTTCTTTTGTTTTATTGTGTATTACATAAAACTTTTAAGTTTTATCTCACCAAGGGTTGTCTCTGGGATTTTCTAACATAAGATTTTAATAATTTATTAATTAAAACCAACATCTTTCAAACCTCTCTCACTTGCCATTTGTATTTCTTTTCCTATACATTTTTCTTTCTAACTTTCTACATTACCTTAATAAACAACTTTTCCTCTGATCAAAACTACACTTTATCTCTTTTCAGTGAACTAAATAATAACATCTAAATTTAGAATACTCTTTCTTTTATTCTTTTTTGTGTCTTTTTTCATTCTCTTTCTTTTTGCATAATTTTTTCTTCTCTATTTTTCATTTTTTCTTTCTCTATTTCACTTCAGCAGTAATTTTCCTTTCTCTACTCAGATTATTGAAACTACTGAGAATGTTTTATAGAAGTTGTAAATTATATGTCAATATATAGTTAGTTATTAGGAAGATGCTATGGATGGTAGCTGCTATTTCCTCACAATGCATTGATAGGGATTTATCCTAATACTTTAAATAGATTGAGTAGGTACTATTACAATTCATCATAGTCAAATGCAAGAACATATTACAGGGAGAAATCTACCCATTAAAGAGATCTCCAAAATATAGTGACAGAGATTTCTACCCCAAATGATCTACAACCTTCAACACACACACACACACACACACATACACACACACACACACATAATTATGGGAAATCAAGGTCACATGATGCCTTCAAAATCTAACTCCCCAAAAGCTGATATCCTAGGTATGAAGATAAACACATTTTTAGACAAAACACACAAAACACTAAGAGATAAAAATGATGAAAAACCTCAGAGTAGAGTAAAACAAGCAGATATATGAATAGAATGCTAAGATGTTCAATGAATTCAAAAAACACAGTAAGCAGCTGAATTAGTCAATCATTAACATAATAAATGTTCTTAAAGAAGGTACAGAAAGTAATTGAATTAAGGAAGACAATGCAAGACTATTGAAGACCATTTCAATAAAAATTACAAATTATGAAGGTAAATCAAGAATAAGTCCTGGAAACAATAAACTAAATTTAAAATTTCAGTAGTATGAATGAATAGTAAGAAAACAGAATATGACTTAGGTCAAGATTGGTATAGTAGAATATTTATTTAGGAATAAAAGTAAAAAAATAAATGAGACAACCATCTGCTTTTTGCAAAGTGGCCAGAAACATACACTGGAGAAAAGGTTAGCTGTAATGGTTCTTGGAAAACTTGTTATCTATATACAGAAGATTAAATCTGGATCCATGTCTCCCACTTTGTTATAAAATTAAATAAAAGACATAAATATAAATGTAAATTTTGTAATTGCTAGAAGATAACCAAGGGGGATATTTGAAGATATAGAACAGGCAAAGATTTCTTGAAAAGAACTCCAATAGCAAATGAAAGAATTAAAAAATAAACAAATAGTATTAAAATAATATAATTTGCACAGAAAAGAGAACAATCAGTAGAGTGAAGAGGCATCCCACAAAATGGGAAAAATTGTCAGATACTGTTCTAATAGAAGAATAATACCTAGAATATATGAAACTCTAAGAAAAAACTCCCAAAACCAATCACTCATTAAAAAATATGCAAATGAACTAGATACTTCACAAAATGGTATAAATGTTAAGTATAAAGAAACATTTTATTATCATTAGCCACTAGAGAAATGTAAATCTAAATAACCCTGAAATTCTATTAATAAATACTTAGAATGTGTATTATCAAGCACACAAAAATAACAAATGCTGATGAGGATGCAAGGAGAAAGGAATATTTCTACATTCTAAATGGGAGTGTACACTAATTGCAACCACTGTGGAAATCAGTATGAAAACTCTTCAGAACCTAAAACAGAAAATATAATTGTCTTAATTATACTTCTTCTGGATACTCATATAAGACTTTGTATTATAATGGTGAGTTATGACTGATATATATGATGAAGTTATAAATAAAAATAATTAATTATATTAAGAGACATATTGCCATTAGTCCCTATCGAAACACAACCCTTAGTTTCAATCATACTTTTCCCATTATTCTTGCCACTTTCTGAAGAACTGTTTTATGAGTGTCTTTACAAAGTGTGAAGAAACATAAAAGCTATAGTAAATGCTGCTGCCTAATGTCATTTGATAGAATGATGGACTCGTAATACTAGTATGGCATGTCCTCATTCACCTTATTCACTGGATCTAGCAAGTAAAAATTCTGACTCTTCCCCAAATTCAAATTACCAAGGAAGGTAAATTATTTGAATGAATTCAAGACTTTGAGTCAGCCACAACTGTGCAACTAGAGTTTAATGGTAAAGGATATCCAGAACTGCTCCAGAAAATTGCAAGAATGATGGAAAAAGCATATTTGAAGTGAGGAGGGGAATTTTTGAGGAGAGTTAACAGCAATTGTATTTTACTATAATAATTTTTTAAAAAGTAAACATTTAACATATGCTTCAATCACACTTATTACATGCATACCAAGGCATATTGCAACACAATAGCTGAGACTTGGAAAGCATCTAATGCCCATTAGCAGATGAATAAAGAAAATGTGCTATATGTGAAAAATTGAATGCTGTTCAACCATAAAAAAATGAAACCATGTCTTTTTCTAGGAAAGGCTTGGAACGTGAGAATGTTAAGTGAAATAAATGAGATACAAAAAGTTAAACATAACATGGTTTCTCTTGTATGAGAAAATTTAATCACACATAAAGGAAAGTAAAATAAAGGACTAATTATAAGGAATGAAAAAGGAAGACTTCTTGAAGATGGGAATGGAGAAGTGGAGGAAGAGGAGTAAAGGGATCAAAAATTATCAAGATTTGCTACACATATGTACAATCCCTCCTCCAAATTTAGCTATTATATGTTGCACACATACACTAATAAAGAACAGTCGAGTTAAGCTTCTTGCACTGCATTTAAATGGAGGCCATATTGCCTGGCTGTCAGCTTACCTGAAAGCGTGTTCAGACCCTCAGACATAGACTAGAGTAGGTAGAGAGGACTTACGCAATGTAGGATGTTTGATAAGGAATGCAAAGTCAAGGAAGGAGATGTATTTGGAGGTTTATGGAAGGAAATTAGGAAAATAAAAAGATATTGAAGATCAATAAACATGAGTCTTGATAAAGAGTGGAAGGTTCTAGAATTATGAATGACAGTTGAAATCAAATTACTAGAATTGAGAAAGAAAATTAAAGAAAATGGAGAGATAATTGGATCGTCTAAAATATGAAATGTGGAAGGTAAATTCATGGTTAAAATAAAACCTAGAGAATTATCTTGCAAATTAATTATTAAAAGAGAAAAGAGAAATACTAGCAGTCTAGAAGAAAATTTTATTCAAATATATTTAGATTATTTTGAAATGATTTGCAAATTACCTTTTATGCTAGTTTGTTAGATCAAATGCTATGTACATTTTCAGTCATTTTGATACATATTTTAAAATATTATTTCATTTATGTTTTCAAGGAAGCTATGGAAAATTTTGCCCTTATTACAAATATTATAAGAAGTATTATTATTTTTGACCATTTTCTATTTAAGTGGTTATATATTCAGTATTTTAATAGACATATCTTTCATACATTGTAAAGCAAAATATCATATTGTATATTCATTTATATGTTTTATTTATTAATCTTTCCTGGATTCAGGATTTAGTGGCCCAAACACTTAAAATTCTTAGAAATATTTGTTAAGTAAAGTTCACACCTTGTTATAAAATCAGAAGAATGAACTATAAATATTTTGTTCAATATCATGTTTTGGTTGTATCATCAGCTCTTAGTGACATGGAAAATGCTAACTTCTAAATATTGCAATGACTGTGATATTTTTTCTGACACAAAGTGAGATTTGTAGTAGTAATGGGAATAATAAATATCCTGCCATGAAATAAAGCAGGAGTTTAAAAAAGAGGGGATGAAATATAAATTTCTGTAATTTTTTATTAAAGTTCATGCCTATAAAATTTGGAAAAGTTATCCATTATCAATTTTATTCATATTTGAACTAATTACTATTTTCAATGTGCCTTTAATATAACTTTAAAAAATAAGATTATAAAATTGGAACTTGCACTTGTTACATGGACACTACTATTTACAGGAGGGTAATTGTACATCAGTGAACTTGTAGGAATCATTCAACATCAGTTATCAGAATACAAATATGAAACTTCTCAAGACTATTTTATAGTTCCTTGCATTCTGCATTTTTACAAGCTCCCCAGGTGACACATGTACTTAGAAAAATTTGAGTATTACCAGTAGGAACATCTTCTGAGATATTTGCAAACTTAATTATGTTAGAAAGTGGGAGACCATAACAAACAATATGTTATTTCTCTGAGAAAGCATGTCAACATGAAAAATGATATTCATTGAAAGAAAAAGTTAAAAATATAAAAAAATAATTAAATCTCATATATATGATACATTGGTAACTCTTCATTAACATGAAGCAATATGCCACATGGCAAATGCTCTACTTACAAAACTTGGGGAATTGTCTCATCCCCAAGCAGAGATCCCTGGAACATAATTTGTGTCACTCAATACAGCAAAACATATTGATAAATTGTGCACAATGTTCATGGAAAATTATTGGATTCAAAGTATAGAATATGAACATGTGGCATTACGGAGTAGAGAGTACTTAGGTAAAGTTCTCTCACAAATATGGTACATGAGTTAACCACAATAAAAAAGTGGCATAATGATTTTATTAATTACTATAATTTTTATAAATGTATTTATTTAAGCATTGGATTTTGTACACACATGCACTAAATATACATATATATATGTAATTCAATAGTTTAGTGTAGCTCTGGATAAGCATTTTAATTATTCTAATTTTAATGATCACACATTCCTTTGTAAAATGTTAATTCAAAAATTTTCATGGATTTCTTCAAAATGATTAATAAATGTAAAATTAAGATGTGATATTAAGGGCCAGTGAAATGGCTCAGCGGTGTAAGCACCTGCATGGCAAGCACGAGGGCCTGAGTTTGACTCCCAGAACCCACATATGAAAAAAGGGCCAGCGATATCACTCAGTGGCATGGGTGTTTGCTGGCACACAAGGTCCTGAGGTGGAACCCTGGCACTCACAAAAAAAGGAGATGTGATATTAAACAAAAAATGATATTTATTTAACATTTGCATTTTTAAAAGATTATCTCATTTACTCACTGAACCAATTAAATTGTGAATTATTCTTCAAATAAACACATAAGAAACTGAGACAGAAATGTTTTAAATAATTCATACCCTTATTTGCATGATTTCAAACAAAAACACTTACAGTAAAAATTTTTAGAATACTGTCATTTCATATTCCTTTTGTATTCAATTTAATAAATATTTAGTTTTTACTAATTTAAAATTTTACACATGTATTTTCTAAAAATATGTCAGATAAAGATTTACTCACATTTTTGTCCACAAATTATCAATTATAAATTTACATTTGGGTTACATAGAGAATAATTTTTCTGTTAATATGTAAATACATAAGTATGTATGAATATATGTATATGTTCTTATCTCTGCACATACTTATTTTTCAAATTTAATCCATTTTATATCTGCCATTTCTGTACTTATGCACCTATCATCAGTTTTCCTATATACCTATATTTTCTGAGTTTTGTTTTTAAGCATCCTTTGTCCTTTAGTGGAAGCAGTCCTTTGAGAGACTACATATTATATCTAGATTTATAGCACTCATGCAGAGTGGCTTTCTTAACTGGCACTTCCTGTGGTCATAATTGACAGATTTGAGAGCAGGAAATTGATTTATTAAGAGTGTATTCTTGAATGTCTTCACAAGACATTTAAAAGGGTTCACTGTAAGGAGGAGCTATCAGTGAATATTCTACCATGTGAAGAAAGGCAGCAAATAATATGAGAAGAAAGAGGCAAAGACACATAAAATTAGAAACATTAATTTTTTATTCTATAGTCATATTGAGATATCATAAATAACTTTTTTGAATTTTGTAAGAAAAATTAAATGATCAATAATATATAATACTCCAAATATGTGAACTTCTCAAGTCATAATTTGAAGATCAACCATCAACAGAATCCAGAAAAAAAATTAGAACTCTCTCAACTATCTCATTTTGATGGACAGGGAAAGGACAGAATCAAGACAGCCATTCTTTTCACCTCACTCCTTTTGATGCCAGAAGTTACCCTATTCCATAGATCAAATGTGACAAAAATTACAGCACATCTATTCCCAAGGAGGATCATTACTCTTCACCTTAGAAACCTTCAAAAAGGTTTTATTGATCTGTCTCAACACAGTGGATACAGAAATGGTTTAGTTTTATACAATCTTTACCTTCATTTTTGCTTTTTGGAATCTACTTTATTCTCCACAATGATAGGATAAGTGATTTCATTAATTTCTAGTCACTTTTACATACTAAAAACTTGCTTTGGTTAGTTTATTTTTAATTTTATATACATGCAGGTTATTGTTTGTATTAATAAATTCAATTTCACAAGAAAAATATATTCCTTTATTAGGAATCTTAGATATGCTGTACATGTGTAAATTTTACTCTACTCTTATTTGTAACAATTATAAACTAATTTCCATTTGCATTTATTTTCAAAAGATAATTTTAACTGTAATGTAGAAGCCACTGCATTGTGAGGGATGAAAATAAACTCATTAACAAATAAGTGACAAATATTATTTTCTGCTGATGAACATTTAGGCTGTTTCTGATGTTATAGTATTAAAATATGCAAATGAGATTCTTGTACATGCATTGTTTTATGATTAAATAAATTAAGTTTGATAAATATTTAATGAAAGTTTTAAAATGGGCTTTTTTTTTGTGGGTACTGGGGGTCAACCTCATGACCTCATGTGCCAGCAGGAACCCATGAAAGTGAGAGGTATCACTAGCCCTTTTCTCATATGTGGGTTCAGGGAGTCAAACTCAAGGCCTTGTGCTTGCCAGGAAGGTGCTTACACCACTTAGCCATCTCACTGGCCCCTAAAATGGGCATTTTTGATAGAACTTGCAAATTATATTTAAATGAGATTACAGAATCTTATACCGCAATCAGAAATGATTGATCATTTTTAGTTTTTTCATATTCTCATTAAATTATAATGTTAATGCAAATTCTGGATTTTTGAAAATAAAATTTAAAAACTTGGTATGGTCCCATTTTCTTTTTTCATATATCTTATCTGGAAATCTGTTTATTTCCTATATACTGAATAGGAGTCATTTCATTTCCTGAAATTACCATCTATATCATGTTAATTTTTGTTAGGAATTAACAATTTTACCTATTATTAATTTTATGTATTATTTCCCTTCTGATTTTGCAGATCATGTTTTCCTAAACAAGTTATTTAATATATATTTTTATTATTATAATTTGCATAATTTATATTGATTTCAGAGTATTCATGGTTTAGATTTAAGTATATTTTAATATTCTGTTTTTAAAAATTAATATGTATTAATTTGTTTGGAATAAATATTTTTGTGAGTTAGGAGGTTTATTTTTTCTCTTCTGGAAGTCTATGTCTTTAAAAATTCCTATTTTTTCCAGAAATGAAGCATTAATACTTTCAAATTGTAATAGTATTTTATTTACTTCCTACATTTCAATTATTGTCCATTATCTTTAATTCACTTTATAGTATTATCCTATTTATGTAATGGTGCTTTGAAGTGTGCACTATATTTTAATCTAAGAAAAATATTATCTGATTTTTTCATAAAATTTCTCTGCAATTTTTTAATTTCCCTATGAACTATAGTTTTAATTTTTTTTTTTTTTTTGTGGGTACCGGGGGGACGACCTCAGGACCTCGCGCACCAACAGGCACCCGTGCCGCTGAGCGATATCACCGGCCCCTTTTTCGTATGTGGGATCCGGGAGTCGAACTCGGGCCTTCGCGCTTGCAAGGCAGGCGCTTAAGCCACTGAGCCGTCTCACCGGCCCTAGTTTTAATTTTTAACTCCCAAATACATATATTCATAAATTTTTTAGTTTACATTAAAAATGCAGTATAGCCTAAGGAACTGTCTTGTTTGTGAAGTTTTATATTCCTGTAGAAGCATGTAAATTTTTCCTCTAGTCTTTGCACAATATTTGCTTATTTATTTTTATTAATGTATAAAGAAATAATATTTTCAATTATGCTACAAATATATGTATATATATGTATATATATATATTTCATATGAATTACATACTATGGTTGTAATTTTTTATATTATAAATAACTTCCACTATCTTTCATGAGTTCATCATTTAAACACATGAACTCAGTGTTTGCCTGGTAACTGCATTTTCTTCCATCTTAATAATATTCTCTGATGTTTCCAGGAATATCATGCAGAATAAATGATAATTTTTTTTTCAAATTTTTAATTTTCACATAAACTCCAAATGTTTCATATTTACACAATTTTGCTATTCCTTATTAATATTTTATTATACATTTTATTTTGCTTAGTTATGCTTGTATTCTCTAGATAGTCACCATTTGCCATGTGTTGTTTAGTAGAGTGTGAAATAGGTAAAAGAATAATGATTGTAAATTTAGGTAGCATATTTCAATATGCGTAAACATATAATAGTTCTTGAAATTTGCTTTTCATTAAAAATATTGTAAGTCACAAATTTGGTGAGAACAGTTTTTTTGGGTCTCTTTAATCAGAATATTAAGTGATATAGTTTAGGTAATCATGTTCCAAATTACTGTTCTTTGTGTCCATTTTCCAGCATGAGTCTTATTAAACCAAGACAATGTGACAGCAAAGCTGATTGCTTTCTGAGGCATTCAACAGAAAATATATTTCCTTATCTTTTCAAACTTTTATGAATGCTCTTTGTGTTTTTGTTTTTGTTTTTACGTTTTGCACAGTCTCTAGCATTTTGGAATGAGCAACAGGTTGTTCAATCTTTCTGGGATTTCTTGCTTTCTTTCTCTGTGAATCAAATGTCATAATTTCTCAATCATCGAGGACTCTTCTGATTAGATTGAGCACAAAGTAAATTGAGAAAAACTCCATGTCTCATGCTTGTTAAGCTCAAAGCATATATACTTAATGCCTTTGCTATATTAAGTAACATATTTATAGTCTCTGTGGTTTTAAATAAAGAGGTCATTGCTGACAGGCAGAGATGATGAAATTGCAGTTATTATTCTGTTCCACATTGAATATTTAATAACATAAATATGCATATACAGTATTTTATCAAATTTTAAGATAAATTTGGAGTTAGGAACATTTCATGTAGTACATATATAGTGAAATAATGAGATACGATTTGTTAAATTGTCAGAAATTTTGCACACCTAGAAAATATTGTACATTACCAAAACTCATTCCTTTAGCTCCTTTATACTCCTCAATTTTTTTTATCTCTTTCTCTTTCCCACTATAGTGTGTTCTACCAGCATAGATCTTATCTGATTGTGATTGAACTTAGTAATCAGTGATACATACATATATATATATATATATATATATATATATATATATATATATAATTAATTAGCATCTAATGATCTGTTTGGGACATTTATTTATGTTTCATGAAGTAAATATTATTTTATTTTAATTGGCATACACTGTTCTTCTATGTAATTTTATCATAGATTATCCTTTTGAAGTGCAATATTTACATCTCATGTGAAATTAAGCTGAAATTGTCATTTAATGTTGTATTTCATGAAATCCTTATAATCCACATGAAATCCTATGTAAAATTTTCTGTGTATGTACTGGTACACATTAAATTTTGTGGAATAAATTTTAGCATTCATCAAATATTAAATAGCATCTGTATGCAAAAGAAGTTAAAATGTTCCAAGCACAATTTATTGTGTATTCTATGAAATTAAATAAAGGGAGAATTGCTTTAAATGTGATGTTTCTTCTTTTTATTGTTTGGAAGTAAAAAGTCACTCTAAAGTACTATGTAAGCATAATGTATTTTTCTCTAATGCATGCTGTTTATTAATTTTTAAAAATATTCATCAAATTAAATATCAGTTCTATAATTCATGCATTTCTTTCATCAATATATATTTGTGGATTATATTTGAGGTAATTGGTAGTCCTTGAGCACATGGAGTGAACAAGGGGGATACTGTCTCTCAAAGGTATTCAATTGTGGAAAGAAAATATGAAAGTACAGTGATTCTTAAGTGTCAAATTCTATCTAATTTCTAGACACTTCCCATTGACATAAACAAAATTTTAAATTTTATTTCTTATTCTGTTGCTCCATTCTCTACCTAGACTGCCTTTCCTTTCATAAGGTTATAGCTTGTTTGCCTTAAACTTCACCAGATTCCTTACCTTTAATCCTTATATTTAAGTCTTTGGCTCTGTTTGGGTTTGTGTCTAGATGTCCCCTCAAAGCCTCTTGTGGTCATAGGACTTCTTCAGATTCAGGATGAATCTGTGTGATGGTGGTATTAAGGGCATGTGATTAGTAAATCAGTCCACTGATTGGTTTAGCATAGTTCTGGCTAGGATTAATTGTGAATGTTGCACCCATGCTAGGGTGGGAAGCCTGCATGCAATATAAGGGACAGAAAGTCTTATAATTTCTGTGTTGAATTTGCTCTCTTCTGCAGCCATGATATGTTGCCCCTCTGCCATGTGCCACCCAGTTTTGGAGTAAGTGGACTATGGACTAAAATCTCTACAGACTGTGAGCTAAATAAACCTTTCCCCTTTAACATTGGATGTCAGATATTTTGTCTCAGCAATGAGAAAATTAACTAAGACAGGCTCCCATTCTCTTTATTTTCTCTCTTAAAACTTAACCTTATAGTTAGCACCATAAGCATCTTTCATTTCAATTACTGGAGGGACATTCAAATTATTTGTTCAATTTCTATCAGTGTCACCTATACAATATATTAGTGTATTAGCCTGAATTATAGTGTTAAAATGTATTTCTTTCTTAAGACCTTCCAGTAGCTTCCCAATACACTCAGAGTAAGTACTGAGTCCTCCCAGTGTCCTGTGAGATTCTAAATGATCTGGCCACAATTATTTATGATTTCATCTTCTAATAGGCTTCTTTACATTATTTTTAATTTTTTTTGTCAGTACCAGGTGTGGACCTCAGGACCTCGCATGCCAGCAGGCACCTGTGCCACTGAGCGATATCACTGGCACTTTTTTCATATGTGGGTACCGGGAGTTGAACACAGGACCTCACACTTGCTGGGCAGGTGCTTATGCCACTGAGCCATCTCACCAGCCAAATTTTAGCTTTCCTTTAACCATACTAGTTATTCTCCTTTCCCAGAAATTTTGCATTCTTTTATTCTATTCTGTCTGATATAGTCTTTCTCATACATGCTTTACTTAAATATTTCTTGACAGTGAGACTTGCTCTGAAAATCATACTTACAATTACAGCACTCCTCACTTAGTACCCCCAAGTCTTTTTGCCACTGTAATCTAGTTACACCTGCATATTAACTCTCAGATAAAGCCAGCACATTTCTACTTCTGCAGGTATGCACTTAATTTGCCATGAGACTAGAGATTCTTTCTTATAGACATACACATGGATTTTCACTCTTTTTGTTCTTTTATTCAAATGTCTTTTTCTTAGTGATTCTTTTCCTGTAGTTTATATACAAAATTGTCCCCCTTCTCACATCCATTATTCCTTTCACTTTTAACTTATATAACTTTTCAAATGCAAAATTCTAATGTTTTTCTTCTACTCTATTGTAGTAAGACATTATTTTTATAACAGCTTGGGATCCCATATGTGCATCTTATTAAAATATAACAGGTGGTAATGTAATATCCATGTGTATTATAACAAGTAGAATTGATATCAGTTTTAAGTGCCAAAGTGAATAAAGTTTGCTCAGTGAGAAAGTTGTCATGGAGGGGTGTACCCATTTTTTAAAATTCTGGGAGGGAAAGATCAGAGATGTCTTGCCACATAAATGGAGAATTGAGGCAAGGAAATATATGGTTCCATTTTTGGATTACTGTGACTCCTTAAAGGAGTAGAAGTTCATTTTTGTTTCAGAGGTTTTTATCCATGGTCAGGTGCATCTAAGTCAGAAACATCTTGGTAGAAGGTCTGTTGGGGGAAAGCTGCTCAATTCATTATATCTCAGAAGTACAAAACAATGAAAGAACAAGGCAGGAACTGGCTGGGATCGGCTATAGAACACAAAATCATAATCCATGTCCTCCAACTTGGCCTCTGTCTTAGTTATCTTTCCCTTTGCTGAGACAAAATATCTAACACACAAATTTAAAGGAGGAAAAGATTATTTGGCTCACAATTTATAGGTGTTTCAGCCCATATTTCACTGGCTCCAAGGCAGGGTGGCATAGCAGAGGGGAATTGCAGGGAAGAAACACTTCATTGCTGGCAGAAGCCAGAAGCCAACAAGGTGGCAGCAATCAAGTGACAAATGACAAGCACCAACTCTCTTTCTGTCCCTTATATCTTATCCAGGCTACTTACCCTAAAGCAGGTAGCACTTACATGCACAGTGGGGCAGCCTTAATCTTGGCATTGTATCATGAATCAATCCTAGCATCATATTCTTGATCCCAGAAGTATATACTATAGACCCAGCCACCTACAAAATGTCCTACCTATGACTGCATAAGGTCTTGGGGAGACATCTAGATACAAGCCATAACAACCCCAGTTTCTAACAGCCTATTCATCTACTTTTGTCTTTCCCAACCCAGTCACCTCTCCAGGAATCTCTTATTCTAGTCAAGGTGACCATTGAAATGAACAGGCACAGGGAGCAAATTGTGGCAAAGAGATCCAGCCATAGAAAACAGTTCCTCAAGGCAGGAGAACCCAGAACATATTTCATGAACCACAAGTAGACCATATATCTGGAGCAGGGTGAACACTGGAGTAGCATCAGAAAAATGGACAGAGACAAAATGTGGTCAATTCTTACAGGCTTTCACATTGTTGCAAGAACATTGGATTTTATTCTGTTTGGTTGCAGTGATGTAAAAGAGTTCTGACATGATTTAATTCACTTCCTGACATGATTTTTTCTGCCTAAAGATAAAAGAAAATTGGCTAGGATAGAAGAGGGAGGAAAATGAAACCATTGTTGCTGGAAAATAAGTGAGAAATTGTGGTAGTGTGGATCAGGGTGAGAGTACTGGTGGTGGTAGAGAGTGTCAGGTTTCCACTGTGATTTCAAGATGGGACTAACAATTTCCTCTGTCTCATTAATATAAGTTTTAAATGAAATTGATGACGAAGAGTGATTCCAAAATTTTGGCATAAGAAATTAGTTGGATGGAGGTGCTATTAATTGACATTAGTGATAAGTAAGCCAAAATAAATTTTGGAGGGAAATCAAATCTAATGTTGAATATCTGGAGCTGAAAATATCTATTTAATATCCAAGCCATAAATCTTATCATACAGAGGGAATATTTGTGGATATGCCAATTCTATTTCATGCCCATTAAAGTGAAAATCATGATGAGTAAGGATAGAAAATAATGATATGAAAAAATTAAATGAGAAATCAACAGAAAATATTTTCCTGTTAGTCAAGAAAAGCAAATGTTTAAAGAAAAGTGAGTGTTCAACTCCCCCAGGTTATAGTGATAGTTCAAGTGACATAATGACTGCAAATTTCATTATTGATTTTAGGAGTATGGAGATTACTCAAGATCAAATCAAAAGCTAGTGATAACACTCAAAGAAAATACAGTCTGGAAAGTTACAGAACATTATAATGGAACATCTATATTTGCCCTAACTCCTGCTCCTTACTGTAAGGGGACACAACATTCCTTATGACCTTCCTATGACTTTATGTTTATGGAATGTGAATATAAAAATATAAATATTTTATGCCTTCATTGGTGAATGGTTTTTCATAGGAATAGGATTTTTGAAACTATGACATTTTATCATGAGGACTAAAAATATTTTGAAGCCTACAGACAATACTCCAATGTTTTAAAGATTCAATATAACCATTTGGACTGTTTTATAACATCAAGCAACTATGAAAAAGAAGAGCAGCCTTAAATACAAAAATCCTATGAATCCATAACATAGTCTTGATATTACCAGAATTTATTGTGCCTGTCAGTAAAAAACACTTGATTTGACCATACAACCTCTGAAGTGTCATAAATGCTTCCTAGTGTAAGAAATTTAGTGAGACCATGATTTATTTCATAAATATGTTTTATCTATTGCTTCAGTATATTATTGTGAAGGTAGACTTGATATAGGACTATAACAAATCAATACTTTCTTTTGACATTATTGCTTATCAGTCTTAATCTTTGTTAAATCATCATGTAAAATTTTATAAAACTAAAGAGAATGTAAACCGTTAGAGATGAAACATAATTTTAGACATTCAGGTTTCACATAATAAAATATGATGTAATATCTATTTGCAAGCAGTAAGGTATAATATAAAATCAGAAACTAATTAGAAATATAGTATTTTATCAACTACACCTTTTGTCATTTTCAGTTTCTTTTACATCAGAAATGCCTTAAAATTACAGTACCTTAAATATTTAAATGAATGATCTATCCGCTTGGTAAAATTAATATAAAAATAAAAATGATTTGTAAAGGGAAAGGTTTGAAGAGTTTAATAACCTGTATTTAAAATGTAGCAAGACTTTTAGTACTTTCATCAATTTGGTTAATGCAGTCTTCCCAGACATTTCTCAGAGTATGATAATGTGTCCTTAAAAAATGACTTTCAACCTTTAAAATGTTTATGAACGTCATATGATAACAGGTATGTATTTATTGTCTCTAGTTATCCTTGAAACACAGGGAGAATTTTATATCACTATTCAAAAAGTGTGATTTACTTTGTGAGTTAGTTTGATGTTACAGTGTTGAAAACATAGGTTATAGTTTTGAAATTCATAAAGTTTGGATTATCAATAACCAGTTTATGACACTGCAAAACAGCTTTTTAGAATATAATTATCTCAGGTGATTTATCAAAGACTACTTTCTACAATTATATAATTAATTAATATTAGGAGTCTTAAAACATTGTTTACTTTGACTCTGTCTATCAAAACAGTCAGAGAAAAAGATGTAAAAAGATAAAACCATTTAAAAATAAAAATTTATGGGCCGGTGAGATGGCTCAGCAGCGTAAGCGCCTGCCTTGCAAGCGCGAGGGCCTGAGTTCGACTCCCGGATCCCACATACGGAAAAGGGCCCGGTGATATAGCTCAGCAGCACGGGTGCCTGTTGGCGCGCGAGGTCCTGAGGTCGACCCCCCGGTACCCACAAAAAATAAATAAATAAAAAAAATAAAATAAAAATTTATAACTAATTAATATACTTATTCCTAAACGGCATACTTTATTGTAAGTTTAAAAAAAGATGAATAATTGCTTTTAAGTATAAAACCACTATATAAATAATTATTATGGCTTTTTATTTAAGCCACACAATCATGCTTATATTGTTTTTTATGAGTTTAAATGTTTTTACAAAATAAACTCTTCAAAAAATTAAGACAGATAATGTATATTACTACTAAAAATGATCAGGATTGTGAACTTTTATTTAGGTATCAATCTGACTAGATTTGGGCATACTCAGCTGGAAAAGTAGTATTTCTGCCTATGTCTGTAAGAGTATCTTCAGAAGAGATGGCATTAGAATCTGTGGATTGAGTAAGAAAATCTGCTGTTACCCAATGTGGGTAGACATCATGCAATCCACTGAGGGCCCAGATATAAGCTAAAGGTAGAAGAAAGTTTAAATCTTTCTGAAGTTGCAATATTTATCTTCTGCTGCCTTGAAGCATCTCAACACCAGGTCCTCCAACTTTCAGACTCTGGGACTTGCATAAGCAATCCATCTCCACAAGGCATTGGAGTAATAGTTACATCCTCAAGTTCTTCCATTTGGTGGCTTTCATTATTGGACTAAATTATATTATTAACATTCGAGTTCTCCAGCTAGTAGCAGACTTTCATCAGAATGAGACTTCCATGGTAATTCTAAGCCTCTATAAGCATGTGAAAAACATTACTGTAAATAGATCCCCTAATATTCTCAATCTCATTCTCCTCTCTCTTTCTGTATATGTCTCTCTCTGAGTCTCCCTATCTCTCTCTCTCTCTCCCTCCCTCCCTCTCACCTTTCTTTCTTGTTCTTTGTTTTTGTCTCTTTCTCTTCTTACTGGTAAGTCAAGAACATCCTGACTACTACAGTTCAGAAGTATTTCTATATATCATTATCCTTTCATTTGAATTGAAAATAATTATAAGCTTTGACTGGTAATTACAGTCTATAAAATTTACCACTGAATTTCAAATACACATACTCTTTGTAGGGAATCACATGAATAAATTCATAATAACTTTTTTTTTTGTTTCACATTCTTCAATGTTAGCCAGCACAATAACGAACATCATTTGTGGTTGTGTGTGTGTGTGTGTGTGTGTGTGTGTGTGTTTTGGGCATTGAACCAAAAGTTTTTACACTGGGTAATATCCTCACAAATTTTTGAATATTTTTTTTAATTTTGAGACAGGGTCTGGCAAAATTGCTACTTTGGTCATGCTGGGATCAAACTTGCAATCTTCCTTATTCATTCTTCCATACTTCTGGGATTACAAATGTGCACAATCACACAGGGCTGAATCATCCTAATGTTAATGTTTGATTGAATGAATATACAGTAAATTGAAAGCTTAATCCCTGCCCTGGTTTGGGGCTTGTGTTTCTTTTCTGTAGTAAATTGGTCAGAGTAGCCAGGATACCTTAAGTTCATACATGAAAAACTTGTACAGAGGTTTCTCAAATGCTGGAACCATTGACTTTAGTATGTGACCGGAAAAGTTTCAGCCACAAACACAGACTAATGTAACTGTTTGAAATTTTATAACTGTGGAAACCAGATAATAGAACAACTCTAACCCCCTTCAAAAAAAAAGAATAATTTCAAAGATTAGTATCTAAAACAGACAAAGATTTCATACTTGTTGGAATCATAATTGGCTTAGAAAAAGCTTGAGTTCCACTTTTGGATCTGGGGAGACCTGTGCCAAAGGATGGTGAGTTTCTGTTGCTGCCTGTCTTTCTGTGAGTTATATTCACTGGCTGCTCTTATTTCATGCACACACAAAGACCTAGGATACACAAATTTATTTACATTTCCGCAAGTGCAATGGAAAAGTTTAGGAAGGGGAAGAAAGTAATCACAAAATAAATGTGAGTGAATAATTTCATATTTTTAAAAGTAGTACATTTGTGATGACATTTTAGCAAACTAAAAAGATGATTTATCAATATGAAGGAATAATACAAATAATTAACAATATCTTTCATTTAAGTTAATGACTTTAACTCACAATTTGTATAAATTTTTTTTGTGAGTACCAGGGGTTTACCTAAGGACCTCATGTGCCAGCAGGCACCCATACTGTGGAGCAATATCACCGGCCCTTTTTTCATATGTGGGATCCAGGAGTCAAACTTGGGCCCTCACACTTGCCAGGCAGGCACTTATGCTGCTGAACCATCTCACCAGCCCCTGTATAAATATTTTTAATTCAAAATTACACTCTGGCATAGATAATGAATTCATTCTTTTTATTTCACTTTAGCATTTTCTGGGGAATATAATTTTGCACAAAGTTAATTGAAGTTATATCTCTGGTGGAGAAAAATAGGAGAAAAATCCCTCTCATATAAGTGAAAGGAAATTTTGGAGTAACAAGGTATAAATATGAATAAAATGTGCATTAGAAACTGTGCTTGTATTTCAGCAAATGCAATATTTGAGCAATAATTTATATGTCACTTCTTATGAAGACAGGAGAAAATGACCATAGATTTTTTTTATTACTATACTGTCTTTCCTCAAATAGAATTCATGAAACTACTTCAAATAACAGTTCGAGTTTTTTAAAAATGCTTACACAATTCAAAATTGTAATTTAGAAATAAAAATAATTTAAGAATCAAGATTCTATTTTACATTACTATTAAAAATAATATCTCACTTAGGAGAAATTGTTAGAACACAATATTTACATTATAATGGATAGCAATATATTTGTCATTTTTATTGTATATAAAAAATCAATGATTATTTTTGAAATTTTCTGAAAAAGTGATGATTTCGTTATATAATCATTCAGGTGACAATTGCAATGGCTTTTGAAAATTTATACAAAGATTATTATAAGTCAACTATTTATCAAAAATACTAAATATATATACTATATAGAAAGTGGTATATCTTAGGCAAGAACTAACATATAAAAGGATTAAATTATATTACTACTTGTATTCAATTAATTTTCTATACTTATTATTTGTAAAAGCAGTTAACTATTGAGAAACCTACTTATTTTTCTTATACATTAAAAAACCACGTTGTTGTATTTACTCTGTATTTGTTTAAATCTATTATTGCAACAATTAATGAACTTCTTTAGAAATAATCACTACACTTAAAAGCAGAATAAACTTTTCCAAACCACTGCAGTATGAAATCATTTACGCATAAAAGTTTCTCTCAAATAAATGGCATTTTATTTGACCTACATTTTGATCCAAATAAATAAACCAAATATACATTTTCAATTTGCTAAAACTACACATTCTGTTATTTCTGTCTGATAGAACAACTAACATACTAACAGTGTGCAAGAAAAGTTAATCTATCTCAGACTACATGTGATGTCACATTAAAATATATACATTAGTTATTCCTTTTTTTTTTTTGGTACCAGGAATTGATCTCAAATCTTGCACTTCCCAGGCAGGCTTTGTGTCACTGAGATATATACTCAGTCCCTCATTAGTTATTCTTATAAAATGCTACAATATGACATTTTGAGTATAAAATTATGTGAGAAAAAATAATGTAAAAATGCGTATTAGATTGGAGATTTTATTTTGGAATATTACGTACATTCCAAAATTTGAGTGAGCTATTCCTGTGATTTTTGTGTGGTGATGGAGGTTACTCAAGTTAAAGGTATTGGCTATTCTATATATTAATTACACAAAGAATTATTCTGAAACATCTTTGCACATAGAATTCTTGATAGAACATAGATGAAATAATTAACACTGGGGAAAACTTCATTTTCAATTTGATTATCACCATAGACAGAGAGCACCTTGGGTACATGTAGGTAACTCATAAGAGTTAAATAACCTGTGGTCTGTGCACATCCTTGCTAGCATGAGTTTGGAAAGCTAGTCTCTGTATTGACCTACCCTCAAATTTTGGAACCTATTCTCTTAAAAATTATATCTAGAAATGTTATTGCATTGGAATCAGTAAAATATGATATTAAAGCCCACAGAGTATAGGCGATTGCCTTTCTTTTATCTGGTAGTATTTATCCAGTTATCCTCACATGTATTCAAATTTCTTCTTGTCTTTGTCTCTTATGCCTCCTGATGGCTCTGTCCAATGGACAAAAAAATGATACAATGTTACTCAAATTTACTAACTTACACAGAGACTAAGTTTAACTACCTGATAACCCAACATGATTTAAACACTTATATTCCCATCTCCATTAGAGAGAGAAAGAAGAATGTACACAATTTTAAAGGGGAAGTAAACTCTTCTTAAAGAAATTCAGTTGGATTGGTGGATATCAGATATACTGAGGAAGTCTCTTTGACTAGAAGAGCAGAGGATGGTGTATAAATAATTTGCTTTGAAATACTGAATGTGATAGAAATTGAAGAGAGTAATATGTGGCAAATGTCTGTGTTTCACATTTTGTGCAATAAGAATTTAATCTCCAGATAATGTCATGTCAATAGAACACTGAGGCAATTTGGTGCCTCTTGTGGCATATCTGGTCAAATGGATAAGAGACTGTAAAACAGACACTGGCTTTTAAATGGTTATGTAGGGGACAGGAAGAGAGAATAATGTGGAGGTTTCTGTGTACAAAATCTGTATAGGTGTGTTCACAGATTTCAAACTTATTTCCTAGAATATGAGTTTAATTAATGAAAAATCAGGGGAAGAACCAAAAGTAATTATTACTTCTTTGGTGAATGTGGACTACAGGCACTGAGGCAATTAAGATAGATTATCAATTAGATTGGCTTGAGAGTGATCCAGGAAATTAATAAAGCAGAATTCCTTGTGTGTCAGTGTAGGCAATGGTGGTGTGAATTTGAGTGCTGAACCTTGATCTGGCCTCTTCCTCTTTGGTGCTTCTCCCCTGCTCTGCTCCCCTACTACCATGAAGTGAATAGCTTTGCTCCTCTATGCCCTTATACCATGAGTTTCCTGCCTTGGAACCAGTGGATTATGGACTGTAACCTCTGAGACCCTGAACAAAAATAAACCCTTCCTCCATAATAAATTGTAAGTGTCCGGTATTTTGTCCCAACAATGAGAAAACTGACAAATAAATCCCAATAAAAGAACATGGGAGAAATGCTACAAGGACCTTGATTCTGAACATCTTGTATTTTCCTTTAGGTCAAATTACTCATCCTGATGGGCCGGTGAGACGGCTCAGCGGCTTAAGCGCCTGCCTTGCAAGCGCGAAGGCCCGAGTTCGACTCCCGGAACCCACATACGAAAAAGGGGCCGGTGATATCGCTCAGCGGCACGGGTGCCTGTTGGTGCACGAGGTCCTGAGGTCGTCCCCCCGGTACCCACAAAAAAAAAAAAAAAAAAAAAAATTACTCATCCTGAGAAATCACCATTATATTTTGGTGACATCATTCTCTGGCCCAAGATTTTTGTGGAGCAAATTCAGAAACCTGAATTTAATCTAGCAAAGTAAGATGGACATCAAAAAGCAAAAGAGGGTAAAGACAGAAAGAAAAGAAACAACAACAACAAAACATAATATATAGAAACAGAATAGATGAACAGAAATATGAACTTGTTTACAACAGAATAATGGAAAAGTTTAATGAATATTTAGCACTTACAAAGACTAGTATTGTTCAAGAATATTTTGCACACTTAGTTCACTCAATCCTTTTGTCAATTTCATGAGGCAGGTACTTGTAATACATCTATGCAGATGATTAATCTTGTAGAAAAGACATTAGCACATCCAAATGTCATCAAATGACATGTATCTGTAACATCTACAGGTATTGTTTTCATTGATGTTAACCCAACATTTATTGACAGAAGGAGTGAAAGTGGCAGAATTGGTATTTAATGCCAGGTGGTTTTGATAAGAGTGTTTTCCCTCTGTACATGCATTGATAAAGCCTGAAAGCTGTAGCCTATTATTCACTTACTTATCAACCACATTTTTATGCTCAAAGTTCCTACAGCATGTTATTTCTGATTTTCTGTTTTCCACATGCTTTTCTTTTTTATGTCCCAGCTACTACAATCATGATAATGATCTCCAATGACATTTACATTATTTTACCTCATGTAAAGAAATTTTTCTTTATGGCAAAAATAAATCATGACAGTTTCCTAGAATCTGGTATAAAAAAGCTCCAAATATATACATGTATATTTAATCTATAATATATTAATACTGAAGAAAGAAGAAAAATGAGGTAAAAAAGCTTGACTTAAAGATCAACAGAATTTATTTTTGATATTCAGTATTTCATATCACCAAATAGAAGAAAATAAAGCTCTGCATATTTCAAAGATAAAAAAATCTTCAAAATTCAAATTCCTATATCCCAGAGAGATATCAGCATTACTTTCTTATATAAAGGACAATAAGTAAAAAAGCATCTTTTTTAAATTGAAAAATCATTATTGATAAATTAGTATAAATCATAAAGTTATCAGAATTATCTTTTCCATCTTTTTTTGTTTTCTTTTCTGGAGGTAGATTTAAAATTCTGCCATCCATCTGAAATAAGTTTTTGGACTTTTTCTTGTTCAAATATGATCCTTTCACTACTAACACAGTATTTCATGGTATAAACATTAGTGGGAGATAAGATTAAATCATAATCAGTAGTATAATAAAATATGGGGAACACTTTATGAGAGTAAAATTTAGTATTTGAAAAACTAAAAATCTTCCTAGCAAATCTAACAAGAATAATTTTTAGGAGAACCAAGAAAGCTAGATTGTATAATGATCAGTCATATTTATAAGGCATGGATATTGAGGAAATAATATCAAACACTATTATTTTACAACTGCAGGGAAGAAAAGTACTTTACTTTTGTAATTGCTACTATTTTTATTTTTAAAGCATGTATAATAAACAAATAAGTACTTTATCAAAATGAGGATTCACCTCTAAATTTAAGAAATTACTAGTTTAGTTGTAAACCTTTTCAAAATATGATCACTCAGGAAAGCTCAGGAGAGGTTTATTAGCCCATCAGAGTTTCAATACAGGCCAGCTGTCCTTGACTCTTGCAACAAAGAACTCTAAACTGGTTTTTATTGTGAAAACTACTATTGAACCAATCTGAGGGAAAAAAATCATGTGTTGAAAGTCCTACTGTAGGTAGTCAAACAAATGAAAACATAGAGGTAAAATAGCTCTTCTAAAGATTAGCAACACATAAGTAGCCTAGCAAAATACAGTACATTTTAAAGATAACCATAGGGCTTTTTATCATAGCATTGATTTTTTTTCTGAAAAATCATTTTTAAGGAAGTAACATATTCATTTGAATAAATCATGTTATACCTAAATCAGTATCTCAAAATTCATACTTAATATTTCTTGCTACATAATTTGAAAATTAATTACCAGCAATGAAATTCTCTTGAATTTAGTGATTTCTAATACAGATAAAGTTAAAAATGTTGCTCAAGTGTTTCCTAATATGGTGCAATTTCATTGTATAATTATGAGAATACTTAAACCCTTATTAACAAGTATTTACCTAAACTTCTGTAATAAATATGGAAAATAAAATATATTTTTATTGCATAAATATAGAAAAGAAAGATATGAAAAATTTAAATCACTGATATGTGAAATACAGGGTTTGATACTCTTAGAATGAAACAGCCATGTTTTTAAGCTAAAATACATTGCCAGGCAACAAGCATAAACAGTTATGTGGTTCATGGCTTGCCAAGATCTGAAGGCCAAGCACATTTCTAACTCATCAAGGATAAGAGCTGACCTTAAAACTGATTTACAACAAAGTCTTCATTTCTTTACAGGATTTTATGAGCACTTACATAGTTTTTATACCCTATGCAACAAAATGGAAATGGAAGAATTGCCCCTTTAAAAACACTTTTATTGCTTTCAAAACAAAATGCATTTTGATACACATGTAAAGTTTAAAAGGAAGAAAAATACAGACAAAATAGGCTGAAAATGATTGGACTCTATATGTTCAAATGTGTATAATGTGGCATACTAAAATAAATATATGCTAAAAGAACATGTCAATGTTTTAAAGGTGGGCTTGGATTTAGCAATATCACATTTTTCTGAATATTGGAGATTAATTTCTTGTTTGTGAAGGAAAGATTATCTTATGAAATAGTACATCATCCTAGTCTGCTTGGGCTATTACAAAAAACACCTCAGACTGTTTGCTTCCAAAAAAACTAGAAACATATTTCTCACATTTCTAAAAGTTTAAAAACTGAGACAAGGTGCTGGAGCATTCACATTCTGGATATGGCCTACTTTTGGCTCATAGTTGGTTATCTTCTTATTATGTCTTCAATAGGTGGACTAAGTAAGGCATGTTTCTGGAATTTCTTTTATAAGGACAAATCCCTTGCATGATGGCTTCATTTTTGTGACTTAATCTCCTCCCCCAAACCCCTATCCCCTCTCAAAAACACCTTGAATTTGAGGTTACTGAATAAAGTTCTGGTGAGGGCACTAACTCTCAATCTGTGACACATATATTGCAAACAAAAGTAAGAAGCAGGCAAGATGTCTTTCTTCAGTTTTTTCAAAGTAATGGAAGAGATTTTTATTGAAGATTTACTCACTGATCTTAAAAATCTATTTAAAAGTCAACTCTGTTGTATGAACAGTTTTTAAAAATTACATAATTTTAATAGCAGAACTACAAAAATACATCAATTACATATGATAAGGTATTGCTACAAAATAAAGATAAATTTGATGGGTATTATATTTGTATTATATATATATCAGTAAAATTGTAATATGCATGTAATAGACAAAGGATAAGGACATGTTTTGAATTATTACTAATAAGTTAAATAAAACTATGATATGTTTATCAAGGTGTGCATTGGGAAATATTTGGTTTAAGAGACTTATTTTGAAAATTGATGCTCCAAAGAAATTGTCTGCTAGATTTTTATATACAAAAGGATAATGAATGAGTTGGGCAATAGTTAATCTGGACTATTTCACAGGATTGCCAGATTCATAGCAGGTTATAAAGCACACTTCCACATGTGTCTGAAAGGGAATTTCCAGATATGACTGGCATTTAGTCAAGGAAATGGAAGGGTAGAGCAAGACAGCTCTGACTTTGAGTTGCGCTACCCAATAGGATGTCAGCCCCAATAGAAAGCAAAGGAGAAGGAAGAACTGCTAGCTCAACTCTGCTAGAGTGTATATATTGCTGCTGTTGCCACCTGTGAATATCAAACTTCATCTTCTGTGGTGTTTTTAACATGGATTTATACCAGCAGAATTCTAAGGAGCTTCCAGGCTGTCAGTCTCAGATTGACACCACAATTTTTGTTCCCTCGTTCTGAGCTTTATAACATATTTTTAAAAAATCTCTTGTTTTTAATGTATGGTATAAACTTTCATGAAGCTCAGAAGTGTGATATTATATTTGAAAGTTCAGTAAGATTTTTTAAAGGACAAAATATCAAACAAAAACAAACACAGGTAGTCAAGGACATCTGAAGACATAGATGTAATGATAACTGGATAATGGTGATATAACCTGAAAGAGGACTGATCTGATGCTATAATGGATTAACCATTCCTTCTTATAAAGTGTGAAATTTTAAGCAATACTTTCCACTCAGTTTTTATTTCTATCAAGAAGTTAGATATAAATTTCTAAAGTAAAATATACATTGTCTTTATTTTGGCTTTTAAAAATTATTTTAATATTTTAAAAATTAGGCATTTAAATATTTTATCCTTTCTAAGATTAGAAATGATTCTAAAAAAATAAGAGCTCAAATGAAGTTATCTTAATGAATAAACTTTATCAATGAATAAACATAGAAGGACACAAACAAGTTTAACAGATATGCTATTATTAACTACCTCACATGTGTCTACTGTGTCCTTTATTAAAATCTATCTTCACTATGATTTTCCTAACAAGAGCTTTATGAATTTTCTCCACCATGTTAACAATATTTTTTTTCCAGGCCAATATTTGGTGTTGCCACTAGTTTTTATTTCACTCATTTTGGTAGTGAAATCACATTGTTTTTTAATTTAATTTTGTATTGCAGGAATATGTTTGTGATACATAATACATTCATTTTGAAATTGATATATCATTTTGGAATTTGATTATTTTTCTCCTTCTTCCTCACCCATTCACCCTTTTCCCCTCTTCCTCATTTCCCTTGCTATCTACACAAAGTCTATCTCCCTATTTCCTATTATTTCCTTTCATTTTGTTCTTTAAATAATTTATTTTTGATTTTATCATATAAGGGAAAACATGGGATGGTTTAACTTCTATGTCCAGCTTATTTCCATAACATTATGATCAAATGATCCATCCATTTTCCCACACATGACTCACATTTATCTTTTCTTTCTGAATGGTAGTCAATTGTGCATAGACACTAAAATTTCTTTACTCTTTTATCTATTGGCAGATATATAGGCTACTTCCAAGATTCAGCTATTGTGTGTTTTTCTGTTATAAACACAAATATGCATGCATGTATCACTGTAATGTGATGAAGTTAACTCAGAATCATTCAGAAGAGGTATAGTTGGGTCACATGGAATTTTTATTTTGTATTTCTTTGAGGAATCTTCATTCAGATTTCCACAGTAGTTGTATTAGTTTACATTATTACCAAGAATATTGAAGGACTTCCTTTTCTCCACAGACTCATCAGCATTTGTATTTTGTTTGTTTGTTTGTTTGTTTGAGTTTTTGATGATAGTCCTTGTTACTGGAGTTAGATGGGATGTCAGCATTGTTTTGATATACATTTCTTTAAAGGCAAAATATTCCAAATGATTGTTCACTTATTGCCAATTGCACTGCTTCTCAGGAGTGTGTACTCATTGCAATTGCCAATTTTAGATAAGGTCTTTAACATTAAGACTTTACTTATTTTTAGTTATTTATATAATCTACATTTTAGTCCTTTGTCTAAGGAATTGCTAGCATTTTTTTCCCATTCCCTAGTATGCCTCCTTATTTTTTTGGTTATTGCCTTTGATCTGCAGAAACATTTTTAATTTGATATAATACAATTTGTTTACTTTTTGGTATAATTCCTTGTGCAACTGAAGTTCTGCCTTGAACTTGTAGTGACTCTTCTGGCTCAAACTTCCAAGTGCTGGGATTACAGGTGAGCACCACCATGCCTGGCTCCAAATGTAGTTTATACTTTCAGAATATTCTCCTTGATTCTTTGATCCTTTGTATTATTTTAGTCTCAATTCTATTAATTTCACATCAGATTTTTATAACTTCCATTCACCTATCATTTCTTGATTTGGGATGCTACATTTGTCAGACCTTGAAATACATTATTAGGTTATATTTTTTGAGATGACATTATTGTTTATTTTAGACTTTCATATCTATGAACTCCCTTCTTAAAACTGTTTTAATTATTTTCATGGAGTTATTGTATATTGTATCGTTATCATCATTTTATTCTGGGAACATTTTTAATTTCTTCCCTGAGGTTTTCTTTGGCTCAATGAATATTCACATGTATTAATCTCAATATGTTCAAGTAGTTTATGCAATTTTTTGCTATTGAATTTCAATTTCACTTCATTGTGATATGAGGGTATGAGATTATTTTAATTGTTTTAGATATTTTTAGATATTTTAATTCTTTTTTACATTTTTAAGCATGCTTTTTGACCTGAAATATGGTCTATTCTGGCAAAAGTTCTGTGTGTTGATAAAAAAAGTGTATCCTGCTGTTGTTATAATAACACTGTAGATTTATGTTAAATTCATTTGTTCAATATTGTGGGTCAAATATGGCATTTTCATGTTGATTTTTCCTCTGATCAAGTATTGAATTCCTCCAGTATAACTATATAATTGCCTATCACTCCTATTATGTCCAGTATTAATTGTTTTGTGAAATTGGATGCACTGATGTTCAATACATATATCCTTACTGTTGTTAGCACTTTCTGTTCAATTGCTTCTTTTTATTGTGTATATTGAGCCACATTTTCTCTTTGATTAGTTTTGGCTTGAAGTCTATATTGAAAAATACATAGGTATTCATTGCTGTATTGGTGTTCATAAATTTCTTTAAATACTCATTAATTATAGAAAATATTTCATCAATTTTTCAGGACAATTTTGCAGATATAGTAATTTGGCCTGGAAACTTGCTTTTAGGGCTTGCAAAATGTTGCTTCTTGTGGTATTGACCTTGAAGGTTTATGTTGAGAAACATAATATGCTGATTGGTTTGCCTTAATAAATTAATTGCTGTTATCAATATTGTTTTTGCAGGATTTCTGAGATTTTGACTATGATGTGTCATGGAGAGATTCTTTCCTGGTCCTGGTTATTAGGGGTTCCATATCCCTAGTTTAACTGAAAATTGAATTATTTCCCCAGCATTGAACATTTTGTGGTAGGAATTCTGTTTTGTTAATGAATGTTTTATAATTTTGTATTCATATGCACTTTCTCTTATCGCTATACTTCTTAGGTTGTTTAGATTCTTTCTTGTTATCTAGCATATTTGAGATCCTTCTTGCCTGGTGTCTTGTTGGTTTCTAGGTATTGTGAGCATATGATCTACGACATCAACCTCCTCTAGTTCTGACTGTATCCTCTCTGACTGGTGCTACAGTTTGCTGTCAATTTCATTTGAATATTTTATATCAAAGATTTATGTTTGATTTATTTTCATGATATCTAATTCTTTTCAAAAGTGGTCATTTATATCTTCCCTTGTTTTTTAAATATTCTATCACCTCTTTTTGTGGCTTCTTTCTCATTAAATGTTTTATAAATTAAATGTCTTTTGTGCTCATTTACATTCTCTTTAATCTCACTGAACATCTTACATATTTGTTTCTACATTATTTTACTCAAATATTTCAACTGGTTAGCTTTGGTGTTTTTTGCCTGAAACTTCCTCCACTTCAGGACCCAAGAGATGAACTTTTTTTGGATGCAAGTTTTTTTGGAAGCACTTAATGTGTTGTTTTCTCATGGTTCTATTGTTTCATGCTAAGCATTGAAGATCAGTTAGGGTAGACAAACTCTGTCACTACTGTGTAGATATTTTTGTTAGAGTATATCTCTTTGTGACATGACCTTGGTTTTGCTTATGTTTTGATGTTCATGCACCTATTGAAAATATTCAGTGTTAGAGGGTTAGCCACAGTCACTGTGGTGCAAGGAGAGAACAACTTCCAGTTATGTCAGCACCTACAAAACTAACCACATATTAACCATGTAATATAAAACTCTTTTAGCAACCTCACACTTTTTCAGGAACACAAGATGATGAATGGATAAATAAAAGAAAAAGCAGTAAAACCTTAGATTGGAATTAAATTGTTCTGTGATAAGCAAGCATTTGTAATAACTTTTAATTTGACAAAAAAGTGACACCTTGCAATATGAGTAGTATGTGAGGCCAAAGTCACATGATCAAAACTGAGCTAACAGTTCTTCTCTCCCTGTCCCCTTCCCTCACTGTGGGATGGAGGGTGATCATCTCTCAATAGCAAGATGTTGTAGAGGAGATTTTTCTTCAGAGAAGGAGGAGAAAAATGCTGAGGAATCTTTCACTTCAAATGAGATTAAGGAGATGTGTAAGATGTGGGAAGCAGTGCAAAATTTTGTAGAAAAATCCCAGCCAAATAAATCTGTAGTAGTGTGTGTTTAATCAGTTTAACAATGCTGCAATGTCACATTTAAGTGAAATCCTCAAAAGGAGGCAAATGCAAGGGTCATTGAGCAAGTACTCTTTAAAGTTGCAAAAATAGGGGCCGGTGAGATGGCTCAGCGGTTTAAGCGCCTGCTTTGCAAGCGCGAGGGCCCGAGTTCGACTCCCGGAACCCACATACAAAAAAGGGGCCAGTGATATCGCTCAGCGACACGGGCGCCTGCTGGCGCGCGAGGTCCTGAGGTCGACCCCCCGGTACCCACAAAAAAAAAAAAAAAGTTGCAAAAATAGAAAAAGATAATATTGAGCCAATAGCAGTGATTCTATTAGTGACAGCGAAAGTTGTCCTACACAATGACTCTCTTCTCTCCTGTCTCCCTCACACCAGCTAGGTTTTCAAAGGTGAGCACAGGTTAATATATTTTATTTATATTTTATATTTTCTTTATTATTTTGTTTTATATTAAAATATAATCATTTTTATTAATATATTTGTATTGTGGAATGAATAATCTGAGTTTCAATTATTTTCTATATGTAAAATCACTCTGATACACAAGTCCTTTAGATTATGAGCATGTTTCCTGAATGAATTATGCATGGCAACAAAGTTTTTATTATATATAAAGAATTAATTTTCTATTATAATATTGTGGAGAAAATTAATGATAATTTTATATCAAAAAGATATACATGAAATAATACAGGCCACCAATTTCCATTAACATATATCTAGGGTACATTGTCAATAAGTTCATACAGTTTGAAATTTTGGCAGTGACACATCCTTGCAGTGAATGGTGACAGCAGGGAATAAGAAAGATTTTGATGGGTTGATAATGCCCTATTCACTATAGTCAACATTTTCAAATCCAGTTTTTGTTGACATGACTCTATTTGAAAATATCAATAAAGATTCAGTCAGCATAATTATTTGATATACTGTCATATTCCTCTGGAATCATTAGGTTAAAGCCACATAAATACCAATAAATTCTTATTGTAAAAATGTCACAATAAGCTAAAATATTTTCCTTTTAAAGTCTTTAAATATTAGATACAGAAATACTTTAATTCAGGTATAGGAACACTGATACTCCCAAGGATAATTGTTTTACACACTTTTTGTTGAAACAAGGATGTACTTTCATTACCAGTAAAAAGTAAACCTAGAGTGATAGTTCTGGGATCTACTATGTTTTATATGGATAGTGTAGTATCTATATTTTACATTGGATTTGTAATACTTTTCCCTATTTTTAATATCAATTGTATTCCATATGTTGTTGAAATTCATTATTAAAACAATTATCTTTACTTGTATATTTCCACTCAATTAGCTTTGATATAATGAAGAAAAATAAATGACTTTTTTTGTTTTTAGGGTGAAGTCTTTTACAATATTCACATCAAAACAAGTAATGTTCTTTAAGAGGCTGTGAAATTATTTGAATATTCATAAGTATGCAAAAATAGAGCATTTATAAGACTTAGTTCCAGTAAGGAGAGGGAAAACATTTCTCTGTAGCATATGTTACATGCAATTTTAATAAGTAATATTTTAGGAGAAAAATTATATAAAATCAAAATTCAAAATAGGGGCAAGAAGAATTTTCCACTGGGAATACTTAAAACTAAATATAATGTTGCACAATATTGTTAAAAAATTTTAGTGTTTACTAAGAAATAAGTCTACAACCAAATGCATCATTTAGCAGAGTACAAGAGCAAAGTCCAATAGCATAGCTGGATACAAAGTCAATGTTCAAAAATCAATAGCATTTCTGTACACATACAACAAACTCACTTAAAGAGAAATAAGGGAAACCAATTCACAATAGCAGCCAAAGAAATGAAATACTTAGGGGTCCATCTAAAAAAGGAAATAAAAAATCTATACATTGAAAATTATAGCTGTCTGAAAAAATTGATAAAAAAGATATCCAAAAATGGAAAGAAGTCATGGATATAGCTCAGTGGCACAGTGCCTGCCTGGCAATGTAAGGTCCTGAGTTTGGCTCCTAGTACAAAAAATGTAAACCCCCCCAAAAAGAAAATGGAATGTTATCCCTTGCTCATGGATAGGAAGAACCAACAATGTGAAAAATGGCCATACTCTCAAAATTGTTATACAGATTTAATGCAGTCCTGATCAAAATAACATTAACATACGTCTCAGATCTAGAGAAAATATTCCTGAAATTCATTCTGAATGACAAGAGCTTTTTTTTTTGAAACAGGATCTAGCTAAATTGCTCAACATCTTCAACTTGCCATCATTCTGTCTCAACTTTGTGAGTTGCTGAGACTATAGAAATGAGACAACACAAGTTACAAGGTAGAAAATTGAAAAAAAAAATTAGAGATATATTTCAAATAAAAATATGCACTAACATATGAATGCTTTACAATAATTAATTTAATTCTCAATGAGTTATAATATTATTTTTCCTTTTATGCATATGAATGAACAGAGGCTTAAAGAAGTTAAAGAATTTTCCTGTGTACCATATCACCTAAAACTAGTTAGCATTATATTTTACCAATAGTGTTCTTCAAGTGTAGGGGATTTGATTTCAGGATAATTTGCTTAATGTCTTTTTCATCATGCTTCCCAGGCTCCATGGAATGGTTGCCTAAAAAAAGAACAAAAATTTAAATGCCACTACTATATACATAGAATGAAATTTAAGAATATAGAAGGCATAAGAAAATTCTAAAATTTCATAAATAAAGATTAGAAACTATTCTGAGAATACATTAATAGCGGATTAGTTGACTGCAATATTTAAATGTAAGAAGACAATTGTGGTACACAAGGGGACAGGAAAAATATTGGCATTAAAGCTTCATATTTCCTCAAATTTTATTTAAGTAACTAATAAAAACACAATCAGATATACAAATTATCTCACTTTCTTTTTTTATTTTTTTTATTTTTTATTTTTTTTGGTGGGTACCGTGGGGTCGACCTCAGGACCTTGTGCGCCAACAGGTACCCATGCCGCTGAGTGATATCACCGGCCCCTTTTTCGTATGTGGGTTCCGGGAGTCGAACTCGGGCTGTCGCACTTGCAAGGCAGGCGCTTACGCCGCTGAGCCATCTCACCAGCCGCCATCACTTTCTTTTTTTAATCAGGTTTTGTTTTTGCTTTTTGAGGCAGGGTTTGCTCTGCAGTTCAGGCTGGCCTTGTACTCATTTTGTAACTCAGGCTGGCTTTTAACTAGCACCAATTCTCTTGCCTCAGCCTCCCAAGTGCTGGGATTACAGGTGTCTGCAACCACACATTACCCAAATTATCTCACTTTCCCCCACAAAATATATGTTGACTGTATTTTGAAGGAAATATCAAGAAAATACGTGAAGTCATACAGTGAGAGTGATCAAATATCTTGATATTTAATGGTTTTTATTAAAAAATTCAATATTTTCAAACAAAGTTTATGTACTGTTTTTCAGTCTCATTGTGTTTTGCAAAAAATAACTAAAATTTAAAGTACACCTTTTGACTATGTAAGCCATCGATAGGTATGAATTATCATAAGTGGTTGTCTAGCAATGGAAACTCACACAAAAACATAAAATGCAAATGCATGACTGTTAGTCCTACAGAGAAATTGTGGGCCTGATACCTGCAAAACGAAAAGGAGAATAGAGAACTAATGCAAAGTATTTTACAAATTAAAAACATAAGTTCAAAAACATTTTACAAATTAAAGATATAAGGGCTGTTAATGAAATTTAGTGGCAGAGTATCTGTCTGGCATATGTAAGGTCCTGGATTTGCTCTCTAAAATTACAAACAGAGAAACAGATAAAGAGAAAATATGAATAATATGATTAAAAAATCTTAACAATGATATGTGGAGTAAAAATGTTAAATACACAAATTAAAATCAAAAATCTTTTGTTAATTTGATAAAATGACATTCATTTGTATATTTTCCAAATTTGACGATAAAGACAATTTAAATATACACACACATAAATGTCTTATATACACAAAAATAGTTGGGAAATGGCTATGATATGGCAGGAAAGACAAAATATTTTAATGGCCAAAGTGTGGCATATATGCATTATATCCCGGTAAAATTGACAGTGCAAAACAATGTATATACATTAAAAACATTTATAATCCTAACAAACTTATAAAGTACATTAAACTATACACAAAAAACAAAGGGAAAGTTAGACTTATCAACAGTGATAGGCGTTAGGATATGTCACACTTTAACAGAAAGAATGGAAGAAGTAGTAAAATAATTAGCAGATGAACAAATCAAAGATTTAAACAACACAAATTTATCTCCATACATATTTACAAAATTTGTACTATGAGATCATGATATAAAAGAATAAATAAATAATGTATTAGGTTTTAAGAAAGGTTTTAAAAATCAGTGGAATTTAGTCTATATTCTCTGGGTAAAGTGTGAACTCTTTGGAAGTACCTTACAATGGATAAAAGCAATGAATGCAACATGAAATGTATGAAATAAGTTTTGGGACCCAATATACATAACAGAAAAATACAAACTAATTTTTTATAAAAGCAGAAACCAAGTCCAGAGCTGCTAAAAGTGTAAAGCAAAATTCACAAAAGGAATTAATTAGAAATTAGAAAGTTTGGAACTGTAATATTTTTCATCATGATCTTTGATTACAAAATATCTTAACATTTATTAATTTTAGAAAAAATGAATAAATAAAAAGAATATTTTCATATACATTATGAAGGGTCATCAATATTCATATTCCAAAAAATTTGCTAAGATGTAATAAATTTTGTAATAAATATAATTGTGATATGCATTTGAATTTCAAAAGCACATCATTTATTTTTATAAATTGGCTGAATTTGTAGATGTATTTGAATTGCAGATTAAAAAAGACAAAATGATAATATAACTTTTGCCAAATAAAATGAATATTTATTTTCATTAATTTTTAAAATATCTCTATTATTTTATATTTGATATTTAGCCAGCTTGATGTTATGGTTGATTGATTGTTTCAACTTGAGAAGTTTAGAAGCTTAATTAAGTTGGTTAAGCAATTCTCCATAATATGGTATAGTGGACATGCCCTAGGGTGGCTCATATGCCTGGATGGTATAAAGGGGAAATGAGGAATGAGGGCTCACTTCTGTTCTTGTGTGGAGCTCCAGTCTTTGCCTTCAGCTTGGATATCATCTCTTGCCTTCTAGCACAGCCTGGCTTATGCCTCATATCCTTTAGCCTTCCAGTGTAGACTCTTCAGCACTCTGGCCCATTGGCCTCTTGATATGGATTTGCATGGGATACTTCAGTGAACTCCAGACCTTGTACTTAATCCTTCCATCTCCAATGTGTGGACACCCTCTGCATACTTCCCTATCCAACTCTGTGGCTGACCATCATAAGCCAATATTGTAAGTTTTTACACATTTGAATATCTTGTGTTACATCTGTTTCTCTAGTAAAACCCTGCCTGATACACTTGGCAATAACTTTTCAATTGTATTCATGAATTTAGTTGTATTTCAAAGAAAAATGCTGCTTACACTTTTAATTACACTAGCTCTTACATTGTGATTCTTTCATGTGGGTTTCTCTTTATGCTTTCTATACACACACCCCTCAGAAATCCTCTCTGAAATATAAGAATTCTCTGCCAATTGACTCCATAGTCTGCTAAGCAAGAGAAATTAAGGAATAATATTTCATTTTATATTTATTAAAAATCTAGTGTAGAAAAACAGAATATTCAGGATAGCAAACTCATTTATGATTTATTTATATTTCTGAAGCTTATCTTGCCTTATTTGAAGAATACATTTGTGTTATAATTTTTCAATGTTTTGTTGTGTTCAAATCATCCCTCAAATCAGATCACTTTCATTTTCTGAAATTTTATGTCTTCAGGAAATGATATGTTTTTTATGAAGCTCTTCAGCCAGTATCTACTACATGTGTTCCACACATTAAAATTTCTTGTTTTTCCTTCTTAAATTAAATTTCCATAGTATATCTCTATGGACAGTTGATAGCTAAATATTGGAATAAATAAATAATCCAAGCATTAAATAAAATAAATTTGTAAAGTTCACATTGTTATATGTTTTGAATAATTACTTTAAAAAATTGGAAATATTGGAAACAGATGAAAATAAATGTGAATAATTCTATAACACATTGTTTTTCATATATTATATACCCATGCTTTCTTGTATCAATGTAGTTAAACTTAACATAGTTTGCATAATCACAATTTAAGGAAGTATTTGTATATTCTAACAACCTTAAATTTCGGAAAAAGATCATTCAAGAGTTGTATTGAATCTAATTTTTACTTATAAGGTTCTAGAAGATATTTATAAAATAAAATCCAATCAGTTCATTTACCTGACATAATTTATTACATTCTATTGTAAAACTTCCTGTTAGATATGGTAGAATATATTCACCAGTGACTTTACAGAATGCACAGACAATAAAGTCTGCAATTGTAGTATAATAAAAATGCAGTATACATACAAGAAAGGCAAATTTTCAAGAAGCAGCTAAAGGAAGTAGTCTGTTAGTGAACATTATATTTGGATCTTGAAACCATAATATCTAGTGAAATAAGTCAGACACAGAATATTAAATGCCACATGGCTTCTCTTTTATGAGAAAACCAAAATATACATAAATTAAAGAGTAAAATAAAGGAGTGATGGTAGGAAAATGAGACAGACATTCTGGACATAGCAAAGGGATCGTGGGAAGGAGGAAGTATGTGTAGGTGAGTGCAAAGGAGATTGAAAGTGATCAAAATATGATTTATCAATGTTCTAATTCTCCAAAATGTGTGTAAATAAGTATCAAAATAAAGCCAATAAAAACAAAATCCTGATGTCAAAATGCATAATTTCATTTAGTTCAGAATAACAAAATCAGACCTTTTGAAAGAGGAGAGTAAGGAACCTAAGCATTTTAAGGAATAATAACTTATACACACTTACTAACATGTCGTTCCTAATCTTAACCATAATACAGGTTATGCATAACCATTTAGCAGATTTTTTCACATTCTGAATACACTAATTTGTTAAGTATACTTGAGTCAATTGTATAATATTTAGATACTATAAAGATTCCACTTGGCAAAATATTATGTAGATATATGCTGTTTAATCAATATCATTTTCATTTTTCATGATTCCTTATACTTACCCTCGTATGTTCATGTAATAAATATATGGAACTATACTTTTGCTATTTTATTTTATGTTACTGTATTTTATTTTATTTTGGTTGTACCAAGTATTGAACCCAGGGTCTTCACACTGAGCTATACCTCCAACTGTTTTTAATTTTCTTTCTTTTATTTTGTGAAAGAGTCTGCCAAAATTGCTAAATTTTCCATGCTGGGATCAAACTTGAGATCCTCCTGCCTCAGCCTCCCTGGGTGCTGGGACTATAAATATGCACAAAACCCCTGCCTTTATTTTTGTGTTTTTTTTTTAAATTACTTTTGTGTGTGTGTACTGGGAGACAACCTCAGGACCTCACGCTGGCCAGCAGGTGCTTGTGCTGCTGAGCAATATCACTGGGACTTTTTTACATTTATTTGAGTTCTGGGAGTCAATCTCAGGACCTCACACTTGCCAGGCAGGTGCTTATGCCACTAAGCTATCTTACCAGCCCTATTTTTGCTTTTATAACAGTTTTTCTAATGATTAAATCAAAGTATTTTCTTACTCTTGTATTTAAATGCACTTATGCAAATGAACATGATAGATTATATTTTACCATGTATTTTTTTCTATAAAGATGAGATTTTATTAGTTGATTTTGTCTTTTAATTTTTATTGTCACTATCCAAAATAGTCTAAAAATGAATGCTACAGTATCAAAGATAGACTTTTGTATCATTTTTATTCCTAAAAATACAACTATGTGAATATTTTAGGAATCTTTGGCACAAACATAATGTATTAAAATTGTTGTTTTCTATCAAAAACTCTGTCATCTAGAAACATGTTTTAATGCAAATGGTCTGATATTTTAAATAGATATTACTATATGTTGACTGATAACATCATCAGGATAAGCTTGGTTATACTGTATTAACACAACACCAAACATCTTTCTGACTAAACAGAAGAAAACTTATTTTACACTAAAGAAAATTTCCCCAAAGAATGCAAAATGCTCTATATAATCTGTTCTCTATGTAGTGACTCAGCCATGCTTCTTAATCTTGTGATGTATTAATTTCAACAGATGCTTCTAAGCACAATGTCAAAGGAAGTAACAGAATGTTTTGCACCATGAACTGATTTAATCTAGAAGTGGAAATTGTATTTATTTCTACTCTAAGATTATTGCTCAAAATTATTTTTGAAAACTAACTTTACAAGGGTTGCGAAAGTGTGATTTTCCCAGAGAGAAAAGACATACACTTTTCTTGTACTAGATAAAACTAACACAGAAGGGATGACAAGACAGACTGTAGAGATTTTAATAAAGTTAAAATAAGGATACAAAGTGTATTCTACATATCTTCTCTCTTCTTTTTAAATATAAAAATATTTGAAACATGATCTAGATTTTTCATAGTACATTTATTGTACATTAAATTTTACATTTGCCTCTGCATAGCAAACTCTGTTAATTGATCTCCTATTTCTTTGGAAAAACCACCAGAGGCCTCCATGCTTCCAAAGGTAATAAGTCTAGTGTGGCTATGAATTACATCAAGGAAACTGTCCCATGCAATCATAAAATAACCAAGAAGGTAGAAACATAAAGTGAAGAATTTATTCCAATCAATTCAATTTAAAAGACTTTAATGTCTGAAACAAACATCCAATAGTACTGCCTACTTTTAGGTTTCTTGTTATTTTATATAAGCATCTACTGAAAAAGCCATTTCATCTGTGTTTTTTGATATTGTACAGATAAGAATATCTTAAATAATAGCACATTCTAGGTTTTTCTAAGTCTTTTGTACTACAATAGGATAATTTTTACTCCCTTTTATTTACTTCCCTTCTCTCCACCCCATGTAATGTATGATTTAGAAGAAACACATAATGTAAGAAAATAATGAACTAAGCGAATGTCTAAAATCAATTTATCAGGGCCGATGAGATGGCTCAGTGGTGTAAGTGTCTGCCTGGCAAGCACGAGGGACTGAGTTTGACTCCTGGAACCCACATAGGAATAAAAGGGCCAGTGATATTGCTCCAGCGGCATGGGCAGCTGCTGGCACATGAGGTCCTGAGATCGACCCCCAGTACCCACAAAAAATAAATAAATAAAATCCATTTATCAGAGACATTCTTTAATAGATTTAAATGGATTACTTTAGATTTAAATCATATATATATTCCAATACATATATATGATTGTTAAATACTTGAATGTGAAATTTCCAGCACTTCCTCAACTAAGTTCTTGCTATAAAGAATATATCATTGTGCTATTTTAGAAACATAAATATACACACCAATATTAAGATAACCAAAGTCCCATTAGAGTGCAGGTATAGGAGAAGTGAAATACTGATTTATCTTCACATTACTTACTCTTGCTCTTTATGTTTACATAGAAACAAATTACACAGAATAAAACTTCATCCAAATTTTTTTGTTTAATGTTGTTTTTGTAATATACAATCTTGCAAATTATTTCATGTGTACTGTAAGTGCACCAAGGTATTTTTGATATTTATAATTATTTTTTGGAAACAATTATGTTTAGGTTACACCACATTTTTGTAAACACAATCTCTAACATTTCATTTTATTTTGATCTCCCTAAAATTCACTTGTTAGTGAAAGTGTTAACTGTTCATTTTAATTTAACATACATAAAAATATAAAATATTAACACATTAAAGTACAAATAGCCATATATCAAATACGTATAGCACTAGAGATTTTTTTGTGTGTGTGGGTACCGGGGGGTCGACCTCAGGACCTCGCGTGCCAGCAGGCGCCCGTGCCGCTGAGCGATATCACCGGCCCCTTTTTTGTATGTGGGATCCGGGAGTCGAACTCGGGCCCTCGCGCTTGCAAGGCAGGCGCTTAATCCGCTGAGCCATCTCACCGGCCCGAGATTTTACATTCTAGTGCATCAAATTATTATATGATACCCATAACCATTATACTTTGAATGACATTTTTGCATTGTCTTTTCATTTATGGATTCACACCTTGGCTGAATGTAAGGCTATCTGTATTTATTTGTAACCAATAAAATATCTGAGTATATAAAATTATTTAGAGTATCTTTTATGTTATGATAAAAATTCTTCACTAATATTCTTAGTCATGAATAAAGGATTGTTTTACTCAGCAAATTTTACTTTCATGTGAAGCCTTATTGAATACGTAGTGAACTGAAGACTAAGTTAAATAACTCACTGTCAGGCAACAGATGTTAAAAAAGATTAGGCACCAGTAGTTGAATACACTTTTACTAAAACACACACATAAAACTCTTAATGATTCAGTGTTTGTGCTCTTTTTAAGATTCATATTCTTCCAGTACAACTGATATTAAACAAAAAGACCTTAAATTAATAACCTAAAATGAAAGAAATAATTTCAAATCACAAAGAACATTTTATGTGCATATTCTTTTCTAGAGTAGGATAAACTATTTTGAATTATTCTTCCTTTTCCTATTGCTGTGATGATCATTGCATGTGATAGGTTATAAAGTAGTTTTCTAAAGCTAATGATGTCATTACTGCCATTAATCTCAACTTTAAATTCCCTAACTTTAGATTCTTTTACTCTTACCCTTTTATTCTGTGACCAAAAACTTTATCAGTTACCATGCAGGCAGTCAATTAATACTAATTTAATTGTATAATGGAAATTCATTTAATGCTTCTAAATGTTCTGTGATTGAAGAAACTATATCCAAAATATATTTGTATTAATATTGTTAATATATTAATAATATTGTTATACATTAATATTATTCAAATATATATCAATTCATGTATATTTGTATCTATTCATTCATGGTTATCTAGTTTTTGAACACAGATATATTTTCCAGATACTCTACTGAAGTTTTCTGTGGATAGTCACATATCCATGGTTATTCTTTCTAATATAAAAAAGGGCATGGAACAAGAAGTTACAGTTTTCTCTATTTCTATGTTCCCAATCTTTTCAACTGTACAGTGGACCCATGAAATTCACAGGGATTACATTTCTAGATCTCATGCAAATTTTGAAAATTTGAATTACTGATATGGTCAGAAAAATGCCTACAAATGGCTAATTTTATAGTTTCAACCCAAAATATGCTATGTAATTTAATAAAATGCTGGATTAATAAAACCTTAGAAGGTGCAGGGCATTTTTGTGGCATCTTACGGATCTTAGGACTTTACGAATAACAAAAACCGAGGACACTCAAGATAGCTACCCAGGGCACAGCAACTTATTATGATGTGGGAATGCTGGTGCATCTGCCAGAAATGGGTTACAGGGCAGCAGCCAATCAGCAGCAAGAACTGAATAATGCTCTCAGATCTACTACATGCAAGCTTCTTGCCAAAAATAATTTCAGGTGATATTTGTGGTTTCCATGAAACTCAGGGGGCTCCCATAAACTGTATTTCTAAGGAAAAAATCCACGAACACCTGAGGCCACAAACTCTGAACAGCAACTTCATGGGGGTATAGTATATGTAATTAATAACATAATTCATTACCTACACCCTAACTGCTAGTGGGTTTAATCCATAGATATGTCAAAATGTGAAAAATTTACATATATTTTAGGTAAAGAAATTAGTAAAATGTCTTTCATGTATATTCACACCATTTTATCAAGTATACATTTTCTATTTCTACTTTGCTACAGCAGTTAGCGTCAGATAGGATGTTTATATGCTGATGTTTTCTAGATTGCATCGTATAAATGCATCTATTTGACATTAGTCTGAGATTAGATGGTCAAAATAAATTTAGTTTTATACTTTTTGTCAATCCTTTTTCTTTTTCAAAAAGAATTCCTTTATTTCCTACAAAACAGTTATATAGGTCTATAATCAATTTTGTTTTAATATATTGGACAAGCAAATGTAACTTATGATGCTATTTTATGATTTAGAATAAAAATTGTAAAAATATATGTTTGTTTATGCATTTTATATATAAATATGCATACTTGTGAATATATGGCTGTATTTACAAATATATAAACTTGAGTGACAGATGCTTCTTTAATTTTAATTTTCAACTCTAAAATCAACACTCCAGTTAAAAATTTGTACATATTTTTTGATCTTCCATTTTTTAAGTCATCTTGATTCTAAACATACCCTTGTGGCCTAAATTGGACATATTATATGTCTATTACCTTGGCTGTCAATAAAGGAATGTGCCAATGGTTGCTTTACTTGTTGGCTTTTGATCACTGTTACAAAATACCTGAAAACAATAACAAAGAGGAAAGGATTATCATGTCTAATAGTTTCGGTCCACTGCTGCCTGACACCATCACCATGCATCTACTGTGAGGTAAAATATCATGGCAGTAGAAACTGCTCACAAAGCAAAACTGTTTTCCACACTGTGACCTGGTATGGAGGGCACCAGAATGACATATCGTCCCTAAGCAAAAATCCCCAAGAACCTACTTTCTTAATTGGATCACATCTAAATTTTTAACATTTTCCAATAGTCCATCAAACCATGTATTCAATCAATGCATAAGTCCTCATGTCACAATTACCTCCTAAAAGTCTTATCTTTGAAACATGGCTTCAGTGTGAACCATGCCTTCAACATAGCAGATTTTGGGGAGTTACAAATTCTAATTGCAACAGAATAACCCATAGATTTGTATATCTATATTTTAAAACATTATTGCTTTCATATACACATTTTATTACAGATTAAAATCTTTAGTTGTAGCTTAGGTTTTCTACAAATAAGTTGGTATATTTATTTTCTTTAGATTGGCTCAGAAGTACAGTATTTGGGTGTTTAGTTCTTGAAGATGTCTAGAAATGTAACAAAGTTAAAATAAATAAGAGTGAGTTTAGACAAAATTAGAAAAAATATTGAGTTTTCTGAATGAAAAATTTGGGCTGAGAATACAGCTTCATGGCATAATCGCCTGCCTGGCAAGCTCTAGGTACTGAGATCTATTACCATTACCAGAAAAAATAAGTGAATAAATAAAACAGAATGAAAAATTTTGTAGAATTACTACTACACTGTTTATAAGCATATTACTATGAATTAATTGCTTAATAAAGTGGTCCCAATAAACCTTTTATATACTCAATATTTATCAATATTTCACAATTAGTGTAATTTTCTAAACAGTATTTTTTTAATGGAAAAACTGAATTAATATATTGGATACAAAATTCTAATGTTTGTAGACATGCAAAGGTAAAATAAAATATATTTTTTGTTTATTATTCACTCTAAATTAACAAGGAATGAATTATTATTTTTGTAATATTTGCAAGATAATAGAATAATGTACATTCATCAGCAAAATACAAGATAAATCATTTAATCTGTAAAGTAATTATGAAGTCAAATTAGATTATAAATAATAAAATGTATACTAAATTTTTGTATAATTTGAGAATTTGTATTTATAGCTCTCAAAGATTTTTTTGAGTAATAGTAAGCATATTACTTCATGAATTTGGGACATGAACCACAAATTATTATATGTTGCTGCAACATTGTACATTGTTTCTAGAATATATTGTGTCAGCCAGGCTTTTGATTTTACATTGATCTGAAATTGTAAAACCTAAATTATTATTTGAGCATTAAAATATAACATACCATGCTGCTCATTGAAATGTGAACTAAATTTTGGTTGACAACTGTGTAGGTAATGAAGTTAATATTTTGTTAAAAAGTACAAAAGATTGCACTGAAGTCTTGCCTGAATTGTAGGTGGAAGTAATACATAACACCTTAAATGACTTTTAAAAGTCAACTATAAAACATATACATAAATATAGTTATTATATTTTACATATAATGAGTACATTATAAACACGTGCAATATAATGAATATACATCAACAATGAATGTATATAGAGTACATAATATATGGTAAACAAATATTGATTGTGCAGTTCAATAATTATTGGTAATTGTACACACTCAAGTAGTTAAGAATCAGATCTATAAATAAAATATTCCTATTATTCAAGAAAGATTTTACATATCATTTTTAAATGTATTTCCTTTCTTACACCCTATACAACTTGGGTGAACTATATTTTCTACATGATTGTGTAACGGAATATAGAATATATACTGTATTCTTTGGTGTTACTATTCTCAAAGTGATTTTGAAATTTGTTCATGCTGTTGCAGTTTCCCATTTTGTGTTCTTCTTCCTCACTATTTTAACAGCTGAGGGAAGTGCATAATGGTGTGCATGTATGAGTTTGCTTATTCATTCGTTGATGTATAATTGGGCTGTGTACAGTTTCCTCCTACTATAAATAAAACTGTTGTAAGAATTTGTATAAAAATTTTATTGTGTTGTTATTGTTATTTTCCCATGGCCATCTGTTTTCATCTCTCTTAGGTGAATGGCTAGGGTTAGTAAACTTTCAAGTCATATTCTAACTGTATATTTAATTTAAACTTTGCCAAACTATTTTCCAAATATGTGTCTTTCTCCTCTTTCTTTCTTTCTTTCTTTCCTTTCCATTTTTTTCTTTTTTCTTTTCTATTCTTTTCTTTTCTGTCTTTCTGTGTTTCTCTTTCTTTCTTTCTTTCTTTCTTTCTTTCTTTCTTTCTTTCTTTCTTTCTTTCTTTCTTTCTTTCTTTTCTTTTTTCCTTTTGTGACAGTGTTTCCCTATGTAGTTCAGGTTGGCCCTGAACTCACAGTGATCGATCATCCTGCTTCAGGCCCCAGAGTGCTGGGATTACAGAGTTGTGCCACCACACCTTGCCAGAAATTTTGTGTTAATCTTACAGATATACCAACAATATATGAACAAACCTGTTGTTCAAAAATACAGTGAATATTTACATTTATGTTTTTCATAAATTTTTATTATAATCACAGATGTACATATGTGTTATTGTCTTATTGTGCTTTTAACTTGCATTACTTTTAGTAACAAATGACAAATGACAAATGTCTTTTCCATTTTTGTACTCATAATGTTTTGTGACATATTGCATATTTTTATAATTATGGCTGTTTTTCACAAGTTAGTATTTCAGTAATATTTTGGGAGAACAGTTATTGAGATATTGTTTCCTATTTTCATGAAGGGTGATATTATTTGCTCATATCAATTTCTGGAATCCCAGTTATAGTACTTTCATAAAATAAGTGAAAAAGTATCCCAATTTATATACACTGCATATTATTGATATATTTTTTCCTAAATTATGCTTGTGGAAATAAACTGTGAAGTTTTCCCTATATAAAAATATTTGTCTTAATCAGTATTAGTTATAGACCTTTTATTTATCTATAGATTTTGGTAAGGTGTAGCTGTTAACAACATGTTTAATCTGTTTATTACAGTAGTAAAATTCTTAACAGTTTTGATCATACCATTTCCTTTTTGTATTTTTAATGTCTCTAAGATTTATGGTAATATACTTTTTAATTCCTATATTGCTACTATATGTGTTTATGAACATGTGTGCTTATTTCTCATTTTCTTGATTAGTCTTTACACAGTTATAGGTATTTTATAAAATGTTTCTAAGCACTAAATTTGAGTTTATGAAAATTTTATTTCCTTCTACTTCTTTTGGTTAATTATTTTCTTCTTTTTATTGTTTGTAAAAATGGTAACATAGAATACAGATTTTAAACATTTTTTTAATTTTTTAAGATTGGTAACATTGTAATTTCACCAGATAACTACTTTAATATCATACTCAGGTTTCAGGGACTTATAAAATAATAGGACATGTACAGTGCAATCTCTGCTAATAAACACAGGAGAGCCAGAGTTTGGACATCAAGTTCTGCCAAGTCGAAGACTTTTGAACTATAAATCTGCCTTCTCACTGATTCTCACTGACACAGCATGAATTTAAATCTGACAATCACTAAGTCTTTTCTTTTCTTAACTCCATAGTTGTCACTTTTTGAGTAAGACTTTCATGGTATCATTTTTCCAAAAAGTCAAGTAGCGCTCTATAAAGTATTTAAAGGAAATTCACCATGGTCTTTTACTCAACCCTCCTCCCTCCTTCCACATATTCTATTGCTCTGTGCCAGCAAATTCAGAAGTTTCTCTGTTCCTAGGAACCTTAACACTTCTTTGTTCAGTTGAACTCCTCTGCTTAGCTAGAATTTGTCAGCCATATTCAAAAGTGTGCAGTTTTCTTGCTAGTGTGTCAGGGTAATAATAGCATTCATCTCATGCATGTTTTTGCTTATTTATCTCACATTTATAAGATTTGTTGCCTCATAATAATTCTATATTTCATCCAGTGTTATGGTTTGTTTAGATTGGGACATTATGCCAAAATGAGTTACTCAGTCACAGATAGAAGTTGATGTTTCTTTAGATAATTTTGATTATGCAATTTAAAAGACTTTCAAAAGAAATTTAAACCAAGAAAATTAGTTGTGACTTACTAATAAACACAATAACCACAATTAATAATTAGATAATTAATTCCATTGCATTTTATGTTTCCTAGTATCTAAATTTTACATAATCCTCCAATATGAGCAAATGAAATAGCACTCTAATGAATTTCTAAAACTTATTTCACTGTACAATATCACTGAGGAAAAACGTTTTCAAGAAGGAAAAACTTTCATACATTTTGAAAACACAAGTACAGAATGTTATAGCTTTTATGAATAGGGATTTTAATTTATATATAGTAATTTGATTCATATACTCAGGCACTAAAATCTTTAATACAACTTGCTCTGCCGTTATTATTCATTATTCATAAATTGATGTAAATGAAATTGTGTCTCACAAAGGTTAGCAGATAGAAAAATCCATGCTTTGAAGAACTTACAGTTCTGAAGTCCTTTCATCAAAATCCTTGCCACACACCCCTAGGCACTCATTAGAAAAAGGCAGGTTTTGATCAGTATACAATTTGGCCTTAAAATTATAAAGAATCCCATGTGAATAAAATTTATAACTCAGAAAAATATTTTAAAATTTAAAAACAAACTTATACACTTAAAGATCTACTTTACCTTTTTAGGTTAAAAGTGTGACATAAATATAAACTGAACTGTTTACATACAGCAAAAAGTACTATTTTACCTCTGAAATCACATTATTCCAGTTTTTAAAATATTGCAACTACAGCAGAGAATAGAAACAGAAAAGATAACTCTAGTGTTTTAGCAATTGAACTGAGTGAATGAATATAAATTTTGCCTGCATTTAAGCTTAATGAGGATCCTTTTCTCAAATTGTGGTCATTGGGCATGTGCCTACATGCTTGTGCTCCTCTCACATTATTATTTTTCAGCTTACTACTATTATCAGAAGTAAATGTGATGAATCAGTTCAAATTTTCTGAAATTAGTGCCGGTGAGAGGTATCAGTGGTGTAAGCACCTTCCTGGAAAGCACGATGGCCCAAGTTCAATTCCCAGAATCCACATACAAAAAAAGGGCTGGTGATATCACTCATCAGCACAGGCACCTGCTGGCACACGAGGTCCTGAGGTCGACCCCTGGTACACCCACAAAATTTTTTTTTTCTGAAATTAAAAGATCTTAATATATTCTGCAATAATTCCAACAAATTCACTTATAATGCATCCTTCACAGTAGAGTAGAATGTATACACTTCTTATTTAAGATCTAAGAAAGGGGAAAATACTTTCTTCAATTTAATTCTATTCAATTAACCATCTAAGAAATCCTATGTAATACTTTATTATTTCACAATAATATAGTTTTCCATTAAAATTGTGTAAGTAGGTCAGTTAGATAGCTCAGCAGCATAAGTGCCTGCCTGGCAAGCACGAGTTCCTGAGTTCAACTATCGGTACCCACATACAAATAAAGGGCCAGTGATATTGCTCAGTGGCACAGGCGCCTGCTGGCATGTGAGGTCCTGAGTTTGACCCCCATTAACCACACACACACACAAAAATTGTGTAAGCAGAGTGTCAAACATTGCCTATAACCACATGAAATAAAGTTCTATTTCAGGAAACTGATAACCATATTGAAGAGTTACAGAAAGCGAACAGAGTTATGTCAAGTTTTGGAGGATTGATAAGTTTTTTTGCCCAGCGCTATTTCCACTGTCAGGAATGTGTTCAATGTTAGTGTTTCATTGCTTAATGCATAGTTCATCTTTTCTTAACTCAATGGTACATTTTTTATCACTGTTCTCAATACAATTTTATTATTAACTAGAATTTTCTCCTATCTCTCTTGTAGCTAATCACAATCTAGTCATTTTTTCTCACGCCAACAGAATAGGTTATTTGCCAATACATTTTGTTTTGTGTAAGAATTTACTTCTATAAATCTGTACCAGTAGTTCTCATAATAAAGGTACTTTTTCCTCACAGGGGCATTTGTTAATGACTGGAGATAGTTGTGATTGTCACAATGAGGTGCAAAATTATCTGATCTGAAATGTAAATAGAAACAAAGTTGAGAAATTACAGCAAGAAAATTCTTTATTGGGGGATCAAAATTGTTCCCACAAACATATTGTGGGGAGATATTTAGTTTTATTTACCAGTATGATACATTAGTATCCAATATACTTAGGCAGTTAATTATGGAAAAGATATTATATCCAAACTATTAATATAAATTTAGCAGTCTTACATAGTCAGATCATAATAAAATTGATATGATACTTGAGAATGTAAAACAAAAAGAAAATTTTTAAGAGATATAATTGCAGTGACAGGTAAAAGAGGCCAAATAATTGAAGGAATAAATAAAAAATTATGTAATCAATTATCATCTGATACAGAAAGCAAAAATGAAATGATTTAAATGTGAATGAAGAAGATACATTAGCAAAATGCTGAAAGGATATTTAAAATGATAACAAAATAAGTTAAGTTATTGGCTTTGGTGAATAAGAAGTCATTGTTCACTTTTGAGATAATTGCTTTGTAAAACTGAATAAAAGTGAAATATTAAAAAAGGAATAGAAAAATAGAGGCCTTTGGTACACATAATTATCATGCTTAATAATACAAGAAAGAAAAAAGATGACACACAAATTGATAGCTGTTTACAGGTAAGGTTTTACTTCCTTGTAACTATTTTTAATTCTTATTTTAACATTTTTCAGAATCATTGGGCAGGGACTAATGAAAATTTAAACAATTCAAAGATAATTTGTTGTACCACAAATAAGTAATTGATAACAAATTTTACTATTGTATTTTGGTGAGAAGAATTTGTTAAAAATAAATATACAACAGAATATGAAAATACAATTAGAAATGTTATCATAGGGACAATATAATTTACTGAGTGAAATATCTGGCTATCATTTAATGTAATTCATTTCAAATTGTCATGTATGAAATCTTTACTACATTCTAAACAAAATGCTAATACTCAAAATGCAATACAAATATCATAGAATTAAGTTCAAGACAGGAAAAATTTACTTATTATTTAAAATAAAATTTCAATTTGTTGACTGATATATGATTTGGGTGTTAAAGTTATCTGTTGGAATTTCAAATGAAATAGAAAAGTTAATTTTTGAGGCAATAAATAGTTAAAATGCATTTTAAATTTAAAAATATTATATCCACTTAAATATACTTAAATATTTAGTAGGAATTTCATATATATATATATATACATATATATATATATATTTTTTTTTTTACATATGTGTGTGTACCTAGAGTCAAACTCAGGACCTCATGCTAGCCAGCAGGTGCTTATGCCACTGAGTTATATCCCTGGCACAGGAATTTCATATTTACTCTGATTTAATTTTGTACATTCAAATCTTGTCACAATTACTATTTTTACTGAATATTTAATTATCAAAACTTTTGGAAACTTATTTGTAAAAAAAACTATATGTTTATCTTCAAAGCATTTTAAATTGCCAAATATGAACTTTGCAAAAACTAGGAAGTAAATGATAAATATAAATGTACTTTCTCTGATAGGAAGCAGTGGAAAATGCAGTTCTACTGCATTTCCTGCTGTGTAAAACAAAGACTTCCTTCCATGCAGTCAATGCTGAAGTTTTCAGTCACACATAATAAATGAAATATAGTTTACAGAAGAAGCTAAATAAATAATAAATTTGGATATAATTTATTATGATATTTTCCTTTTATGTACCCTTTCCTTACCATCTCAACACTAGTTACTATTTCCTTATTAGACAGTGGGGAATATTTATCTCCTGATCAAGCTAAAACTGAATAAATATTTCTGTGTAAAAGGATATATATGTGTTTATAAAGTCTAATAAAATTAGAAAAAGCAGATAATGCTTAAAGCAGCAAATATTAAACTGTATAAAATGTCTAAATAAGAAATTATCTATTTCCTGAATCTTACACCTAATTTACTTAATTTTCTACTCAGTTTTGATCTTGGAACAATCATAGCTTAATTTTATACAAGTATACATTTTATTTATTAAAAAAGTAGAATGTTAAAAAATAACTTGTTCATAGGAAAAACAGTATATGCACAAAGCTAAAATAAACCCTTCACATTCAGTGTAGATATTTTCTACAAGAAAAAGCAGCGAAACTCAAGAGAGGAAGTTGCGATGTCAGAGTGAACAGATTTTAAAAACTATCTGTTTATATTACTGGATGGACACACTTGAAAACTCGTATAGTCTTTTAGGCATTTACATTTCTTTTAGGTGTTTACATTTCTAAATACATTAATATCTGTCATTAATCATTATGAACAGTAACACTGTAGCCAGCAATAAAAATTATATTTATTTTTGTTGTAAAATGAAGGCAAATGTATGCAGAATAAATTTGAAGGGCGTTCAAAAGGAATTGCCCAAACTTTTACTTACAATTTTCTTTTGATATTAGTTTTTCAAATTGTTATATAATTGACTAAGAAGTTCTCTAATTAACTAACAATTAAATCTCCTAAGTATGCCAACAGAAGTCTGTGTTTCTTCTAGGTTGAAGACTATCAGTGGAGAGAAAACTGTATTACTCCTTAGGTTATGTAGTCAAGTTAGATTGGGGATTATAGAGTATAGGGTTTATGTTTTTCTTCTGACTGATTTATAAAGAATGTGACAATATTATGAAATATGGTTAGGCACCACCTGAGCAATAGGTTCTCAGATGTAGATTTCTATTCCCTCTAATTCAAGATAGTATTAAATACAGATAGACTAGGTAGTTGCATAGGCTTCCAATTTTGAAGTGAATTTTTCTCTAGGTAAGTAATAATTGGCAATTTAGAAAAACTACTTTTTTTCTCTCTCTCTCTTTTTTTAACAAAGATATAGTTCATTAGCATCAAATTATTGAGCCAGTTTATGTTCAGTATTCTGTGAGCTACTTAATGGAATTTGTATTGTGTTTTACTTCTTAATTTCCTTTACAAATACTGTAGATATATAGTATTTTGTATGTATACAGTGAAAAAATAATGCCTTAAAACTTTTTAATGTATTTGTTATTAATTATCAGTAATTTACAATTTTCACTATATTCCCGATTGACTAAATTGAATCTAAATATGCATCAATGTGTGTGCAAAGGTGTGGGCTATATTGGATGGACATAAACACACAATTAGGTAGAAAATCAGGAATAACTGAAATTCTGATATACATTTTTATTTAATTACAGATTTATTAACCATACCCAGGATATAATTGACAGAGCTGTAGTTAAGCACAAAATAAAGATTATTATAAAATCTATGATTCTGTTATTTTCTCTTACATGCAGTCAGCATTGTTTTATGTACTGGGATTATAATAAAACTTGACAAAGTAGATTATCTATGAAACTATGTTAGAAAAGGTGGACAAAATTTTGAAAATAATACACACATCAATGTGCCAGTTTTGAAAATAGGATATGAGAGCTAGTAGGTGATCAAGAGAATTTTTTGTAAATTAAATTTCAATTCTTTGCTTGGCATGATGAATCTCTGAGGGTGACAGTGCCATGCCTGCTCAGCAAACACTACCCAATTTGGAGGTCTCAAATTAATGTTTTAGAACTGTGCCAGATTATTCCCCCATGAACCCTCCATGCTCTGTATAACACCTTACCTGCTTACTCAGTACTTTTTTTTTCTTATGCTAGGTAGATGTCATTTAAATGCTATTCCGTCAAACCAGACACAAATATGCTCACTTCCAGCCTCAGCTGAATGATATCACAACCTTCCTTCCCCTCAGCTGTACTTCCATTTTGTTACTCAATTTAATACTCATTCAAATAATTGTTATCCTTATTTTAAATAATGTATTTACCTCTTTATATATATCAACTTATATAAATATAAGACTTATGATTTTTCTGTGCTGCACTGTAAATGTAGTTAAGTCACAAGAAAAAACTTGTGATGCTATATTTACTATTAGTTAACATCAGAAGCCATAACAGGAGTTGGCTTTCTAAGAATAAATCACCTTTATTGTATTGTTCTTGTTATAATTTACATACTATAAATCTTGACCTTCTGGGGTGTATCTTTTATGCAACCTTATAAACATACATTGTTGTATGACCACCACATTAATCAAATTACAGTTTATTTCAATCAGTTCTTAATGTTCCCTCATGGAAATCAACCACTTGTTTAGAGTCATCTACCAATTCTTCAATCAAGTATGGTTTTATATTCTGCCTTGATAATTATTGCAATTTTACAATGTCTTAAAAAAAGAAATTTTTGATTACCTACACTTTTGTACTGCCTTCTTTTAATTTAAAATTCTTGTGATAGTTTCATGCTTAGATATGTAAATAGCTCTTTCATTTTACTGTTAATTAGTGTTTTCCTGGATATATATATATATATATATATATATAGCCACAATTTGTTTAATTCATAATTTGTCTATTTGTCATTTGAAATACTTTTTCTTTTGAAATACATTTTTAGTTCTACTTTTTCATAATTAACTAATAAAGCAATTATAAAAATTTACATATGGGGTAAATTTACCTAGGTGTGTATCTGAACATATATTTCATTTTTCCTTAGAAAACATCTAGAAATGAGACAATAGTGATGTAGAGGAAAATATAACTCCCAAACTAGTAGATGTCATATTAGCCAAATTCATGTCTCCTGAAATAAAAGAATGATATCCAAAGAACAAAGAAGATTAAGAATAGGAAAGTTTTATTGGGAAATTGGAATAGATCTTCAAAAACAGGAGGGGTCCTGGAAGTGGATTGCCAATGAGGCCACTTTTTAATAATTTTTTATAGAGCAAAATCAGAAGGTGGGGACAAAATCACGAGGTGAGTACAAAGTGAGTCAAATTATAATCAACCAATAAAATTACAAGTATAGCCGGTTAGTTAATATTGGTCCAGTAGAGAAGAAGGTCATATAACAAAAATACATAGAAAGAACAAAAGCATTTTTGGGAAGGGATGAGTCTGGATGCTCTGGCCACCCACCTGAGTTACTGATGTCAGGATTTTACTGGACCAAATGATGGCAATTATATTTTAATTCTAAGTTACTGCTTATCCCCTATGGGAGGTATATAGCCTGGTCCTTACACCTTTATCTTGAGGCCTGTTCTTCTTCAGATGTGCCTCTAGTGACAATTCTGATGTCCCTATTTTTTGTGCTGACTTCCTTGATTACCCATTCCCTCTCTGACTGTATCTTAATTTCTACCTAACTTAGCCAACTATAATATAGGACAAATATATGGAAATCATCAAATAGTTTTGAAAAAGCCCATATCATTGACATCAGCAACCAATAAAAGTTTACATGCTTTTCATTCCTGTTAGCATATGGTAATGTTAATTTTTTATTAGTCTAAACTTTAAGCAATTTCAATGTTTTAGTTGTATATTGTGGTATAAATTTTATTTGCCTAATATCTAAAATTTTAAAGTATTACATATCTTTTTCTAGATGAATCCTTTGTTCAAATGTATTGACTATTTCCTTACATATACACTTTAATTTATCAGTATAAGTTGTCAGAATTCTTTATATATATATATAACTTGTGTGTGTGTGGGTACCAGGGATCGAACTCAGGACCGCATGCACCAGCAGGCACCCATGCCACTGAGTGATATCATGGGCCTTTTTTCATATGTGGGTACCAGGAGTCAAACTCAGGACCTCATACTTACCAGGCAGGTGCTTAGGATGTGAGCTATCTCACCAGCCCTCTTTATACTTTCTTTATGTTCTTTTAAATATGTGAAAGTATATATATATATGTATATATTATCTGATATTATATATATATAACTTAAAATATATTGTCCGCTAAAATGTATGTGAATTTTATACAGAATTTTTTCCCAATATATAATTTCTGCTTTTGTAGTTTCAATAATGTCTTTCCAGTCAAAAAGTAATAATTTAAAGCAATTGGCAGAAGAGGCCAAGTTTTTTGGTATATACACTATAATTATAATTTTGCATTTTGTTGCCTAATGCTTTTTTGCCCAACACAAGGTCAGAAAATTTATCTCCTGTGTTTTTTTTTTTTTTTTTTTTTTTGGTAAAGATTGAATATTTGTAGGTATACCCATTTAGACTATGATATTCAGGTTAATTTTTCATGTGGTGAAATTGTGTATCAGGATTCAATTATTATTTTCCTTCTTAATCCCTCTCTTCTTTCATCCTTTGGTTTTATTTTCCTGGTTTCATTTATTTTTTTTCCATAGGACACTGACATACTTATTATTTGTAGAAATGACAATTCTTTCTTCTTGAAACCATCTCCAAACAATCCATGTAATATGTGTCTAATTTCTATTCATTTTTATTGAATAATATGTATCATTGTGATAATAGCACATTATATTACTGCTAAATATGAATAAACCTTCCAATTTGCTCTTTTCAAAATTGTTCAGGGTCTTCTCTTTTTTTGCTACATCAATTGAATAATTAACTTGTCAATACTTATGAAAATCTTGCAGGAAGCTTGATTGTATATATTCTTGTGCCTGCCTGCGCTACCAGCAAGGGAGTCTGTATTGGTCAGATTTCTCCTGCTGGTACAAAACACTTACACACAAAACTTAGGACCACTATGTTTTTTTTTTTTTTTTTTTTTTTTGTGGGTACCGGGGGGTCGACCTCAGGACCTCGTGCGCCAGCAGGCGCCCGTGCTGCTGAGCGATATCACCGGCCCCTTTTTTCATATGTGGGTTCCGGGAGTTGAACTCGGGCCCTCGCGCTTGCCGGGCAGGTGCTTAAGCCGCTGAGCCATCTCACCGGCCCAGGGCCACTATGTTTTGCATCACAGTTTCAAAGGTTTCCTTCTATGATCACTGGCTGCAGGTCAGAAACATCACAGTGGAGACCACGGCATAGGAAAGCTACTGAACTCATGGCAGCAAAGAAACTAAGAGCTGGGGAAAACCCCAAGTGTGAAGACAGGAACAAGCACAAGATATGGAACTCAAGGTCAAATCCCCGTGACCAGGCCAGATATGTGTACAGAACTATGTGTTACTAATCTAGGAATCTCAAACCAATCAAATAGACAACAAAATTTAGCCATCACATTCTATTTCTGATCAAGCTCACCCTCACTCTGTACTTATACCAGCAAAAGGATGTCTGAGGAAAATAGCAGGTAAGTGAATGTGAACTTAGCAGTTGTGATGAGATGTCAGGGTTGCTGTGAAAACCTACAATTGACATTTTAACACCTATTATACTTGGATCTTATTTCTTCTTCCCTGCTTTCCTGTGAGGCTGTTCCTTTGTCCCATGCTCAGGCACAGAGGGGAAAGTCATCAAGCGTTGTCTTCCCTTGACAGAGCACTGTCTTCCTTGGATGGCTGCTATTTGGCTGTCCTGGGAGCTTATCTCAGGAAAACACAAGTTAAGATTCACCTAAATTTAATAGTGTTGTTGACCTTCTGACATTATGAAGAGAAAACATTTTCAGCTTTCTGAATTGTAGAAAGAAAAGTCTTTTTATTACTATTTAAAACATTCTAGGTATTAAATCATGATATTTCACTTTTCGCATGTGTATTGGTTGCACAGATAAATCAGTCTCATCTTGGTAGATTTGAAAGGCACATAACATACTTGGATCATTTTCACACTCTCATAATGTCCCTTGCTTTGTCCTAATATTTAATTTTTTATAAAAATATTTTCAGAGATTTTGGGGGTTGGCCTCAACACTGGAGGCCTGTTACCTGTTAATTCAAAAGTACTATTATTATTGGCTAATGCTAATTATGTTCATAAAAATCACATTTATTGATGTTATATAGTTATCAGTGAAGTTGTATGCAGAAGGTCAGTATATAACAGTAAGGAGGTGACAGGACAGAAACTGTATTTACACAGCTCTGCCTGAAATAAATATTATTTGTTATCCTTATTTTTTTTCTTCCTCTTCCTTGGTTCAATTTTTTGGCTTTATTTCCTTCTACTTCCTTTGTTTCTGTCTCCCCTGACCTGGCTCAAAATTTTCTTCCTTCTTTCCGCTTTTTTCTTTGTTTCAATCTTACCTTCATAATTCTTATTTCCTTTTCTTAAATTGTCTTTTCGACTTACTTTCTCACCTTTTAATCTACTACTCATCCAACCATTTCTAAAATTCCATATATTTCAAATATTCTCTGAAATGGTATGCATAAATATTAGTAATTTTATCAGTTTCAAGTCACTTATAGGCAAATACAATAAAATATGCAATTAGTATGACAAAATGTCATAACAGAGATATGAATTAAATATTTGAAGAAACATAGTACTTCTGTACTATGGTTTAAGTTATAAAGGGACAGTTGTACCTTGAAGAAATTTCAGGATATGATATAGCTGTGATGTATGGATTTAATGGAAATTCATATATAAGAGGTCTCCTACATGGACCTTAGTTACAGAATACAATATGACTTCCATGTTTACCAAAGTGGCAAACTAGATATTCTTTGTACTTTTCATTAGAGCATTCCAGAAGTTCTACAAAAATATGGTAACTGACTATAGAATTTAACATGAAATAGCATTTTTTATTCATCAACAAAAGTCTAAGATGTGTATGAAACCTATAAGCTCTGAGAAATTATACATTTTTTCTTCATAAATAGTATTGTCAAGACAGTGCAAGTGTAAAAGAATATTAAGGTAACATTGAAAGTGTTCTTCAAATGGGAATTAAGATACTATTTTAAGGGGTGTACAGAAAAGGTTTCAAAAGAATTTTCTCTTTAAATTTAATAAAGCCTCCTGTCTCTTTATTTATAATCAGATATTGTAACTATAATTGTTTTAATATTTGGGACAAGTTTTCTGACAGTAAACTTTCTTCTAAATCAACATGTCTATCTCATTACTGCTTTTCTGGAACTAAATCTACATAAATCAATTTTTTAAATTTAGTGACATGATATAGAGTGAATTATGTGTAGTGTTATTTCAAAGTAGAGAGAAAAAGCATATATATGAATAACAATATATTTAGCATCAATTTCAATGTTTGTTAGTCAATGTTATTTTACAAAATATTTTATGAAGAGCTTATAGTACAACCTTCTTCCATATGAAGTGTATATCATTCTAATGATGTCAATTTGATTTATGCATTTTAAAGTCTGCCAGCTAGTTAATGTCAAAGATTGCTTTAGGAATAATAACTTAGGGACTGCAAATATGAGAATAATATGCTGCTAACAGAGAGGCAAAAGTAAATGTGCAAATAAAATTTGTGTCAAATGAGATCAAAATGGGATGAACTTGAAAACAATAGGTGATAGTCTCTGCTGTTATGGAGTATGCTCATTAAAATCAGTATTTGAAATATTTCCATGGTAGGTTAACTCTATAAGAATATTTTAAATAAGACAGATAAACAAATTAATATAAAATCACTTTAATTTGAGTAAAGTACAAATGCAACACTTAAAGTGATTCTCTTTAAAAGGATGTAACCTTTAGTCTGCTTTAATCATCAAATATCCTTGATGTTTATAGTCATATATGAAAAACCATGCCTCCTTGTTTATTTTATCCACAGTTCACATTTTCAATTTCTTTTTGTACATAATGAACACAGATGGTTCTAAATTTCGTTGACTGCTTCTCAGTTCTTTTATGTGGATATAATTCTCTCAAAAAATGGAATCCCATCAAAGTTGTGAATAATTTAGAAGATGTTGCAGGCATATTTGTGTGCTTATGTATATGTATGTTTCTGAGAGGCTATCTTGGCTGCATCTATCCAGTTATAATATCATTCAAATAATAATAATTCAGGGATGTTTTAGAATCTCCTGAGCATTTCCACATTGTGTTTTGTTAATGATAAAATTTTTAATATCCATAGTGGTGGACTTCATGGAAAATATCACCATTAACTTAGAGTTATGATGTAATAAGAAATGGGGGGCTGGTCAGATAGCTCAGTGGCATAAGCACCTGCCTGGCAAGCATGAGGTTCTGAGTTTGACTCCTGGAACCCACATAAAGGAAAAAAAAGGCCGGTGATATCTTTCAATGGCACAAGTGCTTGCTGACAAGCATGATTTCCTGAGGTCGACTCCCAGTACCGACACACACAAAAAAAATAAATAAAGAAGAAGAAGAAACAGGGACATATGCATGCACTGGGATGAGTTTAAACTTGAAATTAAAACAGCACACTTTGGAACAACATTATACAGTCACTACACTTGATGTTCTATATAAATTATGTAGCTTCTCTCTACTGCACTGGTTTATTTTAAAAGAAAAGTGAAGTTTGTTTTTGTAATACACTTTATCTATATTTAACCTGAGTTTTCCTTCTTTGAGCTTTAAAATACTTTGCTGTCATCACAAATACAAGGATTAATTGCATCACTGGACAGTTTTGTTTTAAAATATGAAGTTTTTAAGTGGCATTAAGATGTATATATTTTACTATATAGGCTCAATTCCAATTATTAAAAAAAATGATCAAAATAAGACACAATCTGTTTTACATGGATACTAGATAGCACACTGCACCAGTAAGAATTATTTCAGGATGATGAAGGCATCAGTCTGTCTTTTTTACACAAAATATTAAACGTGTCTATTATTTAAAACAATTAGGAAGTCCTCTATTATTTAATTTAATGGATCATAAAATTACATTTTGTTCCATAAAGATTCACCTTTGAATATTAAATAGTGCAACTTAATTTTTAACTATGATCACATATTTACACTGAAGATATATGTTAAAGATGAAGAGGAAAAGGAAACAATGACATTGCTACGAAAAAACAGCTTTGCATTCATCTCTGAGTAAAAATCATGAAGTCTGTAATTTTTAATGTGGTCCATGTGCTAATGTAGTTCTGCTATCAGTTTCTAAGCTATAATAAAGATAAATAGGCAGCTGACAAAGCTTTGATGATCCCATTCTAAATGTCTGAATTGTACAAATTTTATCATCCTGTCTAATACTTACCAATGAAAGTAGTTCAAGGACAGCTCACTTTGTACTAGCACTTCATCATTTCAAAAAGCATAGAGATAAAGGATAGGTTTTAATTGTTTATGTGTTGTATGACTTGATTGTCTCCTTTTCTCTGCACCTAGAAATAAAAGAGTTAATTAATAATAAGCCTAGGTACCAATGCAAAACAATTTGCTACAGAATTCAAGTGATTCATATCATGATGATAATGCTTGGACATCAGATAAACAAGTGAGAAATACACATGTTTTCTATACCTCATATTAGAAAGTAACCTTTTCAAATTTCAGTTAATATAACTATTTTTGAACTATGGAGGTTAGGAAGAACACTATTGTGTGTTAACATCGATGGGAAACTAGCAAATGAAAATTGAATGACTTTCTGTACTATGTTCTTTAGGTTTGTTACACATTTATATGGAAAAGCAGGTACTGAATTCCTACAAGGAAGCAGTAAAGAAAAGTAATGCAGAAAGAAATAGCTTGCCTCCAGCTAGACTCATGGCAAGGTCATATTACATCAATTAAATAAGAAAATCTTCAAGATAAATTTCACTAACACACTCAGAGATTTTTATTTGCTCCCAAATAAATGTCTACTTTTCTAAGTGAAGAAATTTCACTGTAGCTTCATATAGGTAATAAAATAAGGTAAAGAACAACAAAGAAAAAAGATATATATATACATATATATATATAGTATATATAGTATATATAGTATATATATATATATATATATATATATATACAGTTGTATCTAAATAGCATTTAAACATAATTTACTAAAAATGTATGTTGTGTCACATAATAGTTTTTTCAGGAAGCTAAAATGCAGGGCAAATCAAATTACTGTTTTTATAAATACATCAGCATATACATTGAGAACATTATGATATTCCTAATACCTGAGTTGAATTATGCATTCAAATACATTCAGAAACACATGTTATCTTGAAGACAATATCCCTTTTATTTTAAAATACATATTTACGTTTTGGCATTATTTTAAATTTCACAATTTTTGAGGCATAGCATAAAAATTTAAAGAACAGAATGAATGGAAGTAAATCTACTTATAAATCAGTTTTTCAGTAAAACCTATAATCTTATCTTGAATACTTTCTTAAGAAGTTATTGACAATAGACCATTTTAAACAGTATGAAACCAAAAGTTACATGGTTGGTTACAATTATTTTGTATTAATGAATATTTCTTATATTGCCTAATATATACAAAGCTTTGTAGTATGCAGTAAAGAGAATATTGAAGTTGAACACTACATGAATCTGTAACATAAGTAGTTTAAAAATTTATGACCAAAACAGAAAAGCACTAGAATGGCTATTCTACACAGTAACACAATAGGTAGGAGGTGAAAGGATTGATTTCAGTAAAATTATATGTAAACAGATATATACACTTAAATAACATTTTTAGGTATGTGGAGCCTAAAGTGTAAACCCTGTTTCACCAGTGACATACTGGAAAAATAGAGATAACATGTAAAATCTTCAATGCAACAATAGAAAATAGGTATTCAATATTAATATGAAAAGTATCCAGATTTCTGTATATTATGAAAGTAAAATTATATTCACATTTAAATGTATATATAATCTATCATTAATATTCAACTAAGTAAGAATTTTATTATTTATCAATAGAGAAAATACATGTGATTATTAAAGCAATGTTTCAATTATTGCTTTTTCTTTATTTGTGGCTTTCTCTCTGTATATATATTCAGTGCATAATAAAGGCATTTTGAATATAATAATATTTAATATGGGAAGGTGTCAATTTTTGATGTGGAAACACATTTTTTTAAACTAATGTAATTCTTTTCAGCAATAAAATTGTTAAGGTGCATCAGTGTTACTTTGAATTGAGCCTAAGTTGATTAAATATGTCGTGGACTGCATTATAGAATTTCATCACAAGGGACCACATATATGCATGCATGATGGTAGTCCCTCAGAATTATATTGGAGCTGAAAAGTTATTCCCATTTATAATTCATTTGAAAATAAAATTATTAAGAAAAAGTTTGAAAAACTTTCTGAACTGCATAAAGTAAGAAATAAGTTACAGGAAGTGGAAGTTAATGCATTATTGAGGGAAGAAAAATATTTTAATAAATTTAGGATAGTGTAAGGCTAGTATTTATAAAGTCTACTATCATGTACAAAAATGTCTTCAGACTTTGCGTTTATGCATGCACACTGACTCACCCAGAGCAACTTCCTGTCCTTCAAACTCCATTTATAGTATGCACCCTATTCAGGAGTACCACTTTTTTTTCTTTATTTTTTTGTGGGTACTGGGAGTCAACCTCAGGCCTCACATGCCAGCAGGCGCCCATGTCACTGAGCGATATCACTAACCCTTTTTTCGTATGTGGGTTCTGAGAGTTGAACTCAGGACCTCACGCTTGCCAGGCATGCGCTTATGCCACTGAGCTATCTCACTGGCCCAGGAGTACCATTTTGAAAAATATTTTACACCATATTTTTGGTATACGATTTAATACTTAAATACACAAATACCATTGTGTTGCAAATGCCTAAATTATTCAGACCAGTGGCACACTGTACAAGGTTTCAACCTAAAAGAAATATATGTATATATATATAATGTTTGTAGCAGTCTGTGATCTAGAGTTGTGGAAATATATGCTATAAAGTTTTCACAATGATGAAATTACTGAACAACCTACTTCTCAGAATATATCTCTGCCATTAAATGAAATATGGCTACATACTATTTTTAGTTTGCATTTATTTGAAATTTATAAAAATTTAGAAAGAGGCCAATATTTATATCAATATCTATTGATTGATAAACTTGCATTCTCATTGGATTGGCAAAAGGTGACTTGATCTCCATTAACTGATGTATATGTGTATATATGTATGCAGATACACATATAACATATACATATGGACATGCACACACACATATATACACACATGTAATGCATTGTATATAGATGCCCCCAAAGCCTCATGTACTTGCAGCAGAGAGGGGACTTTTCAGAAGTGCCTGGATCTAGGGTGTGTGATGTTGACATGAAGGATGAGAGATTAAGGGTGCCCCACCCTGGCTGTGAGTGTTACCCTACCTAACGGTCTATAGCCTGGATGGAATATAAAGGACAATAAGAGGGCTGTGACCATCAATTTCTGTTGCTTCACTATTTTGGTGCTTTGCTGCATTCTGCCTGTTCTGCCATTCCATGAAGTTCTTCTCCCTTGCAATGCCCCGCTGCCATAACACTCTCACTTGGAACCAGCCAACAATTGACTGAAACCTCTAAAAACTGTCAACCAAATAAACTTTTCCTTCTTTAAATTTTTGTGTCAGTTATTTTGTCTCAGCAAGGTGAAAAGTAACTAAGACAACTCACAACACATAAACACAGTGTAATTATATATTTATCATTTATATTATTTTTTCCTATTGTATCATTGCTACTTATTGTTCCATTTATTTTTCTGTATATAAATTTTCTTTAGAAGAGTGCATTCTCTTGAGAACTTTACAACTTCAAAATTAATTACATAAAAATATTATATGCAATTTTCTGTATAATTCCACCAATTCTGTCAATAACTAATATTTTCAATATTTACTCTCATATTCTGCACCCTCTACAGGCTTTGAATTCTTTTCATTGTGTTCCATTTAGTCAGAATTAATGTTATTCTAATTTCAGTTGTGTATTTCCTCTTCTTCAGGGTTTTTTTGAGTTCCTATGCTGTCACGTTGGCACCAATAGTCCCTCACCATATATTTGCCAGAATTTACTGTGCTACAGGCTAACAGACAGCAGACACTAGCTAATCTGTCATTTTAGATTTGGACCTACCTTAGTGCTAGAGACATGTTAAATGATTAGTTGTCAAAATTGAAAATATTAATTCATTAATAATTATGATTATTTTAATCTGCCTATTTTATCAGTAAGAATTGCTTACTGATATTTGTTTCAAAATATGCCTTTTTTCTTGAACCAAGCTGATATTAATCTAAAAAAGGTTCTTATTCTCCTATTCCTCTATTAGTCTATTTAATTTCTTATTGCATTTCTTATTGCATTTCTTATGCAAGGACCCTTTTTTCCAATGCATTGTAGAGAGCACATTCACAATACTTTATCATGAATTCTGTTTTGGTTTGGCTTTGTTTTTGTGTTTTTGAGACAGGATCTTGCTGTGTAGTTCAGGCTGGCCTTGAACTCACTTTTTAGTCCAGACTGGACTCAAACTCATGGCGATTCTCCTACATCACCTTCCCAAGTGCTGGCATTACAGGTGTGCATCATCATGCCTTGAAGGGTTCTAAATATTTTAGAAATTGTGTTTGGCTATTTATCTTTGTGCCACTTGAAAGATTTTGTTTTCTTGCTCAGTGAGATGGGGACTTATTTGTAGGTTGAGCAGTGATCATCCCATAATTTAAGACTCAAAAGACTCCTCAAGCGGGGAAAATGTAAACCAGGGCAGTGATGGAGTGTGTAAGTGAAGAGTACTGTTACAAGGCTATTTTAATAATTAAGGTTAAAAAAAAAAGTCACAGTTGTACCCATGATATGGCTCAGCAGCATAAGTGCCTGGCTCACAAGCAAGAGGTCCTGAGTTCGACTCCTGGTACGCAGATAAAAAAAAAAGTCAGAGTTGAATAAACCAGAATAAGAACTGAGAAAGCCTAAGAAAGGGTTGAATATTTCACATAATTTGAAAGTATATCCAGCCTTGGAACTGAGAGGAAAATATTAACATGATAGATTAGTGTTTATGATTATGTAAGTAATTATTGACAAAAGCATAACCTAATTTGCTTTTTTATTATTAATGGAAAACATTTTTATGAGGCTATCCACTAAACAAATTCTAACTCGCTCAGAAAAACTAAAATTGAAGTCACAATTACAAATCACTGCACATTTATAGAAGTGCAATAAAATAATATAATTCAAAACAACGACTAGTACTAGTGAGGATTCAGAGCTACTGTAACTATGCATTACACAGAAAACATTTTAGCATTTTTGAAATGTGGAACATATTACATGACACAATGATTTAACTAGTAAGTAGTTAAGTGAAATAATGCATATCTTTGTAAGAAATGTACCTACCTTCTATACAGTTCTATTCACAATTACCAGAATATAAGGATATACCACATGTCTCTTAGATGGTGAGTTCAAAAATAGTAAGAGTATAATTCCAATCAAGAAACATATTGGGATAAAAACGAATGAACTACTGGTACAGGTATGGGTAAATCGCAAAGGTGGTATGCTGATTGAAATGATTCAGGTTCAAAAGGTTACACAATGTCATGCCCTGGAAATGAGGTTTCCCCAAATCAAACAAGAATGTGGGCAACCAGTCTACAATTCTAGGAGCTGAGGATGGTTCTAGAAGGGCACCTGGAAACTATGTGCTGTTGAGGGCAAACTTTATATGTTGGATGTTGTTACATGATCGTACTTGTTAGAACTCATACAAGATACATTATAAGGAACAGATATTTTAGGGTGAGAAATATATCTCAATAAACATGACTTGAAAAGCTGTAATTAAGGCTAAGCTTAGATTTATCAAAAACTAGTAATTTTTTAATCCAAGTGTTAATTCCTGAGAAATCAGTTCCAATGTATTAAGGGCCTTTTTCCCCAGCAAATGGAACATGGTGAATAAAGTGGTGGCACATAATTATGTATACAATATGGGATCAAAATATCTGTCAGTAATACTGAATATAGTCAAACTTTCATTAAAAACTTTGTGATTTTATTTTTATAAATTAGGGACATTATACTAGGTAAAACTTTCTAATTATATTATTATTTCTTAAATACAGAAAAAATGTAATTCATTTTCAGTTTTATAGCAAGTATTTTAAAGATGGGGAAATTATTTCAGGATGCAATTAATAAGAAGTTCTCGCCTTTGAGGAGTCCCTTCATGTATTAGAGAAGCATGAAAGTACTGTCTCTTAGGAAAAATTTCCTTACTGTTTGTCTAAAATAAATAATTTAGTAATATCTGTTAGTCTTCTACCCTCTTTAGTATATGCTCTTCTCTCCATTTCTGCCCTCATCATACATCTCAGTGAGTGCTCTAACTTACATGGGCCAATAACAAGCATAAAACTGAGATTAGAATTTAGAATTTATAATCTATTTCTGTTCTTGCACAGAAAAGCTTAAAAAACTATTTTTAAAAATTAGATATTTTATAAATTAAGGAACATATATGATGATGTTTTATCTTGAATAAGGCTAAGAATACAAAAAGAGTCCTCGCACCCAGTAGTTTTAAAGAATATTATCCTTGAGTTGGGCAGTACGCTTTCATATCACCTCATATGAAAAATGAAGTCTACATTAAATAAAATATATTATTTATTATTTATTTCTGCTATCATTTATACAATAAAACACATCATTATCATATTTCTGTCACTGAAACGTCTTGAACTAAATTTTAATACAGTATACTTTGCAACGCTTTCTTAGTAATACCACATCTGTCTGCCATTTGTAGCTTATTTCTACTTGTCATTGATTTTGGCACTTCTTCATTCTCTTCTTTTACACAAACATTTTGGAGGTAATCCTTGTACTTTGACTTTTATTCTCTGAAGTACTCAAATAGAGATGCTTCTTAATACATATTAATAAATATTAGTTGATTAAATATTGTATTTGATTTTGTTAAATTCATCAATATTCAAAACTCAAGGAGAATCAACTCAGAGTTCTGATCCTAACTCTGACAATATTTAATTTTGTGATTTTTCCTTAATTTCTACTTGAAATTTTATTTTACATTAAATCTTGAATGTTTAAGTTTGTATTTTTATCTCCAAAAGTAAAATGAGCTTTACCTGGTGAAATATTAAAATTAAAATTGAGATAGGAAAGATATTTTTATATTTCATAGATCATTAATGGATTTTTAAGATTATTTTTAGCTAGCTTATTTCTCTTCCCAAAGGAATCACATTAATAAGATCTTCTATTCCTGAGTATAGAAGGTAGAAAATTCTGCCACTATGTCTTGCAGATATATTTCATAGTACTACACTGTGCCATATTCAGAAATTATTAAAAATTGGATGAATTCTAGCTAATGTCTCTGGTTTAAATGGTGCATTTGAGCCTAATGTGCAAAACAAGAGTATTTGTGGCAAATGCTTTGCCAGAAATAAAGAGATTATATATTGCTTTGTTTTTGAAACATTTATTGGACTTGTTTCTTTCTGGGAATTTATAGCCATATAGTTTATTTATATAGGAAAATGAAAATGGAAGATAACAGACATTGAACATTATGCAGTTACATGCAAGCTGAATTATTTTAAAATAGATTTTATTTGCATTATTTCATAGGTTAATGAAGTTCACTATTGTTCAAAAATATATGCAGATTTTAACTGCTCTTTTGTTTAACAGAAATTTCACATTTTATAAATTCCAAGGTGAAAAGAGAATACTGTTCACTTGGTTGAAAAACCAGCAGTAAACAATAAAAATCTTTAGAAATTTACTGATCTAACTTTAAAATATTAGCAATGGTAAAATTAGCTACTTTTAATATGTAGATGTGTAAGTATTAACACTGCTTGAATTTTTATCTGTTTTTTTCTTGCCTTTGTATTCTTAAACTAATGGAAGTTTCTGAGAACTTGAAATATTTAATATTTCTAATCAAAACCAAGGTATCTAAAGAAATTGACCATTCATGAGAGTGAACAATACCACAAATTCATTATTAAGAATTAATTCAGCTGCCTAAAAGTTGTCTCCTTTCCAGGAAAATATATGGAAAGTTTGAACTTTATGTGAAGGTGCTTTCACAAAGCTTTTTTTTTTTAATTACATAGTACTATGTTAAGTGTGCATGATACTGACAAGAAGTTAGAAGAAATAAAAATAGGAAGTATATTTTTATATAGCTAACACTCTTATGGCATATAATTTTGGTAAAACAAAAAACAGTCATGGGCTCAGAGATGGCTCAGCAGTATAAGCGCCTGCCTGGCAGGTGCAAGGGCCCGAGTTCGACTCCTGGAATTCACGATAAAGGGGCTGGTGATATCACTCAGTGGCACAGGCATCTGCTGGCACGCGAGGTCCTGAGGTCGACCCCCGGTACTCACTGAAAAAAACAAAAACAAAAACAAAATACGTGTATATCATTTCTCTTCCAAAAATATTGTTTCACAGAAATGTTAATCACCTGCTTTCAGTCAGTTCTCATGATGTCCTTGACTATAGGAGGTAGTCATTGGTACTACAAGGTGCACCTGAAGTCAGAAGAGGAATTTAAAATGAACTAATTATATTGAATTTAAATGGAAATTATAATCCATGTTCATATATTTGAAAAATATAAAGATTCCCCTCACACAGCCTCAAGACAATGTAATCATCCCTGAATTGTTTCTCAATTACTGTGAGAATATGGTGATATTCATGCTTGTCTTTTAAAAAGAGAGGACCACAAGGCTCTATTCCCCATTCCTCCTTCTTTTACTGCACAATCTTCCAGAGAGCGCCATAATGTTTTTTTTTTTTTTTTTGTGGGTACCGGGGGGACGACCTCAGGACCTCATGCGCCAACAGGCACCCGTGCCGCTGAGCGATATCACCGGCCCCTTTTTCGTATGTGGGTTCCGGGAGTCAAACTCGGGCCTTCGCGCTTGCAAGGCAGGCGCTTAAGCCGCTGAGCCGTCTCACCGGCCCCATAATGTTTTAAATATAATAATTGCATTGCTTTTGGTTGCAAAAGGCATATTAATGATGGCATTGTACATGCTTTCCGGTTTATATATTTGTAGTACTTGAATATTTTTCATTTCTAATATCTAATCTAAGTGCTAAAATATCAATCAAAATATTTTCTGTGGAATGTTGTAGGTATAGATTATATTTGGAATTTTATCTAAATTATATTGCTTTATTTTTTACCTGTGGAATTATACATTTGACTGCTTAATTTTTCTTAAATTCATTTGAATTCACCAACTATTCTCATGATACTGGAATTGTATGCATGATATGTTAGCAACTTGCAATCTAAATAGGCAGGTTAAGCAGGTTAATTGGGTGTTCACTTACCCAATTATATCCTTGCTTATTTTAATGAGTATTATTAAAGTATATTGATATTATATTAGAATCTGCTATGTAATTTTCTTTCATTCATGTGCAATTTATAATATTTGTCCTTTTCTTTGGAGAAGTCGGTCTTTCAAGAAAAAATGTATTTCACAACTAGGAATGTATTCTTTTCTTCATTCCTTTTTAAAAAATGTATGTAAAATCCAGTTAAATATTTCTGGTTTAAATAAAATTGACCATATGCTCAGTGTTATCTCACTTGTTCATTGGCCTGAATTCCCACCATTTGTCCATTATATTTTCCTAATACTGAGGAATTCATAATAGTGAATTTAGGATCAATAGCAGATTTGACCATTAAGTATAGAAATCATAAATCAGATACATTTGATTCAATATGTATTTTTATGTTTTATATCAAAATTCTTTTATTTTATTATTACATGTTTGCAGTATTCAAAGTTTACATTCATCTCAGGAAATGGGTACATGTACATAATACAGCTTGTTTTATCTTTTAATCCCCTTCTTCTTCCCAGCCATCCATCACTCTGCCTCTAAATGCCTCATTTTCCTTCTTGTTTTTCATATTGTTCTTAGCTCATGTTTATGATATATAATTATGGAAATATTTATGTCTTCACTGCCTTACAAAAACCAAAAATAAAACAATGTTCTGTTGTAAAACAGATATAAATATTTTTCCTTTTTATTTTTTTTATTATATCAGGTGAATATACATTTTTGCCTGAATTAATGCAAATTATAAATTGGACTCTAGGTCTAATACTGCTTTTCATATAACACATCCTTAAATATTACTGAAAGATTTATCATTCCAAAAAATGATATATTTATATTGTAATTCCATTTAATTTATATTGTTTTATTAAATTTCTAGTAACTTCAGAATCTATGACCTAGCTGTTCTATAAGGCTTCTGCCCCACCTATAAGTTGAATCTCAACTTTCATTACTTCTGTGAATTTAGAATGCTGTAATTGCATGAAAGATACATATTTTTTACATGCATTACTTCATCTGAGTGTGTAAAATTATATAAAATTAAATATTTTATCATCTATATTTATTTTAAATTTTAATTTCATTTCAAAATTTGTCTATGTCTCTTCCAAACTCTTTATTATACTTATATTTTTACATACCACAGTATGCATTTTTTTCATTTTGGGTCACTCTGAACTTAGTAACACCTATGAGATTTACGCAAGAGCAAACTGAACCTGAAGATACAGCTCATTTGGAGAGTATTTGCCTAGCATGTGCAAGGCCCTGGATTCAATGGTTCAGTTCCAAGTACTGCCAAAAACATTTTAAAAACAATTGTAGGGATAACAATAAAACATTAAGCTTGCCTTGGTAATCAGAAGTGATTTTTAATGTTTTTATTTTACACTGTAACATAATTAAGCTTAGTAGTCAATTGACTGGAGTGGCACATCACAGATTCTCCAGGATGCTTATAGGATTTCAGCCTTTGATTTGTTTATTTTTATAGTTTTATTATTATTATTATTATTATTATTATTATTATTATTATTATTATGTTTTAAGGTGGGTACCAGGAGCCAGCCTCAGGACATCACACTTGCCAGCAAGTACTTGTGCCTCTCAGTGTATCACCAGCACTTTTTTTCCTTTATGTGGGTGCCAGGAGTTGAACTCAGGATTTCGCACTTTCCAGGCAGGCGCTTATGCTGCTGAGCTATCTCACGAGCCCCAGCCATTGATTTAAACTGCAGCACTGGTCCCTCTTTTTCTAGTGCTGAGCAGCTGAGCAGCTACTATTTTCCAGGATCTCCAGCCTGCAAAAGTCCATCATGAGACTGTTCAGCTTCTAGTTACATAAGCCAATCTGCTAAAACCTCTCTTACAAATGCATACACATTCAATTGGTCCTATTTTTCTAAAGAACCTGAAAAATGCTCATCATGTAATGTTCTGTGGTAAACACTTTGGATTTCTAACACTATCTGGGTCTATGTTATTACATGACATATTAATGCACTTCTTTAAAAGGATGGCATGGCCCTGCTTGGTAATGACAACTTGAATTGGATATGAAATTTTAAGAGGAAGTACTTTTTACATAAATGTAACAGAAATGTCTCCAATATGACAAGAGGTGCATTTTGTTTATGTATTTCACCACAACCATATTTAATAAAATAGTACAGTATATGTCAAACATCAATTAATTGTAATTTCACATTTCAAAAATTCAATTTATTCAAAAGCTATGCTTATAAATCCCCCTAACATGTACAGTAAGTAAAAAAAAAACAAAAAAGAGTAAATGATCAGCAACATGCGTTCACACCTCAGGTATTCAGAAAAGCTTGTTGTAGAATTATGTTTTATTTCCTGCTGAAATTATAAAAATTTCATCAAATATTTTCATATTATGATAATCTTTGTACCTCGAGGAAATATTATTTTAGATAAATATTTATTTTTCCATTACAATTAAATACAAATTTTAGTAGATGAATCTCCATAATAATAATGTGATTTCAAATAACTTTGCCTCTTCCTTGAAATAAGGATGTAAATCAATATAGGAAAGGCTTGTCTCAATCCATTATGAATTAATGCACTGAGGAGAAACTGTATTACACACTAATACATTTTTAGTGTATTTTATACATTGGCATAATTATATTTAAATCTATGTTTATTGTATGTTTATTCTTCTATGATTTTGGAAGATTATTCAATGTTTATTTCATTTGGCTATGTACACATAAATTATACTACAGAAATAAGATACTTATACAGTGACAAAATTAGAGGAAGAATGAAAGGAAGGAGGGAGGAAACAAAGACAAGAAAGATGGAAGAGAGGAAGGAAGGAGAGAGGAGGGAGAAAAGCATGAAAAATGAGGGACTCCAGCCTTTGCAACCTAAGAGTTGTGAAGGTGAAGGAGTTTGTTATAAGAAAGCCCCAGAGCACCATGTTCCAGAATAGCATCCTAGAGAATTTGTTCCTCAGGATGGGGTTCACAGTGCTCAGTGATCCAGGCACTCGATCTCTACAGACAGGAAAGAAAGAAGCCTGGCTACTGCTCCAGCTGGCAGCAGACTCTGGTGTCATCCATGTAATGCTGGTTTTAGGTGCATGCACAGTGCAAGAGTTGTGGAGTCAAGAAGGCTTCCAGCCAGATTTCAAAAAAAGGCCTGGGAGGCCAGGAAGAGTGCCTCTGAGAGGGCAGTGTGTAAAGCTGTGATCATGATGCTGAAGGTGCAGTGGAGACCCCAGAAGTTTGGATAAGCCAGGAACATGGATCGTCTGAGGAAAACTGCAAGTGGGAGCAGAGCCAGCCCAAGACAGAAGCCATGGGGGCTACAACCAGCAGTAGCATTGCAGGGACAGAGCCACCCAAGCCCTTTGGAGTTCACATTTTACCACAGGTTGCCTCAGACACTGCACGTGGAACTACAGGACTTAATGATTGCCATGCTTGGTTTTGGACTTGCTTTGATCCCATTCCTTTTTATTTCCCTATTAGTAACTTTTGGAATGGAAATGTCTATCTTGTGACTTTGAGTGTTGGAGGTGTATAACTTTATATGTGTACAGGGGCTTGTAACTAAGTTTGCTTTAAATCTCAAAGGAGACTTTGGACTTGGACTTTTTGGCAATGCTGAAAATATTAGGACTTCGGCAAATCTTAGAGATGGACTAAATGACTTTTGCATAAAGGGATGTGCAGGAGTCTTTGGGGAGCCAGGGTTAGAATGTTATGGCTTGGGTCTATAGTCCCCTCCAAAGCCTCATGTAGTCATAGATGGTGCTTTTCGGAAGTGGATGGATCTAGAGTGTGTAGTGCTGGGATCAAAGGTGTGTGATTACTAAATCAGTCCACTGATTGGTTTGGCATAGTTTTGGCTAGGATTAAGAGTGTGATTGCTGCACCTGCCCTGGGGCAGGCAGCCCACATAAAATATAAGGGACAGAAAGAGGACTAATGTGCTCTCACTTTCCTGCTGACATGAACTCTTGCTCCTCTGTGACGTCCCTCTGCCATGCCACCCTGTGTTGCAGCCAGCTGACTATTGACTAAAACTTCTACAGTCTGTTAGCCAAATAAACCTTTCCTCCTTTAACTTTGGTCATTGAGTATTTTGTCTCAGCAATGAGAGAAAAATAACTAAGACAAGGTATATTCTACTATCTAATAATGTCTATTTCAGAGTGGTGAACATTAGAACCAGGAAATAAAGCAAAAGTTTGAACAACCCAAACTTTTTTTGATCATCATGACAAATGACAATTTCAAGCATTACTATACTCTTGTCTGTCTTTTCAGCTGATCTGAAAAACATTGAAGTTAAAGTTAGCCTAACATGATAAGAACATAATGAAGTTTACACTCGATGTAAAGCACGGGTATTAATGCTCATAGAAAGATCACTATATGTTGTATTTTAATCTCTCTGTCAGAATGGTATTAGCTACTTTTGAATACCTCATTTCATCCAAAAGTGAAAAAGTAAATTCTTAGTCATTTTCTCATGGCTGGGACACAAAATTTGGCACTCACAATTTAAAGGAGGAGAGATTTATTTTTCCTCTTGTTTCAGTCCATGGTAGGCAGTTCTAAAGAAGAAACAACGCAGCAGAAGGGCCTAGTCAGAGAAAAGCTCCTCACATCACAGTAGCCAAGAATTAGAGAAGGTGAAAGGATTATTTGGAGAGGAGGATATACCCTTCCAAGTCACTCCACCAGTGACCTGCATTTTTCACTCAAATTCAGTGATTTTAGCATTGTTTTTCACATTGTCATAGTTTAATACATTTTATTTATTTATGTAAAGATATGTATGAGATTCTGTAAGTCACATGAGTCTGGAGTCAGTGCAAGTTATAGTAACTTAAAAGAAATATATATAATACAAATATAGTAAAATTAAATAAAATCATATATAATTTATGCCATAAACCCTGCTGTTATTACCTTTAAAACACTCAGATATATTCACTTAAAATGTTCTCACAATAGCATAAGTCTCTATTAGCTCAGTGCCCATTTTTGTCTCAAGTGATATTGGCTATACAATTCATGCTTTGGTCCTTCTTAAGGACATCTATGTGTTGATGTTTTCCATTAATTATGACATATTGGCTAAATTAAGGCTCAATTTTTCAAAGTTCCCAAAATCCACATCCTGAGCATAGCTTATGTGGCTTGCTTTGACTAATGTCATTTAGACAAAAGTGCCAAGAATATTTCAAACCTACACCTTGAGAGAATATATATCTCAAATTGTGCTCTTGTGCTTTGTAATTCCTATGAAAGCAATATTTTTCAGTAAAAGGTTTGTTACATCCAAGATAAATATCTGAAGCAGAGCCATTTCAGCCAACCCATAAACCTCCAGAAGAAGACAATACTGGATCATGTATTACAGCTTGATGGAGATTTTCCCAAACAAGCCTACCCAGACTTGCCAAGCTCTACCCAGCATGCATACACTGACCAATGATATTACATGCTATCATTACATGTCATTGTGATTAAGTTAAATAGTATTACTTTCAAACTAGCTAATAGGTAAACCCATCTACTCGTGTATTCTGTTCTACCATCCTTCAGTTTCATCTTTTTTTTTTTTCTGTCTGAAAAACAAAAGTATAGTGTCGCGCACTTCTGCTCGTCCAGCGAGAAGAATCACACAACACGAGTCGGTGAAAGCTTGCTTTAATCGTTCACAGCTCCAGAGCCTTTACACACGTCCGCCCTGTGGCGGCTTCATCCGTGCTCTGCCGAGATCTCCCTCGAAAAGGCGGAGTAACATGTATTTATAAGGAGAGGGGCGCCAATAGCAATACAGCAGGAAATGAAAGCTCATAGGCTAAACTCATCAGTCTCTAGGCAGACTCACACATTTACAGGGCGCGGACAGCACTGACGGCAACCAGGAAGCAGGAAATAGGCGCCATCTTGCCCAGGTCGATGGGAGGGGTAATTTAGCACAGGCCTTGAGTCAGGCACAAGGCCGCGCCGGAGGCCTGATTGTGATGTTGGCCTCCAACATTTCCCCCTTATAAATCACATAAAAAGGCAGACGTAGCCAGTCTCGAGTGAATGTATTGGCCTGCACCCCACTATTAGCCCAGTGGTCGTTTGTGCCAGCGGCCGTCTAGCACCGACCATCCTGGGCCTCATCCTTTTTTGTGGGGCTAGGAAATAACTGGATGGAACCTAGATGCATGCAGGCATGCATTAGGTGTTCCGCCATGAACCCCCCTGTGGAGCACCTCGTGACTTTCCTAGTCACACACTCGACGGCGGTCGCCACTCAATGGGATGGGGCCTGTCTTAGGTTGAGTCAAGGCTGGGGATCCTTGCTCTTACCCGTCTTTGGCTCACCCACCCAGCTAAAAGCGATGTTCTGCGACCCTGAGCAGGTAGGCAGCCGCTGGCCTGGCTGTAGGGCCTCCATCCGCCAACTGCATGGCAGCCATTGCTGTCAAGCGCACCTGTTGTTGAGTCTGCATTAATCTATCCAGCAGGCACTTGATAACAACCAAGACAACAAGAATACCGACTCCGATTGCAACCCAAGTTGCCAGACTGGGCCAGCTAAACCAGGAGGTGACCTTTTCCCACAATTTTGTGATGACAGTTCCCAAACTGGACAGGTCAAAAGTAACAGGCTGTAGTTGTATCTTTTTTACATTATCTAAGCCAATAGAGACCTGCTCTGAGAGATTTTTGAATGAGGGCAAGTATGTATTTTTGCTTGGACAAGGTCCGTGACCTATTAGTCTTAAAGGGTCGGAGGTCTACACATCCTCCTAGGGGGTTGCAAGCTTGATATTGGCTGAAAACCTGGACCCCCCAATTAAGGTAATGGAGCTGGATCTCTCTACATACCATAAAATGCCCCCATACGTCCCCCGATGAACTGCAGTTTTTTATCTTGGTGACATTGGGTGGCCTTACGGGCCCGGTTGTCCATACCCCCCACCCCGAAGGAGAGTTTATCCTAGCGGTGCCATAGCACGAGTGTTAGGTTTGATTAACAAATTCTAAGAAAGGCAGAGAAGAGTTGTTAGGCTGACACTGTGCAGTAACGTTAGCATAAGAAAACACTAAGGTATCTGGAGTAACTGGGAAGCTGGTATTAAAGGCAATGGAAAGGGGCTAAACTGGGTGGATGGTGCCACAAAGCCCACAGGTACTCATCTGTGCCCTCACTCCGACTCTGGAGGGTCAGAGCTGACCAGGTGCCGAGCAGGAGCCAGACAATCACCATCAGCGCTGGTGGAGTGCCCATCTTCCTTGGTGGTCGGGTCTTGGTGAGTTTTTGATATATTTGCAGTCCTCGTCAGTCTTTCGGGGACCCACACCGGTTCCCGTCCAGGATCCTGTGGGAAGACACAAACCGCACCTCGGACCCAGCTGACTACCGGGTCCGGGCCCATCCACTGTCCCGTGATGACATCCTTCCAAGTGACCATCCCCTTATTTTGGGGAGAAGGATTGCAATGTTCCATCGCAGGGGAGCGGTTGTCTGAATTTAAGCTCAAAAAATTGATGGTAAATAGAGCAAGGGAGAGCTTCCTTTTTGATGAGAGGCCACGGCCTATCCCCTCCTTTTGTTTATTTAGAGTATCTTTAAGCGTTCGGTGTGTTCTTTCAATAATAGCCTGGCCCATTGTGTTGTATGGAATGCCATGTTTAAGGACTATTTCCATGGTTGCACAGAAGCTTTTGAAGGCCGCACCTGTATACGCGGGCCCATTATCTGTTTTTAGTATTTTAGGCTTTCCCCATGCAGCCCAAGCCGCAAGGCAGTGATTGATAACATTAGATGTCTTTTCTCCCGTTTCTGCCGTGGCAAAAACAACTTGAGAACAAGTATCTACTGAGACATGGACATATTTGACAGACCCAAATTCTGGGATGTGTGTTACATCCATTTGCCAGATATGACCCGGTCTAAGTCCTCGCGGGTTAATCCCATCGGACCGCTGGGGGCGCATCACGGCGCAGGTACCGCAATGCCGGACAATGTCTCGAGCCTGGGCCCTGGGGATCTTAAAGTGAGCTGCCAAGGTCTGAGCATTGACATGAAATTTTTTGTGAAACTGTTGGGCTCTCTCAGCCGGGGATGAGAGCGTACATATCCATATTGGGCGCGTGGCTGCATCTACCATTGCATTGCCCTCTGAGAGCGGGCCTGGGAGCTGGGTATGTGCTCTGATATGAGCCACATAAATTTTGTGGGTTCTATTTTGTAATTGTGTCTGGATAGTTTGGAGTATAGTGAACACCAAAGAGGTGGAATTTATCGGGCCCGCGGTTTCCAGAATCTGTAAAGCATTGACTACATATTTGGAATCTGAGAGGATATTAATATCCATGGGGAATCTTGTAAGCACCACTGATACAATTTGTAATTCCACTAGTTGGGGCTGGTCTGGTTGGAACTGCACCAACACAGGTTTAGAGTCTGATATCATATATGCTCCAATTCCTGTCTTTGACCCATCTGTAAAGACTGTGGGAGCCCCTATGATGGGCTCTTGAACAGTGGATTTTGGAAAAATGATTGGATGTGATGTGACAAATTGTAAAATAGGATCCTTGGGGTATTGATTGTCGATCGTGCCCTGGAAAACACACTTGAGAATGGCCCACGCATCCAGGCAGGCTGCCAACACTAAAATTTGTTGGGCAGTATAGGGCACCCGCATAGCCCCAGGGTGTAATCCAATTGACATCCCCCATCAATTTCTGCATGTCATAAGGGCCTTTGCCAAGCAACATGTCTGCATTCCACCGCCTATTACCTTCCCTGTTGTTGCGATCAGCTCGGTCCATGCAAAGGTCGGTATTCCATGCTTTCCAATCAATAAACTGCCCAGGGGAAAGACACGCCCTTGCAAGTTGCGTCCAGTCCCCAGGGGTCATAGGAGCAGTCGCTATAGTCTCCAATACAGCGAGTGTGAAAGGAGCATTGGGGCCATAGGAAGAGACTGCTTCTTTTAGTTGCTTTATAAGCTTAAGGTCAAGGGGTTGATGGTATGGTTGCCCTCCCTGGCTGGTGAGAACCGGATAAATCCCGTATGGGCCTCGGTCAATGCCGGGGACATTTCTGGTCCCTGTTTTCTTTATGACCTCCCATGTGGGGCCGTGGAAGGTACGGCAAGCAGAGGGCAAAGGGCCATCTTGGAACGGGGGAGGCGGCTCCCAGGGCGGGGCACTGGGCATAGGTCCACCCTCCCCGTTGCCCTCCCCTAGCGGAGGCCGGCCTAGGCTTAACTCTTTGAAGTCATCATACAATTTCCGGAAAGGATTAGAAGTCTGCCACGTAGCAGCCGTAGCGCCACGTCTCGGGGAGGGGAGGCCCTCTGTTGGCGCCGAGCCTTTATTGACAGCAGCCTGAGGCCCCCGCTCTAACCCCTCTGTCTCTTCTGCCTCTGAGTCTGAAGAGGAAGAATCCGACCCCGCCCTAGAATTAGCCCTCGAGCTCTCTGAGCGAGCCTTCTCAAGCGCCTTTTCAAGAGCCTCACGGGCCTCCGAAAGCGGAAGAGATCCGCTCGGGCCCTCCTCCACTTTGAGGCAATATCTAACCATCTCCCAGAGGGGGCGTACGGAGGGGTCAATTACTCCCTCTTCCTCAGCAAAACTGATATCATGTCCTAACTTTTCCCAGCAGGGTAGAGTAAGGTGCCCAGTGGGCCAAAACCACGGGGCGATCTCATGTATATTTTTAAAAAAATTTTGAACAATTTTAGAACTCACCTTAATGCCGCGTGCTTTTAGCAAGTCTCGCATCGGCTTGTGCATTGGGGCACTGTCGGAGTTCCCCATTGTGAAATGAAACTGCTCCAGCGACACCGTCCCCGCTGTGAGCCCGCCCGATATATGGGCAACCCCCGCCTCAGCAATTGAGAGCGGAATTTCCCTGAAAGTGCGTCCACCCAGGGCCAGGTTAAGCCTCCCGCTTACCTGAAGGTAGGTACCGTCCTGTGACTCGATGCAGCTCCACCAGACCCCGCACGAAGGGTGATCAGTTCCCCGTACGGGCCACCAAATGTCACGCGCTTCTGCTCGTCCAGCGAGAAGAATCACACAACACGAGTCGGTGAAAGCTTGCTTTAATCGTTCACAGCTCCAGAGCCTTTACACACGTCCGCCCTGTGGCGGCTTCGTCCGTGCTCTGCCGAGATCTCCCCCGAAAAGGCGGAGTAACATGTATTTATAAGGAGAGGGGCGCCAATAGCAATACAGCAGGAAATGAAAGCTCATAGGCTAAACTCATCAGTCTCTAGGCAGACTCACACATTTACAGGGCGCGGACAGCACTGACCGCAACCAGGAAGCAGGAAATAGGCACCATCTTGCCCAGGTCAATGGGAGGGGTAATTTAGCACAGGCCTTGAGTCAGGCACAAGGCCACGCCGGAGGCCTGATTGTGATGTTGGCCTCCAACAGTATAGCTTCCACATAGTTTTATTTATTTTACCATTTAGGGGGTGTGTTTAGAAGGGAGGCGAAATTAGTGTCAAACTGTACCCATATACTCTATATATGGTTTGATTAGCTTCCTCTTTAGACTTCTCTACAACAGTTTAATAAACTTTTTCCATACTAACTAGATTTGAGCCATGAACACTAAGTTATATGCCAAAATTTCCCTCTTATTCCCTTGGATTTTGTTGTCAGAAGAAATTTGTTAGATTTAACTTTTATTCTCAGAGTAACTTATAATTAGATCTCCAGTTTTAAGGCTTTACAATGTCAACAGCAGTTAAGGGTTTTTAATTCTGGGTGACAAATAAGGGAGGTATATTTCTTCACAGATAGTTTGTGTTTGAAAATATCTCAGGGTTTTCATTTGGGACAACTTTTTTCAGCCAAAATCACAAATGTTTGAATTTAGTATATGTTTAGTTTTAGCATTGATTTGACATTGCTGGTATATATGATTTCTAATCAGCATAAAACCTGTTTTCCAAAATGAGAGAAGGGAGGGATTAAGTGCATATGTAATTTTATAAACTAGTTGTTTATTGAATCAACAACTAATTGGAATTTAGGATAATTTAGTCCTTGAGTTCAATAAGAAATTGAAAATGAGATGTTATTGGTATAACTAAATAAGTCTACAACAAAGATAAATTTATATTCAAACTCTGAATACATCTACCTTTCTTGCTATCCAGATATTTGAGAATAAACTAGATTGTACAATCTTTAATGATCTGGCCATTCAGAGAGAAAAATAAATAAAAATATCCCCTAGATATTTTCCCCCAAAAGATTTCACTGTCATTATATAAGCAAAATTTACTTCTATAAAGTTATTTTCAGGCTACGTTAAACTTACTCATAAGTGTAGTAATTACAATGCACTTATCTATTAAAACTTAGTGCTTTCATGAGCCTAATGCAGTGCTTCATATTTCACTCATAGGTGACATCACCACAACACTATAATGTACATCCTAAGTAATCCCTGTTTAAAAATTAGACCTGGGAACATTTAAATAACTCAGTCACACTGCTAGTATGAGAGAGTTGGCTCCTTAAACTATATCTTATAGCCTTCAAATTTCATTCTCTTAACTCTTTGAATATGTCCAAGATATTATATCTGAAATTACTTTCAGTGGTTTAGTTGATAAATTCATGGTAAATGCAATAGATCAACATAAATGTTAATAAAAATTACCTAAGGTAAACAAAGGTGATAAAAAATAATTGTACATTTAAATGGTTTATAATATTTCTTCAATGATAATTTATTCCACCACTAAACAGTAGTCAATTGCACATATTAAATATTTATTATTAACTTTAATGTTTATATATTGTGTGCTGAAGTCTAACTTGTTAAATAAGCAATTGAAAAATGCAGAACACTCCTAGCTATGAAAATCCACTTCAGGATTAATCACCACAGGAGCTTTGCCAGAACTCAGAAAACTATAGCCCAATGGGCCAAAACTGATCACCCACATGCTTTTATAATACTTTATTAGAACACAGAGAGACATATTCATTTATATAATGTCTGTAGCTGCTTTTCTACTTAATGGTAAAGTATTTAATACAGAGATTAAGATCAAAATGCCTAAAATATTTGCTATTTTGTACTTCACAAAAAATATTTGCCAACACCCTCGTTAGGAAAGTAAAGCACTATTCATTGAAACTAATACTATATTACCTAAGGGGTCTTTGGTACTAACACTAACTTATCTAATGGCCCAGGGCTTCATGACATTCACAACTCTGCCCTGAATAAATGTTATTATGAAGTAGGGAGTGAAGAAAACCTTTGTTTTCAGAGACACTTGGTTTACCATCACCTCTATGGTTTGTAAGAATATGACATAATCTTACTCTCACTATCTTTGTAGGGGCTTTGTCTTATACATATCAGCTAATTCTGAAATATAGAATAATACATACACAAACAAACATATGGATGTTTATTACAGTTTTGTTCTAAAATATTCCCCAAGATTCTCATGTTTTTGGATGTAGGGCTAGTGGAAGGAGATTATATCATGGGAGCCCTATATTAATCAGTGGATTAATCCATTAATGAGTTCATAGCTGAAGGCACTGTTAGGAGGGGGGCCTGGTTGAAGATGGGTTGGTTCGGGGCATGAACTGGAATTCTGCAGTATAATTGACTAGGGGGGAATATATACAAATCTGAATATATATATATATATATACATATATATATATATATATGTATATGAATGAAGAGAACAAACAAAACAAAAATAACTTTGGTCTTTCTTATAGTTGATTCTACTTATCATACACATTGATACAACTTTGAAGTGGACAGCTGCTGCATTCAAACCCCATTCAGTAGTAAGCTTCAAGAATAGTAGTGAAGAAAAATCCTCTAGCTGGTAGTAAATAGTATATTTTGTATTTTCTCTTCATCTGGATCAAGAGCTGCCCAAAAATAATTAAAGCAAATGGCTTATCTTGGTTGTCAAAGAATTAGAAATAATTAAATAAAAAGTGTGTGGATATATAAGATAACATGCACCTGTAAAATACTGTACATTTGATCTATACCATCAATAAATAACAACAATAAATAGTTCTATATACATATTCTTATGAGAACAAACATGGAGTAAAATATAAATGAGTCTCATGTGAGGACTTACATAAGGGAAACCATGCAAGAAATGCCCATAAAAATTAGGTGGACAAATTGCCATGCTATATTGAGTGTCAGATTTCAAAGCTTACTCAGTGCAACACAATGGATGGAAGATAGGTATCCCTGAGTTAACAAATTGGACTTTCTTTACTAAGGATTGCTTGCTTCCTTTTTTTTTTTCATATGAGCCTAGTTGGTCAATGGAAAAGAACAATGCTGACATTAAATGACACAGCTTTCCAGGGTTATCAATAAGTAGCCTGATATGATATTCATTATATTTGACCCCTTCCATCATGAATATTTGTTGGAATAAGAATGTGTTAGAGAAGAGAAACCTTTCTACACTTAATACATTAATCAGATCCACTTTGAATGGACTTCTTACAATGCTGTATTTATTGTTGTGGCATTTTGTACAATATTATTGTAGATTAAGGAATTAAATATGAAGTAAATAAATTACAATAATTAGGATGTTGCCAATGATGCTCATTGGTCTTACTACATGCCCTAATACTAAACAACAACAGTCTTAATGCTTGATATGAAGATCTACTAAAAATTCATATGTGGGATTATCTTGAAGGCAACAGTGCAAATTCATAGAGTTTAATTGGAGGCAAAAATATGTTTTCTTTTTCTGATCCAAAATGCAGGGCACTAGAACAGAGGTGAGAATGGGGGGACAGTGAGAAGGCTCAGCGGCATAAGCACCTGCCTAGCAAGTGCGAGGTCCTGAGTCCAACTTCCGGTACCCACACATGAAAATAAGCGCCGGTGATATCACTCAGCAGCACAAGCTCCTGCTGGTGCATTAGGTCCTGAGGTTGACCCCCGGTACCCACAAAAAAAAAAAAAAAAAAAAAAAAAAAGAAGTGAGAATGGCTTCTCTATTAAAAATGGTAATTCCCTGAGAAAATTTTTGTTTTATATTCCTGACAGTTTTTAAACACTGCTTATTTGAAGATCTTAATTTCCAGTAAGGAATGGTTCTACCAAAGAAACTGTGATCATTAATTGAGATATGTCAACTTGCCTGTATAAGAACCACATAGAAGATTAGTAAAGCTCTAGGTATGTCTCTAGATGATTATTATGTAGGCTACACACTAAGTAGGGAATGCCCAGCCTCAACCAATAGGCTTGTAGCCTTGATGGAATAAAAAAAGAAGGGCAGTTTTCTTTTCTTTTCTTTTTTTTTCTGAAAGATCTCTGGTTTTCATTATTGCCTTTCCATATTTGTCTCCATTTCCTTCAGATTTACAGTGTGGACTGATGCCTTATAAAATCCTCTGGCAATGCAATACTGACACTCAGCAGATTTTACAATGAGCTTTCAGGCTTTAGATCTTCATCTGGCTCCTCCAGCCCTGTAGCTCATAGAAAGCCATTTTATATTGTTCCACCTCTAATGCCATAAAAGCCCAGCAAAGAGGACTCTTCTGATTCTGATCCTGTAAGCCTACCTAGTAAATCATTTGTACAATTGTATGCATATTTCATACATTTCTGTAGTGAATCTGAACTAACACAGAAGCAATACTTTCCTTTAATTAGAAGTTGAAGGTGTCTCCAATTCCAGGTTGGTTCCTTTTGCTCCTGAATCAAAAGTTAAGAAAGGTTTTCTTTTTGTGTTTATTTTTCATGTACTTGGATGGCTGATCCAAGTACACAATTTCCTGCCATATAGTAAGGACATAGAAGACTAAGTGTGGAATCCAGTGAGAATTCTGTTGCATTTTTAATAGTTTCATATTTAAAATCAGAAAATAATGGAATACCATAGCAACCAAGAAGATATCAAGAACATATAAATTGATTGCCATTAAGAAATGAATCCTTGGATCATGTCATACCTGAACCACAACTCCCTGTGGACTTGGTTGAGAGCAAAGGAATCATGGAATGTATGTTCACTTTAGAAAGTTATAGCTGTCAGTTATGACCTACAATTGGTGAAAAACCTAAGGGCCATAGTAGCTCCAAGTTACTTTTTCATTTCTTGTTTTGTAGTTAAATGAATTTCTACACTGCAACTTATTTTTCTTTTTTTTCAATTTTTGTATTTCTTTATAGATATTTTGTGGAAGATTAATTTTACAACTTAATCTTTAGTAAGGGAACATTCTGAAAGAACCATGACCAGAATGAGAACAAAATAACCCAGAAGTGGGTAGAGGAAATTATGATAACTGCTTCTCATGAATGGAATGTGAGTTTGTCTTCTCAGTTTGAATAGTGGTTAAGAACATTTTTAATTGCATAAAACAAGTATTAGGAATAAAAGTAAAACAGGAACCACATCCACTATCTAGCCTGTTTTATCCTACATGCAACATAGAAATTTTTCACATTTTTATACATCTTAAGAAGGGGACTAACAACAATAATGATAACAAAAAGAGAATATGAAAAAATCTTTGTGTCACAGAGAGCCTAAAATGATTAATACATGATTCTTTTCAGAAAAATATATTGACCAAACACTAATATAAAGCAAAATTGGAGATCTTGTTAGTGAAAGCAAAAATTTGTTTTTGTGGTTGTAAAGACATTGATATATATGTAAAAGTGAAAGCACAGGCTCTTAGTAAGCAAACAGTGGATTTTGGCAAATATTAAACTAACATCCCTCATTATCAAACTCATCCCTCTAAACACTGCATGATGATGCTGAGACTAAGTCACTGTCATCCACATTTCTAGTGAGATACCTGTCTTCACTGAATATTGATGCAATGGTAAAGGGTTGAAGAAAACTGGAAGACTTGGGGAAGAAGGAATTAACTTTTCCATTTCTTTCTTGTTAATCTTTAGCCTCTTGTTTCCTGCTCCTATAAAAATCCCATCAATTTTTCCTTCTGTCAATGTATCCACCTTTTACTTTTTCCCATCATCTACAGTGAAGCAGCTCATTTTCCCTTAGCAGCAAAACTAGCCCCAGAAGCTAGTTGCCTCTCAGAGCTCAGATTTTTCCAGGTGCTCTTTCAATGTGCAGACATCAGTTCCAGCTGTAGCGCACTGGAGTGTCTTTGTGTCACTCTCTAGATATTTCCTTCAATCTTAATTATAGTCATTTTGTTCTTCCAAATCAGGAAAGCCTACACTTCAAAGTGATATCTTTGTATTTTAGTATTTTGCATCAATCTTTTGGTTAGATTCAATGACTAACAATTTTTTTTTATTTTAAAGAGAAAAAAAAACAAAACAAATCAAAAGAAGAACAAATTTTCGAAACAACATAATAGGAGGGTAACAATGGTTAATACATTACGTATTACTATCTTTAAGTTAGTTATTCAGGATACCAGACATTAACATTCAATTGTCCAAACATTATTGGCACAAACCTTACTCTTCAATGAACTAAGTAAAATTGGTAGTGTATCTATCTTAACCATCATATATATATATATATATATATATATATATATATATACAATTTTTTTCCCTTTCCCTTCTTTCTTTTCCCTATTCCAGTCTCTCTTTCCTTTTGACCAGTTTCTTTTTGATTCACCATGTCCATTGTACATTTTGGATCTTATTTACTCTTTCAGTTTCTCATACTAGAGAGACAATATGATGCTTACACATGTGCTTCTGGTTTATTTCACTTATGAGTATCTTCTCGAGTTGCATCCATTTACCTATAAAAGTCTCCAGTTTATCCTTCTTTATGGCTGAATAGTACTCCATTGTATAAAAATACCACATCTTTCTTATCCATTCCTCAGTTGATGGGCATTTGGGTTGTTTCCAAGATCTGGCTATTACAAATTGTGCTGCTATAAACATGGGTGCACATATATCGCTGTGGTACGATGTTTTTAATTCTTCTGGGAAGATGCCCAGAAGGGGAATAGCTGGGTCAAATGGGACCTCCAACCCTAGCTTTTTGAGGAATCTCCACACTGACTTCCACAGTGGCTGTACCAGTTGACACTCCCACCAACAGTGGAGAAGGGTTCCTTTTTCCCCACAGCCCCTCCAGCATTTGTTATTAGTTGATTTCTTTATAGTAGCCATTCTTTCTGGGGTGAGATGGTATCTCAGTGTTGTTTTAATTTGCATCTCTCGAATGACTGGTGATGTTGCACATTTTTTGTATATTTATTTGCCATTAGTATTTCTTCATCTGAGAAATGTGTATTCATCTCAATGACTAACAATTTTGTCCACTACCTTTATTGATAATTTTTGTTGTTTCTGGCTCTTTATTGAATACTGATGAGCTGGAATCTATTCCCAAATTACTGTCAACTTAAAATCTCTCTGAATTGTTTCTTATAGAATCCCTTTTGCATTCTTATTGCAAGTGTAAGTAAATACTTATCCCAAAGCTGTAATTTTTACCTGTTGATAATTTTAGACACTTAAGCAATTGACAGTTTCCCTGAATTAAACCCAAATAATTGGTCTTAAAATGAAAGAAATAATATGAAAAAGATGTTATAAATTCCCTGGGCAAAGAAAGATAAATTATTGAATAATTTGGAAAGCAATAATATGATGCTTTCTTTAGAAGTATTAATTTCCATAAATACATCTTATAAATGTTATTAATCTTATGGAAAAATGTATCTCTGTAGTTATTCCTCTTAAGGAATTTAAAGTAAGTATGTATTACAAAATCTTTGGAATGGTTATTGATAAAATAAAAGTCAAAATGTCTATAGAATTGTCCATTTGAAAAATAAATAAATCTTAAAACTATACTGGGTATGACTCCAAAATATAAAATGAACTTTGAAAACAAGTAAAGAAACATAACCATGTATTTTTATCATAATATATAAAAATTTGTTCTGAAGTTATATAACATATGTCATACTCTTTGGAGGAAGATACCTAGGAGGGGATAGCTGGCTCAAATGGAATTTTTATTTTTTAGTTTTTTTAAGGAACCTCCACACTGATTTCCTTAGTGATTGTACTAGTTTACACCAACAATGTAGAATAGGTTCTTTTCCCCCACATACTTACTACCATATGGATTTTTTGATGATAGTCATGTTTTTTCTAGGGTAAGAAGGTATGTCAGTGTAGTTTTAAATTGCATTTCTCTAACAAACAGTAGTTCTTTGAAAAGAAAATTTTGTGCTATTGTCTGCTTTCTTCTTTGTAAGAGAGAATCTGCTGAGTCTCTGAGTAACTACTTTGAAGATAATAATGCATGATGTAGTAACTATTGTTATCCTCCTATTTTGGTATAAATTTTTGTTTTATTTCTCCATATATATAGCATATTTTTCTATATTGGTATATAAACAGTACAGGGATATGGAAAATTTCTGTGCTATTTCACAAATTTTCAGTAAACCTAAGACTTTTAAAAATTAAAGGATTTTAATCTTTATTTTTTAGGAAAAATGTTTTGGGAAATATCTTGATGATGTTGCTCTAATTAAGCACAGAATTTTTAAAAATTCTCTATTTTGCTTTTTTGTTGAACAGATATAAAAGTTTCATGTATTCTGGTAAACTTCTTGAGTAAATACTATATAAATTTGTATAACTTAAAAAATATTGTTTTAAAATAATATTGCATTCAATTAATCAGTTATCTAGGGACAGACTGTTGATTTATTTCTGTCATCTATACTAGGTACTTCATCTTTATGAATACTAAATTTCTCATGGTTAAAAGTATGATATTAATTGCTTTACCCTACACTTACTGGTAAATCAAATGATACATTAGATATTAAAATACTTCTAGAAAAATTGTGGTATACAATTTGTGTTTGTAATTTTTCCCTTCAGATTATTAGCACTTCTATATTAGATTTACTATTTATTACTGCCATGAATATTGTTAAATGCTTCTTCTCTTTATTAATATACTGAAAGAATTTAATGTAGAAGGGCCAATTATCAATAAATTCATAATATATTATATTATAATCTAAATTTTATTATACAAGCATTGGCATCTAGCATACAATTCTTATTTTCTCTGTATCTAAGTTTCCTAGTAGTTTCCTGCCTTTCTAAATGCTAAATAAAACAACGACCTAGGAATGTGTTTTACTTCTTTTTTTTTTGTGGGTACCAGGGGTCAACCTCAGGATCTCGTGCTCCAGGAGGCACCCGAGCCACTGAGCGATAACACCGGCCCTTTTTTCGTATGTGGGTTCTGGGAGTCGAACTCAGGCCCTCGCAGTTTCCAGGCAGACACTTATGCCGCTGAGCCATCTCACCGGCCCTGTGTTTTACTTCTTGTCTATGTATTTGTTCATTGTATCCATGTTCATGGGCTTATAGAAATTTATTGTAGCACGACTCCTACATATACAAGTTCTGTCCACCAAACTCTTCTTATTCTATCATTCTTTGAATATTTACCATGCATCTCAAAATATTCAAAATAAACTTCTTATTTCTCACTTCCATCTCTTCTGTTTTCTCAAGTCAGTAGTTCATGTAAATCTAGGGACTGCTGTTGACTCCTCTTTCCTTTACAATCTATGTAGAAATAGCAATGCCTTTAAAATAGCAATGACACTAGCAATGCCTTTAAAAAACTCCAAAAATACATTTCACTACTTCCACTCTTAATGTTATACTGCAATCCTAAATTTATGAGTCATCTAAATTCTCCTTGCTTACTATCTTTATGTTCTATGCTCTATTCACTTACACCCAGTGCAATGACACAGTACTATTCCTTGTTCAGAACTGTGAAAGGTTGCTAAAATAAAAAACAAAAAACAAAATCTTTCTTACAGCCTCCTTGCCTTCTACTGATCCTGTTGTTTTCTGTTTCTTTTCTTGTGAAACTCTCCCTCTCACACATTCTTTTGCAATTCCTGCTGAATTAGGACTATGCCAGACTCATTTTTGCTTCCAAGCCTTTTCCTTTCTTCTCACTTGTGGAACTGTCACAGCAAAATATATCATGGTTCTTTTTCTTATTTTAACCAAGCCCCTTCAGAGTGACTTCCTACTTCACCCTAGATAACTTGACACTCTGCTCACTCACCCTCAGTGTTCCTTTTCTCCTTGCCTATTATGAAGATAAAGGGTACGAATTCATATGTTAAGTTAGAATCTATATGAAATTTGCACACAAGAAAATAAAGTGGAAAAGTATATACAGCCCAAAATAAATGACAATGCCCCCTAGTGTCAGATAATATATTATCAAAGTATTACATGCATACATACTGCTTGAGTAGTAAGTGGGTTTTACAATGTTTATACATTACAAATACACAAACATGGGATGGTAACAGCTAATTGTAAGGTTTCTTTCCCTGTATTATCCTGTCCTATCCTACTCTAATTCACTGTAGTAGCAATACATAACATGAGATCTCTTAACACATTTTAAATGTCCAATACATTATTGTTGAATATGGGCACATGTTGTGAAAATCTTTAAGATTATTGATCTTATTTCAACAAAATTTTATGCACCCTTATTAATAAAAGCCCATTTTCTCTCCTTTCCAGTCCCTGGTGACTACCATTTGATTCTATTATTTTTAGTGCTTTAGATACTTCATACTGGTGGAATCACACAGTATTTGTCTTTCTGCAACATGTTTATTTTGCTTATTATGATGTCTTCAAGGTTGTGTATTATACTGATGTTATGTACTGAAGAATTTCATTTTTAAGACAGAGTAGCATTTATTCTATGCATATATGGCATTTTTCACTCTTCCATATGTCAACATTTGTGTTGGCTAATCTGAATTGTGCTCTGATGAACATGGGTTCACAGATATCTATGAGATAGTGACTGTTTCTCTTGGAGATACATCTAGAAAAGGAATGGCTAAATAATATGGGAATCATATTTTTTAATGTTTGAGAAAATACAATGTTTTCCACCATTTTGTTTTCACATCAATCATCTGCAACGATTTCTATTCCTCCACACCTAATTAACACATGTGGTCTTTGCTTTTTTTTGATAATAGCTATCCTAAAAACTATGAGGTGCCATCTCATTGTAGTTTCAATTTTATTTCCAAATGATAAGTGACATTGGGCATTTTTTCATAACACCTCTTTGGCATTTGGATTTTTGTTTAGAGACATATCTATTCAAAGACTGAATATATTTCTTTATTTGGCTATTAGTTTTTATGTTTAATACTGAGTGGTAGGATTTCCTTCTTATTTTGGAGATTAACCCTGGGTTAAATATATGACTTGCAAATATTATTGTTTTACCACTCCATAGTTTGGCTTTTCATTTTATTGTTTGTTTCCTTAGTGGTGCAGAAGCTCTACATTTTCATGCAGTCCCACATACTTAGTTTTGGTTTCTTTGCATATGTTTTCAATGCCATACCCATAAAATCATTGCCAAAACCAATATCATAGACATTTTCCCCAATGCTTTCACCCAGAAAAACAGTTTGGTGTTTCAAATTACATCTCTGGGCATTGTCTTCATTGACTTTTATGTTTTTTTGCTTATTTTCTTGTTAAAATTATTGAAAATGACTTTGTATATATAAACTACATCTTCTAAAAGCATACAGTAAGTTTTAATGTTTTTGTACAGACCAAATCAAGATCACCATGAATTTGAAATAATTTATCACCTCTAAATATCCCTAATATCTTTTGCAGTCCATCTGCTCTATTGCCTCTATCTCCCAGCAAACAAACACTAAATTACAGATCAGTTTTAATCTCATGGAAAAAATTAAATATTTCATGCATATGATATTGTGCTTATCTTAAATTCAGAATAATGACTGACATTTTCATGTATTATCATGTATATGGACAGTTCTTTTCTATCACTGGCTAAATAGCCTTCTACTATATGCTTGCATCATATATTGACTATTCCTTCATGTACTGATGGGTTCATTTTCTATTTTTCTCCTTTCTGTATAAAATTCCTTGGAATATTTTAGTACAAGTATTTATATGTTAATGTCCTTATATTTCTTTTTTAAGTATCAAAACTGTTGAAATGTCACAACTGGTAAACTGGTTTACATTATTATAAAATTTAATTTCCCATTAGTCCTGTAGGGGAGTTTCAGTTTCTTCACATACTTACCTATCTAGAATGTCAGTGTTTTTCATTTTAGCATTTCTATTTAATGTGTGGTTACAGCTTATGACTAATTTAATTTGCATTTCCTTCATATTTTATGGTTTTGACAACTTTTGTTTATTGAATTTCTGTTATTCTTCATTCAGCCTTGTAACAATGTATGAAAGTAGTTTACTATTTGTATTCTCATTATTAGGTTCTTTTTTATTTTAAAAAGAAAAATTAATAAAAATGATGATACAGAATTTCAAAACAAGATAATAGATTAACAATGGATAATATATTGCATGTTATTATCTTAAAATCGTTTGCTCAGATTACAAGATATAAGCATGAAATTCATCAATGTAGAGCACAAACCATTCTTTTCAATGAGCTATCAGAGTTTAGTAGTATAATTAACTTATCTATCATATATATATATATATATATATATATATATTCTTTTCCCTTCTTTCTTTTCTCCTTTCCTCCATCCCAATTGATCTTTCCTTTTGAACAATTTCTTCCCCTTTCACAATATCTACTGTACATTTTGGATATTATTTACACTTTCAGCTTCTTACACTAGGGAGACAATATGATGTCTACACATTCAAGTCTGATTTATTTCACATAGGATTATGGTCTCAAGTTGCATTCATTTACTTATAAAAGACTTGAGTTTATCTTTCTCTACAGCTGAGTAGTCCTCCATTGTATACAATACCACATCTTTTTATCCATTCCCCGGTTGATGGGCATTTGGGTTGGATTTAGCTATTACGAAGTGTTCTGCTATAAATATGGGTGTACATGTATCACTGTGATATGATGTTTCCAGGTCTTCTGGGAAAATACGCAGAAGGGGAATAAGTGGGTCAAATGGGACCTCTAATCCTAGTTTTTTTTTAGGAATCTCTACACTGATTTCCACAGTGGTATTTTAGGTCCTTAAATATTTAATGTATGAGTTATGTAATCATAATTAGACATATGTATTACACATGTTTATTGTTTTCATTCAAAAAAGAATTTTTAAGTTTTATAAAGTACTAATTTAATTCTGATGTAAAAAATTTCTTACTAAGGTTCACAAATATTTTCTTTCATGGCTTCTATATGTTTTGTTTTTAGCTCTAATATTTCATATAGAACCCATTTCAACTTATTTTGCATGATGTGTGGTACACAAATATTTGCAGTATATCTTTTTCTGCCATAGTGTTATTTGGTTTTACAGCACATTTTGTTTAAAGGTTTTCCTTCTCTCATTATCTTGTTTTGACATTCTTTTTGACAAGAAGCATCATTATAAATAAGCATCACTATTTTTAAGCACATTATGCTCTTAAATTCACCTGAATGTTTATAAGCTCACCATTACAACACTGTCTTTATTGTTCTAAAATTGTAGTAAACCTGAAAATTGTATAGTTTCCTAAGTACAACTCCTCTGTTGTCTGATAAATCCCTTTTAGAATTTCACATCCTTCATAAGAGTTCCTTATCAGGATGGACAAATAGTTAGATACACGTATTTTTTTCAGTTTCCCCATTTTAGGTGTTTGTTTTTTGTTTGTTTTTAAAATGAATACATTTTTATTTAGCATGATTTATATGGCTGCAGATGAAAACAACTTCTATTGAGCTGCATAAGTCTGTGGCCTTTATTGGTGACCTTAGGATTCCAGTCCAGTAGTGCAATTTCCTACCACCAAGTTCTTAGCTGAAGTCAAATAGTGTGTAAAAATATAGCTCAGTTAATCTTGGCATAGTATATTGTATATCTAAATTCCTTGCCTAAAGTTTAGCCTACTTCACAGGTTGTTTGTTTCTGTGGGCAATTAGTAATGTTTCATGTCACATCTTAAGTGGAATTGTCATTTTCTCTGATACATTGTCTTATAAGCAGAAAGAAACTTTTTATCAGATTGTAGATGACATAAACAATGATTTAGTAAGCTTTGGTCTACAGGCCCAATCTGGTCTACTGCTGTCTTCAAATAATGTTTCATGGGAATCTAGCCATGCCTTCATTTATTCTAGTTTTCATATTACAGTGGTAAAGTTGAGTTATTACAATCAGCATCACACATTTGGCAAAAACCTAAAATACTTACTATCAGAAAGTGCACAAGGATAAATTTGGCATTCTTGATTGACATCATGAAGGGTCATTTCTATACTGAGGGAATGGTGCTGAGACCATAGTAACAGGATAATGTGAAAAATGTATTATTCCATTTTACTATAGAATTTTCTGAAGTTCTCTCTCACAAAAAGATCTTAGTTCAAGAGAACTCTTATAAATTTGAAATTCATGGCCAAATAATCTGTTTTCACTATGATTTTTTTTTAATGTGGGTAATGGGAGTCGACTTCAGGACCTCACACTTGCCAGCAGGCACTTGTGCCATTGAGCGACATCACCGGCCATTTTTTCATTTATGTGGGTTCCAGGAGTCGAACTCAGGACCTCGCACTTGCCAGGCAGGTGCTTATGCTTCTGAGCTATCTCACTGGCCCTCACTAGGATCTTAACCCAGCAGTTTTCCCTCAAAACGTACATGTTATGCAACAGCTGAAAAAAAAAAGTGTCCTGGTTTAGAAACCAAAAGTCCAGAGAATTGCAAGATAATTGCACCGCTAGAGACTCCATTCAGATGTAGGAATAGTTCACAATAACCTGTTATGTATTTATGAAGATATGGAAGAGAAGAGCTGAAAGTCTTCAAACATAAATGACAAGTAGGGTATCTTAATTCTGTTGCTTTGATTATGCAAGCTGTTTGCATGTGTTGAAATCTATTGAGACCCTTTGATATGTATAATTATTACATATTAAATAAAGAGTAAAAGTAAAAAGATGCATGATTCATCACAGAACTTGTTATTCTAAAATATATGAAGGTAGAATGGAAAGGAAAATATCTCCTTTATAACTAATTGTAGGCTTCTTGGTTTATGTACCACTATTCAATTTTTATAGTCTGCCTGATAAAATGCTATAAAGATATTCATAAATCCTAAAATGTGAAATTGTAAAATTTTAAAAATAACTGATAAAATGTTATGTATTTATCATGTACAACACGATGTTTTAAATTAAACACACACTATGGATTTATTAAATGTAGCTAGTTAACAAATATATTACCCCACGCAGTTATTTTTTAATGAGACCATCTACCATCCACTCTTCATTTTTCAAGAATACAATATATCATCATTAAATTGAGCCATCCTGCTGTTCTTTAGGTATATTGAACTTATTTCTACTTTCTAACTATAACAATTTACACTCTACCCTTTTCTTTCTGACCTTCCAGTCTCATAACCAGAGATTTTTTAATACAGTAGAAGCCTATTGAGTCTAAAAAAAATTAAAAAAAAAACAATCAAAATACTATTGCAAAAATCTCAAAAAGAATAGATTGTGTTTGTGAATGAGAACTTAAGAATGAAGGGAGGGGGCCGGTGAGACGGCTCAGCGGCTTAAGCGCCTGCCTTGCAAGCGCGAAGGCCCGAGTTCGACTCCCGGAACCCACATACGAAAAAGGGGCCGGTGATATCGCTCAGCGGCACGGGTGCCTGTTGGTGCGCGAGGTCCTGAGGTCGTCCCCCCGGTACCCACAAAAAAAAAAAAAAAAAAAAAAAAAAAAGAATGAAGGGAGGGGGCCGGTGAGATAGCTCAGCAGCATAAGTGCCTTCCTGACAAGTAAGAGGTTCTGAGTTTGACTCCCAGAACCTACATAAAGGAAAAAAAAAGGAGCCAGTGATATCGCTCAGAGCCACAAGCCATTGCTAGCAAGCACGAGGCCCTGAGGTCAACTCCCAGTACACACATTAAAAAAAAAAAAAAGAAAAAAAGAAAGGAGGTTAGGAGCATGAAAAAAAAAAAGAATCAACATATATCATGTACATATATAAAATTCCTATGATGAATGTGATCATTACGTACACCTGAAATGTACCAATAAGCTTAATTAATTAAAAAATGAAAATCAATAAAAGAGATAGCAGTATTTGGGAAGTGTCTATGTACACTTAAAAGAAACATGTTTTCAGATTTGAGGGTATGTGTCTTAGATAAGTATGTTAATTTTGTGCTTGAAGTCCAGATTCCTAAAAATTTTGTCACCTCTGCTTAATAGGTTCTGAGGAATTTATGAAAATATATTTTCTATGCTGTATTTGTTAGTTGTTTCTTAAAGTTCTTTTTTATTCTTTGACAAATATGATTTTAAATTAAAGGTTTTTAAAAGTCATAAAAAAGTATGCATAATTATAATAAAGGAACCCTACAATAACAACAATAATCTTTTTAATTCTGGCAAATCTCTTACCACACAATTTATTTCTATGCTTCAGGTATGAATTCATTTCCTCTCAACTTCATATGAACCATTCAATATATGCTCTATGATAAACACTGAAATTCCTTTGAACGTTTTTCACTTAAGTGGAGCAGTGCAAACTTTTGCGGTAGAAGGAATAAGACACTTTCTGCACTTTCCAGTGAGGCGTAGCTGAAGTGCGTGGGCATGAGACTACCCAGTGAAGTCTCACCATAGATCCTCTGCAGCCTTGTAGTCTGGCATCAGCCCTGCAATTATTTTTGCTCTGTCTTCTTGTCTTGGAAACCAGACTTAGCAAGTTGCACAGACTCAAAAAATCTCCACATGACTTGAATTTATGATGATTGCCTGGTTTTGCTCAGCAACTTCAGAAAAACTCTGGTCTGGCTAAACCAGTAAAATTTTTGGTACCCCCAGTACTATACAACATTTCTAGTGAGAAATAGCCTACTTTTCCTGTGCCGTGAATATACTTGGACTATCTCATAAGGTTTCAGATGTTGAAATGGAACCCCTTTTGTGATGGATTAAAAGGTAGAAACCTAATCCAATCATGATGTTTAGAAGTAGAGTCTTTGAAAAATGATTAGCTTTAGATAAGGCCTTTAGGGCAGAGTCCCCATAATTGAAATTGGTGGTTTTATAAGAGGAAAAAGGGAGACCAGAGAGACACAGCCACATGTATAACTGTCTTTTGCCATTTGCCTCCACCCAAAGGCACTGCTAGCAAGAAAGCCATTGTCAGATGAGACCCCTATACCTCGCATCTCCAGAACTGTGAGCCAAAGGAAATCTGTTTTCTTTATAAAGTAACCTATCTCTAATATGTTGTAATAAATATGAAAAATGATTCATAATATGCCTTCCAATTTTTCCTTTACCCTAGGATATTATAAAATTCCTTACATCTTATAGTTATTTTTATCTTTGTTAATATTTTAAGTATTCTTAAACTCACAGTACTACAGGATTTGTATTAGTTGTAGTCTGTAAAGAAAATATGCAAAATTCATAGGTTTGGTCTTGCTTGCTTTTTTGAATGACAAATGTGCTGAGTTACTTGTCAATTAGAAAATGTGATCCTGGTGAGTCACAGCAAGCCGTGGTATCACAACGAAGGAGGCCATCACCTGTGGTTGATTATGATGAAGTGCCAATTGAAGCTCAAGCCTCAGGAGCTCAAGTGGCTGCTGAACCTGACCATTATGGCAGTGATTATAAAGATGCCTGCGTGTGTTGTATTATTAGAGTGCACTTGACTATTAAAGAAGTAAATGAAAAGCTCAGGTCTTTAACTCTCACATCAAGTCATAGTATGAGAATTAGCGTCCATAACAGCCCTAAAAGAGTCTCTTATTTCTTGTATACACATGATATTATTGAAAATAAATCCAATATTTAGTTTGGAGTTGCTAAATTGTGATGATAATTAAATTGCCAATTTTCCTAAGATTTTCATGTGAAAGTTAGGGCTTTACATTAAAGTTGGAAAATAAAAGAATTGTGGAGAACTAAAGGGGAAATCTGGCTGAACCCAGAAAAAATTGACAATCTATAGCTCCCTAATAATTCTGTCTTCCTCACTAGTAAAGTAGCCTTTCCATATCTAAAACAACTTGCGTTTCTCAGCATGAAAGCCTTGTGATAATCTTCAAGTATATGGCATGAAAAAGGAAGCATTTGTCCACTGTACAGGCCAGAAATTCATACCAGTGCCAGGAGAATATATGTAGGGTCAAGTATTGGCATGCTTCAGGGTCAGGCAAACCCTGTGACAAAGAATTTATCCAAAAATTATTTTCAGAACTCTGGGGATATACAACAAATACCTAGGAAAGTGGATCCTAATGAAATCTCAGGGTATTGTTTGGAAAAGGAGAATGAAATACAACACTAGATTGAGCAAATTCATTAATACGTTGCTCTTAGCTCATTTCCTTCCACTACATCAGAATAACATAGACCAGGTAGATCCTCTACAATAGAAGTTTATTTGGCTCAAGGTCTAAAGACTGATGAACTTTAGATTGAGAGGCAATTTCTGGTGAAACCCTTCTTATTGTTTTATAACAGTGATAAAGGCAAGCAAACATGCAATTGACAGAGTGAAAAATTGTATTTATTCTTTCATCAGGAGCCCTCAGTTGTTATAATTAACTCATCTAATGAAAATAACCTTAATCAACAAAAGTACCTTAATAGTCTCACCTCTTAATGCTGTTATAATAACAAGTAAATTTTATCTTGAGTTTTAGACAGGACATTCAAACCACAGCTCTGCACATTTCCCTGTGATTCCTATTTACTACATTAGCTTGTGCATCTGTAGGTGATTCTAACAGCCTGCTGATTTAATTCACTGAAATTTGTAAGCATCAGTAGCCTATATTTAGTGAGGTTTTGGTGTCAGAGCTTACTTGATATGATGTGCAGGAGAAAATCAAAACATTAAGAAGACAAGAGAGATTCCCTGCATTAATTATGTGTGTGCCTTTCCCTTCTCAACTATGAACCTTAAGAATGTCTGAAGACACCCCCGCAGGAAGAGATTATATATATATGAATGAATTAAGGAGATATGAGAAGAACAAAATATCACACTGACCTGAAACTGTACTGTGAGATCAAGCTTTGTCCAAAACAATTTAGAAATTGTCAGTGTAATATTTCATTTTTCTTATACCTCATTAATTCTTTAATATAATATTCTCTGCTTTACTAATATATTTGTCTTTCTATATTATGTCTTCCAGCATATGAAGTATTATGGCTTATACTCAAATAGCCTCTCACAAAGACTCATGCACAAATAGGTGAGGCTTTGTGGAGTTGACTGGACCGTGGGGGTGTGATAGTCATCAGTAGATAAGTTTGCTAATGAGTCTATGGTTAAATGTGATGCTGGGAGGTCAAGCCTGTTCAGAGGAGGAGGGTAACTAGGGGCATGGCTGGAAGGTATGTTTCTTCCCTTGATCTTTCTCTGCTTCCTACCTGCCATGCCATCACTTATTGCTCCTCTGCCACGCACATCTATCATGCTGCCCTGCCTTGGAGGAAGCTGACTCTGGACTGAAATCTCAAACGTGAGCCAAAATATACCTTTCCTCTTTAGAATTGTGGGTGTCAGTTATTGTGTCTCAGAGATGAAAAAATATCTAATTCATGAAGTGCACTTCAAATTGTGAATCTAATCATTGTTTTATTGTTCAATTTCCATGTGTGTGACTTTTGAACATAATTTATTTTTAAGTATTAAGAGACTTTTGACTGGGCATGCTTCATATTCCAAAGGAATTTATGTCTCTCTGAGACCACAAATTGAAGTTGCTACCCTGATGGGAATATTAATTTCTTCTTCAGCTATTGCCCTGAGGTATAAGCAATACATGCACACATTAAACTAAATTATATTTTATGCTTGAATATTTCTAAAATTTTGTAGGCCATAATCTTTTGAAAATTCTGTGGGTCATACCTATATGATATCTTGCATTTGGCTATGATTTCTCAGGAATGATGTTATATTCACTCTGACCTTATTAAATTGGAGAGAAAAAGGTCTTTCCATGTATCCCTCTATGTATTGAGTTTGATTTTTGATTTTGCATTTTATAATCTTAATATTTGTAATAGTCTTCTATGAGATCATGTGGCTGGGACAGATCTTACAATGTATCACTTTTCCATAGATCTTAATGCATATAGAAGCAGAAGCTCAAATTTCCATATTGGTTTCAGTTTCTCAGAAAAAAATGTGAAGTAATTACATTCAAGATTTAAAACTTTTATTTCATTTTGGAGCACTATAGAATTCTACAGCTTTTTGTGTATTAGTGTATCAGACTAGTAATGTAAGATGATTTTATTTTTACACATTTTTTTGTTTAAGCTAGGAGATAATTCAGTCTCCTATATCACCAAAAATAGTAGTTAATAATACAAAATAATTTACTACATTTCAAAAATATAGTATACTGATTAAAAGTTTCTTCAAAATTCAGCAGAAGCTGAATTTATATTAAACTAGTAGATGTAGTATAAATAGAAGAAATCAACAAAATATTAAAAGTATTGTTTTTCTCCATGTATTAGCAAATGTCATCTTTTTTTGTGTGTGTGTGGGTACCGGGGGGTCAACCTCAGGACCCCGCACGCCAGCAGGGGCCTGTGCCGCTGAGCGATATCACCAGCCCCTTTTTCGTATGTGGGTTCCGGGAGTCGAACTCAGGCCCTCGCGCTTGCCAGGCAGGCGCTTAAGCTGCTGAGCCATCTCACTGGCCCGCAAATGTCATCTTAACTGGAGAAAAATAATGCTCTTTTCACTAAAATATGCATGCATACTATTGCCATTTTTATTTCAAAATGTTTTAAAAGTCCTTAGTGATAAAGTAAAAAGAGAGAAATATTCAATACAATAAGATAGTTTTTTCTTTGCTTTTATTGTAATTTAAGGACACAAAATTTAGAAAATAGAGTAAATGATATGAGTACATGGCAAATAATTAAATATTCATTATGAAAATGTTGAAGGTTTTCTCTATAGTTGTAAAAGCTAGTAAATCAATATATAATATTGTGAAATAGTAGCCAGGTGTGATGGTGCAGGGCAAACCTATAATCCCAGCACTCAGGAGGCTGAGGCAGGAGGATGGCCACAAGTTCACAGCCAGCCTGGGCTACGCAGTGAGTTCAAATCTAGCCTGAACTAAGTATGGAGATCCTGCCCCCCACAAAAAAATTTTGGAATACTTAGAAATCTTTAAAAAGTAGAGGTAAAAGAAGAAAAATCTAACATCTTTAATAACTCCATAACACATCTAAGAAATGTTGCCTCTTTCATGTTCTGATTTTTCACAACAGGTAATAATACAACAATGCTGAATATGTTTGTCACTATCTCTACCCATTTCCACTTTTATGTCTATTTCCTATTCTTTATATATATGATCTACCGATCTCTTCAGATATAGAGATAGATGTATATATAATTTAAATTAAAATCAGACTTCTAAAAAGACTGTATTTAATTCAAGAAAATTCTTCACAATGATAATGGGACTTAGTTATGTTATATAATCTAAAACAAATCTAACTTAATATATTGTTATCTTAGCAATAGAAATAAACATCCATAAGGTAGGAATCAAAGAGAAACTGGGACACAGATTTAAGTTTATTATATGAAAAATTTTTGGTTATATTTTGGTTGAAATGTAATTTAAAAAGAATTTCTAGGGCCGTTGAGATGGCTCAGCGGCTTAAGCGCCTGCCCCGCAAGCGCGAGGGCCCGAGTTCGACTCCCGGAACCCACATACGAAAAAGGGGCCGGTGATATCGCTCAGCGGCACGGGCACCTGCTGGCGCACGAGGTCCTGAGGTCGACCCCCCGGTACCCACAAAAAAAAAAAAAAAAAAGAATTTCTATAAAGAATGATAAACACATTAAATGCATGCATGCACAAATTATTTGGAAATAAACACATAGGAACAAGAAATTATTTGAGTTTTTTTAGACAATTTAGGAGTTAGATTTTTGTTTAAACATAACAAATTTAAAATTTTAAAAGAGAGGTGTAATCACCTACTTTAAAATGGAAATTGTATTGTACAAAATATTATACCATACTTGAATCAATAAAATAAGGCATATGCTCATTCACTATTATCTTACAATGCTGAAACCTGTATAAATGAAAACTTTTTGAAACTAAAAAATTCAAAATATTCTATATAAAAGCAGCAAAGTTATGATCAAACTATTCACACAGTAGCACATATAAATTCTCTCAAAAGTGAAAATTTGTCCCCTTAACAACACATGAATTTTGTTCCTTAAATTGGAAAACTTTAGAAGTATATCACATATTAGTTGATAATTTTAAGGTTGGTAATGATACTGTCATTCATCCTGAATAGAAATGTAAATTTCTACAGTATAATTATGAATCAACATGGCAAGATTTACTAAAAAGAAATTTTAAATCTGAAAGTCACACAATTTAGTCAATCAGTCTCCCATTCAGAATCCCAAAATATTTTAATAAAAACACTAGTTTTGAAAAGAAAAGAAAGAGGGGGCCAATGAGATGGCTCAGAAGTGTAAGTGTCTGCCTGGCAAGCATGAGGGCCCAAATTCGACTCCCAGAACCCATATATGAAAAAAGGGCCGTTGATATCACACAGCGGCACAGGTGCCTGCTGGCATGTGAGGTCCTGAGGTCGACAACCGGGACCCACCAAAAAAAAAAAGAAAACGTAATAAAGAGAATGGCAGCCCATGATAAACTTATAGATTATTTTACAGTATATGTACAGTATGAAGACAACGATTAATAATTTAAAGTTAATATATGAAGGAATTTTGTGGGATTGTTATGTTATAATTTATGTGAGAAAATTGCATTTCAGAATATTTACAAATTTCATTATATGTCTACATCTATGACCAATAAAGTAAGTTCTCATTTATATAAATGAAAAATCTATGAAAACTGAGAACATATTTCAACTCAGTTGAAATATATTCAACTGGGAAGATGCATAATAAAGAAATAAAACATATATACTATTTTGTTTTGGAGTTTTAGAATTAAATATAATAGACATATTAGAAAATTTGCTATCTGGTAGCTGCTAGAGGGTAAATTAATGATTCAAGAATCTTAACAATTTGGCTATAAATATAAATATATATATATATACATGATTCAAATATTTGATATTTGCTAATACATGGAGTATATATAAGTAGATAAATAATTATAATTAATAAAGAATATAATTTCTTTATGCCAACATTTTTAGATATAGATTTATGGACTTAGGAAGGATATTAGACTTCTTTTTGTGACTCCTATATTTTTTTTGGTTTCTAAAAATATCGTTGTGTTTTTTTTTTTGTTTTTTTTTTTTTTTTTGGTGTGTACCTGGGGTCGACCTCAGGTCCTCACGTGCCAGCAGGCACCCATGCCACTGAGCGATGTCACCGGTCCTTTTTTTGTACGTGGGTTCCGGGAGTCTACTTCAGGCCCTCGTGCTTGCCAGGCAAGCGCGAACGCCACTGAGCCATCTCACCAGCCCTAAATTCATAGTTTTATACATACATTAATTAGATTGTAGTACTACAGTATATATTATTAACATGACATATTTAATGTTTAATCAGTTTCCATATACAGACATTATTACTTTACTTTCTGAATTTTATACTCAAAAGCTACAATATTTATTGTCAGATACAATACACACACACACACCTATATATACATATACATATATGTATATGTATATATATGAAAGCAAGAGATAACACACAACTGTTCACTAAAACTAAAAGAAGTAATGGGAGTAACAATAACCAAGATCTGGAAGAATTCTAACTTGTATTTTAATACTTTCCTTTATGAAAACCTAGGAAATAAAATAGTAGCTGCTTTATAAATGTACTGAAAAGAAAGTTAAGTCTTTCATGTGTGCAAATTTTGCAATTATTATCCTCTAAAATGTGTTTTTCCTTTTGATTAGTTATTAAATAAATCACTTATATTTTTATTTTCCATAAATATTAAATATAATATATATATTTATATATATTATATGTTATAGATATTATATAATATATTTCCAACAATATATTCAGTGAAGAAAACTTCATTTGTGATATGTTCTTTAAATGACTACACTTTTGCCTTTGATAAGGGCTTTTTTTATGTAACTAAATTCAAAATTTTCCTATATGAATTGTATTACTATGAATTTTATATTTTTTCAAAATCTGGCATTATAAACTAAATTGATTTTGTAATATATCTCACTAATCTTGTATTGTAGTTCATATACTTAACATTTTTTATTCTATTATCACTGATTTTCAAAAAATAAAATCTAATCCTATAAGATATGACCAAGTGTTTGACAAAGAGCAATAGATTGCAATATTTTCAAAATTGAAATAAAATATTTCTTTATAAGAACTTTTTGTTCACTTTAACTAACACAAAACATTGTATATATACTGCAGGTGCTATATTATATTCTGAATTCTGCATATGTTCTATAATATTTAAATCAGGGTAAGCATATATTTATCTTAAAAAATTTATCATTTTTCTCTGCTGAAAGCACTAAAAATCTTTTAGTTTACACTTTTTCAAAATATACCATACATTATCTTTAACTTTAGTCAACCTACTGTTCAATAACAAACCAAAACTTTCCTTCTGATCTAACTATGGTTTACTATCCATTCACCAAATATTCCTCTCCTCTCCTTCATTTCTGTTCTCTCCAACCTGTGGTTACCACCATTCTTCTTTCTCTCTACAGTTCTTTTTAGACTTTAAAAATGAGTGAGATCATGTGTATTTGGGGATTTGTCTTTCTGTACTTGGTATACTTCACTTAACATAATGACATCCGGGGCCAGTGAGATGGCTCAGCGGCGTAAGCGCCTGCCCGGCAAGCGCGAGGGCCCGAGTTCAACTCCCAGAACCCACATATGAAAAAGGGGCCGGTGATATCGCTCAGCGGCACGGGCGCCTGCTGGCGCGCGAGGTCCTGAGGTCGACCCCCCGGTACCCACAAAAATAAAAAAATTACATCCTGTTCCATTCATGTCACAAATGTCAGGATTTCATCCTTTTCCCATTTTTAGCTGAAAAAATATTCCATTGTGTATATGCACCACATCTTCTTTATACATTCATCCTTCAAAAGCCCTTTAAATTGTTTTCATTTCTAGTTACTGTGAAGAGTATGGCAATAAACATGGGAGAATATATGTGTTTGGGACACTGATTTCATTTCCTAGGATATTGTACTCGTCACTTTTCCATTAATGGGAAAAAATATTATGACACAAACAATTTAAAGAAGTTTATATTTCCTCACAGTTTCACTGGATTCAGTCCATGATCAGCTGGTTCCACGGCAGAAATGGGCTGGCAGAATGGCACGGTGGAGGAAAGCTGTTCACTGTGGGGGAGGAGCAGGAAGCAGGGAGTCAGTTGTTCAGGACAAGAAAAACTCCTTTGAGACCACACCCTCGGTTATCCACCTCTTCTCATCAGGCCCCAACCAACAGCACAGCCAGCTATGAACTCATCAATGGTGAGTATAGTGCTCCCCCATCTAATTTCATACATCCCAAAAGGCCTACCTCTGAATACATGACAGTTTTGGAGCACATTTTAGGTCTAAACCATAACATATAAACTCTGGAGTTGAATTTCTGGATCACTCTATTTTTAATTATTTTGAAGGACCTCTACAGTGTTTTCCGTAATGGTTGCATTATTTTACAGTCCCACTGCAAGTGTTTAAGAATTATCTTTTCTCTATATTCTTGGCATCACTTGTGATCTTTTCTTTGTGATAATATAATTTCTGCATTCTTAATAGAATGATATATCTCATTGTGATTTTGATTTGCATTTCACTCTTATTTAGTGGTGTTGAACTGTTTTTCATATACATATCGGTAATTTGAATGTCTGCTTTTGAGAAATGTTTGTTTAGGTCTGTTGAACAATATTTAATCAACTTGTTACTATTTTGTTTTTGAGATTATTTAATATACCTTATATAGTCTGGATATTAATCTCTTGTCAGATGTGTAGTATGCCAATATTAATCTCATTCTCTGTTTCCTTCCCCTTCCTTTCTTTCTTTCCCTCATCTTCCTCCCTACCTCTCTTTCTCTCTCTCTCTCTCCCATTCTCTCTCGCTCTCACTCTTTCTTTCATTCTCAAGTGCTGGAGATACAAACTAGGGCCTCTCACATGCTCAGGTGCTTGGCAAATAGTCTACCATTCAGCTACATCCCAAGCCCTAAGATATATATATGTATATCTTATATATATATATATATATATATATATATATATATATATATGATACTGGTATATTTCTTCTAGAGAAGGTATATTTCTTCTAAATATATATATATATTATATATCATATATATTAATACTCATTTTTTATATAATGTCTTACTCTGGTACCCACACTGGCTGTGATAGGCTGAGCTCATGGGATCTTCCTTCCTCAGGCTCCAAGCAGTTAAGACCAATGATTGTTTACTCTCCTGTGCAGAAGTTTTATAATATAATGTAAGCATGTTGGTGGCTTTTGTTTTATTGTTAAGTTGTAATTTAAAAAACTGTTCATTCTAATGTCCTGAAGCTTTTTCCATATGCAATTCCAGTCTGACATTTTGTACTTCAATGCATTTTGCATTGAGTTTTGTAATAATTGGGAGATCGAAGAATTGTTATTATTGAAATATGTGTTATTCTTCTGCGTGTTGACATACAAATTTCCAAGCATGATTTTTTGAAAATACTGTCCTTTTTAAATAACTTTTTTTTGTGGGTACCGAGGGGTCAACCTCAGGACCTCATGCGCCAGCAGGTGCCCTTGAAGCTGAGCAATATCACTAGCCCTTTTTTGCTATGTGGGTACTGGGAGACAAACTCAGGACCTCACGCTTGCCAGGCAGGTGCTTATGCCACTGTACCATCTTACCGGCCCTTTTTAAATAACTTCTTAGCACTTTTGATAGCGATCAGTTGGTTTCCCATGCGTATGTTTACTTCTTGGCTCTCTATTCTGCTTGTTGGTTTATGTTTGTTTTTATTCCAGTACCATCATAGGTTCATGGTATATTTTAAAGTTAGGTAGTGATGTGTCTCCTGCTTTCTTCTTTAGTTAAGGGTAGCTTGGACTATTTTTTGTATGTTACCATATGCATTTCTGAATTCTTTTCTAATTATATGTAAAAAACATTGATATTTACAGTGAGTATAATGAATCCGTACAATCTGTTGGGCAGTAGGAACATTTTAACAATATTAATTCTTCATGCTCATAAGCATGTGACGCACTTCCACTTCTGTCATATACATATATGTACATATTTTTTAATTTAGATAGTTGTTTCACCTCTTTTACTGGATTTCTTCAAGGTATTTTATTTTATTTATTTTTATGTACCTATTACACACGAGATTCCTCCATTGGTTTCTTTTTTTCAGATAGATCACCGTTGGTGTGTAAACAATTTACTAGTTGTTGAATATTTATTTTGTATGCTGAAACTTCGCTAAATGTATTAGTTCTAATTGGTTTTTTGGTTGTTGTTGTTGCATCTGTTGTTTTCCATATATAAGATAACTTCTAAAAACAGTGGCGATTTAACTCGTGCCTTTCCAAGGTGGATGCTTTTTTCTTTCTTTCTCTTGTTTAGTTGCTCTGGCTAGGACTATCAATATTATGTAGAATAAAAGTGAAATTGGGTATTCTTGCCTTATTCCAGTTCTGTAGAGAGTGTTCAGCTTTTTCCCAATTACTGTAGTATATTCATGATTGATTAATTATATACAGTCTTTAAAATTATGCAATAATTTCCTTTTATATGTAATTGTTGAAAGTTTTTAACATAAAATGTTGGGCAAATTAAGCAAATTCTTTTCTGCATTGATTGAGTTATTTATATGGTTTTGTGTTATAATAATACTAACGTGGTATATCATTTTTATTGATATGGTGACACATATTTATATTCCTGGAATCAATCCAATTTGAACATGGAAAATAATCATTTTAGTGTGCTCCTGAATATGGTTTTCTAGTAGTTTGCTTAGGATTTATTTTCACAAAGATCAGGGATATCAGATGATAGTTTATGTCTTTTTTTCTCTCATTTTTTTGTGTGTGTATGTGTGTACATGCATGTGCATGTTCATGTCTTTTTCTTGTCTCACACAAAGGAGCTTGATGGAATTCCTGTTTCTTTGCTTTTTAGAATTATTTTTGGAAGAATTGCTCTAATTTTTCCTTAAAAGTTTGAAAGAATTTCACACCCAATCAATATTGTCCAAAGTTTTTTTATGGCACGCAATTTATTACTGATTAAATCTCCATGGTTATTATTGGGTAGTTCAGGTTTTCTGTTTCTTGGTGCCTCAATGTTCATCAGACATTTGTCCAAAAATCTGTTTAGTTCTTCTAGTGTTATCAGTTTTACTAACATCTAGTCATTCATAACAATCTCTAATTATCCTTCGCATTTCTGTTTGGTCACTTGTAATATCTCTTTTTATCATCTGTAATTTTGAAAATGCAATTTTATTTGAATCATTCTTTTTCTTAGTCCAGCTAAGTGTTTGCATTTTTTTATTGCCTCAAAGAACCAGTTCTTCATTTTTTAAATGTTTTCTTTTTACTTTTTAGTGTGTATTTCCTTTGTCCTCAAATCCTTATTATTTATTTTTTCTAATTTTCATTTTGTTTCTTTGCTTTTATTATTTTTTTCCTAGTTCGCTGAGGTTCTGCTAAGAGATTGTTTAACTGAGATTTTTCTGCTTTTTAAGATAGGTGTTTTCTCTTATATATGTTTCTCTTAGTACAACTTTTATTTTATGTCATACTTTTTTTTTTGTGGGTACCGGGGGGTCAACCTCAGGACCTCATGCACCAGCAGGCGCCTGTGCCTCTGAGCGATATCACCGGCCCCTTTTTCGTATGTGGGTTCCGGGAGTCGAACTCAGGCCCTCGCACTTGCTGGGCAGACGCTCAAGCCGCTGAGCCATCTCACCGGCCCATGTCATACTTTTTGATGTGTTGCATTTCAGTTTCATTTGTTTATGCAAACTTTTATGTCTCTTTCTTTGTTACTTTCTTGATTTTTCATGTGTTCAAAAAAAAGATTTTTAATTCCCATGTATTTATGTAGTATTCAAAGGTTTTTTTTTTTAGTTATTTATCTCTGCTTATTGCACTCAAGTTTGAAAAAGATATTCAATAAGTTTTCATTTTTCAACAATTTGTTGAAACTTATTTGGAGCCTATCTTATAATCTATCCTGTTGAGTGTTTCATGTGCTATTAAAAATTATGATTATTTTATATGTGTTGGACAGAATATTCTACACATGTCTTATAAATTTCCTTAGTCTAGGGTGATGTTTAACTCTGCTATTAATTTGTTATTTTTGTTTGGATGATCTATCCCTCACTGAAAGTGGAGGGCAAAATTTCCCATATTTATTTCATTGGAGCCTTTCTTTATTTAAATATACTAGTGATAATTACTTCATTAACTTTGACGATTCATACTGGGTGAATTTGTACTTACAATTAATTTTCCTCTTGATGTACTGAGTCTCCCATTGTATGATAACCTTTCTTTATCCCATTTTATTGAATTTCAAACAACATTATTTTCATATGTAATTGGGTACTCCTACTTTCTTTTAAATTTCATTTGCATGGAATATCTTACACAATCTCATGTCTTTCAGTCTGTGTGTCTTCAGAATCAAAGTCTTTCATAAGCAACATGTATTTTGAACTTGCTTTACATCCACTAAGTCATTATGTCTTTTTTATTTTATTTTTTTTTTTGAGGGTACTGGGGGGTCGACCTCAGGACCTCACGCGCCAACAGGCACCTATGCCACTGAGCGATATCACCGGCCCCTTTTTCGTATGTAGGATCTGGGAGTCGAACTCGCGGGCCCTCGCGCTTGCAAGGCAGGCGCTTACGCTGCTGAACCATCTCACCGGCCCGTCATTATGTCTTTTAATTAGAGAACAAATCCATTTATATGTAAGATATCAATAGGTAAGATCTTACTACTGACATTTTATTATTGTATAGTTTTATTATAGTTCCATTCTGTCTCTCTCTCTCTCTCTCTCTCTTGTAGTCATGCTTCGTGCTTAAGTGATTTTCAGTAGTGTCATGTTTTTATTCACTGATTGTTATTTTTGGTGTATTTACCATAGAACCATACTTTGTATTTACCGTGAGGATTACAAAAGTCACCTCTTGCTTATAACAAGCTATTCTAAAATGTTAGTAATTTAATATCAATCACAAATATAGAAAAATAAAACTGATCTTTCACTACATTATGACATTTTTTATGATACAGGGTGTCACTTTGTCGACCATGTTGGCCTTGAGCTCACTATTTAACCCAGGCTGGCCTCAAACTCATTGTGATCCTCCGGCCTCAGCCTCCTGAGTGCTGAGAATACAGGAGTGTGCCACCATGCCTGGCTACATTATGAATTTTGATGATCCAGTTTGCAGAATTCTGTAAAGGCTATCTCTTAAAATATTACTGTAGTTGCCATTCTTTTTATTTTAAATTTTAGCCTTCATACTAAAGGCATGAATGAAATTTGTGTTTTTCTGTAGAAATGGTTAGTTGTGTATCATAATAAGGTACCATATTTCCACCAATCAGTCATGCATAGAATCTTACATTTTTTGCAATATTATTTTATTTCATTAAAATATAAAATGAATATGGCAAGTTAATGAATAAATACACATGCAATGCTTTTTTTACAGTGTAGAGAAATAGATGCAAATAACTGGGTAAAACATATCTGTCATTTTAAACAAATTGAAAATTAAACAAGCTATAACTTTATTTATTTTTTTTTTGTGGGTACCAGGGGGTCAACCTCAGGACCTCGCACGCCAGCAGCACCCATGCCGCTGAGCGATATCACCAGCCCTATATCTTTAGAATTTGAAAGAAGTATAGTCGTAGATGCCTAATGTGTATGTGATAATTTCCTGTGCTATATTAATGAATATGAAGCATATGTTGTACATTTAAATGTGAGCGTATTTTATACATCAGCATTGTCATAAAAATCTATCGTCTGCAATATTTATAAAAATAAAGACACCAAATAAGTAGTATAGCACAGTATTTTATTTTATTTTATTTATTTTTTTTTGTGTGTGTGTGCGTACCTGGGGGTCGACCTCAGGACCTCGCGCGCCAGAAGGCGCCCGTGCCGCTGAACGATATCACCGGCCCCTTTTTCGTATGTGGGCTCCGGGAGTTGAACTCGGGCCCTCGCGCTTGCCAGGCAGGCTCTTAAGCCGCTGAGCCGTCTCACCGGCCCCCTAGCACAGTATTTTAAATTTAAAGATACCCAGCCCTTAGAAAATAATATCAATGAACTTATAAAAAACAATGGGAATATGAGTTAAGGAAAAATCTTTTCCCATAGTAGAATAATAAATTCTAAAATGTTAGTATGTTTTATATCAAATGAACATAGGTAATTATAATATGTGTCCAAACACATACACATGCATACATATAATTTATAAGTACATATGCAATGTATACTCATTTCACACAAAGTTAAATACAGTATACACATATATTAAACAGATGTCTATTGTAATTTCACAAAATATCTTAAAGGGTTAACAGAATATTGACTTGTATAACAAAGAATTGTTAGTAAGAAAAATATTTAAAATGTATTTTTTTTTTTTTTTTGTGGGTACCGGGGGGTCGACCTCAGGACCTCGCGCGCCAGCAGGCGCCCGTGCCGCTGAGCGATATCACCGGCCCCTTTTTCGTATGTGGGATCCGGGAGTCGAACTCGGGCCCTCGCGCTTGCCGGGCAGGCGCTTAAGCCGCTGAGCCATCTCACCGGCCCTTAAAATGTATTTTTGATTAAGAGATTATAATACATTAATACTTTTTATTGAAATTTGTACTAATCTACTGTGTAATATATATTGTCACCAGTCTCATTTTATAGTAGAGAAAATAAACATATCAAAAATGGAAAATTTACCTGGAATTTGATAAAGGAAATTTATAATTCTTTTTTTTTTTTTTTTTTAGTACTAGGAATAAAACTTAGGATCTTGCACTTGCCTGGCAGGTGCTGTGCCACTGAGCTATACCCACAGATATCATACTTGTTTTATTTTTTTTATTTTAAAGAGAAAAAACAACAAAAACACTGATACAAAATTTCAAAACAAGATAGGAAAGTAACAATGGTTAGCACATTTTTTATTGTTGTCTTCAATGTAGTTGCTCAGATTAAAAAATATAGGTCTTAATTGTTTTACTAATAAGCTAGTTTTCTCCCCATATATCATGGTACTGATATTGCTTAAAAAATCAAAATAGGTTATATTGTCTGCTAATATCATTAAGTTTGCTGAGTTTCAGATTCTGTGGATAGTTCTAGGACTGGAGGAGACAATTCAATAAGATACCGTATATCATAAATGAATCACGTTATGGTAAGGGAAATGTCTGCCTTGAGTCAAGGTTGAATAAAGAAAGCAGGTTTACCTTCATATCTATAAATAAATAAATAAATAAATAAATTAATTAATTAATGAAATAAAACAGCCATGAAGGAAAAAAGTTAAGTAAAAATTTTTCAAAAATTATATATATGAGCACTAGTGAGACGTGAGAAAAATGAAAAACTATATATATATATATATATATATATATATATATATATATATATCTCCTTACAATGGCTATAGCTTACAGGCTAATGTGGTTTATTGTCCACAACAAAGAAAGTGGCACCTCATAGGCAGAGACTAGTGTTTCCACACACTGAGGATATTGAATGGGAATCCGAAGTTTTGAGGCAGCTAAAATAGTGTACAGATCACAGTGCTGGGGAAGAGAAAGCTGAATAGAAGCAGAGCTCTTAGTTCTGCTAAGCCTCTGCCCCTTATATTGTTAATCAAGTAAAAACAATCAGCCCATATAAGTCCCAAAACTCCTGAAGATATTTTCATAGATTTTACAGAGCCAGGGAGATTTTAATAACTTTGGATTTTGTGGAATAAGGAATTTTGCCTATTTTTGACCTAGTATTCAAAGTCTCTTGTGCTGTAAAAGCTTTTAAAGTTTTGCCTTAAAATTGGTAGAAAAACTGCCTTCAAGAAAACTTGAAGCAGGTGCTTGAGTTATTAGATGTGGTAAAGAATTTGTAAGTTTCTATCTGGATTTAAATTTAACTGATTCTGTTTAAATTTTATTGGTGGCTGTAGGTTATTAAATGTGAATGTTTAACAGTGATAGCTTGATGAGATGTTCATAGTTTCCTATATGTACATATTTAGGACATAAGGAAAGGACTATAAATTCTGACTCAGATTTATGACAAATTTATGAATTTTAATACTAAAAATTTAATAATTATATATGAAATACTTCCTTTGCTAATGCTTTGAATTAAGGAAGAAATAGATATTTATTTGGGTTTGAATGCTAAACCAAGTTTTATTGTTTTATAGGCATCCATTGGGAGTCTACAACAGTACCCATTAGGGTAAGGCTAATCAGCAATGCATCAGAGAAATAGTTAAAGTACTGACTAAGGAGATGGTATGAAAATAATCGTAGCAATTAAAGAAACTAAACAAATAAGCAGGATATAAGTAATTGTTTACACACTAACAGTTACAGTCATAAAGCTGTATAATGTGTTATTTCAAATGTATATGTTATAAAATTGTTTTGCACCATGATAAGTCAATTAAAAGTGAGAGAATAAATGTTGAAAATTGGAAAGGGAATACTTGGACTGTCTGTAAAAATTGAAAAGAAACTCATAGAAGAGTTCATCTTATTAAATTTAATTGCAACATTAGAATCTAACTTTCCTATGTCAGATGCCAGTGATGTGGAGTCTTCAACTTTGTGTTCTATAAATCAAGTTGTTGATGTGACAACATTCCTATTCAAAGTACTGTATGTCTTTTCTCAATATTCTCACACAAAGTTCACTAACATGTACTGGAAAAAATTTGTAGTTAATCACTGATTTTGCAACAAATGCAAATAATAGAGTATATTTTGCTGCATCAGTCAGATGCATTATTAAATGAAATAACTCATATAGAAACATACTTAAAGCTTCTAGTTCTTGATATCAGGAAAAGTCTTTCAGATGCACATATTCTAATTTTATTAATAAAATCTTTTGAGTGTTTACATTTATAAAATTATGATTATTAAAATAAGGCATTGCAAGCATTTAAGTAGTACATATGCTATACATATTTTATAGATGTTAGAGAGTACAGTTCTGACCTTTCTTAGTTATGTGGTTTGGATGCTTAAAATATAGTTCTGTGGTATATCCTGGACAGTTACCATGATTATTACACTGGCCACAAAGTTGTGATAGCAGCAGATGTCTGGCTCCATAAGTGGCTGTTAAACATGCAAAACAAAATAAGGAAAAATTGGAACAAATAATCAATTGTCATACTAAAGCTAAAGAGATTTATTGATAATTCTAATAAATTCACAATTATATCTCATTTGCTTTTCATGGAATTTGCATTTTTTAAAATTCATTAAATTTGTTTTGTGTTTAACACTTTAATCATTGCTATAATAATTCAGGAATGAAATAGTGGAATTTGCTTCAAAACCTTGTTGTCTTAGTTACTTTTCTCATTAGTGAGACACAATATCCAACACCTGCAAATTAAATGAACAGAGGTTTACTTTGGCTCACAGTGAGTAGAGGTTTCATTCCATAGTCAACTGGCTCAAAGTCAGGGTGGCATAGAAGACAGGCTTTGCAGAGGAGCAACAGCTCATAGCATAGAGGCAGGAAAATGAGAGAAATCAAGGGAGGACAGAGGAAGATATACCGTTACAGGGCACACCTCCAGGGCCCATGTTCTCAAAGCAGGCATTGACCTCCAACATCACATTTAGCTACAAACTCATCCCCAAAAAGACACATCCCTTTTTGGAAAATGCATTTTAGTACATTTCTAAGGGTTCCCAAAACCCTAAGAATTTCAACCTTACTAAAAATACCAAGTTTAAACTTTCCCCTGAGATTTAAGGCTGTTAGCTCTGAGACCTTGTAAAAACCAAAAGAATGTTAAGCACTCCCAGCATACAAAGATGCAAGGTAATCTCTCATTCCCAAAGAGAGAAATAGGGTGATAGCAAGGAATGTGACCAAAGCAAGACTGAAACTCAGCTGGAGAAACATTAAACCCTGCAATTCCATGATCAGCACCATGGGCAAGTTGTGGTGAGACAGAAACTCCAAAGAACTTGTGTGGTCCTACCCCTATTTCACTGATGATGGTTGTAGCACCCTTAGCTTCCCTCTTGGGCTGACTTTGTTCACTTCTAGCTTTCCTCAGACATTCTATCCTTGGTTTTCCAATGTCCTGAGGTCTACATTACACTTTTGGCTTCACTCTCATGGCTTTATACACTGCCCTCTCATGGTCACTGCCTTCCTCTCATACCTTCTTCTGAAAGCTGGGTGGAATTCTCCCTGATCCCACAACTCTTGAATTCTGCATCCACTTAAAATTAGCACCACATGGATGATGCCAGTTCTGCCACCAGCTGAAGCAGTAGCCAGGTCCTTTCCCATCAAGGCTATAAAAACTTCCATGGGTCTAGATGGTTCAGTATGGCTAACTAAAATGCAGGGAATCAATACTGTAGGTTGTCTTTCTCCAACAGAGTGTCCTGGAACACTCTTCTCAAAGAAAAGTCTTTCACCTTTGCAATTTTGAGCAAGAGATGGGTGGCACCTTGCTGGTTTCTCATATTCCCTCAAGGCATTTTTTCCTTTGTCCTGTTGGAAAGTAGTTGGTTTCCTTTTATTGTTAATCTTTGTAACAAACAAGCTTTCCTCTGCACCATCTTTGCAGGCCCCTGCTTTACTAGAGCAATCTTTCTGGATGAACTAAAAATGTTTGCAATCATTCAGTTCTGCCTTTTGCCATTGATTCTTAATGGAGAGCTGGCTAAAAGTCCCCAACCATACCTAGGCAACCACCTGAATATTGAGCTGCTATAAGATGCTCTGCCAGGATAATTGGTACTCTGTCCTTAACTTAGTTTCTTGTAATGTCTCTGGACATGAGGAAAATGAAAACAAGTGTTTTCATTTTCACAGCCTAGCCCATGGTCTGGAATCCAACTGCCAATAGAGTCCTTCTTCTCAAAAGAGACCTCTTGAGCCTCATCTTTACCAGCTGCATTAATATCAGTATTCTGTACTTCTGTTCTCTTAACAGAATCACTCACCAGACTCAGCTCACAGCATTCTAGGGTTGCTTGTGCAGATGCAATCTCCAAGAATTTCAAAATTCCTCACATAAGCCATTTCCAAATGCTTCTGAACCATGTGGTCAGGAAGTCACAGAAATGACTCCACTTCTCTGGCACCAAAATCTTAATCAGTTAGGTTTCACTATATGAACAGATTTAATAGAAAATATATATGATATACAAATGATTTATAAGGTAAGCTTACAATGGCTGCCTCCAGGATCAATGATAGAAAAATTCAAAGGGACCAATTGTGCACTGGAGAGTGGAAGATCCAGTCAAAAGTCAAAGATCTGGTGTTCAGGTCAGAATCGAGTGTGAGTCCACAGGAGGAAGAAGAATGTCTAAATTGCAAGGGTAAAGAGTTTGCACTGGAAGCCTCAAAACAGATATTCAAAGGTGGTCATGAAGACTGGAGGTTCTCTAAATAAAGAAAAAGGAGACTTCTTTCTTTCCCTTTTTATTTCATCTAGGTTACAAGCCTATTGATTGGTGGCACCCACATCCAGGGTGGGCCTTCTTACTTTTGTGAGTCAGTCATCAAGCTAAACACTGAACGGTGATAAACTAATCTGCTAGGCACTTCAAAGTCAAATTGACACCATGATTAATGGTTTGAGTATCACTGGGTTAGCCTAAGGGAAACAGGCTTAGCCTAGGTAGCACCTAGTTATTTTAAGCAAGAAGTAGAAATTAAGATGTTTATAAACCTAGGGATAGCTATGGTACATGAAGAGCTATGGTATGTGAAAGTGACTGTCAAAGTCCAACTCAGTTCTGTGCTAAGTTACCAAAAAGGAGAAAAAAGTGAGATTCCACTGTAATGTAACAAATGTTAAATATAATAGAATGATGAGGGCATTTTCTTCTATTTTTTAATGAAAAAGTTTTGTTTTATTAATTTTTGATTTTGGTAAAGGAAGCATCAAATAATATAGGGGAAACAATTTAGAGAAAATATTTAGTTTTCAGATTGCATATACAAATGACTTATAAATTACATTTTACTGATTTTTATTATTTTTTATTTTTTATTTTTTGTGGGTACCGGGGGTCGACCTCAGGACCTCACGCACCAGCAGGCGCCTGTGCCGTTGAGCAATATCACTGGCCCTTTTTTCATATGTGGGATCCAGGAGTCGAACTCTGGACCTCACGCTTGCCAAGCAGGCATGTACCCAGCTGAGCCATCTCACTGGCCCCTGATTTTTATTTTTGTGTGTGGGTACCGGGGGTCAACCTCAGGACCTTGCGTGCCAGCAGGTGCCCTTGCCACTGAGCGATATCAGCGGCCCTTTTTCCATATGTGGGTTCCGGGAGTCGAACTCAGGCCCTTGCGCTTGCCAGGCAGGCGCTTACACCACTGAGCCATCTCACTGGGCCAGGCCCCTGATTTTTAAATTGTGATAACACTGTGTCTGTTTAGAATTTTTTCTTTTTTTTTTTAAACTTTTTTCCTCTATTTAAACCATTTTAATTTTATTGCCTAGAAGCAGTATTAGTTTGACTTCTCCTGTCTTTATGATACAGCAGTATAATCCCAACACTCTTTAATACAATGGCATACTACTTCTCTTAATACCGTTGTTAAGATTCATTATGTGCTGATATCTTGACTGGTAGCACCAGGAAAATGCTTCTTCCCTGCTATTTTTCTCTCAGTTTTTTCTTTTCTTCCATTTTGTCATTGCTTCCCAGTTTTTATCCTTTATTGTTTGGTCATCTGTGGACTTAAATGCAAATCCCTACTTAAAAGTAATGACAAAAAAATAGCATTTGAGAAAAATTTAATATGAGAAAAATTTAAAGCTATCATTGTAAAATATTGAGGAAACAAAAAAAGTACTGGAATCCCTAAAATCCTCGGGAGGTACATTTACAATCACTAACATACACCATATATTAATGCAGTATTTCCCTATTTTCGACTTATAATATTGAAGTTACCCAGTATGGAGATTCCTCTAAAAACTAAAAGTACATGGTTCTGTTTCAGTTTTTATCTCCTTGGCAAAAAAACTAAAATTAAAGAATCATAACAGAAAATGAGATCCTTTTGAAACAAGTTGTCAGTGTACCATCATGGACAAATGTTATATGAGCATATATCACCTATATCTTTATTTTCATTGAGAATGTAACAGTGTTTGAAATACTGCAAATAAGACTTCCTAAAACAGTTCTTTTTTTGTATATGAACTTGCATTTTAGTTTTGTTTTGAATTTCTTTTTTTATGTAACTCAACTTAAAGTTAGTAACTTAAAATAGAATTAATTTAGTTTAACTGTTGAAAAAAGAAAATATTGGTGTCTGTTATAATTAAATTTATTTGATCTTTTCTCCATCCTCATTCTTATTTCACATAGAAGACCTTCTGATTGGCTGATAGTAATAATTTCTCCTTTGTATGTTATTATAATGCTGTAATTTTGCATTTGCAATTCATTTTAAATTCATCTAAAATATGGATAGTCCTGTACAGAAATCCAATTTCTTAGATTTTTCACTAGCATATATATATGCATATACATATATATATATGTATACATATATCGTGTGTACATTGTTTCAGCTTTAAATTTTCCATAGTGTTACATTTTTCTAGTCCATATCAAAGCAGTATAAGATTAAAATAATTCATTTTCGAACATTTAAAATTTTGTATGATAAAATAACTAAACATATTAATTTTAATACTTTTACTATTGAAGATATTAATATATATATTCAACTTATGAAATGGATGTAGATTATGCATGTTTTCTTATACCCTTGAGTCACTTTTGGTTGATATATTATTGTTTTTGTTTTCTATCTATGAAATATGTCTATTCATGATCCCATAAATTTTTTAATTCTATTATCCCCAGATTTAATAGCCTATTTTTCATTTCTCATACTGTTATTTTTACACTGTTATACTTTCCATGGAAAATATCCTAACCCTTTTAGGTTTCATAAATTGTCTTTTCAAGATATTAAATGAGGGCCGGTGAGATGGCTCAGCGGCGTAAGCGCCTGCCTTGCAAGCGCGACGGCCCGAGTTCGACTCCCGAAACCCACATACGAAAAAGGGGCCGGTGATATCGCTCAGCGGCACGGGTGCCTGTTGGCGCGCGAGGTCCTGAGGTCGACCCCCCGGTACCCACAAAAAAAAAAAAAAAAGATATTAAATGATATATTTCATCATATCTGTACGATAATTGTTTTCTATATTAATATTTTCTTCTCTTATTTTTATTATTTTATTTCTGTTTTTTGTAGAGGTATTGAGCTATACTGTTTCTCAACATTGTTTTCAGTATATATGCTTTCCAAATACAAACATGCAAACTATCATTTTCTTACATTTACACAAAAATAAATAAAAGCTCTGACTTTCACCTTTGTCTATGACTGTGATAAAATCCACTCACTTTAAATTTGAACTAGCAATATGACATAAAAATATTAATAAATATTCTCTAAATATAAAAATAGCACAAAAGGCAAAATGAGCCCTGGCAAGCACCACAATGCAACTAAGCTGTTCATTGCTTTGTGAAGACTTTCATTAATCCACCATGGGTAGCTTTAAGTTTTAGGATTAGGTCTAATCATTCTACTAACTATTTTACACTAAATACTGTATTGAAGTATAAAACTAAACTGCATGTGAGCTATTTTAGATATCAGTTATATAAGTTCAAAAATATCAAAGCTGATATAAAATAATTGAACATGTAAATGAGACTTAACATTTTATTTAGCTATTTGAAGGTGTAATGTTTTATATCCAACAGCGACTTCATTCTAGTTAGATTTTCTAATAAGGTGAATTAAAGAACAATTGTGCTAAATTAAATAAAGTTTTAGAATGCGGTTGATGTTCTTATCCTGCCAGAGAGATTAATATCATTCTAACTCTCCTGAGTGTTTATGATATTCAGCAATTCAATTTAGATTCAGTAAGTGGAAGAAAATATTAAAAAATTATCTGAAATGTTATGCATTAATAAAATGATATTCATTTGTGTGTATATTTGCTTAATTGTATTAACAAATGTAAGAAATGATCTATAAACAAGTCAATCATGTGCAAAGCAGAAAACATGCAACACTATGTTCATTTTCAGACTCACTTGTAAAAAGATGTCTAATTCATAGCAATTAATTTATAATAATTGCATGTTATTAATAGAACACTACATTTTAATTGAAATATATAATTTGAATGATTTGCTATTGATTCTCTAACAAATCAAGGGGGATTATATAACTTATCTCCAGTTTTACTGCTTACTAAAATTTAAATATTAATTACCAAGAAAATTTCCCACAGTAAGTAATAAAAGATTTTTAAATATTATGTCTTTTCAAATTCTGAGTTTTAATTCATTCAACATATTCCTGCTGGTATGTTACTTTTCTAAAATGTAATTTTATTCAGATGAATTAGTTGATCTATATCACACCAGAACACTGAGTTAAGGGACCATTGCCACCAATTGTATTGTTTTTTTTTTATTTTTAACTCAATTACTTACTTGAAAACAAGACATAAATGGATTAGTAGTATACATATTTTCCACAATTATTGTTTATTAATGATAAAAAACAATGGCATATATATTTTTCAGTTATGAAGTATCGCTGTAACTTCAGAAAAGGAAATGACTAGTTAGAATTTAATAATCTATAGACATATTTTCTTTTTCTATTAATATGTTTTAAAAACCTAATCATATATAATGCAATAATCATAGATTTACATATGAAACAGTAATCATAGAATTGCATAAAATACTTTACACTATGTTTTAGAAAGACTGGAATGTATTATAAATTTCTATACTCCATACCCACAATTAAATTAATGTCACTCAGAAGTTGATTGTGCTAATTTTGTATGGCTATTGTTTTCCAAATCAACCTTTAAGAGAGAACTTAAAAAGCATGTTAAGAATCAAAGGCATTAAAATGATACAAAAGAAAATAATTTGTGCTTTAATAAAAATTATTTCAATAAAATGAATCCAATAATGAATAAAAGCCACAACTGATAGTAAGTAGGAAAATATTGAATATAAATCAAATAGGTTAATTACCATATTAATTGTGAATGGCTTAATCATTTCATTCAAATTGGAGACATTGGTAGACACTAAGACCTTTCTAAAAAGATGTACGTGTTTTACAGTACACAATATTAACCTCAAATTATTTATAGACCTATATGTAGCTAGTTAAATTGTAAAATTCTTGGTAGTAAACACAGAGTTAAATATCTATGGCATTTAGACAGATAATGCTCTTTTATATATGATATTAAAACATAAGTAAACTAGTGGAATTAATCCATGTTAGATTTTTTTCCTTCAAAGGACATTATGCAGAAAACACTAAATTGGGTGTGATAACCATAATCCCACATTCTGAGAGGTTAAATCAGAAAAATTGCATGTCTGAGCCTAGTTTGGGCAACCTAGCAATTTAGTAAGACTGCCTCAAAGTAAACAAACCAACAGACTAATAAATAAGGAGTAATAAATAAATAAACAAAGGTACTGTATGTAGCTCGTGTGAAGGTCTGGGTTCAATTTCTAGTATAGCAAAATAAATAAGTCAATTAATGAATAAATAAATAAATATATAAATATTATAAAACTAAGAAAACCTTGAACACCTTTCAAAAATTTGATAAAGTATTTTCATCCAGAAAGTACCACTTAAACCCCAACTATATACTGACAAATAACCCAAATAAATATAGACAAAATTTTGAGTATACATTTCTTGAAAAGGGGTCTAAAAATAGCCAATTATTAAAAGAAAATATGTTCAAAATCTTTGGTCATTTGGTAAAAGTAAATGAGAGCCACAAAGATACATCTTCATATCTTTTTAGATTAAATTAAAATGTAGAGAATAACAAGTGTTAAAGATATAGGAAACTTGGGCCTGTGAGATGGCTCAGCGGTGTAAGCGCCTGCCTGGCAAGCGCGAGGGCCCGAGTTTGACTCCCGGAACCCACATATGAAAAAAGGGCCGGTGATATCGCTCAGCGGCACGGGTGCCTGCTGGCGCGCGAGGTCCTGAGGTCGACCACCGGTATTAACAAAAAAAAAGATATAGGAAACTTGGATATGGACTATTGCTCGAGATTACAAAATGATGCATCTACTCTGGAAACCAGGTTATCAGTTCATTAAAGTATTAAATATAATATAGACTTAACATCGAACAGCAATTTTATTCCTAAAATAAAATTACAGCATATGTGCACTCAATAGCTTGTCAATAAAAATGTTGCATCTGCATTATTCGTGTTATAATATGAATAAACCTTGACATATCAAACTAGCCAGGCTCAAAATACCTCATTTCCTCTTAAACACAAATTTATCTGAAATATCCAGAAACAATTACATCTATAAATAAAAATAATATAGGTGAGTAATAGCAAACATGTGCAATGAACTTTTGAGGTGAAATAGAAATGATAAAAATTACTTTTTTATCTTTTTTTTTATTTTAAAGAGAAGAAAAAACAAAACAAATAAAAAAAAGAACAAATTTTCAAAACAACATAATATGAGGGTAACAATGGTCATGAACTTGTTTGAAAGTCATTAAGTTTTACATTTAAAATGATTTATATTATTTTATATATAAAATCAATGTAACACACTATATAAAGACTAAAAATGTATAATATTTTGAAGAAAGCAAAAATAAAAAAGAAAAATATTTATCACAATTCCAGGCACATTGATCAATTAATCATATTAACTAAGAATAAAAGCAAATTTTAATCTATTAAGAATTTAACAAGACTAACACCATTATTTCAGAAGGAAATATTAAATGTTTTCTTCTGAGACCATGGAATATTTTCTCAATTTTCTTCAACACTATGTCACATCACTTGTTCAGTTGATATGGCTATTAAAAAAAAAAGGAGGGGAGACTAGGCACATAAATAAGAATGAAAGACACAACACTTCAGCTATCCACAGAAAACATTATATATGGTCTTCATTAAAAATAGAAACAAATCTAACAATATGTTAATGTAAGTACTCAGTGAAAATATCAAGGAATTTTTGAAATGTTAATACAAATATCAGCTAATTGAAAAATATATACACACATTGTATATCATATAATTTATGTGTACATATATTAGCAACAACCATTAATTAAATTTTTAAAATTATAAGTTATAATCAATCAAAATTATTTTTAAAGTTATATATTGCCTAACAAAGCATATAAAAATTTCAATATGCTGAAACTTGAGAACACTAAGCCAAAGATTCACATAAAACCAAAAAATAAAGTAGAAATGCATTATCTACATGAACTAAGACTACAAATTTATGCATAGATTCAGTGTCTTAAACAAAATAGTACAAATTTTTTTGTTGTAATTAAGCTAATATTCTAAATATATTTAGAAATACAAATTACACTACAAAAAACAATTTTTAAGGAAAATAACAAGTTTGGAAGACCACTATGCTCAAACCTTATATCCTCTGATATTAAAACTTTATGAGACAGTACAAGAGAGTAGAGTTCAAATACACATCTAAATATGTACAATTAATAGACTTTCACTGGGGAGTAAAGGCAATTATTGGAAGAGAAACATTCTTTCCAACGTAGAATACTGTAAAATTGAACATCTATATTTTAGAATCAAATGCACACTATCTGTTGTCTGAAGCATGTAAAATTAATGCAAAGCAATTTCCAGAGGCAAACATAGGAAAATGTCTTTGTGATCTTAAATTACATATATTGGAGCAATGTGTGTGTTTATGTGTTTGTGTGTTTGTGTGTGATTGTACATATGTGTGTATAGTGTTACTTCATCAAAATATAAAGCTAGTCTGTTTTTTTTGAAAGTCAATGTTGAAACAATGAAAAGATATGTCTAAGACTGGGAAAAAATGTCTATAAACTTTGTTTTCTAAAATAATTGTACCCAGAATAACAAATACTTAAAACTCAGGAATGTGAACACTATTAACCCAATTTTAAAAATTAACAAAAGTTTTGAGCAGATAATTCACCAAAAATCTTTGTGAAACATATTTAGTAATATTAGTCTTTAGTGGAATGCCATAAAATCATATTTTAAAAGTCTTTCCATGCTATTATTTGTGTGTGCATGTATGTGTGTGTGTGTTTCATGAATGATACCAAATTCTGCTGAAAATGTGAAGTTAATGGAATTCTTACACATAATGTTGTAAATAAAAATGATCTTGGCACTTGGAGCTGCACTGTCTGAACAAATATATGATCTCCTAGAATATGGCATAAAAAGACTAGGTGTCAGTTTTTTGTTAATTCTCAAACTTTAAAATCATTAATCTCATATTATTAACATCATATATTAACTACAGCATCACAAAATTACGTAAATATTTAGTTCTTTATATCTTGATCTCAGTATTCATTAAATATTTTCTGTGCACAATTACTCAGAAACTGGTGTCTGTGTGTGTGTGCATACACATTTAAAGTAAGCAGACAAAAAGATACATAGATCCAAAATGTGAAAGTACATATTTTGTGATGTGATACTTCACTTTGGGCTATCTTCTTCCTGGAACAGGACTCCTTAATTTCTAATACACTTCATGTCAAGACCTAATGATATGTACATCTATTAGACTTGTATTCTGCCTGCTGATGGGCTCCATGGTTTCTGGATTAGTGTACACACAGAATCTCTATATTGATCCTTATTATTTTTACACTTTGAATATCTGTAAGTGAAAAAGTCACAGAACTTTTCTGAGGGGATTTCATTATTGAATTATTTGTCAAGTCATTTCATTTTTAGGCCAATAAGTGGATTACTACTTTACATTTCCTAATATACCTATTCCTATAAAATCATTTTTGAAAATGTGAGGTATCAGATGGTACCTAGGTAGGAAGGACTGCCAACGCTTTCTGCAGTGGAGGTTTTCTTCATTTCCTAAGTGACACATTCTCAAGAGAGAGATGATAAACAGGATGAGTACAAGCACTGATGTTTTCCTAACTTTCTTATAGTTGAGGACAACTTTATTTAACTTATTTTTTCCTGTAGCAATGTATTCATTTTGTGTGTAGGTATCTGGCTGACAATCCTTTTTTTTTGGGGGGGTACCGGGAGTCAACCTCAGGACCTTATGCGCCAGCAGGTGCCGGTGCCGCTGAGCGATATCACCAGCCCTTTTTCGTTTGTGGGTTCCGGGAGTCGAACTCGGGCCCTTGTGTTTGCCAGACAGGTACTTATGCCGCTGAGTCATCTCACTGGCTTGACATTCCGTTTTTAAAACTAATTAGTAAGGAATTTGTATATATTGTCTGATTTAGAGCCACTAACCCCATGTTCATGTCTCAGGTTCGTAATTTGTAAGTCAAGGGTAAAAATAATCATGCACTTAGTGGTATTTAATGGGTAATGAAAATACCATTCGAACACAGAATTAATAGCATAACCTTTAAGCTCATACTCTCCTAGGTGTAATATTTAGCATTAGGTGAAAAACACTCTAATTAATTGTTTAATTTCAACTTTTGCTTTTTCAACACTAAACTTGCTCCTTGTTTTAGATTTGGCTTTGTCATTACATAATCAGTTGAATGGAGTTACACAATAAAATAATTTTAAACAAGAAGTATTGTAGAATACTGATTGTATACCAGTTAGTGATTTTCTATATTTTGAAATTCTTTTCTCCCAAGGGAGATGAAAAAAATTATTTACATCATCAGAATACCTTACATCATTATTCTTTCAAAGGAATAGATTTAGATGGAGCATGAGTCATCATATTGCTTGCTCATTCTCATCAAAATGACATTGTGATTTCAATGAAATAACACTGTATTTTATAAAAATATGACCTCAAATTGTCTCTCCTTAATGAGACTTGTTTCACAAAAGACTAAATGAAAATTTCAATTTGTGTATAACATTTCTAAATAAGAGGGAAAAAGATTTCTATTTGGTTATGATAAATATCCCAAATAATGTGTCAACAGATTATAAAATTTAAATATCTTTGCTTTGTCTTTTAAAAAGTCTAAAATATTTGCAACAAAATATATAGTTGTGGAGAATCATTTCAAAAGAGAAAAAACTGAGCAATTTCAGAGTATGAATTCTCCTTTTTTCCAAAAAAAGGAAAACAAATTTTAGTACACTTCACTTGGGCCACTGATTTTTCTTTTAGTCAATAGTAAGGACTATTAATTGTTGTTTATTACTGATAAAGATCATTTTAAATATGCCAAGTTAGTACAATATGTAAAGTTACACACCATCTGAATATCATATAAACCCGAACTATCTGAGTGTTTTGGTTAAAAGAAAATCACAAAAATACTCACCAAAGAAATAGCTGAGTATTATAAATATTACAAACTGTATAACCATAATTTTCAAGAGCAATATTTTTGTCAGATCCCGTTTATATGCTGATTATTTTTCTAGTTCCAGGTTTTGTATTTCATTGTGTTTTAATTGTAGTATAAATTTATATTCTTTGGCTGGTTTTATATTACACATTTAAAATCAATATCAAACAATTCAAGTAAAAGGTTTGTTTTTGATGTTATTTTAGGAACAAAAGATAAGGTGATTTTTCTTGGGAAGAGCTTTTTTACTTCGAAGCGGCAAAACGGATAATGCCATGTTAATAATAATAGTAATGAAACTTGTCAGAGTCATATTTAATAATTAGCAGAATATACTATAGGCAATTTCTAACAAAGCCAGTTAATTGGCTCTGTTATACATGTCATTTGCTAAAAGAAAAATACATTTTTAGAATACACTTTGGAATTTGAGACATTTGAATTGCTATTTGATTCCATAACATAATAAAGCAAAATATTTTTGGTGTATATGTCACATGGTGTTTGGCTTCTAGATTAAATAGATAAGATTAAATGACTCTTTAATTTATTATCTCATTTATTCTTGCACATATTTCTTCATCTCAGTTGTTTGAACCTATAGTCTTCTGTCCTCCAATGCATTATTTTCAATAAAACTAAGACATGCATTTCACCTTGTCATCTTTATAAACAATCCTTTAAGGTATCCCCATTGCCTATAGGATAAATCGATTTATGAATGTTTTTCCAATGTACTTCTTTACTCTGCTCAAGTCTTTCTTCCCCCATATTCTCTCATGAAATTTAATGAATTCTAATGAAAATCAGTAGTTACTGAATTACAATATGTTACTGAGTATCATTTGTATTTCTTAACTTCTTCACCTTTTCAAATCTACTTCCTCTTGCCTAGTAAGCTTACCACTTTCTCTCACCTGTGCATCTAGTCTAGTGACATAGTAATTAATTTTACAGCAAATAAGAGCCATCCTCCTTTCTAGAATAAGCTTTTAGGAACACTTATTCATTTTTAAGTGACTCTCACTTCTTTTGTATTTGCTTGTGCTATAATTTATAGGGCCTTTATTTCAATTAATTGGAATAATTTTCTCACTTGCCTAAGTAGATTCATATTCCCTTAGATAATCATTACATTCTAATTTTTTTGCCATGATTAGAATAGGATTTAAATGGGAAAATAAGGATATTTTAGAAGAGTTTGATGAATGCACATATGAGGTAGGATTGGTTATATGAATATATACGTGCACACATATGTATATTTACTTACACAGTTATATTCATTGAACCAATGTGTATTAATGAATAATGAAGTAAAAGTACATATTCAAATTTTTTTTAAAAACATTCTGGCTAATACATAAATGTTTACATATTTATTGTGATAGGGAAGATGAGTATTTTCACTTTAAAATATTTTTTAAGATACTAAAAGAAGTGATGAGATTTAGTGTTTGATGCTTTTAATCTTTTTTAGTTAGCAAAAAAGTGATGTACTCTGATGTTCTTTACCACAATAGTTCAATAATGTATTTAAAACTGGTATTATTTTAATAGAAATGCTGCTTTCTATAGATCTGACGTTGTAAAATAGGTGGATATATTGAGTTCATCATTTTAAGGGAAAATAAGTAATTAAATTTTAGTATACACTCAAAAATCATATCCTGCATTTCATCTTTAATAGTGAGATAAAGTGAAAGAGAAATCAAATAAAAGTCTGTGAGCAGTGAGAAGAAACAAGAAGCTGAGAAGGTATATGAAATGAGACCAGTGTTGAAATCTTACAATTATACCAAGGGGCAAAGATCAAGTTCCTGGAACTATGATTAAACATACTTGTCAGGGCAATTGAATTTTCAACTAGTGTCAAATAAAATTAAAGCTGTAGTAAAATTTCAGAATTCTTCAACCAAATCACAAATATTTTATATGAAAATGAGGCAACTGTGCTCTCTTCTTATTTTGGGAAATGTTAAAACACATGATCAAACAATGTCAAACTTGTTTATGAGATTTTTAGTTTGAATTACAAAAATGTAACAACTTGTAGTAAATGTTTACTAGATAGTTATTAATACTTAAAATTATTATAACAATTTTTATAAGCTCATATGTTATTGAGTGAGCCTTATTGTGAAATATTTGGGATAAATCTAAAATTAAAACATCTTATAATATTGTTAAATTTTGTACAGCAAACTATTCTAAATCAAATGGATACTTGTCTTCCAATGACCATCAGAACTAGATTGACCAGTATATACAAAAAATTACACAAAATACATGAATTAATAATTTTCAAAAACATATTTGCTAATATTTGAGAAACACATATTTCCTTTTACGGGTGCTCTACCAAGAACAAATGTTATGCAGCTGAAGCTTCCAAGCTTTTCCTAGCCTTTCCAGATTTATCTATTTTACTCTCATTCAGAAAATACAGTACCCAGTGCTGTGAAGATACTTCATTAATTCAACTTAGTACTTCTCTTCTCTTTAGTGTACTTTGGTTTTATACAGGTAGCTGCTTTCTACTCTAAAACCGATATTGGGGCTGGTGAGATGGCTCAGCGGCTTAAGCGCCTGCCTTGCAAGCGCGAGGGCCCGAGTTCGACTCCCGGATCCCACATACGAAAAAGGGGCCGGTGATATCGCTCAGCGGCACGGGTGCCTGTTGGCGCGTGAGGTCCTGAGGTCGACCCCCCGGTACCCACACAAAAAAAAAAATAAATAAAAAAAAAATAAAACCGATATTGCCTCAAGAGTAGGATGCTGCTTCTTTTTATTAATACATGAATCACCATCTCATTTTACATCTTTCAGAGTTAGAGATTTCAGGGCTTATTGATTCAAGAATAAATGTATATTGTATAGATTTTGCTGCTCTCCTTTTTCTCTTATATATTAAATTGGAATTCTAGAAGAAAAATCTTATACTGAGGTATATAACCATACATTTTTAACCTTTCTAATTAACTGTAATGTACATCTTTGTATGTGTTCCTTCATCATCATCAACACCCAATAAAATGCCAACTACTACCCAATATCCTTATCAATACAAAAAAGATCCACATGAAGAGGATTTTATCCCTGAGCTAATTTTCTTGGGAATATGATAAATGTAGTGGTTTCCACATGGGATTTTGATCTCTGAAATATTTCATTGCTCTAAAACACCTTGGCCATGTTGATAATTTCTAATAAGCAAGACTGGCTAGAATACTTAATGAGAATTTTTAGTCAGATACCATTTTAAAGCATGGATATATTGTATAATTGTAATATGAAATATCAATTTAGTATATATTCTCTAAATCTCTTAATTCTTGTAAGATAGTAGAATTAACCTAATATCTATCTCTAAGTTCACAACATGTTTTATAATAATCTGATTTGGGTGCTTATTAGCTTGATCTTTGGATGTATTACTTTAATAGTATTTTTATTTCTAAAATAGAAAGAATAATATCTACTAAAAAAGAATCTATGATTCATGCTTATTTATGTATTTATTTGTACATGTTTCCAGTAAATGCAGTTTACAATCATCTTGGGGAGTGGGTACATGTACATAATACAGCACGCTTTTATTTTTTAATTCTCTTCCCCTTCCCTTCTGTTTCTCTCACTCCAGCACTAAGTCCTTTTTCCTCATTGTTGCTCTTATCAATATTGTTAATCTTATCTCATATTCACAACATATAATGTGTACATTCACTTATGTTCTTAGCTTCATGTACATGGGATATCTTTATTCTAATTATTTCCCATCCCCCTCCCTCTCTCTTCTCACCCATATTCCTTTGGAACCCTTCCCATTTACAAGAGATCTATGCCCTTGCTTCCTTTTAGCAATCATTTATTATCCTCTTTGTATTTCTCTTACTCTAGAACATATAAAGAACTCACAATAATTAGACCACCTAAAACAGCTTGTGTTTGTATTTTGTATATTTATTTTTCTCTTTCTCAAAAAATTTCCTCCTTTCAATTTTGTTAAGCAGGTAAGTTTTTCTATTTCATCATATTATTTATAAATTTAATAGTTAAAAACAATATACTTGATTAAAAGTGATAAACACTAGTGAATTCACATAACAATATTATACTTTAATTATAAGAATTGTGATTGTATATTCTAAACAGTACCTGTATATACACTTTTATATTTATAAAAATATTTAATCTTTTCAGAGGAGAGGAATTTAAATGACTTCTTGAGCACAATCTTTTTATTTTCTGACTTACTGTAAATGTTTTTGTAACAATAAAGGATAAATATCTTAAATATTTTTTGTTATTTATGATCATAGTTCTTAAAATTAGATTGCTTTAATTGGAATATATAATCAAACCTAACCTATGAACTCCATGAGCAAACAGTGGATTATAGAGAGTGAGTAAATTGAAAATCTATATTCTTAAAAATAGCATAATATGATGTTAATAAATAGCAAGCTTATTAAAAAATTAGGTAGGAAGAATAAATAGGTAGGTTATAGGCTCTAGTCACACTGATTTTATTGGTAAAATGGGACAAAAACAGATAGTATTTTAATTGCAAGATTTTGACCAGGATTTCATTCTTCATGTATTTATTTAATGAACTTTTTGATGACATATAGGTAAAATTTACTTCTGTGAAAGGAGATGTAGAACTGTTAATAACAAAATTGAAAGGTTCAATCAGACAAAAAGGGTAATTTCTAGGGATCTATTATACAGAATAATGACTCTAGCTAATTATGCACTCTATATTTTATAATCTTTAATAATATAAATGTTAAATGTTCTCTTACAACTCATATAATACAAAATATGATAGATTTAATAATAAGATTAATTTTTTATTCTACGGTTTATAGATATATCAAAACATCAGATAATACTTCATAAAAAATATATATTATATATTACAAAATCTTAAATCTAGAAGGAAAGCAAAGGAAAAAATTGAACAAAGTGAGCACATTCATTTTGGATTAAAATTTATTCAAGACATATTACTTGTCTTGCAACCTGTCTTTCAACTTACTCCTTCCTATTTCTTTTATAATCTTGAGACTTTGTATTAATGTAAGTAACACTAATAATAAAGAACTTTGGAAAGGAGGATTAAATGTGAGATGTGAAAGCAATCTGTCTCATGTTTCTGACATCATTTCCTCCTCCTGCTCCTCCCACCACTAATACATGGAATATTTAAAAGTTCTATTCATTTTTTTATAAATAATGAGAAATTTTACCACAGTATAAGGCAGAAGTAAAATTCCATAATGATTGTTCAGCAAGAACAACTACTATGGGAAACTCTTTTTAGAAAGAGTTTCTTCTTAGAAAGTGAATGTTCCTCTGTTCCACTGAGATGAAAGACTCAAGTGAAGTATAAAAAAATAGAAAAAGAACAACAGTGCATATGAAAGTACATTCTTAGTTCAGATTGAAAAATTAGAAAAGAAATTATGATACAGGGAAACAGTGACTAACTCCCTGCCAGATACTATAATTCATAAATACTACCAGGGTGTGTCCAGTAAAAATAATTAGTCAAAAACATACAATTTATATATTTTTAAAACTGTTTACTTATGTAATTTGAAAGAATACCCACAGGTATCAAGACAAAATTACCTCTTTTATCATAAAAGTATTTAAAAGTTTAATAAAATATTTAAAATTTACCTTGTAAACTTAAGTAATAATAATGCTACTAATGTGTTCATACCATACTATTTATTAATCGTAGGCAATTTGTATATAATATTACTTTATAAAATATATGTTTGAATTTTTTTGATTCTGTCCTAACTAGATATGTCTAATTTTCATTTTGAGTACAGAAAAATTGAAATGTCTACAGAAGATATTTGACCATACCAATAGATTGAAAGTGAAGTGCCTTTGATTTTAAGTCAAGTATTTACTATTTCAATTCGGTTGACAAATGTACCTTGTATTCAAATTTGAGAAGGCGTGTGTGTGTGTGTGTGTGTGTGTGTGTGTGTGTATGATGGAGACTGTTAACTTACTGAAATTAACTTCCAAATTGCAATCTCACCAGACTCATTTTAATTCAGTAAGACTATTCATGCTATGCACATATACTTATGCTCCAAATTTAGCACCAATGTTATAAAGGTTTTAAATTAGGTTTATGTTAATAAATAGACAATTCTTATTAAGATATTTTAAAATATAAGGAAGTCCAGTGAGATGGCTCAGCAGTGTAAGCGCCTGCCTGGCAAACCTGAGGGCCTGAGTTTGACTCCCGGAACCCACATATGAAAAAAGCACCGGTAATATTACTCAGTGGCATGGGCGCCTGCTGTTGTGCAAGGTCCTGACGTCGACCCACAGTACCCACCAAAAAAATAAAATAAAATATAAGGAAAACCTACTTATTCCTGATGTATTTGCATTGAGTGCAATGATTTTTTTTTTATTTTTAAGCAAAGTAAGCAATGTGGTTAGAACCTATGAAACTTCTTCAAATTCCCCACAATCAGCTGCTCTGCAGTTGTCATCACATAGCAAAGGTGTGCGTGTGGACTCACGTATGTGATTTTATACACAGAAACAGATTTTGAATTGTAGTAGTGATATTTCCATCATGTTAGGCTCTAATTTTTAAAGAAATATATATATTTATATTTGGTATGGCTTCCTTGCACCACATGTTTTGGAGAGACAGAATTGATTGTGCATTTCCAAATTGGAAGAATTTTTAAAGTATTAATTCCAGTGAATCTTAGAAAATAAAATGAGGGCCGGTGAGATGGCTCAGCGGCATAAGCGCCTGCCTTGCAAGCGCGAGGGCCCGAGTTCGACTCCCGGATCCCACATATGAAAAAGGGGCCGGTGATATCGCTCAGCAGCATGGGTGCCTGTTGGCGCGCGAGGTCCTGAGGTCGACCCCCCGGTACCCACAAAAAAAAATAAAAAATAAAAATAAAAATAAATAAAATGAGCCAACATTTTAGATAATTATACAATCCACACTTTCCTCTCTGTTTTAGTTCAGATTATTCACAGCTCCTGTAAGCAAAAGCATCACATTTCATCTGTTCTATTTCTTTCTTGTTGAACTCCATGTAAGAAACACAGATGTGTATAGTCATACTAACAAAAATTTAAAGTAAAGGTTTTGTCCAATTTTCCACAACACCTTTTAACAGTAACACAACAAAAAAAAAAGAATAACAAGTGTCACGGTGAATTATGAGTTCTCTGATGGGCCTATAGATCTGTCTATGTTTGATTTTGTTTTTATACAAAGATTGACAGTGTTTCAAGAAATAAAATATGGAAACCTATTCATGGAACATTGACTTGACATTTTCCCTTCAGTATTTCTTCCAACTCTCCAATGAGGCTTTATAGTTCAAAAGCACACTTACTTTAATAGTTGCATGTTATATTTCCACTTATAACTTGCTAGTGTTTCAATTAAAAAGAACTTGTTTAATATGTCTTACTAGTTTTCCCAGATACAACTCTTCTACTACAAAATTATCCAGACTTAAATCAAAATTTATAAGAAATTTTACTCTAACTATAAAAGTGGAAGAATGAGCTGTGCCTCAAGGTTGCTTGAGGCTCATGTCATTTAGGCTGACTCGAAAAGAATAATGACCTTCTGGGAACTTGACATTAATCGAACAACCTGAATGAAATATGTCTCTTCAGAAAACTCTGTCTTTGCCCAATATTAGAAAGTAAACTTCTTATAAGAAATTTGAAACCCAGATCCCCAGTGACTTGGCCTCCTCACTTGGGGATAAGTACAAAATGGTAACAGATGAAATGTTAATTTTGTTGTTTATAAAATAACTTCAAGTTAAAGAACACTTAGTCTTCAGCCCACAAAGAATTTTATAATTGAGAAAGAGACTAGCTAAAATATTAACTACCTTGTGAGAGAGTTGGTGAAAAATAGAATTAAAAGTATATGTAAAAATAGGACTAAAATTGTATTACTAGAACTATTTCTCCTTTGCATAACTCAAATAGGGATATTTTTATTGAAATCGATTACTTTTATTGGAAATACAGTAAGGAAAGTCTCTTGCAATCTTTAATAATATATGATTTTGGTTTACATAATTCCTCTGAACTTTTTTTCAGGACATGTTGATAGAAAAAATATACTCATGTTTCATATTAGAATGTTATATTTCTTAAATAATTTAAAATTTTCATTGCTATCATAGTAAGAAATCATTTATGTTAAATTCTGGCCAAACTTCCTATCTCTCTATTTTAAATACAATGCTCCTTTTATCTGAATGTCTTTTCCATCTGATATGTCTTTGAAAATAATTGCTGTCATCGAATATAACCTTTTGCTAGGAACAATTTGATCCTTCTTTCTACTCTAAGATAATGTCTACTTTTCATAAATCCATATTTCCAGTTATGTACACAACATTTCTGAATTTAGTACAATTTATTTCCATGTTTTATGCCATAGAATAAATATATATCTGTTAACAAAAGCCTAATAATACTGTTTTTATTATCTAAAAAATTTAGCAGAAAAATAACACACTGTATTTAAAATAATATTTTTGAATTCACATTGTTCCTGTACACTTTGAATCATTAAGAAAATATTTAACTGATCTGAATTTCTCCTGTCTCTCTAATAGATTGGTGATGCTTATGCCTGTCTCAAGGCATGTGTTTAATGATTAAGATCAATAGCACTGTTGAAATTTAAAAGCCTGTATTTACATATGAATTCCTTCCCAATAAAGCATGCTTCTTTTAAATGTATTAAATACATGTATAATAAAATCATTTCAAATGTCTAGGTATTACTGAGATTTGAGAGATACTGTGTTTTGTATATGATCTGAATGTTCCCCCCATGGTCTATTGTAATTAAAGCCTTGGTCCCTGGGATGGTGCTCATAGGAGAAGGTGGAACCATTTAGAGATGGTGCATAGTGGAAGGTTCTTAGGTAGTTTGGGATAGGAAAATGTTCTCATGTGAATTTGAGTTCTCCTGGGAGGAATATTTTAAAAGAAACAGGACTGGCTCAATTTGTCCTCCCTTTTTCTTTGCTCCTGACTGAGATATGACTGTTTGATATGATTTCTGTCTTCATCAGAAGCCAAGACAGTGTTCCCTGCCTCCAATGATTTTAGATTTTTCAGCTTCCCAAAGTGGGAGTTAAGTATCCCTTTCTCTTCATATGTTAGTTGTCTCAGGTATTTTATTACATTATGCAAAACTGACCAGTATAAAGATTAGGGTGATTGTTATGGATAAAAATTATTTGGAAATTCTAGAATTTACCAAATATTTGGATCAGCAAGGTGAGTTTTAAAGTAAATTTTAGATGATGTTAGGATGATGGACATTAGCAGTTTCTAACTTTCTTCCAAATAGGATGAAAACAATGGCTCAATTTGTGAGTGTTATTAAAATGTAGCTGAAATTTTGATAATTTCAAACTAAATTCATCATTAATACGTTTTTCACAATTTGAGTTTTTCATTATGTTAAAAATTGTAATACTGCACTCTATAAGAGAACAAATAGTACGTATCAAAATAATAGAAATAATATCATAAGTGATTTTTAAATAATTTTAAAAACATACATTTTCCATTCAATGGGATTTATCAATCTAATTTTCTTTTACTCTCCAATTTTACATGGAGTGTTTAATAAAGCTTATTCATTAGAGATATTTCCTGGGACTTTCCATTTTAAACAGAGTCAAAAGATTTTTCCTTACTGTTTTTCACCAGAGTATTTAGGTTAAATTTAGGAGTATAATTAGACTAGAATTAGGGTTTAGATTTAAATTTTTCAGTCCATTCCTTCCTATGATAATTCCTTGATTTTTGAGAACTACACCATGTTATTTCAGTAAGGTCTTAAACTTAAATTAATTTCTACCATGTCTCTTTTCTGCAATCAAAGAAACCTAAATACTGTAATAATAAACTTGGAGATCAATTACGAACATTAGAAAACAATGGCCAATCTGTGTTTTTATTTGCACCAGATATTTCCAGGATTGTGTAAAGAACAGGCTCAATTCTTTAATTGAAAACAACAACAAAAATTTAGCATTTTCATGTAATTTATCACTCACTCCTTATATAATTCTATACCATTTTTACTATTGCTTGTTTTGAAAACTAATTTTGAATCATAGTTTTAAAAACACTGCCCTCACTGCAGTACCTGACTTTTATTCTTGAACTCCTACATTATGTGAAAATTCCCAAACAACTAATCCAAAATTGTTACAAATATTATTAAGAGTTTACCCCTCTGCAAAGCTGCTATTGATTCATGCAGAACTATAATTACAGTATGTGTTAGCCACCTTTTTTGTCAGTATGATAAAACACCTGAGAAAATTAACTTTAGTGAGGTGAAATTTGTCTTGGCTCACAATTTTGTAGTTTCAGTCCCTGGTTGGTTGGCTCCATTGCTTTTGGACTGTACTGAGGCAGAACATCATCGTCAGGAATGCATGATAGAGGATGCTCCTCAACACATGACAATCAGAGAGCAAAAAGCGGGACATTGTTATGAAAAATATTTTCAGAAGTACATGTCTAGTGACCTTTCTTTTTCCACTAGTCCCTGCAACTTCAAGGTTCTACTACTTCCCATAATGCCACAGGCTGGAAACTAAACTTCTAGCATATTATCCTTAAGGGATATAAAATATCCAAAACATAACATTGTAACTTATCTTTTATGAAATTTTATGTCAATTACATGGGGAAAAAAAACCTATATGGTTTTTGAAAGGGAGATTGTTTAAAAAAATAAAATAAGAAAAGAATGGTGATCTTCTTGAACATAGAAATTATACTTCATTTGTCAAAGATAAGGTGGCTTAGTATGTCTGGGGTTGTTTCAGCATCTTCTAATCTGTTCCATTGATCTTCAGGTCTGTTTTTTTGCCAGTACCACACTGTTTTTATCACAGTAGCTTTATAGTATAATTTCAAGTCGGGGATTGTGATGCCCCCTGCCTTGCCTTTGTTGCCCAGAATTGCCTTTGCTATTCTAGGTCTCTTCTGATTCCAAATGAATTTTAGGATTGTTTTCTCTAATTCTGTGAGATATGCTGTTGGAATTTTGATTGGAATTGCATTAAATCTGTATAACAATTTTGGAAGTATGGCCATTTTCACTATATTGGTTCTTCCTATCCAGGAGCAAGGGATATCTTTCCATTTTCTGATATCCTCTTCAATCTCCTTTTTCAGAGTACTGTAGTTTTCAGTATAGAGGTCTTTTACATCCTTCGTGAGGTTGATTCCTAGGTATTTCATTTTTTTGGATGTTATTGTGAAAGGTATTGTTTCCCTAATTTCTCTTTCAGTAAGTTTGTTATTTGTGTACAGGAAGGCTATTGACTTTTGAGTATTGACTTTGTATCCAGCTACACTACTGAATTTGCTTATCAAATCTAGCAGTTTTTTAGTGGAGTTTTTGGGGTCTTCTGTGTAGAGTATCATGTCATCTGCAAATAATGATAATTTAACTTCTTCCTTTCCGATCATTATTCCTTTTATTTCTTTCTCTTGTCTAATCGCTCTGGCTAAAGTTTCCAGAACTATGTTGAATAAGAGTGGGGACAGTGGACATCCTTGTCTTGTTCCTGATTTTAGAGGGAAGGCTTTCAGTTTTTGGCCATTTAGTATGATATTGGCTGTTGGTTTGTCATAGATAGCTTTTACCAGATTGAGATAAAGACCCTCTAAAGATAAAGGTGCCAAACACATTCGCTGGAAGAAAGATAGCCTCTTTAATAAATGGTGCTGGAAAAACTGGCTCTACACATGCCGAAGATTAAAACTAGACCCATATCTTTCACCATGCACTAAACTAAATTCAAAATGGATCAGAGATCTAAATATTAAAACAGAAACATTAAATCTGCTGGAAGGTAGGATAGGTAAAACCCTTGGAGACATTGGTGTAGGCAAAGACTTTATGAATAAAAACTCAACCGCACGGGAACTATCCCAAAGAATCAATAACTGGGATCTCATCTTATTAAAAAGCTTTTGCACAGCAAGAGAAACCACCAACAGAGTGAAGAGACAACCCACAATGTGGGAAAAAATGTTTGCCAGCTGTTCCTCAGACAAAGGATTACTATCGAGAACATATAAAGAACTCAAAAAAATCAGACCTCCCAAATTTAAAGACCCACTCCAAAAATGGGCATCTGAGATGAATACACATTTCTCAGATGAAGAAATACTAATGGCAAATAAATATACAAAAAAATGTGCAACATCACTAGTCATTCGAGAGATGCAAATTAAAACAACACTGAGATACCATCTCACCCCAGAAAGAATGGCTACTATAAAGAAATCAACTAATAACAAATGCTGGAGGGGCTGTGGGGAAAAAGGAACCCTTCTCCACTGTTGGTGGGAGTGTCGACTGGTACAGCCACTGTGGAAGTCAGTGTGGAGATTCCTCAAAAAGCTAGGGTTGGAGGTCCCATTTGACCCAGCTATTCCCCTTCTGGGCATCTTCCCAGAAGAATTAAAAACATCATACCACAGCGATATATGTGCACCCATGTTTATAGCAGCACAATTTGTAATAGCCAGATCTTGGAAACAACCCAAATGCCCATCAACTGAGGAATGGATAAGAAAGATGTGGTATTTTTATACAATGGAGTACTATTCAGCCATTAAGAAGGATAAACTGGAGACTTTTATAGGTAAATGGATGCAACTCGAGAAAATACTCATAAGTGAAATAAACCAGAAGCACATGTGTAAGCATCGTATTGTCTCTCTAGTATGAGAAACTGAAAGAGTAAATAAGATCCAAAATGTACAATAGACATGGTGAATCAAAAAGAAACTGGTCAAAAGGAAAGAGAGACTGGAATAAGGAAAAGAAAGAAGGGAAAGGGAAAAAAAATTGTATATATATATATATATATAAGATGGTTAAGATAGATACACTACAATTTTTACTTAGTTCATTGAAGAGTAAGGTTTGTGCCAATAATGTTTGGATAATTAAATGCTAATGTCTGGTGTCCTGAATAACTAACTTAAAGATAGTAATACGCAATGTATTAACCATTCTTACCCTCCTATTATGTTGGTTTGAAAATTTGTTCTTCTTTTGAAAAAAAAAAAAAAAAAAAAAAGAAATTATACTTCATTAAAGTAATATTTTTTCTGCTAATTTCACAAAATGGACCTTTAATGAATTTAATGTAATTAAGTATTTTAGTACACTTTCATTATTTTCTTAACATTAAAAAACATGCAAACATGTACTAATGAAAGTTTAAAAATATATTGATAATATTATTAATGATAGTTTTGTTTCTCCATTATTTCTGTTTTATATTTAGTCATAGGTCAAAATTTAGAGAAAAAAGAATTATGAGTGAATATTCAATTAATTTTCTTGTAAATCTTGACAGTAAGACTGCAAGTTTGATATAATTTCTTTCCCACTTAAACTGGAATTTTGGACTTTGACCATGCATCTGTGCTAAATTTTTTTTTAAAAATCAGTAAAAATAAGCTGGAATTTTTGCAAATATTTCAATTTTGCATACAGTTAAAACTAATATTTCCAAAACAACAATTTGTTTCTTCCAGGTAACTATTCTGATGTAAAAAATTAAAGACAGGAACTAGATGTTTATGACTGCACTGCCTCTCTCAATATAGAGCATTGCATTCTTTACATTAGTTAATATGGTTCACTGAAAGGTGCAAAAATTAGTTGATCCTAAGTTCTAACACATTAAATCATGGTAGGGAGGCTTATTCCCTCTGAATCAGGTAACTTAAAATTTATTATAAGCTTCTTTATATAAAAACATAGATCAAGAGGGCATATAAAAAAGAATTATATTTGAAAGAAAAGGATTAATGAAGATGGTTGTCAGGTGATACTGTGTTTTACTCTCTCAATAGCTGAATCTTTATTCAGTTGTTTTTATTTAATACCGCATTAGGGTATATATTGGCTGAAATTACAAATATCCAGGAAGTAGTTTTAAATATATATACATTTTTTTTCTGCACCATTAATTTGCTAAATGATCAAAGGAATAAAAAACACTAAAGAAAATATATTTTATTTTGATATATCCTTTCATTCTTTGACAAACTATCATATTTTTGTGACTAACAACATGACATTATATTTGGAAGATATTAAATAAGCATATTTTCTGCCTCAAGAACCAAATAATGTATCATTTGGTTATTGTATTTTCCTAACTTATGGTCTCACAACATCCAGGAATGAAGTCATGAACCAAAGGAGGTTAGGAGAATTTTATCAGAAATTAGAAGAAGAATAGGTTCTGGATTTCCAGGAGGGGTCTCAAGTGGAAGCCCACTGAGACTCTTTCTCAAGGTTATTTTATAGAGCAAAATCAAAACTTTGGTAGCTATGGGTCAAACTATAATCAACCTATAGAATTATGGTATAGTCACATAGCTAACATTGATCCAATTGGGAAGCAGGGATGTAGCAAGTGTATATTTGCATGCATCATTAACCTAAGCTTATCTATAACTTCTTACATAGAAAGAACAAGGCATACCTGGGAAGGGAAGGGAGTATGGGTCCAGGTGTTCTGGTCACCCACCTATGTTTCTGATGCCTAGCTGGGCTCACAGGACCAGGAAGTGCTTATTATGTATAATTGCAAGCTGCTGTGTATCTTAGGAAGGCTTGCAGGCCTTGCTATCACATCTCCCTCTTTTTTGTGTGTGTGTGTGTGTACTGGGGCTCAAACTCAGGATCTTGAGCATAAGCAGGTGACCGTGTCGCTGAGCGATATCACCAGCCCTTTTTTCGTATGAGGGTAATGGGAGTCGAACTCAGTACCTCATGCTTGCCAGGCAGGCACTTATGCCACTGAGGTATTTCACCAGCCCACAAATCTCCATCTTGAGGCCTGGCTTTCTTTAGATTTCCCTTCAGCCATGATCTCCATCTGTCTCATCTTTTTCACTGACTTCTTTGAGGGCTTGATCTCTCTCTTCCTGCCTGTTAATTTTTGTCTAACTTAGCTGGCTACCATAAGTTGTGGACTAATATCTGCAACCTCAAAATAAGATTCTTCTTTAAACTGGAGTACAGTATTTCAAGTATTATCTCCTTTGTATAGGTGAAAATTAAAAAAAATGCATTTTTGGGAATCTCTTTGGTAAAAATATTTGAACATAATAGAAATGACTGAGAGATTGATATTATTATTATGTTTTTGTGGGTACCAGGGGTCGACCTCAGGACCTTGAGTGCCAGCAGGAGCCTGTGCCACTGAGCAATATCACCAGCCCTTTTTTCATATGTGGGTACTGGGAGTTGAACTCAGCACCTCACACTTCCCAGGCAGGTGCTTATGCCACTGAGCTATCTCACCACCCCCCTGGATCGATATTATAAAGTCATGGATATATTATATTTGGAATTTTAAAAATATATTTATATAATAAATATATTCATATTTTAGAAGTAAAATGCAGCAAACATTATTTCAAAATAAATTCTATTTAAATATAACAAAATTTTAATTATGCAAATGGATCTTATCGAATGATCTTACAATGTTTTATATGCAAACACAAATTCATGCACAAATAATAATATTTATACTATTTATTTATATAAAGCCCAGTTTATTGTAGAATACTTTAGGCATATTTTATCCCTTTCTATTAGTCAACTGTTATATATCACAATTTTGTCAGTAATTAGTAAAGCATTTTCTCCAAAAGTGTGGCTTATATTGATTGGTTCTGGCTGAACTTAGCCTTATGATATGGCAAGAATTCCAGAACATTTAAGCTAAGTAAATATGCATTCAGTGGCTGAGCTTAAAAGTCTACATTCAGGAAATATCTTTGATAATTTTTAGTATGTATTCTATACTGCTTTCAGGTACTTTTTAACTTTCTTCTTATTTGTTATTAAACTGTTGTACAATTAATATATTTTTATAGTCAAGAATTAAGATCATATTTTATTTTGGGAAAAACATCGCACATGAAAAAAGAAACTCATGTGTGTCTTGCATACAGTACCTTTTCAAAGCATCTTAGTTTATCATATTGATAACATACTGTTTATCACAATTTCAAATATTCTTTCCACTGCTTCTTCCTTATGCTTTCTCTTTTGTCCTTCCTGTTCTTCTCGACTCCTTTCCTTTCCTTTTTTCTTTTCTTTTTATCCAAACATAACCAATAATTATAAATTACATTAACAAAATTGTCCTTATAAAATTATCACTAGGCTATATATTTTATAAAGCATATCTTATTGCATCCTGACAAAACTCATATTACTTAGATACTGTGATGGTTAATCACGTCACCTTGTAGGAGAGATCCCTAAAAAATAAGGAAAGCACACTTCTGAGTGTGTCTGAGTGTTCCCAGAAACCATAGCATGTGGGACAGCAACCAAGAAGAGAGATTCACCGTGAATGTGGGTGGCACTGCTCAATAGGCTGGGGGCCAGGGTGGAATAAAAGCAGAAGAAAGATGAAGTCCTCCAGATTGGAAAGGACAGTCCTCCTTAAAGGGAGCTGGGAACTGTTGCATCAATTGCCTGGCAAGTGAGACTTCAGAGTCCTTGGCCTTTCAATGTGAAATCACACGTTTGATTTTCCAGGGAGCTTTCAGGCCTTCAGCCTCTAACTGAGGCTACATTACTGGTCCCTGTTGTTTCCAGTTCCTTGGACTAAGATGTTACTAGTTCCTCTGATTCACCGTTATACGGAGGGCCATTGTGGGATTACTCAGTCTCTGTTTGTTTAAAAAAATCTAATAACCCTCTGTACTGAGACATCTATTACAGTCTTAAGCTACAAACTATAGTGTTATTGTGAAAGCTTTTCCCCTCTTGATATATTTATAATTATTAATTGGTTACATAAAAAGCGATATATTTATCTTGGAAAAATAAATTTTATAATTTTTTATAAAAATGTAAAATCTTGTTACCTGATGAGCATGTCTTGACCAATTCTTTGTTCAGGAAAGAAGAATCTGCAACAATCTCTAGAAGGAGTGCACAGCCCCCTTGAATCCTAGTAACATGAGTGGTTTTTAAGAGAAGAGTATGTATTTTGAGGGGAATTACTGTTAATACATCTTCTGCTATTATAATGTTTTCAAATGTAAACATTGACTCTATATTTTAATACTAATATATTTAATTATAATCACATATATGTAAATTATTAGATACAATTATTAAAAACTTATTTTTAAATTTTTATTTACTTTGGAAATTTCTGTAGTTTATGATACAACTATATATTATGGAACTATATATATCTCTATATTTTATCATAGAAATAACATTAGTTACATATTTTGAGGTGTTTCAAGCTTTATCAGATTTTATTTGTCATGAGAGTTTTGCACTATCATGGTCAGATAATTATGAAGGTGATATGTATAAAAAGAAGTACCGTGAGAATCATCACCAATCAAAATTAAGATAGAAACCAGAAGTGCATCTTATAAAAAGCATACATGATTGCAAACAAGTTAAGATACGTTGTCTCTTCCTTGTCAATTCAAATTGGGTTAGAAGAGTCATTTCATGATTCAAAAATTATATAATAAATGATGATATGCCTAAGTGGAGAAATGTGTAAAATATATCTGAGAAAAAAATGAGGATAAATTAACAAAACCTCAAAGTCTATAAACTATAAAAATAAAATCTGTTGATATTTTCTACAGATATTTCATTAATTCATTCAGTCTTTCCTTACACAATGACAAAAATATAATTCCGACTATCAACACATCAACCTGGATAGCAGCAAAGACTCCAAAAGAGTTTTCATGTATACTGAGCAAAATGAAATTTGGTTTATTTGTTGTTTCAATGAAATGCTCAAGAATTTGTAATTAATACACTTGTATATTTATTCAATGTGTTTCTTTAAGATACATATTTACAATAAGATGCTAATACTTTAAAATTTAATTAAAAGTTTAAATTGTTTTCTAATGAAATTATGACACACAGTAATAAGGGAGCTTGACCTGCATGTATAGGTATTTAGCTTTAGGCAATCTCTTGTATATGTGTCTCTGTATTTTTGTAGTTTTAATTTACATTATCTTGACCACCAGTAAGTGTGTATGTCTTTATTTGTTTACTAGCCATTTAGATTTCATCTTTTGAAAATGGTCTCTCAAATATGTCACTACTTTTTAAACAATTGAATCATTGTCTTTTTCTTAGTATGTTTTCTTTATGTCTTCTGCATATTACTAGTCAGTGGTTTTATGTATATGATATATTTTCTCTCCTTTAGTGATGTATGCTTTTATTCATTTTCCACTATCTTCTTCTTCTTTCTTTTTTTGTGGGTACCATGGGTCAAACTCAGGACCTCATGCACCAGCAGGCGCCCGTGCCACTGAGCGATATCACTGGCCCTTTATTCGTATGTGTGTTCTGGGAGTTGAACTCAGGCCCTCACGCTTGCCAGGCAGATGCGTACACTGCTGAGCCATCTCAGCAGCCCTCCACTATCTCCTAATGAAAACAAATTTTTAATCTTTATGTAGGGAATTTATAACTCCAATTAAAACTAGATTTCTGTTGTCTAAGAAATATTTTCTTAAACATAATGAGTTTACATACTACCTTTTAAAATACATATTTTGCCACCCTATTTTTATATGTCTTGATTAAGGGAGGAAGTCCTGTTTCCATCTAAGAATATCCAATTGTCCTGGAAATTATTTGAAAGAATACTGCATGCATATGGTCCTACAGTGGAATGTGTGCTATAGTCAAATGACTATAAAATTTTTCCAGACTTCTCAGTTTTAAATGAGAAATAATCAACAAATCAACATATTCTTCTTTATGCATAATATATTTTTCTCACTGGCTCCTTGTAATGTATTTTCTTCTTTCAGGTTTTTATTATGACTATGATATTTACAGACGTAATTTTCATTGGCTTAGATTTGATCTTCTTACACTTTTTTTTTGTGGGTACCGGGGGGTCAACCTCAGGACCTCGTGTGCCAGCAAGCGCCCGTGCCACTGAGCAATATCACCAGCCCTTTTTTCGTATGTGGGTTCCGGGAGTCGAACTCGGGCCCTCGCGCTTGCCGGGCAGGCGCTTAAGCTGCTGAGCCATCTCACCGGCCCCTTACATTTTTAAATTAGCATTTTCTTCCAAATTTGATGAGTTCTCAGTCATTTTATCTTCATATATTTTTTCTTCTTTTTTTTTTTAATGGGACCACAATCCCAGATATATTGAACTTTTTAACAAGGTACTTCAGCATATATTAATTTACTGTTTTTCTGGCTGATATTTTGATTGGTCTAATTACATGTCCACTGATTATTTCTCCTGTAATCTTTAGTCTTCAATTGAAAACATATACTGATATTTTATTTTAATTTATAAGCAAGTCCAGATTTCTCATCCTTTTCATTTCTGGTTGAGATTCCTTCTCTCTTCAGTCACTAAGTCAATTGTCTTTAACTTTTAGACATAATTCCCATCAATTATTTTTGTGTAGTTTAATAGCTTTTGTGGAGTTCTTTTTCTTATTAAATCAAAAAGTTGCCATTACTTTAAGTCAGCTTTCATTTGGCATCCTTTTCTTTATTGTAATGGGGCACTTTCCTGGTTTTCACATCATTGAAAATTTTGTTGAAAACTTAAAATTGTAAATAATATATTATGTATGGATTCTTGGAATCATTATTTTTTCTTCTGACAAGCAATAACTTTGAATTTAAAATGCTAGGTTTATCTTGCATGCATTAGCCAAAAGCTGATGTGTCTGCTAAATCATTGTGACTACCAGATTCTACTTACCTAGCCAGTCCTCTTAGAATTCCCTGTTAAGTTGGCATTTGCACTGATTACCAACTTATTTAAGTTCATTGAGACAGATCATAGATCCAACAAGTTATGCAAAGTGTGTTTATTACCTGCAGATAAGGGACATGTCTAAGATTCATTGCAAGCCAGTCCACCAAGGCTCAGAAAAGCTCCCAGGAATGAATGGAGTCATCTCTGCATGTATTCTACTTACACTGAAGCTGAGGGACCCATTCTGATCTTAGTACTTTTTTGTTTTGTTTCATTTTGTTTTGTTTCATTTTGTTTTGTTTTTTAATCTCAGAGTTACAAGAATCATTGGGACAATGTAGTGAAAGACATCATGATTCTAGTAGGACATTGGAACAGAGCCTGGGATGGTCCAGCCATTTCCTCTCTTTCTCAGGATGCTTCATCCCCAGCACCCCAGAGCTACTGTTGAAAACCACAATTGAGAATGGAGGGAGAACTGGATCAGTCCAAGTCCACCTGGAGAACTGTCCAACAGTATCCACTGATTCTGTTTAACTTATTTCTCAAACTGTTAGAGTCAGAGATTATGTTCAAAGTCAGATGCAAAATGTTTATGCCAATACTGTGTTTCTGGAGATTCCTACCAATTTCCACCTGTTCTATAAATTTAGAAGGCATTACATACACCAAAGTCATCTGAGACAGATTAATATTACTTAGGACAGATGTTCTTTTTTTCTATGACTTCTTTTTGTCATATGTGTTTTTTTATAATAGAGATTCATAACATCTTTATGTAGATTAGTATGAATCCAGAGATTTAAACACTTCGTACTCAAGTTATAGATTACACCCTTTCTGTGGTTCTTTCAGTGTTCATTCTTAAATGGTTTAGTCTCAAATTGAATTTTCAATTATGTTGAGCTGATAAGGCTGCAATGTTTCACAGTGATTTTTTCTATTTTTTAGTCAAATGGTTTGTCAAAAACTTCAGGAGAAAAGACATGAACTTGAGTTGTTACCACTTACCCTTGCAACTATTTAAAAGTAAACTTTTCTCTGATCTGCTTGTCTCAAATATTTTCTCTTTCATCCTTTTACATATCAGTGAATGAAACAGCCAAAAATAGTGGTTCTAATGAAGTTAAATTATATTTGATTCAAAAATAGATTAAAGCATAAAAGTAATAAATAATATAACATTCCTTACAGAACTACAGAAAAAAATTCATATGGAATCAGAAGAGACCCAGAATAGGAAAAATAATCCTGGCAACAAGAACAATGCAAGAGGTATCACAATCTCAGATTTCAAATTATGTTACAAAGCTGTATGGTAGTAGAACAAAACTGGTACGTAGATGATACAGAACTGAGAATGCAGAAGAAACTTCAGGAACATTCAACTATCTAATATTTGATAAAGGGGCGAAAAGCACACATTGGAGGAAAGATAGACTGTTTAATATAGAGTGCTGGGAAAACTGGCTATCCACATGCAGAAGATTGAATCCGGACATACATATCTCATTATGTACTAACTAAAATAAAAATGGTTGAATACCTGAATCTTAAAACAGAAACACTTAATCTTTTGGAATTTAAAATAGGTAGCACCTGTGAAGTCAGGCACAGGTAAGGACTTTCTGAATAGGACACCAATTACATAACTAATATTATCAAGAATCAACAAATGGGATTCTATCAAATGAAAAATCTTCTGCACAGTAAAGGTAACAACCAACAGAGTGAAGGAACAACCTACAGAACAGGAAAAATATTGGCAGCTATTCCTTTGACAGATGACTAATATGTAGAATATATAAACAACTCAAAATATTATGCCTCCAAAATAAAAGACCCAATTAAAAAAATGGCCTACTAAAATGAATAAATGCTTCTCTGAAGAAGTAAAAATGGCCAATAAATACATGAAAAAATGTTCAACATCTCTGGTCATTAGAGAAATGGAACTCAAAACAACACTGAAACTCCAACTTACTCCAGAATGATGATCATCAAGAAATCAAGTAATACCATATGTTGACAATGCCTAGGGAAAAAGGAAACTTCTACATTTTTGGTGGGAGCATAAATTAGTATAACATTATAGAAATAATTATGCAGATTTACTAAAAAGTTACATCTAGAAATTCAATTAGATCCAACTATTCCCTTTCTAGGTATATTCCAAAAGATTTAAAGACATATTACAATTCTATATGATTATAGCAGCACAATAAATAATAGTTAAATCTTGGAAAAGACCATTACAGATGAGTGAATAAAGAAAATGTGGTATTTTATGCACAATGGAGTTCTACTCTGCCAATAATGAAGGATAAATTGAGTCATTTGTATAAAAATGGGTGCACTTTTATTATTTTAATGGATTCACTTTTAGATCATAATGTAAAGTGAAATAAATCAGACATTCAAGTTTAAATATCACATGATTTCCCTTAAATGAGAAACTGTAAATATAGTGAAGGAGCAAAATAAAATATAGGTAACAGGAAATAGAACAATAGATCTTTTGCAAATAAGAGAGCAGCAAGAGATGGCAGAAGGAGGAAGTAGGAGATGGAAACAGAAAGAAAAAGAACTGAGATATGTTATGTACATGTGCTAAGTGCACAAAGAAAATAGTTATTATGTACTGCAAATATGTAGAAAGAAAAATAAAAATTCTAAAATACAAAATAGATATGAACATTAAAATATAATGACAATAAAACTGACAGTATATCAAAGTAAATAATCAAATTACATCTATTGTAGTACTACATTTGTTTTGTGAAGGAATATGGAATTTTAAAGGTTGTATATTTTATTTTTATTTATTTATTTATTTTTTTGTGGATACCGGGGTGTTGACCTCAGGACCTCGCACGCCAGCAGGCTCCCATGCCGCTGAGCGATATCACTGGCCCCTTTTTCATATGTGGGTTCCGGGAGTCAAACTCGGGCCCTCGCACTTGCCAGGCAGGCGCTTAAGCCGCTGAGCCATCTCACCGGCCCCCTGTATATTTTAATATTATTCTCATATTAGGGCCAATTTGTGAAGTGACATATGACCAATAAATTGAGAAAACTCAAGGTATTAGCAATATGGATTTGGGAAACAAAGAATGTTGACAAAAGTTGGATCCATGAAAAAAATCACCAAGTAGTGTAGTGTCTGGGGAGTCTGAGGAAAATGTAGGAGGCAAGGTGAGTGTGATTGGGAAAAAGATGAGCAAGTGAGAGAAGAGGAGGTAATGGTTTCAGGGGATGAGCCTCACATAAATGAGCTCCACTCACTTAAAAAACTTTGGATTTGCTGGAGGTGAAATGAGGATCAAAATTTAAAATAGCTTGCAGAGTCATCCACATGAACAATTTGGACATGTGAGAACATTCTTTAATATTAAAGAAGAAAAATTTTTTTATCAGATTTTGAAAGTGCTAGTGGGATGTGCAGAAATGATCATTCTGAATATGTACTCGTGATGGTGCTTTTGTGATGTTCTCACAAATCTGTCATGTGCATAATTTTTAGGTTTTTCAGTATCAGGGAAGTTCTGACAAAGAGGAAAGAGGACAAGAAAATGAGAATGAGAGATAGAGATCAACAGAGAAATACCTCCACTGTAGAAAAATTCTGCTGTTATTTCTGTATTTTGTCAAATATTTGACATTATCCTAGTTCTTATTGCAATCTTTGATGATTTAATTAAAGAATTAATTAATTTTGCAGTTCTAGGGAATGAACAGTGGAGTTTGCACTGAGCTACATCCCCAGAGCTTTTATTTATTTATTTTTTATTTTAACACAGGGTCTTTCTCATTCACTAAATTGCCCAGGCTAAGCTCAAGTTTAATCCTTCTGCTTCAGCTTGCCACAGTGCTGGCATACTGGTACTTTTAAAGTTATGCACTTTACATCATAGACAAGTAGTCATATGTTTGCACAGTAATCAAAAACATTTAAAAATGAATTATTGGGCCAGTGAGATGGCTCAGTGGCATAAGCACCTGCCTGACAAGCACGAGGGCCTGAGTTCGACTCCCAGAACACACATATGAAATAAGGGCCGGTGATATCGCTCAGTGGCATGGGTGCCTGCTGGCACATGAGGTCCTGAGGTTGACCCATGGTACCCACAAAGAAAAAAGAATTATTGATTAAATGAATAAATATCACCATGAGTGAATAAACTCTTTAAATAATACTAAAATATTTATACAAAGTAAAAAGTATGTTATTAAAATTATTTTTAAATGGTGACCAAAAATTCCAGAAGTGTTTAATGATATGTTAGATTTTGAAAAAGCATGAAGTGAGCAAAATATGGAAAAATATTTTATTTTTGTTTACCATCACACAAGACACTGTTGGAATATGACAGTGAGAAGCTGTCATAACTGTAACCATAAATGTAACCATAAATCACAGTAATGGGAATTAAGATAAATAATGGTAAAAAGGAACTGATTCATTTTATAATTTCTTACTCAAATAGTTGCCGATAATGCAAGTAAATTTTGTAATGAAATCAAAATGAAACAATGTTTGTGATTTACCATCACAATGGTAGAACCTACTATGATAAGTTAAATGGTAAAGAGCAACATGATAAAGAAAAGGAATATGTACTACACATGCTTCAGGTTAGAATGCAGGCTTAACTGGATTCAGTTCTAGGATATGTCGCTTATCAATGTGACTGGAGGCAATTTAAAATTGCTGTTCATCAATACCTTTATATTTAAAATGGGAAGGATAGTCATATAAACCCTGTGGATTTACTTTTAGAATTAAAGTAAACATAAAGGAAATCATGTACCAAATGTTAAGCTTTGTTTCTATGTAAGAGGTTATGTGCCTGTTTATAATAATTTTAACTCAAAATTACTATTGAGGGCCGGTGAGATGGCTCAGCGGCGTAAGCGCCTGCCTGGCAAGCACGAGGGCCGGAGTTCAACTCCCGGAACCCACATATGAAAAAAGGGCCGGTGATATTGCTCAGAGGCACGGGCGCCTGCTGGCGCACGAGGTCCTGAGGTCGACCCCCGGTACCCACAAAAAAAAAATTGCTATTGAGACACAGAAACTTAGTGAATATACATTTTTTCTTTTACATATTACAAATGAACTGAAGTCACCAAAAATGGGTTATCCTGAAGGAAATATATAATTTTATATTTTCCTATTAGAGTGGAACTCTCATTATGCAAAAAATAAAATGTTTGTTTGAATATTATGTAAATACAGAAGGAAGTTGGTAAGCAAAAGTTAAAATCTAGTCTTTTGAAAAGTTTTCTTTAAAGAGCATAAAAAATTCTTTTAGACTTTTTAATATGTGGTAAGCTTCTGTATGAACATTTCAAGCTTCACTGAAGTGCCATGTTTAACTTCCAGGAAAATAAGTTTAGGGAACTATTAGCACTGAGATTTTCTTTCACACACTTTTTCACCTCTTGCTCTTAAGCTTTCCACACTGAATTTCTAGTCCTTTGAAGTTTCAGAATTATCTTTCAACAGTTAAAAGGCAGAAGCTCTCCTGAGAGATTCACTAGTGAAAGCCATTAGTGAATTTGCTGATATAAAATTTGATTGCTACTATAAATCTTTCATAGAATGACTTTGGATAGAGTGTGTGTCTGTGCGTGTGTAAAAGAGACAGAGTGACAGAGAAATGGTAAATTTCATTATATATTACATTGTATGAGCCTTAAGCATGAGCTTTTGATATTACATTTTTTGATGTTTAATAAAACAGGAAGACAAAAGGCTGCACACTCAGATGTCTTGATATGCTATTGAATGAATGGATACCCATATCATGCTATTAGAAAGACTAAATTTATTTTCCTTTTCCAGAAAATGTAATACAATTAGTTGTAAAAGTCTGAAGGTTAACACTTCAGATCAGTTCTGTATGTATCATAGGTGTAAAAAGATCATAGAAAAGCTACATTTGTATGTGTATTTCTATTTTTTAAATTATCAGTGGTTCAAGCATAAAGGAAAGGATAACTACACAGTTTACAATAATAATTATTTCTAACAGTTACATGCATATCACTTAAGAACAAGATGTGTCTGTGCAATTTTGTCATTTTAGCATTGTAACAAGTCCAATTTATACACCTGGTTTTGGGAAAGTTTGATTCACTTGTTCATACTTCCACACTCTTCTCCACAATATTCCACACTCTTTAAATATACTGCCAATAATCCAACATAAAGAAGCATAAAATGACTCTGAAGTAAGAAAGAAGAAAAACTAACTCAGTACAGGAGGAACAATGCAGTAGTGTTTCCTGGGTATTCTTTTTATCATTGTATGTTTCAAACTGAGTACCAGAGAAGTCTCTAACTAGGAACTGCAAACTGATGGAAACAAATGTGACAGCGAATAACATCTCAGGCAAAATGGCAAAGGAAGGGCCGGTGAGATGGTTCAGCGGCATAAGCGCCTGCCTTGCAAGCGCAAGGGCCCGAGTTCGACTCCCGGAACCCACATACGAAAAAAGGGGCCGGTGATATCGCTCAGCGGCATGGGTGCCTGTTGGCGCACGAGGTCCTGAGGTCGACCCCCCGGTACACACACACACACAAAAAAAAAAGGCCAGGGAAAAGATAGCTGACTGAATACATAAGTAAATGATGTATACCCCACACTGTAGGCCTATCTGCTAAAGCAGAATAGTACAGGGTTTGTGGCTAACACACAAATACTTGAAAGAACCCTGAAAATGCATGTCCTGAGACTGACCCTTTGGTCCACAATCATTTTTTGGAATATTTGATCCAACATGAAAAAGTGTTGGCTTGTGTTACAGCAACAAATGTGACTCATCTGAAAACTAAATTGTCATTAAAACTACGCTTCACAAAAACAATGCTTATAATATAAACTTAAATAGACTGACTGCCAGAAGAAATAGAATTGATAACATCTGAAGTGCTCAAACAAAATGTACAAAATTGGCAAGGAAACAACAGAAAAGAAATCATCACACCAAGAGCCAGGGTAATGACTTGGAATGAGAAAGGATGATACGCTGACATACCAATGCCAAAATGATTCTGATGTTGAAATTATCTCATGAGAATTTTCAGCAGTTGTCATAAAAATAACAATGAAGTACAAATTTTCTTTAAATAAAAACAATAATAGAAAATACCATTAAAGAATAGAAATTATAAAGATTACACAACAGAAATGATAGAACCAGTGACCAAACTAACAAATAAAAAAACTTTCTGGATGAGATAAATAGTAGACTAGAAATAATGAATGATAATAGAGTCATGAAGTAAAGGGATAAAATCAATCATGTTTACAAGAAGAGAAAATAAATACTTAATAAAAATATCCAGAATCAAAATGGCATGTTGGATAATAGTAAGTGATGTAATGTTTATATCATTTGAGTCCCTGGAAAAGAGGAAAAAAGGGATTTGAACAAGTATTTGAATAAAAACAACCAAAATTTGTCAAGACCTAAATGCACTGATTTAAGATTTAAAAATTCCGAAGGGGCTTTAAAAAAAAAAAAAAAGGTGCCTAAACACATAGTAATTATCCTTACAAAACTAATATCAAAGAAAAAAAAATCTTAAGAAAAACCAGGAGAAAATGCATTATTAGTATGTAAGTGAAATTCAAATAACAGCAGATTTTTTTATACTGTTTGGCCTGAAGCAAGTACAAGATAATTTTTTAACTGGAAGTTATGAATTGGCATTAGTAGATACTCTATCTCACAAACATAGTTTAAACATAAAGGCATTCCCATACAAATCATAATTAAGAAATTTTGTCACCATCAGGCTTACCATAAAGAGCAAAAAGATTTTTCAGAAAGGAAATAGTGCAGTAATGGAAGAAAAGCACATGTTCAAGACAAGAATGAGAACAACATAATGGGTCAAAATTGTGTAAACATGCAGGTTACCTTTCTAGTTTGTTACTTAATTCAGACATCATGATTGTAAAAAATATTATAATAGTATCATCAAATGAGATGCTCAATATATTTAGAAAATGCATGTAGGAAAATGATAAAATTTTAATGGGAAATTAGTGGACATCAATTAAACATTTTAAGCATCATTTGAAATAGTAAAATATTGATATCAATAAACTGAAAACATATCTATATATAAAATGGAGAAAGTGCTAAGAGATCTGTACAAAATGACATACTGACAGCATAAATAATTTAAAGTGGGACTCTAGAAGAGTTCTAGAAACCCATAGAAAGGAAAATAGAAATGGATAAGCAAATAAAAACTATATTAATAATCATGCAGTAATTAGAAATCTATGTATTAAAATATAAGCCATAATGTATAATTAACTCAAATGTAATCTAAATACATTAGCAGAAAGTCAAATCCTGACTATGTTAAAACAAGATCCAATACTCTCTTTATTAAGAACTCAATTTAAATGTGAAAGCATAGTTAATTTGAAAGTAGAAGAATGGAAAATATAAAGTATATTAATTAATTAAAAAAAACTATGTTAATATCAAATGAAATATATTTCATAGGAACTAATTTCTTAGGGATAAATATAGACATAATATAATAATAATAATAATTTCCAAACTAGAAACCGTATGTGAATGCAGCAAATGACAGATCTTTAAAACATGCAATTAATTTTGCTGAGAGAACTATACAAACCATTAGTTATAGGAAGGGGTTTCAACATCCTTGTTTCAACTAGTAATAGATCTGCTAAGCAGAAAATCAACAACAATGAAAACAGAACTAAAAGTATGAAATAACACTATCTACTTGACATTTTTTGAGTAATTAGATTTTACAAGAGTTATTACCATATATGAATATTTTTATGTTTATAAAGTAGCCACACTACAGTATCCACACTTGCAGGTAAAATAGTCCATTATTTTGTACAAAGATACACCATCTGTAAATTCAGTTTATTATAAAGCATATCGATGGAACTTGCAAAAGAATTGTTTTTTTATGCTAGAAATTGTATTGATATGAATTTTTTTTGTGTGTGTGTGTGGGTACTGGGAGTCGACTTCAGACCTCATGTGCCAACAGGGGCCCATGATGCTGAGTGATATCAATGGCCCTTTTTTCGTATGTGGGTTCTGGGAGTTGAACTTGGGCCCTCGCGCTTGCCAGGCAGGTGCTTATGCCGCTGAGCCATCTCACTGGCCCCAATGTATAAAATATGAATTTTATACATTGATAAAATGTGTTTTTTAAAATGATTTTATCTAAAGTGTACAAACCACATAAAATAAATCAATAGGAAATAGACATAAAATCCAAAAGAAGTGGATGCAAGTAGATTAGAGATTCTGCATCACTTACAAAGGGATTAGTCCTGATAAAGCTATTACCAGTTGAAATCTATCATTTCACATTCTACACTTGCCAAACCTCATAGCATAGGATCCAGTACAGTCCAGAACTTTATCCATTGTTTACTATCATGATCACATGGTTTACTGGAAGGTACAATTGGCTGCTGCTGCTCAATATAGTAAATGTATCATCCCAAACTTCAACATTCAAATTTTAGTTTCTATTGAGTGTGTATCACTTTTCACCTTCTTGAAGTTGAAATATCATAAGTTAAATCACAGTAAAGTAGTGATGATCTATATTTTTTAAAAGGAAGAGTATGAATATCCAATATAAATATTTGGTAAATTATGAGAATTATTATTAATCAAAACAATTTGAATTAAAACCACAAATCATGTGCCAAAATATTCATATAGGCTTTATTTATAATAGCCTCAAGTCAATCTTTAAATAAACAACTGAGGGGCTGGGCATGTAGATCAGGAGCACGGCGCCTGCAAGGCAAGCACGAGGTCCTGATTTTTATTCCCAGTTCCCCACCCCAAAATAAAATAAAATAAAATAAAGAGGAAATATTCCTGTCTTAGGATTGATTATAAATTGTAGTGCATTTCAAAATACAGCAATATAGTGAAACAGGTAAAATTATTGTCAAAAATAAGAATTCCACACAATAATATATTCCACATAGGGGATTAATTTAGCATCTAACTAAATTTATGACATTCAAGAGTTTCTTCACACATTTTATTTTATAATTGTATATAAATATTAAAATGGATTTTACACAAATGAAATCCAGTAATTTGATGATTTAGAAAGTTGTATAAATATGTTTTCCCCAAATGAGTATTGTCAACCCTCACAATCTTATAATTTGGTAAGTGCTTAAAGGAACTCATATATGTTGCCATCTCCCTATTGCTAGCTCCATATTCTTTTCTTCTATACTGATTTCTTCTAATTTCAAGGAAATTTTAAGTTCATTAGAAGACTGCAGAATAATTTGATATATTAGTTTTTATTATGGAAATAAACTGCCAAAATTTTGTGTTAAATACATCTTTAAACAAACATTGTCATTGAAATAATTCATTTAATTCTTGAAAAACCATTTAATGAAAGATAAAAATTAAATAATGTTGCCACCCTTTACAAAAATACAATTTTTAAAATGCCCAAATTATTTGTCTTCACATAATTATATTTTAAATTACATGAGATAAAATGTAGAAGTAATTATATTCAAAAACCAGAAAACTAGCAATTTTCATATAAAATATAAAGCATTTATTAATATTAATATTAATACTTAGAGACATTATTCTTAATGAAAAATCACAAATTCCTAATTTCTATACCAAATCATTCTAAATTAGTACTTTTCTTTTGGTATGTAACTTTATGTAACTTCTTTGCATCAATAGCATGAAAAGTTGTTGACATAGGTATGTATAGAATCTTTATGACATAGGTCTCTTACAGTGATACATCACATCCTAGTTTGCAACATTGTATGATTTATCAAATCACAACTACCATAGATGATTATCTGTCACATATTTGATTTTTTTATTTTGAATCCCCATTTTCTCTATATATGTTTGAAATGATGTGAAGTACTCCATGAACTTTATAAAATTTATTTTACTAATCTCTTAATCCCTTTTCATATCTCTGTAATATATATATATATGTATGTACACACACACATATGTGTTTATATTTAAGTTAATAGAATCCTGTACATGTTACTAGGCATACATTTTTAATCTATTTGTAGTATATTAGAATTCAAAATATTGTTTATATTTCTAGTGTGTTTATTTTTAATTGATGTGCATTTTTTCCATACTCAACTTCACATTATATGTAGCTATAAAATTAACAAGAATATGTGCCAAATTATGTTTATAGTAAAATGTAAAATCACATCAATTATGACTTTGAGACATGATATAATAAATATATCTATATTTACTATGAAGAAAATTAAAAAGCAACTGTAGAATTTGATATACAACTATCATGTTTTTTATTTTTTTAATTACAAAGGAGATTTAATGTCAACCACAGAAAAATAAAATGTTGAATGTTTTGGCAGTAGAAGGATTCATATTTATTTCCAGAAAATGTTATGAAGTCAATGAAAACTCACCACTGTTGAAGATGCAATAGAAATGTATTCGCTATAAAATTTGTTTTCTCTCTAAGCCTCAAGCATGCTGACAGATACCATCTGACCGAGAAACTGATAACTGTACTTAAAAGAGAAATTCAGATTTCCCATCTTATTTATCCAGAGTTGAGAGAGGCTTCTATTTCCCACTTAGATATTACTTTTAGGGCAAAAATTAAAATAGCATAATATTAAAGTACTGACATAGACGACTTGGAATTTCACAAATGATAAAGATAGAACTTAACACTGACAGAATAAAATTTGAAAATCCAATAAACTATTAAATGTACATGCTTAACTATTGTAGGAGAAAATTCATTTAGTATCATAATGCATTCTACGACAAGTCCTATGCAAAAATAAATGAATTAACATTTGAAGAAAAAAATAAGCATTTTTTTCTTATTTTTACTGTTCTTTGAAACAATGGTGGGATATGTCATGAAATTTGCCTCATAAAACATTTCCCAGGTATCATTTTTTCTGCCCTGTTAGAATTTATCTTGTAGATCTGAGTGCTCACCAAGGATTCTTGCTGTTCAACTATCAATTTTGGAAGGGAAGTAATCCCTCTTTGCTAAAGATTGTAAATGCAATTAGATTGTGCATTAAAGTTGTAAGAAATTGTTTTATATATGTGCATGCTGATTGTAATGTATTTTTAAGAATCAAAAGAATATTTCCATTTCACTGAAGAAGTAAGAAACAATTGATAATTACCCACAGTCATGACTATCAGAAAAAATATTAAAATAGAGGCTTTTGTAAAAATGTCAGTGATGTACAAAATATATGGTCAAATTCTATTTTTTATTTTATTTTAAAAAGAAAAAATAACAATAAAACAGTGTTTCAAAACAGGAAAGTAGAAGAATAATAGTAAGTAATATACTGCATGTTATATTCATAATAGTTGTTAAGAGTACAAGACACAGGCATGAAATATTGTCCAAAACATTTTAGCACAATCCTTTCTTTTCAGTGACCTAAGAGATACTAGCTGTATAATTATCATATCTTGTATATATATATATATACAAGAATATATATATATATATATTCTTTTCCTTTCCTCTTCCTTCCTTTCCCCTTTCTCCCATCACAGTTTTTTTTTTTTTTTATTTGGACTGTTTCTTCCCTATTCCCAATATCTATTCTATATTTTGGATCTTATTTACTTGTTCAGTTTTTCACACTGGTGAGACAATATGATACTTACACATGTGGGCCTGTTTATTTCACTTATGAGTATGGTCTCAAGTTGCATCCATTTGCCTATAAAAGTGTCAAGTTTATCCTTCTTTATGGCTGAGTAGTATTCCATTATATAAAAAAACACGTTTTTTTATCTGTTCTTTGGTTGATGGGCATTTGGGTTGTTTCCAAAATTTAACTATTACTAATTGTGCTGCTATAAACATGGGTGTACGTATATCAATGTGGTATTATGTTTTTAATTCTTCTGGGAAGATACCCAGAAGGGAAATAGCTGGGTCAAATAGGACTTCTAGTCCTAATTTTTTGAGGAATCTCCACACTGATTTCCAGAGTGGTTGCACCAGTCTACATTCCAACCAACAGTGGAGAAGGGTTCCTTTTTCCCCACAGCCCCTCCAGCATTTGTAATTGGTTGATTTCTTGATGATAGCCATTCTTTCTGGGGTGAGATGGAATCTCAGTGTTGTTTTAATTTGCATCTCTTGAATGACCAGTGATGTTGAACATTTTTTCATGTATTTATTGCCTTTTGTATTTCTTCATCTAAGAAGCATGCATTCATCTCAGATTCCCATGTTTGGATTGGATCTTTGAATTTGGGTGGTATGATTTTTTTTCTATTCTTTATATGTTCTTGATAGCAGTCCTTTTCCTGAGTGACAGTTGGCTAAACAGTTTTTCCACTCTGTGGGTTGTCTTTTCTCTTTGTTGATGATTTCTTTCATTGTGCAAAATTATTTTTAATAAACTGAGATACAATTTGTTGATTCTTTTAAGTATTTCCTATGCTGTCTGGGTTTTGTTAATGAAGTCTCTACCTACACCTATGTCTTCAAGATTTCCATTTATATTTTCTTCCAGTAAATTTAGTGTTTCTGTTTTAATATTAAGATCTCTGATCCATTTTGACTTTAGTTTAGTGCATGGTGATAGACATGGGTCTAGTTTTAGTCTTCGGCATGTAGAGAGCCAGTTTTCCAGCACCGTTTAATAACGTGACTGTCTTCTTCCAGTGAACATGTTTGGCCCCCTTGTCGAAGATAAGGTGATTTAGTGTGTTTGGAGTTGCATCTGCATCTTCTATTCTGTTTCACTGGTCCTCAAGTCTGTTTTTTGCCAACACCATGTTGGTTTTATGTATAAAGATTTTTAAAGGTTTTTACATCCATCTCTAACTCCCTACTTTATGTGATTTTCTCTGTAAATACATTAATCTTAAAAACATTTTAGTTTTTTTTTGGGTACTGGGGGTCGACCTCAAGACCTCATGCACCATCAGGCACCCATGCCACTGAGCGATATCACCAGCCCTTTTTTCGTATGTGGGTTCCAGGAGTCAAGCTCAGGTCCTCACACTTGCCAGGAAGGCAATTACACCACTGAGCCATCTCACCAGCCCTTAAAAATATTTTAAATTGAATCAGTTATTAGCTCTTTCTATTTGAAAATTTGCTTTCATTTTATTTTTATAAAATTCCTTATCTAGATTAAAATTACAAATATTTCAAATTTGAGGTTGTGTTAAAATATTATTTTTAGAGAAATCAGCACTTGCTGCAATTTAATAGTAGCCACTTTTTAAGATTACTATTGAAGGTACAAGGAAGTATAATTTATATGATAGCTGTAGTATATTTCTTTTGTTTTGTGTCTTTTTTTCCCATTTCACATGGAAAAGGTGAAGTTTTTGTGACTGGCTAAAGTACTTATGTTGAAATCCATCCTAAACTGTACAGAGGTTACCTGTTAACCCTCTGATTTTTCTCTTGCTCACTCACTTTACTCACGTTACAGAGATTCTCTTGCTCTTTACAAGCTGTTCATGTACTTTTCTGTGTTCCAACCTCTGATGCAGGTACTTTATTTACTGATCATTATTCCTTTGATATATTAACAATAAAATTCCTCACTTCTTTTATGCTTTCCTCTAACTGCACTTCTTCAATGAGACACAACTGAACAACTCACCACCCCCACACATAATTATAACTTTTTAGCCTACATTTTTCCCTATCACATTTCTACCTTTGCCATGTGATAAGCATTTGTGTTTATTAATTTTGCTTATTGTATATCATTACTTCCAAAAAATAAGAACAGAAGTTCCATGTAAATATCGATCATTGATTCCAATCATCTAGAACACAGTGGTTGTTAAATAAATAGAGATATGTGTTGGCCATTGAAAATGTAGACATAAATAGTAATTTAAGAAACTGTTTCTGTCTGAATAAATAAGCAATTCTATAAAATTAGTATTTGGAGCAAATGTTTAAGCCTTTTTGCATATATGCTAGTGTCTTCTTCCTCTAATACATAATGATATATATGTTTCTGTTGCATAAATCAAAATAATTTTGTATTTTGTATTTAGTCTCTTAAATGAGAATATTTAAAATCTACACAATATTTAAAACCTTAAAGAGTTAATTTGACAGTGTCTGTGATTACTATAAAGACAACAATTTTATACAAATTATTTTTATAAAAATAGAGTTACATAATACAAGGTCCTGCTTTAATCAACTTTGTCTCTCTAGTTCTATTGTTGGTTTACTTATGAGAAACTTTTCAGATCATTCTGAAATCAAGAGAATTTTTGTCCAAATTAGTTTTTAAGATGAAAAAGAACATACAGTTATAACAGTATTTGAGGAACATGCGCATAATATGTAGAGTCAAAATAATAAGATTCTCTCTGTCTCTAATCAATCTACATAGTTATAAATTCTACCAACTTATAAGATACATACACACTGACAGCATGTAATATAGCAAACACATTAACCAAGATAGAAAAATACATATATTCCCAAATACATATGCAGATGCAATTAGAACATAGTCAAATAGGCAGGTTAATTTATTTATGGGCATTTAGGTAAACAAAAAAAAAATCAGCTCACCTCTTTTGAGGATAAAGCAATGTTCTGAATGAGCAAAAACACTCAAATTAATTGATTCAATCAAGCTAAAATTGAAAAAATCAAATGTTGCTATTGATGTGATCTATGCTTGATAATGCTCTTTTAGAAAGAAAGCCTTTATTTAATAAACAAAATAGCATGAGATATCAGTGATGTTTCAAAGCAGGAGAAAGAATTCTGTGAGCACTCAAGGAGCAGTGCAGGATTGAGTTATGCCAGAAAATGTCAAGTTTGGTCAGACAGTCCTTGGTTTAATGTCACTCACTTGATCCAGAATCCAAGCTATACACATTTAGGTCACAATGAATGATTGCAGTGCCTCCAAGAGAAAATGAGCTGAGATTCATTGCAATCATACTGTGGGGCCAGGAACCTCACAGGTCTTTTTGGACAATATGGTTTGAGCTGAAAATTTTATGAAAGCCCCCGGCAGAAAGAAAAAATCAATTTTCTCTGAGTAAATTTGGGAATTGCATCCACTCATATGAATTCCCAGTCATTCTATTAGATCTAACTAGACTATTTTGTCCACCAAGAAGATTGAACTGAGGCAGCCTGCATAGGCACATCAATGGTCCCCCCACAATCACTGCGTTCAGATCTCTGTAAAGGTTCAATGTTATCGAATTAAACTTTGAAAATGTTTTAAGAACTGTTAATTTTTTTTCTGTTTTTTATATTCTCAATGGCTGGCTATGCCATAGTGAATAATTAAAACATATTTTTGAAGAAATTAGTTTTTCATCATTTATTATTTATTTTTCCTACAAGCAATGGTGTTTTTCATAAAGAAATAAGAAATTGAGTACCAATACATGCTTAAAAGTTGAGCCAAGTTGGGAGAAATTGGTTATTTCTGATTTTTCCCTTTAGGAAAAAAAATGCTGCTCTGCATTACAAATAAGAAATTCAACTAAAACAGAAGCCAACAGCTTCTTTGGGTTGAGGAATGAGATATCAAACTTCAGAGATGACTGAATAGCTGGAAATTGAAAGTAACATCACCGAACAAAGAGAACAGCAAAATAAGTGCAAAGAAAACCTATGGATAAATCGTCTTCAAACCTTTATGTTTGTGAAAATGTCCATTTCAGGGGTACTGAACTGTACTAGGCTAAGGATTGAGGATACATTGTAGAAAACATTGCCTGAGGGCTGAAAGAGATGAACAAAAATTTCAAAGTCATGTTGTGATGGAGAGCAGAGCTAGGTAAATACCCTTGACTTTTCACTTAAACCCTGGATTTGCCGCTTATAGAACCATGTTAAGGAATTACTTAAGGTAAAGGGAAAACTACAATAACTACTTAATAAAGCATAAAATGAAGGCCCCACAGAAAAGGTGCTCACCCATAGTTTAAAATCCTACTGCAGAAAATTCCAATAGTTTTCAAGAGAAAGTTTAATATAGATATGTAAAGAGTTTATAAACATAAATCACAAAATCAAGTATAAAATATTTAATGAAAATATAAAGTTTAATATTTTAGATTTATATTTTAAAAATATTTGCTGGTAAAAATGATGAGTATTAATATATGCATTATAAGAATAAAATTATATTAAGATTAAATAAAACCTTTAATATGAAAAAATCATTATCTGTAATATGAAAAATAATCATAAGAATAGAAGAAATGCTTGGTTGGATGATGTAACACAATTTATTGCTGAAATTGAATACTGGTCAATTAAAAAGTACACAAATGAAAATTGGTAAAGAAAAATATTTGTTTAAAAATGAGCAGAGCCCTAGTAAATCATGGGACAGTATCAAGCTGTTTAGACTATGTGGAGGAAGACTCACAAGACAAGAGAAAGGGGCCGGTGAGATGGCTCAGTGGCTTAAGCGCCTGCCTGGCAAGTGCGAGGGCCCGAGTTCGACTCCCGGAACCCACATACAAAAAAAAAGGGGCCAGTGATATCGCTCAGCAGCATGGGCGCCTGCTGGCGCGCGAGGTCCTGAGGTCGACCCCCTGGTACCCACAAAAAAAAAAAATACAAGACAAGAGAAAGGAAAAAAATAAAGTCATTAAAACCTTTGACAAGATTTTGATTTAAGCCTCCCAACTTGATTAAAACTTGGTAGTGCAGTCCTACTTGATAGGAAAACTTGTCACCATGGTTCTTCACATAATAGAACTGGAAATATGATGAAAAGTAGAACAATATAAGTATTTGGATTATTGAGTTCTATAATAATTAAATTAACTACAATATTAAAATATTTGAGCTCATCAATATGCCAACCACTTTAAGATTAGGCTAACCATTAAATTTTGAAGATTGAACATTGAAAACATTAATTCAAATATTTATTTATTTTCACTTGCTTTATTTTATTAATCTCCTGTGTGATATAACTACACAAATAGATAATAATGCAACTGAGAACTCCTTTCTACAGTGGAAGAGACTCTTCTCATTTTCCAAAATCAACAATGTACTTGGTTATGGCATATGCTTGAGAAATACCCTATGATGCAATGGCAGATATAATATAAGCAAAGTATCATGGATGATCTTGGAAAGAATATAAAACTTAGTTTACTTTAGTGTTATTTTGTCCATTATGTCATATGTCTCATTAATTAATATATTTAAATAAAATTTCAAAATATTTTAATAGTGTTACATGTATAGAATCTATAAAATCTGCAATCTCTATCACATATTCTGATCCACCAATAAATACTAGAACAATATGGTCTATATTTCCCCAATGGCCTAAAATAGTAATCCAAAGTTCCTTTAGTCCTTTTGGATTATTGCATGTCAGGTTGCTAGATGTGAAAGCAAAACCTCCATAAGAACATAAATGCCAATTAATTGGAAGAAAACTGAAGCAGTATACACAAAGAAAAAAAGAGTGGAACATTATACTACAAATCTATTCATGAATATTTTCAACCACTAAAAGAATTGTGTAGTCATAAAATATTTGGTAATAATCACATTAATTTTGAGAGCATCAGTTTAACCTACTACAGATGTGTAATATTTGGATGTAAACCTTTGGTTAGAATACATTTTGCCTCTTAAAATACAGTTTTAAATCGTACTGATAAGTATATGAGCAAATTGTGGTGGAAATTTCTTTTAATAATGTGCAGACAATATATAAATTTTTCACATTTTGGATAAATTTGTATTCCTAATACAGAAAGTGGTTAACAACTTAGAATGACTTTGAAATATCTGTTACAGTGAAATATAAGAAATTATAATATCTAACTTTTTAGCTGTTCTTTACTCAAATTATGTTTAGTTAAATATGTTTTTTCCATAATACATACCATTTACATGATACCCATGCAGTAGTTGAAATCTCTCTCATGAGTTTTGTTAAGTACCAACACAATCTTATAAAATTAACACAAATGTGTTGGAAAATGCTAAAATAGCTAGGTACATGTAATATGTAAGCTTATATTTAAGCAGATTTTAGTAGATATATTTTACATTGTGATAACAAGGTCTAAATAATCATGCTTATTAGTATGCATGTGTGTGTGTGTAAGAAAAGATACCAGAGGTTGTATAGTAAATGTAATATTCTTTTTTGCAATAATTTTATATTTAGAAGTAATAATTGTATGTATCTCTAATAGACGATGTGATGTTTTGTTATGCATATGGCTAAAACAAGATATTTAACATTAATGTAGTGAGAACATAAAATGTACTCTTAGTATTTTGTATTACACAATGTATTTCTCTTAACTGTGGTCACCATGATGTGCAGTAGATCTCTTAAACAAATTCTTCCTGTATTTTGAACAACACTGATGTGGTATTAGTTCCTGGGAATCTGATTGTTAAAGTTCATTTAAACAGAGATAGATTTACATCTAAAAATGACTTATGTCACAAAAAGATGCATGGATGAATTAGCTCATTAGACCTAGGGAAAACCCAAGGGCAAATACATAGTAAAAAATTCAAGCAATTATAACAAAATATAATAAATCATAACAACAAAATAACATACTACAAATTTTTAACATACTCATTTGAAAAGAGAACTTTAATGGTTAATTATGTTAGTTTCACAATGTATGTAAAGAAACACCTGAAATTGAAAATATTATGATATTTTTCTGGTATACACCAAATTCTTAGAAATTTAGAATTACACAATGGCCCACAGGCTAAATAAGATGGGATGTATTGATATGGTACTGAATACAGAATGATTTAAATCCATATCATGATAGACAAGTGAGTTCTAGAATGTATCTTAAACTTTTTTTCTAAGCTCATTTGTATATATACTTTTAAATGCTATTTACAAAGACATACATACATATACATGCATGTCTAGGCACACACAAAAGCTTCTTAGCTCAAATAATATATGTTTTGTTTTGTTTTAATTTTTAGGGAGGATTGCATGGATACTTCTATGATATTAAAAAATTAGAAGATTGATAGATAAATTTTATTTCTGAAGGTTCAGATGATTGACTTTTTAAATAAAAGACTTAAGAGGTTGAAAATATTTATTTATTTATTTATTTATTTATTTATTTATTTGTTTGTTTATTCTTGGGTACCAGGGATCGACCTCAGGACCTCATGCACCAGCAGGTGCCTGTGCCACTGAGCAATATCACCAGCCCTTTTCTCGTATGTGGGTTCTGGGTTTTGAATTCAGGCCCTCACGCTTGCCAGGCAGGTACTTATGCTGCTGAGCCATCTCACTGGCCCTAAAATACTTATGATAATAATTATTAGACAGAAACTCTCCATTGCTGTGGAGTGGAGGCAGCCATGGCACACGAAAAAAATATTGACTCTATTGGAAAATTATTTTCTTCTGATTCACAGAATACAAAACTTTAATCTAACCACTTGACCAAGACAGTAGAACACACAGTTATTATTATTACTATTTGCATGAGTTTATTTACAACCATTTGGATCTGTACTGATTTATTTGGCAGGATTATTAATCATTTTATCATTCTAAAGAACATTACAGGGGCCGGTGAGATGGCTCAGCGGCTTAAGCGCCTGCGCGGCAAGCGCGAGGGCCCGAGTTCGACTCCCGGAACCCACATACGAAAAAGGGGCCGGTGATATCGCTCAGCGGCACGGGCGCGCAGGCACCCGAGGTCCTGAGGTCGACCTCCCGGTACCCACAAAAAAAAAAAAAAAAAAAAAAGAACATTACACTGGCAAAAACTCAAATGGAGATAAAAAACCAGGTACTATATTTGATGAAACAGGAACTGTGAATAATATAGTGAAGGATTACATTCCAAAGGCAAAGGAACTTCTCTGTTCAATAAAGCTTCTGAAGTTCTGGGAGTCTGCAGTCTGAGGACTCACCCTTCTTGAAATTGAAAAAAAAAATATATCTATATATTCCACTTACTATGTGATAGAGAACAGATGAAAGTCTCCTATCTCATCCATAGTATCATCTAAACATTTCCATCACTGGAGCTTAATGACCCAGCAGCATCATTTGTTCTGTATGTAAATGAAATATCAGAATGTTGTATATGATGTATATCAATACATAAAAAGAAAATCACTGTGGACTTCACCAAGAGTTAAAAATAAATCCTTACTTTTTAGTAAGCATTTTATGAGAAACTACTCCTGGTGTGCTGGACCTTTGTATAGTGGAGTGTAAGCATATAAATCTAATGTCTGATGCAAGCTGTCCTTCATAAACTCTAGTATACATTCTACTTTGTTATAATATATGCAAGTCCCATGAGAATTCATTGTATTATTAAATAGTGACTTCACACATGAGATTTGGAGTGAGAACTATCAAAATGCATTCTATTTCAGAAATAATTTTTATTTGTCAGCATGCCTTTGGCTGCATTGCCAGCTTTCCCCCATCTATACTTATTATATGACTAGCATTTCTCTATGACTGATTAACAGAGGAGAAAAATGAATTCGAGCATGGATGTAGTTGGCAGTTGGGAATATTCAGCTCTAATAATGAACTTCCTCCCAGAAAGGGAAGTTGGTCACTAATGTTAGCCCACATGTTTTATCATACTCCAAATTTCAAGGTGTTTAAGCACATTGTCCAGGATATCCTCTTGACAAGTCTCAGTATATCACTTCTTTCTTACTGCACAGTAGGTATTTTCCAGGGCTATAATAAAATAACTTGGTAACACTATACTCTTACCATAAGATACTTTGTCTGATTTTGCACATCTGTTTGTGTAATGAAGGAGATGAAATAGCTCTTTAAATACTGCAGAGGTGGAATTCCAGCTGCTGGATGGTTGTCTAAGTTGTTTATTGTTGAGGATTTCCATAGTTCAAAATAATGAATTCATTCTACAGTGTGTCATTGTTTCTGATAGCTGCAAGTTATTAGAGCCATTTTATAAACCAGTGTGTCTAAATATATCTAGAACTTATCTTTATTTACAACTCAAATGTATTTATTATAAAAAATATAGGATGCATGCTTATCGGTACTCTACCTCCCAACAATTATTCCCTAAATCATTCTCCTAGGTTTTCTAATTGCACAATATTTTCTAGAAACTTTATTTGTCTCTTCAGATTTTTCTGGCATGAAGTGTGTCACTTATTTTTGAGTTTCCAGAGAAACAGAGCCTGAGATAAGAGTTCAACTGCAAGTATGTTATCTAGTTAGTGATACCAGTAAATACTGATAAAGGTGGAAAAGTGCAAGAAAAGAAGTAAGAGTGCTACATTAGTACATTTATCAAACTAGTTAACTGTATGGACAGCTGGATCTCAAGCTCGCTGGGAAATTAGGGCAGTGTAGATCCTAGACTTTCTAATTATCTCACCATAAAGGTGAGGAAGATGAAGCATTTATCTACCAAATTTCTCCATCATCCATTGTGTGAGGGGAAAGAAATACCATTGTCAGTACCACTTATTAATATTTGCTTGCACTGTAAAAATGAGTGGTTCTGTCATTTGAAACATGACTTCAGGAAAGAGTACAAGAGTTCATATTGTGGAGTTTTTTGGTGTGTAAATGCAAATATTAAGAACAGGTTCAATGCTAATAGGTTCTTCAAAAAATTATGATACAAAATTTAATAGTAATGTCTATAATGTAGAAAATATATCATATACCAAAAACTGAAATCCACTCATGCTTCATTTATTTAGAATCTTGAGAGGATTATGCTGAAATAAGAAGCCAATTAAAGAACTAATATGATATAATTTCACTTGCAAAAATTGATGGAATAGGCAAATTCATAGAGGCAAAAGAGATTACAAAAGGTGATCAAAACCAGTCAGCATTCATGTTCAAAAAAAGTATTACCTTAAGACACATTGGCATTAGTTCCCCTGAAAATACTTCCCCTTTCCTCAAACACACTCACCCAGTTGTTCCTGCCACTTTCTAAAGCAGATCAGTAAGTTCTCTTCCATGAGTGTCTTTATGAAGTACGATAAATATTACTGTGAATATTGCTGCTGAATAACATCTAAGGGAAAAGCATGCTCCTAAAAACATGGTGTGTCCTCATCCACCTTCTTCCCCAGACATGGTATCAAGTAACTACTGGCTCCTCCTCAAGGTAAAATGACTATGAATTGTAAACATTTCAAATTGTTTTAGGACAATAAGAAATCTAGGACAGCACAACTAAAGATAGCGAAATTGACTTTCAGACTTTATTCAGAAAGCAATGAGAGAGATGGGCTAAGTACGTTGCTTCGTGGGTACAAATTTTTTGTTTCGAGTAATGTATAAATATTTCAAAACAATGATAGAAATTGTACAATATTATTACGATGTTGTACAATATTGAATATTATTCAATATTATGAATGTAATGAGACTGAATGTTACACATAAAATGGCTAAAATGATAAATTTTATGATGTATATATTTTATCAATATAGAAAGTCAATACTAATGTTAATAAATGTAATTCGCTAATAAAGACAGGTGTTTCCCAGTTAATTTTCACAGAAAATTATGGCATAAAATTTGCAAAACTTACCCATTCTGTAGATTGTCTCTGTATTGTATTGATTGCTTACTTTGCTGTGCAGAGGCTTTTCAAATTTCTGTAGTCCCATTTGTTGATTCTTGGTTCTTGATACGATTTCCTGTGCTGTTATGGTTCTACTCAAGAAGTCATTGACTGTACTCTTGGATTCAAGATTTTCCAATTTGTGTTTTCATCAGCATTTTCAATGTTTCTGTTTTCATATTGAGGTCTTTTACCAATTTTGATTTGACTTTATGACAGACTGAAAGATAGGCATCTACTTTCAAAGTTCTGCATATGGGAATGCAGTTTCCTAGTACTACGTATTAAAGACTGTCTTTACTCCAGGATATTTTTGGCCACTTTATCAAAAATTAGAAAGTTGTACATTTGTGGGTTTTTTAATGTGTCTTCTCATCTACTTTATATGTTTATATGTGTATTATTGTGTCACTGTTATGGTTCTTTTGTTTCTCTGATAATGTATAATTTGAAATCAAGTATTTTGATGCCTCCAATACTGTGTTTTTTCTTGGGTTGCTTTATATACTCTAGGTTTCTTTGTGCTTCTCTTTGATTTTTAGAATTTTTTTCTGTACTCTGAAGAATTTTGTTGGTATTTTTCATAGGAATTTCATTGAATTTATAGACTACTTTTGTTGATATCCTGAGGGACAGTGGTGAAGGGAAATCTTCCCAGTGATCAGAACTTCAGGCCATATTCCTGGTCATATATTTTGTCTGGAAGAAAAGAATGGTCAGATGTGAAACTGTGTACTCATTCATGGGCTGAAGCCAATGGTCTGGTTGGATGGTCAGGGACCTGAAACATGGCAGGAAAATGTGTGACAACGATATTTGGAGAAGAGGTATGTGGATAGACCTTTCCATATTGGCAAAGGATGTAAAGACATTTTGTTTCCATGTAAATGGTCACCAAAAGATGAACTCAGCAAAAGAGGATTTAATAATCAAGTGGACAGGATGATCCATTCTCTGGATATTTTAACATTTTTCTTAAGTTACTGCTATCATTGCCTAATGGGCCCATGAACAATGTGGGCATGGTGACAAGGCATAGAGTCTTTGCATGCGCTCAGCAACATAGGCTTCTAATCACCAAGGCTAATCTAGCTACAACCACTGTTGAATTTCCAATATTCCAGCAGCAGAGACCAACAATGAGTCCCCATATGACATCATTCACTGGAACAATCAGCCTGTGACCTAGTGCCAGGTTAACTATATTGAAACTCTTTCATCATGGAAAGATCAGCATTTTGTCATTACTGACATAGACACTTATTCTGGGTAAGGAATTGCCTTTCATGCATGTTATGCTTCTGTGAAAACCAATATCCATGGATGTATAAAATGCATTACCCACCATCATGTTATTCCACAGATCATTGCTTCTGATCAAGTAACATTTCACAGCCAAAGAAGTGAGGCAATAGGCTCATGCTCAAGGAATTCTCTAAATTTATCAAGTTCCTCACCATCCAGAAGCAGGTGGACTGATAGAATGGTGGAATGGCCTTTTGAATATGCAGTTACAGTGTAGGCTAGATGGCAATACCTTGCACAGCTAGGGTAACGTTTTTCCAAATGCTGTATATGCTTTGAATCAGCATCTACTATGTGGTACTGTGTCTCCCACAGCCAGAATCCCTGAGCTCAGGAATCAAGGTGTGGAAGTGGGAATGTTGCCACTCAGCATTACCTTAGTGACCCATGAGGAAACTCTCTGCTTCCTGTTCCTATAATGTTATGCTCTGTTGGTTTAGAGGGCTTAGTTCCAGAGAGGGGAAGATTTGAACCAGAAAACACAACAGCGAGTCTTTTGAACTAGAAGCTAAGACTTAACCTTTGTCATTTTGGACTCCTTATGCTTCTGAGTAAGCACTCACTCAAAAGGTTATACAGTAGATGGGAGCTGAATGAAAAGGCCTATGTAGGTACATGTTTCTCTGTCACTTGTAGATTATATTTACTGGAGTGCCATCGGCCTGCTTAACTCTGACACTAATGTGTTTCAAGTTATTTGATGGCTAGCTATTACCCCTAAGTTTATCAGACTTGATAATTCTAAAGTGTAGTACCAGTTATATAGTCACTTAATTACCATGACCATGTAATCTCTACTAAGGTTATATAGTAAGCAGGATTCTGAGATGGCTTCTAAGATTATTGTCCCCAACCCTGTACACATCTTGAAAAATCACCTAACCTTACCTATAGGGATAAGCGAGTAATAGGGATTACTTATAAAAATGGTGGGTTTGCATTCCTGTGATTAATCTACTTTTTACATAAAAGTGGTAAGAGTTTCTTCAAGCAATAAAAATCCTTAACCAGTTTATTTGGAGTTAATTGAAATAGATATTATTCTGAGTGGGTCAAAATTGATTTGGTGAAAGAACTTAAAATATTCATAGGATCATTACTAATATGAGAATGATTCTCTTGCTCCCTTTGAGGAAATGTTTCTATATTGGGAGAGGGCTCCATGGATAGGATTTCAGGATCAACTCTGGGCACTGCTGGTAAAAAGAAATGAGTACCTCAGTTCTACAATCAGAAAATAATAAACTATCTCAACAACCCTATGGGCTTTACAAGAGGACTATGAATTCAATGAAAATGTAGCCCAGCTAAAACATTGATTTCCACCTTGTGACTACTGAGGAGAAAATATTATTACATTGTTTATACTTCTGATTTCCAAAAACTTGAAGCAATAAATAGGTATTACTTCAGTCTGAAAATCTGGTGAAAATTTATTATTCGCATGCAAAACTAAAGTAGATTATTTGTACACAGGGTTTTTCTTTTTAAATATCAAGTGGTTTATTCTCTATTAAAGAAAGTACTGCCCAGATGTTGAAGTTTTTAATTTAGAAAATTTGCATTATGTTATTAAGATTATTTTTGCCCAGCCTTTTGAAAATATCACTTATATTTTGCTTTATTTTTAAAAATTTCCTTATATGAGATAAACATTATGGTTGAAGACACTAATTTTATCCTTTCTCAATTAATATAAGTGAAAATCCTCAACAGATGCCTGAAATTATGATAAAGTAAGATGTTAACATAAAAGGAATTATATTGCCCAGTAAGTGAAAGAGAATTCAGGCAACCATTGAAGATCCAAGGAATATCTGCAGTGTGAAACCCAAGTCAGGCTCCATCTTACCAGTTGTTCTCTATTAAGACTAGCTAGCATTAGTATTTGTTTAATGAATCTTGGCTTTGAGAGAATATATTTTAAAAGCTCTGCATTTTTTTTGGTGTTAAATCAGCCTTGCCACACTGTTTATGGTAATTTCCAAACTTCATTAATACTAGTTGTTTCCATGAAAATTTCATGTATTGAAAAATATATCAGAAAGATCACTGCCCTTATTTTAGCCAAGTAAAAAATCAACAAACCAACAACAAAGAAAAGCAGATACCCAAGATCAAGGATCAAATAAGAGATACAACCTCACTGGAGAAGACAGAGCTCTTGAAGTCCAGCTTCATATCATTTCTCTTCTATAGTAATTCTCCAAGTCACAGATTACTAAATCCAGTCTTTCACTAAATCCAACTTATAACTGTATTCTGCATTTCTATTAATATTTTCTAGGGAATCAAAATACTTATCAAGACTTCCCAGATTTTCTCCATTTAAGTCCACCTCCTGTATTTTCTGAAACTTTTTGATAGTGCTAAATTAAAATGGTGGGTAATTCTTAACAACTCAATCATCTGTAGGTGTGCTCTGATTAACTACTCTTTCTCTTCAGCTTAGGTCATATAAAAATACAAATAATACAAATATGAAAAATTATATGATTAAGAAAGTATTTTTAGCATTTCATGGGATTTTTAAAGACTAAGGCACAACTGAGAGACTTAATTGCACAAATATATTAATGTTTGTGATGAAAAGATAGAGATTGCAAGACATGAAAAAATTACATTGAGCCAAATATTTGCTGTGTATAGAGATACACTTTAAAGATTTGGATACCAAAGGTTGAATTTAAAAAAGCATGTAAATTAATGGCTAACACATATGCAAGCCAAAGTGATTATATTTATTAGCTCAAGATAGTATTCAAGAAAATGAGTGACACCAAAAATCATCAGGGTATTTTGCAATTATGATGATTCTATTAGAATAATGTCACATCAAAATGTATATGTACAATTCAAACTTAAATCATAGCTAGAAATTTTTATTGGGAGAAACAGAAAAATTCATACTGCCATTTAGGTAAGTAAACACCACATTTGAGAAACTAATTTTAAAAGTAAGAGCAGAATAAGTAAAATATAAATTACCCAATTAATAAATATTATTATATCATTGGTATATTGGACAATAAATTCAAGAACTCTGTTATATCTTTTGAAGTCCATACAATAAGCTCACAATAGAATACATACTGTCTCATGAAATAAGTCTAATTACCTCAAAGGAATGAAATCTTAAGGAATATTTTCTCTATTTAGAATAGAATTAATTTATAAATTTATTTAGAAATTTAAAATTAAGACATGTAAAAAATCCGCACTTTGTCATAAATTAAGTGACCCTTGTAAATAATACAGTACCTAGTTAAAGAAAATAATCACAGGAGAAACTAGAAAATGTGTCATACTGAATGATACTAAAATTGTAACATAAAAATGTGTTGTTATATGTACTGTCAATATAGTACTTAGGATGAAATTTGTAAGTGTAAATACATTTAGTCATTGAACTAAGTTGCTTTTCACATTTTATATGTAATAATTTTGCATTATTTATATTTCATTTCAGAGCATTTGTTAAAATTTTCACTACATAAAACAATTTTGAATGCTTGAATTTATTTTAAATATCACAATGTGTGTCTTTATTATTTAAATTGTTTTTAATGAATTCTGCCAGTTTATACCCTATATTGGCACTGTGCAGAAGAGATTAGGAAAGGATCTCTGTCATAAGCATGGGAGAAACAAAAAATCAATGTTTTTTCTAGTTTTACTTACTGTGAGATTCTCTGGTGCCATAATATCATGTCCTCCAAATCAGGGATTCTGGATGAAAAAATTCTTCAGCACAATCACATCTAGTAGAGAGCAGTGCTTAACTATGCTGAGTTATAGTTTGTAATAAATAATAAATAATAGATCAAATCTCAATACAGATGAACAGCTGTCAATATAGATAGCAGTGTAGCCAATCACAAGGCCAGACATGAAATACAACTGGGAGCATACACAGACCCAGCTGCCAGGGCCAACACAGCCCATTGCTTCACATCTGGAGGCTGTAGCTGCCAAAGCTTCCCATAAGCATCTTTGTGTATTGACTTCGGGCCTGGTAGATAGAAACATAAAGAAATAAAATTTTGTACATTCAACATTGCTAGAAATAGAAAAAAGCATCTAGTTAATGTTGAAATGATTAATGTATAGTAGATGAATTTATTTTTTATCAAAAAGAAGTTTTGATTTAGAAAGTTGTGTTTTAGGGGCCAGTGAGATGGCTCAGTGGCATAAGCGCCTGCCTGGCAAGTGCAAGAGCCCGAGTTCAACTCCCGGATCCCACATATGAAAAAAGGGCCGGTGATATCGCTCAGTGGCCTGGGTGCCTGCTGACGCGTGAGGTCCTGAGGTCGACCCCCGGTACCCACAGAAAAAAAAAAAAAGAAATTTGTGTTTTAATATCTCAGTGACAGTCTATGTCTATTTTTTCCCAGACAATCAAATATAAGGTTTATCTTGTCATTTAATTTCACTTAGTTTGTAAATCTTTCAATGAGTTTTCTATTTTCTCAGAAGCTAAACAATTTTATTAATAAAAACAGAATACTGAAATTCATTTACTTAATTAAAAATCTTTCTACATATCATCAACTCTATGATTTATCAAAAGGTAATTTTTATTATATGGTTTTTCATGATGGCATTAATATGTATGGTACATTTCTAATTAAATAGATAATATCTTTATTGTTGCCACTAGTGTAAATATGTTTCATAGTAGGAAAACAAAGACCTACAAGAAAGTTAAAATTTCTAAACATATTTGATGTCACTCACATATGGGGTCATCACAGCTTATTTTCTGATCTTTATGTCTCAAGAGGTAAAATAGACTCCAAAGATATTCGATAATTATAGTGATCAAAAAGCTCTTGCTCCCATTTCAGGCAGTTTCTATGTACTTCTATCTACACATGACAATTTTTGAGTGTCTACATGCCCATATCTATCAGGTAGAGCAGGGGAAAACTTTTCAATTATAGATGTTTGCTGAGAGACAGCTTATGTAGAAAAAGCATGAAACAGGTTTACAAATTTACCCTGCCATCCTCTTTCATGAGAAGGTGTACAAAGTGTTATATTAATACTGTTAATATAAAATTAGGTATATTTATACAATTAAATATTTTACAAATGCACACATACTCACATATATATCTGATGTGTTAGAAAAATAGGCAAATAACTAAATAACTTCATCAGCAATTTTACAAAAGACCTTCATTAAAGTAAAACAGAACAAAATATTCCAGCATCTACCCTTCATGTTCCTAAAATGAAAAACAGAAGTATCCTGAAATTTTGATTAAATACTGTAACCTCAAATGTAAATAGATATTTTTGCAAAACTCTGAGTAGTGGATTGTGATTAAACAATTTTAGAACAATATTTAAGCATCAAACTCCTTATGTATTTATGTATACCTATTATCTATCTGTAATCCTTCTATTACTTAGGTACAATAATTATTTCCTTTAGGAACCATTATAGAAAATATTCCTTTCTCTTTGATATATTTTCAGCACATTCCATCATTCAATTAAAGTAGTTAAGCAACTTGGTTATATTAATTCAAAAAATTTACACAGAGAAAGAATTATGCAATAATATATGGGAATTGCCAACTAATGTCCAGATAAATGGAAGCCAATGGATCTCAATTCATGAACACTTCTGTTAGCAAACAACTCAGGTTGCAAACAAGCATTTTGCTAAATTTTGCTTACATTGGCAAACTCCACATCAGGTGATGAACACGAGCATAGCCATCTTCTCCAGAATTGTGGAGCAAATTTAGTTTATGAATCAAGATACCACTGTACATGTATACATAAAAAACTGGGTGAGTGCTATGTAATTTTTTCTGAATGGCTTTCTCTAACTTGACTTTTCACTTTCTTAATTGTGGGTAGTAAAGGCAATTATTTAAATGTAGTTAGTGTACAATTTTCCATTACTTTCAAAACCTTTTTTCTTTTTAAAAGAAGGTATGATCTCTTCTTAAATATTGAAGTTTTAACGTTTTCTTTCCAATTTATATCTCTAATTCATTTGTAATGAACTTATTTTTATTATGTTTTGTGCAGTAAAACATGAAGTTTTGCACATTCATATCAAAATATATACCTTTTTTAATTTGGAAGAGAAAAATATACCTTTAGTTACCAAGATTGCATTTATTTAATATCATACATCTGTGAATGTTAACTGTAGCATAAGAATAACCAATGAAGAGTGAGAGAGTCAAGTTTTAATCAAAGCAATCATAACCTGGGTGTAAACTAATGGCCAAAACTCTATCAACCAAAAAATTTTATGTATATAATTATATTTATGTTTCATGGTACAGGTAGATATTCAACAAAATCTTAAAATACTTAGGGGTAAATTAAGACAAACAACAAACACATTAAAACTTTAGAGATTGATAAAAAAACATTATTCAGAGGGAAAATTTTACATATATCTGCCTATACTAATAAAGAAAAATGGTTTAAATTCACAATTGAATTATACATCTGAGGAAGTAATAAAAATTAGCAAAATGCATGCAAAGATAGCTGAAGAAAAAAAGATTACATTAGAAAGAACATAGAATGTTGAAAAATAATAGATTATCAACACAATCAAAAGTTATATTTTATAGAATATCAACAAAAATGAAAAAAATTTAGCTAGACAAAAAGCCAAAAGGAAAGGAGAAAAAGACTAAATTACAAGTGAAAGTAGGGGAACTATGAATGTATTTTATGATAATGCATACAAAGAGAAGTCTCCAGAACCTAAATTGAAAGAAAGAGAGCAATCTGGTCACAACAGTCTTTACATGGATTGGTCCATAATATATTCCTTTATGCATTATTCTGAGTATTCTTTGAAAAAATCACTATATCTTACATAAAATAATAAATTTTAGATAATTGTACACAGAGATTTTACATATATGCCCTGTGAAAAACAAAATAAAACAAGCAGAAGAAAAGAAAACAAGACAAAACAAAACAAACATTATTTGGATTTCTCAAGTCCTAGGCACAGCCCTGACCATTATTTTGAATTTGAGTTTGCTCTTTACCTTGTGATCATCATCACTGCCACTGTTAACGGAATTTGAAAAGGTGTTAGTGAGTCTTATCACATCAAATATTGTTTCGGCCTTAGTCAGATATTAGTTTAGCAGTTTTCTGAGTCTGTTCTGCTCTTTAGTCATTTTACAATGATGTGTTCTTTCCTAGATGGACTGTTTAATCAAGTACTTGAGATTGTTATTAATAGAAATAGTATTATTTCAAAATTTATCTTTAAACACATTGCTAAAATGTTGGTGTGTGATACTTAGTATACATAGTATCACATAGTATCATAGTATCAAACATTTCCCGAGGGCATATATGTAGGGCAGAGTTAATGTGTTGAAAGTATTCATATTGTCTACTTAAACAGAAATTTCCATTCATTCTTCAGATCTATTAGAGTCATGTATAATACTTGCTAAATTTTTCTATTGTCCTATATACAAAATTTGGTATTTTTCAGAATTAAAAATAAAAAATCAGATAGGTAAGTTGCACTATATTTTTTCTTTAAAATTGTATGTAGTTTGTTCTTGTTGAATATTGTTTCTTAGCTGTTATTTGGGATTTTTAAAATTTATTATTATTATTATTATTTTTTTTTTTTGTAGTACAGGTGATTTAGCCCAGGGTCCTTGCATTGAGCTACATTCCCTGCTGCACTCCCCCACTTTTTTTTACATTTTCTTTATGGACAATGTTTAATTAAATTGCTGAGGATGGACTCACACTTGTGTCCCCACTGCCTCAGCCTCTTAGAGATCTATTATTAAAAGTGTGAACTACCATACCCTGCTTTTCTGTTTTCATAACCCACTTATTCATTTTATTAGATAACTTTATTCTGTTAGTGTTTCTCTTCCTTTTTGTTTGAATACTACTATTTTAGAAGTGTTGCCAATAGAACATTTCAACTCTTCACATGTGACATTTTTGTATTGCTTAAAGAAATAAAGCTAATAATATCAAACTATTTCAAATCCTTTATTTTCATTGCGATTTATGCTTTTTATATCTTTTCAGGCCAAGGTTCTGATGACATTTTATCATCACTTTTGAATGGAGAAAAGAGGTATTTGAAAGAGTACACAAAAATTAAAGGTAAAAAAACAATACGATTACACATTAAGTTTGGAGGCATTGATATTCCTCCCAAAGAATAAAATAAAAAGGCTACTTCGTGTTTTCCTCTCAACTTAAAATACATTTTTCAGACATTTCAGATGCATCTTCTGTTTGATTATGCGATGTTTTATCTGATGGTTTCTCATATATGAAATATATGAGACTTTCATTTTCATTTAAGCTGAAATGAATAGCTGAGTTACTATAAAAAAGTGTGAAATAGGAAGTGAATCTGGTGATTCAAGTTTAAGCTGCAGCACTGACTTTGTTGTAAGAAATATGAGTTCAAAGTAATTGATCATTTTTATGTATGTGAACTCTATGAGTTTTGCTTCAATTAATATTTTCAAGAATTCGATTAATGTTATCATAAATGACATCTTCTTTTCTCATTGTCTAGGTTCAATTCCCTTTGCCTGGTAAATAAATATTCATCTTATTTCATACTTTGCTACTTTTCTGACATTAAATTTACATAAAGTATTTTCTTTTAAAACATTTTATGAAATAATCTTTCCTTTAAACTCTGAACTGCACTATCAAAATATTTAAGAAAACAACCAGAAAGTAACAAAAACTCACTTATTTTATTATTGTATTTAACAAATCTCACTCCCCTTTCTTCCTCTGTAACTTTAATTTACAAAACTGTAGAATAATATGAGGAAAATAAGAAATTGATTTAAATAAGATTATTTCCCAAAATCCTTTGCCAAATTAATTTCATTGTATTTTTTCAATAAATTTAAGAGCAGGAGAAATTAATATGGGTGATTATTTTTATAAAACTAATATATGAAAATATAAATATCTTCTAACTAAAATATGAAAATTATTGATTTGAATGAAGAAAAGTTTTAAATATTTTAATTAAAATGTCATTTTTGCATTTTAATTGATGTATAATTCACAAATAATATTCAAAGTGTACAATACGATACTCTGATATATGTACAGGTTGTGAAATACAGCAGTGAAACTAATCATTATTTTACCTTATATGGTTTTCTTGTGGATGTGTTATTTAAAATATGTATGCCTGGGGGCCGGTGAGATGGCTCAGCGGCATAAGCCCCTGCCTGGCAAGTGTGAGGTCCTGAGTTCAACTCCCCGAACCCACATACAAAAAAAGGGCCAGTGATATCGCTCAGTGGCATGGCTGCCTGCTGGTGTGTGATGTCCTGAGGTCAACTCCTGGTACCCACACACACAAAAAAATATATGCATGGTCAGTTCATAACAGATTTCGGGTATAAAATGTATTAACTATGCTCAAAATGTATATTCATATCCAGAACTTATTAATTTTTATAAATCCAAGTCTCTAAATTTTGACCCTCAATTCACAATTTTCCTGACTCCCCAACCTGGTAACCAATCTTCTCTCATTCTATGTTTGATTTCTTTTTTATTCCATATACAGGTGAGAGCAAACAATATTTATCTTCTGTGTTTGGCTTATTTTCCAACATAATGTCATTCAGGTTCATGCAATTGTACATAATAATATAATTCCTTGTTTTTCTTAACAACAGCCAAGATACGGAAATAAACTTAAGTGGCTGTTAGCACATGAGTGCATAAAAACATTTGCTAGTGTATGCAATGTAATATTGATCATTAACTGTTTCCCTGTATTAAGATAATATAAAATAAAAAAATAAAGCTGGAGTTTAGATCCTAGACATTATCCACTGTTGACAAGGTACTGAGTAATCATTTAAATATTTCAGTGTGTAATAGAATTTTAAAAATTTTTCATAAAACATTCATCATATATTTAATGTAATATAAATGATTTTTATAAATAAATGATTAGACACAGGATACATAGATGCATAAAGGTAAACATGTAGTGATAGATAATTATATATATATATAATTACTTTCTTTTTATGTGTCTCTGTCTCTCCCTCTCTCATTATTGGCCATCACCCCCGGGCAATGTGCAGGTTGGATACATGCTATACCACTGAGCTACACCTCCAGTCCTGTTGCTTTTTTAAATTAATTCCTATAAGTTATAAAGAATAATGGATTTATATGCATCATGTTTATACATGCATATTGCATTCTTTTAGAATTTTCATCCACACATTATCCCCTCTTAACCTTTATTCCCTCCTCCCTTAATCCATTTCCTCTTCTCTAATAATCATTTTGATGTTAATAATAGCCACTAAAAATGTTTAACCATATGATACTGAGTTATGTGTACAAATACTTGCGAGTAGGTCTTATGGTAATTTTAAAATAATATACTGATAAAAACCTGTGTCTGGAGGTCATTTTGATTATCAGATAAAACAATGGTTTAGAAAGAATTTTTTTTTTTTTTTTTGTGGGTACCGGGGGTCGACCTCAGGACCTCGCGCACCAACAGGCGCCCGTGCCGCTGAGCGATATCACCGACCCCTTTTTCGTATGTGGGTTCCGGGAGTCGAACTCGGGCCTTCGCGCTTGCCGGGCAGGCGCTTACGCCGCTGAGCCATCTCACCGGCCCTAGAAAGAATTTTTTAAACTACCATTACACAAAAATGAACTATTTTAATTGACTGAATTCTTATATATAGTAACAAAAAACAATATACTGTTTAACATCAAGACTACATCTAAGTAATACATGTAGTATACAAAAATTAGGTTCAAAATACCAACAGGCAAAAAGAGACAGAAACAGAAACTACAAGAAAAACTGTAGGAAAAGGGAAACAGAAAACTGTAGAATGAATATATTGTATTTCAACTATAGACAGTCTCATTTTAGAGTGTGAATGATAACGAATAAGTCCATCAGTAACACAGTTTTTAGCATTTGATAATATTCTTATTGACATTTAGTGTGACAAGTCAGAAAACTGAAGAAAACTGGATAGATAGGACTAAAAATAAAAGCCATCATTCTAATAATATAAAACCACAAAAAGTTATTGGAGATATTCTTCTACCCCTTAAAATGATTGATATTGATTTAAATAAGTGTAAACAAATCAAGATATTTTATATTAACAAACCATTTTATTGCCAACAGTGACAAAATTGCCATTGTTTTGATATTATTTAAACAAATGTATTATATGTAAGAGAAAACCATAGGACATCTGATAACATGGATATTTGTCTTAAATTCTATAAAAAAATTTAAAGTTTTGTAAGGGACATTAACTTTGTCTCCTAAAAATGAAGACTAAAATCAGACTTTATTCTTTGAAAGAGATGCCTAGTTTTAAGAATGTTTGAAACATGCTTCTAAACTGCATATAGAAGGAAAACTACCAATTTTTTTCTTGTGTAATACTGGTGGCTTTTTCAAATTATGTGTAAAATACTGTCTACCAGTAGAGAATACATCTAGATAGCAAAGTAAATTCACATAGCTTTACTCTAGCTTATAATAATGTGTTAATGTAATTAAAGCTAAGTTCCATTCTGCATTAAGATGTAATTTTTGTCTTAAAGCTTTCTTTTCAATTTCAAAATATGTGATACTTATAAAATATAATCATTCACAGTATGAGAAAATATTTTTTGTGTTCATATGAAGGATTTTCGAAGAACTTGAAGTTTGACTTCAAATATTCTATACTTTCCCAGGACTTTTCATACAGCACCTGACCTCATCAGACATAGTGACAGTTCTACTTTCTTTGTGTCCCAGAACCCCCATTCTAATAGAAGGGTGAGTTTTCAGGTTCAAGGTGACAAGCATTGCACCTCCTTTCTATTATATTCTGTTAGGAGACTACCAAAATAGTGATACCTATGTTCCAAATGCCTCGCAGGGCTTTGGCAATATACTCCTCAAAATGTTAACTTATTGACCCTCTGCTATCAAATTTCTCAGACATTCTTCTAACAATCACTAAACTCTGCAGGACACTGAGTGATTAAGAGCTAGATTCATGGCAAGAAAGAGAAGTCCTGACAAATGCTTGCAGTAGTGATACCTAATACTACTCAAGAAAAACAATAAAAAAATCAAGAGCAAACATTCCAATATATCCTTTTACCTCTTTATCTACTACTATTACTTCACTCTTGTCAAACTTGACTTGAAGTCAGCTAGAAATAACCAGAGAATTGTGATCTATGGTGATTACTATCTGGATATGTGTATATATATATATATATATATATATATATATATATATATGTATATATATATATATATATATAATCACTCTTCTTTTGTGATGATGGCAAAGTTTTTACTTTATATAAGTTATGATCCAAAGAGAAGTTCATTTCTAAAAAGTTACTCAATTTCACATATCAATTGTCAGTATTTGTCAGATACTATGCAAATATGTAAACCAAGGTTTAGAAAAAAGATGTGAAACACAAAAATACAGTGCTAAGGGGCTGGTGAGATGGCTCAGCAGTGTATGTACCTGCCTGGCAAGCATGAGGGCCTGAGTTAGAATCCCAGAACCCACATACAAAAACAGGGCTGGTGATATTGCTCAGTGTCATGGGCGCCTGCTGGCATGCGAGTTCCTGAGGTCGACCGCTGGTAACCACAAAAAAAAAAATACAGTACTAAGTACAATACACCATGGTTGTGTCAAGAATGTATGAAGAGGGCCAGTGAGATAGCTCAGCAGCATAAAAACCTGCCTGACAAGCATGAGGTCCTGAGTTCGACTCCCGGTACCCACATAAAAAAAAAAGAATTTATAAAAAAAGACATAGTGAATTCTGCTTCAAAGAGTGGAAGAAAATTCATAAAGTATTGGAGTAGTAAAGGATTATTGAGATTTAAGTGGTGTGTGAAAAAGTGATAGGGCATGAATGTTCATGAAAAGTCCAAAAACATGGAAATATTTTTTTTTCCCTAGCTCCAAGGAGATGGAGGGGCCCAAATGCCTCAAATCACCATCTCTGGTTTACAGGAGGACAAGGACCTTTTACAGTAAGGAACAGAGGGGAGCACAGGCACAGTACAGATCTTCCTATTTGTGTTATAATTTCCTGCCATTTTTACCTCATCCTCTTCTTTCTTGTTGAAAACAGACCAGGCTCCTTGCCTTCTCGGCCTGGCACCTGCATATTCTGTCATTTCTTTGGAGATAATGAGAGGGAGGGGGTGTTGCTATGTGTTCATTCTTTTATATCTTAAAGGAATGTTAGTGTTGGCCACATGGAAGATCCAATAAAATGGATCCAATAAAATAGATCTATAATGAAGCAAAACAAAGCAAAACAAGAAAACACCTGATGGAAAGTCTAGACTGATTAAGAAATTTCAATTTCATTCTGTTGTCATGAAAGTATTAGGTGCAATACGTTTGGCTTTCATTGATAGAAAGATTGCTTTGCCAGAAATATGGAGATTTATTAGGAAATTGACAAGCTGAAAGCTGAAACTCACCTGGAGATTAACATAAGGGTCTATGTTTAAATTAGGGGTTTGTAATTGACTGGGGAAAAGGGATATATTTTAAGTGACAGAAGTCCCTTTGTACCTATCACTTTTCACAGTGCATTTAGTTTTCTTGACTAGTAGCCATTAAACACTTTGGTTTAAATAACAAGGAACACTATTCTTGGGAACCAATGCCTAATGAACAAATGGAAGAGAAATATTCTTTGTTCAGACCAATTACACTGAAGAGAAACATAAGTAAAAGCTGTGACTTTGCATCATTTTAAACACACCCTCCTGGACAAAAAAATTGAAGCATTTTAGTTATGAAAAAGCAAAAGTCAAGTAGGAAGTGTTTTTCAACTTAGTACTTTATTTTTTAATTAAGTTTATTGATACAATTTATATATACATATTGATCATATTCATCATAGACAATTTGTCTCTGTACATGATATATCTTGATTTCTCTTTTTTTCCCATTCCCCTCCTCCATTCCCTCCAACTCCTCTTCCCCTCCTTATTTACAAAACTTTGTTTCCATTTTATCTTTCTTTTCTCAAATTTTTTCTTTGCTCTTACTTCCTCTCCCCTTCCCCCTCTCCCTGCCTAGCTCCCCTCCCCTTTTGAATAATTTCTTCCTATTTCACAATATTTATATACCTTTTGGTCCTTACATTTTTAGTTTCTCACACCAAAGAGACAATGCAATATTTATACATGTAGGTCTGATTTATTTCACTTAGGAGTATGGTTTCAAGGTGCATATATTTAGCTAGAAATGTCTCAAGTTTATACTTATTTATGCCTGAGTATTATGCCATTGTATTAAAAAAACACATCTTATTTATCCATTTATTGGGCATTTGGGCTGTTGTCAAGATTTAACTTTTACAAACTGTGCTGATATAAACGTGGCTGTGCATATATCACTGTGGTCTGATGCTTTTAATTCTTTCAGAAAGATACCAAGAAGGGGAGTACCTAGGTCAAATGGAACCTCTTTAGTCCTAGTGTTTTGAGGAATCTCCACACTCATTTCCACAGTGGTTTTACCAGTCTACACTCCCACCAAAAGTGGAGAAAATTCTCTTTGTCCCCACAGGCCCACCAGCATATTTTATTGGTCAATTTCTTGATAATAGCCATTCTTTCTGGAATCTCGTTATTTTAGTTTGCATCTCTTGAATGACAAATGATGTTGAACATTTTTTCATATATTTATTTGCCATTTGTATTTCCTTATCAGAGAAGTATATATTCATCTCTGCTGTCTAATTTTATGCTGGGTCTTTAAATGTCTTAAATGTTATTCCTGTGTCTGAGGAACAAATAGCTAAACTTTTTTCCTACTCTGTGGGTTGTCTTTTTACTCTCTTGGTGATTTATTTTACTGTGCTAATGCTTTTTAATAAGAAATCCCAGTGGTTGATTTTTTGTAATATTTCCCTTGTAATTGAGTTTTTGTTTATGAAGTTATTGCTTACACCTGTGTCTTCCACGGTTCTGACTATTCTATCTTCCAGCAGATTTAGTGTTTCTGTTTTAATATTTAATTCTTTGATCCATTTTGATTTTAGTTTAGTTTAGCTTAATGACAGAAATGGGTCTAGTCTTAATCTCTGGCCTGTGGAAAGCCAGTTTTTCCAGCACCACTTGTTACAGAGGCTATCTTTATTCCAGTAAATATGTTTGGCCCCTTTGAAGATAAGGTGGCTGAATGTGTTTGCAGTGTTTTCTGCATCTACTAATCTGTTCCATTGATCCTCAGGTCTGTTTTTTTGCCAGTACCATCCTGATTTTGTCACAGTAGCTCTGTAGTATAATTTCAAGTGAGACATTGTGATGTCCCCTTCCTTGCCTTTGTTGTCCAGAATTGCTTTAAATATTCTAGATCTCTTCTATTTCCAAATGAATTTTAGGAGTGTTTTCTCTAGTTCTGTGAGGTATGCTAATGATATTTTGATCAAGATGTCATTAAATCTGTAATTTGGGGAGTATGGGCATTTTCATTATATTGATTCTTCTTACCCAAAAGCTAGTAATATCTTTCCATTTTCCAATATCCTTTTTGATCTCCTTTTTCAGACTATTATATTTTTCGATGTAAAGGACTTTTATTTCCTTTGTTACATGATTCCTAAGTATTTCATATTTTGGATGCTATTTTGAAAGGTGTGGTTTCCTTAATTACTCTCTCAGTGAGTTTATTTATTTGTTTGTATCCAGCTATACCACTGAATTTTGTTATTAAATGTAGAAGTCTTTTAGTGGAGTTTTTGAGGTCTTCTATGTAGAGTATCATGTCGTCTGCACATAATGATAATATAATGTCTTCCTTTTCTATCTATATTGTCATTGGCTTTGTTGATATAGTGTATTACATTTATCAAATTGTGTATGTTGAACCAACCCTGCATCCATGGGATGAATCCTATTTAGTCATGGTGAATAATCTTCTTGATGACTTGCTGAATTCTGTTTGCCCGTATCTTTTTGAAGATTTTTGCATCTATGTTCATTAGGAACATTTGCCTGTAGTTCTCCTTTTTTGTCAGGTCCTTCTCTGATTTTGGTACCCCAGTAATACTTGGTTCTAGGACATTTTAAAAATTGCATGTAAGTCTGACTTTATTTCTATCTTCTTAGTTTTTTTAATTTTTAGAATTTTTATTATTAGTAGTGCACATTGGTAGTACATATTAGTAGTGCAGTACCAAATGTTTACTTTCTTTGTTGGGAGTTGTTTCATGTGCATAGCATATCTTAATTATTTTTACTTTCCTACCCCTCCATCTCTTGGTGAACTTCCCATTTGTAAAATATCCTGAACTTAAAGATAAAGAATAAAAAATATAAATTCATCAACTTAAAATCATTACTTTCTTTGCTTGCAAAAGTCAGAAATCAAGTAAGTAAAATAATTACATATTAATAATTGCAGTTTTTCTAATATTTATACTTCTTTAACTATGTAAGACAAATTTTTCAATTTTCTTCTAAAAAATTTCCAAAACACTTTCCTTTTTCTAGTATACTACATAATATAGATGTTTTCTAGGTTTGCTGTGTTTATCCACCTGTTATCTATTTCTAAAATATTTTTTGCTTTTTGTTATATTAGATGCTATATTAATATAATTATTATTTTTCATGTTTAATAACATGTAAAATACAATTGGGGATTTTAACAATTTTTACTTAAAATGTGCAATTCAAGAGCATTATTTTTTCTCAGTGTTAGGAAACCATTAGAATTATCTATTTCTGAAACATTTTCATTAGCTCAAATAGAGGCTCTAAATAACAATTACACAGTAACTTTCCATTCCCTCACCAGCACTTGGAAATCTCTTATTTTTCCCCTCTTCATCATTTAGTTGTTCTAAAAATTTCATATAAGTCCATCATATATGTTCTTTTGTGTCTGTGTTATCTCAATTGTCATAATATTTTGAAGATTTATCAAGGTTGTGACAACATAGCAGAAGTTCAGGGCCGGTGAGATGGCTCAGCGGCGTAAGCGCCTGCCTTGCAAGTGCGAGGGCCCGAGTTCGACTCCCGGATCCCACATACGAAAAAGGGGCCGGTGATATCGCTCAGCGGCACGGGTGCCTGTTGGCGCACGAGGTCCTGAGGTCGACCCCCCGGTACCCACAAAAAAAAAAAAAAAAAAGAAGTTCATTCTCTTTTGTGCCTGGGAATATTCCATCATATGTGTTCACCACATTATGTTAATATATTCAGGTTGATGTATACTTAGCTTGCTCTTGTGGAAATAATTACAATTTACAGCAGCATACATATATCTGAGTCCAATTTAGTAGTAGAATTATTTGGCTCATAGAATAATTCTATGTGTATGAAAAGTTTTTGTGTTGTGGCAAACAATGTGCAAATATTCCAGTCTTTCCATATCCTCGCTAACACTAGCTCTTTTCTTTTCTTTTGTTTTATTTTCTAGTTATTTGAATCTACTGGTACGAAGTGATTTCATTGCAATTTTCATTTACATTTTCTTAATGATATGAGCATGTTTCTATGTGCTTATTTGCTATTTGTATACTATACAAGTCTTTCAATCATTTTGAATTGATCACATATTTTATTGATGACATTTTGAAGTACTCTGCATATTGTGGATATTAATTTTTTATGATCTATGTTATTTATAAACATTTTGTGTCATTTCTTAGGTTGCATTTTCTCAGTTTTGATATGTTTGGTGCAGAAAAGGTTTTAATTTTAGAACATTCCAATTTATCTCAGTTTCCTTTCTTGCTTGTGGTTTTGAGGTTTTAGCAAGAATCCATCACCATATCAAATGATATGAACACACTCCCTATGTTTTCTTCTAAAGGAAGTTTTGTGATGCTTGTTCTTATCTTCATGTTGATTTACATTGAATTAATACTTTTGGCACAGTTCAGTAGGGGTCGATCTTCAATTATTTTACACATAAAAATCCAGTTGTCCCTACACATTTTGCTGATGACACAACACTTTTCCATTCAGTGAAGTTGTCTATTTCTTCAAAAATCCACAGTGGATAGGTAGATTTATTTCTCCATTGTCAATTTTATGGATCATTATATCTATTATTAAATAAACTCCAATAGTTTTGATTGGTGTTCCTTTATAAATTTAGGAACTATGAAGTGCGAGTTTTCTTTATATTTTTCTATTTTTTTAGACTCTATCTTTGCAATTCCATATAGTGAAGAGCAGATTTTATATTTCTGCTAAGAAGAATGTTACAATTTCATTATGAGTTGTGTTGAATGTGTATATCACTTTGGATGATACTAATATCCTTAAATATTAAGTCTTCCTGGGGTAGGAAAAAAAAAGATAGGTAGGAAGAAGACAAGGAAAATTGTACTTGGAATGTTGTACTTTTAAGCAAAACATCAGCTTCAGAACACAAAAATTACTCATGTTTCTACCGCCTTTTTCTGTTCTAAGAAACTCACTCAAAAACATTTCTGAGAAGCCTGTAAATTGGGAAATTTGTGCTTTTGACATATAAATTGCTCTTCCTCCCACAGACCTCCACCCTCAAAGATGTAGCATTATTCAGAGGTCAGCATACCTCTAAAGTTCAAACACAAGCAATAAATTTGCTTTCTAACCTAACACACCCAATGTACTGTGTGACTGACAGCAGGAATACACATCTTCATTCACTTGTATTGAGAACATCCCTAATCCTACTTACAAACCTGCAGCAGCAGATCTTTTGTGATTCTCTCATCAGTCTGTACACTCTATTTCTTATGAGTATATACTTGTTAAATTTGTCTAATAAACATCTTTATCCTTCTCACTGAAACATTTTGAAAATTATTTTTCTATATTGGGTGTCAGTGACACAACAACCTACCCTGTGAGTGGGGTGAGTTGAGGACCACATCTCCTCTTTGAGTAATCTTTTCAGACCCAGTCTGGTGACTTTCCTACCTAGAAATATGAGTGTCTTTCCATTTATTTACATCTTTAATTTAAGTTTTGGGAGAATAAACTTTTCACTTCTTTGGTTAAATTTGTTTCTACATATATTAATCTTTTAGATAACACTGTAAATAGAATACCTTCATAATATATTTTCAGATTGCTCACTATAAATATATAGACATACATTCCATTTTCTTATTGATTTTGAACCCTGAAATTTTGCTTATTGAAATATTTATGATGCTTTTGGTGTAGAATTTATATATATATAGTGTGTGTGTGTTTGTGTGTGTGTATTCAGCATTTTTCCTTGCTGACTTCATAACTATATGGTCTGTCATCACCATTTAAATGCTAACGACTGAAAATATATCAAGCATCTTATAAAACATTCAAGTCATATATTATACAATAACAAATATCTTTTTAAGAAACAGAATTAAATAAAATTATGCTACAAAAAAGTGTATTAAAAACAGTTATTTCAAGTACAACACAAAACAAAAGTAAGAGTTCTTTTGATTGTTTTGTATCCATGGTAGAAACATTTCATTAACCTTTAGACTGCAAAATAAATTAAAAAAAAAAAAGCTTTAACATGGTTTTACATAATTAAAACAATGAAGTGATCCCAAATCCAGTAAGCAGGCTTAAACATAGTATCAGCAACCACACAAGTCAACAAATTATAAAAAATATGGTATTTGTCTAAGGAATTTATGGTTGCAACATTTTTCATTCAAAGTTGCAAACATTTACAGACATTTGAGTAAGCAATATTTTAATGAAATAGATCTATGTTTATATTTTTAAAGTTATTTTTAAAATATTACTGAAAATATACAATTAGTTGTCACAGGTATCTTTTCTGAATTAAGGTTCAGTTGTTACGATTTTTTTCCCAATATGAACACTGTAAATGGAAAATAGCCTAATCACAAATGCATTTGCATCACATAAACTGCTTGGTAACACCACAGAATATTGTTGCTTGCACTCATGATGGCATGGCTGCCTGGGAATTGAGGTTTACTGCCACTGACTAGAATTGTGAAAAAATTTCTCAACATGTTTACCATTAATTAGGAAAAAGATACATTCAAAATGTCGTTTTTACTGAATGCATGTCATTTTCACCATTATAATGACATAGGAGATTAAAGCAGGGCAAAATGAGTCACAGAACTGAGTGTAATCTGTCAAAGTCATGAGACCTAAAGTGTAAGAAGCCATTCACAGAATACAGAGTCTAAGATGACACTCCTGATCTTGAACCAAACAGAAAAGTATTATTTTCTTCCTATTTCACAATATCTATTATACATTTTGGTTCTTATTTACACTTTCAGTTTCTCACACCATAAAAAATTATGATATTTATACATGTGTGTCTGATTTATTTCCCTTAATTGTATGCAAAATGCATCCATTTACCTAGCAGTGTCTCAAGTTTATCCTTCTTTATGGCAGAGTAGTATTTCATTGTGAAATAGGAAGAAAATGTTCAAATGGGAAGGGGAACCAGGGAGGGGAGAGGGGGAATGGAAGGATTAACCTCAGTTTCCCCCAGTCCTGTGGACTTGACCTTTATCCATTAGGTCAAGCATGGCTTTTTCCTGACTCTTTTCCTTATTCAAGTATTGTTTGTCTTGTACTTCATCGTAGTACTTAAAGACCAAATAAGCCACACAGACCAATTGAATTATCCCAGTTTGTAATCCCTATTAGAGTTTCTGAAGCTTTCCTCTAATATCTGGAGCTGACTGACTAAAAAAAATACTGTTCTAGGATAATCTGATCTTCTTTAGAATCTAAGTCTAAATCAGTGCATTTATAGAGTACCTCTTCAAACCAGAGCTTCAAATCAACTGGATTTTCATCAGAGCCTTGACTGATAGACCTGAGTTTATCGTACTTCATAGCTGTGGGCATACCTTGTCACATACCTGCTAAAGTAGCCTGGAAATATGACACTTTTGGCTTCTCCACCCTCTGTGTAATAATCCTACTCAGGACCCTTGTCTTAGTTACTTTTCTTTTTGCTGAGACAAAATACCTGGCACCCGAAGTTAAAGGGGGAAAGGTTTATTTGGCTTAAGTTTGTAGAGGTTTCAGTTCATAATCAGCTGGCCCCAAGGCAGGGTGGCTTTGCTGAGGAGAACAGTTCATGGCAGGCAGAAGGTTGCAAAAGCAACAAAGGAGGGGCACAAGTCTCTTTCTGAACCTTATATTACTCCAGGTTACCAGGATAAGGGCTGTTCCAAACCAACCAGTGGACTAATTTTAGCAATCACACACAGTTAACTCCAGCATCACACACTGTATCCACCTCTGAAAAAGCCCCACCTATGACCACATGAGGCTTTGTGGGGACATCTGGACCCAAGCTATAACACCCCTCTTGGGACCCAAATAACACAGCAGTTGGAGGATTATCAAGGGATGAAATTACAAAGGCTATATCATTAGGCTCCTTAGCATCTCTAGTAACTCATTTCTTTTCTACTGCTGTGCAGCAAGCAACCAGTATGAACTGGACATCTTGCCAAGTCAGATCAAAAGCCATTGCTAAGGTGTGAAACCCATCAGTAAATCTTTTTGGATACTCAGAGAATCTGTCCAGTTTTTCCTTACATTCCTGAATGTACACAACTGACAAAGAGACAGGACCCTCTACCTCAAAGAGTTAGAACAATTGTTGGCTTAGAGGTTGAGTTTCCTGAATCTGGGGCCTTCGGGTAGGTAGACTCAGACCTGGCTTGGAGTGGGCTCAGAATATGGCTTTTATCCTCTGAAGGTAATGACCAGGCAAGCTGATGAGGATGTTCTCTGTGGGGAGCAGGATCTGAAAAGAGGGATGTCTTCAGCATCATCAGGTCCTAAGAGATTATTATTTCTTGGGCAAAAATTAGGCCTCACTTTATGGCAGAGGGCCATAAAGTCTTGAACATATGGTACAACTGACAATTTTTTGTTGTTGTTTCTTCCAACAAAGAAATAATTGAAAAATGGGGCTATATTTTAGGCTGCCAAGGGGTGACCACATCCTGTTTTCTCTAAGTGGATACATAAGCCATTTTTTTACTACACAGGAATAACCTGAATTACCCTGTAATGGAAATGTTCCCAGTGGGTGTGGAGACATTCAAGCAAGGAATCAGAAGGAATAGATCAGGTGTGTCCCATGTTGGGTTTGTAGATAGGAGTAGAAGTTAGGTTGTGGGATCCTTATAGGCCTATCCCTGGTTTAATCACTGGCCCATTTTCTGGAATGTTATATGACTGCCCCAGGTTAATCCTGAGTTGTTCAGCCTCAGGGTGTGCTATGAACTCCTTGGGATGAAGTCATAGACATTATAGAGCTTTTCCCTAGGTCAGTTCCCTCATGGGAAACTTACAGGGCATCCACTAGCTCAGTCTCAGACCATTGTGAGAAGACTAACAGGCCTGACCCATTGATGGGGGCATTATAGGGCAGGTCCTGGTGGTTCCTGAGCCTTTTAGCCCAAGGCATGACTGGATAGGGCTGAAGTTGTAGGATTCCCATAGGCCTGTTCCTGGGCCAATGTCCAATCCAAGGGATATTAAAGGGCCACCCCTGGTGGATCCCAAGGTGTTCAGCCTCAGGATGTGACCTGTAATGGCTACCGTCCTCAGTATTAGAGCACAAACCCTTTCCCCGTGTCAATTCCAACATGTGAACCTTACATGGCATTCTCCAGTTCTATGATACTGTCTAGCTCTCACATGAGGTGTCCCTTAGTAGAGCTGAATCACTTTTGGGCTGGATGACTCTAGCCTTAAGTGAGCATAGGGTCATTTCTTTTGAACTTATTGAATTTCCCTTTATAAACACAACTAAGCTTCTGGTCAAAGAGCCAAGAATTGGCATGCCTACTGGCTGTATCCTCTTAGCCAATTATAAAACTACCTAACTTTCTAACTAGGGAGGGCTAGCAAGTGCTTGACTCAGCAGAAACCCAAACCCCCCAAACTGTCAGTATATGTGACTCTCAATCTTTGGCTAAGAAATGGGACTTCCACATATATCCTACTATCTGCCAGTCTAAAAACAGGTGTTATGGCTTGTGTCTAGAGGTCCCCCTAAAGCCTCATGTGGTCATTGGTGGGGCATTTCAGAGGTGGCTGCATCTAGGGTGTGTGATATGTGATTGAGCATGTGATGCTGGGATTGATTCATAATGTGATGCTAGGATTAAGGGTTCCTCACCCTGGGTGTGAATGTTACCTGCCCTAATGGCTTGTAGCCTAGACAGGATATAAGGGACAGAGAGAGTGCTGCTCTTGTCACTTTCTATTGCTGTTTCATCACTACTTTGCTGCTTTGCTGCCTTCCTGCCTTCTGTGAACCATGAACTGTTTCCTCTTTTGTGATACCCCCCTGGCTTGGAGCCAGCCAATTATAGACTGAAACCTTGACAGTCTGTGAGCCAAAATAAATCTTCTCTCCTTTAACTCTTGGTGTCAGGTATTTTGTCTCAGCAAGAAGAAAAGTAAATAATATAATAGGAAATAAATGTATCTACCCCCCAAAAAAGATTTTATCTCATTAGATCAAGCCACAAAGCATAGGTGTCTGGTGACAAAATCTGAAAATAAAAGTCAAGCATGACAAAAAAGTCAGTCAGCAAACACAGGTTACATATTTTTTACCTAAGGGTGTAAATTTGAGGCCATAGTTATGATGACAAAAGCAAAACCAAATAGAATGAAGAGAAAGAACTAGCATTAGAGAAGTAATCCCAGCATGCAAAAGCTTAAAGTGTACAAACCTCTGTCTTTTTTCCCAAATGGAATCACTGTACTTTCCAACTCTTTGTTTCCCTACACTGCTCTGCACCAAAAAGTCAAATAACTGAAATTCTCTGAGAGATGAAATCCTGTGTTTGTGATGCTAGGGATATGAAGGGATTAATAATTTCCTCAGGAGAGAAGGGCAATGAAAGTAACCCATAAAGAGCCATTCAGTATGTCTACAACACAAGGCACCCTTCAAACAGTCATGGTGCTAAAGAAGTAGCTGTTCAAGTCTACATGGTACAGAGCATGCTGGCAACTGCACCCCACTAAAAGAAATAACGTTAGATGGACTGGGCCCACATTACCCAGTCATCTAAGAAACTTCAAGAAAGCCACCAGGAGGACTCTGTCCAGGCCGGGTGTTCCAATTCCAGCCCCTCAGCCTGCTCCCTTTTTCTCAGCTACATCCCTGTAGGACCCTGGGGAGCAACAGCTGCTGAGAGCAGATCCACACACTGTGAGGACCATCAGTAAAACACAACCAGGATCATCCCGCAGGGCCTCTCCTACTCCCGACAAAGACTGAATCCTTTCACCTCATCTGGTCCTCACCGGATGGCAACCAAATCTGCCACTCATCCCAAAAATCTCTCTTATGCAACTAACCAGTGTCCTTGGTCGCTTGTAAAAAGAAGAGGAAAGTGTCCCTGTCAGGGAGTTACCTTTCTTTTTGGTTGAGATTTTTGGTTGCTGAAGTTTTCTGAGGTCTTTTGAGGTCTGCTGATGTCTGGGGAGGCTTCTTGAGGTTTCTGATACCTGGTGAGGTCTGCTGAAGTCTCTGGTATCTCTGGGCTCAGATTGCCAAATATTACCACGTGGTCGATCTGACGGATAGATTCCAAGATCTCGGGTACACCAAGCAAACAATTGCAAAGCACACGCTTGATGGTGAAAAACAGCAGCTGTTTACTGAAGATCACAAACAAAGAAATGGTACCAGGAAAACAGAAAAGACACCCCACATGTGGCACAGAATAATCGGGCCTTTGGATTCAAGACTGAGAGAAGGAAAAATGGGTAGCATGTGCTTTGGTCTGGAGTTCTGTGCAGTGGTCCTAGGATAGTGCCCAAGCTCAAGTGGGTGAGGGGATGATTTCCTCAGCTCCCAGCATTCCACCTGTATGATAACCTTCCTAATGAATGATATTGTTTACAGAATACATTATTGCAAAAATAGAGTTTCAGCAACAATTTTATCAATAACACTGATGGTGAATCTATATAAAATAGAATGATGATCTATATAAAATTGATGCTGATAACTACAAAGTAGATGTATGGATGAATTTATTTTTTAAAATTTTGAGCACTGTACATCAAGCTTTACAAGTTTTCTGATATAATGTTCAAAAAATGTATGAGGTAGCTATTATATATGAGCACATGTTGCCTATGACAAAAGAGCTTTAGGTTGTTAAGAACACTTGTTTAAGGAACCAAAACTCCTACACTGTACGTTAAATTAGAGAACTGAGTACCAGTTTAGTCTAAGAACTTGCACACTAAGAAACAAGAAATATGAATCCCAGTACCAAAAAAAAAAAACAAGGAATTTACTTTATTGTGTTTTTCACAATGCAGGTCACAATCTATTAATAATTCACTTAGGGTTCGTTACTAGGGTTCTTCAACAAATAGTATATTTCTCAAATGGAAGAAAGGGAGTGGGGAAAGAAGTTGGAAATAGGATGAAAAAAGTAATTAAGATATGTCGTGTACATGTACTAATTCCCCACAAGTAAGTTAATATTATGTAGTGCAAACCCATCTTAATAAAAAAAATTAAGATAAATTAATTTTTGTATCGTTTTTAAATAGAAAGAAACACATACAAATGTAAAAAAAGAAGTCATAAATATAATCCATATCATAATACTAATGATATAATTTCTTCATGAATTTATTTTCATTTATATTCTATCACTGAATAAGACATACTATCAAACTATTTTTTTTAATAAAGGTGTCTATTAACTGCTGAAATAGTACACATGTTATTAAAGAAAATTACTAAGTAATCCACAGGGGGCAAAAATTCAATTTTTGAGTCCTAGAAAAGTGAGAGTTCATGGTGGGTGTGCTAATTAATCATTAAAGATTAGTATTTCATAGAGGAATAAATACATCCACTGATTTGTATATAGTTGAATTAAATGAGTTCTATTGTTCATTGATCAGGAAAAGGTCTTCACTTTATTTTTAGTAAGAGTTCATAATCTCGAGGTTGTTCAATAGTACTAGTCCTTTATAAACTTCAGCTAATTAATTATGGCAGTGATAAAGCATGATGATATTTTGTAGTCACATAGGTGAGTGCTTCTGTTGATTAGTTGTCCAAAGAATGCTAAATTTTCCTTGCAGTCCTTTCTTTAATTTATCCTGTCCAGATGTAAGACATTGATGCCACCAGAATGATATATGATCATTTTGTTTTGCTTAAAATCCTATATAGGTTTTTAGATTTTCAATGGATAATGTTTTTATTTCCATATCATCAATTTTTTTTTTTTTTTGTGGCTACCGGGGGGTCGACCTCAGGACCTCGCACACCAACAGGCACCCGTGCTGCTGAGTGATATCACCGGCCCCTTTTTCGTATGTAGGATCCGGGAGTCGAACTCGGGCCCTCTCGCTTGCAAGGCAGGCGCTTATGCCGCTGAGCCATCTCACCGGCCCTCATCAATCTTTTTATATTAAAAATTATATACATTAATACATGGTAGTGACTGTACTACAACATGTAAAATGCTGCTAACAATCTGCTGATAATAGCAAAAATTACAAATGCCCTTTCATTTGGTGACAACTAAGCCATACAAAAACTCCTGTAGGTAGGTTATTCACACTGTGGATTACAATCAGCTATCTTCCTTATTAACTTTGCATGTTGTCTTCTTAACATCACATCAAGGATTGCAAAGAATCAAAGATTTTAAGCTACCTCCAAATTAACTAGTTAGCTTGTCTCCATTTTATGAATATTAAGTGAAGATAAAATATTTCTGTCAGAGACAATGAAAATTCTGCAAGTCATAACACATAAGTTACGTCTGTCAGTTTTCCTTTCCTGAGTCCCATGAAGAGACATATATGCACTCAGATGGAAGCCAGAACACACAGCAGCTTGAGTTATAGAAGAAGCTGAGTGTAATGTACTTGGATCTTTTATCAGTAATATCTGTCCATTTCTCTGGAAGCAGATATGATTGCTATTTTTTAAGGCTCTTAATCACTGCCATTGCTTGAGAGACATTCAAAAACATAAAGCACATAAAATTATTTATCAACACTTACTTTAAAGCATTTATCCAAATGTAGTAGGAATGCTTTTGAGTAGAGTCAAGAATTTAGATATGACTTTGAGTATGTAGATATGCCTTTGTGTAAGAGACACACACACATACATGCATACTTGTTCTTGTTATTTCTTTCATTCAGGGTCTTGTATGTAATTTAGGCTGGACTTACTATGTAGAACAGGCTGGCCTCAGAGCCACAGTAATGAACTGCCTCAGCCTCTCAAGTGCTGGGATTACAGGCCTGTGCTACCAGCAGTCAAGAAATATTGCAATGAATGCATTTATTTTGATATCATGAATAAAATGACTCTTCTGTTGTTCAACACTGTTACAGGAAAAATTCAAGTAGTTTGTTGTTCCTATGTAGTAGAAGCAACACAGGATTTCCAAGGTCACTTATAATACTACCATTAAAAATGTCTTCAACTTCCAAAAGGACATAGAAACTGTTTTGTGATAGTAGAGTTATTTTTTCCACAATCAATATGGTAATTAAGTGGCAATGCTATGGTAGTATATATATATATTATATAAGTAAAGATGTAAGAAATACAACATATGTTTTTGGTACTCTTCAGATACATGTACATTTTAACCAAATATATTTAAATTTATAGTAAAGTATCTACTCTACATTACATATGACTACTATTTCTAATTTATTAATTGTTATATTCTGAGATGTTACTAATGTTGACATTTTAAGCTTTCAGTTTTTATAGAAAGAATATTAGGTTTTACAACTATAACTTTCTCATTTAGAATTTTGTCATTAATGATAAAAAAAAACAGAAACAAGAATTAAACTGCTCTGAGTGAACCTTAACAAGTATAATGATTTTAGCAGAATATAATTTAGTAAGTGGAAAGCTGGAAAATTTAATTTTCTGTAGCAAATATGATGTCACTGAATCAAATGATTTGCATTTTAAAACATTTTTATGAAGTAGTAACTCATATGTAAAAACTTTCATTTATTCAATGTACAAAATTAAGTGTATTTGAACATATGCATACAGTTGTGATATACCTGATGTAGGAAATTTACATGTCCATAAGTTACAAAAATTTCTGTGCCTAGAGTCAAACAAAACTATGTGGTTAATTTAAATTTTGTTAAGAGGTTATTGCATACTCAGTGTTTTCTCTACAAAGAATATTTTGCTTTTGTTAAAGTTTTTTTATATAAGGATGATCAGAAACTTGAAAACCTATGATTCCTTTTATTTTTAATTTTTACTTATTTATTTTTTATTTTGGTACTGGGAATTGACCTCAGGACCTTATGCTTGTGAGGCAGGCACTTGTACCACTAAGCTATATCCCTGGCTATGGTTCCTTTTAAAATTAGTTACAAAGTAAATAAAATCCACTATTCCTATGTATACATAGTTTTTGGATCAAGAAACAAAATAAGCCCTCAGAAACATCTGGTCATAATTTTATTACCTGCACTTTTCCACCATCTAAAATGTATGGCATAGTCTTTAAGATGAGATGCACTGCTGTTTTTTCCAGAAGACTGTATCTTGTATTAGAAGCCATAAGCCAAGTGTAAGGGAGAAATTACTAACAAAGAAAAATCAAGTGAAAAGAATAAATCCTAAAAACCAGAAACTAGCTATGGTTGTTCAGAGGAAAATCCTGGTAAAACTTTTCAAAGTAATAAATAAAAAGAGATTAAAGGAAGGAGAAGTGACTATATATTATAAGCCAATTAATATAAATTTGATCAAAAATAATTTTACAGTAAAAGCTGGACAATGGTAACATTTATAAATTTTAATACCTTTAATTTATACTTTATTATTTATTTTAATAAATATAGTTAAACTCAGAAAATTTGTACTTAAAATAAATCAAGTCATAAGCTTTTGTTTTAACAGAATTCTTGTATGAGGTAAGTATGGGGTCAGGGATATACCTTGGCAGCACAGCACCTGCCTGGCAAGCACAAGTTCCTGTGTTCAATTCCCCATACCAAAAAAAAAAAAAAAAAAAAAAAAGAGACAGAGATAAGTAAGCATTTGTCAACATAACTAACAAGCTATCTGTGTGTAATTAGCTTGAAGTACTAAATTTTCCTTTAGATTTATCTGGTTTCTTACAATTCTTGGTCTGACAAAATTAAACCAGGAAAAATGTCTAAGTACAGGCATCTGTGTGGTCATGAGGGTGGAGGTGGGAAAATATTTGAATAAACATTTCTTCAATAAAAGTGTATATAAGACCAGAAAGATTCATGAAATCATGGTAAATGTCACTAACCATCAAGGACCTGCAGATAAAAATTACAATGAAAAATTACCTCCTACCTGTTAGGAGGGCTGTGGAGATAAATATTAGTGAGGCTGTGGAGACATTGTACACTGTTGGTAGGAATATAGAATGGTGTAGTTATTATGGAAAATGTATCGAAGTTCCTTTAAAGATTAAAAGGAGAGCTGAAATATGATTCATAAATTTATACTTTTGCATGTATATTTAAAGAATTTAAATTGAGGGAATTAAATATTTTATATTCCTGTCCCAATGTTATTTACAGAGTTATTTACAATAGCCAAGAAAGAAAAAATAGAAATGTTCACTGGCAAATGAATGGATGATGAAAATGCAATACAAACATAAAATAAAATATTATCTCATCTTTAAAAAAAGGAAATCCTATTATTTGCAACAACATAGCTGAACTGAGAATACATTATGAATGAAATAAGTCAGTCAAAGAAAGAAAAAACAGAATATTTCCATTTAGATAAGCCAGGTACATATGATAGTCAAATTTACAAAAACAGAAAATAGAGGATAAAAATTTACAAAATTTACAAAAGCAAGGGATAGGGAATGAGGAAATGTGAAATTGCTTCTCAATGGACATAAAAATTAACTTATGTCGGGTGAAAAACTTCTAGAAATCTGTTGTATGACACTGCTGGCAATCTGGCATTTAACATTCCAAAATCTAAGGGCAAGAAATAATTCTTAGTATTTTGTTTTGTTTATTTTTTTACCACAAAAAACAAACAAAACAAAATGAAGGCAATTTTTGCAGTTTTTTTGATATGTTTAGTAATTTGATTCTGGTGGTGGCATCTTGAATATATACATATCTCCAAATTCATCAAAATTTATATATTAAATATATGGTATTTTATGTATATTCATTGTACATGAAGAAAGCTTTAAAAGGGTAACTGTCATATTGCATCGTGTAAACTGTGAGAAAAATTATATTTTACATTATTCCTTAGATTTTCTTAATTTGCAAATTTTGAAAAGATGAGATCATTTTTTCTATTGAAGTCATTATTTATAATGATAAAATTAAGTTGAATATATGCTGACAGTTTTAAAACCCTCAACTTTTATTAAAGTAAATATCATTAAAGTAAGCCATTTCTGAAAAAATAGTATAATAAAGTGGCAGTTGTACATGAAGTCATAACATTACTCTAATGTTTAAAGATCCATGTTGAATAGATATATTTTACAGAAATTTAATACTTTTTCTACATATACAATATAATTTAGTCACTGAATAATTTGCATTTCTCACTATCACTTGGCCAAGAAATAAGTAAACAAGGTGTTTACTTTAACTGCAACTAAACTTCTGGTCTTGTTTCTGATTTAGATTTTTTCATAAGTTGAAAACTGAACCAGGAAGTTTTTCTTAAAAAATATTTTAATTATTAGTAATTAATGTTTTAAAATCCTTTTTGAACTGTGTACTATTTTAAAAATTATATGTTTAGAAGTTTCTATATACTAATGCTACATTCACATTAAGAACTACTGTGAAATTTAAAAGACCTTAGAGTTAAATAATTTTTCCTACTGTTAGTCATCTTTTCTTTCCTGTGATAAAATATCTGACATAAAAATAAAGAACAAGAAATGTTTGTTTTGCTTCCAGATTTGAGGGCTTCAGTCCATGGTGGACTAGTCCCACTGTTGTGAGCCCAAGTGCAGGCACCATATCCTGGTTGAAGGGCTCGTGGTGGGAAGTTCTCGCCTCAAGGCAGCCAGAAAAGAGATAGTAAAAGATCCAGGGAGAAAGAAGGCAGGGGCCAGATGTACTTCCTTAGGTCATTCTTTTATGACTATCTCTATTGAATTAGACCCTGCCTCCTAAATTTTTCCAATAATGGTGGCTTTCCAATAATGCCACCAAATTATAGATTAAGCCAATGATGAAGTTAGAGCCCTCATGATCCAACCAATTGCCTTCTGAAAGTCCTACCTCTGAACACATGAGACTTTTGGAAGACATTTTAGAATCAAAGCATAACAGCTACCAAGTATTGTGTAGACCCAGACTGGACAGTTCTAGAGCATGCATATAAAATGATAGACATTAAAACATGTTAAACAGCTTGGCTGTTGTAAAACAAAATACTCCCCAGGAAGGGGAGAGGGTGATGACTGCTCAATATTCCAGTCCCCATGCTGACCAGACAATAAACCTAGAAATGATTCTTGTGTCAGAAAAAAACCCCACAAAATATCAACAAAAACAATAACAACAACAAAACAACACAACAAGAACAACAACAAAAAAGCATTTAAGAAAACAACAGAGAAGACAGAAATGTTTTCTGTTTTTCCTAACAATCATAGAAAAACAGGAAACAAAATAAGACTAAAAGCTCAGTTAGAGAAGACTCATGGTCAAAATCATACTATGTCATGAGGTACAGCAGCTTAGAATATCTGAAACAATTTCAGTTAATGAAATACATTTAAAGACATTTCAATAAAGAATCAGATCTCAGTCATCACTGTAGCTTTCACTCTTATCACAAGTTCACTGAAGCCTCACACTGAGTACCCCATGTGCAGGAAGCATGTTGTTTCTATTCAGAAGTTGGTAACAGTAGCATCAAGAAGTGAGGTGAGCAAGATACTTTTGATGGAATGCCTAGAATGTCTAAGTATAACATAAAAATTTAAAAAAACTGTTTAGTATTTTTGAGAGGAGTTATTGAAATTAGTGCAGAATAAATGCTGTGTTCTTGTCCATCTATTAGTCACCGAGACATAGAAGAAAATGAACTTTTCACGTTTTAATAATTGAAGTAAAAGAGACTAGATAACAGCTATCACTTTTGCACATTGCTAAAGGAAAATTTACCAATCTTGGGATAAAAGATGCCCCAGGGACTTATCAGCAAGTTCAATTACAAATGCAAAGTCAAGTTTATAAATGCAAAGCTAAAATCATTTTTAGATCATTCTGAGGCATCGGGGTTACATTTTCATGGGTCTATACCTAAGCTTAATGAAGAAAAGTAAAATAGAAATTACATATTCATACAGAAGGGTGCATACATTTAAAATAATGAAATTGGTCTGCCTGGAGTAGCTTAGCTAGCAGATTGCCACAGCATGTTCCCTCATTAGGGTATTTCCTTGAAGCTTTACATTGTTAGCATAAATAAGACGGAAATATTCAGGTGATACTGGTTAGACCTAGGTATTCATCTTCAAACACAATTGCTCTTTGAAGAATGAGATGGTCCACAGAAATTCTGATGCTTTAGTGTATTTTAAATGTAAGTCACAATAAATATTACTATAATCAGCAAATGAGCACAATTTGCTCCATCCTATTTACAGTGTTTCTGAGACTACACTTTTCCTTTATGTGCAGATATTTGAATAAGCAATGTCCAAAACAGATTTTAATTCTGAAAATAGTTTTTGCTTTACTTTGAGATAATGTTTGATTTACAACCCAATATATTCACACCAAAGCACATGTCCAATATCATATATATCTACAGCTCTCGAAATTCCTTAAACTGTTAACAAATAAACATGTTTATTTATATTTGGCCTACAACAGATCTCAAACTATTCTCAGTATTTTACTTATTTATTCCCTAATAGTACTAATATTAGGATGTTGATATACATATTAAATCTGAAGAAACATTTCATAATTGTCATCATTATAGATAGTTTGATGTCAGTGGTATGCATTAGTTAATTTGGAAATGGTTCATATTTTAATATGTTTATGTTTTATGCTAAATAATTCCAGTAATTTATTTTATTTCATCCCTTAGAAAAATATTTGAGTTTACATGCAATAAAATTACCTGAGATTAAAATCTACATGTGTTATTTATTTTTGAAATACATATTATGAAATATTTTTTCTTTCATAAAACAATGGTTTTAAATTTTATTAAATGAAATATTTGGTATTTATATCATTAAAGAACACATCTGAAGGAATGAATGATGATGGAAAAGCTAAATTTATTTTTTAGACTTTGGTAAAATATTGGCTTGCTTAGATAGTCCTTTCAACATTTATTTTTAAAATATTGTTTCATTTATTAACTTGAAAACATTTAAAAATGCAAATAACTATAACAACACACATACAAGCAGTAATACTTCATGAAATGATCAGTATAAATTCAATAACAATTTAATATCTAGCCTATTACTGATACCATTGAAGGTCCATTAGGCTCATTTTAGATACAATGTTTTTGCCTCCCTTCTTGAAGTAAAGACATAATTCTATTTTTCATTATAATTTATACATACACAAATGCATTCTTACCCATGTCTTTTATCAATTGATGTGTATTAATATGTCATATAAAATAACCCAAATAAAATTGATATTTACATTAGTAAAATGTAATGATACATGATAATTTTTTCACTTTTTAATTTGAAATTAATTATTCTTTAACTCTCATTTATTAATTATTTATGTGTTTAATCTGCTTCCTACTCCACTACACTATAAACTCCAGGAAAACCTGCAACCTGCTCTGTCTTTCTTAATGTTCAATTTCCCATAATTGGCTTACATAGTTATAAAAGAAATAGGATATTCACAGCCTTTTTCAGTTTTTTCATTTACAGTAACATTTACCCAGAAAAGTAAACTTTCTCTGCATAACATTTAATTTTATTAAATCTAATCATCAATCTTTTGCTACTTATGAACTTAAAAACTGCTCTTGGAAAAGTCACTTAAAACCTCCGTGTTTTTAACTCCTGATGTTAATTTTTTTTCTATTGTCCTTCCTTTTTATTTCTCAATTTCTCTATTGCCTTTAAATATTTAAAGGAATTCTCAATATGATAATCTGAGCATCAGGATATCAAAGATATGTTACTTTTTCACTATGTCATTAGAGCAAGATATGGTGTTTAATTAATATTACTTGAATAGATAAACCACAAAGATCATCTGGATCTATGTGGAACTTTGAACAGCATGATAAACAGAAGAAATATTGCCAAATTTTGCCAAAAGAAGGTACCTGCCAAAATTCTTACATTTATGGCCTTTATGGCCTAGGTTACTAACTAAAGAGAAAGGTGGGCAAATTAACTGAGGGAAGTCAAATTTGAAATTTCTGATGAAAAATCTGATGGAACAACAAAGATCTGGTCTTGATTAAATTCTTTTTACACACTGAAAATGTGACACACCCCAAATTTTAAAAGGGGGGAAAAGGAAGATTTATGTCATAGGCAGGGTTGAGCACCTAATGATAAGCCAAAAGGATTATCTTAAGAAGTAGGTGTTCCTGTTAACTAAATCTATGCCCACTGAGTGATATTAATGTGCAGAGAAGGGTCTTACTATTAGAATTTACTGCTTATATCTGAAGAACAGATATTGAAAACAATGGTACTGAATGTCCAGTTTAGGAGCTTTAAATTTTCTGTCAAGATAATCTATGAAATAAAAGAAAGAGAAAGAATGCATCGTTTTAGAATGCATTCATGAGGTTAAATTTCTGAATTCCAATAGAATATCTATAAAGGCAAGCATATTTCTACTTTTAAAATGCAAATATCGGGGCAGGTGAGATGGCTCAGGGGCATAAGCGCCTGCCTGGCAAGGGCAAGGGCCTGAGTTTAACTCCCGGAACCCACATATAAAAATAGGGCCAGTGATATTGTTCAGCAGCACAGGCACCTGCTGGCATGCGAGGTCAACCCCCAGTATCCACAAAAAAAAAAAAAAAATCCAAATATTGATCCTAAAATTGTATATAAAATCAGCAGTGTCAAAACAAATATCACACTGGACTAATGGAAAGAACATTCAGAGCTGAAGAGAGAAGCTGGAGCCAGTTTGAGTTCATTTCTATGAGGTCACAAATTTAGGAAGTTTTTAACACCTGGGGAATCATATCCTGGTGTGGTGGCACACACCTATTATCCCAGCACTTGGGAGGCTGAGGCAGGAGGATTGATGCAAGTTCAAGGCCAGCCTGAACTGAATGGTGAGACCCTGTCTCAAAAAACCAAAATAAATAAATAAATAAATAAATAATAAATAAATAATAGAGTTGGGGGTTTATAGCACATCCATGTTTGCTAATTCCCTTAACCAAAAAGGAGAGTATTTTTTGTCTTCATGATATTAAGTAGTTTTATAGGTTTACTTAGGCACCTTCATGAAAGTTAGCCTCCTTTTTTTCCCCAAAGGAATTGTGAGACTGAAAGGAGAACAACACTATAACTACATTTCAAAATGACAGCTCTCAAGATGTTCCTGAATAGTTAAATTGGGAATAGGTTGGGAGAATATTTACATCTCAATGAGGTAGAAAAAATAATTTCAGATTTCATGTATGCTATAGTGAGTGATCTAAGAAAAGTATAGTCATGGACCAAGAGCCAGCAAAAAGCCAATCTAAAGTTTTATCAACCTGTGGGGTGTAAGGAACAGCATTAGGCAGAGACCAGCTGAGACCACTGGGCTTTTATAAAGGAAACATGGTGTGGAATTTATTGTGCCTGGGTGCAGGCATGGAATTTATTGTGCCTGGGTGTATGCAGACAGAGGGCAAAAAGCCATCAAATGGGAGCAAAGTGAAGTGCACTTTTTTGTAGGGCTTAAAAAAGGCAAGGGACATTAGGCAGGAAGTTCTTAGTAAACATCAGTAGTCAAAGTTCTCCAGATGTCTTGTGCCTCAGTGTGCAAATTCCTTGAGGCATCCAGTATAAATGTTTGGGTGCCTTCAGATGTCCTGTTTTTTTGGAAAATTCATTGTTCCATTTTATCTCTTTTATGACATCCTGTGTTTGCCAAGGGCACCACTGTTGAGCTGAGAACAATGCCTCTGCTGGCAGACAGGTTGGGTACTGGGAGAGTCATGTCCAAATCCAGACTTACATTCACATCTTTTTGTTATTATACACAAAAAGGAAAAAGAAGAAGGGATATGGGTACCATTTCTCATGACTGCTAGACCAGGTGTTATCATTTATCTCAACCCTTGAGGAGTATGTAGACCTGATTTTTTGTTGTTTATCTTGAGGCCTTGCTTTTAACAGATGTATTTCTGGCCACTGTTGTAGTGTAGACAAGGCCAAAGAAACAGTGAAGTGAGTATAGGCCAAACAATAAAATAAACAAGACTGTTATGAATATAATCAACAAATGTTTTACTAGGAAAACCCAGTAATAGCCTTTTATAAAGAGTATGAGGAGAAGGTCTAGGGTATTTTAGAATCTGATATGGCACTAATCTGTCATTTAATACCTTGAAGAGCCATAAAGATATTAGAAGGATCAGGAATGTATATACAGCATTCAGCTTTTATAATGGCATGGGGAGAAACACTCTGAACCTCATGATCAGAACTGGTGTGACCAGATTCAGATCTCAGAAGTCAGAACAACCCAGTCAGCCTAGTAAATCAGCATACTTTATCATCTTGTCATTTGTAATTGACTGAGAGCCACATGCTATAAATATTTTTCTTTGTTTTTTCCACAATAGTGACATCTCAAGATGACAACTTTTATATTTTGATCTAGATCATTCTAGTACTTCTATGGGAGAAGAAACTAATATTTATATTGCAATGATGATGACCTCAAAGTGTTAACTCACACATTTTCTAACAAGAGTGATATTTAAAGATATAGAGAAGAAAATATATTTGAGCTCAATATTTTCCTTCTTACTACTATTTGTCCTTGTAAGAGGATATAATCAAATAGTTTTTTGTTTTATAATTTACTCTGAGAAATTATGATGGTGCTACATTTTATTAACTTGGACCCACTTTATATCTGGAAAGCTTTCTTCAAAATATGGCCCAAAATTCCACAAGGTGGCTCTGTGTTCCACTGTTCCAAATGACAGCAAATGCATCTTCCATGTAAGTTAGTCTTTTATTTACACTATTTATTTCTCACAGGAGAATAAAAAGAAAATATTCTAATCAAGTTAGAAGACAGCATTTGAAAATTGCAATGTTTTTTAATGTGTTTTAATATTAGTATCTTGACATAGGAGAGATTGTCAATTACTGAATTAAACTGATAATACCTAAAAATAATAACAATTTCATAATGTGTGTTGCATATTAATCATTAATCTGCTCATTTGTTCTTCACAATAATGATAGGAATAATGTAATTATTATTTTCAAAATAAAGGAGCCAAGGCACATATTTTATGGACTTCACCTAAAATTAGGCACTGACTGACAAACTAAGTTTTGATTACACACTCTCTGACTTCAATTTTATAATCAAAAGTTCATAGACTATTTTGTATCAATTAAAATGAAAGTTCTAAAAGAATTATAAATGAAATTAAATTTTGAAAGATTAAGAATATGTCATTTTCTTGAGTGTCATAATTTATACTTAACATGACAATCAAATAAAATTTTATATCATACTATAACTTAATTTTCTTTTGTATCACAGATGACAAAATATTTAGACAGAATAGATTGTCTGCACTTAATGATCATTTGCTCTATTTACCATTAATGCAGAAATGCTGTGTATAATGTAATTTGACATAGTGTAAGTTTTTCTTCAAAAGTAATTATGCAAAATATTCTATCATTTTCATGTATTTATTTTAATTTTACATGTTTCCCATACCTTGCTTAATTTCTAGGGGACATAAATATAAACAATAAGCCGGTGAGACGGCTCAGCGGCTTAAGCGCCTGCCTTGCAAGCGCGAAGGCCCGAGTTCGACTCCCGGATCCCACATACAAAAAAGGGGCCGGTGATATCGCTCAGCGGCACGGGTGCCTGTTGGCGCGCGAGGTCCTGAGGTCGTCCCCCCGGTACCCACAAAAAAAAAAAAAAAATATATATAAACAATAAGAAAGTAGTTCCTATGAACAGGGGAAAAACTAAATATGTTAAAATAAAAATATTTTATTGAAAATATACTGTCTTGAATGTTAAATAATGATGGTAGTTATTATTTCACAATGTATACACTTATCAAAATATCACATTGTATATCTTCCTATATGTAATTCTGCCAAATACACTTCAATAGAGCTGAAAATAAAACAAACAGAACATTGAGTAAAAAATAAAAACCGTACAAAAAGACAGAACAATATTTATACAAATATAAATTACTTTAAAAATCAGTAATATAATTAAAATACATATGTCACAAAAATGGTTCTTTTAATTTTATTTTTGTTAGATTGAAATGTATTTCTATACTTTTAAAATATAAATCTACATTCTATAAAATATTATATCTGTCTAGTGTGAGATTTGCTGTTTCTTTCCCTAGTTATTCTTGGTCTGATACACAATACTAGATGCTCCATTTTTTGGCATACCTGTGTGTGTCTCTGTGTGTATAAAGGTGTTATGTTACTCCTTTACTTTAAGCCTTACAGATTAATGGGAAAACCAACTAAACCTAAATTTAAGGGTCACAGTTTTCTGGTGTCTCTCTTAACATTGCCTCAGGGATTCTTCTCACTGCAAAAATTTCACATTGAGTCATAGCATACTTTGGGGGCATTTGTCGTGTTCTTGACAGGTAAGATAAATGGCTAGTTAAAACCAGGGTGAGGGACAATATGGACAAGTGTGAGGTAGCTAAATTAAAAGAAAAATACCAGTTGTAACTCTACTTGTTTTAGAATGACTATGTACAGCCAGATAGAATTGAATCACGAGAAAATAGATTTACAAAAGCATATTTTGACTCCACAATAATAGACAATTAAAATAAAAATTCCATTTTTTACACTGTGTGGAAATCAGCTGTCATCTTCCCATCATATTTGTGCTTGATCTGGCAGGATTAATAAATATAACAAGTACAAAAATAAACTGCTGAAGAAAATTAGGATGGTAGATGATAAATGAACATGAGTCAATTCAAGGTAATTGCATAATTCATATGGAGGGAAATTATTAATATTTGGTTTTGAGTAGTAAGTTTTAGCTACAAGTAGACCATAATTAAGTATAATTTTTACATCTTAAAATATGTATTAACCACTGTGGTAAGATTATGCAATAATTTTTATAGTTTAGAAAAAATAATCTATTGAAGAAAATTTAGACATTCAGTATATGGCAAAAAGTCATTCTTCTATTACAAAATACTTTTATTAGGAAACCTAGATATCTGTCAATAAATATTAAATGAATAAATACAAACATTTGTTTAATATTATTATTATTATAAGTGTTTTGATGAAAATTTAAATGTAGTCATGTGGCACAAAGCAATTTTTCATGATGGGTTTACTATGTGTACAGTACTATTGTGGTTCTGTAAGATTTCAAGGGAGCTTAAAAATTCCTCTTACCTGGTGGTGTCAAAGCCATGATAAAGTCTCACAATGTATTACTCACAGTATTAATATCTGGTGTCAAATGCTGAGGTAAGAATTATATTCACCATTGGTCAAAAGATTTTGGTAAGACATTTATAATTTATAACACTAAAATAATGTTACATTATGAACATAGTAAATGAAGATGTATCAGATAATTATACTTATTCTCATAAAACAAATGGACAATAATATCACAAATTGTATTCTGGATTGTAATTTTTTTTAGTAAATTTTCTTAAAATTCACATTTGAAGTTTTTTATAAGTGGTAAGTTAGCCTCACACATTTTACCAATATGGTTCTACTCTTATGAATCTCTTTTCTGTGCTCCTCTTTACTTCCTTCTCACTGCCGGCAGGAGAACTATCAGTATGACAGATGAAGATGGAGCATACTGAGAGAATCCTGTGTATTTGTCTGCATCTGAGTTTTTTAAAAAATGATACTTATCTTTCTTTTTCCTTAGCATCTGGAAAGTTAAGGATCTGAGCTGTTCTTTTTTCATTTATATTATTTTTTGCTAAAATCTCAGACCTTGTGTGTGAAGGTGAATCTTGAATGTCCCCCAAATGTCCATGTGCTACAGGTTTGATTCCCAGTTTGGGAGGTGGAGGACACTTTAAGAGCAGGTGTCCACTGACCAAACACTGGGTCACAGGAGACACAGCCTTAAAGTGGACAGTGGGACCCAAGTCCCATCCACAATACCATGCTTGGTTCCTGGCACCGAGGAGAGCTGTTATGCCTATCACACGCTCCTGCCATGATGAGCCACACAGACCCAAAGCAACGGTTTCACCTTATGAACTAAAACCTCTAAAACTGTGAATCAAAATAACTTTTTCTCTTTATTAGGCCATTTCTCAGTTGTTTTATTGGTAGAAAGCTCTTCCAGAGGAGCTTCTTTCAGCAAGTCCAGGCGGAGAATTTAAGGCAATGTTACTCCAGACTGAGATTGTACGCTTTTTTTTTTTTTCAGATTTACACATTTTTTTTTTATAGTTCTTAACATGAAATGCTAAGATTTTTTTTTTTTTTTTTTTTTTTGTGGGTACCGGGGGGTCGACCTCAGGACCTCGTGCGCCAGCAGGCACCCGTGCCGCTGAGCGATATCACCGGCCCCTTTTTCGTATGTGGGATCCGGGAGTCGAACTCGGGCCCTCGCGCTTGCAAGGCAGGCGCTTAAGCCGCTGAGCCATCTCACCGGCCCTGAAATGCTAAGATTTTGAGGATAGAAATTCAGGTTTAGGAATAAAACTTATCAAAAAAGAAACATGTTTGGATTCATAGGCATTTCTCTTCCTGCAAGAAGATTCTTGATGCCATCACACCAGCAGTGTATGAGGACACAAGCAGCTTGTCTATGTGACTCTTTAGTCTATAATCAATTTTCTTATCTCACTGAAGAATGGTCATTCCAAAGACTAGAGTTCAGAATAGTGAAATCATTCATCCAGAATCTCACAAAAAAGAAATAAGAAAATAATCACAGGTAATAAAATGAAAATTCTATTAAAGATAGGACAAAACTTACTACAAATAATATATTGGATGGTAATCTAATAAAGATAAAAGAGAGTCGTATGAAGAAAAAAATGCTGAATTGCACTTTGAGAGGGAATGATTAGGAGTTTTAAGTGTTTTTTGTGGTGATTATTTCTATAATTATTAAGAATACAACTACAGTTAAAACAAAATGAATTCACAGTGTATAAACAGAAACTTAAAAGTACCCCCATGTATACTGCACAATGAATACCATTTATCAGCTCCAGTTGTTTTATATACTTTTTATGATGGAATATGTTAGTCAGTTTTCATGTTTTCTAGGTAAGTATCATGAGTAGAAAAATTTTCCTTTTAAAAATTGATGGTATTGGGCCGGTGAGATGGCTCAGCGGCTTAAGCGCCTGCCCAGCAAGCGCGAGGGCCCGAGTTCGACTCCCGGAACCCACATACGAAAAAGGGGCCAGTGATATCACTCAGCGGCATGGGCGCCTGCTGGCACGCGAGGTCCTGAGGTCGACCCCCCGGTACCCACAAAAAAAAAAAATTTGATGGTATTATTTTTCGGGTATAATCATTTGACCAATAAGGAAATTTATAAATGCATTTTAAAATTTAGATTAGAAATTGACATCAGTAATTATTCAAATAATTTGAAGGTATTATTCGAAATATTAGCATTTGTTATTTCAATTATTGTTATATGTCTCTTCCTGTTAGCATTTCAAAACTACAATATCCATTTTAAAATTTAAAGAAATTAAGGCAAATAATTTCTGAATAAATTGGATATTTTAGGGCCAGGGATATAGCTCAGAGGCACCTGCCTGGCAATTGTGAGGTCATGAGTTTGATTCCCAGTACCAAAATAAATAAATAAATAAATTTGATATTTTCCAAGCTTCCTAAATTTCCTCTAGTATTCAATAAATGACAATGGTAATTTATTTTGTTTAGTAATGGTAATATCCACATAATTCATTAAAATAATTTAATTACATCATCTTCAAGATTTCTAGGACAATTGCTAGAATTTTAATTCTAGGACAATAGTCTATGTAATTAATTTTCCTAATGGATGTATTCAGTCTGTAATTTTCAATAATGAATTACAAATTTTCAAACATTTGTTCATAATAAAATTTATTCTCTTGAGCTTATTGCTTCCTGATGAATGTAACAAAATCTCTTTAATACATTTTTTGAGGTGAATAAGTATTAAATCAAAGGGAGATTCACTTGCTATTGTGCATTAGTTATATTGACACAATCTCATTTTAAGGAAGTATTGTTCTGAAAATTCTCATTTACTACTTTTTATAAATAAGAAAATCCAATTGTAAGACAGTAAATAAAACATATTTTATTAAATGCATAAACAAAATGCAAACCAAATGAAATAGAATATCAATGAATACCTAAATGTTAAATATTACTTATTTCATGTTGCTGAAGTATATTATACATTTTCTTTGATTTCCATATTTATAAACTATAACTTTATTATTCAGTAAATATAAATTTAAACCATTTACTCTATTGTAATGATTAATCCTTCCTACATTTTTTGATAATATGCATAAATAAGGTAAGTGTTTACTCCAAAATTAAACATACTTTTATATAAATAATCAGTTAATAAAGTGGTTCTCCTTAATCATTTGATGTAATTATTTCAATTTAGATGCTTAAAACAGCTAATATTTTTAGACCATGTTACTTATTCCAGGTAAATGTTTGTTTAACATTTCACATCAAAATTTATATAATAGTTTTTAAAATAAAAATCTGAGATTTTCTTAAGTGACATATATGTGTACTTTAATAGTTTGTATACTATGTACACTTATTTTATACATTTTTTGCGTTTTTCTTATTTACAAATTATAGATTCTAATGTTTTCTACAAATTTAATGGTGATGTTAGAAGAAATAATTCCATTCTATAACTGCCAGTTAGAACAAGAGAAGGGTAGGAAATGAAAATGTCAGCTGCAAATCAAAGTATATTTACATGCAATAAATTGCAGAAGATAAATTTAAACAAGTAAATTCTTGAGGACATAATAAGAGAAATTAATGGACATCCTTAAAATTCTTTTGCTATTTTCAATTTTGCTGTTATTGAGAAATGCATTTTTGTATCTGTTGTGAAATTAAAATGATATATATAGTCTAAAGAATTTAAAAGGTTTAAGCTACCACTATTGAAAAATTCTTTCACTCCTGCACATAATTTTTTCTTGGAGATTTAAGCTTAAAGATAGCCTTAGAATGACTTTTGATTCTTTTTGCTCACTGTAAGCTGGTTAAATATTTGACCCAGTCCAAACTAACTTTAGTCACAGACATAAATATTTTTCATGTGAATGCAAAGATGAATAACTGCTGGGTATTGAGCCTGAAGGCAAAAAGTTCCACATACTGCACTTGCCACTATCAACCGTTATAAACTTCATTTAAGCCATAGCTTGAGCAGAGAAACCAGTCTCGAGAGGAAGAAAGATGAAATAATGGTACATTGAAATGGAGACACAAAAACTAATGAAAAAAGGAGAGAGAGAAAAATGCTTGACAGTGACTTTCCAGCCCAGAACAGACTGTGATCTGTTTGTTCTCGCCAATGCATTTCTTTTGCATCCTATGCAACTCTTAATGTTTATTTCACTTTCAATGACTTTATTTCCTGACTTGTAAACTAATTATCCCTTCTTAAAAAGAATTTACTTTTATATAGATATGATATACATTATTGAAATTTTCTTTTTTTTTCTTTTCCCTCAACTTTTCTCTTTCTCTCCTCCCTCCTTTACATTTATCTTCTCTTTTATTATTGTTTTTGGCTGTATCTCTCCATTTCTCTATGAAATTAGCAAGAATGAACTAGAGAAATTGAGCAGTACCAAGATTTATCTTGTTGCATGATTAAAAATCACTTTTCTATAATCTTACTTTTATGGTACAATAAACAATAGCATTAAGTAAATGTCTCTTTAACTCATTCATTATTTGTGCTTTACAATATATTGGTTTATAGTCATAATATATAGCAGGTACATTTTCTTGGGGAATTGTAGACATACATACTGCAATTAGATTGCAATTTATATCACTTCTTCTCTTGGCCCTCCTTTCTTCCCTGGTGACAGAGCTCCTTCTCATTTCCCTAAAGTCTATCTCCCTGTTTCCTACATTTCTAAACAAAAGTTTCAAAATCTCAGAGCCAGCGTATCTCAACAACTCCATAGAGTCCAAGTGTTAACACTTGATTCACAATTGTTACTGAAATTAAAAAGCATTAACTATAATTTCTGCAGTGTGATCTATAATACATATGAGAACATCACAAAGAAGAAATCATTCATTTGCTAATTTTTTCAAACTGTATGTTGTTTAGTATGCACACAGAAGAGAGAATACTTCCAAACAGAACTCTTATAGTATCCTATAATGTTACAAAATGTATTTTTGAATAATTTGAACTGACATTAATTAATGACTTTATTTTCAAGAAGATTCTTTTCTTCCCAAACTGATACTTTAGTCAGGTTATATTATTTTCCATTTTGTCAACTTTTCCCAAAATTAATACGTAACATTTTTTTTCTAAGAAGAAAACATGATTGCAAAGGATAAACTCAACTGACAATTTTATTGAATAATATATTTTGTTGTTTCAGTGCTGTCTTTCAGTTACTTTATAAATTCAAAGATCATGAGTATTAGTAGTCAAAATAGCCAAAAACAAAACAAAAATATAATATGCAATTTAAATGAGAAGTCTATATTAGAAAGGAAAATGGACTTGCTGTTTTTTTAAATTCTTAGACATATATATATTTTTAACTGGGGTCTTCCAATTACAAAGTGTTTCAATTTAAAGAGGAAAATATCCTAGATAAATCACTGTGGTAATTATTAGTCATTCATTCACTTTATTTATTATGTATTCATTCATTTAATGATTTTCAATGAAAATCATGTCCCAAGAAATATAGTAAATATTGGAGATAGAAAAATAAAAAAAATTATATGAAGACTTGCTACATTAAACAAGTTTCCTTTGCATAAATCAGGTCTCCAAGGTCACACTTAACTGGAGAATCTTAAAAAATAAAAAAAGTAAGAAGACAGACTAAGTACTTGCTGTTTCATCTGATCTGGCAGCACTGAGTATAAGGAAAAATTCCAACATAAAGTATGCATAACACAGCAGCAAAATATACAAAAGTAAGAAATTATTTGGTATAGTAAAAAGGTTTTCTGTTTTGAAAGTAATGATAAATATAGTTTTGAAAAGTCTGTAATGCAAAAAGGTAAGTTGTATTTGTAAGTTTTTTATAGAGTCTAAGAAAATCAAGTAACATTACAAACTATTGATAGTACCGCTTAAATACATTAAGACACACATCAGGAACATTCCAAACACAATATAAGCAATGTGTTCAGAACGTTTATCAGTGATTCACTTAAACTTCAGACAAAGAAAATAACAAATACTGATAGATATTTGAAGCTGTTTCTTTCTTTCTGGTGTACAAATGTTGGGGGTATCCATGGATATTTAATCTATCCATGCCATCAGGAAATCATAGACTGATTATGAAAAGAATCCAATATCACTTCAATATTCATGCAACATAGAATTTTATGGCCAGTTACAACCTGTCTCATTTTCAGAATCTTGGGATGTTTAATAGTTTTTGTATTTTTCCATTAACTTTCAAGTTATCTATGTCATGTTTCATACCAGAGAAAAGAACAGTTTGAAAAATTCAGTGGGAAATAAAAAGCTGTTTTTTCCTTCAAATAATTATCGACATTCCTTCAAGGACCACATAGCTTCATCACAACAGTCTGTTGCCCAAAATAAATAGACAGGGAGTCATTGAGAAACACTGGAGAAAGAAATCTGGCAACTAGGACATGTCCGATGTCAGAACAGTTTCTTGTTGAAACTCATTAACATTTAGTGGCCTATGACATAATGTTCCCAAAGAGTAAAAAAGTTGATAGATAAATATGGGATATTTAGCATTTTAGCAATTATGAAACTTTTCTCTCATAAATTTGTTATAGTTAATTAACATATGTTGTATAACAAATTGTTATGTAACTTATTAGCTACTCTTCCACAGGTTTAAATGAGTAAAAACTATAACTGAGCTTTAAATAATTTCCTAGGATATTTTCACTTCAATGAATTTATTTAAATTGTTATGCCCATGTGAGTTTTTACAGAATTTGAATTTTGTTACTGATGTTTATAGTTATCACAATATGGTTAGAGGGTATGGTAAATATAAAGTTAACTTCTTTCGAGACATTACCTAAAATGTGGTTAATTATTACTAGTACACCACAAGTTTTGAAGACAGTGTGTGTACTCCAGTTTGGATGGAACTATCCATATTTTATTCAGTTCAAAATTATAACTTTTTTATAAATATATCGTAATAAAAGTGTATGAAATCTACTGTTAACTTATAGGATACACTTGTCTCTAAATTTTGCTTTATATATTTAAGATGATTTACTAATGTAACATTAAAACAAATACATTCATAATGTACTAAAATATTACTTAGTCCTGGATATTTCTGTTGATCTAGTTGCATATTTGTTTTGTTTTTGCAGTACTTTTGCTTGTTTGTTTGACTTTAGTTCTTAGTATTTACCTTAAAACTTTTTTGCTATAGTGAGGGCTAAGACTAGAATTCCATTGATTAGAAACAGAATCCCTGAAAAGATAAAAAAAAATATGTTTTAGTATTCCAATTTAAGCAAATTATTTTAAGTTAGATTGATACATTTGAGAAATTTCTTTCCCTATAAAACATCCATTTCTACAACAGTAATATGCTGTTTGTTTTTGAAAACATGCTATCATTCGAAATGCATTTTATTTTATAATGCTATTACAGATACAGTATGAGGAAATTAAAACAAAAAATAAAATACATCTTGATTCTAGATTCTATGATAAGTTAATGTAAAGTCACAGAAATGCAACATTAATTTCTTTCTTTTTTTTTTTGTGGGTACGGGGAGTCGACCTCAGGACCTCGCGTGCCAGCAGGCGCCCGTGCCACTGAGCGATGTCACCGGCCCTTTCTTCGTATGTGGGTTCCGGGAGTCGAACTTGGGCCCTCGCGCTTGCTGGGCAGGCGCGTATGCCACTGAGCCATCTCACCGGCCCAACATTAATTTCATCTTTAATAATTATAAGTTAATTTCATATATAATTTACATGGTTATACAGTATAAATTTTGAAATGTTTTAAATTATGGAAATATACATTATATGAAGTGACATGAATAATTATGACTACATGAATCACTTATTATATTTATAAAACTTCACCTTCCAAAAAATCTTGTACTCATTTTTTCAGTAGATTTTAAAATAATACTTTGAAATTATGATTCAAAATTTGCAATAGTTTAAAATTGGCTTCTAATCCATTATAAAACTGACCACCATTTTTACTAAATATAGAATGTGTGAATCTTTTAAAATATCGATAAGAAACTATCTGTATTCCATTATGTTTTGATCCTGATTTAATACAGAAAAATAATACATGAAATTATGTATACTTACATTTGTTGTCATATATTAATGAAAGACAACTACAAAATTTTTGCATTTACAGTCTACCTGAAATAACACAATGGTGCCTCTGTTCACATATTTAATTCATTCCTCAATTCTGGAAAAGATGGCCGTGTTCATGGTACTGCAGGAAAGATAGCAATGGTCCTGTTCCTCACTCAACATAAAGTTCACAAATAAAAACAAAATCTTGCCAAATACTTCTGCTTGCAAACCATATTGTTTGCAAACAGAGATGTTGGTGAACCAAGGTGCCACTGTATTTACATTGTTTTGAGTCCCTGAAATCATTCTTCACATTTGAAATGATCATAGACTTAATTTTAGCAGAAGAATACTATGTGATTAAATTTTCAACTACTTGGTTAATTCCAATTTAGTTATGGTTATCCTTATTTTATATGTGATTATTCCACTTCAACATGTGAAGCTTGCATGCACAAAATAGGTTAACCCAGAATTACCTTAAATCTAGTGTCCATTTTTAATTATTTATCTTTAATTGTAGTGGGAAAGTTTAAAAGATCACTGAAGTTAAAGTGAAAATATGTCGCTCATTTATTTATAGTCAGAAGTCCAGATCAAATTATTACATTAATGGAAAGAGATTACTTGTTCTTCAGAAAAGTAATAATGAAATAAATTTTGATGTAGCTGTCAGTTTTGTACTTTAGGTATTATTGTACATATCTCTTTATAATAAATCATTACTATATGTTGTATATATCATGATTAAATAATCTCACAATCTAATCATAGTATTTTCTTATGTATTCTATTATGATTTTGTATACTAATTATTATTTATTCTGAGAACTGAGATCTGGGCTGCTCTGTATTTATCAATCTTGATTCCTCTGATAACTTAAGTGACTACTATCTCTTCTACTGTAGCTGAAGAACAAAGCAGTATTGAACATGTTCTCTGTATTTCAAAGATTCTATGCAACTCCTTCCCAAACAAAGACTACTCATTTCACTTGTGTTTGTGGTTTCCACTGCTGTCACAATTTTTATTGTTACTTACATGATTGATTTGTATCACTTTATGCTGCCCTGTCTCTTTTTTCTTTCTTTCTTTTTTATTTCTTTCTTTTTATTCCTCTCTTTTGGTTATTTTAAAAAGATCTTATTGCCAGAGGTACATATAAATTCAGATATATAAAATAAACAGAGGCACTCCTAATGGTGGATGAAGAGATGGGGAAATAATGAATGTGAGATACATGTTTTTAATTTAAAACATGGAGACAGAAAAATTTGCTAAAAATGTGCATACATTTTTAAATATTAGTGTATTGTCAACACTATTAATTGGAACTATGCTTTTGAAAATTGCAATAGTTATTAAATACCACTGTATTCTGGGTTGTATACTAGGGATTTAGTCTTCTCTGATGACTGACATGAGATCCTTCCAAAATCTGATAGATATAGATCTTTCAAAATGTAATATCTAAAAATTAAAATGAACTTTTTGTTCAATGCAATCAGGTGGAGAAAAATAGACAGAACAGAAAGTGATTTTGCTCACTGTATGCAGTGGAGAATCTGATGGAATTTAAATCATTTTGATTTTCACTGGACCTTCTTTATTCTTACATTTAATACTCAGTTACAAAGCCTGAAAGTTCTTTCATAAGACATTTTCCTTTAATAGCCTGTGTGTCAATGACTTATTGTGAAGTGCCACTGGGAGGTGGTGGAACCTTTAAAATATGGGGTCTAGTGTGATTATTTAGAGCACAGGAGGATATGCCTTTCAAGGGTTTTGTCAGATTCTAGACTCTTTTCTCTCTCTATCTGCTTCTCAGGCACAATGTGATGAGCAGGATGCTCCACCACTCACTGTGCACAGTGATGTACTGTTTTGCCACAGGCCCAAAAGCAGTGGAACCAAAGGACAATGGCCCAAAAACTACTGACACAGTAAATTAATATGAACCCTTTGTCTTTATAAGTTCATTAGTTCAAGCCCTTGTTGCAGTAATTAAAATCTGACTAAAATATTGAGTTAAATAATTGACTCATGATTTTCTTTTTTTTCTGTGGGTACCGGTGGTCGACCTTAGGACCTCATGTGCCAGCAGGTGCCCATTCTGCTGAGGATATCACTGGTCCTTTTCTCATATGTGGGTTCCGGGAGTTGAACTTGGGCCCTTGCACTAGCCAGGCAGGTGCTTATGCCACTGAGCCATTTCACTGGCCCATGAATTTTTATTGAGTATTGTGCTTAGTCTCATATATATGTTGCATAGATTGTTATGTATGTCACATATTACAGTGTACAATAAATTGACTGAAGTAAGTTAATTTGCAAACATTCATATAGGAAAAGGACATTCATGACCAAAATGAGAGTATGAATATTATGCAAGAATAAACACAAATTCCATTCATTGATAGCAATAGTACAGTTAACTTATCAAAGAATATTGCATTGAAATATCTAGAGGTAAAAGTCATAATATAAGTATTTTATAAATGTAAGATTATAGTTGGAATATTTAATAGGCTTACTTTCATATGTGAACACATGAAAAATATGTAAAGGCAACGTACTTCAATTAACAATTATGTAAAGAATTTGAATAAAATTGTCAACATTGCATCCATAAATACACCTACAAACCTTTTTGTCTTGTAAAGAAATTATGATTCTAACATCAATAAAAAATCTAAATGCATTGAATAAAAAGTTGTAAAGCACATAATTTTAAAATATAATGATTAAATAATAAGTTGTTGAAAAGTATAATATTCAAACATCATGTCTTTTTCCTATACCAACTCCTCAATAGGAAATAGTTTAAAGAGTACTACCAGCAACTAAAAACATGCAATTCATCTTAGTAATGTCATAAAATCAAACATAAAATAGTATAAGTAAAAATAAATCTTCAGCAAAATACATTAGAAAACTGTTATTACTCATAATACTAATGTGAAAGAAAAATAGACATTCCACACAAAAAAATGTTTTTATGATAAAGAAGGTGGGTGACAGTTTTATTGTTTACCTCAAGTCTATTTTTGTAAAACCTATATTTATGGCTATGTCTTGCACACTTTATTCATTAGTATAATCTTTGTTTTAGATAACATTTTAACAAATTGTAATATAATGTTTTAATAGTACCTCATTTTCTCTGATCATATAACATGTGCTCTTTGATTAGAGAAAAATATCTAATCTGAGGATGTTAAACTTATAACTGCATAAGAGCATCTTTTATATTTGCTGTACTTTTTGTTTAGAGTTTTGACACTAGAAAATGGAATATAAAAAATATTCCATTTACCAAACCATTACAGAGTCTACCCACATTCAGAAGGAGGGCAAGTGATCAGATCAAAATTGTTTGTAGAATATATTGTAAATATATTGTGTTACCACCTTTAATTCATCACAGCAAGGGAAAAAAGTCCTGGAGAGATAATAATTTGAAAAGGCTTAACTTTAATGCAAGAAGAAAAAAATATGCACATAGAGAACTTACTAATAGCATTAAATTGTACTAATTAAAATGATCAGAAAGCCAGAGAAAACTATTATTATATTTAATGAGTAAACTCTACAATATGAAAAACAGAAAATAAAGGAAATAAACATATAAAAATAATTTGGAAAAAAACTGATAATTTGATAGAAATTTCCTTACAAAATACTGTCATCAGAGAATTTAGATAGCCTGTAAAGGTGAATAAAATACAGTACTATAAATATCAATCTCCATAAACTAAAAAATGGTATCTAATAAAAAATGGGGATGACATTATAGCTTAAAAATAACAAAAATACTGGTTATCAGATTTAATTGAGAAAATCTCCCAAAATTAGAACCAAATCAAACAAATGTTAAAACATAGGGAAAAAAGGTAATTCTCAATTCATTGTTCAATTCAATATTTTACAAATAAGAGTCTCAAAATGAGAGGGTATTCAAAATAGGAAGAGATAGTAACTTTTTTATAAGGGCAAAATGGAAACTTTCTATATCATTGGTGATGATATAAACTAGTACAACCACCATGAAAATCAGTGTGTTGATTACTCAAAAACTCAAAATAGAAATTCTATCTGACCCAGCAATACCTCTTTTGAGATTTTCACAAAAGAGTGAAAATCGTCATATTATAGTGACACATGCATACCCAAGTTTATAGCACAGCACAAACCATAACAGCTAAAATATGGAAGCAGCCCATGTGTTCATCAATGATGAATGGATATGAATATGTGTCATTTTTCACAATGCTACTCAATCATAAAAAAGCTAAATTTGAATCACTTATAGGAAAATTGTTTAATTTTGAGACCATAATGCTAAGTAAAATAAATCAGACATCAAAAGTTAATAAAAGAAAAAGTGTATTTTGGTTTCCAGATAGATGGGCCCACAATTCTATTTTCTAATAAGTGGAAATTTAAGACACACACAAAAAAAGACTCATCATTTTGGGAACTTAAAGCATTAAGAAATAGTAAAATTACTGGAGAAAGAAATACTTAATTCTCTACAAGGACACTAGAATATCGAAAATATGTACACTTGCCATAACTGTATTACAAATCAGAGAACTTGAAGAGACAAAATAAAATCAAGTTCTCTCACTTTCAGTGACCCAGTAAAGTGTCAACATCAGTAGACTGTTACAAAGTATGCATATATAATACCCCAAACTACCATTAAAAATGTATACAAGTAGATATATTCATAATATTTGTGAACATATAAAAATGAAACTAACAAAGATTGAAATAGCACACAAAAAGTTGATAAAAGAAAAATAAAAACATAGAACATATATTTTAAAAAGTGTAAATTATTTTGTTAAGTGAAAATAGCATAAATACACTAATTAAACACTAGAAATTGACAAAGTGAATTTTAACACACACCTCAACTATCTATCCCTCTAAGAAAGCATTTCAAATAAAATAATGTAGAACAGGTAGAAAGTAAGGTAATGGAAAATTATACTCTGCAAGTATTAATTAAGTACATTGTAAGCTATATTAATATCAGGTAAAGTTAGCTTCAGATTGAACAAAATTGTCATGGATACTGAAAGATGTATTATGATAATAGAGGCAATCTTTAAGAAGATATAACTACATTAAATGTTTATGCAACAAACAATAAAATATGCAACATATGAAAAAATTTATATAGAGGTGATAGAAACTATCTGCAGAATATATATGCTTATGTTTAAAGCATGATTATTGATGTAGTCTCATTATTCATTTATATATTTTAGTGCATTCATCATATAAGTGTCATTTTTTTTTTAAGAAAAATAAAAGTAAAGCAACATTTTCAAAGATCTCCACTGCTAAGCTGTCACCTGATTTCTGGAAGTTACAAAATTCCTGGAACCTTGGCCATTTTAGTAAAGGAACCAGCTTCAGAAAATAATATAAAAGGAGGCCATTTAAGCATGGAAAGCAGTAGCTACATGGAACAAAAGGATGAATGGAGAGAGTTCTGTGTGATGTTCAGATTGAAGTTCTTCTCTTTGATAGCTCAACAGATCAAATGTAATGAGCCACTTGTTACATCACTTGTTACTAAATAAAAGGATATTGAGTTTCACTTTAAAAAGTCAAAGAATGAGTTTGTTCTTCTTTTATAAGACCATGAGAATTAAAGATTTAGATTTTTAAAAAAGCAATATCCTAACTTCTGCTATCGGTTTTGAATTATGAGCAATTATTTCCCCACATAGTATAGAATTCTTTTAAAAAGCAGCTACAAGTGCTACACTATTGTAATATCCCATTAAGTCATCAAAACCTACAAGTGAAATTCTCTTATGTAAAATTGAAATAAGGACACCTGCACATTTCTATTATCTTTGATTTTGAATTTATCAACTGAACAAGACACAGTGCACCTTCCATTATTTTTCCTGTGACATTAAATTTACTTAACTTACATGTCTAGCACAGCTCTCAAATTTCCTGGGGGGAAGGACAGTGAGAGGATGGAAATATAAAGAGATGATATACAGAAAGCTGAGGTCAGGTGGAGCCCTCTCTCCAGATGGGAGGAAAGGAACTGCTCAACTACTGCAATGCATTTATTTATACATTTGTCATGTGACACCCCTTTGCTTAACCAGCTCACCTCTTACACCACATATTCTCAGGGCTGGAGCAACTGTTCACCTGGGACACTCCATACCCTCATGTTGTTCTTTGGGCACTTCTTGCTCTCAGTTTTGCACACTTGAAAGAGCACTAGCTCAGCCACTCCCCAGATCTCCCCATTTTCTGTTTTTTATTTTTTTATGTGTTTACTGGGGATTGAATTCAGGACCTCACACTTGCTAGCAGGCACTTGTGCTGCTGAGCTATCTCACTGGCCCTCCTTTACTGTTTTTATAGTTATAATCAATATACACTTAGTTGAAGTTAAAGTATTTGTGTTTGGAGGACTCTGCAGACAACTTTCTTCCTTATGATTATACTTTTCAACTTGATGTTTAAGACCAAGTGAATGTAAGACCTTTATTAATTAAAATTATTTTCTTGCTATATACCAAGTTCAGTTGTCTCCTCAGGAGTTACATTGCAACCATGCATAGTACCCTTTAGTACTTCTGTCACTGTCAGCTATTTGGATGAGTCATGGCCACTGCTTGACTAAGTTGCTTTCTGTGAAAGCTTTGGAGATTTTTCTCTCCTGATGACTTCTCAGGCACACTGTACACTGTTGTTCATTTTCTTCTGTGATCCCGCAATCTCCTTGGTCAGAAGACCAGGGGCCCACCAAGTTATAGATGTCATTTCAGAAGTTCTTTTATCCTGGGTATTCACTGACCTCAAAGGTCTAGCACCAAAATATTGGCTATCCTCTTAGCCCATCTATCTTTTTAGTTTTATTGCCTCCAACCCTCAGTTGTTCAACATCCAGAAGAGAAGGTTAATGACATTATATTGCAATGGGATCAGTGAGATTAATATTATACAATCTAGAATCATTATTTTCTACAAACCATGGATATCCTGGTTTCTAAATCACTACAGAATATTAACAGATAACAGTTACATACTTTACACAGAAAATTAGAAATCAAAAGCTATACATAATATTTTAGCATGACAATAATGATAACTTTTTCTAATATATTTTCATTTTGACATAGTATAACCTTTTTAATCAATCTTCTCTAACACATAAGAAGCTTTTTACCTAACTTTCTGTCCTTTACTTGGATGTACATAACATAAGTTTTGTTAAAGGCAGATGTCTATGTCTGAAAGAAAAATCTATCCCTATAAACAGTCCTTATGCCACACTTCAGAAGACCCACAGATCCGCAGGCATGAATACATTCAATATAATCAATTTTCTTAGCCTTATGTAAACCTTTGTACCAGAACATCTTTAAATCAAAAGCCTTATTGTCTAGAAAACTTAATCATTTGATGAATGAGTAATATAAACAGTACAATAATATATTTTAGTAACATTTATTGTGGTGTCTCCTGTAAGGTTATGAAAGTCACTTGGGCTTCCTATTAATGAACAGAGGCTGGGATAATTTTTTCCCAGGCAGCTGCTCCTTCATTCATCAAAGGGAACTTTAACCAATAATTTTTCAAGCCCAAAACATTCCCTTAATTATCTTAAAAATTTCTGATGACCTTTGATAAAACCCATTTTGATATCAAATCCACCAGCTGGTTACCCAGGTGGAAGCATGCTTTTAAATCTACAACCCAAATTAAATTTTGAACAAATGATCCAAAAATGCAAAAGAAAAGAAGAGAGAAAAAGTTGTTGAGATAAAATACAACAGCTGTTCACAGATATGAAAAGAAGCAAAGAAACAAGTATGCAGCTTAACAGAGTAGACAAACAGACAAACATCTTACAAAATCAGCCTGCACTCAAATATATTTTTGATCAAATTGAATTATAGTAACTCTTTTACAATTTTAGGAATTAATAACTATAAATAGACTAGTCAGATTTTGCTGTAGGTCATTTGGCAGAGATCTCTTACAAGAATTTGGAAGGGGCAAAATCTTTTATGTATAATTAAAATATACTTTTGTATTTTATTTTTCCTTAAGAATACTAATAACATTCATGTCCCTTTCTTTCACATAACTTTCAGTTCAGTCATTTCTATACACTCTGTCACCTATGCAGACCTTTGATTCCTATTTTTGGTTACCATCTCCTGGGCATCTGGGGTCAATTCTTTTAATTGGCCCCAGGTCAGGTCTAACCCTCTCCTTTTCTATCAGTTGTGGCATGGTCTCCAAAGCATCACTGTCATAGGACTGAGAATCAGCTTCTTGAGAGGTGGAATCAACTCCTTCTCCAGGTCTTGGTCCATGATACAGCCAGACATCATGCTCTGGTACCAGATAGGCCATTCAGCACTCAATGGAAAAACACAAGCATACCCTCTACCCAAAGTGAGTAGCAGGCTGGGTCCCTTCTATTGTTTTGTATGAAGATCTTTGCAAAGTACCCTTCCTAACTTTTTTCTTTTACCTGATTGAATTGTCTTTCTGCTGCTGTAGTTCCATCCTTAGTAGTATTTAAAAAGTTAATAGTATACACTGACGAGTGAAGTCTATTATGAAGTGAAAATTTTGTAGGGAAAGATTCCCCCTTTTTTATAATTGAATTTTGAGCATACAGAGAGCATGTTGAACAATTTCTTGACCTTGAGAGTTGTTAAGAATTGCCCTGGTAATGGAAATATGAAAAGTTTTACAGAATATTTGGAAAGCAGCACTTGTATAGGCTGTGCCATTGTCAGTCTTAAGTGCCTGCAGTCAGCCAAGTGTAGTAAAGGTATCCAAGCAATGAAGAATGACATGTTTAGTTGCTTCACCATTGTGGGCAGAAGCAAAAATAAATCCTGAGGATGTGTCCGCTGAAATGTGGACCCAGCATAGAGAGCCAAACTCAGGAATATGAAGGACATCTATTTGCCAGAGATGATTAGGCTATAATCCTTGGGGATTAACCCCCATAGAGACTGAATGAAAATGTATTATAAATGAAGAACATTATTTATTTGTTGAGCATGTTCCCAGGTTAAATGGAACAGTTTGCATAAGGCAGAAGTGTTTTGGTGGAAGATGGCATGGGACACAGAAGCCTATTCAATGGCATCTGAGGGAGTAACAGTGACAGTAGCTATCAATCTGTCTATTGCAGCATTTCCCTCAGTGAGAGGCCCTGGCAATTGGGTATGAGAACATAAATGACCAGTAAAACAGGGGACATGATGTGACCACAAGTTCAATTGGAGAGTGTAAAAAAATGAAAAAGATCTTCCTGGTTAATGTGAATGGTGGCAGTTTCAATGTGGTGCATCACACCACAAAAATAAGCACTGTCTGAAAAAAGTTTAATTGGAATGATCCTGTAAAGCTCATATAAGAGCCTGCAATTCCACCTTTCATGCAGAAGAAAAATCGATATCCTGTTTTCAGGAAAGAGGAGGCTATAATATAACCTCCCCTGCCCAAAGAGGAGCCATCTGTGAAAACAAAGACAACTCCAGCTACAGGAAACAAGCTTATTTGTTCAGAGAAGACAAAGGGTGTGAGGGAAGCAAATTGAATTAATTTGTCTGGAGGATAATGACAATCAGTAACATCAGGGAAGTTAGCTAATGTGATTTGCCACCAGGAGGAAAATTGCCATAACCATAGTTGAAAAGAAGAAAAGGGAACAATAATATTTTGCACCTCATGTCCTAAAACCTGAATAGCATACATCCACCCATGTGTGATCAGTCCTAGCACAGCATCATAAAATGTTGTAATGATTTTATATGGAGTATGTGGCATATGTAGCCATTGTAGAGGGCCCTGAGACTGCCGAAGGACCCCAGTGGGCATATGTTGAGTTGGGAAAATATTTAAAAACATTGACAAAGATAGGTCAACTCTACAGAGTTGAGCATTAGAGAGAGCCAGATTAACTTTGTCCAAGGAGTTTAATCTCTGAAGTAAGTGCTCTTTGAGAAGTGGGGGCGGTGTCCCTCTTGAGAATGTCAAAGAGAAGGACTAAATCATGAGTTGTTATTTTAACAGCTGAGTGGAGCCAATTAATATTACCAAGTAGAGTCTGAAAGTCAGTTAAGGTTGCAAGGTGATTAACCTGGATTTGAGCAGTTTTAGGCAAAATATGTCTTTGTTGGATAAGGTGACCCAAATAAGAAAAAGGTGCTGTAGTTTGCACCTTTTCATGGGCCATCACTAGGCCTGCATTTATCTAATTGAATAAATACTTGTTTCAAGGTTCATGTGCTAGCAGAATATCATTCATGTAGTGAATAAGATAAGCAGATGGTTGAGCCTGATGGACTGACAAAATGGCTGCAGCCACAAACTCTTGGCATAGGGTTGGACAACTTCCATTCCTTGTGGCAGACACCATTGGAAGTGGCACATAGGAGCCTGATGATTAATAGAGTGTAAACTAAAGGCAAAACATTTTTTTATCTTGATGATGGAGAGGGAGAGTAGAAAAGCAGTCTTTTAAATCAGTCACCATGAAGGAAAAATGTAAAGTGATAACTGTGGCATTAAGCAATCCAGGTTTAAGTGCTCCCATAGGTTCCATGGTATGATTAACTGCCCACAAATCCTGTAGCAATTTCCACATTCCTGACTTCTTTTTATTACAAAAATTGAGGTATTCCAAGGGCTATTGGAGGATTCTAGGTGCCCCACCATCATCTGTTCATTAAGCACTGTATGAGCTGCTCCAAGCCTCTCCTGAGGGAGGGGACACTGATCAACTCAAACAGGATCATCAGACATCCAAGTTATCTCAGATATGATCCATGGGGTAGGAGGAAAGATTAAGTCCCCTCCTGAAAATGTGAGGATGAGTATTCTATGCTAAAATGGTCCATTTCAGGGTCTATTGGAAAGGGTTTTCTCCTTCCCTTATTATATTTTCTATTGGAAAGGGTTTTGTCCTTCACTGATTTTATTTTCCAAGCAATTGAGTGAAGAGAAAGACTTGTTGTTATAACTGATGAGTCATTAAGAAGATTAGACTAACCAAAAATGCCCCTGTATACTGTAATATCACAACACTATAGATTGACTGGTATATTGGGGATGACATAAGGTGAGAAATATCCAGAATGGCCTTCTCCATCCCTCCAGGTTAGCAACTTAGCACTTCTACTAGGGTGAGAAACATTGCCCACCCCCTGTAGATCCAGAGTTGCCACATGCAGAGGTCATGCCATAGGCCAATTATGTTAGACAATAACTGAAACATCTACACCTGTGTCTAAAAGCCCTTTAAATGTTTTTTCATCAATAATAAATTCCATCTCAGGAGGATCTTGTTTTATCTGTTGAAACCAATATATATCAGAGGATCCAAAACCCTTGGATCCCCTTTCATTATTTATAGATTTTCCAATTTTTGTCAAAGGAAGAGTGACCAATTGGGGCACATGAAAGTCTGGCATGACTTGAAGAGTGTTTTGAATAATTTGAACCATAACTTTGATTTCCCCTGTGTCAGCATCAATGACACCAGGGGATTCCCAGAGACCTTTTAAAGTGAGACTGCTGTGGCTTAGCAGGACACCCACTCTTCCATGAGGCAAAGGTCCACAGACTCCATTAGGAATAAGCTGAGGTCCCATTTCAGGAGTTAGTATGAATCTGGAGGAGGGACTGAGGTCCAAGCCTCCACTGTCTTTTGTCACTTGCCAGAGGTCAGAGACATGCTTGGTGCTGTAGGGTAGGGCTGGGGAGGCATTAGAGAAATCACTTTCATTGTTTGGCAGGGCCAGAGCCAGCCCTGCTGGAAGTCTCCTGGAATGGGTTGACTTTCCACATCACTTTTGAATGTATACTTGTTTGCCCAATGATACCCTCATCTACACATTGTACAGATACAAGAAGTTTTATTAGAGGAACAGATAATGGTTATGCTACCCTCACAGGTGCAGCAGAACAATTTCAGGCAAAATGTCCTCTGCCTCCACAGCTGAAACAAGTAACCCTATTCCCCTACTTCTCTAGGCTGTGGATGAACAACCTGAGTAATAGCTGCTGCCAAGACTGCCTGCTGCACATGTGAGGGGCTAATGTCAGCCAGTGTAGCCTATTTTTTGTGGGCCCTTAAAGCCTCTTTACACCATTTATTTGCATTTTCAAAGGCCAAATCTTGAATGATTAACTTGCTAGCCTCTGTCACTTATCCTCCCACTAACCTGCAAAAAGCATGCTGCAAAATCCTGAAATGGTTCATCAGGACCCTGAAGAATGGAAATCAAATCAAGGGGTTTCTCACACTTTGAAGGGAGCTCCCTCCAAGCCCTTTTGGCAGCTATTTTAATCTGTTCATATATTTGCAATTCAAAAGTAAGTTGATTATTTGTGGCAACAAAGGCACCTTCTCCAATTAGCATGTTTTTTTGTGATCATTATATTGTGAGCAGTGTTGTGTGGCCTGATCCATGAACAATTCATAAAAATTTCCTTTCTATAAAAAATAATCCCCCAGATTTAAACACACTTTAGCTATTCCTTTCCAATCACTTGAGGACATAATCTGTTGCCCTAGGAGCTCTATTACACTTAGGGTATAAAGGGCTGAGAGACCATAAGTAGTTGCAGCTTGCTTTAAATCCTTTATGGTCTTAAAGGGTACAGCCTCATGAAGATGCACAACTTGTTCTGGGTTACTGGGGACTCAAAGTTCAGTAACAGGGCAGATATGTTGAAAACCCTCCTTGGACTCCCCTGCCCATCTGGCTTCCTTTAACACCAATTACAAGGGAAAGAGAGAAAATGGCTCCACTCCTTGAGAGGAGGAAGTTTCAACCTGTGGTTCAGCAAAGCTTCTCTGAGCTGAAAAGTTGGAAATCTCCTCTTGTAGCTCAGCTAAATTCATCAGGCATTTTAAAATAGAATTCACAAGAAAACATTTGTCCAATGAGGAAGGGTCTTTTTTGCCTCCCCACCACTCCTTCCCTCTCTAATTGAACAAAGTCAGAGGGTTTAAGCTCTATTGGGGGTGATACTGTTTGGTCATCCTTTTTTCACTTAGGAATTGGTTTTAAAGTAGTGCTCTGAACCAAATCTTTGTGGTCATCTCAACAAGTTTACAACCATTAAAACACTCCCTAATGCAAGTCCACAAAAGCAAAGTAAATACAGAAATCAAGAAAACAACAAACATTTCCATATACATCTGTGATTCTTGAGAATCTGTCCCATGTTTTACACCTAAGGATATCAATATCAATACACCTTTGTGAAAAATACTGATGCTATCAATGCACTTTTCTCCCTTTTGTGCACACAATGAGAATTTTCCCTTCACATGCTATTTCCTCATACCCCTGTTCTGTGTTCAGGCACCAACACGCCATGTTCAGCACAGTTCTCAACATTCCCAGGGGGAAGGACAGTGAGAGGATGGAGAAATAGAGAGATAATATACAGAAAGCTGAGGTCAGAAGAAGTCCTTTCTCTGGATGGGAGGAAAGGAACTGCTCAACCACTGCAATGTATTTATTTATACATTTGTTCCTCGCCTCTTATGCCCTGTGTTCTTGGGGCTGGAACACATGTTAACCTGGGATGCTCCATGCCCTTAGGGCATTCCTTGGGCACTTCATGCTCCCAGCTCCACACCTGTGAAGGATCCATAGCTCAGCCACTGTGGACACTTAACACCTTTCAGATGAAAAGAGTACACAGTTGTTCAAGGGATTCTACCCCTTTGATAGCTATCAATCCTGGAAATTTATTGATATTGCAGTATGCTACAAGTAGATCCACAGTCATGGGTCCATTTCTGTACATTTTTAATGTAAACTGAGTGCCTTGTGCATACTTGAGTGTAAGTATAATCTGATGTCAATAGAAGTCCTCATATACAAAGAATCTTTGCAATTGTAAACATACACAAATAAACATATATTTATATGCCTTGACAATAAACAATCTTCACCAAAAGCTGACTTTGTCTGCTTAAAAGATGGTACCTTATCCTGCTATCAGTATTCTTTTCTAGCAGGTTGAATATTATGCTACACAGATGCTATACTAGCATTGGTAATATAATCAATTTTTATTAGGTTTATTGGTATCATCTAGACATACATAATGATGACATTTATCATGAGGAATTTGTACTTCCACATGACATATCTTGATTCCTCTTTTTCCCCTGTTTCAATTCAACTCCTCCTTATTTACAAAGCTTTTTTTTCATTTCTTCTTTTCTCATTTTTTAAATTTCTCTCCCTTCCTGAAGACTAGGAATATCTAGATTTTTTTAAGTAGGCTGAAATAATGTGATTATAAAGAGCTTACAGTGAAATAATGCTTCAGGCAATCTAGTAGTGATGCAACTTTAAACTAATGTTTACTTGTTTGGATTTAAAACAGGATCACACTAAGTAGACCAGGCTGACCTCTAGAACTGTCAGTCCTCCTGCCTCAGGCTCTTGAGTGATCTTTAGGGTCTTCTAATGACAGAAGTGCTGTGAGTGGAATTCTTTCACTGTTCCTGATTTTAGAGTAAATGCTTTTAGTCTTTATCATTCAGGATGTTGTTGAGTGTGGATTTGTTTTTTACAAACTTTAAAACATTGAGGTATGATCTTTCAGTACCTACTTTCTTTAGGCATTTTTTTGTTGTTAAGTGATGTTGAATTTTGAAGTTTTCTACATCTTTAAGAAGAACATGTGTTTATAAACTTTATTTATGTGGTGTAGTTTGTTTATTAATTAGAATATGTTGAAATGTCCTTGTGTCTCTCCAATGAAACCAAATTGATCATGGTGCATATATTTAACATGTTGAATTGGTTTGCACATATTTTATTAAAGATTTTTGCATTCATGTTTGTCAGGACATTGTTCTATAGTTTTATTTTTCTTTTATGTCATCTGGTTTTAATATCAAGATAATGTTGTGGTTATTAGAATAATTATTGAAATATTCTTTCACTTTCTATTTATCAAGTACTTTGGGAACATTGGTTTTAATTCTTCTTAAAATATGATTAAATCTAGATTTAAATCCATACATTCCTCAGCTTTTATTTTTGGGTAATCTTTATGTTAGTGCTTCAATCTCATAACTTGTTATTGATCTGATTACATTTTGTACATCCTTTTTGCTCAATTTTGATAGATTCTCTATGTCTAGAAATTTATGCATTTTTTCTTTATTCTTCTATTTCTTAGAATATAGATTTTTTCAATGTCATCCTCAATAAGCCTCTAGATTCCAGTGGTGTCTGTTGTAAGATCCTCCTTTTCAAATTTAATTTTATTGATTTACATATTGTTTTGCATTATTTTGATTGTTCTGGATAAATTTAATCTTTTTATCTTATCAAAGAATTCTCTCATTGATCCTATGTATTATTCTTTTAGTAGCAAGTGTCATTAATTTCAGCTCTGATTTTTATTATTTCTTTCCTTCTTTTGGGTTTGGGTATGTCCTTGATTTTCTAAGACCTTGAAATGTATCATTATAATATTTATTTGAATTCCCTCTTAATTTTTGATAGAGGTAGTCATAGCTATAAACTTCATGCTTAGTACTGCCTTTGCTATATCCAGATACTATGCTATATTTTGATTCCAGTTGCATTTGAATTTAAACCCTTTACTCTATAATTCATCTCTCCCTCCATCCTTAGAATCTTCCCCATTTGCATAAGTTCTACTTCCATTTTTTATCACTTATCTTTTATTTTGATCTTTGTCTTAATTCTTTGTCACTGCTGAGTCAAAATATCTGACACCTAAAGATAAAAGGTGAAAGATTTATTTGGCGTACAGTCTGTAGAGTTTTCTGTCCATAGCTGGCAGTCTCCAAGGCAGGGTGGCATGGCAGAGGAGAAATGTTCATAGAGGAGAAATAGTCCATGAGAAGCAGGCAAGCAACAGCAAGCAAGAGAGAGAGGGAACTTAACAGCATCTTTCAGCCCCTTTTTTATTGTTTCTATGCTACAGGATATGGGGCAGTGCCAAATGAATTATTGGTGTGATTTAGTAATCACACACCCAAAATCCCAGTGTCACATACTTTAGATCCACCACTTCTAAGAAAGCTCCACCTATGACTGCATGAGGCCTTGGTGGGATATCAAGAAACAAGCCATAATAATGTTAAAATCATTTATAACTTAGGATTCTTTTAGAAGATAAGCAATGTGGTATTTAACCTTCGTGTCTGATTTATTTCACTTAGCATTGTCATTTCAAGATGTCTCCATTTTCCTACAAGTGACTCAAATTCATCCTCTTTATGGTTTGTTAGCAATTCATTGTGTACATATAAATTTCCTCTATCCATTCATCTGTTTATGGGCATATAGGCCATTTTCAAGATTTAACTGCTGTGAATTGTGCTGCTATAAACAAGAACATGTATGTATCACTGTGATATAATGTCATTGACACATTGGAGTGGGTATTGAGAAGTGGTATAGTTGGATCAAATAAAATTTCTATAATTAGTTATTGAAAAAACTCCATACTCATTTCCATGCCAGTTGTATGAATTTACATCCCCATCAACAACATAGAAGAGTTAGGTGCTTTTTCTCCCACAATCTTACCAGCATTTCCTTTTTAGAATTTTTTAATGATAATCATGCTTTCTGGAGTATGATAAAATGTCAGCATTGTTTTGGTTTGAATTTCTCTAGTACCCAAAAAACCTGAGCATCTTTTCATGTACTTATTGGCCATTAAGTTTCTAATAGTTTTTGTGTGGTGTATATTCATTTCATTAGTCCATTTTTTGATTGGGTATTTTATTTTAGGGGGTCTTTTGAGTCTTTTATATATCAGCCTCCCATCTGAAAATTAGCTGACAAAATGTTTTATTTCTCATGATCTAAGTTGTGTCTTCATGTTTATGTTATTTCCTTTGTAGCATGAAAGTTTTTAATGTGATATAATCTGATTTATTCATTTTTTTGGCTATTTCTCATGTAATTGGTGTTCTATTCAAGAAGTCCTTGTCTCTGCTTATATCTTCAAGAGTTTTACCTATTTCACCTCCCGGCAGAGTGTTTCTGTTTTAGTTTTTCTTTATTGTTATATTTTAGATATACATAATGATAAGATTCATTATTCATAGGGAATTTGTATCTGTACATGATATATGTTGCTTCTTTGTTTCCCGTTCCCCTCCCTTCAACCCATCTACCCCTTCTTATTTACAAAAATTTGTTTCCATGTTTTCCTTTTTTCTAGTTTTTCTTGTCTCTTTTTCCTTTCCTCTCTTCCTTCCCTTGTGCCTTTTCTCATTTGAATATTTTGTTCCATTTTCCAATATCTATTATATATTTTGGTCTTTAATTACATTTTCAGTTTCTCACACCAGAGAAACAATGTGGTATTTAAACATGTATGCCTGGTTTATTTCACTTAAGATTATGGTCTCAAGGTGAATCCATTGAGCTAGAAATATCTAAAAGTTATCCTTCTTTATGGTTGAGTAGTACTCCGTTGCATATTGAAAAAGCAAATCTTTATCCATTCATCATTTGATGGGCATTTGGGCTGTTTCCAAGACTTAGCTATTACAAACTGTGCTGCTACTAACATGGGGTGCATATATTACTGTGGCATGCTTTTAATTCTTTCAGGAAGATACCAAGAAGGAAAATAGCTCTCTAGTCCTACATTTTTGAGGAATCTCAAAAATTATTTCCATAGTGGTTGCAACAGCCTACTCTGTATCCTCTAAGTTTTATATAGAATGCTCTGTAGATGGCCAGGGACTTAGCTCACTGGCACAATCCCAGCCAGGCAAGTGTGAGGTCCTGAGTTTGATTCCTGGTAATGTCCCCCCAAAAATAACAGAAAAAATAATGCCCTGCTCTGTACATATTTATCAAGTCCATTTGATATATGGTGTGATTAAACTCCATTACTTTGTTCATATTTTTGTCTAAATAACTGATCTATGAGTGGAAATGAAATATATTTAAATACAAAATTCTTTCATTGGAATCTATATATCTCTTTGTGTCAAGTAATGTTTGTTTTAGGAAACTTGATACAATAATGTTAGGTAGATATATATTACAATTGTTGCATCTTGTTCTTAGATAGTTCCTTTCACCAACATGTAGTGTCCTGCCATGTCTCATCTAATTTTGCCTTGAAGTGAAATATAAATATAATTATTCCTCCTTGCTCTTTTGTTCTGATTGCATGGAATATTGTTTTTCATCCTTTCATTTTAAGTCTGTGTATGTTTTTGCTAATTAGTTTGTATTTTCAGGAAAGCAAATAGTTTTCAATCCAATATGCCAAAACCTGTATTTTAATTAATGAATTATAACCACTTACATTCAGAGTTATTATAGAAATGTGTTTCCAAATGTTTGATTTTTTTCCTAATCATCAGCATGTGTTCTATTTTTCCATGGAGTGCTTTAAGTATCATTTGCAATGCAAGCTTAGTTTTCATGAATTTCTTAATCTTGTTTATTGTGTAAGGTCTTTATTTCTCTTTCAATTTTAAAGCATGGCTTTTTTTTTAGAAATCTAGGCTGATAGTTACTTCATTTCATGGCTGGAAATACATATTTCCATGCTCTTTTTTGAGGGGGGCACTTCTGAACAGAAGTCTGCAGTTATTCTGATGGCTTTGGATCTATAAATGAATTGACATGTCTATTTTTCATCTTGCAATATTCTTTCATTATTCTGTACTAGAGTATTCTCATTTTAACTGTCATGTGACATGGATTCTTTTCTTGTTAGGACTATTCAGCATTCCCAGTGCCTCCTTACATGGATGTATATCTTTCTCAAGATTGGGGAAACTTTCTGTTATTATTTCACTGAATGCACCACAGGTTGGAACCTCAGCAGCCTCTTCTACACCAAAACATGAAAAAGTTTAGGCTTTTTACCATGAACCAGGTTTCTAGGTTATATTGTTGAAATTTTTTATGTTTCTGAGTGTACTAATTACTAAACCTTGTCTTTGTGCCATGAAATTTTGCCTTCTATTTGTTATATTCCATTGGTGATGATTTCTATTGAGTTTTACAATTTTACTTAGTGTGCTATTCATTTTCAAATTTTCTGCTTGTTTCTTCTTCACAATTTTTATCATTGTTGAATTGCTCTTTTATAACCTGCACTGTCTTTCTTAATTTATTTGGTTTTTTATTTGTATTCCATTTGACTTCATTAATCATTTAAATTTCATCTTTTGAATGCTTCATCTGTCTTTTCATCCACTTCAATATCTTTGCTTTCAGTTACAGATGAATTATTGGTATTTTCAGGAAAACTGTTTTTCTTATGTCTTCTGTATCTATAATGATATTAGTTTATCTTTAAGGATGCATATCTCTTCCACATTTATTTGAGAATTTTTGAGTGTGCATCACTCTTTTAAGGGCTTGCAACACTGAGCCTTCAGCATCTCTCACCTTATGTGTATTAATTTAGGTCCATATATTTACTCCTTCAATACTGAGTAAAAGATTTTTTTTTGTTTTTGCTAATTTGATCCCTTGGTTGTTACATAATGCCCTTTATTGTTTACTTCTTTTTACCTTATATTTATCTATGAATGAATAATTCTGCTTTCTTTTGGATTCCATTTGTATATAACATATTATTCACTTTTAGTCTGTGTGCCTCTAGAGTGGAAGTATGTACCTTGTAGGAAACATAGATTTGAACTTGCTTTTCTTGTCTTGTCTTCTCTGGTCTTTCTTTCTTTCTTTCTTTCTTTCTTTCTTTCTTTCTTTCTTTCTTTCTTTCTTTCTTTCTTTCTCTTCTTTACTTTTATATTCTTCCTCCTTTCCCTCCTCCTCATTGTCTTCCTTCTCCTCCATCTTCTTTCTCTACTTTTTTCTCTTGCACTACTATAAATTCAGCCATATTCTGTCTTGCAATGGACAATTTGTTCCATTTATCTTCAAATTAATTATCAAAACTGAAGGTGTTCATACAACATCTTAACTTGTTTTCTAATTTTATTTTTCTACATTTATTTCTTCCTCTGTTACATCCATCTTTTGTGGTTACTCTAGTAGAGTATTTTGAGTCCTTGGTTATTATTGTGGATGTTTTGACTATTGATGTTTGTTTTGTTGTAAACATTAGTTCTATAAAAATATTTTTCATAAAAACAAATTATTCAAAATGTCAACAACATAATGTAATTTTAAAGAAGAGAAACAAACAAGAAAGAAAATCATCTGATAAACTTTAATAAACTCAACATGTGCATTTTATCTTCACAGTATTCATATTTTTATATTTCATTTGTCCATGTCCCATTTTCTATTTCTATGTCTCATTTTTCTACATCACTTTAAATTATTTACCATTTACCTATTGCTCTAGTTACTTTTTTGCTTCTTTTTTATTTTTTTATTATTTATTTTGAAGATTTGAATTCTTCATTTTGCATAAGTGCAATATTGAAGCATTCTGAAATTGTTCATGTAGTTACTTCTAACAGAGTTTTATTTATTTATTTATTTATTTATTTATTTATTTATTTTGTGGGTACCAGGGGTAGACCTCAGCACCTTGTGTGCCAGCAGGCATCCACTCCACTGAGCGATGTCACTAGGCCTTTTTTCGTATGTGGGTTCTGGGAGTCGAGCTCAGGCCCTCACACTTGCCAGGCAGGTGCTTATGTAGCTGAGCCATCTCACTGGCCCCTAACAGAGTTTTAGACCTTCTGATGTTTTCTTCTTCTTCATTAATGTATCTTTCTATTAGTTTGAAAAATTCCTCTTAGCATTTCTTGTGGGATTATTTTGATGGAGACATAGTCTCTGAATTTTATTTGTCAGATAATGTCTTTTTCTCTCCATTTGTAAAGAATAACCTACTGGATATAGTATTCTGAGTTGACAGTAATTTTTGTTTGTTCATTTGGTTGGTTATATTTTCTTTCTTTCTTTTTTCTTTCAATATTAGAAACATCATATGCCCCTGGATTGTGGTCTGTAATGTTTCTGCTAAGAAATATGCTGTCAAGGGATTTGGGACATTCCTATATACTATTTGTAACATATTTTGCAGCATTGAGAATCTTCTGTTATCTTTTATCTTTTAGACCTTGATTATAATGTGTCCTGGGGTAGAATTGGTTGAATTAAATCTAACTTCTCATGCCTTAATGCATCCTTCTATAGTTCTGATTATTTTTTGCTACAATATCTTTAAATAAACTTTTACCATTTTGACATTCTTAAGTCATTCTTGAACTTCAATGGTCAGGATATATGCTTTCATAATGATGTCCTAAATATCCAACACTTTCTACCTTCCTTTCCGGTTTTTTTTTTAGTCTTCTTATTTTATATTTTCTAATAGTCTAACTTTGAGCTCACTAATTATTTCTTCTGTTTTATTTATTCTCCTCTTGTTACCTTACATTGTTAAGGATTGAATTATTGGATTATTAATTGAATTATTAATTGTGCTTTTCCTTTTTTAGCTTAAGAGTTTCTGTTAACCCTTTTTAATTGTTTCTATCTCTGCAAAATTTCTGTCAGAGTATAGAATCTTTTTCATGTGCTTTTTTGTAGTTTTGTAGTTTTGTAGTTTTGTAGTTCTGTCTTTTAGCATGGGAATGAACATAGGGTGTGATGTTTAAGGTAGGAAGGGTTGATGAAGACAGTCTTTTGACACTGAGGCTGCATTTTCTAAGCTCACTCAAGACAGGGAGTGAGGAAGAACAATACTTCAGTTTGTTCCCTTAGGACACAGGTATCCACATGTTGCAAAATGGTACCATAAGATCCAGTGAGCTGTGATCTGGATACAAAGGGACTTTATTACCTGCCTTAGCTGGATCTCACTTCACAGGCCTTTGGCTGAGCTCCAGTGTAAAATACTACACTAGCTACCATGTTTTTTTTCCTCAGTAAGTGGAACCTTGTTCCCACTTTGATGCTTGGGAAGGAAGAGGAAAGTACAGGTAGTCATTTAGCCACCTGACTGAAGCAAATCCAACAGTCTTAATCTCTGGGTATCGATCGGCCTGGCAGCAAGGGTTTTGGGGCTTAGCCAAACTGGGTTTCACGATGGTGGGTGTGGGTACTGGGTTTAAAGAATAAGGCCTAGAGTCAATTTCCTTTATTTCCCCCAAGTTGAAGCATCTCTCCCCACAAGACAGTTCGAGAGGAGTGACCTGGGCATTTCATATCTTCCTTTTATCTCTATTTCATTTTTCTTATTATTATATGAAAAACAGGAAATATGTTCCCTCACCTAGCTTCCTTATGTCTTTGGAAGATAATTTTGTGCATGAAGAGCTATTTTATGTCAATGAGGAAACTATAGCTGGAGGAATTTATGCAGCTGCCATTATGCTCTAGCTCCCTACATTTGCTTTTCTTGCCTGCTATTTTGGTATTATGTGCAAAATATCTTTATCAACACTAGTGTTTGATTTTAGGAGTTTTATAGGAGTTTTAGTGTTTGATTTTAGGAGATTTATAGGTTTAATCTTTAATTAATTATTGTTGATTTTTGACTATAATGTAAGATAAAGGTATAATTTCATTTTGTTTCATGTGGTTAACCAGTTTACTCAGTATAATTTTTTTGAGGAGACAATCTTTATCCATTGTGTAGGAAATCATTTGACAGTTTGTGGGTTTGGGTATGAATTCTCTTCTGTTTCATTGTCTATGTATGTTTTTTGCCCATACTACATCATATTCTTTTATTGGTTAAGAGTTTGTAAATAATTAGAAATCAGAGAGCATAATGTACCCAACTTTAATTTTTAAAATATTATTTTGGCTAATAGTTCTGCATGAACATTAGGATCATTTTCATTTATGTAAATACTACTTGTAGAAATTAAATAGGGTTTCACTTAAAACTGTATATCATTCTGGGTAGTACTGATATTTCAACAATATTAAGTCTTCCAATTAATGAATGCAGAATAAGTCCCTTTGATTTGTGATTATTAATTTCTTTCATATATGCACTGCAGTTTTCAGATTTCAAATATTTCTCCTATTAAATTTAATCCTGTGTATTTTTCATTTTTCTTACTATTTTCTTTTTTATTTATTAAATTTATTGGAGATATTATTTTCTTAATTACCATTGCAGTTTTTTCTGTATATAAATGCACATAATTGCTATATTTCAGCTATATATCATGAAACCCCATTGAATGTAATTGTTTGAATAGGTTTTTTGTAGATTCTTTAGATTTTTCTACATAAAGATCATGTTATCAGTAAACAGAGATAATTTTGCTTTGTTTTTCATATTTGATGAATTTTTTTGTGTGTGGGTACCAGGGGTCAAACTCAGAAACTCATGCTTGCCAGGCAGGTGCTTATGCTGCTGAGCTATCTAATTGGCCAATATTTGATGAATTTTGTTACTTTTGTTCTCTAACTTATCTGGCTAAACCTTCCGGTACTATTAGAAACAGAAGTAACAAGAGTGGGCAAACATGCTTTGATAAAGCTTTAAGATTTGCACCATAAAGAATGATGATAGTAGTGGAACACACCGTCAAAACACCAATGAATCAAAGAACAGTCCATGAGGGAATTAAAAATGTGCAGAAATTAACAAAAAAAAAACCCACAACATAGGAAAACTTATGGGATACATCAAAAGTAGTGCCAATGAGGATATTTATAGCTACATATATTTACATTGAAAAAAGATACAAAATCAACAATGTTACTTTATAACTAAAAGAAGTTTTAAGACAAAAATAAAACTAAACCCAAAGTTAGGAGAAAGAAGGAAATCTTAAAAAGTAAAGCAGAGATAAAAGAAATAGAAAAAAAAATTCTAAGTATATCAGTGAAACTAATTTTAGGTCTTATGTTTAGGCCTTTGATCCATTTTGAGTTGTTTTTTGTGATATTATTTAAAGGTTCCAACTTCATTACTTTTATGTGGATGTCTGCATTTTTCCCAGCAGTATTTGTTGAACAGGGCTTCCACACTGAATGGGCTTCACATCCTGATATAAAACATTTCATCAGATATGTGAAGATTTATTTTGAAATCTTTTGTTCTATTCCATTTGTCTGTATGTGCATCTTTATATCTGTATTACAGTGTCTTAATTACTCTATATTTGTGTTAAGCTTGGAAATAATGAAGTATGGGTCCTTCAGGTTTTTGAATTTTTTATATTTCTAGAAATTTGTCTGCTTTGTCAAAACTATCCAATTTGTTTACAATCCATTGTACTTAGTTTCCTTTGTAATCTCATTTAGCTTTGTAATATCTCCATTTTCATTTTTTATTTAGTAATTTGAAACTATTTTTCTCCTTTTCAATCTAGTTAAAGGTTTGCAAATTTCACCAAGAGGAAAATAACTAGCATTGATTAGCATGAGAAGATATCATTATCCATTTGTACACTTAGCAAGAAAGTAAAACTATACAGATGCTATGGAAAACAGTATGCTGATTTCTTTAAAAACTAAACTTACAACAATGTCTATTCTCTCTGCTTTCACATATACATCCAAAGAAACTGAAAGCTGAGCAGCCTTAGTCATAATACCTAAGATATTGAACCAAATGGTGTGTTTATGGACAGATAAATAAATAAGCAAAAGTAATATATACTTACAATGGAACAATATTTAGCTTTAAAAAATAAGTTAGAAGATGAGAATGGTAATTAAAAATGATAAAGATGCAGTGTTTATGTGTCAATACACACAATGCATATTTTCATTATGTTTCACAAGTATATACTAATAAAATATTTTAAAAACAATATATGAAGATATTTTGACATATTCTATTTGACATATTCTATTTTTCTTGAGAAAAACTCAGAGATGGCCCGGTGAGATGACTCAGTGGCATAAGTGCCTGCTTGGCAAGCACAAGGTTCTGAGTTTGACTCCCAGTACCCACATATGAGAAATGGGCCATTGATGTTGCTCAGGAGCATGGGAACCTGCTGGTGCATGAGGTCCTGAGGTCGACCCCTGGTACCCACAAAAGTAAAAGAAAAACTCAAAGATATTATTATAGAAACATAAAAAAATTGAAAAAAAAAGATTAAATGTTCTTCATTAATACAAAGTTTGGGCAGCAAATAAACTATGAGTTAACAATGGCTCATGCACTTCAGATATTTTATTATCTCACATGACAAAATACCTAGAGAAAGGAAGCTTGTGTCATGTTTATAAGAGGGCTACATCAGCTCCAAACATTACACTCCTTACTTCTATCTAAAAGAGGGGTACAAGATTTATGGCACTTAACATTATGATGTCGAGGTGCATTAATTTTCTTCCAAATGACTCAAGTTTATCCTCCTTTAGAAATGCTAGAATTATATACTATTGTGAATAAATACCAACTTTTCTTTATCAATTCATCATTTGATGGACATATAAGGCTACTTCCAAGATTTATCTATTATAAATTATGCTGCAGATACAGAATATCACATGGTTTAATATCATATGATTTCTTACATATGAAAAGTTCAAAATAAAATTAAAGAGCAAAATAATATAGATAATAGAAAATACAGAGATAATTTTTTGTAAAAGGTAAATAAGGGAGGGCTGGTGAGATGGCTCAGTGGCATAAGCGCCTACCTGGCAAGCGCGAGGGCTCAAGTTCGACTCCCAGAACCCACATAGGAGAAAAGGACCGATGATATCGCTCAGCGGCACGGGTGCCTTCTGGTGCACGAGGTCCTGAGGTCGACGCCCGGTACTCACAAAAAATAAAAATAAAAATAAAAGGTAAATAAGGGGACAAATACATGAAAGGAGAAGAGAGGGTAGGTAGAGGGAGGGAATAAAAAGGATAAAAAGAATTAATATCTGTTGCATAGAGATACCAACTCCCCACAAGGAATATAATCATTATGTAATGAAAACGCGTGGTAAAGAAATTCTTTTTTTTTAAATAAAAGAAATAATGGCTTAGTCTGTATTGTTTAGGACTAGACTCTTTTATAAAAAATGCTTTTAACTTAAAAAAATAAATCTTCTATAATTTTCCTATACCGTTTCCTGAGAACACATCCCACTTTGTCACTCTTTGTCACTTGTAATAAAATACATCAAAACATAATACATTGGTAGGATGAAATAAGATTAATAATTTCTTTCACTCATTTGGAAGAAAAGGTTACCATATTATTTAAAATATTAAATCAAAAGCAAAAGGAATAGAGTAAAATTGAGAGATATTTTGTAGCAAATGAATTATGCTTCTAGAAATTTATGCCTTTTTCCCACTTTCATCCACAGATTTTAATACTAGCAGTGAGTAAATATACATAGTTACACATCTGAAACTTTTCAAAATACTTCTACTTATATTTTCTTAGGATAATTTTTATTTATATCATTTAATCTATAAAATGACAATCTACTGAAATGTTAAGTACAGAGATAAGCAGACTGGTCAAAGTTTTGCAAGTAAATAAAAATGAAATTAGAGAATAGAGCATTAACTCTAATTTCTGAATATAAGCATACACTGTGAATAATCAAAGCTCAGGGATGGTTTTTGGAGAAAGACATTATTCTGTTAGAATGTTCTTTTACAAAATTATATCTTTGTGATATGTTATGTCTGAAATTAATTTTAGTTAAATAAGTTTGCCCAAGAGTTATTTGCTTTACTTCACAATACTGTAAGTTTTAAGTAGGGATATCGATGCCCATATTTTATAATAAGAAATTAAATTATATAATTGTTAGTAATTTAATACAAGCCACAAACCAAATCATAGGTAAAGCTGATATTAATATATAAGCATAATTACTTTTTTTCTTAGTAAGTTTGAATTGGATTTTCTATCTTGGTATATCAAAAATAATATTATATTCCTTTAATTTGAAAGGGAAATAGATACATAATGTTTATATTTTTTCAATCACTATTTCCTTTTTATGTTCTGGTCAATATCTTAAAGAATGCTTTGAATTTTAAACTAGTAATTTTCAGTATGCTCCCCAGCCTAGCGACCTTCGCAGCACTTGGAAGTATGTTAGTTACACAGATTCATGGACTTCACCCTGAGCCTGTATATCTGCCAGTGAGTCAGGAAATTTTTGCAAGGTATTCATGGGATCCTTACACAGGAGAAGACCCTGAGAAACATTATTTAGACAATAATTTTTAGAAGAAATCTTATACTAAAATGCACAGTCATTAAGGTGATTTTAATTTTACCTCTTTAGTGCAATTTAGAAGCATTAACTTGAATTTCATCTTCAGCATAACTTTTATGTAAGATGAAGCCTATCTTCTATTATGAAAATATTAATAGTTATTTAATATTTCTTTTGTAGTTTAGACAATGAAATAAAATGTACAAGAATGCTAAGAAAACAATTAACTTTAGAATTGCTGCTGAAGTTTCCACATATAATCAAAAGCATTTATCAGTTTTGTGCAAAATTCTGTGTTCAAATAAGTAAAAATAATTTATAAGACCACTTTTCCCTGAAGAACATATGCTATGAGACATTAAAAATGTCCTAGGATAGAGTGACATGGTAGTGTTGGAGGGACAAGAAGATAGAGAGAGATAGGAAGAGGTGCAAAGAGAATAAGAAACATCAGAAATATGAAGTAGCTCCCACCAACAGTAGAGTCTAGCTCCTTATCCTCACAGCCTCACCAGCATTAGTTATTTGATGATTTATTCATGATAGCCATTCTTTCTGGAGTGAAACAGAATCTCAGCATTGTTTTATTTTGCATCAGTCAAATGATCAGTGATTTTGAACATTTTTTCATATATTTATTTGCCATCTGTACTTCTTCTGAGAAGTGTGTATTCATCAGATGCCCATTTTTGGATTGGGCCCTCAAATTTGGGGGGGTCTGATCTTTTCAATTTATATGCTCTAAACGTTAATGGGAAAACTGTATGAAAATTTTCCCACTTCATGTGTTGCCTTTTCACTCTATTGGTAATTTCTTTTGTTATGCCAAATCTTTTTTATAAGATTTGATCCCAATTGTTGATTTTTTGTAGTATTTCCCAACAATTGGGTTTTGTTCATGGTTTTCACCTATACTTATGTCCTCAAGAGTTCTACCTATTATCTCTTCCAGTAGATCTGGTGTTTCTCTTTTAGTATTTAGATATTTGATCCATTTCAATTTTAGTTTAGTACATAATGATAGACACGGGTCTAGTTTTAGTCTTCATCATGTGGAAAGCCAATTTTTTCCAGCACAATTTATTAAAGAGGCTGTCTTCCTTCCAGGGAATATATTTGGCATCTTTGCTATAGAAAAGATGTCTGAGTGTGTTTGAAGTTGTTTCTGTATCTTCTTGTCTGTTCCAATGATCCTCAGCTCTTTTGCTTGTTTGTTTTTGCCAGTACCATGTAGTTTTCATCACCGTAGTTGTATAGAATATTTTCAAGTGAGGGATTGTAATGTCCCCTGCCTTGCCTTTGTTGTTCAGAATTGTTCTTACTATTCTAGGTCTCTTCTGTTTCCAAATCATTTTTAGGGATGTTTTCTCTAGTTCTGTGGGGTACACTAAAGGTATTTTGATTGGAATTGCATTAAATCTGTATATCGATTTTTGGAGTATGTCCTTTTTTACTATGCTGGTTCTTCTTACCCATAAGCAAGCTGTGTCTTTCCATTTTCTGATATCCTCTCTGATCCTTTCAGAGTACTGTAATTTTCAATATATAGATTATTTACTTTCTTTGTTAGATTGATTTCTACTTTATTTTTTCAATGCCATTGTGAAAAGTGTTGTTTCCCTAATATCTCTCTCAGTGTGCTTGTTGTTTTTCTACAGGAATGCAATTGATGCAACCACTGTGGAAATCCATGTGGAGAGTCCTCAAAGAGCTAGGACTAGGGATTCCATTTGGCCCATCTATTCACCTTCTGATATCATTCCAGAAGGATTAAAAACAACATGCCACAGTAATATATGCACACCCATGTTTATAGCAGCACAGTTTGTAATAGCTAAATCTTGCAAACAACCCAAATGCCCATTAACCAAAGAATGAATAAAAAAGTGTTTTTTTTATACAATGGAGTACTACTCAGCCAAAAAGATACACTTGAGACATTTCTAGGTAAATGGATGCACCCTGACACTATACTTTTAAGTGAAATAAATTGGACATGTACATGCAAATATCACATTATTTCTCTAGTGTGAGAAACCAAAAATGTAAATAAGGACCAAAGTGTAAAATAGGTATTGTGAAATAGGAAGAAATTATTCAAAATAAATAGGAACTAGGGAGGTGGGTGTGGGAAAGGAAGGAAAGGAGAAAAGGATAAAAGAATGATAAATGGAAAGAAAGCTTTGTACATAAGGAGGGGAAGAGGAGTTGACAGGAAAGGAGAGGATTGTGAAAATAAAGGAGTGAAAATATATCATATACAGGTACAAATTCTCTATGATGTATATGACCTTTATGCATATCTACATTGTACCAATAAATAGTAAAAAATATGAAGTAACTAACATGCATTAATGGAAAACTAAAGAGAATATTCAAGAATTTCACCATGATTTCTCTACTATAAATATGACTCAGACATTGGATAGTTTTCTGATTTTAATATTAAAAAGAATTACCTGTTGAAAATTTCCTGTTATTCCATTATTTCTATGAGCACAAAAAACAGAATCCCACCATTTCTTTAACAAGGTATTAATTCTTTGCATTTTAATGACAGGACTCAATAGTAGATATGATACAGGCCATGGTAGAAATGAGCGTATGTATTCTACCAAGAGCCATTACACTAAACCCTGATATTCTTAAATTGGTGTTCATTTTAGGCCTTCGAAGAAAAATTAATAGAAAAATTTTGTATGTATGCAGGTGACTGTGCTTTCAGGGAGAATAATCATATATTTTATTAACATGACAGATCTATCAGAGACTAATATAAAAAACATATTATTTGAAATCTATTTACACAACTCCATACCACGTTGTCTCAAATTTTATTCTATGAGTGTATTACCCCAGAGTCAACAGGACTGCTTTCTCAGAATGTGGGTTCATCACCTATTCTCCCACTGAGGGGGTAACAGAGACCAGAATCCATCATGCAGTAAATTAATCATATATTCTTGTGTGCAGAAATGCTGAATATAGTATAAAAATAAATTGAACTTTTTCTATATGCTGCCTCATCAGACTCAAATCTGTTTTAACAGAAATTTATTTTACAAAGAATACTAGTTTGGATGCCACATGAACCTGAGCTTAGTGTAACATTTATTCAGTGACAATTTATTTTTGTAAAACCACTTGAATTAGACAGTAGTCACTAACACTTTATCATGAATTTGACTATGGAAATAAATTCATGTAAAGATATGGAAATTTGAAATTCATTGGTAACCCCATAGAAATAAATGACCCTAAAAATAATTCGATTACTTAAGAACCAAAGTTGCACAATGCTTGTCTTTCATTCACAAAGGTTGTGGTACTATATGGTATGAATTCCTTTTAATTAGGTAGTCACTGAAATAAATTTCCTTAAAAATTTACAGTGCTTAGAAAGTGTAACTGGCTATATGTTTGCCAAAATGTAGGTTTGAGTTTTCTATAATATTCATTGACATTAGGTAAACAGAAAATAAACGAAATTTGTTGGTGGCAAACCCAATGTATAAATAATTTTAAAACAAAATAAAAGACAACTGGAAACAGGAAGGTAGATCTTATGCAAATGGGAAGGGGACATAGAGATGAAACAGGAGAGAAGATAGGAGGGGAAAAAGAATTAAATATGTTGAGTACATGTACATTTACCTACTCCCTAAAATGAATGTATACTTGTGCTAAAAATAAAACCATAAAAAGAGGCTGTAAACAACAGTATTGTTATAACAGTATATTAGGTACCTTTGTATGTACACAATGGGAAAAAGGTCACTTCTTTCATAATTCTTACCCTTGCATTGGGCCTATTATTATTGCTGTTCTCATTAAAAGCGTCATTTATTCAATACCACTGTAAATAAATATGCAATATATTTTGTGAGACACACTAGAAATTCTCGGTTTTGATTGTAATAGTGTTCATTTGGGAATCTTGTAATAGTATCACTACATCAGTGGCTCCAGACTTATTCTGAATAAGTAAAGTGTCTGGTAATTTATTTAATAATTTTAAGGCAAAGAATACTTCTCTCCATCACCTAAAATTCCTTTCTCTCACTCTGCATGAAACACATGAATATTACACTTTCCTGTCTTCTTTAAGGAAAAATATTTCTTTCTCCATCCCAATAAAATAAAATACATAAAATTGGAATCAACATTTACTTAATTTGTATAAGGATTTCAAGAGACTATTTATTGAGTAATATTCTATTAATAGTGAAAAAATTATAATATACTGCAAGGTAAAATTGATAGAAGTCTGGAATACAGATGTGATATTTGCTTCAAATAGGTAAGCCTTGGAGGTTTCCTCAACATCAATTTCCCAGCACATTAAGTGCAGAAAAGAATAGGAACCCTTGAAAGAATGTAGTTATCAAACTAAAGAATAAGTAATATGAAACTTTGATTATAAGTAACTATTCAATTTTAAAAATTTGGCAACAGCATTTATATTAAGGATAACCAAAAATTTTTGACAAGGATGAGAGAGATATATTAGTCTTTGTAGGCTATTCAGTATCTCTTGCAACTTCTGAATAATGCATAACAAGGACTCAGTCATAGGCAACAGGTTATTAAATGAGTCTAACTGTATTTCAATAAAAGATAGTAAAGCAGATGATATGCTAGATTTGAACTGTGCCTGCATATGTCTGATGTTTGGATTAGATGATAACTTTGGTAAATTAATATTAAGGAAAATATAAATGTGAATAGTTGATTGAATATTTAAATCCATTTTAGTAGCTCCTGAGTGCCTCTGATATTTTCCCCTTCATTATTTCTAAAACATTTATTATTTTTCATTACTAGTGAAATTGTAAATGAGTATAATTAAGAAAGTCAAAATGAGCAGTAGTTGAATATGAATATATTATGTAGAAATTGTTGAATGTAATTGCAAAAAGTCTCAAATTTTAGTAAGTTGTAATGATAGAAATCAATTATGAGCAAGCAGTATATTCAATATATAGAATCTAGGGCCAGTGAGATGGCTCAGCAGCTTAAGTGCCTGCCCAGCAAGCACAAGGGCCTGAGTTCAACTCCTGGAACCCACATATGAAAAAGGGACCAGTGATATCGCTCAGTGGCACGGGCTCCTCCTGGCACGCGAGGTCCTGAGGTCGACCCCCCGGTACCCACAAAAAAAAAAAAAAGAATCTAAAAACTGGTTAATATATGTTCAGGTAGAGAAAAAGGAGGCACAATTTAAAACAAAATTTGTGAAAATATACAGGTGTCAAATTTGGGGAAATTTCTAAGGGGACAAAATAACCTTTTTAAAAAATCCTGATTTTGCTACTCAAGCAAATATTTTATCTGTCAGAATGAGTTTTCTTATTTATAAAATACTCTTGAAAATTTCTAGGGCTGGTGAGATAGCTCAATGGCATAAGTGCCTGCTGGCAAGCACGTGGTCCTGAATTTGACTCCTGATACCCACAGAAAAAAAGAAAAATAGAAAATTCTACTTCATTTTCTTTTACTTCACATATTTTTCTTTTTTTTAATATAACAAACACTTATTTTAATGAAAACTTGGGACAATTTCAGACTGTTTTATGAAGAACAAATTCAGTAATTTATAAATTTGTCCTTCCTGCTTATTTATATTCACCTTTGACAAACACTTACTGAATTTAGAGCTAAAGATCAAGTCACCAATAAAAATGAGGAGCCAGTTTGCTTTCTCTGGATATGAGATAACATATGATTATCAATAAATGACTTATATGAAAATAGTCCACTAGAACTCCATATATCATTTAATGATATGCTGCACACAATATATTCTTAACATAAATCACAAAACATCTATATCCATGTATTAGATTGTGCATACTTGCTTATGTATAAACAAAATTATCATAAAGTATATATGTACTTGATTTTGGAAATATAAATATAAGGATGAAATGGATCTTTCCCGTTGGTTGCAATTACTTGCAACAGTGAGGGTGAAAATGTGATAAGAATGGGCCGGTGAGATGGCTCAGCGGCTTAAGCGCCTGCCTGGCAAGCGCGAGGGCCCAAGTTCGACTCCCAGAACCCACATACGAAAAAGGGGCCAGTGATATCACTCAGCAGCACGGGCGCCTCCTGGCATGTGAGGTCCTGAGGTCGACACCCCAGTACCCACAAAAAAAAAAAGAAAATGTGATAAGAAGATAAGTGAGTTAAGAGAAGCATAAATATTTTTAATAAATATAGTGTAAATTGAGCAAATACATAACTAAGTGAAGCAGAACACTAAAATATTAAAAAAAGGATCTTAAGCAGGGAAATGTCCTCAGAAAATGAGAATGTTTTGCAGAATATTTCTTTAAATTACTTTGGGATTATAACTAGTTTTTGTGTGAAGAAGAGTCAGAACTGCAGTCAGAAACTAATCTGCATAATATTCTTAATAAAGTACAAAAAGTAAATTTATGCTGCTTACATTCATATCAAACATCTAGGTATACTTTTAATGGTATTTCATGATGTATGTATATTTGATAAACATTTTCAAGGCATATGGCGATATTGTGGTTTAACTGAAAATGTAGTACAATTAAAATTTAACTAACTTGAAAGAATATTTTCAGAATAGTATAGTTAAAAATCTGAAATTTATTTAAACCTGTATTAGTTTTTAAATTAATAGTAAACTTTGAGCACAACATAGTTCTGTTTCCAAAACAATTGATTAGATTTTAAAGTTTTGTTGTTCAGAAAATGTATAAGACAAATTGCAAAAACCTAATTGGGTGTTTAAGGGTACTGTAGTGTCAAAGTTGCATTCTAAGAAATTAACGATAACTCCAGCAACAATACAATAATATAAAAAACAGTTAACATTGGACAATATTAGAATAATAACACTAAATTTACAATGTTATATTTTGATCACAGTAGAACCTTTAAAATGTCTAAAAATCTTTGAAATTCTACTGCAAAACTACTAAATTTTATCCTCTTATCCTTAAAATAATTTTTTATTTCAGTTTACTAGTCTTGATTTCAAAAGGTATAAATCATTTTTGTTATACTTAACAATTGATTAATTTTTACACCTATGGATTTTGAAGCTGTGGTGTGAGTAATAATAAATTCATTTTTCAACACAGCAATATGCACAATTTAAATGTCATGATTATTAACATTACTTTTTTATTGCTAATTCATACATTGTACTATTTCACATCACTTAGTAACTCTGCAGTTGGTGCCAAATCAGTTGTTATCCATCATTGAAATAAGTTCTGATAAATTCATTTTGAGTGTAAATTGGTCTGCTCAGAAGAAGTGACAGTTATGAATATAAAATAAAAAATCCATTTTAAAATACAGTAGAACAAGTAAAAATAAGTAGTGAAATCATACATTCACATCAATTGGTTTTTACTAAACCTGAATTTTCTTTGCAAAATTTGCATGACAAATAAGGATGATGGAAAAAGTTCAAATGAATAAATAATTACTACATTTACTTTCTAAGAAAGAGATCATTAAATATCATGTTCTTTGGGGATTAAGTTCCATTGAGATCATAGTTTTAAAATCTGGTTTAACTTTAAGCTCATAAAAGTATAAAAAATTTTACAGTAGTCTGTTTTTCCTAAAATGTACTTCAAATTAATATACTTTTCTATATCCTAAGTTAAAATTATACTTAATGATTATCAGAAGTATACTTAAAGTATATTCTGCAATAATAATTTAATAATTTTGAGAGAGTAGTAACAATATTACAGGACTTTTTTTACATCAAATTTATTTTCTTTATTCAGATGAACAGCTGATAGTCTCAGTCTATATGTGAAGGCAAAATTCAATAACTGAATTGTTCTTGTACAAAGTGTTCTTGTTTTAAACATTTGCACAATGTATTCAACTGGATTTCTCAAGTTAATTTCTGACTTTCCTATTTCCTCCCCTCTTTCTACACACACATACACATGCACACATGCACATACTTTGTCTTTCTCTACATATTCACATCTTTTAATAGTCTCATAAAGTTCCAGCCCCAATCACCCTATCCTGCTTTATTATGTCTTATGAGAGTATCACATTCCAGTTTTTCACCAGCAATAATACTTTTTATCCTGTAATGCTTGAAGAATTGTTCACACTTCTAACTAAAAACAAAAACAATCTAGCAAACCTTTATGATTCCCCCATAAAGAAATAATGGAGACAACAATTTTTATCACCTATATTTACCCAAGGCAGTCTCCTTTTTTAATTTATTTTTTTCAGTAAGTTTTTTGGCATACTTTTGATATACATAATAATCACATTCATCATAGGAAATGTGTATATCTATATAATATATTTTGATTCTTCTTTTTTTGCATATCCCTCTCCCCTCCTTCCAACTTACCTTCCCCTCAAGTTTTGTTTCCTTTTTTTTTCTTCTATTTTCTTTCTTCCTTTTCCATTCCTTCCCTTCCTCCTCCCCCTTCTTTGTTCTACTTCCCATTTGAACATATTCTTCCTATTTACCAATATCCATTTTGACTCTTATTTATGTTTTCATTTTCTCACACAAGAGAAACAATGCAATATTTAAATATGTGTCTGGTTTATTTCACTTAAAAGGATGGTCTCAAGATACATCAATTTACCTAAAAATGTCTCAAGTTTACCTTCTTTATGGCAGAGTAGAACTCCATCATATATGAAAACCACATTTTTTTCTCCATTTATATGTTGATGGCCATCTAGGCTTTTCCCAAGATTTAGCTTTGGCAAACTAGACTGCCATAAACATAGGTGTGCATATATTGCTGTGGTATAATGCTTTTAACTCTTTTGAGAAAATACCAAGAAAGGGAGTATGTGGGTCAAATGGAACCTATAGTTTTAGTTTTTTGAGTACACTCTATAATGATTTACATGTTCATTGTACCAATTTACACTCCCACCAACAGTGGAGAAGGGTTCTTTTTCCCCACAGCATTGCCAGCATTTGTTATTGGTTTGTGAATCAAGGCAATCTCTTACCTAGCTAACAAAATTTTCTCCTAGCTCGTCTCTCTGCTTCTACAATTATTTTTTATAATTACTTCCTGTTAGGAGTTAAATAGTGTTTTTTCCAAATTATGTTCAAATCCTAAACCCTGGTGTTGGGATATGAGGATATGAGCCTGTTCAGAAATATGCAATTTCTTTGTAGATAACATCAAGTTAAAATGAAGTCATCCTGGAATACAGCAAGACAGCATCCAATGAATGGTGTGTTTACAAAGAGGAAAATAAGATGCAGACACATAGAAGGATACTGCTATGTGAAGATTGAGACAGAGATTGGAGGGATTTCTCTACATCAAGGACATTAGCAATTACCCAAATCTAGAAGAAAATAATAAGGTTATTCCTCAATACACTCAAAACAAAGTTTGCCCTGCCAACATTTTGATTTCAAACACCTAGCCTGTGGAACTTTGAGAAATAAGCCTCTATTTTAAGCCACTCAAATTGTAGTATTTTGTTTCTGCAGCTCCAATAAATTAATACAGTTCAAACTCACAAGCCTTGGTTTCTATCACATACTATTCTCTCAGTGGAAATCTCTGAGCAAAAGTTTAAAAATGCATGCCAAATTTTTCCCCATTTATGGCTCAAACCATTCAGTATATCTACTGAATGATTTGATTTCTTAAAGTAAAAACTAATATACTGTACAAGACCATACTCGATCTAGTTCTCCTTAGTTTTCATATCAACTCCTAGACTTTCTGATTTATTCACTCTACTTTAAACAGACCCCATTTCCTACAATAGACATTTAGGTTTATTTTCAAATTTAACACTGTGGATTACTTCCACAGAATGTTTTCCTCTCAGAGATTGTTTACTGCAATTATTATGCTGCTGTTGCTGCTTCTTCTTATACAATTTTAATCTAATTTATTACATTCTAAAATTTTGTAAACTTCAATAAATGGTTTTTACTACATATTATCTTTCCTTATTAGAATATTTTTAACATCCTTTCATTTTTTCCTAATTTAAAACTGCTACACCCAAGCTAATAGAAACTTTGGATTCTTATAAATTCAAAGTTAAAATGTATTTTAAGTGAAAAATACATGCCAGGTTTAAAAATGTTACTGTTCAATTCATGTTAAAAATTTGATTAATGTTTAAATATTGAAAGATAATATTTTAGATAATAGCTTTGAATAAGATAAAATACCTTTTTTAACTTTTAAAAATATAACTTCCAGGAAACTTTAAATTATATTATGTTAAAGTCTCCCTTAAATTTGTAGTGGAATAGTCATGATCAGGATAAGGTTCAATTTGAAAGGCAAGAAGGGAAATTAGTGTTAAATGGCTGCTAACATATTTTTTTAGACAACTATTAAATATTTTATGAAAAATTTTCTCAATATATGTTCTTAAATTAAGGGCTACATTATTTCATAATGAGATTTACAACAATGTATAATCAGGAGACACAGTTTATGGAGTCTCAAATTAGAAACTGTTTAGTCTGTTCTGCAAATTGAAATAAAATAAGTAAATATGATCCAATATTTCCAAATAAATATAATTATCTTACCTGTAATCAAATGCATACCTTTAAATTTTAATCTTACTTTGAAAAGAAATTGTTTAAAATCTTTTTCATAAATAGAAACTTGCACCATACCACAAATGTAGCTCTAAATCATTGGCACTATATGTATTGTGCTTCTAAAATATCTTTTTATCATCTTCTAAAGTACACCATTACTAGGCATTTCATGAGCCAAAGAGACTACTATTTTGATGGAAAGAAAAAGAAATTCATTAAATTATTTATTTTTATTTTGTTGTAAAAACACAACATAAGATCTATTATCTTAATTTTTAAATGTACAAAGCAATATTATTATTTGCAGGCATAGTTTTGTACATCAAATCTCTATATTTATTCATCTTACATTATTGAAATCTTTATTTCATTCCTTAGTAGATCCTCATTTCTTTCTCCTTTTTGTCCCTGGCAACTACCTTTACGTTCTCTAATTTTATTATTGATTCTTCATGTAAGTGAAAAAGACATTATTTAACCTTATGTGACTTATTTATTTCATTCAGCATAATGGTTTCAAGGCTGATCCGAGTTTTCCCATGTTGTAAGATATCTTCCTTTTTATGAAATATTTACAAAATGTCACCCCATTCCAAAGATATGCAAATAGCCAGAAGGTTTGTGAAAGTTTACACAATATCACCCACAAAATGCAAATCAAAGCACATGATAACTGAAAAAGAATATGAATCTCTGGAGTTACACAACGTGTTGAAAAAAAAGAAATGATTTACATACTAAATATTATTATGATAGCCTAAATGTACTTCAAATTTTGCCAGTATTTCTTCTGTAGAAGATATATAGATAGATATACATAGATAAATAGATAGATGTTTTTTCCTTTTTCCTTTTTTCTTTTTTTCTCAAATTCTATGAAAAACTTTTAAAAACAAGTGTTTTCTAAAATTTCTATTTGTATATTCAGACAGAAGAAATCATATTCTGAAATGTATCTTTTAAATTGACATTTCCCGGGCCAGTGAGATGGCTCAGCGGTTTAAGCGCCTGCCTTGCAAGCGCGAGGGCCCGAGTTCGACTCCCGGAACCCACATACAAAAAAGGGGCCGGTGATATCGCTCAGTGGCACGGGCGCCTGCTGGCGCGCGAGGTCCTGAGGTCAACCCACCGGTACCCACAAAAAAAAAAAAAATTGACATTTCCCAAATTATAGAATTTTTAATAATCACTTAGATGTTTAGGTTCCTACTATTATCTCTAAATATAGAAACATCCTAGGAATTTTCCCCAAGCAAATGATCTTCCAAAAGATATACAGGACACGTTTAAAATTCATAACTGAAAAGAGTTTAGTAAATTTAGTTGTTGTAAATAGAATATAGGACAACCAAAAGTATCCCTAATGAATCACTGGAGACAGAAGGATAACTTTGTAAGAAAATCTTGTTCATTCAGGTAAGTCTAAACAGACCAGAAAATACAGCAATCTTGGGCCTGAACAACTCAAAGAGTCCTAGGTATTCCAGTAACCAAGGAAGAGAGTGCCGTTTCTCTCTCTGCCTTCTTTCCACCTGCCTGCAGCTCTTACTGCCTCAAAAGTTAATAATTAGCCATTTACTTAACCACTTTGAGATCTTAATTCTTTAAGTTTATTTTGAGTTTTAAATAAATTAAATGAAATTGGACATTTATTGAAATTTATTGGAAGTTTAATCAACTTATAATAAACCTTAATAAATGCTGAGGAAAGACAAAGAAGAATGGGAGAAGAGCAGAACATATGAGCAGAACACTTGCCTCTCTGTTCTTCATGCCTTGTTCCTCACCTGCTTGCCACAATTAACATCTTCCACCATGCCTGCCTTAGTAATTGACCACTTGAATAAAGGCTCCAAGCAGATGTGCCTGTCCCTGCCTCAGGGTGACAAAGTCCAAGCCATGTATATCTGGATTGATGGCACTGGAAAAAGACTGTGCTGCAGGACCCTCATCCTGAACTGTGAGCTCAAGTGTGGAGAATTGCCTGAATGGAATTTTCATGTCTCTACCATTTTCCAGTCTGAAAATGGATGATGTACAGTGAAACGTACATTATCCCCATTGCCATGTTTTGAGACCCCTTCCTCAAACATCCCAATAAACTGGTATTCCATGAAATTTTCATGTATAACCAGAAGCCTGCAGAGATTGATTTAAGACCAACCTGAAAATATAATGGACATGTTATGCAACCAGCATTTCTGGTTGGGAATGGAGAAGGATACTGTCATGGGCTTTGTCTTCCAACAACTTCCCTGGGTCCCACAGTGCATATTTTTGGGTGTGGGAACAGACAAAGCCTATGACAGGGATATATTAGAGGCTCATTATCAGGTCTGTTGTATGCAGCCATCAAGATTAAAGAGATGAACCCCAAAGTCATCCCTACCCAGCTGGAATTCCAAAAATGACCCTATGAAGGAATCTCCAAAGTGGCCCATTTACTATTACATCACATATGTGAAGACTTTGGAGTGATAGCATATTCCTGGGAACTGGAATGGTGCAGGATGCTACATCAACTTTCGCATGAAGGCCTGCATTACATTGAGGAGCCCATTGAGAAAGTAAGCAAGAGGCACCTGTGCCACATTCACACCTAGGACCCTAAGGCGGGCCTGGACAGTGCCATGTGCTTAACTAGTGTCCATGAAAACTCCAACATCAATGCTGGTAGTGCCAGTCTGTATTTCCTGTAATGTGGCCAGGAGAAGAAGGGCTACTTTGAAAATTGTTACCCTTCTTCCAGTTATTACCCCTTTGCTGTGACAAAAGCCCTCATCTGTGCATGTTTTCTCAATGAGACCAGTGATGAGCCATTCCAGTATGAAAACTAAGTGGATTAGACTTTCAGTCTTTGAGCCCCTCCTACCTCTTCACCTCACTCCAGCCCTTCCTGAACTCATAGTCCTCCTACTCTTCTCCATTGTAACTCAAACATTGTAATATCAAGGTCTTTTTTATTCCTCATACTCAGATAATCTTGCTTTCTTTGGCCAGAATAAGAGGAATCAAGTTCTTAATCCCTTCACACACACTCACCCTCTAATTTCCTTATCACAGAAGCTGGTAGGGAAACAAACTATTGCCTTCCCTTCATCAAGCTTGCTGGTGCAGCATATGTAGCTGTCCAGACAGAGCAGATGTGTTCATGAAATAGCAAGGGAGGAGGGGATTTATTTCTTCATGATAAATGAAAGGGGAATGACCTGACTTTGGTTAAGTGGGGATCTCTCTTGGTGGGAATGTAAAGAGGATCTCTCTCTACATTATAAGTAGAAATTAGAGGAGAAGGAGTTGGGGAACAGGGAGGAATGCCCTTCCTTAGGCTTTGGCTGTGGTGCTCCCCTACTTGGTGCTCCATGCTCTCCCATGGAGACAAAACTGAGTAAACTGATGGATGTCCCTACCTTAAAAGAAGAAAAATCACTTATTGCTTGTTACTCCATTTATAACACAAAGCAGAGTGGTATTTGTATATTTAAATGTAAAAACAAAACTATTATTTGTGGATTTTTTGAGGATTTTTTTTATCTAAAATGAGAAAGTCATGCTGCCACTTCGTGCCAAATTTGGTTTACAAACAAGGATCGCCTTTTGGATAGAGGTGGGCCTTCATTCCTACATAAGAATGTCCCTGCCCTGCCCACTCTTCTGCAGGAGGACACTTAGCAGGGGGATGGGATGGACAGCATTAGCTGTCACCTGTGCCTTATGGCTGGGTTTAAAGACACAGAAGTACCTGTGCACACCTGGGTATAGAGGTGTGAATTGGCTGGAAAACTTGAAGATGTCACTGACAAGGGATACTGGGGTTGTTTTCTGGTGGGGCTAACATGTCATTAAAGAGAGCACTTTAATACATAAAAAATTTAAAAAGCAAAACAAGTTTAGAATTTAATCAAATTTTTAGGTTTTTTAAATCTAAGTTTACAAAATTGCCTGTTTGTTTCAGCTGTTTTCTTCCAATCTGCAGTTGTAGTTGGGAACAGAGCTGGAGTAAAAACAATTGTAACGTTCCATCCCGAGGTCTTTTCTGCCAGTACAAAATATTCTTTCCTTAAGTTTCCTAAGGAGATGTTTCTTTTATAATAAAATCAAATTCCACCCCTACAAAATTTTAATGTTAAGGAGATATTGATAATGTATATTATTATAAATACTATTGATAGAGGGGAAAGAAACTCCCAACAGGCTAGATGTCTGGCAAAAGTTCATGCTCTCTAAAATTGAAGAATGAATTTGAGGAAAGATGGAGGTTAAAAGCAGAATATATTTATTGGGGAAAAGAAAGCTTCTTTCTGAGAGACAGAAGGGGTCACAAGTGGATTGCCAAGGACCCTGCCTTTTCTAGGGATATTTGTAGAGCAAATCCATGATGTGAGGTGGGTCCAATGTGAGGAAAAATGGGAAATTGCAAGGTGGCCATGAGGTGGGGCAAAACTATGGTCAACCAATAAGATTATAATTTTTCAGGTAAAATTGATTAAATCAGGATCAAATGGGGAAGCAAGTCACATAGCAAGCTGGCATGAATACAGAACAGGCACTTTTCCTGTGGGGGTTGGGTTAGTGGCTCTTCCTGGCTTTCTCAAGGTGATGATACCTATTTGGAATATCAATCCCTGATGTTTATAGTAGGGGAAGTATGTGGCTGCATTCCTTACATCTTTTGTCTTGAGGTATGGCCCTCAGTGGAGGTGTCTGTCTCCCCCAGGGTAGCAATGTTTCTCTTCTTCTGCACTGGTTCCTTTGAGAGCCCAGCCCTATCTGACTGCCTATATTTCTATCAAACTTAGCTGCCTATAACAGTATCATTAAAGTTTTTGATTATGAGGAATTTAATAAGAAAGGAGGTAAATAATTAGAAATGAATTAGTTTATTCCATACTGAGTAGTTAGAAAGTTTTCTTGACATTGTAAATAATCCATGGCACTGGGTACAGTGGTAAATTATAATTCAAATGGTATATAATATAGTTGAATTTTGTACAAAGGCAATGAAACTGGAAAGTAAAATAATCAGTTTTGTATCTTTGTAAGATCACTGCACAGACAGCTTACAAGATGAATATCATGAAAGAGAGAGTGACACAGAAAATCAGTTAGCAAAATATAGGACAGGCAAATCACCCTCCTCTAAAAAGAGGACAAATCATTGGATATCGCCAACATAGAAGTGAACAGCTGAAACAATCAGAAAAAAAATTTAATCAAAGTGAATGTGTCATGCATTTAAGTACAGTTCTTCCATCAGAATTACTAAAGCCACTCCTCTGCCTTGGGAATTCCACACATAATGAATTCATAAATGAAGATATAATCCTTGATTCTTTTGTGAGATATATTGCTAAGGAGCGTACACTTACACTACCAATGCATTATTTTACAAAGCTCTAATTTGAACATTTCAAATGGTATGGAAGTTTTAAATTGAATGTCATAACTTGAAAAGGAATTTGAGTCTTTAGTAGTCTAAAAAGAATCTGTATGGTTTTGTACAGAATAGTGTGTCCTTTAGCAAACTAGAAAGAAAAAGCATAATCTGTTACCATGCTGAGAGTGAAGCAGTTCCTGCTTCAATCTTCATTTAATATCTGCATTTTGTGCACAATAGCTGGCTGAGCCACATGTGTGAAACACAGGACTTGTGAAAGTACATACTGAAAAAAGTTATATTGCTTAGAGTCTGTATATTATCTTTCAAGTTAGTATTGTATTTATGAGAATCACCTTTGCTGTGCCTACTGTAGTGTGGGATAGGAGAAAAGAAGAGGTAGCTTGTGTATATTCACACTGGGTTTTATTCATTCTCAGGCTTCAGTAATTTAACATACTGGGGTTAGTAAAATTAATTGTAAAGGTAGAATGGGGAATTGGAATCATACTCCACAATGTGCAGCATGTTTCTGACTGACTTCAGCAAGTTACTCACCCTCACTGTACCTCAAGCTTTTGTCACTAAAATTGAAGTCATAGTGAGAATTTAATATAAAACACACATAGGAGTGTTTTTAAATATTTGGTATCTGCCACGTTTCCCCCATTATTGTAATTATTAATATAAATATTTTACTATCCCACTTAGTAATTAGAGTTAGGGACTCTCCTTTACATTCTCTGCCTCCATCACCTAGTGGCTTTGTTTTCTTCAAGTCACATAGTCCTCAATGAATTTTCTTTCCTCCTTTAACTGTGCACACAGGGTTTTATGATATTTAGTATCTTTTCAACTATCAAATTCACAAATAATTAAAAATATACACAAAAAATTCAAAAAGAAATACAGAAGTGCTTTACTCTCCATATGGTTAATATTTTGAGGCAAATTTGGAAAGAAGCTATAATGTACGATGAAGTTGGCAAATCTGCTGGGACTTGACTTTCTGATAAAGTCCAGCTAAAAGAAAATTCTGATGCTCTGGCTGTTTGTGTCACATTATCCATCTGCTGATGGATGGCACAATGTGTAAATGGTAGATCACTAACAATACACACACACACACATGCATGTGCACACACACACACACACACACACACACACACACACACACACACAGCTCCAAAGTCACAATCGCTTTGCATTACTGAATTGGGGTATTTTGTGGAATACTTCATAATGAAGCTGTGGTATTAAAACTGAAAAGTTAAAGGTAAAATGTAACAGTTTGTCACAATTATGTTTCATATTGGCAGGTGTTCTGAACTTTCTGTTTGATAACTAGACACATAAATTTCAGTTCTTAAAGCTTTGCAACCAATTTAAGGGTTCATTTATTTCACTGACAGCAAGATGTATGTGCAGCCTGGCATACTGGATATCTGGGGCCAAAATCGGCACTTTGTTGCTTGCTTGTCTCACGGGGAGTAAATAGTAGCCATTTTTCAGCATAGGCGTACAAGCACAAGGTATTTAGCAAATAAATGAGCATAAGATGACCTGTGGTGTCCTGAAATTACAAAAATTCATGAATAATAAAATGATCTATAGATTGTTAGCAGAGGGCAACAGCACAGGCTAATTTGCAGCCAGTGAAGCTTTACAGGATAATTTATAACTTTTGAAAATTTAATGACTTCATCAATTTTTACCTATTTTTTTACCAATAGAATCTCCTGAATACGACTTTAGGCTATGATTTTTTTGTAAGAAAATACCTAAGTAACTAATATGCTTAGATTATTAAGATGCTTTATTTAGACTTTCTAGTTACTTTATATTATTCAGAAAATAATAGAGGAGAGAACTTCACTGACTGTATTTTGTTTTAATGAAACAATTTGTACAAGAAAATATACAATGATTCTAGGAACAGTGCTTTGGTATTGTATAACTATGCAGTTTCTTGGTATTTTTAGGATCAGATAATTTTTCCATTTAAATTTTGACAATTATAGTTTTCAATTTAATCATAGTATTAAACTGATATTTTATTACAAATTTTACAGGGTAAATATATCTTAAATGTAAAAACATATTTTTCTTACACCAGAATTCCTTGGAGAATATTTCAAGTTTTTTTTAAACAATCAATAACACTTTATTTTGATCTTTAATTTCTCTCACTAAAGATGCAACATTTTGTAAACCTCTAAAATACTCAGATTTTTCTTAATAGAGAATTTGTTCACATAGTCCTGTCTATTGCAAGCAACCAGAAGTGTTCCTTGACACTGTCTACCAATGTTAGTCAAACACAATAGATGACAGAACCATTGTCAAAATGGAATGTCTATATAAAGCAACACAATCATTTTTTATCAATAATAAAAATATAGACTATAAGTCAAAATAAAGTTTTCAAATTTAATCTATAATAGTGCCATTCCATAAATACTACTATGTTGTATTTGTGTGTTTTTAATATATTATTTACCGTGTCTACTTTACTTATTTTGGGACATTTTATTTTTACATTTATTTTATTTATTTTTCATTTACCATAATTAAACAGAACAAGCATTTATCCACAATATTTTCTGTTTGAGAGGTTTTTAAAAAAACTTTTAGAAGATTTTATTTTAATTACACATGAAGATGAATTCAAAACATTAATCGTTATTTAATAAATATATTCTATAAAGAAAGTGAGGATTCTGTGTTGTACAATCAAGTTTATCTACTACATAAATTAATGTATTGTGCTTTAGTATTATGCAGATTCATTATAATATTTAATCAGAAAATGTTGTCTTGCATATATTGTGTATCTTCAATGGCCTAAGAACAATGGTAGATATTTTACACATTATCCCATTAGCTCTTCATGACTTTGCACTATGTGAGTAAGTATTGAAATGGTTCTATACACTAATTGAGATGATCAATTAATATCCTAGATTTATGGAGCAAAATAACCAACATGCAAATTCAGTAATTTTGCATATAAATTGTGTGTTCTTTTCAAAATATTACATGCTCTAACAAAATTCATTTAAAAATATGCACTTATATCTGCTAGCGATTCCAGGATATGTGTTCAGAAAGATTTCTTTGAATTTTGGTGGTATAATTTATGATTTAGGTTGGTGATTTACTTTTATATTTATTTTTAACAATATACTATTTTAACTCAGATAACCATGAAATATATGTTATACATTTTTAAATTTCTTCTACCTCTTCTACTATTATATAATCTTCCCCTTCATATACAGGAAGATAGAAAACGTAACAGTAAATATTATTTATATTCCTATTATTTCATTCCTAGACCTTAGTCTTCTCACCTACAAACATGGCATAATATGTTAGCAATCTCAGCCTTTTTGAAGATCTTATATAGTGTGTATGAATGTCCTAAAGTACTCTAATTACAACTGCCATAAAAAAAGATTACTCTCTGATAAGAAAGTTATCTAAAACTACATATTTTGGAAATAATTCAGTAAGCCCATAAAATAGAGAAGTGAGGCAAATTGGGGAGAGGGGTAGCCTGTTTAAAGACAGAATGGTTAATTTCAAACAGAACTGAATCATCTAATTTATTTTAAACAACTTATTTTTCAAAGTACTAAATATTATGCCATGTAAATGTGGCTCATAAGAAAAGGATTTTAGAGCCAAAGGGTTCTAAATGAATCAGTGACTTAGTTTGGATATTTACTTGTTCTTTGCTTGATTTTTTATGGACAAGCTGAGCCATTTTAAAATATTGAATTTATACAAATAAATTAGTAATGTCATTGAAGACATAATACAAATTGAGCAATGTATTCTCCACAAGAAATAAACATGCCATAAACTCAAAGGAGAATATTCATTGAAAAAATAATTCTATCACTGTCAATTTGACAAGTCTAAGATGAACTATCAGCAAATACAGTTTATTATATAGGAACTTATTTAAATTTTTACCTGATTTTGGAAATACTTTGTTAGATAAATTTTTGTGAGACCAATAAAAAATTGATTTTTTTCTCAAATTGAGTCAGAAAGACAAGCTGTAACTCATGTTTTTTTTTTTTTTTTCCTGAAAGAAATGACTACAACAGAGAATTGAACTGTCAGTGTATTCCTATGCCATTTTATCCCCCTGGGTCTTTCTGTCTTGCCCTTATTAATTATTCTACAGGTATTTCCCATTATAAATCATTAGCTTCACTACCAAATTAGGTTGCCCTAATGTCTTTGTTTTAAATTCTATAATCTCTAAGAAAAATTTGATTGGTTGGCTAAAATCATATGTTTGCCCTGTGGGCAGTGGGCATGATCATGTGATTAGTAGATCTTAACTTTAATTAAGTAACAGAGAAAGAAAAAGCTTACACAGTTGGAATTTCATAGTCATCCAATTATCTGTCTCCTACCCTTGATCTTATCCAAAATGCAGAGAAGTGATTCCAATCTGTCTCCTGAAAGACATCTATACACTTTCTTTGGAATAAAAAATATATTTTTTTAGAAATTATCATGTATTTCATAACCCAAATCCCTCTGAACTAGAAGTTTTCTATTTCACCTGAAGAGGCTTGTCCCAAGTGTCTTGCTGAGCATATGAATATATACAACTAAAATCATTGCCTATAAAGGCTTTCAAATATGAAAACCAGACAAAATATATCAATCCATCTATTCAGAGCCTGGCCTAATACTGAAGACCTTGGCAGTGGCTTCAAAGAAGTAGGCACTAAAGGTCAGATTGCTGTCATGACCTACTTCCCAGGGAAAGTTGGCATTTTCTTCCATGTTGTGTACTCTTGCTAGGTATAGGTAAAGAGTAACTGGAGCTGAGAGAAGCCTGTTCTCCTTAAAATGATACAAGAATTTCCATTCTAATATGTACAATGCACTGTTTGTTATACATCTTAAAATTCAGTTTGAGGTGATTTAACAAACACAAACACAAATACATACAGTCTTGCATTGATAGAGGTATGTTCTGAGAAGTGTATTATAAGGCAATTCTGTCATGTAAACATCAAAGAGTGTTTTAACACAAATCTAGATGATATTGCTTACTAATGATAGTCATGTCTGTGTGTGTGCATGAACATAACCATCCATCCTTTGATCCTCGCCCTTTTAGTACAAGTGAGTATAGATATATATATAAGAAACTACATTTCTTATTGGTATTGTTTCCTTCTCTCAATTTTTCTTTCCACACATTTAAACAGATCAAATCTATCCTAATATTCTTACATTTTGAGTCTCCTAAATATGCAGCCTTGGTGGCTATATGATAAAAAAATAACAAGGCATCAGAAACAGTTTAATTTTCCAAAGCCTGGAGTTACCTGATCCTTCATTCTTATCTTAATTTGACTCACTTCTCCACACTTTAGGCTTCTTAATTATTTTTTGGCTTTTTAATTATTATCAAGTTGTTTCCAGATAGTAAATTTTAGTCATCATTATTTTGTCTAAAAAGTAGAAACCACATAGAAAATGAATGGATAGACCTACTGGAAAACCAAGAAATTGCTGTCAAGCCTTATTGAAAACAGGGAGCAGGAATTTAAATGCTTCAAGGCCTTAGTCTTACTTTTTGTGAAAAATTTAAGGTTCACCTTATGTTTGAGAGGCAGATATCATTATTATCTTGGTTTCAGTCTGAAAACTAAGACAGAACACTACTTGAATTGCCATTTAACTTCTTGTGTAAGTGTATCCTTGTATAGACTTTTTGTCCTTGTATTTTTTTCTTCAGATTTTTCAGTCTGTGTGCTCTGCCTTAGAATTAACATGTTACTTGATCAATAGATAGAAATTCTGCTACCATATTTCACTAAATTACAATTGTAAATATATGCCAAGGATGTAATATGTAAGCATATAAATTCAAATAATTTGAAGTAAAATTTACAATTTAAAATCAAAACAAAACAAAAACCTGTTGGTTGTGTTTTTGTGCTTCCACTTAGGTTGTTCTTTAGGTACAGACATGTGTCCCCCAACCCTCTCCATGTTCTCTAAGTTTCCACTTCTGTGCCTTTTATTAACAAAATTATTTTTATTAGTTGGTAAACACGTAATTTTTGGATATGTTGAGCTTTTCTTTTCTTTTTTGTTTTGTTTTTTCTTTATTTTGTTTGGTGCTGGAAACTGAAACTTGGGCATTGCACATGTTAACTGTATGCTCACATTGTAATTTTATGAATACTACCTAAAATATATTCCATCTCCAAATGATAATAATAGCTAGCAATTCCTTTAAACTTAGTTGTATGAGCTCAAGAAAGAAATATTGAATAAGTTAATGTGCATATAATGTGCATAAATAAAATTATAAAAATTGCAACATAGAATTCATTGTTATTATCAGAGCTGGTTATCTGTACATCTAACAATTCAAGTGTTTTTGTCATCTGATAAAAGTTTGCATTATCACATTTGAAGGGGAATATATTAAAATAAAGGACAATTTTCAGGTTCCCTCTTGAGCAAAGGTAGCATCTCTTTGGAAAGCATCAGTTATAAATTATATGGAGAATGTCATGATTTATCTTGATTTTATTTATCTAAAGAACTATTTTTAGCCTCTTCTTATATACTTTAAATTTCCTACTCTGGAGTTTGTTGACTAGTGTTGTTCTTCAAATATTTGACTTGTCTGCAAATATTCTAATCTCAGTTTTTCCATCTTCTCTGCAGGTCCTGGCATGGTTCCTTGTCATATGTGAGAAACAGCTTCAGTTTCCATGGTCTTATTTATTTATTTATTTATTTTTTTTGTGGGTACTGGGGGGTCGACCTCAGGACCTCGCGCACCAGGAGGCGCCCATGCCGCTGAGTGACATCACCGGCCCCAATAGTCTTATTTATAAGCATTCTTTGCTCTTTATTTCTGCAACACTTCCTTCTCTCAAAATGTTATTTATTTATTCATTCATTTGTTCATTCATTTAACAGAGTCTTGAAACCAGGGCCACACATACTAGCCAAGCACTCTACCACTGAGCTACATCCCACCCCTTTTTATTTTTCAATTTGTGACACATTCATAGTAAAATGCGCGGGCTGAACTTGATATTTCAATAATCCCAGTATCTGGGATTACAGGTATGTTACACTATGCCTGGCTACCATAAAAAAAAATGTTATATTTTGATGTAGAATATTTGACCAGTGTTTTGTAACCTGAGCAAGACCTCTGTACAGTAGGGAGCTGAGAGCAGGAACCAGAGTTTTCCATGTCTAATTGTCATTCAATTGTCCCCTCTAGAAGTTAAGAGAAGAAAGAAAAACAGTTGCTCAACAGGCTAAAATTAACATTTATAAAATAGTTCTTTCTTTAAGCAAACAGTACTTTATCTTATACTTTTGATCTTTAAAAATATCTTGAGTAGACACTAAGATGTTTCAAATATTAACATCTACATCAATTTTCTGATTGGGTGGTTTGGTAAATGTTATGGTTAGTTATTTGGTTTTTACAACTTAAGCACTGGTTATGCATTCTAAATAAAAATATTCTTAAATCAGGATAATAATTAAAATATATTGATTTATTATAATTGTAAAACAGAAGGTTTCTTAGAATTTTTAGAAACATTCAATTGTTTTCATGATGGTCAAATATATTAATGACCTACGGGTACCAAAATATTAAAGTTGTGTTCTTATTTGAAGAAAAGTAAATTAGAACAATTCAAAATAAAGATATATGATCAATTTTTCTTAGCTACTGTTTTCAATGATTTGTCTTACAGAACTTTGTATTGAATTCCTTTATTCCCTAGATGATCCTTCTCATAGGCATTCATTAGCATAGTCCATAAATTGACTCTTTAGAATTCACACCTAGTGTCTGGGAAACATGGATCATTGCCATAATTTTCTCTAGAAGTTATTCACTATGTATGCCACTACTTTTATATGCATACATAGGAGAACTAAAACCTCCAAACAGAAACTTTTATTTTAGCAATCTTAATATAGCATTTGTCCTTAAATTTATAAATTCTTATATTTCCACAGTTGAAACCTCTTAATTGTCAAGTGGTTGCTCTTAAAAGGCTGAAAATGAAGTCTGGGCACACTAAACTTCCATGGAACACAATGATCCTATACTGTATTTATGTAAATGGAAGCATCTTATTATATCCCAGTGATTAGCTGGCTTTCTTTGGAATGATTTGGCATGTGGTATCTATATTTTCTCAATGCTTTGTCCTCATTGGAACCAAGATTAAAATTTGTACACATTTGATATGATGAATTAGGATATAAATATTAATATTTTGTTGTATTTTAAAGGGCACTCAAACAATAAAAGCTTGCTTTGTGAGCATAACTTGTCCTGGAAACATGCTTGTAATCCAAAACACTTGTATATCAAAGTGAATCTCCCCATAATAAATAAGGGTAACTCAAAAGATTCATACCACAACCCAAAAATGTTAATATAAAAATGATTACAATACTGTAATATAATACAAAATATTACAAAAATACAAAATATAAAGAAGATTAAACACATTTACCTCCACTTACCCCTGAAAAATTTCATGGTTGGTGTGAAGAAGACAAGAGAGAGGAGGGTTATTTTGTAGGATGACTTTCACTATCAGTCATGGAATCACTGCTATCTCTTGGCTCAATGAAACCTTTTTTCATGTAACTTTAACAAGAAACTTGTTAAAGTATCCAGTGATACTTGTTTCTTTTGAGAATTTTACAGAAATGTGGCATTGCCTTATCATTAAACAGATTCATCATTCTCACTGCTTCAGGTTTACTCAGGTAGTACACTTCTACAAATTTTGCATTGTTTCCTATATTTTACATATCTCCCTAAGATCAACTGAATTGAGGGATTTGTTTGCCTTTTCCTCTTCCTCCTCTGCAGACAAGATCTCCTTCATAACCTCTAGATGTTGGGGGATGATCACTCACAATCTTGCAATGAAAGAGAGAATCATTGGCTCACTCATGATCATGTGACATTGGGTGTTATGTAGTACTTGTATTACAAGACATCTTTTGTTTTTCAAGTTAAAACTTATTAAGAATATTTGCTCATCTTGTGGGGCACTTGCAGAACAAATTTCTCACCATTCATGGTTTTACTGTAAATTTTACTCAGTTTTAGAAACTCTCACAATATTGGCTTGCTTCTCAAAATTGTCACTTTTCAACTACTTAAGAACAGATCTTGGGCCGGTGAGATGGCTCAGCGGCTTAAGGGCCTGCCCGGCAAGCGCGAGGGCCTGAGTTCGACTCCCGGAACCCACATACGAAAAAGGGGCCGGTGATATCGCTCAGCGGCACGGGCGCCTGCTGGCGCGCGAGGTCCTGAGGTCGTTCCCCCGGTACCCACCAAAAAAAAAAAAAAAAAAAAAAAAAAAAAAAAAAAGAACAGATCTTAAATTTAAGCTCTTGATCTCCACTATGTAATGCGGAAATAATACCTGTTTTCACAGTGTAGCCAATATCCCCTTCCTCAAAATATGAACCCATTATTTCTTGCCATATGGTTAGAAGCCTGACTTCATTGCCCTGTTTGAGATGACATTAAAAAGCATCACCCCTGCCAAACATAGTAAGTCCATTGAGAACTTCACTGGGACTTTTTTATGATCCATTTTATCTGATCCTGATTTTTCTGTTACAGTTTTCAGAAAGATATCATAAATGTAGTAGTCCTTAATAAAATTCTTGTATCTCAAGAGTCTGCTTCCTGTGAAAACCAGAGAGTGATGTATGGTCACAGAACACAACCTGTAGAATATTACTAGGACAGATCAAATAAAATCTCTAAATAATTTTCTAAGAAATATTTGAAATTATTGAACAAAATGGATACTGAGGCCATAGAAATCACTATATACATCTATGTGAAAAGTTTAAATTGTATCATTTTCTCTAGGATACCCTGAAGATAGTATGATAAACATTACATGAAAGGTTATTTAGACAATCTGATCCTATATTCAATCAAAATTTTGATACAAAATTTAAAACAATTTACATGATAATAAAATTTAATATTTGTCTTGATATGGCTTACAGTTTAGGAAGTCAAAATTGATTTACACAGGAATACACTTTCAAAGCCTTAGCATGTTACAATTGAAAAGAAAATGGTTTAATGTAGAAATCACAATGGCAGTCATATTTTGTATTATCAAAATGAAATGATTTCAGAAATAAATAAAAAAGTACTCTGTATAGAATATTTTTTGGCTTTGAGAATGTTCTTTTTGAGGGGAATTTTTATGGTTCTATGTTTATATAGTTCATGAAATTTGACCAACATACTGTGAAGACTTTAGGAGAAAAGAGATTAGCCACTACTACTTTTACTCATTTATGCTGTGAATACAAATAAATGGGAAGTGTTAAATATATACCTTTAAAATTTTCCTAGCATTAGCCAAAACCCCACATGCATTACAAACTTATGATATTTATAGCACCCTTTTTATATCTGACAAAAGGAATTGAGAACACGGGAGACAAATTATAGCCAATATTATTTCCTAACTTCAAACTCTGTCATTCATATCTCCAATAAAGAGACTCCAATATGAGTCATTTTTCTGAGTTTATAAGATCATATAAGAAAGATTTTATACGTACACATATAAACCAACTAATTCATAAAATAGGATGAATTTAGAGAATATGTGGAAGCATAATATGATGATGATGTAGCATACAGTAATTACTTAAAGATAGTTCTTTCTGTGAATGTACTATTTTACCTTAGTTCACAAATACTGCACTGTTCCTCAAGTGTAGCAACCACACCTGGCAGAGGGTTAGATCTAACAATTGCTGGAATTAACAGGTGTCTCAGTCACATCTTGTTATTGCTGTTCCTCTCATTTTCCTGTGTCACAGAGACCTAGGCCTCTTCTCAGAAAATTTAATAATTCTGTCAATTGAAGTTGAGTATCCCAGGCTCTATTTTTAAGGCCCTTAGCTCATCTAAATTGTAAGCATACATATCAAGTTTTTACTCTAGGGATCTGAGTGAAATGTGCAGATTTTTCAATACAAACCTAATGAGTATGAATTATTACAAAGTATTTTAGGAATTATTGTCTAATGAGAGCAATGTTTGATGAGTAATGTAATAGGGCATTTGAAAGAGATAAATGTTACTCTAGTCCTGGGTAGCCACTTAATTTTTAAAGTGACTTTACAAAGCCTTCTTCAATTGTATGAGTAAAAAAATCCCTAGTTAAAGGGTAATATCCTTACAGTGATCACATTCATCATAAGGAATTTGTGCCTGTACAAGATATATCTTGATTCAACCTTTATTCCTATTCCCCTGCCCTCAGTTCAACCCCTCTTCCCTTCTTATTTATAAAGCTTTGTTTGCATTTTATCCTTTTCTCATATTTTTTCTTTTCATTTCCTTCCTTTTCCCCTGCTTCCTCCCCATCTCTTCTTCCCTTTTGAATAATTTATACCTACTTCATAATTGCTATTATATATTTTGGCCCTCAATAATACTTTCAGTTTCTCACACCAGAGAGACAATGAGATGTTTAAACATGTGTTTCTGATTTATTTCACTTAAGAGAATGTTCTCAAGCTATTTATCTATAAATGTCTCAAGTTTATCCTTCTTTATGGCTGAGTAGTATCCATTTTATTTTTAAAAAATCTTTATCCATTCATCGGTTGATGGCCATTTGGGTTGTTTCCAAGATTTAGCTAATACAAACTGTGCTGCTATAAACATGGGTGTGCATACATCACTGTGATAAGATGTTTTTAATTCTTTCTGAAAGATACTAAAAAGGGGAGTACCTGAGTCAAATGGGATCTCTCTTTCTAGTTTTCTGAGGCATCTACACACTGGTTTCCTCAGTGGTTGCACCAGTCGCCATTCCCCAAAACAGTATAAACATGTTCCTTTTTCCCCACAGCCTCACTAGCGCTTGTTATTGGTTGATTTCTTGATAACAGACATTCTTCCTGGAGTGAGATGGAATCTCAGTGTTGTTTGAATTCACATCTCTCAAATGACCAGTGATGTTGAACATATCTTCATATATTTAATTTCCATTTCTACTTTTTAACCTGAGAAGTGTCTATTTCAGATGCCCATTTTTGAATTAAGTCTTCAAATTTGCGGGGTTCACTCTTTTTGGTACTTTATATATTCCTGATATTAGCCCTTTGAGATACAGCTGGCAACAATTTTTCCCCAGTCTGTTGATTGTCTCTTCACTCTTGATTTCTTTTGCTGTTCAAGAGCTTTTCAATAAGGTGAGGTCCCAATTGTTTATTTTTTGTAATATTTCCTGTGCAATTGGGATTTTGTTCATGACGTATTTGCCTACACCTATGGCTTCCACAGGTCTGCCTATTCTCTCTTCCAGTAGATTTAGTGTTTCTGTTTTAATATTCAAATCTTTGATCCATTTTGATTTTAGTTTAGTGCATATTGAGAGACATGAGCCTAAATTTAGGCTTTGTCATGAGGAAAGCCATTTTTTCCAGCACCATTTATTAGAGTCTATCTTTCTTCCAGTGAACATGTTTGGTCCCTTTGTCAAAGATAAGTTGGCCGAGTGTGTTTGAAGTTGTTTCTGTATCTTCTAATCTGTTCCACCTTTTTTTGTACCATGCTGTTTTTATCATAGTAGCTCTATAGAATAGTTTCAAGTCAGGGATATTGATGCCCCCTGTCTTAAATTTGTTCCCCAGAATTGTTAATTGTTTTTGCTATTCTAGGTGTCTTCTGTTTCCAACGGGATTTTTGGATTTTTTTCTCTAGTTCTGTGAGGTATGCTAATGGTATTTTGATTGAGATGGCATTAAATCTATATAGCAATTTTAGAAGTTTGGCCATTTTCTCTGTTTGTTCTCCCTAACTAAGAGAAATGGATAGCTTTCCATTTTCTGATATCCTCTTTGATCTCCTTTTTCAGAATACTATAGATTTCAATGTAAAGATCTTTCACTTCCTTTGTTAGATTGATTCCAAGTATTTCATTTTTTGGGGTGCTGTTATGAAAGCTGATGTTTCCCTAATTTCTCTATCAGTGAGTTTGCAATTTGTGAATAGGAGTGCTATTTATATTTGAGTGTCAACTTTGTATCCATCTATGTGACTGTATTTGTTTATTAAATCTAGAAGTCTTTTAGTGGAGTATACCAAAGCTGAATCAAGAAGATACAAAAATTACAAGATACAAAAAACTATCAGTCAATGAAATTGAAAATGCAACCTAAAATTTACCAACAAAAAAAGCCCAAGTCTTGATGGATTCACTGCTGAATTCTACAAGAAATTTAGAGAAGATCTAATGCCATTACTCCTCAAACTCTTTAATGAAATTGAAAGGGAAGCAATATTTCCAAAATCATTCCTAGAAGCAAGTTTTACCCTGATACCAAAACTAAAGAAGGACCCAAACAAAAAAGAGAACTACTGGCCAATCTCCCTAATGAACACAGGCACAAAAAATCCTGAATAAGATACTGACAAACAGAATGCAGCAAATCATTATGAAGATTATACACATGACCAAGTAATATTCATCCCAGGGATGCAGGGATGGTTCAACATGTGCAAAGCAATAAATGTAATTCACCATATTGACAGAGCCAAGGATGAAAACCACATGATCATCTCCATAAATGCAGAAAAAGCATTTGACAAAATCCAACACCCATTCACACTAAAAATCCTACAGAAAATTGGAATTGATTGTCTTTATCTCAATCTGATAAAATCCATCTATGAAAAACTAATAGCCAGCTTACTAAATGATGCAAAACTAAAAGCTTTCACTCTATAATCAGGAACAATACAAAAATTTCCACTGTAACCACTCTTATTTAATAGTCCTAGAATCATTAGCAAAGCAATTAGACAAGAGGAAGAAATAGAAGGAATATAAAGAAAGGAAATGAATAAGTTAAACTATCATTATTTGCAGATGACACGATATAATTATAAAACTTTTGGGGAAAAAGAATTGTAATTCTTTGTGACCTTGAATTAAGAAATAATTTCTCAGGGATAAGGGTGTAGCTCAATGATAGAGTACTTGCTTAATTTCCACAAAGTCCTGAGTTCAGTCCCCAGCACTGCCAAATAAAGTTTCTCAGCTATGACCCCAAAATGCAAGTAAACAAAAAAAAAATCCCACAAATGATAATTTTTATCAAAATGAAAAGTTTGATGCTTGAAATGACACTAAAAATTAAAAAAAAAAAACACCAGGCATGGTGGCACACACCTGTAATCCCAGGACTCAGGAGGCTGAGGCAGGAGGATTGTCATGAATTTGACGCCAGCCTGGGTGACAAAGTGAGTTCAAGGCCAGCCAGAACTGCACAGTGAGAAACTGTCTCAAAAAAATTTAAAAACTAACCATTTAGAAAGTAAAATTTTGAAATCATATCTGGTAAGAGCCTAGTATTCATAACACATCTCATCAACAAAAAGACAAACCACAGAATTTTAAAAATGAAGAAAATATTTGAATGAATACTTCTCCAAGCAAGATATACCTAAAAAGATCGAAAACATGTCCACACATATCATTATGTATGGTTCTTCATAGCAGCATCATTCTTAATTACTAGAATCAGCCATTTGGTTTTGGAGAATGGAGAAAAATGGGTGGTTGATAATGAGTAAAACCTTTCTTTTGTTGTGGCAAAACTCTTTTGAATTAGGTACTAAAATCCACTCAATGCATTGTTTTTAATGTGGTTACTGGGAGTCAAACTCAAGACCTCATGCTTGCCAGCAGGTGCTTGTGCTGCTGAGCAATATCACCGGTCCTTTTTTACCTTTATGTGGGTACCAGGAGTTGAACTCAGGACCTCGTGCTTGCCAGGCAGACAATTATGCCACTGAGCCATATCACCAGCCCCCATCAATTCATTTTTGTTGTGTTTTTTGATATTTTGAGACAGAGTCTTGCTATGTGGCCCAGGCTGTCCTTGAATTCATTACATAACCCAGGCTGGCCTTGAACTCAGTGATCCCCTTGCCTCAGCCTCTCAAGTGCTGGGGTAACAGTATGCACCACCATGGCTGGCAAAAATCCACTAAATTCTACATTATAAAATGATGAATTATATGTTATATTTGTTATATCTCAAGTTAAGTCATGGGAAAATATTAGTACCCTCTGTGTATTTCTGTCCTTCTGTGTGGGTATCTGTGTGTGTGTTATCAATATCTGCAATTGGGGACCTAGGTTAATCTGTGGATTGGGGCTCATATCATCAGATATAGCTCTTTCAGGAGTAATATTCTAAAGTGGAATGGTGTTTACATGAAATTTTACATGAATTAAGCTTTGTCAATGGTTATTGAAATGCTGAATATTTATGTTCCCTGTCTGACTCTGTCTCTGTCTCTCTCTCTCTCTATTGCCCTCCGTCTTTGCCTCTTTCCTACTCTCTTTCTCTCCATCTGTCTCTCTCTCTCTTTCCATAAAAGAGTGGGAAATTTTTATGGCATGACTTTTGCCAAATGTTAATTTACAATCTGTATATATTGTAACTTTCTTTGTCATCAAGCAATAAGTACATACAATATGATTACTAAATGAATATAATGTATTATACACTTACATTGAAACAGGAGGAATCCGTCATATATTTATCAAGAATATTATATTCATTTTTCCATTATTCCACACAACACACTGCCTGTCTCTGCTTACATCCAGTATGATTAAATATAATTTAATATCAAATTTAAAAATATAAGGTTAGGGGCCGGTGAGATGACTCAGTGACTTAAGCACCTGCCCGGCAAGCGCGAGGGCCTGAGTTCAACTCCTGGAACCCACATATGAAATATGGGCCGGTGATATCGCTCAGCGGCATGGGCGCCTGCTGGCGCACGAAGTCCTGAGGTTGACCCCCTGGTACCCACAAAAAAAAAAAAATATATATATATAAGGTTAATATTGTGCTCTCTTCACTCATTATTTTATCCTCGCATGTTCAATAATAGTAACATTAAGTTCTAACAGTTGTGACAGGCCATAAAATGATGTGGCTAGCTTATCTACAGCAAACTGCAAAGATAAAAATGGTAATGTAATTTGCTGCCATATAATGTTTTTAAGCATTTGCTTTTATATGTAAAATTAATTAAATTGAAATTTGACACAGTTAAGAATTAACACCTTTGCTTATTGTAGCATACTATTTCTATCTGAAAAAGAATACTCATTTGTAATTTTTCTTTTATTTATCCCTCTTAAAATATCTTAAATTTTAGTTAATAATATCCAACATTATAGGGAAAAGTTCTTATCCTTGGCAATGTACTGTAGACAGATCAAATCCTCTTACAAATGTATAAAATTCAGTCTATCATAACTAAACCTGAAAAATTTTGTACTAAAAAACATGCTATGTGCAGTTTACAATTTTGCAGACATTGACAAGACAATAGAGTGAAGGTACTTGCAAAGCATAAATAGCTTTCATAAGATCCTCAAAGGTGCCATTGATTGAAAAGAAAAATTTAATTTTCTGTGACAAGTGTTCCACTGATATTGATACTGGAAAAACAACTTATTCATGTATCATTCTTTTATCATCTTCATGATGATAAGCATGGTTAAAGGCTATTATTATTGATTAAATTTAAACTTAATATACTTCTATTTTTATCATTGCAACATTTCAACTACCTACATTTTTTTTAAATACAGGGCCATATAAGCAAAATAGTTCTTGAAAGCATTTAGGATCGTTGAGACTCTGATATATTTTCTTACAGTATTTTATTAGCTACTAATAAAGATGCATTTCTCAGTAATAGTTCAATTTTTTCTTGACTTATGTGTTTTATGATAATTTATGAATATGTGGTGGCTGCATTTTTAAGGACCAGTATGTGAATATCATTTAATGTCTATAATATAGGAAACATATGTTTAACTTGTAGAAAGAAAACAATAAATGTTTAGTATTACCAGGAGATGGCATTTGTTAGAGCGACATTAAAAAACAGCTTGTTTAAAATAATAAAATAAAGTTTAGCAGAAAATTTTTATAGAAATTCAAAATTCATTCTATGAGTTTTTACAGTTGACTTTTTAATCATTTGATATCCCCCTTTATGCAAAGCTTATAAAAGTAGACTTTGTAAACTTCATATAATTATTTTAATATCATTTCAGTGAAAAATGTATTTTTAAAATTTGTTTGTATTGCCACTAGGTGGAACCAGTGAACTTTGTAATTTCTATTAATACATTTTTATTCTATATGTATATAAACTCTTTAACTAAAAACCTTGAAAATAGTTCAACACTCAAATTTCTTTACTTTGTGGTTGTTATAAAAAATTAATTACCAATCCAAAAAAACCTCCAAAATAAACAAAAATATTATTACCAAAAATTGCTTAAGTTATTAAAATATTTCATCAAACTATAGGCAGTTTTTGAAACGTGAAGAGGAAAGATATATCAGAATAAAGACTAATATATTTGTTGATAAATATTGAATTCTGTCTGTGTGGAAATGCTGAAAATTCACATATCTATGTATATTGTAATTTTCATCAGAAAGAATTAAATCAAACATTTTAAATAGTTCTATGAAAAAATATGATAGCTAAAAATCACCATCAATTAATTCACAATTTGTGTTTTTCTTTGTACTTCATTTCTCTAATTTAGTCATTTTCTCTGGAACATTATAAGGACAGAATGAAAAAGTCAGTAAAAATAGAAAATACATGATGTTACACTTAGTAAACTTCTGCTTTTATTAAGAATGCTGTTCTTGGGCCGGTGAGACGGCTCAGCGGCTTAAGCGCCTGCCTTGCAAGCGCGAAGGCCCGAGTTCGACTCCCGGAACCCACATACGAAAAAGGGGCCGGTGATATCGCTCAGCGGCACGGGTGCCTGTTGGCGCGTGAGGTCCTGAGGTCGTCCCCCCGGTACCCACAAAAAAAAAAAAAAAAAGAATGCTGTTCTTTTTAATGTGCTCAGTTTTTAAAATTACAGATCCTATGTTGATAATATGCTCTAGAAATGAAAAAAAATGATTAAAAAGGATAAGATAGTTACAGAGTAACATGGTTGGATATTTTTATAACTTTAATTTATAGATTGCAAATTTGAGCCTTAAAATGATGAATGGATTTCCCAAAGATAACTAATTTTGGAGCTAACTTCTGATCTAAGAAATCTATGTGAAGGACAGATGTGTCACATGGGTTATTTTGCTTGGGCTGCCCTGACAAAGAACCTCAAACCAGCTGCCTTAAAACAAGTATAGATATAGATGTAGACATAGACATAGACATAGACATAATCAGAGACAGAGATGTAGATGTAGATACAGGTAGAGATATCTCACAGTTCTGCAATCCACTCCTGTAAAATTAAGGTTCAGGCAGAGCCACAGTCCCTCTGAGACTCTGAATGGGATCTTTTCTCTCCCAGTCATCTGGTAGTGTACAGATATCCTTGACCTTCCTTTGTTTACAGATGCTCTAACTCCATCGTCACTTGACCATCTTCACATGATTGACCTCTGTCCAAATGTCCTTCTTTTATCAGATTCCAATAACATTTAACTAAGCCCTATGCTGAAAACTTCCAGTTTATATACTACTAAGATCTTATTTCCAAATTAAACCATGTTCACTGTTATAGGAGCTAGGAACTTGATGTATTTGGGGAGTTATAGTGTAAATCATGAAGTCTTGTCTTATGCTGCTGTAATAGAACATACTAATACATAAATTAAATAAGTAAATTTATTTTCTCATTATTCTGGATGTTAGGAAGTCCAAGTTCAAGGCACCAGTATATCCAGTGTTGAGCAAGACCTATCCTTCACAGATGATAATATGTAGGCGTTCTCACTCTGAGGAACAGATGGATGCACAAAAGGGAGAAAATACTGCCCTCACATGATGCATGAGTGAAGGCAAGGGCCAACAAAAGAGAGACAGTGAGCTTCCTCATACATCTGTCATAAGGATGAAAAACCCATTTGCAAGAGGCTCATCTTTATAAATTAATCACTTATTATCACACTTGGATTAAATTTCAACATAGAAATTTTGAGGCACATGGCAAGACAATAACAATCATCTTTAAACAAAAAATGTAGAGAAATATTTTCTTTCATTATGCCTTTAATGGAAGACACATTTGGTGACATTTGTCAAAGTTGTAAGATATTTAAGTTGTATTAGCCCTAAAATCTTTCATTTGATTTTGCTTCAAGGAAGTTGATTTAGGCAAGATTTGCTGTAAGAACAGAGGAGTTCTAGTGGAGTGAATTTTTGTGAATTGGTTATTATGTGTGACTTTTTTCTCAGGAATTTTCTCTTTTGGTATGGAAGATGATGTTGTTATATAAGTTAGAAAAGATGTGAACAAGTTGAACATGTAAAAACAGAAGAAAAAGGAGGATGTATTTTCTTATATGCTAAATATAATGTGGAACACACATCAAGTAAGGATGCTAACATGGTTTGGCAACATTTCAGTGAAAATACATTGGATCAATTTGTTTTTTATACAGTCTTTAGAGAACATGAGAACAATGTTGGCACATTGCTATTTTAAAGACATGTTGAACTTTAATACAACACATTGTGATTTTTTCCTAGATGTGAATAGTAAAATAACTTGTAAATGGCATTGAAGCTTGGGAAGTATTCTTGAGAATGTGTGGAAGATTTAAATTATCACCATGCAGAATAAATATGGTAACTGTCTAGAGTAATATAGTATGATTGCTTTAAGTGTCCAGTAGTTGGTGGTTATTTTTTTATAAAGATTGCTTTGTATATGTTAATACAAATATGGATTAGAAAAGGCACAAAATTAAATGATAGGTGTTTGGGCTTCCATACAGTAACATAGCTGATAAAATTATCGTGTTATGGGGACAGAAGTAAATAATAAGGCCTTATACATAGTGATAGGTATGAATGAGAAGGAATTATACAGAAATAGAAAACAAGACCTCTATAATTAAATTACATTATCTCAATTTATTTCTGAACATTTCAAAAATTACATTGGAATGTATGTATATACACTTCATATACTTTAAATATGAGAAATAGGGCTGGGGGTATAGCTCAGCAGCATAGTGCCTGCCTGGCAAGCACAAGGTCCTGAGTTCTATTCCTTGTACCAAAAATAAATAAATAAATAAATATGAGAAATGTACAGACAAATCAGTGAACTATTGATTTCCCTTAAATTGCCTAAATAATTAATATAGCCATATATAATTGGGTTCATAAAAATGCTATTTAGTTCTAAATTAAATGAAAAATAGGGATTCTAAACTTGCTTTCTTAAAAGATAGATAGATATTAAATAACTTTTTAATAAATTAATATATGTTTAAAACATTCAGAAACAGTTTTAAATACATGTGCTTTGAATCAGTATTTACAGCATTTGACCATGATAGAAATATGTAATGCTTTACTGAGCCTCTCAGAGTATATAAAAATTGTTCATTGGCATAACAGCAGACAAGTTCCATGGACTCAAAGTGGAAAAAGTGTTGTTGATGAGTCCCATTGTCTTCATTTGAGCTGAGGTAGTTTTTTATTTTCTTTTTAGTGAAAATGCCAGCAAGCTAGAAGTTGACCTCAGCATATGAGATGTTATCACTGAAGGTGAAACTTCAATTCTTAATTAAATTTGTAATTATGTCTAAGCATCCAGAGACAAAAATACTAGAAGAATAAGGGGCAAGCTGATCATTATCACTTGTGGCCTACCTGAAGACCAAGGAATCATAGAATTATGAAATCAAGATATCATTGTCAAAATAAATTACTCACAGATCAAGGAAAAATTCAGATAAGTTGACTGAGGATGGTTAAAAAAACTTAAGGAAATTAAAAATTGAAAAATGACCACAGAATAGGCTTCATTAGGTGGATGAAAATAGAATGCAATACAGTTATAGTATTAGAGAGTTTGGAATCATGTTTAACATTTCAGATAAGAAAAACACAGAGCTTTAAAATAAAATGGTTCAGTAAGGTGTACAAGATTTAAATAAACCTCATTGTTTTTATTTTACATGCTCTATTTGTTAAATAAAAATACTCTTGGATTAACTCCATTTATTTGAAAACACATTCCCTATATATATACACAACTATTTTGTTTCAATTAAAAATAAAAATAAAAATCACATTATATAAAAATGTTCAAATTATAAAGTTGATTAAGGCAGAGTTATTTATCTTTATAGTAGTTATGATTCTTAGTGTAATAACAGACAACAAAGCATAGCACAGTTTTAAATAAGAAAGTTATTATGACCTCAACTGAAAATCCAGAGGTCTGTTATTCACACATGGATTTAAGGCCTGGGTCCCCTTCTCTGTGGTTCTGTTTACCAATAGCAACACAGTGGCTAGGGCAGTTCTAGGTCTCATAGCTACTGAACACATTATCCTAAGTAGCCAGATGAACTCTACTCTTTCCAACCCAAGTTCAGGCCTTTACTGAGCATTTAATGAAGTGGAGAGTCAGCAGTAGTCCATCCAGAACAGTGGCCAGGATAAGATTCAGCTAGGGAGCAGGAAACAGGAGGTATGTTGAGACTGAAGAATTTACGAATAATGATAAAGCCAAATAAGGGCAGCATTGCTTATTATAGTCATGCCCGGGAAATTTTAACATTTCAGCTTTAAAATACCCATCCATAAAAATTATATTTTAGTCTGTCTAAATTTTATTTTTTACCTACGTGTAATTTACAGTGCACATATCCAAATATGCATACAGCACAATGAATTTTTGACACACACTTATATAACTACTAACTTCATGAACATATTGACATGTCTATCAGCTCTGGAAGTTCTCTTGTGCCTCTTATCTTGAGTCAGTCCTTGCTAAAACCCTAGAAGCAAATATTGCAGATAAGTTTGGCTACTATTGATTATTGATACCTGCTTTTCAACTTTATATTAATGCAACACATGGTCTGTATCTGGTCTCTTGTGAGAAACTTACTATTACTCAGCATCATCAGTTGTTGCATTAATTATTGAGTAACATCCATTGTATGATGTGTTCACTTACGTTCTCTTGTTAATACATGCAGTTATCCCCAGTTTTTGTCTATTATGAATAATGCTACTACAAACAAGTTTGCACCCCCCTTTAAATACATAATGTCATTAATATCAAATGAGGGACAAAACAAACACACAAACACAAAATGAAAAAACAAAAATCTTGACCATAGGATAGGTTTATTTTCAACTTATAAAAAAAATCTTCCAAGGGCTGGATATAGCTCAATGGCACAGTGCCTGCCTGGCAAGCACAAAGTCCTGAGTTCAATTCCCCATGCCAACAAAACAAAACAAAACAAAAACAAAACAAAACAGCTGCCAAGCTAATTGCAAAGTATTTGTTCTATCTTCACACCCTTAAATATCATGAGTTCCAACTCTTCCACATCCTTGTTGACAATTACTGTCAATCTGTGCAAATTGCCATCCTCCTGGTGTTTGTATTTCTACTGTACTGTAGTCCAAAAATGCATTTCTGTAATGATTAATGGTGCTGAGGACTGTTGGGTACATATATTTGGATATCTTCCTTTATGTTGAGCCTTTCCTCTGGGTATAACTCCTAAAATTCTAAAACTAAGATATGATAGGCCTACAATATTAAAAAATGAGTGAAAATTTTCACAATTACTTCTTAGTTATTCCTTATCTTTCTTGATCTACAGCCATCACTCTAAATCACAAGGCTTATGAAATCTAAGATCCTATCCTATTTCTTCTAGGTAGTAGCATTGCAGCTCATCGTATATGCATGAATGTAACAAATTTATTCATAACTGATTCTTAGCTATTTATCTGTTATGAATGCATGCTTGTTCAGTCATATTATCTCCTCAAGTTGACAGCAGTCTCTACATTTTATGAAACTATGACAGCCTGGAGAACCTCAGTCCTTTGTAATTGCAACCTGAGACCATCTAAGCAGTAAGAACATCCAGAAATTCCATTCAGTTTTGTCTAGAATACAGGGGATAGGAATGGTCATGAAAGTATAGGACATTTATTTTGGACCAATAAAAATATCTGAATGGGTGGTATTTTATCATGGCCGCCCTGGCAGATGACTATACCAACCCTTTCCTGCTATCTCTCAGACCACTGGTGGGATTTATTCATCTAAGTGTGAAGGAATCTCTGACTTTTCTCTTATTCATTGAAAAGATCCTCACAAAGATTCATACCTAGGTATCAAAACTCTAAATATCCCTTCATAGCATGAGAGGCAGAACACATGGAATTATAAATAAGGAGAAAAAGATCCAAGCTTACCTAAAATAGCAGCTTCCAGCCCAAAGACTTATGGCCTACAGAAAGCTATCATATAGATAGAACAATCCCACAGAAAAGATAATTAAGGATATTTCTATTATATCATTTCAAGTACCATGAATTCTTAAAAAGTAAAATTCAATAAAGTGGACAGTACTTGATATTCTGAGAATGAATCATTTATTACTGTTAGGTTTCTCAAAAGTAGAAACAAATAATACTTCTAGACCCTTTATTCTTTAGCTTTAAGACAGGGTCTCACTGTGTAGTTCAAGGTGGCCTTGAATCCATTATGTAGCCCAGGCTGGACTCAAAGTCATGGTGACCCTCCTGCCTCAGCCTCCTGAGTGCTGGGATTAGAGGTATGTGCCGCCATGCCCAACCACTTTATTATATATTTGTTGGACTTCCTTTTATATCAGTACTATATTTATTGCATATAGTGACTGTACATCTTAATCTTTCAATTTGGAAGATAATTGTTTATTAAACCTGCACTCTATAAATTAATTAAATTGAATGAAATCTGTACGAAGAAGTATGGTATAAAGTATTCTTGAGTGTTGAATGATTAAATTACCTTAATTTTAAAGTCCTTGTAAGCAATAAAAAAGACAATGAAAACATAGCTTGTTGATACACTTTAATCCCACAAATCTAATTCGCAAAATTGTCTTATTTATTTCCATTCAAAGTGTCCAGAATTCAGCACAGTGCTAAACAAAATATTTCAAAGGAGTGAATTACATAGAGTAACTTCAAAAGGTGAAGAGCTCAAGACTCCAATTAGCAATACATTTACTGTGTCCTAGTAGGACTTCAAAATTAATAAATATGAGATTTATTCCTCTTCCTTAAGTAATTTATCACTATAAGTAACCTTAAATATGATATAGAAGGGGTACAATTGTCAGCGATATTTTAATGAACTGTCAAACTATCAGTATGAAGTAATAATTTTAAAATGGAAAAAAAAATTGGAAATCCACACCTAATAAATTGAGATCCTTCTGACTTTGTAAATTCTGTCTGTTTTATTTTATTTATTATGAAGAGAACTATGCAGTTCTATTAGCACATTAAAATGCAGTGGTATTTATTCATCAAGACAACTCAAAATATTTTTAACAAAGAAAGAACCTTTACTTTGTTATGTATGTTAAAATTATTTTACTCTTATTGTCTAATTCAATTACATATTGTGCTAAAAATAAAGTAACAATATCTGAAACCATTTTTAATAGTTATTTTAATTAGTTCAAGATTCATTGTCATTATTTTGTAATTGAAGATTTATAGTCCATTTGCTTGATACCACTGTAGTACATATATTTACTTTTGGTTTTTAATTTATTGATTAATATTAAAATTATATTTTCTAAACAAGGAAATAATATTAATATCTGTTAATTGCCTTCAGTGATCAATGAATTCATTTAATATTCTTTGTAATTCTTAGGTATTCATAAAACTAACATTTGTATTAATAAAGTGTTATTTTGAAGATATGATTTAGCAATTAATACAGGGATAACTATACAAAGGATAAAACAAAAATTATAAAGACTTTGCAATAAAGTGATATAAGAATATATTGCCCAAATGAAATTATTTTAAACTGAGCCATATTAAACATTATTATTTTCAATATAAATGTATTCACAAATATCATTTTGTCTATATAAGGAAAGAAATAAATAAAAATATGTCAAGATATGTTCTATTATTATTCCCTTCTGGTACCTTAATAAGATCATATTCAGATATTTTCTTATCTAAGAATAAATATAATTTAGGTTTTATAGCTATTTCTTATCATTTTGTGTTTTAATATATGTTGCTGATTCCAGAAAAATATGAAAAAATTGCTCTTGAAAGCAAATTCACTACTATTTGACAGATTTAAAATATTCTGTAATTTGAATAATATATTTTAAGAAAATATGTTATTTAAAATTATTTAAAATTGTGAAGCTATTACATAAATATATTTTGTATTATTAAATTTATTATATAACTCAAATACTGAACTTTAAAATGTTTTAATTATCATTTAACATTACAAGTGAAAAAAATACATGCAACTATGAATTTATAAATGACTTTGATCATGTGTAAGAAGTTTTAATCTTGTTAACCACAAATATAACTTCAGTACAAATAAAATGCACATAACTATGTGTTAAATTTAAAATCTAAGAAAAGGTGTACAAGAGATCAAATTTTAATGTTATATTTTTATTTATCTAAAATTAGGTTTGGCATTCTAAAATCAATGATATTTACAATTCTGAACTCGGATGATACCTACATTAAGACAGAAGATGTGTTAAATAATGCATGAAGATCTTAATTAATAAATTATTTATCTCAGAAAACTTATTATTACCTCAGTCCATACCTTCTGAGCAACAGTAAACTAGTAAATTTTACAATTTTCAAGCCTGATAGGAATAATTATTTATTAGCAAAATTCAGTATTATTAAAAATCATCACATTTTTCAAAAAGTTGTGAGAAAGAATGGTGTTTTCAAATGTAAAGTTACACATTAATTTTGACATTGAACATTCACAAACATTTGACCAAGCGTGAATTAAGATCCATTATAAAAGATTTATCAGGAAAATTTAAAAATTATATGCATATTTTTATGTATGTTATAAATTTTAAAATACTAAGAGAAGAATATTGAACTGTACAATGAAGATTGTTATTTTATTTCATTTTGTGAGACATTGTAGAAATGAACTCTGTTGATGTGAATCTATTCAGAAATAATGTCATTTTGTTTTCCACTTTAAAATATATTATATAGTAACACTATTCATGAGGATAAGTCTAAAATGTGAATGATAAAGGGCCTAATAGTAGGTGAACATTTTGAAATCTCCTACTCTCAGTGAAATATATGACTGGTATGTAGGATAGTGCCTCTACCCCACCCAAAGATGTCCATGCTCTGAGCCTGGTAACTTGTTCATACGTTCTACTACACAAAAAAGAGCACTAAAATTGCAAACAGAATTAAGGTTCTTAATCAGCTGACTTTGATACGATAGATTAACCATGATTATCTGGAAGGCTCAGAGTAACCACAAGAGTCCTGATAAATGAGAGGGAGGCAAGAGAAAGTATGTCACTGTCATAGGAAAGTAATGTGAGAAAGAGTTGGTCTGCCATTGCTGATCCGCTGTTGAAAAGGCATTGTGAACCAAAAATGCAGATACTCTCTGGAAAATGGAAAAGATTAAAAAGCATTTTCTACTCTAAATGTCTAGAAAGGAAAGTTTCTCTGTCAACACTGTGATTTCAGCTCAATGAAAATTATTTGGGACTTTTGACTGCCATAATATTAAAATAATAAGCTGCATTATTTTAAGGGAAAGGGTTGTTGATATTTGTGTAATAGCAACAGAAAATAAATGCATATATGAATATCTCATATAATATTTGTGTGTAAGATTTAATATGTGAATTATTATTACTATTAGTATGCTAGAAAAATTATCCCACTTCATTAATGAAGAGATTTCATATAACAATTAAAAGAGATAATCCCTCATTAAGCCAAAGCTGTTTGAATCCAATCCCAAAATTTCAAACAATATTAAACTACTTGTGTTATATTATACAGTATGCACAAACATTAGTTATTTTCTCCAATGTATTACCAAATAATTTAACATTTTATATTTCTAAATCTTGTCAGAATTATGTGGTAGTAATCATCTAATATTTTTCCAAAATAATTTTTAATTTTTAGATTAAGATTTTTAGGAAATTTTATTCTTATTTTTGTATGCTATTATTATTTTTATTAGTACATATTTGCAGTACGTAATGATGACGTTCATCAGGGGACGTTGGTACATGCATGTAACACATTTTAACTATTTTCACCCTCTTCCTCTCCTCTCCCTTCCTCCATCTCTTGATCCCCTTCCCTTTTGCAAGAGATCATCTCACCATTATCTTTTATCTTTTATTTTGCTCTTTAATTTACTTATACTTTTGATTTCTCATATAAAAGAATCCAGAATTTGCATGAAATATATTAATTTATTATAATTTATCCTGAAACTATAGTAATAGTAAATGTGTATGACATGCTTGTCACAGTTGTCTTATTTTGGTTGATATAATTTAATCAATCTGTGTTGAAACAAAATTATGCACTCATTCCATCACAAAAGAATTCCAAAATAATATTGTCTTCACAACACCCTTTCAAGAGATAGTGTGGTGTGTCCATATTATTTTGTGAGAATGTCAAGAAAAAACAAGATAAACATGAATAATATATAAAAACATATATTGCAGATTATTTTAATCTGAGGGATTTTATTTTGCATAGTGAAAATGATATTAAATCCATAGTATGCTTTAACTGACAATATAAATTATTTATTCTTCTCTGTCATCAATATAACAAATTATGGACATAGCCACAGCAGGCATCATTGTAAAAGCATATATCATGATCTTCAGAGACAAAATCATCATATATACAAATTTGATATTATTGTCAGATGTATAAAAAAGTTGCATAAATTCCAGTTGACTAAAAAATTGTAGTATTTAAAGAAAATTACTTATTTTGACATAGGTCAACATTTGTATATCTACAAAATATTCTTCCAAATAAACATCTGTGTGGATAGCAATTATGCAAGGTTGAGTTCAAAATGAGAGCTTAACAAGTCCAATTATTTTTGTGGGAATTGATCATTGGATTCTAAGTCTGAAAAAATATTAATACAATAACTGCCATTTTCAAATATGGTTGTCTTTATTTTTTTTTGTGGGTACCGGGGGGTCGACCTCAGGACCTCGCGCACCAGGAGGCGCCCATGCCGCTGAGTGATATCACCGGCCCCTTTTTCTTATGTGGGTTCCAGGAGTTGAACTCGGGCCCTTGCGCTTGCCAGGCAGGCGCTTAAGCCGCTGAGCCATCTCACCGGCCCTGGTTGTCTTTAGTAATAGGCCTTTCTCAGTCACTCATCAGTTTCTATCAGTTAAATAATACTTTTCATTGTATTGTTTATTTTTATAATAATTCTTCCTGTTGTGTATAATGTTCATGATATAAGGAAATTATTTTAATGTTTTCTGCAAAAACTATAACATTACTATCTAGAGGTTGGAAGATAACTGTTCTAGGCTAAAGCAATATTTTCAAGAAAAATAAGCGAACTTATTGGGGTTAAATTGTAAACCACTGAGTTAACCACTTGATCTAACATGTGAGCCATCTTTAGAGACAATCAATAATTCTTTCCATAACGGTCTTTAATCTTTAGACTGTCTTTTCCCAATTTGAATGTTAAAACTGTTGCAGCATGTTTTATTTTATTTTATTTATTTTTTTTGTGGGTACCTGGGGTCGACCTCAGGACCTTGTGTGCCAGCAGGCGCCCATGCCACTGAGAAATATCACCAGCCCTTTATTCATATGTGGGTTCTAGAGTCAAACTCGGGCCCTTGTGCATGCCAGGAAGGCGCTTACACTGCTGAGCCATCTCACCAGCCCTGTTGCAGCAGATTTTAAAATAACATTTTAAAAAACTTTTGTAGCATATTTTTAAAAACATTTATAAACAGTATAAATGTGCAGAACAATATTAATGACTTTACATGCATAATAATCATGATGGTAGCTAGTAGCTTGATTTTTCATACATTTTATGGAAACATTCATAATTATCACATTATTTAAGTGCCTTTTGCAATCTCTTGTGCTTTCTGAAATATTTTCAGACAAAATTTTCTATATCAATTTTCTATATCAAACCAATATATTTCATTGGTGCTTATCTTGAGCTTTACACTTCCTGTACACTTAACATGATATTTATAATTTTATCATTTAAATACTATGTCTACTGTCCACACACCAGTATGTGCTTTTAGTTTTACCCAAAATAGACATAATACATTGATAAAAGTTGTCAACTCACTGACTACTCAATTGTTGATACTGAATCAATGTGCTCATACACAACTTGCAAATACCTTTGAATCATAAGGCTTGAGAAATAGAAAACTCCTTTCTTTGAGTCAGAAAAGGAAATGATACATGTAAATACACACATAATTTTTTGATTTGCTTGATTTCTTATATAGGCATTCAAACAAATTCCTTATAAGTATATGCTAAATATTCATGGAACTATATATAAGACCTATAGAATAATTGATATATTAAAAGTGCAATCTCAAAAATGCAGTAATTTTATTAATATTGCTGCTCTTATTATTATTTATATATAAAGATTAAATGAGATACTCATCCAGGCCTGCATTTACTGAGTAGATTTGCATAGTATTTGTGAACCTAAATTTCATTTCCTAGAACTTTAACTCTCTTCAACAAACGGGTATTCAAATTAATAGGTTTAATAACCTCTATACTAAATCAACTCCTATTTATTCCAAAAAAAATAACTCTTTTAATGTACCAGTGTAGTAGACAAAAATAGGGGAGTAAACAAAAGCATGGAGGCCTGAGATAAAACTGAATTCACCATATGACATTGAAAGTTTTAACAATATTACTCTGTGCCCATTATATTTCGTAGTCCCAATCACCTTCTATACATAAAGATAATAAGAAAACATACTGGATATCAGTATTATAAGAAACTAATGAGAAAATAAATGTGATGTTATTTCATAGATCAAACACAAGACAAACATTAACTGTACTAAGTATTACAATTATTACTATCTTATCCTTGGCTACTACTTTAAAAGCTGACCTATTATATTCTGGGCATGTAGTAATCATATAATTTCTCTCTTAAGTACAAAGTTTTACATTCTTACTCAACTTTAAGTCTGGCCATATAGTTAAGTTGACAAAACGGATATGATCACAGTAAGAAAATTTCAAAATAATAATATATCATCTCAAAATAAAAATATCTGCTTTCAGTCCTTGATAAATTTACACCACAATTACAATTTGAATGAAAGAATTGAGTTTGAAGACTACTGTCTACTGTGGAATAATTTTAGTAGTCAAATTTTTGCTAGATTTTGGTAGTCAAATTTTCTAAATGTGTTCCTAATACTAAAGTTTATGGCAATCAGAAATTACATTATTGTCTTTGTGAATTTTAAACATGCTATTGATAATACACTAAGTAAATTATATTTACTGATCACAATGTCCTTGTGAGATAAGTAAAGTGTTATTCAATTAAGTATAGTTGTCTCTAAAATACTGAACATAAACACCAAGCAAGTGTTGAATATTTTTGCAGGTGTCACTTTGCCACTTTATTAATAATTTCAGTTTTATTCATATTTTCCATTTTATTCAAGTAAACGTTGGACTATTAGGTTAAAAAGATGCAAACATCAATAACTTTGGATAGAGAAAGAGTTCCTATAGACAAAAACACACAAACAAATATGAAAATGCTTCAAGGTCAATCACAATAAATTGTACAATACAGAGCTAATGAGAAAGACCAGTGGAGGCACTCTCCTAAAAATAAGGAAAAAATATTTTTATATTACAGTAAAGTTGATAAACTTGAATAGAAATAAAAAATCCTGTAATCATGTAATAAGAATTCCATCAAGAAAGGACCTAATTCATTAATTTATGAGTCATGTATTCATTTGTATTCTCGTAATTTATTAATTCTTCATCCATCCATTCATATACTCACTCATTCATCAAATATTTAGCAACCAGAAATGTTTGCATAACCCTAGAAACTTCATATAGATTTAAAGGTAGAGTGATAAACTCTGGGAAAATTAAAATATCCACTCTTTAGAAGATTCAACTTGGTCTACTGTGAGTTGTGATCTGAAGTTAAAAACAAAAATAAAATTGATAATACAATAACTAGTGATAAGAGTGGGCAGGTGTATATCAGCTAAAGTGCTCCAAACAAAATCAAAATTAAAAGTAGAAAACCTCAAGAAAGCATATCGTTTCAGTGTTTGTGAAACAAGCTAATCTCCTGGTAGATGAGCAAATAATTTTTTTTCATTTTGTAACGGGAGTCAAACTCAGGACCTCATGCTTGCCAGCAGGCACTTGTGCCACTGAGTGGCATCACGGACCCCTTTTTTTTCTTTATGTGGGTACCAGGCGTCAAACTCAGGACCTTGTGCTTGCCAGGCAGGCACTTATGTTGCTGAGCAATCTCACCAGCCCCAAGATATGCAAAGTTAAGGAGGATACTTGAAGTAACAAATCAATAATAAACATAAACAAAGGAAAATGGGCAAACCAAGAAAAAAGTTCTCTGAGAAATAGTTTATTGCAGAAATGAAATAAGTTATCAACAGGCAATTCTGATGAAAATAAATATATATTTAAATATATGTTTTTGTTATTAAAAAATAAAAAAATGTAAAATTAACTTTACAGTCAACAGAGAGAAATAATGAAATAGACTTTAGGCTGTTCTGCAGTGCTAAATGTCATAAGACAAGGGCTCATTATCAGCAATATGTGAAAAAAAGGTTGTGTCCTCTCTGACAAAATCTGTCAGGCTGTCTTTCACATGATAGGACAGAGAAAGGCAGTCATTGACATGCAAGCAGTCAGAAAGTACATTTCTATAACCTCTTTAGGAAAATAAATAATAGAAACCACAGGGTATTAATCAGCAACAATCGTGAAAAAAATTTTTCAAATTAGCATAGAATGTAAATGGTGAGTAAAATTTATAGAAACTAATTAAGTATTGCTGACCTTATTATTAGGAACCTAGAGGGTTTTAAAAAGTTAAAAGATAAACATTGAAATCAAACCTGAGAAGAAATACTATTCTATTCTGACATTTTTTTTTAATGATAAAGGGCTGGGTAAAATTAAAATTTTACAAGTGGTGAAAGAAATATTTGTGTTAATAAAAATAATCCTGAAATGAATGGTTTTAAGGCAAGCTTTATTTTAAGAACATTTTAGGAACAAATTTAAACATCTCAACTTTGCAAGATTTTCTCTGGTATTAATTTTAATTATTATGTTTTAAACAAAGTTGACATCTAAGGAAGGCAAATAATTTTTAAAGGGAAGAAAGAATTATCTCTATTTCAGAGAGGTATGCGCCTTAACTTAAATAACCATGGTTTTTCATATTAAAACATGTTCCTGAAGCACAATTAGAAAGAAAAAGAAATTGGAAGAAAAATGAAGGAGATAGAGAGAGTGAAGAATAGTTAAGGAAATTCTAGAATTACTATGAATAACCGAAGCTCTGCAGGGAGTAGGTGTTTGGCGAGTAACCACCGATCGATACCTGTGTGTCCAAAAAGATTTCTAACAGTAGGGATGACAAAAATGCAATTTCAACTTTGTCTGCAGGCAGTTCAATGAAATTTTCATGTAGTGACTACAAAATTTTACTGTTCTTTTAGACCCAACAGGCTTCAATTTCTAATTTTAGGGGACTCAGCTTGTAGAGGAACAGTTAAGAAGATCATTGCAATGAAATAACAGACAGCTAAACTTTGGTTCTGAAATGCCTCTTTGGCAAGAGGCATAAACTTTCTGTAATACAAAGTGTTGGCTTAGATGAATTTCATTTGGATATTGAACTGGAATAAAAGTAAAACATGTTGAAGAGAACTAATACTGTGGTGTTTAAAAAGTATTACCAGCAATCATTTAGTGTTTAAAAACTATTACCAGCAATCAGTTAAAGATGACCAACACCAAATTCTTTATGATATTCTCCCAAATATAATTTTATTCAAAAATAGAGCATTAGTTAAATCAATTAAGCAAAATATTGGTTAGAATAACAATGAGTCATTCACATTATAATATAGATGATTATCATCATGGTGTTTTATTTTTTATGAACAAATTAATCAAAGCAAACAAAATGTGCTAGTAGTTATAGTATGGTAAGCAAAGGGGGAGTAAAAACATACAGAAAATCTCTGTATCTGCAATTTAGACATGTAAAAGGAATTGTATTTAAAATGTTTCTTGTTTTCTTGTAGGATATTGCATTTCTCAGCTTGTTTGCACTTAGGTGGACTAATCCACACATTTGTCCAAGTATTTACGTGTAAAATCAGCTTCCAGGTTAAAGCACCTCATTTACTGTGAGTCTTTCTAGGCTTACTCTCCATTCGGGAGTGATCATGGAAGATTTCTCTTAATAAAAGGATGAAACTGTAAGCCTGTATCCTTGGAGTCCCATCCAGTTTGCTTGGTTGAGAAATAAACCTTTGTCATAATAAGCAATGATAACACAGTTAGCTTTTGTTGTTTTTTTGCTTTGTTCTTATGATTTGGCTTAGCTTCAGGTATCTAGAAAAATATGGAGCAGAGATCTATCAACCTGTTACCAAAAAAAAGTTATTTTCACCATAAAATTATTTTCAAATTTAAAAATTCTCATTATTCCTTTTTTATTATGTTGTTCCTTTTTATTTTTTCTTAATTTCCTACCCCAAATTGAATAATAATTGAACTATTTATTGTTTACAAAAAATGTAGACCTCAGAGTCTATAATTTATCATATTGATATTGGTTTAATTTGAGTATGTATGGTTATCTTTTACCATTGCATTATTCTGTTTAGTTACAAATTTACCAGTGAGCAAGAAAACTGGTTCTAGAATAAAATGCGATAGAATTAGTCTAAAGAAAATTAAATCCTTATATCTTTTAAAGGTATCAGTGTGATTCCTTTTGAAACAATGTCAAATGAAAATATTTGGAAAAATGTTGCATGTTTTGATGTATGCAGATATACTTAAGTAAATATGCAAAATATCAAGTTATCTCTCAAAGTCTTAGCACTATGTATATCATTATTTATATCTACACACACACAAATACACACATACATACTTGTGTATGTGTATCCTAGTAATGCACGTTGTTTTTATAAATTATTTAAAATAAATCACATATTATAACATTCATTTATCTTTCATAATTTGTATCTGCTTTTTCTTCTCTGATACTTTCTGGAAAATGTTAAGGACATGGATTTTTGAAAATTCTAAAATACGTTTAACAGTACAGTGTTTCCTATGTTTAATCTCTGTCTTTGAAAAGATATTTAAATAGTCTATTTTATTGCTCTGTATTTAGTGAATAGAATTTTTCACATCAAAATTTTATTATAAAGTGTTAGAAAATTCGATATTTATAAACATTACTTTCAAACTGCTAATTTTTTTTATCTTTTGAAAGGTCAATGTATCTCAGTATATATGTATGTATGTTCAGAATATATCCGTATTCTAAATTCTTGCTTTGAGTGTGACTCTTGTATTTGTATGTAATTATTATTTAAATTAATAAAATGTATATTAAACATTAAATATCAGAAACTATAGCACAAAGCACACAAGCCATATTTTTATAATAAATATTAATTTTGTGAAAACTTTTCTTGTCTTTCTATTCCCTGATATCCAAGTTCTACTTTAACTACAGCGCTTAAAATCCTAAAGCATTTGCAGTTCTCTTCAATGTCACCATGTTTAGGAAAACTCTAGATCAAAGATGATTTTTACCAACTTGGTCAGCAATTGAGAACACTTTTGCAGTTTGTGAGCAAAGGACCATTTAGCTCAGTATTATTCAGCTTTCCCATTTCTGGGACATAATACTGGATGCCCACAACTTAAAGGCGATAATGTATACTTGACTCCTACTTTCAGAGGTTTAGTCTATGGTTCTCAGATTCCAAAGCAGAAACTTCATGGCAGAAGGATGTAATGGAGCACACGTGACCATGACATGGTTGCAGAAAAGCAGAGAGCAAGGAAAGAACTGATGTGAGGAAGGGAGTGGGGACCAGATACAGTAGCCAAGGTCGTACATCCATGACCACCCTAGACACAGCAAAATGTGTGCTTTATAATCCCCTGGTGGCTTGCAAGCCAATACATTTACTTTATTTTTTTATTTTTTTTTGTGTGTGTACCAGGGGTCGAACTCATTACCTCGTGCACCAGCAGGCGCCTGTGCTGCTGAGCGATATCACTGGCCATTTTTTCATATGTGGGTTCTGGGAGTTGAACTCAGGACCTCGTGCTTGCCAGGCTGGCGCTTATATCGCTGAGCTATCTCACTGGCCTGCCAATACATTTCATAACTGGATTAATTCTCACAATTTCTTGTTGTAATTTTCACACACTAAATCATTCACAGTCCCTCTGCCATAGATTCAATGATCTAACTTATTTTTCACTCAATAGCCTACACAAACAAGTTTTCTTTTACTAGTATGGTATTCTCACAGACATACAAATATGATTTAGTTAATACCTCCCAATTAATTTTGTTAAAGATATTATCACTTTTTAAGTAGAACATCAAAAATCATCTTGCTTGTGTATCAAGCCTCCTCAACTGACATATAATTTCAATGCATGTAAAGTTGGATTAGTTCCCATCATTTGAAACACAATATTTCCATCAATATTTCAGTTCAGCCCAATAGCTTTTTTGACATTATGCTTTTCTGTGTTTATTTCTTTTTAGCCAGTTCCCTTTTACTTTATTAGTATCTCCTCCTCCAATTCCTTGGAAATGACTCCAGAAGTGAATAATTTCATTTTAGAAGTTTCATAAGAGATTTTTTCATCATTTTGAAGCAGTTAATTTTCATTACAGTTACTCAAGAGTTGAAATCTAATGTAGGTATCACTTGTAAACTCAAACACTCATATAATACTGCCCATTTGACCTCTGTACTTATCCAATTTTAAATGGGACCTTAAATGAATTTTTTTCAAAATTGTATGCACATCCTTCTTACCAATCTTCATCCTCTCCCCAGCCATTATACTTACTCCATGTTCAAGGTAGAATCCTTTAAAATATTTTGACACCAATTTTCATATCCTTTATATCCTAGTCCATTATAAAATTTTGTTGATTTCAATTGCAAACATCCAAATCTTAGGCATGACCTTATTATACCATGTTGTCATCACCTCAGTTCAACTCATCATCTCCTATTAGAGAGGAAGTGAATGCAATAAATTCCTAACTTCAACCTGTTCTTTCTATTTTGGCCACATAGCAACCAGAGGCATCTCTCTAACATTCAGAGCTCCAGGCATACTAATTAATTATAATTGTTCAGTTTGTTTTTCCATAGCACATGGGCAAAAACTGTTTCGATGTGAAATACAAGGCACTATTGTTTGAATACTATCTAAATCACCAACATCTTGTCCATTTTGGTTCCTTCTTTTATTATCCTCCATCCATGGTTATTTGAAATAGGTTACACATTTTCTATATTCAAAGTACTTATATAAGCTTGTACCCTCTTCTGAAATGCTGGAGTTCTGCATGTTTTTTAAATTATTAGTATCTTTGTCCTACTAAATTATTTCTGTTTCAGAAATATTTATCTTGCCCTCCTCATGCAAAAAATGTCTCTCTTCTTACAATGTCTCACTGACACTATTATTATTCATCACTACATGTGTCCATATCTGTTTTCTCACTTGGTTATTGGCCATCTGAGAAAACAGGACTTGTGTCTGCTTTATTCCTTGAAAAAAACTTATAGAAGCCCAAAATGACAATTGAGAAACCACATTCCTTAAATAATGGGAGTCATTGTAGGAGGGATAATGATGTCCACTAACATCCCCATCTCACCAATGTACAGTGCAGGAGGTTTAAATTGACCAATTGCAGACTGTTGGCATTTAGACAAGGCATTTTTCCTGATGTCCTCAATGGTACAAGATATGACCAAAATGTACGAGAATTATAAAATAGCAAAAGTAATGATGTGGCACACAAGCGTTAGCCAACACTTTCTTTTCCATACCTATATTGGAAACTAGTTAAGAAAAACACCCTTGATCTAAGGGGAATGGCCCTAAGAAATTTTCTAGAAGTTCCACAGAACATTTAAAATTGCAAGGAAAGTGTTATAATGTAGGAGCTTAATGCTTTGCCATTAAAGGTACACATGCCAATTAAGAGTAATTTGGTGTACAACATTAATGATGTAATAATTGCCTCTTTAGCCAACAACACATTTGTAGTGAAATAAACACTGGCCCAATGAACAAAGACAACCTTTGGAGTTTTTATAAACTGTACATAAGCCAAGATGGTCTTCCTAAGGACTCTACATGAAGATAGAAAGCACTTTATGTTCCAAGAAAAGATGCTATTCCAGAAAACTGACAATACTAGAAGTCTATTTTGAAATATAATGAATGAATTCTTATGAAAATAGAATATTTACCATTAGATTAAGCATTTTTTTGTATCAACAACAGTTGGTTTGGATCAAAAATGTCCCCCAAAGGCTCAAGTGTTTGAGAATTACTACCACAGAAGTGGTTGCTACTGTAATTTTATCTGACCATGTAATTCAGAAGCCTTTGGAATTGGGTTACAGCAGTAGGGGTGGTGGTGGAAAGGTCTGGAGATATGGGCAGGAGAAACCTTGGAACAATGTAAGGCAGAGGTTCATGGGTGATTCCTGGTCAGAATGCTGATAGGAATGTGAGAGTATAGATCTGGCCCGTGAGGTTTCAAATGGGAATGGGGACTACTGGCAACTGGACTAGAGGCCATCTGTCTCACATTCTGGCAAATAATTTGTCTACATTTTCCTCATGCCATCATGCCTTGCATAAGACTGAATTTAAAAGAGAACTAATTAATCTGATGGAGGGAGTTTAAAGGCAACCCAATATTAAGGCTGTTGCTGCTTTCAGCTGAATTTGCAATGAGGTTTGGAAGCAAAATCCAAAGCTCAACGATTTGGAAAATATTCAGTTTCTCTAGAAAGGAAGCACACGTAAAGTTGGGGCACAGAATGTATAGTTTCTGAACAAGTAAATGCCATTAAAAGTGATACAAGTCATGTCATATCAATCAGGGTAAGGTGTACATGGTGCATGGTGCATATGTTACAAAATTGTCCAATGATATAAGGATATAGTGTTCTCACATGGAATTTAGAATATTTATATTAAACAATGACCTTTAGTTAACTCAAGGTCTGGAAATGTGTGATGCAGAGGAAATAATAACTTCCTTGGGGAAATAATGGAAAGTGAAACTGTAAAGTTTAAACAGTTTTATTGAAATATAATTGACATAAACTATACACATTTTAAATATATAATTCAATGCATCTTTTCCTATATTTCCTATTTTTGACAAGCTTTTAAACTTTGAGATGTGTTTGTGTGTATATGACAAAACTTCTCATATGGTATACCTTTGTATCTGAATCTCAGCATCATTATTTTGGGATTCATCAACAATCTATGTTTATTAATAGTTGTTTTCTTTATTATTACTTTGAAGTATATCACATATGAATGTGTCACAATTTTGTTATTTTTTTTTTTTTGATGTGTTAGCAGACCTTTAATTTGGGAGCAATTAAAAATAAAACTCTTACGAACATTCCTCTGCAGTTCTTTATATAGGCATTTCAGTTATCTCTGAGAAGTGATGGCTGAGGAAGAACTTGAAAATAAAGTCAATATATTTTACCCTCTAAAGGGGCATAAGCCTGACATTGTCATCAAGGTGGATAAACATGGGTCCATCAGACCTACGTTTATTCTCTAGAACATTTCTATTGATGAATTACTTATTTTAATTTTAGCAGTTTTATTATATTAAACAATGAGTACTTAACAGGAAAAATCACAAAAATATAATATCGAGTTTTTTAATATTATTGTTTATAAAAAAGCATCAAACTTTTCAAACTTGACTGGTTTTTGGTGTTCATAGTCTAAAAAAGAACATCAGGAATAAATTCCTATATGAACTACAATTAAAATACCAATAGTACTCTACAGAAAGAAATAATCGTTACCTCAATTATCATACTTAAGGGAGTCCTCACACATGACAACAGCATGTTCCATACACATGTATGGCTTATACTGACAGCACATTTGTTTTGCTTTCCTGACCTTTTTCAGGATATACTTGACAACTCAGTGGTGTTGCTGTTTTGTCAGGAGGTTCTTACTATATTATATAGTTCATAGTTGACAGGAACATAAAATATCTATAAAATAAAATATTAAATTCTTAATATGTATTGTGCATTTAGAATAAACATCAACATTTTCACATTAACTGTGTACTTGCTTACAAAACCTAAAAGATAACATCAGAAATAAATTCCTATATGAACAATGAAAAGCCAATAGAACTCTACCACAAAAATAAGCTTTGCTTCAACTTTTGCATCCAAGGCAGTCTTTACACATGATAACTGTGTGTTCCATGAACACATCTTGCTTACACTGATGACACATGTGCTTAGCTTTCTTTTCCTGTGTGGCAGTCTTGTCACCTCTCTTCTCTTCCTGTTTTGTCGGGAGCTTCCTACTATACTATACAACATGCACTTAGTGGGGGAAATAAGTTGTCAATGAAATATGAAATCTGTAATGAGTGCTTAGACATCAACATTTTCACATTAGCTGTTTATTAGCTTACAAAATCTAAAAGATAACATCAAAAATAAAAGCCTATGTGAACTACAGTGTAAACATGAACAAAAGTCTACCAAAGAAATATGCTTTGCTTCAACTGTCACAGCCAAGGCAATCTTCACACATGACAACTCCATGTTTCATACACAAGTATCACTTACACACTGATAATGCATAGGATTTGTTTTTCTGTACTTTCTTGTAGGGAACAGTTGGCATCTTTTTTGTGTTCCTGCTGTCATAGTAGGTGTTTGTGTTGCGGCACCTGTCTGTTCACCTGTCAGCTCACCAGTGTTCTCCACAATTTTTTGGCTTAGTTCCCTAGTTAGAAACATTTCATTTTTCCTCTGCTTTAAATGAACTCTGTGAACTCCAGTACCAATCTGCTAAGAAAATGTTTCCATGATATCTTGCCCTTGTTATTTTCTTTGTAAGCTATCAAATTATTTAGGCCACACATGTTTAAGATTGAGTAAAATACAACCAGTGGACAGTACTCTGTGTTTCAAGTGACATCATAGCTGCTGCATAACTCATGAACACATCTACTTCACCTTTGGTTTTGTTGTTGAGAGTTTCCATCTCAGGCTTTCATTCTATCAAGGTTTTTCTAGCAATATTTCCATCATGGTGAAATGTTGACATCAGCAATACCAGTTTGCTTTTCTTTGACATATACAAGGCCAATGTTATGGCTTTCTGAAATCCAAAGATTGTACTATGCAATTCTCTGTTTTGAAATTGCAACATTTCATTTGGTATTTCTGCTTTGTTCCTGTGTACAATTCCTGAGCCGATCAACTTGTGCTCTGTTAGCAGATGTGATATCATTTGGAAACTGGTAAACCAATTGCCAAATGTCACATTCTGATTTGTTTGGGAGATGGGGGCAACAAATTGTTCACTTCGTTTGGTTTATTATTGTATGAATAAGGACCTGATGGCTGACTTCCAGTATACTGGAAGAATAATGTCTTTGCATCTACAAGGGAATATTATTTTTTTTATATGCGGGTGCCAGGAGTTGAACTCAGGACCTTGTGCTTGCCAAGCAGGCACTTACGCTGCTGAGCTATATCAGCTGCCCATGGAGCATAAAATTTTATGCCACATTTTGACCCATTGCTTTTCCACAGTCTTTTACATTCCTGTGCTCACCATGAGAAATCTGTGCTAAGTACAGCAGACCTGTGAATGCTTTCAGTTCAGCTAATGAGCTGTTGTAGTAAATATATCTTTGAATATGGCTATTGGTGCATACAGAATGTTTTACTTGCATTTCAACCTTTCTGTATTTCACAGCATCTTGTAGTATTTTGTCTGTTATCATTTCCAACACTGAATGTTTGGAAATATGTTCAATATGTTGAATATTGAATATTCAAATATGTTCAATATGTTGAACATATTGGAAATATGTTCCAATATGTTTCACCCGAGAACTTCACTATATTTTTGGGCCTAATTCTAACATTGGGTCATTCCATTTAGTTGCACAACAATTTTGCAACATTTTGAGTACTCAAACATGTGCTCACATTTCTGTTTTCTTTATCATCTGAATCAAGGTGGTCTGCATCCCCTGTGTCTGTAACAGTTGATTCTTGCTCCATTTCACTGCACAGGAACTTTGGTTCACATGGCCAACATCAAAGTCATCATCATTAAAATCATCATCATCCACCCATACTACTCTTCTGTTATCAGAGCATGTATTTTACTATAATGAATCATCTTCATCACCCATCCATGCATGAGTAATCTGATGATTCACTTTTGACCTCCTTCAAAACTTCCAAATCTGTTTTTTGATGTGCCACTGTACTGAATTGGGATACTTCTACCAGAGAAATCAAAATAAAACTTTCTTTTTTTAACAAATCCTGGAGTGGTTTGGGTCTATTGGACACTCTGTGGTGCTTGGGTAAGCATACTCAAAAATTGTTCCACAGAGCAATAAAGTGGATACAAATCCCATTTTGTCACTTTTATGCATCCGTGCACACCTTGCTGTTCATCATACCAAGTGGGTAAACACATAGATTGCTTCCTATATCCCTCAGGATAAAGTACAGATTTACAATAGAAAGATAAGGGATGGGTCTGATGGATCCAGCCTTATTTAAAGAGACTTTCTAACTCTTCAGAAAAATGTCTATATTCTCTCATCGTACAAGAGTACCTGAGCTTCAGTTTCTTAGTATACTCACTAACACTTGGGATGGTCTGTAATTTTCAGTTTAGAACTTCAAATAATTTGGTTTTGAGTAATGTTTCCCTACTGACTAGTGACACTGAAATTCACTCTATATGTTTATTTGCCACCTGTAAACCTTATTTTGGTGAACTGCCTTTTGCGTTTGTTACCTCATTGGGTTATTTGTCTTCTTGTGCTTGGGGACTGAAATTATTTTATGCATAGTTAATATAAATCCTTTATCAGAATTGGGAAGAACTAGAGGGGATGTAATATTTTTACCTTAATGTCAAATTGAGAAAATAGCTTTATGGTTTAATGGTTGCTTGTAGAATCAGGAGACTTTTAGGTCAACGTTATACAGTTTAATATTTACAGAATATGCAGTAGTTAGAACAGAATATTTTTGTTTTTACAAGTTCTGCTTCACACAATCTAAGCACCAGTTAAAACTTTCAGATGTCGTAAGTTATATTATATTATATCAGAAGAATAATGAGAAATACAAATATTTTCTGGGCAATGAAGGATAGCTACTGTATAAAATTTGTTGAAATCATAGTATAGAAGATAGTGACTCACCGATGTGCAGAAATAATCACTAGTCATTGAGATTTGCATCTCAGCAATATTTCAATGTCATGTCTACACTTTTGTTTTACTTCTGGTTAATTTTCTAATGAGAAATACTGTTTGATTAACCTGACTAATAGAGGTTAGAACCAAGGCAAATTTATTTTTCTCATGTATCATTCAATTAATGCTGTTATCAAATAGGTAGCAAGCAGAAGGAAAATGTGAACTAGCCTCCAATGTCCTAGGTCTAGCATTGAAGTCTAATTTAGGTAGTCAGGTGGCTCTCTCCTTAAGCTTCTATATTTTATTTTCTCATTTTCCTAAGATGTTAAAATAGACTCAGTAGAATGTGTTAGCAACTGCCCAAATGTCAGCTTGGGTCACAAAGATGAAGTCTAAGGCCATTCTCTCATCAAAAGCAAAGATAATTGGGGGATAAGGCAGGCCATCCTTTGCAGAGTTCATTATACTTCAGGGCAGCTTTGCCATTGGGTGAATGGCAATGGATTTGAGATTAGAGTGACATTGTCAGGATACCAGATCCAAGGTTAGTTAAATTTAAGTTACTTGTAACTTAAATTCACAAAGCCTCACTGGAGAATTTTCTCTGAGAAGACTCCAGAGGTGATTATAAAACGTGGGTATCTTTAACTTCCTTCCCTCTCAGATACCTGTGTGATGTACTGTAAGTTGTTTGTCTTTTGGATGCTAATAGCATTATTCCTTTGACAACTCAAAAATTGATGTGTTCTTTTTAATAGCTGTGACTCAATTTTCCTTCTCCAATCTTTCCCTACTCCTAAACTAGATCTTTGTAAAAAAGGATGAGGCAGAATAAAGTCATGACATCTTTATAAACTTAATAAGACCTATTATGTATATTTCACATGCTACAGGGTATTTAATCACATATTCATTATTATTATCTGGGAGCATGTCAATTGAAGGAAAGAATCTCTGTAGCTAAGACACAATTAATGTCATAAGATGTGTGTACATGTTAGGGAGAATTCATTCTTAAGGTAAATTATCCATATGAGATGTTCTCTCTTTGCCACAGAAACACTGACTGGTAAAATGCCTTTAAAAGTTTATGGAGTTAAGAGGCAGAATCAAAAATAATTTTGCACTTATTTTTAAGTATGTTAAGCCTCAGAAATTTCATATGCCCAAAGATGAAGGGATTTAGAAAAGATTCATGAAATATTTTGGTTGTCATCCATTACTGAATGACATTGGCAATATAAAGTAAACCACCGTCAGACAAAAAAAGAAGTCAGAAAGTCAACACATGCCATTAGTTTCAAAGGTCTCAGTTTTGAGTTGACTGATCAAACATGAACAGAAACAATATCAACAATGGTGAGAAGCCACTAGTATCACTGAGAGAAAAAAATCAAAAGTTTGATTTTGTCAGTCCACCAGGGTGTCAGTACCAGTGTGTCACACGGTATGGTCCCTCTTGTCAAGAAAACTAAGTTACTTTTGGCAGAATTTACAAGCCTGCAGTAGAGGTTTAATCACAAGCATGAAGCTGTGTGCATTGTGCCTGTTTGAAAATGGTAGATTTGTTGTTATGTGTGGAGACATGTACAAATGGTGAATTTCTAGGAACAAAATTTCAATGAGTTATCTTCATGCTGTGACATCTCATCAGAGAATGATACTTAACTATTAAATTTCACAAGTGTGAACTAGGCAATTTGATTAGGATCCATGACTTGTGTCTACAATTCATGGCCCTAAAGAGCAAAGTCTTTATTCTGCCATTCTGTGCTTTTCCAAGTTAACAGATTAAACATCTAGGTCATTGGCAATATCTTAATGCCAGTAAAAATACAATAGAGAGATTAAGGAAAGTATCAGACAGAGCTAAGAGAATGACTTTGACCTTGCATGCTGAATATATTGACCACCTTTATTTTCAGTTCTATATAGACACTGATGAGATTAAAAATGAGCCCCATCTCATTTTTATAGGATTCAGCTTATTTGTGACTCCATCAATGAGTAAAGCTTCTTTATTTAGAGGAAGCTAATCAAATTGAGGCATTACATTTCCTCTGAAAATTGGAATGGGGTCACCTTTCACTTGAGGATTATATGCCATATTTTCATTTAAAGCCAAGATACTACTGAGACTAAATTGGCTGCATTCTTTTTCATTTGACATTTCCATTTGACAAATGAAGTTTTGTGAACTTTTACCACCTTTTTAGTAACTTCATCTGATTTAAACCCACCTCAGTGTAGTGCTGTGAGGGTGGAGAGTCATAAACTATAGTTAAGTTTTATGGCTAATTTCGATATTAATACAAAATAAAGCTTATCACTTCTATTCCAAAGGGGAACACATCTCCAAAGTATCAGAAAAGCCATAAATTTAAAACTTGAAGGGATGATTTCAGGCAGGTGGTTTCCCTCTTTACCAAACATTTAAGTTGGAAAAATAGTAACAGTAATTTGAAGTTCACAAATTTTGGGGGGTTTAGCCCCCAAAGAACATTTAAACAACATAGCCTCTTGATTTGGGACCTATCTAAAGTATCCTAACTTGTAAACCAAGTACAGTGCTAAAGTACATAATTTAATAATACAAAGTTCTGGTTTTATATCTTCAGTTAATGATGTAAAAACATAGTAGTATTTAAGATCACTGAAAAAATGTTAAACAATATGTGATCTATGTTTCATAATTCTCTTCTTTAAACAAATGTTGAAATACTTTTGTAAAATAACCATACTTAAATATTAACATATCTAATTATTCTATGCCCACTTAATTACAATTTTCATTTTATTTTTAACATACAGCATAAAATACAAAGACCAAAATTTTATGTACAGTTTTGGCCTAGAATGAATTATATTGCTGTTTTTCTTCCATACTTACAACTTTTCCCTTACATACTTGTACAAGATGTCAGAGGCATAGTGCCCCAAATAGTGTTTTAAACATTATTTTCCTGGAAGTTTGAAAAACTTACAAAACTATTATGGGTCTTGAACAACCTTTTTTTTAAAGCATAGTCCATTCAGGTTTCTTTACCAGAATTCTGTGTCAGAGTGCCAGCTGGTTGAGTGCTGGTTAGGGTCTGCTACTACGGTAAGGACTGCCATCTGCTCATTGTGGTATCACATGATAGAAAGCAGGTGAGAAATCAGCTTGGAGTCTTTTTTTATAAGCATCCTTACTCCATTCATGAGTACTCTATGTTCATTACCTAATTACTCCCCAGAGCTTACCTCCTAGTACCACCAATTTAAAGGTTTTTATTTCAACATATAAATTTTGGGTTGCATAAACTTTTAGTCCATTGTACATGGCCAGGATCTACTTTTCATACGAGGGTATAAACACTCCCTGAACCTCATTGTGGTCCAGAGCTTATAAACTGTAATCCCAGGGAAAAGTTCCAGGAATTCTCATGAGTAAATTCCAACCTACCACTTCCAATGCAACCCGCCATGAAAAAACAAAAAAAGAGACAGTGATGTATCTGCAGTTGTGGAGAGCCACAGAGGTCTGAAGTTCAGGTGGAAAAAAGGCCAACTGAACAAAAGCCTTGACCTAGGGCCAAACTTGGTTTTAATAGTTCATGAAGAGGAAATGGCTTGGGGAAGATTGACTGTGAGAATGGCAGGAACTACATGAATTCTGTGAGCTGGGATAGGTTGGAGGAACAACCCTAACCCTAACCCTAACCCTAACCCTAATGCTAAATATTGGGGTTTTTTTTGCAAACCCTATAGGACCATGGCCATCTTTCCCACAAACACACAAAATGTGGTCATCTTTTCCAAAATCATTCAAAGACTTATAACCAAGCTCAACATGATAACATACATAAAAATAATATATATGCTTACATTTGTTAATCTTCCCATCCTGGTCCTTCCAGATGTTTCATCTTCTAATTTATATAATTATAACAATAGTAAAAATATCAAATGATATGATAATATTAGAACATACTCATACACAAATTAGACTTTGGAGTAGTTCAAAGCATATTGGCTGTGGAGATAGAAGGGAATTTTTTCTGTGTAGTGAGGTGGGCCTGGATATGAATTCTAGATTCTTCAGTTTCTTATACCACAAATTCCTTTATTCATACCCAGCCTCCTTTTTCCCTCTTGCCTCCTTCCCTCTTCCCACTAATTTCTTTCCTTCCCTCTCTTTCCTTCCTTCCTTCTCCTTCCTTTCTTCTCCTTCACTCCTTTCTTCTTCCTTCATTCTTTCTTCTTCCTTCCTTCCTTCTTTCTTTCCTTCCTTTCTTCCCTCCTTCCTTTTCCTTCCTTCCTTCCTGGCTAACAATGATTATTACTGTATGTATGTCTTGGATTCAGAGACATGAAAACACTCCACAGTATTTTATTGAGAAATAATTAAAATTCTTACAAAATCAAAAACAAAATTCTTAGATATCTAGAAATTCTCCACATGAATAGTGGGCATGACTTTCAAAATAATTCAATTTATCTCTCTCTCTCTTTTCTTTTTGTTTTCTTTTTTCATCTATCTACTATACACTTACCGTTATTGGGGAAGAATAATAATTCCCACAGTTGTTTCAATAATTAACATATTACTAGAATTTTGGATTTGTTGAGGGTGATTAATACTAGTAACTAATGTTTTTGTAATGCTTAATTTATGTCAATAATTTGAACATTTTACATATTACCCTATTTAATTCCCTAAAACTCTATCAAGTAGAAAGCATTTACTCAATACAATCTTTTTGTAAAGATAATTGAGCCACAGATAAAGTTTCTTGGCCAAGACCACACAGTTAATAAATGATAGACACAGGATAAGAGCACATCAGGTTCTAAAAACCTATGCTTTCACCACCTCGTTATAACTTTAATTGTCTTTTACTTCCTTTCTCAATAAGTATTTTACATTCAACTAGCAGTAATTTATCCATAAACTTAATACAGAAAACTTTTCTGACTTGCCAACCAAATAGATTTATTGTAACAGTGAAGGGAGATTGGAAGTAACAGAAGCCACACTATCTACTTGCTTAGCCTTTCATTACATTTTTTTAAAGTTTAGGAAGTAAAATTAAGAGGATTGATGACACATTCACCTCATACATTCATTGAGGCATATGTAATATTTTAATATTCTAAACATTTCCACCTTTAATGATGAAAATGAGTAATGATTATTTAATGATACAAGACAAGATATTCCTGTGGTGTCTGCCTGCAGTTCCATTGACAATTTCATAGCTGACTGTATTTTCTGAAAGTCTGGCATAGTGGGAAGGGCCAGGTCAGTGGCAGTAAGACTTGGTAGGGTATAATCTTTTCCTCAGCTGCTCTGCTCTCTTCCTGATTTCTGCTTCCCATGGGTTATTGCTCCTTTCCCATGTCTTTCAGCCATGCTATTTCTGCCCTGGAGCTAAACAACCATAGAATAAATCTTTGGAAAACCATGAGCCAAAATAAGCTGCTTCTCTTTTAAATTATGAGTACTGAATAAGTTGTACTGACAATTGAAAAGTAACTAATATGGGTTCAAAGAAATTTTGCATGCTTTTTGAAATTAGAAAATGAGGAGACATTTGTCCTTTGTGTTGTGTGATTATTTCTTCCTTATAATTTTTCATGTATTTTGGGGAAATGGAATTTCTAAAAATATGATGCACATATTTTGTTGAGTAATTCTCAATTCATTTAGTAAGTTCCCTCACAGAGATCACAGATATATATAGATATTAGATATAGATATAGATGATACAGATATAGAGATAGAGATGATAGGGATAGAGATAGAGATAACTATCTATTCATATACATGGAGTATATATAAGTATATATATATTTAAATAGATAAAAGTATTTTACTTTTACATTAGCTAATGTAAATATTTAGTATTCTGTTTAATTATCAAATTCTACTTGTTCATTGTTGGTGTGAAATGTGATTGACTTTCATATATTAGACTTTCCTCTTGCAACAGAGATGTTTCTGTTATTATTGTTCTATTCTTTTAAAAATATTTCAGCATTCTAAATCTACAAAGTTTTATTTATCCTTTCCAACATATTTGTCTTATATTTTTTCATTTTTTTGTTTTTTTATTATGTTAACTAGGAAATAAGTATAATATTGGAAAGTACTGTTGAAAGGATATATCCTTCACTATTATTAATGTTGGTGGAAAAGCTTCTAGCTTCTCGTTATTGATTTATCACAGTAGCTGTAGTTTTGCTTTCCTTAGAATATTCTATACTTATAATCGATAATGTAGCAAAGCTTTTTCTAATACTATATTCTCACACAATACAGAACACTTCATTTTGACATCAGAATATATGCAGTGAGTTTATACTGTCATGACAAGCAATTTACCCACTCTACTAGAGTTCAATCTCAGAACCACACACATACGTCGGGTTGAATAATTCAGCATCACTTCAAATTGGTATTTCATTTTAATACACATAGATTTTTATGAGTACTTAATGCTGCTTTTCTTGTGAGATCATGTAAACCCATAAACAATTTTGCAATACTGATCATTTTACCAGAAACCACATTTGAAGTTAACAGCAAAATAAACTATTAATTGACATTATAAAATTACAAATGTGGAAAATACATAATTAATTTTATGCATAATTTTATAAGATTATGGATAGTTATTTTATTGATCAAAATCAAGAATGCAGTGTGTCTGCTCAGTACTTTTATGCAATTGTCTAATCACAAAGAAAATTATTTGTAGAACATAATTAATCTAATCATTCAATCTTTGCCAATATTTTCCATTTTTAAGTAACAAGTGATATGGGACAATATTTAGAATAAGAAGAGTTTTTATTATTAAAGTTAGTAATAATAAAATATTAGCTATTAGGTAAATATTCTAGTGAAAAAAGATGCTTCAAATTAACTAAAAAATTAGTATTCATCTTAATATTTTAAATCACATATTGGTATATGTCACATATGTCCTTTTCTAGAAACTAGGACAATTCAGTTTATATAAGTTTTTTAGTAAGGTGTATTCACAATAGTAAGTTATGTTCTTTTATTTTATTTATTTATTTTTTTTTGTGGGTACCGGGGGTCGACCTCAGGACCTCGCATGCCACCAGGCTCCCATGGCGCTGAGCGATATCACCCGCCCTTTTTTCGTATGTGGGTTCCGGGAGTCGAACTCAGACCCTCGCACTTGCCAGGCAGGTGCTTACGCCGCTGAGCCATCTCACCGGCCTCTATGTTCTTTTAAAAGTTATATAAATATTTAAATAACATATATTAATAACATTAATTTATTTAAAATTTTAAAATGTATTAACTTTAATTAGAATGCCTTTTAAGACTGCAAATATGCTGTTCATGTACAAACTCCCCATGATAAATGTAATTATTGTATACAGCAAAAATGTATTAAATAAATAAAATTTGCCATTACATAATAAAAAATTTAAAAATGGGAAAAATTTGTAAATATGCATTAGTATACACTTGAAAAAAAATGTTAAAATTCTAACAATAAAACACAAGTTACTGGGCCGGTGAGATGGCTCAGCGGCTTAAGCGCCTGCCCGGCAAGCGCGAGGGAGTTCAACTCCCGGAACCCACATACAAAAAAGGGGCCGGTGATATCGCTCAGTGGCACGGGCGCCTGCTGGCGCGCGAGGTCCTGAGGTCGACCCCCCGGTACCTACAAAAAAAAAAAAAAAAAAAGTTACTAAAAATAAAATATCGAAGTCCCATTTGATATAAACAAATTCTGCTATATATATATATTATAAAAAATATTTTTCTCACATTGCTAAGTATTTTTTTAAATACATATTATTTGTACTGTTATGTTAAAATGCTCAACATGTTATCTGGCAAGGCAAGGCCTGGGAAAATAATCCAGTAAACTCACTTCAGTCTAAATCACCCTCAGGGGAGCAGAAACAAGTGTGTGTCAGTATTTTGATGACTGGAGCTCAGGGGGACATAACACTTGCTGTGTGTGGGGAAAAAACAGCAGGACTTCTCAGTAAAAATGAGACAGAGGGAAAACTTGTGATCACAAAACAGAAAAGCATATTGCTGATAAGACATAAGTGTTAGAGGTTTGCTACAACCTCAAGCTGTGCTTCTCCCCACAAAAACCTCATACTAATTTACACAAGGCAATTTTAGTTACACAGCTAGAAAGAACTGTGAAAAATGAAATTAGTTGTTCTTTTACTAGGGATGATTCATTGCAAACTTCTGAAATGCTTTCCTCTTTTGAACTCCGTGGAAATAGCTGACTTGAGAATTGTTTTATAAAATTATTTATTAAAGAAAACAGAATAGCACTTTATAAATACATATGAATATATCTTTACTTTTTTTATAATCAGAAATTTTCACAGAATTCATATACCTGGAAGAAAGTAAGATTAAACCTGACATCTGACTGTTGCATAGAGCTATGTACAAGCTGAAATTAAAGATGCATCACAAAGGATAGGTAGGTGGTTTTCCAATGATAATTCTAGAAGTGTAAACAGGAGCAAAGATATCACTTCCAAATAATCTCCCAGCTTGGTCTCTCATTTCATAACCCAGAACATGTACATTTCCCACACTGACCTCTAAAGAGAAAAGTGTGGGCCTCTTTATCAACATCTATGATGATTATGAAAGGCAAAATAATTTATACAATCTAACTGGGTTGAGATAAATATCATACACTGTAACATGTAATGCTTTAAATTTTCATTATTTTCCATAAGTGATTAGTGGTTGGCTATGACATCCTGATGTGGGTTTCCTTGTGACTCATATATAGTGTAATTCCAGTTAGGCTCCTAACTGCTGAGGGCTAGAAAGCCTCAAGAGAACTTCAATATATTTTTTTAAATGTGGGTACTGGGAGTCAAACTCAGGACCTCACACTTGCCAGCAGGCACTTGTGCTGCTGAGCGATATCACTGGCCCTTTTTTTTTTTCTTTTATGTGGGTACTGGGAGTTGAACTCAGGACCTCACGCTCACCAGCCAGGTGTTTATGCCACTGAGCTATATCACCGGCCCGAGAACTTCAATTTTGAGGGGAAGAAAAAATAAATTTTTCAGGAGTTTACAAAAAATTGAGGTGATCCTGAATTTAACTTAATTTACTCAGGCAAACTTGCATCCATTATATATCTGTCATTAAAGAGATACAATCACTTCAAAGACAAGATTTTAAAAGTCAAATTCTCACTTTTGAAACAAGTATACCCTCTATTTAAATAAAACAATTATCCTTGTAAAGAATATTTTGAAAGAAATTCTTATGTCTCATAGTAATAAAGTATTCACTATATACAGTGTTACAGGAACTGACTTAGCCCTACATATCATGTGATGATTTATTTACTTATTTATGCTCCTCTAACTTAGCTTTAATTATGATTCTTTCACTGTTGAGGCATTAAAGCTTATATATTATCATATATCTTTAAATTTCTCAGAAATAATTAGTGGTTATTCTGCTACTAAAATACTGTTCTTACTGAAATTAAAATCTGTTTGGTAAAATGGAACCTGAACAAATTAATCTCCAAAACCTAGATCTGCTAAATAGTTTCATTCTTTTATTTATTCCTAATCCAATTATTACTAAATATTTTCATTAAATTCTGCTGCACAAAATAAGAATAATGTCTGCAAATGAAGTCTTCAGCTAAATAGCCAATCCCTGAACATGCAGACATTTTAAATATTTCTTCTCCTTATTTTTCTTTTGCTTCTGACATTAATGTCCATAAGTTGACTCTGATGAAACTAATTTTCTTGTTCATTTCTGAAGAGATCATTCACTTAGCCACCAACAAGGAGGTGGTGGTTTTTTATAAGCCTTTATTTTTTCCATATAGTGATCTGGGAACTACAAAACAGTCATTTAAACAATACACAAAAAGCTCCCTCCCTTGTACTAATATACAGCACCTCAAAATTTTTTTGAAATGCTTATTTAACCTGCAAACTTCTATTTCTTTCACATGAACTGCTTTTCACTGACAGCATACTTTGAAAGAAGAAAAGGAAGGGAGGGAGAGAGGAAAGAAGAGAGAAATAAAAAAGAGAGTAAATATTTCTAAAAATGAACAAATTGTTTTAATACTATTAGATAAGAATTACTATTATATTTTGTACCTCTCAGTAAGCAAAGACATACAGGTGCATGTACAATTTAGTTTCCTAGGAAAAAAAAAATTAAATTCATGAGGTATATATACAATAAAACTAATTTTTAAAACTTCATTACTTATGTTCTAATATTCTCATTGTTTTCTACACAGCTCTCTGAATAGCATCAATTTTCCTTGTTGACTACTCTACCTCTGCTAGTTCCTTTATTACTTCTACTAGCTCTACAGGGGGTAAATGAAATATGTAGTGAATGTTTAAATTAAAAATATATATTATAGTAAAAGACATATCATCATTTATAGTACACATCTTTGCTTTGAACTTACTTATCCATTGTTCTTTTGCTTTCTGATGTAGTTGTGGAAGTCCATTTCTCTGTGTGCATTTAGAAAGTGCGGTTAAAAAAAAACACAGTGAATGCTGCTGCCAAGTGGTATCCATAGAAAAACAGGCTATAAAAACACTATAGTGTGTCCTCAACTATCTTATTTACAGGACCTGGTACCATGTGACTTCTGGCTCTTCCCCAAAGTAAAAAATGACCATGAAAAGTAAACATTTTGGTTTCATTCAGGATATCAGGCAACCATGACAGCATAATTTACAGGTTAAGACTTCACAAAACTGCTTCAGAAAGTATTAAGAACAATGGGCTAAGTGAGTTCTAAGTGAAGCAAAATGGTTTGAGGGGGATTAATGGCAAAAATGCATTTTACAGTAATATTTATTAAAAAAAATTTGAACACAAATTGTATTTTTGATCATACCATATATATATGGAGAGGGAGACAGAGAGAGAGAGAGAGAGAGAGAGAGAGATGTATTTGCTACCACTTAATGATTCTTGGGTCTCGACAGTCAGGTAAATCTGAATATGTCAGAAAGGCACCTCCTACTCAACAGTTAAAGTCCTACACATTTGTTAATTCAAAGCAAATTACATAGGACTGGATAAATCCTTTTGCAAAATAATTTTCTATACACCCTGTGTAAACTTCATATTTACTACCTAAGCAGTAGTGTATATATTTGAAAAAATTTGAAAAAAGGAGAATACAAAAGGAAAGAGCAATTAAATTAAGCAAACTCTTGGTATTTAAGAACTTGCACTTTAATTATCTTTTCAAAATTGTACCTTGCTCTTGACTTTGATTACAAATGGTTTACCAAGAAGCATATATTCTACCTTTATTTAGTAACATTTGAAAGGCAATTTTTCTTTAAAGCTTTGTTAGCATACATAATTCTGACTAAATAGGAACTCATTATATCTTTGTGGTGTTTATGAGGTTAGCAAAATAGTCTATGATTCAAATATTCCTCATGATTTCTTTCAAGAATCAATTAAAATGATGTTGAATAGGAATATCTTAAATTAGCACAGTTTATCTAAACCCATATATGATAAAACTAATTTCTTACATTAATTTTTGTTATAACACTGACACTGTTGTAGTAGGCATACAATAGAAAAGAAATTAGAATTTTTATTCTACATGTACATTATACAAATTAGATATCATAGTTAAAATAGCCACAAATTCTATATAGAATTTTCCTTAAATTGGTTGGATCTCTATTCCACTTTTTTGTTGTTGTTGTTGGTTTTTTGAGACAGGGTCTCCCTATGTAGTCCAGGCTGTCCTCGAACTCACTATGTAGCCTAGGCTGACCTGGAACTCAAGGTGATCCTCCTCCCAGCTTCCTGAGTGCTGGGATTACAGGTGGGCACCACGACGCCCAGTTTATTTTTCACCTTTTGGTATGAAATATCTCTATGACTAACCGTGATCAATAAAATGTGATAAAATTGTGTAAGATGATTTTTGAGCCTGAATATAAAGAGAATAGTCTTCTCTGTCTCCTGTTCTTTGAGAAAGTGAGACCATTATTCTATGATGAAGCACAGAAGAAAGGACCGAATGGAGAAAGAAGCCCCATTATCACAGCAGATGCGACAGATGAGTGAGTCAACCCACCTTAGACATGAGGTCCTAGCCAGGTAGCAAGCTGACTACAGGCTCAGGAAGGAGCTGAGGAGCCAACGTGAAAATGATGGGGAGCTATTAGTCATTATCATTTCAGATACCTAGGACTTGGAGTTGTTTAAAAGCATGAATACATTACTTATGTATGTATTCCTGTATATATGATACATTAAATTACATATATTATATTAATTTGAAATAATTTTGGAATAAATATTCCATAAAAATTTCCTTAAATATAATCCATGTGAATTTCCTCGAATGAGAAAAATGTTCCATAATATAATTTTCCCTGCTAATCTCACAGAAATACACAATACTGAATTTTATCAATTAATCAAATGAGAAAAACGTAAAATTAGTAATAAAGAGAAAATAAGCATCGCTTAAGCAAGATGTGAAATAAATTGTTCTTATTATTATTTAGGTCACATTTTTTAACCCAGAAAACTTAATATTTAACAGATCATTAGGAATGTAAAACAAGAAGAAAAATAATTTTAGAGCTTCTTAAACTGAAAGCAAACACAGTTAAGAAAGTTCAAAGAATGATAGTGGGCACCAAGTAAACAGTAATATTTATTAATTTCTATTTAAAGTATAATAGCTTTAAGATTCTTGCACTTTCTTATGTATTATTTTTAAAGATCATTTTTGAAATTTTCCTCCTTCTCAATATATCTTGCTTAGCTAAGTTTTCACCTGTTTTTCTTTTTCTTTTTAATTTTATTGTGCCACTCTGTAATCTTAACATTTAGGATCAAAAGAAAATCAATACTAATAAAGTTAAGTATGTTGAGCCTGGCAGGTACCTAGATTTTATAATTTTTTGTGTGTTCGGGATAATTCTTTCCATAATCTTTCAGTAATTGATTTAGAAATTCTCTTACTAAGTATTCTTCCTTTTCAGCTCTTCTACAGAGCATAACTCTGCCAAAGGGATAACATTTTGACAATGTTTATGATTTATGGAATTCATACTTAATTACATTTTAGGTTATATATTGACTACTCAAAAATTAAAATTCAAAATAACAGACAGCCAGTAAGAAGGAAGGGGTGGTACTCTCTGCCTTTCCCCTTGGTTGCCGCAACAGTAATTCTAGACCAGAAGGCTTCCTACTATTTAAAGAATCCAAAGGATAGATTCCGGGGTCTTGTGTATGACAAGCAAAGAATTGCATGTGTACATCCAATGGTAAAATAAACATCTATTGAAGATAACAGGAAGATGTGCTCAGGGAAGGTTTGTACCAACAGAACCAAGAATGAGGCACGTACAGACAAGTGGTGTTGGGACAACAGGAAAATACAAAAGCACACAGATGAATCAGGCTTTCAGATTTTAAGTGATGTGCACCCCAGTCCAGGTTAATCTCACTGGTTCTCTGGATAGGGTTGACAGGAATAAGTGACAGGGTGCTAACTTATCTCCAGGGCTTCCAACAGGCATACTTTCAGAGTCCACTCTGACTAATTACGTGCATGAGATGCAGTCCATAAGTATGAACATTTAATAAGGTTCAAATGGGGAGAAGATTATTGAAGGTCAGGCCAGGAGCTTTAAAGATTTCCTGAGTCTTTTTAATTTTTATTTCTAGTTCTCTTAGCACAATGGAAGGAGGATTAGCCTTGGCTGTGGGGTGTTGCACAAATTCTGGTGGGTGAAGGGGAAGTCCTCTCCAAGTCCCAATTGTGCTACCTGTACTAGTCTCGCTGTGCTATTTCTAGAAGTGCTTGCGGGTTCTTCATATTTAATTGAAAACTGAGTGCATAATCCACACTTCTTTCCCCGGACTTTTTCCCACAATAAATACAGATCAGCAGAGTCTCACAGGAGTAGTTTCTGCATGCATAGAGTTTCCCAAATTTTGCAATCTCCACCCAAGGGACTGGTTTGTAAATCAGAGAGGCTTGGAAGTGGGCAGAGACCCCTGATTCACTTAGACTACAGAAAGCAAAATAGTGTATTCTCAAATTCCAAACAATTCACAGTTGTCTACCCAAGTTCAAAGTAAGCAGTTTGATCAAGACATAGGTTTATTACTAAAAGCCAGAATGGGAAAGAGATAAATTTTGGCTCTCACCTACTTTACAAGAAAAGAAGGAATGAGAACACACATTCCAAATCCTATACTCTCCAGGTGCACCTCAAAAGATTGGATTCTATTCCACTCCTCTCAAGGCGATACTACAACTTCACACTCCAATTTTTGGTGGCCATTAAGGAAAAGATAGCAAGTTGGATAGCATAAATAATTTAGAAGTACCTAGAATCTCTGGCTAGGCTGATAGAGAGAAATATCTCTTAGAAGAGACAAGTCTGCAAAGACTAGGAGAGGAGATTCTTTTATCTAATATGCACAAACCAACACAGAAAGTCAAGGAAAATAAAGAAACAAGGTTATATGTTCTAAATAAAAGAACAAGATAAATTTCCAGAAGCTAACTTTAATGAAATTGAGATATATAAATTACTTCACCAAGCAGATTTAACTAGGGGCAGATAATTTGCCCCTATAAAACAAATTCCAAACTTATGCTGTTTGCTGGTCCAGGGAACACACATTGAAATTTAATGTATTAAACAGAGTTTTGGAGCAACTGGAAATAAATTGCTATAACTTACAGAAATTTATGTGAATTAACCATTAACAATGATGACAAAATAGTCCACGATAAAATAATTATAGTAATGAAGAATATTTACATAATTCATAATGATGCAGTTATATTATTAATTTAATGAACTACTTAAGATTCAGAGTTAAAGTATATGGAAGTAGGGAGATTGTATACTCCTGGAACTAATCATTAGTAACTAAAAGGGAAAGTAGCCATATGAACTCCATTGCTCCCTTGTGTATAAAACATTAAAAATTGTCAATCTGTATATTTTTTACACTCTCCAGTTTACAGGATAGTGTTGAGGACTGGAGAGGCTTAACAGTCTGCCATTTGTCATTGAAAAAAAATTTTTAATTTTCTCTTCTGTACATTTACTTCTATTTATATTTTTAAAGTGTAGCCACTTAAATTTAAATAATATAGTCACCAAAAAAACTCAAAATTGGTGAGCTAATGAAGATGCACACACAACTGAAGAGATAGTCAGAAAATTGTAAAATGTAATTGAAAAATATAACAAAATGGATTATAAGTTTTAAGCAGACTAATACTCTGACTTAAGAAATAAAGGAAAACAATAATAACAGCAATTTATTTTTAATAGACATTTCAAACAGGAAAATTATGGGAAGGTTGAGATGAAAAGATTTTAACTGCAAATCTTCAATCACAAATTTCTTTTGAAAATTTTCCTCCTGGCAGAAGCAGCCCCAATCTCTTTGCTGGAAGAAGGTAGTTTCCCCTCAGTTGACTCCTAAGAAGTTCTTCCCTGGGAAAGGTATATTCCAAGACACAACTTATTCTTTTAATGGTGATCCTCTGATGTGATTTAAGCTAATAATTAAAAACAAGCATTCCTAGTGACTAAGTCTCTGCTTATAAAATCCCAGGTAAAAAATACAGATCATATGTACCACTAAAGTCAAGGAAACACACGTGAGAGAGGCTTTTGTGTTTTTAAGGTATTGGAGAGGAAGAACAGTGCAGAAAATGAAACATTTAGAACATAATATAGTAGATATACTTCTGCTTTATAAATGTTTATTAAATCATTCTTAAGCTTTTATACATTTCTATGCATATGTAACAGACTAAAATACTTTAACAATAAGATTTCATAATACAATTTTACTTTGTTAGGAGAAATAAATAAATATATATTAAAATGACTGTTCATTAGAAATGATAATTTACCCATGCTTTGTTCAATGGGCTACTACAGTGGCAGTGTGTATTCACAATCAAAATGACCAGTTCCTGTTTCTTTACCAAAGCCAATAAGTTATCTGTTTTCAGTTCTGTGTGCTTTGTTTTTCAAAAGAACTTTGTAGAAGTGATTGTAACAGTTAAAGAAAATGGTTCCTTTTAAACTGCAACAAGGAATATTAATCAATAGTTTATTCTGTTGGCTTCAAAATCCTCCTGCTAAATTGTGATGTGTAGACAAATTTATGAGTTCAGAAGATGCTCGCTATGAATATATATTTCCTATGTCTTACACAGAATATCTTAATTTGAGACCTATTAGGGAAAATAAAGGAACGAGTGATATGAAAGTTACTTGTTTTACATAAAATTTATGTTTGAGTGGTAAGTGATCTAGGAAAGTATTCTAAAATACTTTCTACTCTCAGCCATAAAAACATAAAACGTACCTAAGATTCTGACCAACTTCATACCTAAGTGAAAGTCAGGGTGTACATCATAATGTATTTTATATCAGCAAATCTGAAAGATTTGGATTGTAATAAACCACCTTAAAGAAAACTTTCTTTCTGAATGTAACACATAAAAAGAGTAATTTAACATAATTGTGTTAGAAAAGAGTGCACTTTTGAAAACTAAGAGACTAAAAAGCAATAGTTACATTTTAGTACTTTCAAAGAAAATCACTGGCTGAAATAGACTTTGTATGTCGACTTTTATCAGTATACATTGCAACTTCACCACATTATGGAAAGATAACTTAAATATGACTTCTCTCACTCTCAGTCACTCCTCTCTCAGTCATAGCAACGAAAAAATATTTAGCATATTAACAAATGATTATTTGCTATGGTTTTCAAAGTTTTGTGGTAGAATTAGCACACAGAAACAACAGAGTATGATCTTCTCCAAACTTTTTATAATGTCGCACAGGAGGTTGCCCTTATTCCCTGCTTTATTAGGAGGACCACAGCGCAGCTAGTGAGAAGTCCTCTAAAATTATGATTGGCTTTGCGCCAGCTCAGCAGAAATGCTGCTCGAGACTCTTTAATCATGAATCCTAACTGGGTGGATTATTTGTTCTGCATATTTAGTTTCCCTGGGTCTACGATGGGAGAACTGTTGTGCGATTTTCAAAAGTGGAATTGGCTACTGCTGCTACAGAGCCTATTCTGCATTTCTGAGTTGTGTCTTGCATGTCAGTGAAGTACCCACAAAAAGCACTAGTGCTTAATAGAGTCAGTTAAAATTTTTGAATTCAAAGTAAGAACCCATGTTTTCTATCTAATAAGCCATTATTACTACATGGGGCTAATCCCACTCAGCAATAACTTTAATACCAAAAATACTTAAATCAACTCTTTTCTTGTGGCTGAAATAAGTAATTATTTTCTCATAAACTATGTACTCTAAATTTCAATTTTCAGCAGCATTACCTTTTATTTTGGAGTGCACATAGCCTTATGATAGTTTTTGTACCAGGAATAGTATATTCTGGCAATTTTCCCTCTTAGATTGTTTCATCTGAAGTTAAGTGTGTTATGGAATTTTTCAGATAAAAATAAAAGTGTGTATGACATAAAGACTCATCTTTAGTCAACAGGTATTAGAATTTAGTATGCCATTTGGGGTTTAAATATTATAGTGCTTTATAATAAATATAATAAAATTATTTAATATTGTTGCTCATTCTTAATTACAGATAGAAATACAGCGGTGCAGTAATATTATGTATTTTTCCAATGTTACATATTAAATTTCTGTCTATTATTGAAATCTAGAGATTCTGGCCCCAGAATCAATGAAGTTAATCATCATGTTATTATTTTATAATTCCTTGGTAGCTGTTTGTCTTGTGCTTTTATTATTATTGATATGGCTATCAAGTCGCATATGATATAAATATTCACATATGTATGATAGAAGTATATATAAAGACACTTTCAAGGATGTTTGTTTTTAAAATAAAATCCAATGTAAATTTTAAACCACCCTTTAAAAAATATTTATCAATAATGTTCTTGTTTAGGTGGGTAACTTTTTGTTTGATCATGATTAAAAAAAAGAAATAGAGTATTAACTTAAATAGTTTGACCCCAAATTTAAATAATAAACTCATTGATTCTAAAATAAATCAAAGAAAATTAAAGGAAGTGATAATGTAAAACAAATGGGTTAAAATAATTCACTGGAAATAAATAGTGTCTAACAAATTCATACAAAGAAAATTGTTTCTCATCTTCATGGTGTGAAAATTAAATGAAATCATTTTTAGTAACTTTCTCATACATAAATATTATTTTCTCAACTTTCACAATTTAAAGAAATCATCTGAACAAAAGGTGAAAAAATGTGCAAAAGATCTGAGCAGATTACTTACCTAAAATTATTCTAAGATGGTAAACAACATATGGAAAGATGATACCATTATATATCTTTGGGAATTGCAGATTAGAAAGCACAGAGACACTACTGTGACAGTTAACCTGTACTGTCAACTTAATTGGCTAGGAATCTGCCCAGAGCCTTAGTAAAGCACATTTATGTGAGTGTCCACATGAGTCATGAAGGTGTGAGCTTGGGCACTTTATCTGGTTCTGGCCTCTTCCTCTCAGGCACTGTTCCCTTGCTCTGCTTCCTGGTCACTACAAAAAAAAGCAGCTTTGCTCCACCATGCTGTTATAGTCGGGAACTCAGATAACCATGAGCTGAAAATATCAGCCAAATAAACTTCTCCTTTAACTTGTGTATGGCGGGTATTTGCTACCAGTGATGGAAAAGTTGACCAATACACTTTTATAAGCATATCAAAGTTGCTAAGATACAAAACAGTGACAACAGTAGTGCTTGCAAGAACTTAGAAGAAGAGGAAGAGTTATTCATTGCTGGTGAGAATGCAAATCATACAAGTTTGAAAAATAATTTGACGCTTTCATAAAAAACTAAGCATACTCTAACCACATTATCCGTCACCTGTGCTATTTTGTGTTTACCCAAAGAAATTCAAAACTTACGTCCACAAAGCAATCTGTACATAATTTTTTTTTCACAACTGCCTTCACAACTACCAAAACAGAAGTAACCAAGAGGTAGTTCAAAGGTGAATGGATAAATTTAGTACATCAGTAAAACTGTGTATCATTTAGTGACCACATAAAGCTATCAAGTAATGAAAACATATGGAAGGAATGTAAATTGTGGAATAAAATATCAAAGTAGTCCCAAAGGATACTCTGTTATTTTATGTTGTAACACATAATGGGAAATACCTAGTTTAGTTTTTGTTATAAGCTTCTGGAACAGAACTCTTAAAACCTTTGTGTGAGGGCCGGTGAGATGGCTCAGCGGCTTAAGCGCCTGCCCAGCAAGCGCGAGGGCCCGAGTTCGACTCCCGGAACCCACATACGAAAAAGGGGCCGGTGATATCGCTCAGCCGCACGGGCGCCTGCTGGCGCGCGAGGTCCTGAGGTTGACCCCCCGGTACCCACAAAAAAAAAAAAAAAAAAAAAAAAAAACCTTTGTGTGTTTCTGGGCAAAGAAGGGTGTTAGAAGAACATTTTTAACTAATATCTGGTATTTGACCATGGTTCCTGAACTCCTACTCCTTTTGCATTGCTTAAGTGATCAGAGCATCTGATGAGGTCTTTTGGAAGGCTCATAGAAGGAGCATAGTGACTAGAAAGAGAAAGCCAGGATTAGAAGTTTGGAATTTTCAGCCTTATCCCGCCCCCGCATCTTGTGGGAAGCAGAAAACAGCTGAAATTTGAGTTAACGATGTATCATATCTTTGTGATGAAGCCTCCAAAAACCTCCGAACTACCGTGTTCAGAGAGTTTTAGGCTTTCTGGACACATGTTCCCTAAAGGTCTAATAATCTGTATTTCTTCTATCATATCATGGCCTGTATATTTCATGCTTGAGTTCTATTAGTGTATAATAAATGAGTAAACACAAGTACTCTGTTTCCCTAAGTTCTACTAGGCATTGTAACAAATGATGGAAAGAAAGGATTGGCTTCCAGGAGTTCCCCAGTCTATAACCAGTTGGTTAGAATTAATGGAGGCTCAGATATGAGCAGTCTGTGGGATTTTACATTGAGGATCTGATGCTGACTCTATGTACACAGTGTCAGAGTTAAACTGAATTATAATACACCTATTCGTGTTGGTAAATTGCCTGCTCAGGGAGAAATTCCCACATAATCTAATATCAAAATGGAGTGTTCTGCATTGAGTGTGAGAACATAGCACAATAAATAAAGATTTTCTACATGATACATTTCAACTATAGAATATCATTGAGAAGGAAAAGCTAATATACTATAATAGATAAATCATGAAAAATAATTTTTCCCACTAACATCAGTAAGTCAAGAATGTATCCTTTCAACACAGCTTTCCAACATCATACTGACATCCTAGATAACAAAATAGGATGGACAAGAAAAGAAAGGAAGACAAGAAGAAAGAAAATATAAATATATTGGGAAGAATAAACAACATGTCTTTCTTTGCATATAGAGTAAACAAAATAAGTCAGAATAAAACAACAACTAAAATGTCTTGGTTGATAGAGGCAAGGTTAATACACAAGAGTCATTCACATTCAACTATACCAGTAATGAATAAGTGGAATTTGACAATAAATTATGGTGTCATGTACATTAGCTATAGCAAAATAAAATATTTAGATATACATTTAAGAAAATATGTATAAGATTTTTATGAGGAAACCTACACAACTAAAAAACCAAATAAATTGAGAGATATTGCTTGTTCATGAATGTAAAGAATTAATGCAGTCAAAATGTCATTTTCCCCACCTCCTGCTATAGATTCAATGTGATCTCAGTAGAAATACTAGAAAGTTATTTGATGTGTATAAACAAAATAGTCAAATAGATCATTGGAACAGAATAGAGGGCCCCAAAACACACCCTTATAAATATTGTGTATCAATCTTTGACAAAGAAGCAAAGGGAATACAATGGAAAATTATCTTTTTAACAAATGTTAGTGGTGGAAAAATTGAATTTTCACATGGAAACAAACAAAAGTAATCTATACACCAACCTTACATATTTCACAAAAATTAACTCACAATGTGTCATAGACCTAAATGTAAAGAAAAGTACCATTTAATATTCTTAGAAGATAAAATAGGAGAAAATGTAGATAACATTGTGTTTTGAATATTATATTTTGCACACACCAAAAGCATACTTCATGAACTCCATATATAATAAATACAAACTGATCTGCAAACCAAAAGAAATATCATAGGAAAAATCCTGCAAATCAAAACCAAGGAGAAATCTTAAATTCAGAAAGAAAAATAACTTGGCCTAATGATGGGAACCCAGTGAGATTGACTGCAGACTTAGCTGAGGACATGAGGGAATAAGATAACATATTCAAACTACACAAAACAAAAACTTTTCAGCCAAGAATTCTATATCAAGGAAAGGTACCATTTAAAAAATGAAGGGAAAATAAATACTTCTTGTGACAGATAAAAACTGACAATTTGTTGCTTCCTATTTCATTCACATTATAAGAAGTACTAAACAAAATACTTTATGCTAAAACCAAGCTATACCAGACAGTAGTCAAAATCCACATGATCATACAAAACAAAATTAAAAGTAATAATTTATTATGGACCCTATTAATGAACATTATTCATTTTTTACCTTTAATAAAACAACTGCATTAATTAATACCATTAATTATGTATATTGAGCCTGAAATACATAGGAAAGTAGTATTTATGCAAAATGATTCCTGAAAACAACACAGAGGTGGTCAGAACAAAACTGTATTACACAAAGGAAATTAGTATAGAGGAAAAGTAAAAAAAAAATCTTCTCAACATTAGGTTTTTAACATTAGGTTACGGAATATGTTATGTCAGATGTGTATTATGTATAATGATATTACCTCAGCAAGAGAAAAAATACAGCCTGATAGAAACAGTGTTCTTTCATATCACTGGAATTAAACTAGCTTGAATATAAAGCTCATCTAGCTAAGATAAGATGTTAAACTCTAGAGTAACCCACAACCCACAAACTATTATTGTTCAACACCATTAAAAAAATTGCTAAATTAAAGATTTCCCAATTTTCTTAGTTACTTTTCTCATTGAGACCAAATACCCGACACCCAAAGTTGAAGGGTGAAAGGTTAATTTAGCTCACAGTCTGTAGAGGTTTCAGTCCACAATCAGCTGGCTCCAAGGCAGAGTGGCATAGCAGAGAGACAACAGTTCATGGTAGCAGAAGATAGCAAAAAGCAACAAGAGCAACAAGAGCAAAAGGGAGGAGCAAGCCTTTTTTCTGCCCTTATATTATATGCAGGCTCCCCACCTTATGGTGGGTGTAGCACTAACACCCCCAATCCCAGCATTTGAACCAAATACAAATTCTAGATTCTGCCACTTCCAAAAAGCCTGTCCCCCATGACCACATGAGGCTTTGGAGCGACATCTAGACACAAACTATAACACCAATAAAGGAAAAAAGAGCCATAATTGAACACAGACAAAAAAGATATGGAATATACCAGGAAAAATGGTAGACATAAAACAAACAATATCAGTAATAACATTAAATATGATTAGATTAAATAATCTATTCAAATTCAAATGATTTGAATTGATAAAAAATAAAATAATGACAAAACTTGATTCAGCTACATGTCTATAAGGAGGTACACTTTAGAGTCCAGATAAAAATAGATTGGGTGTTGTATTAGTCAGTTTATGTTGCTATTACCAAATACCTTTGAAGGTTAACACCAAGGAGAAAAGATTTATTTTCACTGAGAGTTTCAGAGGTTTTAGTCTATGGTGAGTTGGCTCCGAAGCAGACACAACATAGTGGAAGGGCCTGGTGGAGCAAAGCTGCTCAGTTCCTGGAGGCCAGGAAGCAGAATATAGAGGAAAGCCCAAGAGGAAGGGTCCAAGGAGTAGATATATCCCCCTAGTTCACAACTTCATGACCCACCCCAGCACACTCAGAAGTGTACTTCTCTAATTTCCTAGACAACCAATAAATTTTGGCTGTCAAGAATAGCAATCACAAATGAAAACAAAACAAAACAAAAAAGGAACACACTGAATAAACAGCAACCACAAGAAAGCTGGCATGATTATACTAATGTCATACAAATTGATTTCAAAACTGAGAATGAAAATACAAACCACTCCCTAAAAAGGAAACTGCTGGAAATGAAGACACCACAGCACAATCGATCAAAAGGTCAATTTACAAAACGGTAATGCAATTAAAAACATATAAACACCTAATAAAAGCACACCAGCTGCATGTAGTGGCACGTGCCTATAATCCTGGGATGTTGAGAGACTAAGACAGGAGAAGCAGAAGTTTGAGAGAGGCCTGTGCAATTTAGTAACTTCATGATACTCTGTCTCAAAATCAAAAATAAAAATCAAAATTAAAAAAAAAGAAAATGGAGTGGGGATGTAACTCAATGTGAAAGCCAATTTCAATGCCCAGGAAAACAAAACAAAACAACAAAAAAAGGAACAAAAAGTAAATAAAGAAAGAAATAGACAATTTACAACTAAAAATTGGAGACTTTAATAACCCATTCAATAATGGGTAGACCAACAAGACAAAGGCAGAAGAACAAAAGAGAAACAGAACAATTGAACAACACTGAGTAAAATCTCACCCTAACACGTATCTACAGTATTTTAACACAGCAATAGCAGAATATATACTCTTCTCAAGTGTGCATACAATATCGTTTGAGCTATAGACCATAAAACCAAAGTCAATTCCTTTGAAATGATGCAAATAGTTCCAAACATGTACTACGATAAAAATGGAATCAAATAAAATATCAATAGCAGGAAAGATTTTAAGAAACTCACCAAGTTGTTGACATGAAACAAAACACTTTTTAAAATAAACAGTAGGTTCAGAACATAATAAAAAAAGGATTCCAAAAATACTTTCAGATGAATGGAAAAGAAATAAAACATAAAGGTAACATAATATGAGCTTCAGCTAAAGCTGAAAAGGAAATGTTTTACTTGTAATGCCTGTATTAAGAAATAAAGATCTTAGTAACATAATGTCCCACATTAAAACACTGGAGTAAGTAGAGCAGACTAAATCTTAAGAAATGAAATAAAGACTAGCAAACTTCAAGAATCAATTTAAACAAAGCCTACTTCTTTGAAAAGATGATACAATTGACAAATGTTAACTAGAATAACAGGAAAAGATAATAGTATTAAGGACGAAAGAGGAGGTTTCACTGCTACATTCATAGGAATATAAATTTTAAAAAAGGACAGAAACAATTTTATAACAACAAAGTAGAAATATACATGAATTACACAAGTCCCTAAAAAGATAAACTCTACAACTGACTGATAAATAGAACCCGGAAAATACCTATGACAAAGAGACTGAATTAATAATCATATCTACCAACAATAAGAAAGTCAGTTTCAGTAGTCTTCTATTAAATTATAGCAAGTATTTAAAGAGTTAATTCAAATTCTTCATAACAAACTGCCATTAAATCAAATCTAGGAACATTTGAAAAATGTATACACCACGGTGAAGTAGAGATTTACTGGTTCAGCAAGGGAAAAACAATTAATATAATGTAACATATCAATAAAGTAAAATGAAAAAGTCACATGATTGTATCATTAGATGCATAGGAGGCATTTTACATTTAAAAACCTTGCATGATATAAGCATTCAATAGATTAAGAATATAAATGACCATTTTCAGTCAAATAAAGGGCATCTATGAAAAATATGCAGCTAGTATTGTATCTATATGACTGAATGCTTTCTTTCTCCCTAAAATCAGTTGCTGTCTTCACATTTATTCAAATTGTACTGAAGTTCTAGCCAGAGTAACTAGGAAAAATTTTATTTAGTGTATTGTTTTGGTTACTTTTCTCATTGCTGAGACAAAATACGCAACATCCAAGGTTAAAGGAGGAAAGGATTATTTAGTTCACAGTTTGTGGACATTTCAGTCCATAATTGGCTGGCTTCAAGGCAGGGTAGCACATGGCAGAGGGGCAACCATTTGTGGTGGTAGAAGATACCAAATGCAACAAGAGAGAAGGGACAGAGAGACAAACCCCTTTCTGTCCCTTATATAGTATACAGGCTACCTGCCCTAGGGCGGGTATAGCACTCACACTCTTAATCCCAGCATTAGATCAGGAATCAATCACAAACTCTAGATTCAGCAGCTTCTGAAACTGCCCCCTCCACGACCACATATGGCATTGGTGGAACATCCAGATACAAACCATATGAAGTATACAGGGAAGTGTAAAACAATCTCTATTTGTAGATTACGTGTTTTTCTATGTAGAATTCCTAAGGAATCCACTATAAATTGAATTGTTTATTATATTATATTATAATCAATATATAAAATTATTTGCATGTTTATAATGAACAATGGGGAAAGGAAATTAAGAAAAGAATTCCATTCATACTAGGATCAAAACATTAAACATTTTGGAATAAATTAACCAAATAGAGAAAAATATTTACTCTGAAGTAAAAAAAAAAAAAAACTCACGAAAAAGAATAAATAAGCAAAGGGATATAAGTCTTATGCTAATGGATCATCTTAAAATCCTTAATATTATTTCAAACATCGATTAATTCAGCTTGTCCCAATATTTATTTGCTTTCAGTTATCAGAATAAATGTATGCATGCATGTATGATATATCTATGGATATACTTCTGTCTATAAAGAGATTTACTATGCCGAGGTGTGGTAACACATATCTGTAATCACACCATTCTGAGCAGCTGAGACAGAAACATCTCAAATTCAAACCCTATCTGGTAAATTAGGAAGTTAGTGAGAGTCTGTCTCAAAAAAATTAGAAAGAGGGAGAAATAACTAAGTGTTATGAACCTAGGTTTTATTCCCAGTGCCACAAAAATTACAAATAATTGGCTCACAACTACAGACACACTCAGCCACCTTATCTTTGACAAAGGAGCCAAACATGTTCATTGGAAAAAAGCTAGCCTCTTTAATAAATGGTGCTGGAAAAACTGGCTCTGTACATGCCAAAGACTAAAAATATACCCATATCTATCACCATGCACTAAACTAAAGTCAAAATGGATCAAAGATCTAAATATTAAAACAGAAACAATAAATCTACTGGAGGAGAAAGTGGGTAGAAATCTTGAAGACATAGATGTAGGCAGAGAGTTCATGAACAACACCCAAACTGCATGGTAAATACTTCAAAGATTCAGCAAGTGGGATCTCATCATATTAAAAAGATTTTGCACATCAAAAGAAATCACCAACACAGTGAAAAACAACCCACAGAGTGCAGAAAAATTTTAGCCAATCATACCTCAGACAAAGGAATTCTATCTAGAACATATGAAGAACTGAAAATACTGAGACCCCCTAAATTCAAAGACCCAATCCAAAAATGGGCATCTGAGATGAACACACACTTCTCAGATGAAGAAATACAAATGGCAAATAAATATATGAAAAATGTTCAGCATAACTGCTCATTCGAGAGATGAAAATTAAAACAACACTGAGATTCCATCTCACTCCAGAAAGAATGGCTATCATCAAGAAATCAACCTATAACAAATGCTGGGGGGGGGGCTATGGGGAAAAAAAAAAAACTCTTCACTGATAGTGGGACTACAGACTGGTGCAACTACTGTGCAAATCATTATGGAGATTCCTCAAAAAGCTATGATTAGAGGTCCCATTTGACCCAGCTATTCACCTTCTGTGTATCTTCCCAGAAGAATTAAAAACATCATACCACAGTGATATATGTACACCCATGTTTATAGCAACACAATTTGTAATATCTAAATCTTGGAAACAACCCAGATGCTCATCAATCAAGGAATGGATAGAAAAGAAGTGATACTTTTATCCTATGGAATACTACTCAGCCATAAAGCAGGATAAACTTGAGACTTTTATAGGTAAATGGATGCAACTCAAGACCATACTCATAAGTGAAATAAATCAGACTCACATGTGTAAACATCATATTGTCTCCCTGGTGTGAGTAATTGAAAGAGTAAATAAGGTCTAGAATATACAGTAGATATTGTGAAATGGGAAGCAATTGTTTAAAGGAAAAAGGAACTAGGAGAGGGGAAAGGGGAAAGGAAGGAAGGGAAAAGCAGGAAAAATGCAAGGTAGCTATACCATTAGTGTTACTTAGCTCATTGAAAAGGAAGATTCGTGCTACTATTGATTGGATAATTTTTATGCCCAAAATTTTGTGCTCTGAGTAAGTACTTTGAAGATGACTATGTGCAATGTATTAACTGTTATTCTCCTACTATATGGTTATGAAATTCTGTTTTACGTTTTTTCAAAAAAATAAAAAAAAAAGAATTGGCTCACATAATTATTAAGGATGAGAGTTCCTATGATCTGTTGTCTGAAAGCTGGAGACCTAGGGAAGGCAGGTGATGTAATGCTAGTCTAAATCTGAAGGCCACAAAACCAAGGCACCTCATGTAATCCCGGTCCAAGGACAGGAGAAGACTGATGACCCAACTCAAGAAGGCAAGTAGGGAGAAAAAGTAAATTCCTTCATTCTTTGCTTTGTTCCCTTTGGGTACTCAGCTAATTGAATTTAAGTTCATCTACTTGAATGCTAATCTCATTCCAACCACCTTCACAGATATACACTGAACTGATGTTAAATCTGGGCACTCCATTGCTTAGTCAAGTTGACACATGAAATCAATCATGTCCCTTATAAAGAAAAAATATGCATGCACACATATATAATATATTATAGAGTATATTAAAGAGTACATATGTGTATGTGTGTTAAATAATAAATAAAAAATTAACAGTGGCAGAATTCTAAGAATTTATTTTTCAAGTTATGCCCTTGGCACATTTTCCCATAAAATAGATATCAAAATAAATAGTGAATATTTAAACTTAACAAAAATTATCAACAGCAAATTGCACATTGGTATGAATCTTTATCAAAATTCTCCTCATTGATCCAAACACACTTATTCCATCATTCTTGGCACTTTCTGAAACTTTTCTGAAATTCTTTTTCATGAGTGTCTTTAGTTGTGCTGTCATGGTTACCTCAATGTCTTGAATTGATTCAAAATATGTACCTTTCATGATTATTTTGTCTTTATGCAAGAGCCAGAAGAGTCATGGTGCCAGATCATGTGATTAAGGTAGATGAAGATGCAACGTAATATTTTTACGAGCCTTCCTTTCTGTTAAATGATAATTGGCAGCAGCATTTGGAGCATTTTCTAATCACATCTTGTAAAGACACTGATGAAAGAAGATTTCCAGAAGAATAATGGGATAGTGTGTTTGAAGTGATGAGGAGTATTTTGTAGGGAATTAATGACAGTGTGCCTTTTAGCACAATTAGTTTTATTTAAAAATGTACTATATATTTCAATAATACATTGTACATAGCATATGGACAAAAACATGGCTGAATGAATAGGGAGGAATGTGAATCTACTGCCCGCTATCATCATTTTGATGAATTAATTTATTAATTTCAAAATACCAATGTAATCAAATATGAAATTGCTTTAAAATTTTACATTATGTAAAATGTAGTGCTGTGTAAAAAAGTTGAAAATGGAAGAGTTTAATAATGTCATCAGGCATTCGATTATTTTCTGTGGTTATTAATTTTAAAATTGCCTGCAACATTATGTTAAGGATACATCAACAGATGGGGATTTCCCTAAAGAGAACGTGTAGCTTCACTATGCAACGAGATTTATTTGGCTCATCAAGAAAATATATGGTAGGTCAGAACACAGAATCCTTTGAGGCTTCTAAGTCATTAAAAAAACATATGAAGTTTTCCACTTGTAAGAATTGAAAATAATTGTTCTTTCAAAATTTCTTAAGAAAGGATAAAATCTGTTTGGAAATTAGGGAAAGAGAAAAAATCCTTAGGTCATTACAAAAATACCTTCAATGGTGTTTCTATGGTGAAAAATATAAAATACAATGAAGTATAAACAGGAATGTTAACTACCTAATTGTTTCATTTAAAGAATATAAGACTACTATATAAACTCAAAATAGAAAATACTTTTCTGACTAGCTTTATTGCTAAGAGTGGGAATATTCTAACTCATATGATATATGCATCAAAATGTATATTACAATAAGCATTTAGTGTATATTCCAGCTTCATTTACCAATCTCAACTGAGATAAAATTATAGTCCCATTATTAACTAAATTCTTGAGCTCTTCTTCCTTTAAGTATATGATCTATATATCCTTTAAAATGAAACATCAATATTGTGATCAGTATGAAATTAAAAATCAATAACCAAATTATCAATTGACCAAAATTTTGGTAGTTTGGTCATTTACATCTTTCAATAGCACAGAGAATAGAATTTCTATAATAATTCATATGCAATGCTTAACTGATTTGGGGATGCATAATCTCCTAACATAAACAGTTTTAAAGATGCCTGAGGCTAACTCAAGGTCAAAGCCACCAATGTAAATTATCAATAAATGGGATTTCTTATGTTTTAATTAAGCTCATTCTTATCATGATATGAACTGTAAATCTGACCTTTAGTATCAAACCAACTTATACATATATGGCATTTCCTCCATGTAACTTTTAAAATAAAAATTTAAAATTATACTCTTCACAAATGTTTCTTTATACCTAAAGATGATTTTGGAAATTATGATGATTTATATATTTTTTAATCTCCCCATTATATATGTAAATATGCATTGGAGGCCAGGTCAGCAAATATTTTATGTTAAAAGCCAAATATAGAGAGATTATATAGTTTAAATCTGTAGGCTATACTGTTGATATAGGAAAAATATAACTCCAGACCTGCTAGATGTCAAATATGCTGAGTTTGTGCCCCCAAATATCAAAGAATGGATTCCTGGGGATGAAGGTGGTTAAAAGTAGGAATAGTTCAAGGGAAAGCTCCTGAGAAACATGAAGGGTCCCAAAAGGGGTTTCCACCAAGAAGCTTCCTCCAGGATAACTTATACAGAAAAATCACAATGGAGGTACAACATGTGCCAAGTTACAAGCAATCTATGGTATTACAAATATAGCCACTTAGCTAACAATGATCCAGTAGAGAAATGCATCATGTAGCAAGGATACACAGAAAGAACAAATGCATTTGGGGGAAGGGAAAGGAGTATGGTCTGGATGTTGTTGTCACCCAACTATGCACTTGATGCCTATCTGGGCTCACTGGACCAGGCAGTGCTAATTGTAGTATAATCTGAAGTTGCTGTTTATTTTGCAGGCCTGGCCATTGCATCTCCATCTTGAGGCCTGGCTGTCTTCAAATGTCTCTCTTAGCACAATTCTGATGTCTCTATTTTTTGTGCTGACTTCCTTGAGGGTCCAATCCCTCTATTAATATATACGTATAAATTTCTGTCTTAGGTGCCTGTAATACTATCACTTTTACAACTATGTACACACAGTTCTCTTTGAAAAACAAAGCCCAGTCAAAGACAGTTAAGAAAATGCAACTGTAGCACAAGACAGGCAACTGGCCTGTGGGCCACAGTTTGCCAATCTCTGATATACATCATTAATTTTGACCATTCCCCTGGCTCTGGGTTCTACAAATCTTCTGTTAAGTTTGAAGATAGATGCTCATGGTCCTGAGTATCAAAATACAGCTTCTCGACTTCTCATCAACAATCTTATCATACTTTTCTTTTCCTAGATCTAATCTGCCAACATTGACTACATACCTTCCATCACTATGTTGTGGATCTCATCCTTCCACCTCTGTTGGAAGAAGCAAACCACTAAGATCCCTAGTGCCCTTGTACATTCTTGCTGAGACATCCAAAAATGCAAGGCGATCTGTTCTTTACTCAGGCCGTTTCTTCCTCATCAAGCGATCTTGAAGGATGAGAGTATAAGTCCATTCAGAAGGATATCAGGCTTACTTCAACTTACTATAAAAGTGACAATTCCAGAAACTCTGTACTATTTTTCTCCGTTATTATTTTCTGTTTGCTCAAGCATTCACCATGGGCTTTTTGCATTGGAACTTAGAGAAAGGAACCAACATGAAGCACTGGCCACTGCTATTTCCATTAGTAATAAAGCATTTTTCTCTTAACCTATAAGTTTTATGTCCTCTTTAAGTAACCACAAAATAGTAGTAGGAGAGGTTGTTTTCTGGTAAGGACGATAAGGTTTCATACCCAGCATAGATCTTGGAAGGTTTGGTGACACGGATGGATGGTCTTTGAGATACAGTTTCCTACGAGAGAAAAGACAAAGACTAATGTAGAAAGGTAATATAAGAAGTGTCCCCAGGATCTGACTGTGAATGTGCTCAATCAAGTGCGAGAAGAGTAGGGGCAAGATAAATTTCTCTCACTGTTCTGTTAATGTGAATTTAGAGCACAGAGAGTAGAAAAAATGAAACCATCCTATTAATCAGTTTTATTCATTCAATCTCCTTGGTTATGATTTGCTCATCTTGGGAAACGGAGGAAAAAATGTAATAATCTCAATGACACCAAAGCAAAAGCAATATGGCTGTGGCTGCTGAATGAAAATATTCTTTAATCTTTTTTTTTTTTTTTTTTTTTTTTTTTTTTTTGTGGGTACCGGGGGGACGACCTCAGGACCTCGCGCACCAACAGGCACCCGTGCCGCTGAGCGATATCACCGGCCCCTTTTTCGTATGTGGGATCCGGGAGTCGAACTCGGGCCTTCGCGCTTGCAAGGCAGGCGCTTAAGCCGCTGAGCCGTCTCACCGGCCCAAATATTCTTTAATCTTAAGTGGAACTTCAAAGTTAGTGAAAAGTCTTTGACCTCAGTCCGTCCGTCTGTCTGTCTCTTTCTCTCTCTTTCTCTCTCTATCCATCTATCCCTGCCTCCTCTCTTTCTTTCTTTGAGCCTCCTGCTTTTGCCTTCCATCTATACTGTGATTTTGTATACTTTAAAAAAAACCCTGAGAATTCTGGGAAATTCAAGGTAAAGAATGATTCAACTTTATTTAGTTTTGTTGGATATGGGATCCCAAATCAGGAGGGAAGAGATGATGAATCCAGGTGGCTAAAAGCCTTGCAGACTGTGAGGAAGAGCTCTGTTATACAAAAAAAGCAAAAGACAAGATCTCCTGGACCAGAGATTTCAGATTGCTGAGAGATGTAGAGGGGATAAGGGAGATAGACAATAGAAACAAAGACTTGCATGGCCTGACATCCTCATTAATTTCCCAGATGAAAGAAAACATGAATTTCTGGTACCTGTTACCATTACTAATGAATTCCATTCTTAGATCTTTGTTTCTATGTAGAATAAAAATGTACAATTTCAACTGGTAGAGTTTGATCAAAAATTGCAATAGAAAAGGTATGTAGCATGAAGGTGAGGTCTAGGGTCAATGCCATGTAATGTTGTGGCAAATGAAGTGGTGAATGATGTCTTACAAGTTTGTACTGTAAATGCTCATAAAGTGAGAGGTAAAACTCCCGTTCACGGCATTGGCACATGTACAGGACAAACTCTTCAGTATTTTTGTCCAATAGGGGAACGGCACATGTGCCTCTGTCTTCTAATAACTAAAGATTTAAATAGATGTGGGGGGGGTGTGGGAAGAGATAATGTCCTATTGATTGATATGTTAGAAGTGTTGGTCTTAGTGGGCAAACTGTCATTATCACATTTCTGGCACCAGAAGTGTTGGATAAACCTTTACAGAATTTAGAGATTACCTTGCTAAATAATGTTTCTTTGGACTATAAGATGAATTTCATAACATAGACCTCTAACAGTCAAGCAAAACTGCTATCTCTTCAACTCTTAGCATATTTTTATACTTTTGGAGTATTGAAGACAATACAAATCAGTGTAACTGGTGATTTTATCTACTGGAGTCTCCTACCAAAGAAGGTAGCCTCTACTTAGTGGCTCCTCTTGGGGTTTTGGATCAAGGCCTTCCTGATATATCTTTCAAGTATACACCTTTTTAAAATTGCTATTTTCTTGCTAAGTTAAATTTTTTCGTCATTGAGACACAGTGCCTGACACCCACAAGTTAAGGGAGGAAAGATTTATTTCAGCTCACAGTTAGTAAAGGTTTCTGTCCATAGTTGGTGGCTCCTAGGCAGGGTAGCATGACAGAGGGCCATCACAGAGGAGAAACAGCTGATTGCATGGCAGACAGAAGACAGCAAGCAGCAATCAGCAGCAGATGCAAGCCTGCCTTTCCCTTTAATCCCAAACAGGCTACAAACTTTTCGGGTGGTGCCACACACACAGAGGGTGGGGGCTTCTGTCTTCAGTAAATCCACTCAGCCACATCCAGAACTACGCTAATTCCAATCGGTGGACTAATTTAGTACCACTCACCCATATAACACTTCTGCTACCGGAATAGCCCTTAGTTATGGCCGCTTGTTATGCCCTGTATGACAGTTGAAGCTGGGAATACTTTCATATGAGACTTAGCCAAATCAAGTTTGTATTCTGCATAGTTGGAAAGTTTGAACACCTTTTATCATTTTTTAAAAAGTGTGTAAAGTTCTTATAGTATAATGGTATAATGAATACAAATATCTTTTTTTTTTTTAATGTGGGTACCGGGGGTCGAACTCAGGACCTCGCACTTGCCGGGCAAGCACTTATACCGCTGAGCTATCTCACCAGCCCACAAATACCCTTTTGAACATTTTAATCAATGTTCAAAATAAAAGAATTATTAAATATAAAGGCAAAGTACCTCTCAGAAAGCAAAAAACAAATCAAAGGAATTATATAAGTAGATATTTATTTAAAAATTAATGAGAAAAATAAAATAATAAATCTAGTTAACCTAATTAGAAACTCAGGTAAAGATACTTCTAGGCAAAAACATAATTGGTAATATATGTTAGTATATTAGAATGACATTTCTTTTTTTTTTTTTTTTGTGGGTTGACCTCAGGACCTCGTGTGCCAACAGGCACCCGTGCCGCTGAGCGATATCACCGGCCCCTTTTTCGTATGTGGGTTCCGGGAGTCGAACTCGGGCCCTCGCGCTTGCAAGGCAGGGGCTTACGCCGCTGAGCCATCTCACCGACCTAGAATGACATTTCTTAAAACACACCTTGCTAAATTAGTAAAATCTAAATACTAGCTGAATTTATTTTATAATTTTGATAAATATTTCTTCTGTACAGATCTCTCTCTGTTTTCTGTGTATGATTTGAATTCCATGCATGTTACACCATTTTTTATTGTTTGCAAGATAGTGGATGCTCTTCTGTATTGTGTTTTTTCTTTTTGCTCTTTGCATTTTTCTTTTTGGGCAACTGTTACTTTTTCCAATCACACTCAATGGATTTTTTCCCAAGCATGTCAAACCTACTGATCAGACCTTTGAAAGCCTTCTTCATTTCTATTACTATGATTTTGATTTCTGACATTTTCTTTCTTCATTTTAGCTTTCATATTTCTGTAAAATTATTATCTTCCTTTCTATTATTAACTTTAATATATTAATTGTGGTTTTCACCGTGCACTAACCATTGTTATTCTCTTATTATTTTGTTATGAAATTTTATTTTTATAGCATGCTTTTTACATTTTCTTTTTAAATATCTACTTGTATTACATTAAGATAAAAATTTAAAAAAATAAAAGTTTAAGGAAAAAAAATTTAATAGGTTCCTGTCTGATAATTCCAATAGGTTAACCGTCTCTCTTTCTGATCATTTCTTTGTCTGTATTTGTTTCTTCTTACATTTGAAATGCCTTGTGGTTTTCTGTTGAGAGCCAGGCATACTAAGGCAATCGGAACTAAGATATGTGGGAATATAATGTGTGGATTTATGTTAATCTATTAAAGGAGCTGTTTTATATGGGTTGTAGCTATAAATATCAAGGCTAGATTTTTCTCTAGTATCTTTGTGTTTTTCTGCCTTTTTGTCGTTTGTTCTTCCTTTTGTTCTGCTCCTCCGAGATTGTGTCTCTTGTGATCTTCCCAACTCCATGCTCTTCTATTACCAGAAGCATGTTAGCATGGCCACGGAGTTGGGGAGGGCATCTAACTCTATGGTGTTGACCAAGACTCAATGTAGAGCATGCAATAGCTTTGTATTTCTAGGGGGTGGCTTTTCCCTACCCACATGTTCTATACCTGCTTCGGAGAAAGAATTCGTCCTCCTCCTCCCACTACATCTTTTCCTGGTTGCAGCAGTCATTCTTCAGCATTCTAATCTGTGTCAACGAGGCAATTTTTGGGAAAATTAAAAGTTACTTACATGAGATCAGGAGGCCATGCCTGGTAGTGCGCCTTTTCCAGACCTTCAAAGAATATCGCTGTTACCACACAGGGATGTCCTTCCTCCGTGGTTTAAGCATTTCGCTACGAAAAGGAGATGGATCAGAGCAAATTTCACTGTGTCTACTGTTCACCTTAATCCACTCAAGTAGCACAATGAGCTAAGCTTTCTTCAGATTTGTCTGTCATCCATATGAAAGATTTTTGGCATGCCTGGAAGAAAAGGTTACCAAAAGGTGAGAATAACCGCATAACTGTGAAATCCAGTACTTTCATATCTCAAACTAGCCTGTACTCTGCCTTTAGGAATTGTCAAAATTTTGTTTCTTCTGACCTCTTTACATGGATCTAGCAAGCTTCCTGTATGCAAATCTTAGAATCTACAGCTCGCTCTAGGCATCCGTCTCTCTTCAAGAAGGGTATTTTTCCTATGACCTCAAGTCACACCCACACATGCAGACACACACGCACACACACACCACGGCCACCACCACCACCAAACACCATATACCACATACACAAATAAATTTTCAACCTGTCCAAATGTTTTTCTTGTAAGAATGAGACTTTCACTTCTTCAATTTTCTAAATATCTGAGATTAAACTGGATATCTACACTGGCTAATCTGAAGTATAACATTATATATATATATTAATATTTTTCATAATTGAATGATTAGGGTCAGAGATATAGCTCAGCGGCACAAGTGCCTACCTGGCAAGCACAAGGTCCAGAGTTCGATTCCCTGTACCTAAAGAATAATAATAATAATAATTGAATGATTATATCCATGAATACAAAAATTATTGTCAGTTATCCTTTCTTAATAAAAATAAATGAAATGGGGCTGCATAAAGTTTCAAATAATATATGTACATATATATATATATATATATATGCATATGTATATATGTATTTCAGTCTGGAACAAGTATTATGATAACTGGGGAAATGTTGAAAGCTTTCATTTGAATATCAAGCAAAAGCAAATATAGCCACTGCAATATTTAGCATTAGCATTATACTACATGTATTAGCAAGCAAATTTTATTATATAAGAAAAAGAAAAGAGGGGACTAAGTACTTGTGAATCATATAATTTTAATTAAAAATTTTCAATATAAATATAATGACCAATGTATTAGTTGGCTAAGGATGCCGTAGGACAATATCACAGACTGGATGGCTTAGCAGAGGAAATGTATTTGTTACCATTCTGGAGGCCAGAAATCTAGGATCAAGATGTTTTCTGATGAGGCCTCTCTTCCTGCCTTGTGGTCAGCTGTCTCCCACTGTGAGCACACATGTCTTTCCCTCTGTGTGCAGGTGGAAACTGAGCTCTTCTTGCTCTTCTTTCTCATTTTATAATCACAATAACCCTTGTTGGATTAGGTGCCTCTGCTTTGACACCATTTATCTTTATCTCTTTAAAAGCTTTTTTTTTCCTAGATAGAGTCATAGTAGGGGTTAAAATTTCAACATATGAATTTTGGGAATCACGATTTTGTCCTTACATTAAGATCCAAAATGCAATTATAGAAAATAATATTTGAATTTGCATATGTTGAGTAAAATATGGATCCATTTAGACCCAACTCTGCAAATCTCATGCCTGGCTTGACACATAGTTCTGGCTGGAAAAAAAATAAAAATAAAAATACACAGAATCATGTATACTCTTCTTATTTCAAATGAATACTCAATATCTTGAGGGCATCTGTAATCTTGCCAAATACTCTTATTCTATTTTATTAATCTCCTTTATCTTTAAACTCTGAAATCCTCTCCTCCCATTTTCAATTTGAGGTGACAACCTGGCTTCCTAATTTACAGTGAAATTAATATTTTAGACAAATCTACCTATATCTGTAGTTATATACTTGCCTGCCTTTTATTTTTCATTTTATGGATTGAAATTCTGAGATTCTGTATAGGACCAAACTATGTGTTTATTAGATTCCACGTGCTCTTCTCCCATCCCCTCAAAATTCACCCATTTGTCTCTAGACTGGATTATTTACATTAGGGCACAAAGATAATTTATTTTGTCTCTGCCTGCCCTGATAATTACAGCCTCATTTCTGTCATCTATACTTGAACCAATTGCCTAGGCTTCTCTTCAATTCATGAAAATTGTGATTCATCTTCAATAGCTGTAAGGTTACAAATTACCCCTTTTTTAGTAAATAGAATGATAATTGATCTGTTGCTATTCTCTTTCTTTCCTTCTCTCTTTCTTTTTGCTTAAACAATGTTCCAATTTCCAGTGTTTTTCTCTGTAATCAAGCCATTCTACTTGTACATCTTCCTGACAGAGTTGTCCTTCTAAAACCTCACTTAGGGCCGGTGAGATAGCTCAGCGGTATAAGCTCCTGCCTGGCAAGCACGAGGTCCTGAGTTCGACTCCCAATACCCACATACGAAAAAAGGGCCAGTGATATCGCTCAGGGGCACGGGCGCCTGCTGCTGCACAAGATCCTGAGTTCGACCCCCAGTACCCACAAAAAATAAAATAAAAATAAAATAAAAATAAAATAAAAATAAAAATAAAATAAAACCTCACTTATAGGGGCTAAGTATGTAGCTTAGTGGTACAGCACTTGCCCAGCATTAGCAAGACCCCTGAATCAATCTCCAGCGTCCCCCCCCAAAAAAAAAAGTTAAAAAATAAAACCTTACTATCACATTTCCCAACACAAAATTTTGGCTCACCACTACCTGAATAACGCAATTTCTACTAGTCTGATATTCAAGGCCTTCTATAGTTGAACTCCAATCTGTTTTTCCATCTTTAATAACAATGTTTTGGACAACTAATGACTTCTTACTATCTTCTAGGTTATATGTCGTAATGTAAATATGTGGTTTTATTTGTTATTTTCTTAATAGCCTTTTATTAAATACTATAATTGCCACTGTTGAGGAAACAGAGGCAGAAGGGTTATAAATAACTTTCCCAGCCTAGTAAATGATGGATGGAATTAAGAGTTCAACAGATATCTGCATACTCCACAGTTGTAACCTCTACTCTTCTTGAACTATCTGCAGGTACTTGGACTAGTCAATCATATTTCCTTTGTGAATAATGTATTTTCTTGACTTCCTGGACAGTTTATTTTTCATGTCCATTCTTTCTTTTTTGGTGACCTTTCTGTTTCCTTTTCATTCTTCCCAGCAGTAAATATTTGCATTGCCCTAGGGATCTGCCTTTGATCATTTTTCTATCTACACACGTTATACTTTAGTTTAGACATAGTCCCCTGGTTTTACACACCATTCATGTACTGATGACTTCAACTCATGTTTTCTGAAATTCTTATCACTATTTCTCACTACCTATTGGACATTTCTCTTTGACTTCACAGTAACGATCTCAAACATAGCATGACCTTATCTGAGCTGCTATTATTTTTTCTCCAAACCTCCTCCTTCTTCAGTCTTCATCATCATAGCTATTAGCAACATTCTTTTTATAAATTCACACATACATATCTTTTTTTTTTTTCTGGATACCGGGGGTCGAACTCAGGACCTCATGCTTGCCAGGCAAGCGCTTATGCCACTGAGCTATCTCACCGGCCCCACACATATATATCTTGACTTTATATTTGACTTTCTTCTTTTTGTTCTCACTCCATACATCTGATGGATGCATCAGGAAAACCCAGTCTTTATATTTAAAATATATACAGAATTTGATGTCTTTTTACTCACCGCACTGCACTGGTATTACCCTTATACCACTATATTATTCTATAGAGACTATTTTAATCACCTTATAACAATTTTCTCTATTTTAACTCTTGCTTCCTTTATTGTATTATCAACAATTGTGATAGACTTTCCTGAAATGTTATTATATCTTGCAACTTCTCTTCTCAAAGTAGTGTACTGGCTACCATTTCACACTGACATTGTTACATGATCGACACTCCCATACTTTTGTGAAAATGTTATGCCTCCTTTCCACTCACAAGGATTTTCTTAATGTTCTGCAAATCTTCTAGTAATGGGGCCACCATTTACATGCTCTTTATTCTGCTTAGAATCGTCTTCTTTTCCTATCCAGATGATTACCTCTTGCATTTAATCTGTATCATGTTTTAACAAAACTCCTCTTCCTGGCAACTTTAATAAAATTACATCCTCTATACAGGTTTATTTTGTTTGTTGTATATTGCCTGCTGAATGAGACAAATTTGTTTTCTTTGCTTTTTCTATCCATTTATCTGTTAGATAAAACCTGAATTATTTTCAATTGTGGTTAGTACAAATAAGATCACTAAGAACATCATTCACAAGTTATTATATGTACATGAAATAGAAACATAACATTGTACACCATTTTAAAAATATTTGCCAATTTTTTCAAGTTAAAATTATGCATGCAGTACTTCACACTTAAGTATGTATTCCATGAAAACAAAAAGCATGTGCCATGCACATCTCTTTTAACAGGCTACATCAATGTCAGGTCTCTTCCCTTAAAGTGTACTCAATAACAGGGAAAAATGATGTATATACATGTATGTAGCTTGCATCAGTGTAATAAATAGCAGCAAATTACAAGCATGTATATGACTATCATTAGTGAGTAGGATGATTTGGGTTTTATTTGTATAAGGAAACAGCATTCAGTTTCAAAAATGAAAAATATATATAGCCATTGATAAGAGATTATTTTCAAAATTTGCAAAACACGTACAATAAAAAGTAAAAGAATTAATAATTTTTGGGAAAACAAGATTCTTTTAAATAGTAAGATTATTTTTTTTCTTTAGTAACATACATTTACCTAGAGTGCTCAATTTTATGTCTTTAATATATTAGCAAAAGAATAAAAATAATAATTATTGGCATTCATCAGTAAAATTATAAGAAAAGAAGTAATAAATTATATATGTCTACCAAATATATGCTGTTAGAGGAATTAGTAGTGAAATGTATCTTCATTCATTCATGTTACAAGATTATAATACCCTTCCAGTATAAAATTGATTGTGGATGTTTACTAGCACTTGTATTTGTTTTTTAGCTAAAAGTAATATTAACCAAGAATAATAAAATCTTCATTATTCTAAAACAGTTTAAAGAAAAATCTTTACTATTATAATGATTTAAAGAAGGAAAATATTTTTACAACATAAATTTTGTTCTTTTTGTTTTAAGGAGAAATAGTTTGGTACTTTCTGAGAGTTGATGCTTGTAAAATTTTAAAACCTTGTTGTACAAAACTTTGTCATTCTGTACATAGTTCATATTTTAAAAAACTCATAAAAGATTGATCAAATACAAGATATTAACAACTATAGTATCTTAGAGTATAATTTTAAGTCTGTTATTCTTATGAAAAATAATTGGAGAATTTTTCAGATTTTTCAATTGCATAAAAATGTATTTTAAATGCTACATTCTTAAAATTGAAAGCAATTTGCCATATTATTTATTTAAAAGATTGAAAATAACATATCTCCAAACAAACATTTACTTTGTGAGAAAGATACGGTAGCCTATATTCACAAACTTAGTGTGAAATCACAGATCTATGACAGCTTCCATACATCAGCAATTCAATGGCATGCTGATATACTGACATAGAGCTAACAGCAACATTCTAAATTACATCACTACTAAACATAGCATCTGTTTTACTTCCTACAGAATTAGGAAATCTTAACAAATAATCTTAACAAGTAATGCTCCATGGTTTTTTTCCTAACATTTAGAAAGGTCCAATATGTTACTGACTGAATTGTGCAACCCTGAATGAGGCAATTTTTGTTAATATTTAGCATTTTATGTTATCAAAGATACCTATCTGTTTGATTAGCTGCTTTTGCTACGCTATTATGCACCAGGACAGTGTCATTAGTTCCAATTTACTAATAATGTACTTTTTCACTAAAATGGTAAACAGAGTTAGCTAAATTTATCAGCAAATTAGACAAGCTCTCTGGTTTAGGACTTACATAACCAGTTCACAGCCTTAACTTGGCTAAGTCCATTAAACACTTATACTTGCTAGGTCAAGCAAATAATATTTTAACATCAGCAGAAATTAGTTCTGATAGTAGGAAAAATAACCCCTGAAAATAGATTTGCTGGACTTATCCATTTTTACACATTATAGACTTGCCAACTCAGACAAAACATAATATTTAAAAATGCATGTACATGGAAAATAAACCATCATCCACTCCCAATATTTATTAGATTCTGTTATTGATTACAGTTCTCATATTTTAATAAGCCAAATGTAAATGTTTAATTATGTTATTATAAGGAAAAGCTATCTTTAATAGTCAACAAAGGTTTAAAAAATAATCACACTGAAAAAATTTTGTATGGTCTCTTATTTGTAAAAAGACTGTTTATACATTGAGAGGCAGTAGCACAAAAAAGTAACAAAAGAAGAATCACTGTAAAAAGAATGAATCTTTTTTCATGGAGGTCTGGTATTTCTAAAAGCATGCAATCTGGAAAATATCCTTTTTAAATCTCTTTATGTACTGGACACACTAGGAATCAGTACCCGGACCTTAACTTGAACTGTAAAGAAAACATAAGAATCACCATAACAGCATAGTTATAATAGAAAAAGAATGCTTTCAGTGAAGTGTGTAGAAAATACGTGTGTACAAACTAAAAGTATAAACGAGCAATATCAAAAAGATTACATGTAAAGGAACAAGAATCCACCAGAAAAACAGAACAGGAAAATAATGTAGCCACAAACTCTCTTATGAAATGAAGCATAAGTTAAAAAAGAGGATGATTACTAAAAACTAAAAGATCTGCAATATTTTTGTAAAATGCATTTATAAATATTACAAAAATATGACAAATATTAAGACCCTAGACTTAGATGTGTTTTATACACATTTATTTGTAAGAAGTATGATAACAATGCAATGGGTTTAGTGTTTAATAAAAATTAAATCAAACTTGGTGTTTAAACACAATTTTTATTGTACTATTTCTTATGTGATATAGACCAAAATTAAACCAATAAGCTATATTTTAAGTGTTTCTGACATCTGTATACAGTTTTATGTGTGCTTATAATAATATATGATTAAAGAAATACAAATTCTGGAAAGATAAGGAAGTATTGGTTATATTAGAAACACTTGAAATTAGCTGATTTAATGTTACACTTATGTAAAATAGAATAACGCATGTTTTCTAAATGGAGAAGTAGTTTTTAGAAGAATGAGTATATTTCAAAATATAACACTATGCCTCAACATATTGATGAACACATAACAAATGTCAGATAATCACTCCAAAGTGTTAATCATACTAATTTCTGTATTCAGTTGGCATCTAAATGTATTATGTCCTACAATACACCCAAAATTTATCTTTCATTTGAAAAAACTATATTTGGTTTTTATTTGTATATAGGCATATAAATGACTCATCATCAATGGTTACGTATGTTTCATAAATTTTGGGACAGATATTTCTTAAATTTAAATGTTGGAAATAATAAACTTCCAAGTTACTTATATTTTACCATTGCATCATACATACCATACTTGTTACCTTTAAAATCTATGTGATATGAAAAATAAAGTGTGATTCTACAAAATTGACTTGTTTTACAAGTACATTTCTCATCATGGATTGATGAATCAATTTTCAAAATGATAAAATGTAATTTTAATTTTATGTTAAATGTGATGTGAATTAAATGGAAATTTATATTAGTTTAAATCTATCTATATATATGTATATATGGATAGATATGTATATATAGATAGATTTAAATCAAACTTTGATATATTTATATTTAGCCTAATTTCTACATAAAAGTTGAAAACATTATCACTTAACTAGCAAAGAAAAATATAATGTGTATGGAATTTAGCTTCTATTCTTACTTCTCATTAACCCTGATAATTCATATTCTTTTCAAATACAAGTGAAACAAATTTATTTTTTCTGCTGTTTAGTACATACTAAAGAATCAAGACATACTCAGAAAAAAAAAGATTTATTGAATCTGTCAAGTTTCACTGGAATTATATGAGGTTAAGGCAAATTGAATTAATATAAGAAGGAGTATTACATTTGAAACTGCTGGATTTCAGATGTAAAAATTTTATATTCTTTCTTCTACAGAAATAAAATTCCTAATATTACCTTTCTTTTTAGTTGATCAAGATAATAGACTTAAGGTAAAAAAAAAAACTATGTTTTCACTGTAATAAAATACTTTACATATAGTTGTTAAAAACAAAAGGAGTTAGAATTACATAAGTTTAAAATCATAGAATCATACTTAAGTATATAAGGTGTGCAATATCATCAAATTGTTTAATAATTTCTTCTTCTCTTTTATCACCAAATTTAAAACACTGTTAAACTTAGGTGTTTTAAATTAATAGAATTGCTTTTATTATTTTTACCATGTTTCTACAGCACAGAAAGAGTAATTGCAAAGTACATATTTTGTAACAGACTATACGAAAACTAATTTTAAATTAAATACCTACACTTGTACCCACGTATGCACATGGCCTGATGAAGCTAGATTTTCTTATGGAGTATTCTAGAGGAGAATTGAAACTAAAATCCTAGTGAGCATGATTACTGTCCAGTGTCAAAATATTAACTCTATTCATTAGATCCTTTGAATCCTTTATTGTCTGTTTTCTTGACTTTTACTTTCTGAGTATGTCTTGATTCTTTAGTATGTACTAAACAGCAGAAAAATACGTTTAAAAAATATACTCAGTGTTTCTCTTAATTCTAAGAGAATTTTTGATTCAGTGAGTTCCTAGAAAATGTAGTTTAGAAAAATAAATCAAAATAAACAAAAACTTCTTGGAGTAATTAGAAGCGTTTTAAAGTGTTAAAATTTACAATTATAAAATTATTAAATGTTTTTATAACTTTTCTAATTAAATTGATTTTAAAATTAATGCAGTTGTAATTCTTAGCTTTTCTTTTCAACACTTGGGAAATGGACCCAGGGCCTTCACATTGAACTATATCCTCCATTCTTTATTTAAATATTTTTTTTAATTTTTGAGACAGGGTCTCTCTAAGTAGCTAAATTGCTAGCACTGATCTTTAACCTGCAAGCCTCCTGCTTCCCAGAGTGCTGGCATTACAGACCTGTGCCACCACACCAGCCTAGCCATATTAAAATACTTCATAATACAGACTGAGTATTTCTTAAAATATCTTTATAGAGTATTAATTAAGGAAAACAATTTACTCGCTAGTAGGAAATCTACAAATATAATTTATCACACCAGTAGATCTATTGAAGAATTCCAATTATTTACTTCACAGGTGTCAAACATTATTTAACACAATTTAACTTCCATTCATGTTTTAAAATATATATTATCCTAATATGCAATCTTCTGAAGGCATTTCTTTAATGACAGAGAAAAAATTATTCAGCACAATCTGTCCACCACTACTCATTTTATTATTTTGTGAGCCTAAAAACTTGGCAAAGAAAAGTACTTGAGATATAGTAAAAAGTAATGGCATGGAATAAGCCAAATATTTTCTTTTTGTAGGTTATAATTCTGGTTGTGTATAGTTACTACAAATAAGAGAGCTACAAATAGCTACTACAAATAAGAGAGCTTAGTAGCAAGACATAAAGGAGAAATAATTGAGCATATATTTATCATTCTACGAACTCTAACCAAAAGTTATGGAAGGGGAATTTATTTTTGTAAAATGAATACAGCTATTAAATAGAGAAAAATAATACATTTTTTTTGTGGGTACCGGGGGGGGTGCCTCAGGACCTCGTGTGCCAGCAGGCGCCCGTGCTGCTGAGCGATATCACCGGCCCCTTTTTCGTATGTGGGTTCCGGGAGTCGAACTCGGGCCCTCGCGCTTGCCGGGCAGGCGCTTAAGCCGCTGAGCCATCTCACCGGCCCAATAATACATTTTTTAAAGTACAATTTTCCAAGCCGAAATTTAAAATATGATCTAAGTACCAATATTAAATGGAAATAAAACCAAAAATCACTTGTAATGGAAAACACTTATAATTATGGTTCAGTTTTCCACAATCTGAACTCTGTTATCAATATTATCACCAATGAAGAGAACAAGAGTAAATACTGTATAACTCCTAATATCATGTGCTAAAACATGTTCAGTACAGTCTAAGAAGTAATTTTTTTACAATTTAAATTAAATCTAAGTCCACTTAAATCCTATATTTCATTATTAAATTACAGTAAACATAAGGCATAGAGGACTTCCTCATAGAGCATCAAGAGAAGTGAATTTGCCATGCCTGGAATGTGAGACACTGTATAAACATATGGTTATTTTAATCAATTAATGGCATGAAGCTCTGATGTTGAAATGAGGAAGTATGGATATTACAGAATAAACAGAACTTAAGTATATGCTATACTATCCAAACATAAAGCTCATGATCCTGATCCAAACAAACCAACCTATTAGAAGAAATGAGGAAAATATGTATACAAATGGAGATATATTTGAACATAAAGATTAATATTAATATGATATATAACATTAAAAGACACTTTATAAAATAGGTCATAAGGTTGTATACTGAAGAGCTGACAAAATAGGACACAATTTGATATTCCACACTGATGTATTTATGATTTAAATGACAGTATGCTGGGATCGGGTGTGGCGGTTTATGCCTGTTATGCCAACACTTGGGAGGCTGAGGCAGGAGAATTGTTACCAGTCTGAGGTCAGCCTGAGCAACAAATAAATTCAGAGGCAACCAGAACTACATAGTGAGACTCTGTCTCAAAAAAATGGTAACATTTTATTGGGGATTTGTTTTCTAACCTTTAGCACAAAATGTGTGGGAGGAGGGAGTTTAGTATGAAAAGATTGACAATTTTTACAGTAATACGTTTTTAGTATTTTTTTGCCAGTGTATATCAGTAGATATATTCTGTGTAGCAGAATTTTTTATTTCTATTTAAATTAGACCACACACGAGCTTTCTTTCATAAGTAATAATGCAGTATTTATACTCACTTGGGAAAACTTTATGCCAAGTTATAAAGCACATCAAGCTACCGTACTTGAGAATTACGGATATGTTTTATTTATTCTCTTCAGTGATTTCTTGGGAGAATTGAGTTCCACTCCATATTGGAAAATTAACATTAACTTTCATTACATTTTATCATTTGTATATTGTATCTTATTGGAAGCTCTCTATTTATTAATCTGTAGTGACTCTTTAAATCAACTTTGTTTCTAACAATACATGCAAATTACTCCTTCCCAAACAATCTGTACTTTTCCATTTGCTGTATTTTTCTCTGTTAGTTCTATCTTTGGGGATTTTTTGTTAACACCCAGGCTTTGAACAAAGGATAGTCATGAAATTTGTATATAGCCCATGTGTAATTGTGAAGATTTATCTTGTATCCTGACACTTAAAAGTTGTAAGAATCTTCATTTTACCCCATGAAGTATTTTTTAATCTACACTTTAAGTACTAAGTCTGTGAAGTGTCTAAAGTTTAGAGGAAGGTGAAGACTTGTCTCATAATAATATGGCTGCAATAAAAAGCACATTTGAGATAAAAATCATAGAACAATGAATATAGTAAAATAGCTACAATTATAAGAACTTAGATTTGATCAAGTTATATTTCTGCAATACAAATTAATACTACTTACCATCAAATACAATCATGTACACAACCTACTGCTTATTTAACATAGAACGCACCATGGATCACTTGTCCACAACACAGTTCTTCTCTTCCAGTGTGCTAGTAGGGCCTTGCTTTACTTCAGGAATTTCACTCAATCAATATGACCATGACTTGGAGGTAGCTAACTCCTTCTACTGCTCCACTGTGGACCAGGTTTTTCTTCTGCTTTTCCTGAACTCCGGGTCTCTTTACTGAGAGAATTTCCTTATCCAAAATACCCATGGCCATTTAGCCTTTGCTTACTGGGCAGTGTCCTCTCTAGATACTTTGCATCATTAGCATCCCACTTTCCCTTCTGGATTCCAGTGGCCTAGACATAACCCTGGACCTAAAAAGTTTTAGACTAATTTGATCTAGGTTTGGCATATTTTGGCAGTGTAGCAGTTGAAATGTTATCCAATATATTGTGCAACTGTCATATAAGAAAATAATTTCTTCATTATAAAAAAATTTTAAGTGATAAATATATAGCTCCAGACTTTTGACTGAGCATCTTACACATGCTACTTGATATAGTTCTTACAATAAGCATACGATGAATTATACCATTGATAATCACATTTCATAGATTTGCAGATGGAAACTTGCAAAGGTTTACTAAATGGCAAAGGTCAAATAGAATAATGGTGGACAAATGTTCATTCCCAGGTTTATTAATTTCTTTCTTTTAACTTCTGTTAATACGTGTTTGCAATGAATGATTACATTCATTGTAGGGAACTGGTACATGTACACAACACATTTCAATTATTTTTTGTCTTTTCTCCACCCCCTTTTATTTGGCCAGCATCAGATTCTTTTATATCATAATATTTTATATAGTTAATTATTATATGTACAGATTAAAAGACAAATAGGTCAAAAACCATGACACACATAGGACAGCTGTATTAATTCAAGGTACACTTTTAGATATACTGTCTCCACTGGATTATTAATCTCAAATTTATAACTTTCCTTACTAAAATAAAAGTATATATGCAAATCCTTTTTAAAAATTTCATAGTTCATATAAATGCATTTAATCTAAATTTTTCTTTAAAATTCCTGAGAAAAACTTGGCTTGCCTCAAGTAATTTGGGCACAGAAGGAAAATTTATTAAACAGAAATGCCCATCAGCTGAGGAATGAATAGAAAAGATGTGGTATTCTTATATGATTGTGTACTACTCAGCTACAAAGAAGGATGGAATGGAGAAAAGGAGAAAAGAAGGGAAAAGAAAAATATATATATATATATACACACAGGATAGCTAAGAAAATCATACTACTCATCTCTATTAGTTCATTGAAAAGAACAGTTTGTGTTTATATTGTTGGATCAATTTTTCATGCCTATATCTTGTAATCTGAGCAACCACTTTGAAGATAACAATATGGAATATATTAACCATTGTTAATCTCCTGTTATCTTGTTTTGAAATTATGTATCAATGTTTATTTTATTCTCTTTAAAATAAAAAAATTAATTTTAAAAAAGGAAAATTCATTGAGTAAAACTTAAGCTTATACAAATATATAAGTTTTGCTTGTTTTTAAAAATCATATCTAAATGCAGTGAGTCATTTCCAGCTTTGTTGCCTTTAACATGAGGAAAAAAAAACAAAATATGATGTAGAGATTGTCATTTATTCCTTCTCATTGTTAATTGTTTGGCCAGTGAGTTTGAATATCTATGATTCTATCCAAACTCTCCAATAAATAATATAGAAATAATGCATTATTCATCTCCCTAATCCTTTGAAGCATATTCTGAAGTATCTTTATAATCAGAATTACTCCTGCTTAAAACCAAAACATGCCACAGACAGCTTTATGATATGTGACAGTCATCAAAATAAAAGATACAACAATAATAGCATGCAAAGAAGCAGGGAGCCATGAGGATATTATTTATTGAATACATCTAAAGATTTCAGTAAGTTGGCTTTCATAAAGAAGAAAAAAATTACCCTTACTTGAAAGATAAATCAAAATTATGTGTTAAGAAATTTACATATTTGCCTTTATACTAAATTCTAAAAATGTTTAGGTTTTTTAAAATACACTTTATTAGGGTTAATATGTTTTTATGATTAAAGTCTAAATACAGTCAGCTTTTTAAAATTTTGAATGCTTATAGACACTTTTCTGATTTACATATATAAGGGATTGCTATAAAGCAGTACGGAAAACTGGAAGCACATAAAATTTGGATTTTGATATTGAGTTACATTTTGCCATTCAGAAAGTAGAAGATAGAATTAAACTTGAAATAGGCCAATAAAACAGCACATGAAACACCTATAACAAGGTCAATCAAAAAGTCAGTAAGTGGAGCATATCAACAGGATAAATTTCTAATGCAATCAAGAAAGCAAGGAGTCAAAATTAAGAATTCAGTTGTACTAAAAGAAAGAAGAGGATAGACTTTCTTCCTGGAAAAAAAAAAGTGGTGTCTGAAAGTATAAAAATGAGGTACATATGAGAGGCACATTGAAAATTTTATCAAGAAAAAGATCTGACAGAGCAGGGAATGGCAGAAGCAGAGTAAATTCGGGGTGTTTTCCATAAATAATGTAAAAACCTCCTCAACAGCAGTAAATCATTAAATCAGAGAAGTCTAATGGAAAATTATTGATTTCCAACTGAATAACTTTAGTGCAGATCTAAAGAATTCTGTAAAGAAACGAGTTTTGCTCTCAGGGACCAGTAGGGGAAAGGAAGTATCTGTTTGACGGTAATGAGAATTTTCTAAAACTTACAACGATATCCATTTGCATTAGACTATATCTAGCAGCTCCTTTTCTAACATAGATTCCATGCTTTATGTATTGCATAGGTTGAATTTCACTCTAAAATGATCACAGAGTAACATTTGGAAATGGAATAGACTTAATGACTTTTAGAGATTCTCATTACATGAGTAGATTTTGTATTGTAAGGTATCTGGTTTTCCATGACAGTGGCGGCAGCATCTGATAAAAAGCCCCACTTTTTTGTTCAAATGTATTAAAAACAATACAGTATTGTTAACTGTAGTCATTCTACTAGGCAAAAGAATATTAGAATTTATCGCTTTTATCTTAAGTGTACCTATCTACCCCAACCTTAGCATCTGATAACCATATCCTACAGTCAAAAAAAAAAAAAAAAATATATATATATATATATATTTTTTTTTTTTTTTTTTACCGGGAATTGAGCTCAGGGGCTCGTGCTTGCCAGGCAAGCGCTATACCGCTGAGCTACATCCCCAGCCCTGGTCAATTTTTTATTTATTTATTTTTTTTTTTGTGGGTACCGGGGGATCGACCTCAGAACCCCGCGCGCCAGCAGGCGCCCGTGCCGCTGAGCGGTATCACCGGCCCTTTTTTCGTATGTGGGTTCCGGGAGTCGAACTCGGGCCCTCGTGCTTGCCAGGCAGGCGCTTAAGCCGCTGAGTCATCTCCCTGGTCAATTTTTAAGAGATGAATATTTTTGGGCCGGTGAGATGGCTCAGCGGCGTAAGCGCCTGCCTTGCAAGCGCGAGGGCCCGAGTTCGACTCCCGGAACCCACATACGAAAAAGGGGCCGGTGATATCGCTCAGTGGCACGGGTGCCTGTTGGCGCGCGAGGTCCTGAGGTCGTCCCCCTGGTACCCAACAAAAAAAAAAAAAAAAAAAAAAAAAGAGATGAATATTTTAAAATGTGGCCGAGCATGGTGGTGTACTGCTGAAATCCCCACACTCAGGAGGCTGAGGAAGGTAGGTCCTTATAGAGTTTGTATATAGCAGAAGACCTACTACACTGCCGTTCCTTAGAGAAGGAATTGAAAATGCATGTGCAGCAATCTCAGTAACCAAGGTTACCCAAGCAGCAGTTTGCCATACTAATAAATGTCTGGAAGCTAATGGCCACCACTTTGAGCACTTCTTGTAATTGTAGAGGCCAAAGGTAATATGTATTAATGTCATGATGTGTCAATAAATTTAGTATTAAAATGTTTATGCAAGTTTTTCTTTTCCTGAATGTGTACACATTTTTTGGCAGACTCTGTATATATTTTATATCTCAAAAAGTTAGAAGAAAGGATTTTGAATGTTTTTATCATAAAAAGTAGAAGATAGAGGATATAAATATATTTAAATCTATTTAAACATTATATAATGTACATGTGCTTGAAAAATATCACAGTGTACCCCATATGGATGTATATTTTTAGTACCAGTTAAGAGTAAATTTAAAATCTTGAAAAAACCGTAAGAGAAATGAGATTGCTGACTCACATAGTTACACATATTTATAAGAAACTTATAAAACTGTTTGCCAAATTTGCTGTACCCTCTCTCATTCCTACCTAATATATATGAAACTTGCTGTTAGTCTGTATACTCACCATCTTCACCAATATTTGGAATCTTCGGCTTTTATTCCTTTCCTAATAGTTGTGTATTGATAATGCATTGTGCTGTTGTATTGCTTCACCTGAATACCAAATACTCTTGAGAATCCTTTCATGGACGTGTTCATTTCCACTATGTCTTTGGTCTAGTGTGTCTCCATTTATATTTATTAACTGCTGTCTTACTATTTTATTTTTAGGTTTCTTCTCAAACTATGGATATTAAATCTTTGTCAAAAACCTATGAGAAAACATCTCACATTTTCTTGCATGTTTCATTCTTTTATCATCATATTTCTAGAGAAAACTTTAAATGTTAATGAATTCTTACTTTTTTATGTGATATAGTTTGAGTGTTTAATAACCCATTGCTTAATCCAAGTAGTTGGATGTATTTTCCTATATGTTTGTCTAAAATTTATGTTTTTTTATTTTTTACAATCAGTGGTCTAATCCATTGTTTATAAAAGATGGAAATACAAGTTGAAATGCATATTTCCTGAGTCCAATTCTAGTGAAATATTGTATCCTTGCATTGATACCTTTTGAAAAGTTATTACTCGTGTTTGTGTAATGTAAGTATTCCAAGTACTTTTCCCGATTTTGACATCTAATTTGTATAATTACTTTTTAGGTTAACCCTGCGAGAGTTTACCTTGAGAACTTTACAACTAAATTTACAAGCATGTAGATGGATAGTGCATCTTTCTTTGATTTGATAACCTGCATTTTGTAATTGCTGCTGTTTCTGCTACACTATTTTTTAATTTTAATTTGCTATTTGGATATGTCCATTTTTATCATTTTTATCTTGAGCCTACAATCAATCAGCATATCTAATTTTTCACAGGCTATTTAAAGATAATATTTTTTACCATTTCAATTAAAACTTTGAGAACTTAAAATCATATAGGGGGCCGGTGAGATAGCTCAGTGGCATAAGCGCCTGCCTGCAAGCGTGAGGTCCTAAGTTTGACTCCCGGTACCCACACACACGCACACACAAACCATATAGGTCCCTTTATTCTTCCCTTTTTATTTATGTTACTGTTGTTACATATACCGAATCGCATACATTCTAACTATTCAATCATAACATAACGGTATTTGAAAAACAGATTTATAATGAGAAATAGGTACTACAGACATCCAAGAAAACACTCAAGTCCCTCACAATTGCATCAACACCATATGGTTACAAAGCATGGAGAAAGATGTCCTAAATTTACCAGACTGATATATCTTTTTATTTCTTTTTTTTTCTTTCAAAATCACCCATATAATTTATTTGAAAAGATGCTCAATTTGTTCCCAAGTATAATTTTAAAAACTGTTTAGGACCCAAACATGTTTAAAGGAAATTTCAGGGCTGGTGAGATAGCTCAGAGGCATAAGCGCCTGCCTGGCAAGCGCGAGGTCCTGAATTCGACCCCTGGTACCCACAAAAAAAAAAAATAAATAAATAAATAAAAATAAATAAATAAAATAAAGGAAATTTCAATTTTTTACAGATACAGAATTTAAGTTAACAAATACTACTTCTGAAGTGAGGTGTCTGCTAAGCAGCGGGCTGCGCAGGGTACTGCTCGGAATCGCTCCTTCTGCCCGACTTTTGTTGCTGAACAATTTGCACTGTTTGGCTTCACCCTGCTGAGATCTTGGAGGTCCTGGCTTGTGTGAGCTCTGGGAGCCATATGCAAGTTCAGTACGTGTTTCTTGGCTTTGTTCGGAGGCATCATGTGTGTCCCTCCTGCAGAAGGACCTGACTGTACATAGGACACCTGCTCTGCCAGTCAGGCAGGAGTGCAGGGGGAGAGACAGGGAGGTGGACGTGGGCATTCCTCAGCTAAGTAGTCTGTAATCTAATGTCGGACAGTAACCAAGTTCGCGAAAACTATAAGCACATTTAGGTTTCGATTTAGAACCCGGAAGAAATTTTAGATGGTACTGAGATGACTAAAAAAGATACTCCAGGATTTAGATTTAGATCCTTTGTTTACACGTTTCCATTGAAAACCAGGCGCGTTCTGGCTGGGCTCACGGGGGAGGAGAGGCCGCTCCCTTTGGCGCTGTGGGTCCAGCTGGAATAGTCCTTCCCTGGCTGCGGAGTGTCAGAACACCCGGGTCTGTGAGTAGCACCCTTCCGGGTGAGGAAGGAAGGGGTAATGTTGTCTCCCCACCGGTGCTCCTCTTCGAGGTCCTGTCTGTGCAACTTCAGAGTGTCTGCCTCCTAATTAAACTTATCCTGGACGCCTTGTCGGTTTAGCGGGAAAAGGCTCACAGACCTGAAACTTTCTGCAACCACATGAAAAGGCTTATTCTGCACTTAGGAGCCCACATCCAACTGGTTCGTTCCAATATTCTTAATAATTGCTCCGTTCTCAGCCGCTCCTGCGCCCACGATGACCAAATCTTTCTCGGTGATGTAGCCAACAGCAGCATCCAGCAACACAGTGGCAGGGGCGTTGGGGTGGCAGAGGGCTGTGACCATCTTCTTATCCCACAGGTCGGGCTCGGGCTCTGTAAAGTGCACCCCGAAAGGCTGCGTGGCTGCCTGCGCTGCTCCCCTCCTCTCAGGACCACTCTGGAGCAGACGCGAGTCAAGATTCGCGCCACATCTTTGATGAAATTCTGGCACAGATTGGCAATTTTATTTCTCCACAGGGATATACTCCTGAGAAAAAGCTCTTCCGGTTCAATCATGATCTTCATACATTTGGAGTAATTCAAGTACGGCCATGTAGGAGTCTACGCCACACAGTGTTTCTATGACATTGGTGAGATTTGCTCTCGGTCCCTGGGTGCTGTCCCGCAAAGTCTGATGGCAGCCACCCCTGTGGCCACATGAGGATCTTCTTTCATATGGGCCTTAAAGTATTCAGTGAACTTCTTGTTGTTCATGGTGCCTTCCTGAAGGTGGAGTCCCGAGGATCCAGAACCTCCTCCTGCATGACCTCTCCTGAGTCCGGTGTCCCCTGGGCTGCCAATGACAGTGAATGGATTGATATCTTTTAGACAGGTAAAACCAAGATTCTTCTTTCTTCTCCTGAGATTTTACCCACTGTTTTAATATGCCTTTTAAAAAACTAAGTATTGCCTCCCTAACAGTATTATTCCCTACTCCTTGGAAGATGTGTACATGTTACTTTTCATAGAAAAATGTAACCCCCGAGAAGCCTTGACTAACCTTAATAATAAAAGAAAGTTTTGATTACCTATTTTCCATCAAGGACCCAAAAGGAAAGTATAACCAGAGTAAAATAGTTAAGATTAAAGAAAAAGGAGGGGAGAGAGAGAGAGCGAGCAATATGCTTTGTAGTCTATAAGATCATAAACCGGACTTTCTTAAGCTTTATATATTTGTTAGAGCTGCAACATATTTTTAAATTTTAATTTGTGATTACAAACTTAGAAAATATCAACATACCCCTAAATGTGACCAACATAAAAATGTGTTGCCTAATAAATTACACTATAGTTCAATGCAAAATCCATCCATTTTAATATGCTGCTGGTGATAGGGCATTCAGATACAGATGTGAGATAATAAGCCTAAAAGATTGTACTTCAGATGTCTGAGTTCAAAACTTACTATGTTGATTTATGATGAAAGGATTTGCCTTTTATCAAATGCTGGGGTTACAAGTAGACAGATATCCACAGAATAAATCTTTAATTTTCTTATATCCATAAACATTTTATGGTATCTTTATTTTAAAACACCTTTACAACAATCTTATTCCATGTTGAAAATAATATCATGTTAATTTACTTTTGGTAAATTGAGCAATTTATTAAAGGATAAGATGATTATTGAGTCTCTTCTGGACTAATATATATTTACCACATAAGTCAGTTAAAATCATTTCTGCATTTTATGTGTTAAAATGAAGACATCAGATTTGGGAAATGAATTAGTCTTATTTACATTATATTTGTAGAAATATATGTAATGAAGTTGAGACTTCTTAAATATTTGCAGCCAAATTTACATTTATGGCAAAAATGTAGTTTATCAAATACAATAACACTTTGGCTATTCATTTTTATAATTAATGTTTGATAAATCAAATACAACATGTAATGTGAGCTGACGAGAGTCATGTGCCAGGAACATCATATATAATATAGCCAGAGGTTTGTCTCTGCTCTTCATAAATAATCCACCGTGAAAATAACTTCTTTGGTGTTGTGCAACAAGGAATTTTTGCTTTACCACTCAAAGATGATTACCTTTAAAAATTTATATTTTGTTATCATATAGTGATTCTTATCTTTGTAAAATAATTCATCTTACCAATTCCAATTTTACTTCAGAAAAATTAGGACCAAATATTTTGGCTTTTATTCATACCAATAATGACTTAATAGTAAATTATTAAATTATTTCATCTCACATACAATACTTGAAAACTTCAAGAGTTAGCGCCTTCTATAAAAAAATTATCTTCTTTGTAAAGTAAGTCAATGAGAAAGAAGACAAAAGTAATGGCAAAATGCTAAAATATACATTGTTCTACTTCTAGAAAATCAAAACATTTCATAATACTTCAGAGTAATGTAAGAAATTAGCAATCAGAAATAAATTTTTAAAGTTGAGTCATTTTTTTCAAGCAAAAATATAACAACGTTTTAAAATTTTAATATCATGGTTTAGTAAAGCTAAAAAATTTTCAAATACTATAATTTATGTTTGCTGTTACTTTATTGTCTTTTTATAATTACACTGATCATTGGTTATTATTTGTCTGGAATTTTATTATTTTTTATGTTCATATCCTTTAAAACCAATTCACTAATTTGCTAATAATGTATTATCTTGGTAGTATAGTAATAGTAGTTTTCTTTTTTTATTTTAGTTTTCCTAGATTATTTCTGTAATTATGCACTTTGCAAATTTATTTCTTTTTAAATTTGCTTTGACTTTGATGAAAGTGCTGTAATTATTAGAGCATAATAAAAATTTAGGCATGTCCTTTGGTTTTCTGCTTGATAGTTGACTTTTTATTCCTATATTACATTTTATTGAGATGAAGAAAAAAGACTTCTAAGTGAAAGCATTTCGGGGCCAAGGATATAGTTCAATGGCACAGCACCTCCCTGGCAAGCGTCAGGTACTGAGTTTGATTCCTGGCACCAAAAAAAAAAAAAAAGCATTTTCAACAGAAACATATTTTTTTTCAGAAACATATTTTTGAAAAGAAGTACAGTGTTCTGAGTTCCATTTACTACACATTTTTTGTCTTGTTTTAAAATATGAACCTTTAACACAGCCAGAAGAGTCTCTTTGTTGTTGTTTCTATCTATTGTACATGGCAGAATATCTGACAATTAATAAATTTTGTACAAATTAAGTAGAGGTCTACATAAAGATATGAGCCTAATTTAATTATGTTTCCATATTGTCATTTGAAGAAAACTTTAATTTGGTTTCCATTTTCTCTTTTTAGATTTTATTAATAAAATTAAGTGGAAACATAAGAAAAAAGTTGAGGTATGCTCCCACAACTTATAAAGAAACTTTTTCAAATAACAAAGTTTAGTACTGAGGCAATTTTCCCTACTATTTTGAACCTTTAATACTGTACTAATAAAAAGCCTGATATAGTGTTGAGTGTGAACCTCATGAAGCGATAACATCTATCTACTAAATGTGCTCTACAATCCTAATTGAAAACAATATTCAGCAATACCATTAAGGTAATTAGAAGCTCCTTTTTAAATTAACAACTTTAAGAAAACTAATTTTCTAGAGAGGATTGCTTGGATAATGCAGGCAAATATGTAGCTAATAATTGTAATTCTAAAAGTATGCTTGCTCTCTGAAGGAACATTTTAAGACAATATTTTCTAATTGTTACTAACTTTCATTTAACTTTTTCAATAGTTGAAACTTTTTTCTGTCTTAATAAAATCACATTAACTTTACATAGTTTATAGTCAGTTGCTTATTTTCTTCTTAATTAAAATAGCATTGTAGTATATTGAGTTTTATGTACATTTATATATAATATACTTTACAATGCAGATATACTTAGAACAAGAAAAAAAAGAGAAAGGCACCTAAGAGGCCAAATGATCATGAAAAGAAGCCATCCGTAAAGAAAATCTAGAAGTAGAATTTCATAAATATCATTCACAAATCAGAAAAAAAAAACCTCGAAGTGAATAGATAAAAAATACAATGCTTTATAAGTAACATCAATATGCTTCATCTTAAATAAATTTGTTTAATCATCAAGAACTGTCTTTGAAGTATTTATTGTTGTTCTAAAATTCAAAGATAGCAAAGATATCACCATGTTAATGCCGAGTAGTGTTCAGAGGTTGTGCCTTGAACTCACCTGCAGAATCATTGCCATGTTGTTCTTTGTAAGAATCACAGTTTCCAGAAAATGCATACCAAAGTTGAAGTCACAGGAGGTAAGATGACATAGATGGAGAAAACCTAGTCTTGTCTTTTATGTAGACAGTCTTTCATAAGTTCCCAAACCAAAGCAGATATCCCCATTGTCTGCATCTTCTTCCATATTTCACAGTAGGATCATTAAATTTAATGTTCTGGTCTGTATTTTCTTGACTTACAGAGATAATTTCTGCCATATCCACCACCATATCCACATCAGCTAACCTAGTATCTGGCATATAGACACATAAGATAAATAATAGATAGATACATACACTTAACCATTTGTTCCTTAAGAAAATCAGTAAATTTTTTAAGCCTTGAACATTTTACATAGAAATTTAACATTGGCTTTTCAAAAACCTTCAAAAATGCAGACAGATTGCAAATTTTTTTTTCTTTTGAGGCAAGGTCTCACTATGTAGCCCAGGCAAGCTGGCCTCGAACTCACAGCTATCCTTCTGCCTCAGCCTCCCAAGTGCTGGGATTACAGGCATATGCCACCATGCCCGGCCAGATTGCAATTTTGAATAACTATTCACTTATATGTTCCACTGACATTTGAAGTCTTCAAAGAAAAAGAAATCAAATGTTTTTTGTACCCCAAAATACCTATTAAATAGTAAGTCTAGATAGCTTTTAATAAACTATTTGTGAGCAAAAGCATGAAGCACTTCATGAAAAATATAGAGAAAACATCTTTTTATTCATCTTATTAAAATATAAATTGTCAAAAAACTGAGATGCTTAATCCACATTCCATCTATTTTTATCTGTCCTTTTTTTCTGTTTCATATATGTGTGCTTATATGTATATGCAGCATATAAAACTTGTTATTTTATGTCTTATGTAAAACTAGATTTTGCATTTCTATTTGTGCAAAACCATTCAATAATCAGAGAACATGACATGTTTAAACCTGATAGTTAACTACTCTCATAATTCTGCATGTTTCTGAACTATGAGGAATAAGAATTCTTTTATTTTTGCTACAATTAAGGATTCACCGGGCCGGTGAGATGGCTCAGCGGCGTAAGCGCCTGCCTTGCAAGCGCAAGGGCCCGAGTTCGACTCCCGGATCCCACATACGAAAAAGGGGCCGGTGATATCGCTCAGTGGCACGGGTGCCTGTTGGCGCACGAGGTCCTGAGGTCAACCCCCCGGTACCCACAAAAAAAAAAAAAAAAAAAAAAAAAAAAAAGAATTCACCTTTATTTTTCCGGTGAGCGAACATTGTGTAGGTGGTTACTTTATCCACTTAAGTAACAGAGTTATACTATCAGGTCTCCATACAATTTTCCAAAACTTCACTGGCAAAAAACAACGTAAAGATGTCATTAGGCTAAAAAGAGGGACAAACTTCAAAATAACTTAGTGATGATTGAAAATCCACTTGTGCTTTGTTTCATCTTTGATAAAAAAGTATTATAATTGTGTTTCTGCAGAATGTAGGGACAGTAAATATAAAAAAAAGTACAGTCTTCACTATAGGTATTATACATTATTGAAACATAACAATTCTTTGTAAAGTTTCCTAAATTCAATTCAAACTTAATAATTATGGAAACTAAATATTGATTCTTCAAAAAATAGAATTCTTAAAATAATCAATGTTCATAGCTCTGCTATCTTCTCTCCTATGGACGAAATGTATTTATCAACCTCAACGGAGCTTTCGAATAGCAAAGATCAAACACATTTTGTCAGTGATCTATCAAAGCAGATTGAAATTAGGAACATAACTGTGCTCTGTTTCTCACTTTTTGACATATTTCAATCAGTCACAGTTGATTCATTTTGTAAGAAAATATGGAATCAGGAAGAGGGAGGGGGAGGGAGAGGCAGAGACTTTAAATTCTAACAAACTCAAGAAAATAATTGGAAAAAAGTTTCATAACAGCTAAAATTGTAATCCATATGTACAACTCCAAGCTAGTCCTATAATGCAAAAAAAAAAAAAATGCAGCACTCACACAACACACACACACACACTGACACCCTAGGGCATTTTCTAAATAAGTTTTTTCTATTATTACAGAAATGTTAGGCCACCCATTTCTATAATGCAGTTATTCAAAAGCTTTGTCAGACACTTGCTAACCTATATCCTCTAAGAAGCAGATGCCAAGAAGCAAGGAGATACGCTAGAAAACCAGTAACAGGAACCCTTCTCAGGGAACTTGTGGAAGGAGCCAAGAGTGCCTGGGAAAACTGTCAGCTGGCAGTGAAGATCTGAGCTTAAATGAGGACCAGAGGGAAGGAGGGAGGGCTGGGTGGAAATACAGTTGCATGCTGTTACTTCTGAGAACAGTTTCGGTACAATGACGTGTGCTAGAGCCGATGCCCTTCAGAAGAGTCCGATGCCCTCTGGAAATGGGATTGCTTTGCTATCCACCGTACTCTGTCTAGTTTGAGAGTCGCCTCTGAGGAACAGGGCTGAAGAGAAAGTGCAGTGATAGATCTAGAGCACAGCAGCTGGGCCTGTCTATCCGTTAAACTCTCTCGAGACTGAATCCAGGATTCAGACATGAATCCTGTGTGTTTTCTGAAAGAGGGTTCTTGAAACTGTCTTCAACTGGTACATCATAGTAGCATAGGAAATGCAGCCGTCGCCTCAAACATAGACACACAAGTGGAAGTAAATCTTTTAAAGTATAAGACTTTGGTACCACGAGTCAAGTTCCTGTCAGGTGTATCATTATGAGCACCCTGGGGTATATTCACTTTTCTGCAGCAGATTAAAAATCTATGATCTGTCACAGATATACAAAATTAAATGACTTCAATTTTCTTCAAGTTACCAATGATCCTGAACATTCTCCAAAGGAATTACAAACCATTATGACCTGTTATGAACTCATTGACTAGATTAGAATTAATCACTCAAAGTTGTTTTCCCAGCAGACAATTTCTGCAAAGTACATACAGAATTACATTAACTGATAAACAAATTGCTTTGAAGTATGGGAATTTCTAGAAGCAGACAAAGGTAAATTGATAGAGACATTCTTTGCAATCTCCTCCTAAAATGTTAGCCACTTTTTGGCAAGTGTGTGTCCTTATATACAACTATTTGTGCTGAAAATCCCATTCATGTTTTAGGGGTCTTATTCCTCCACAGACATTTAAATTTTGAGAGCAATTTAATATCATTGAAACAGTCTGAGAAGCTGACCAGTACAGCTCATGGACAAATTGGCAAAATTAGCAGATCGTTTTGAAAGCTTTGCAATTGTTTGTTAGAACTGGAAGAAATAGAGAGTCTAAATTATTGGTATGTGAATTTTTACATTTCAGTTTACATCACTAATGAAAATGATGTGGAACTTTCAAGAATATGGCAGGTTTTATGAAAAAGAGAAAAATCAAAGAATTAAAGTATTTTTAATTTTTCCTGGAGTATGCTATTCCACTGAGTAAGACAGGCAACAAAGTAGTGTACCAATAATTCTATTAAATTTTTTTTTCAAAATATGCTGGAAAAGCTTTATTATCATTAGCTATATGCAAGTATAGCCTAATGAAATGAGACTTTGATTTAGCTACTTTTCTATTTGTAGAGTAGAAAGTCCCCTTCTCTCATTTGGAAATTACATTTCATTGAGTCTATTTCCTTAAGGACAATGAAGCTAATAATACTGTACTGCCTAAAGAAAACATGTCAAAATTCCTTTTCCTTCTAAAAGTGTCATGGTCATAGTTTTCTATCGATATAGTTTTTCTATGTGAAAACTTTTCTATGATTGTATATCTATTTTATCATGTATTTCTTATTCACTGTTTATTCACAGTAAGACTACTTAAGCCACATGAAGTACATTTTATTTAAATTTTCATATGATATCAATCAAAATATCTTCTTCTCTGAAGTGGAGTTCAGGTTCTATTGACTGTGTCATTGGGACTCTAGAAGCACAATAATAATAACAATAATAATAATAATAAAATGTAGATTTTTAAATTTATATTTCAATAATTTTAGTTTATATGACATGCTAGTTTATCACAGAATAAGTTCAATGACATCACTTTTTGATTGCTAATATCCAGAATGAAGCAAGCTGGAACTCAACTTATTGATGACTTTTTCTTACAGAAAACCATTATAGTCTTTGGACCAGTTGCTAAAAAAACAATAATTTTCCTAATAAAAAAGTGAAAGACAGATGTACCCATTTTCCAGTACCTCTTAGGCATGAAATAAACTTTCCTTCTTTTTACATAATTCACTCACTGAACTTCTATTTTCTTATTAACTCATTATATATGTTAAGTGCTTAAGTGTGTGTATGTGTGTGTGTGTGTGTGTGCACGTGTTCAAATGTATGAGTATTCACAGTGTAACTAGTTTACCTGCTTTAAGCTAATGAACATTATTTTGGGGCTATATTAAAATGGAAATTCTCTGAATTTTCATCCTTCATTTCTTCTCTCTCTCTTTCATTTTAGTGAAGGTTTGCCAACATAATACACCAGAATTCTTTGGCTTACCTTGGTCATGCCTTACTTGCAAAGTCCAGCCAGATAAGCATCTCCTGAGCAAAGGAAGAGAAAATGTCATTTATTTTATTGTAAAGCTAAAGAAATCTTAACATTCTTCCCCATCAAACATGATTATAACTATCTCATTCCCAGAATTCGAAAGTAGAAAATTATGTGGAATTCATAGGATGAAAAAGATTAATGTAAAACCTTGTCTTGTAAAACCTTAACAGGAATGACAACAAAACTCTGCTTTAAACCCCAGCAAAGTGCTGGTGAGATGGCTCAGCGGTGTAAGCACCTGCCTGGCAAGCGCGAGGGCCCGAGTTCGACTCCCGGAACCCACATATGAAAAAAGGGCCGGTGATATCGCTCAGCTCCATAAAATTAAAGCAAAGCTGAGAAAATTTCTACCACTAAGAAATATCATAGCACTTGAACATTTCAAGTCATAGTTCAAGTCAAGACACAGTGCACTATGAATATGTTTGTGGTAATGCTAACATAAGTGAAGCTATGTCCTGCCAGAAGTATACAGGGATAGCACACAAACTTATGTAAAGTATATAATACCTGTGAATAACAATGTGACTGTCATTAGCTTATATATTTAATATGCTTTTAGTTATTATTTAATATGCTTTTAGTTATTATTTTAGAGTATACTCATGTATATATACAAAAATTTTACTATTAAACAATATGCCATACTACATTAGAAGACAGCACATCATTTTCTCTTGTCCTTGAATGAATCTCATGTTGATTTGCTCATGATCACCCTAAGAACAACAGGCTGTAACATACAAATTTTCTATGTGGCATAGGTTTATATTAGAATATATCATCTAGCCTTGTGTAAATACAATAAACTTATTTTGGTGGCACAATTATAAAGTCACTTACCTAAGCATTTCATAGAATATATGCCTTTTGTTAAGTGATGTGTGAATGTAAACATTCTAAAATTTCTAAAAAGCTAATTTTCCTTTTGTACGTACCAAGGGTCGAACTCAGCAGGCGCCCGTGCCACTGAGGGATATCACCGGCCCTTTTTTCATATGTGGGTACCGGGAGTTGAACTCAGGACCTCGCACTTGCCAGGCAGGCGTAAAAAGCTAATTTTTATGAATAAAAAACTAATAAAATTGTAATGACTGAAGTTACCCCAGAAAATTCAATTTTTTGCAACAGGTCCCATCAATGTGATGAAACAAAGAGTGATTTAATTTATTAACAATTGAAAAAATTTTGTTTTGATACAATTGGGAGACTATGTGTTTAATTAGAAGCAATATTAGTCTGCTATAGTCTTATTTAGAAAATAATATGTAATTAAAGATTGCAGTAATAGTTTATATTCTAAAGCTAATGGAGATATATGACATCTCATGTAAAGAATATCATTACTATATTTGATTCATCCACCTATTCTCTGAAATCGATTTTTCAACAAGGGTTATATACTTAGAGTCAAGAGGATAGTCAGCAAGGCTGACACATCGGTACTGTTCCTCATATCAAGATGGGTTTGTAATTCCCTTATTATGACATTTTATCTCTTGCTTTACCTAAATACCTTTTATTAAATGGTAGTATTATTTTCACTGTTATTGCAAACTGGTAGGATACATTATTTGAATTGGTAGAAAGGAAATAATGTCAAATGTTTGGATGAAATTTTCCTCTTCCAGCAATTGAACAAAAATAAGAAAATACATCTGATTTTAGAAGAGGACCTATACTGTGAATCTGGAATATTTACACTGTCTCATGATTTGCAGTTTCTCTGTACCTGAGGTAGCCATCTAAGAATTTGAATGTTCTGAGTATCTTCACTGAGAAGAACTAGAGATGGCTGACTTATCCGTGGAGGTATGTTTTACATAGTTGCAACTCGGGACACACAGAATGCAATTCTGCCAGTGTATCCATTTTTATGGAGAATATAAAAGTAATTGAGTTGATATTGATGAAAGGGATTGTTATACACATTTCATATACACTTTAAAAGTTTTATGTACATTTAAATGCCTAAATATTATTATCTTTTACTTATCTACATATAAATCCTATTTAAACTTCCAGGCAACGGGGGAATTTCTGTCTTTGGAACAATTCTACAAGTGTAGATGTACAAGCAAATTAACTGGGCCAGGTGTCCTCAGGTCTCTTACTCTTTCAAAAAGGAGTCCACTGTTTCTAAAACTAAACAATATATTTAGTGGATGAACTGGATAACTTTTACAGTATAAAATAAATTAACATAAACATTACAATATGCTATCATTCAAACATATAATAATGTCTTCTAACATATTAAAATATATATGGGTCAGGTGCAGATGAACAAGGCTGCAATCACGACCACTTTGGATACTGAGGCAAGAAGACTGCAAGTTTGAGGACAGCCAGGGTAGCCTAGACAGACTCTGTCTCAGAATGAAAACAAAAGGACTGGTGATAGGGTTCAGTAGTAGAGTGCCCCTAGGTTCAGTTCTCAGTACCACACACACACACACACACACACGCACGCATGCACAAGATATATAACCAATATTATGATGGTCATTTAGAAGCTTGTAATAATGAAATAAAAGTGAATATATATATATATATATATATATATATATACATATATCCCCTCTCTCTCCCCCTTCCCCCTCCCATTTGTTATATAGCCAAGTTGCAAAGGAGTGATTAGAATAATGCCAATATTTTCTTGGAAGTTTTTGATTTCAATCCCAGTTTGCCTCCCTTTAAAAGAAGTCAAGTTCAGAACTAATTATTGCTAATAATATTTAGAAATTTGAAAATGTTAAAAAGCTCAAATGCAGAGTGCATACATTGTTGACATATATGCTCTTGTTGTCATGGGCAGTGAATCGTGAATGGCCAAATCTAACTCTGCAAATTGTTTGGGTAATATGATAGAATCAAAGCTTTAAATTGTTTTATAGTATATGGTTGAGGCCAAATTAAATGCAGTATTTTATAACAGTGACTGCATCTATAAAATCTTAAAATATCTATCATTATTTATAAATTAATAATCTTGAATGACTCTACATTTACTTTTTGAAACATATTTGTGTAGTATATTTTACTTATTTACTGTATTAAATAAATAATATTTGTTAAATACCCTTATGTTGTGTGAAACACATTTTGGGTTTATTAGAGAATATGATTGAAGACTAAAGCTGTAACAAAATTGTAAAGCTGTAACAAAAGTCATCAAGGGAAATTTAAATTAATGTAAAGCGTAAAAAAGTGAGAAAGTAAGGAAATCAATACTTATTAAATACCTGCCATATATCATGCATTGGTATATATGATCTAGTTTCTCCTCTGAAACATAAAAGGCTCATTTTTTTCATGAGATTATGTAACTTTCAGAAAGTAATTCAATTAGTTAAGTGTCAAAACAGGCATGTAAGCTCAGTACTAATTCTAAGGCACTTGTACCCTAGTAAATTATACTGTAAACCAGTTAGATATTATAACTGAAGGTTTAAAGGTTTTTGTTTGTTTGTTTGTTTGTTTGAAGCAACCCCCATGAAATAGGCATAATAATAATATTTTTAATCCCATACTAATTTCAGCTGGTTCCTTTTACGTTCTTGCATGTTAAACAAAATCTCTTAAAAAACAAATTGCGGTGCTAATATTTCTTTAATTCAAATAGAATTCTTTCATGTAGATCAATTTAATGTTCACACATATCATTTTATCTAAATTTTCCATACATATATTGATTTATTATACAGAGTAACAGAGTAAAATAATTTCTGTAAATTTGAATATGAATTTATTGATTCTATAAGTCAAATAAAGTCAAATATAGACAATTTCAGCTAACTCTCTTATCATTTAAATTTTATATAAAAGAAGTGGAAGCTCATGAGCTCACACAAGTAAGGAGTAGTACATCTGCAGCCCAGTTTTCTGAATGTCAAGTCCAATAAAATCTTCTCTGTGTTATAGCTGTCCTTAGTGATGATAGGTCTTTCTGAAGATAAAAGAGAAAAGGGAACTGAACAATATTTTCACTGCACTCCATGCCTAGTGTTTCATCTTTGATCTACTGTAAAATTGCTCTTCTCACTGATTTACTATCCACTTTGTTTGACTTGTTGGAAAGAGGAAAGAATATGGAAATAACAATTTCCTTTTGGAGTTAAAGCAGGGAAAATTGAAGCAGACAGGTTACTGGGAGAAATAGAATCAGTCATGGTAGTCTGGATCTTTTTTAAAGGGAAATGATTTGCAGTGTCCACATAACAGTTCTTTTTCACCACAACTATTTGGCACATGAAATCAAGGTCTTAAAATACAGTCCTTAAACTTGCCATACAAAAACATAATATCAGTGGCCATTTAGTATTGTATGATTTCTCCCATGAATTATAAGTAAAACATTTTCAAAATAGAACTTCTAAATTTGTATAGCTCCACTTATTCCCTCATAGTGGTTGTTTAATAATAATTAAGAAGGAAATAAAATAAACATTTGTCCATGGTTTACTTCCATATACTCTAAATTTTAAAAAAGTGTTTGCTTTTGCATACTTTCTGGATATATTCTGTAATAGTGACTTTGTGTGTAAAATAAGACATACCTTTATATATACATTTATGTTAAAATTACTTGTAAGATAATAATTATTATTAAATAAAATATAAATAAAATTTTAATTAGACATTTTATTTATTTTTAGAAATTTTAATTTAAAAAAGAGATGTGTATATTACATTTATAATGTCACATTTTCTATTGTTCTCCATAAATGGAAAAACATCTTTTGAGTATATTCCTTCTTTTGACAAACAGAAAAACAACTAAAGTTGTATAATAATCCATTTTGCATTATATAATAAAATATCTGAGGCAGACCACTTTATAAAGAAAAGAGGTTTATGGGGCCGGTGAGATGGCTCAGCGGCGTAAGCGCCTGCCTGGTAAGCGCGAGGGCCTGAGTTCGACTCCCAGTACCCACATACCAAAAAAAGGGCCCGTGATATCGCTCAGCGGCACAGGCGCCTGCTGGTGCACGAGGTCCTGAGGTCGACCCCCGTACCGACAAAAAAAAAAAAAAAAGAAAAGAGGTTTATTCTGACTCATGACTCTGGTGGTCCAAGGAGAAAGGCCACATCTAGCGATTACTTTCTTGCTGGATGGAGTCCTAAGCAGTGCAGAACATCACATGACAATAGATAGAAAGCATGTATATGTATGTGTGCCTTCTGATTTCTGTCCTTTTTCCTACTAAAGCACCTTTTTCAATCACGAGAACTGAATTTTGACGACCTTATCTAACCCTAATCACATTCCAAAGTCCTCATGTCTAAACTCCATAAGTTTTCATCATCTTAATTGTTTATAAGAGGGATTTATTCCAACACAAGAGTCCTTGACAAACACGCCTTACCCATATCCACATCACTGCAATATGCAAACGTGGACGTAGAACATATTGAGTTGCTTCCAACAAACACACAACTTGTCTACCAACATCCATCAATTACACTCAGAATTTTAAAGACATTTCCATATTTTCCTCATTCTGTAATGAGAAAAATCTATTTCTATTCATTTTCTTTCTTATCAATGTTTTTGTATATAATCACTCAACAACATCCTTCTTTTCACCTCTGAATCTCTCTCTCTGAAAGCTTTATACTTATTTCTTCATTCAGCTGTATCTAAATATGTAATGTGTTTCAAAGTGGACTTTGGCATGTTGCATAGTTCTAGGCACTCAGAGGACATTTGTTTGTGGATTTACGTTTGCCAGTGACCATGATTTTTATGCTTCCTGTTTAATCATGTCTTACTGAAACCCCCATAAGGGCCTCAGTCCTAAAGTTTACAGTTACTGAAACCCCTGATGAGGGTATTTGTCCAACCCACCTGGCAATAGGGCACACAGATGCAAAAGAAAGGCAAAGAGAGAAAGTTCTGTAGTTGAGGAGGTGTGGGAGGGCCCAGTGTTCCCTGTGGAACAAAAGTCCTCATTTCCAAAAGCTCCTGGTTTTTATTGGTATCAATTAGGGAGGTGGGTGGGGGTTGAGGCAGAGGGCAAAGGGAAAAGAAACTCTAGCCAAACCAGGCGCAGAGTCCTCCAATTAGTAATGCATAGATAGTTTTGATGTATGAAAGGCTGGCACCTTTACTGCCAGGAACATTTGTTTCAATATAGCCAGCTCTACATATCCTGGTAAATAGGGTGAAGGAGAGGTCAGGGACAGGCTGTGGCAAGGGCTTTGTTTTTCAGGAGAGACCAGCATGGTGGTCTCCCACAATGTCTTACTTATAGCTTTTACTATTCTCTTATTTTGGGTAAATATTAGTTAAATGTACAAGCCTGGCATAATTATTTTAGAAATAATTGCTTTCCTGTTTCATTATATTTTCTATTCTTTGAAAGCTTTTAACTTTTACTAACTCTCACTGACGTCCATTGATATAATCATATGCTTAAAACTTCTTAAAATTTGTTCTCTTTACTGTAATTTTTACTATCATTTTCTATTTTTGTATCATAGATTCAGTTTTTTTTTATTTTGTATGAATATAATGTCCTAATTTCTAAATACAACAAACTATTTTCTGAAGTTATTTTAAATTTTATTTCCTAGATTTTCTTTTTGTCCTGTTTTATTCAATTCAGTTTTTGTTAGTCTGTTAATTGTGCTTTCTTACAAGCTGAAAACATTTAAAAATATCACTTTACTGTAATCAGTTTGTCACTGGTTGTGACTATATAGCAAAAATTATTTATAGGGGAATAGTGATCAGCCCTCCTTATGAAACACAGAACACTGAATGTCATTTTTAATATACTATTTTTTACATTGTTTCAGTTTCTAAGGAGGAATATCTTGTATATCTTCTCAGGATGTTTTAGAGAGATATTTGTGTTGTTAAATAAGGAGGGAAAGTGACTTTACAAGCCATTTATAATTAAGCTGTAGTGACAGAAGTCAAAATAGTTACTCCCATGAGATGCGGGTACGATATAAATATTAATAAGTATAGGAAACAAATGAATAATCTAAAGTTATAAAAATATTATATAACAATCTAAGTGGAGGTTTGGAGTCAGTATACATATTTTAAGAAAGCAAGTGGCATTCTTAAATTTACTTTCTCTTGGTGTTTCATATATATATATATATATATATATATATATATATATATATATATGTGAGTGCACGTGTGTTTGTGCGTGTGTGTAAGTGGAAATTAAAACAAATAATATTAAAAACTGATAAAATTTATTTCACAAAGAATATCCAAATAAATTCAGATGATGTCATTTCACTCCTCAGTACAGAAATCAGTTGCATTTCCGTGGCTACACAGAGTGTAACAGATGGACTTGTAGGAAGACACCTGAAGTCTGAAAGCTTAGCCTGCAGCCTTGAACTCCATGAGAGGAGGGCAAAGGTTGAGCATTCAAGGGAAGAAGGAGGCTTGAAAAGCTCTGCAATGAAAAGCGGGGAAAAGCAGAACTTTAAACTGTTCTGTTAAGATTCCATATTCTACACCTCACTGTGGACTTCTACCAACAGCCTGGTCCAATTATCTTACAGAAGCAATCTGTGAAATGATGTCATACTGAGTGATAAAAATAAAAGAAAGTTCCACAAAAACTGGAATTTCTACCCTTAGGTGGTACAATAATGAAAAGATTCACCTCCAGATATCACTAATTTTATAAAATTTTAGAAGATCAAAGCTAGAAATGAATGGCCTTGATAAATATAACTTCATATTCTAAAATGTTATTTTAGTGTCACTTGTATATCTTTTGCCTAAGCAATTCCAAAACAGGAGTTTATCTGCATTAGTTTAATCATATCTTCATCCAAATATCACTGCGTTGTTTTCAAAGAAAACAAATGAGGAATTACAAAAAAAATTAACAAAAAATCTATTTTCAAATAAATTAAAACATATGTACTATACGCACTACTTGATAAGTACTAGATGATTTACGCATTGGGTTCACAGGTAAAAGCTCAACAATATCCTTTTTATATTTATAAATTATCCCCTTGCTCTCTATGGAGTATGAAAAGTTAAGAATGAAAATAAAAATAAGTTAAATTTTATATCTAACTGAATGTCAATTGTGACCAAAAGTTTGTTAAATTCTGATTGCTTTTAAACAAAATGATAGGGGGCCGGTGAGATGGCTCAGCGGCATAAGCGCCTGCCTTGCGAGTGTGAGGGCCCGAGTTCGACTCCCGGATCCCACATACAAAAGAGGGGCCGGTGATATCGCTCAGCGGCACAGGTGCCTGTTGGTGCACGAGGTCCTGAGGTCGACCCCCCGGTACCCACAAAAAAAAATAAAAATAAAAAATAAATAAACAAAATGATATACAAAATGCATTGTGAAAATATTAGTGCAATTCTGTATTTGTTTCAAGACCAATTATTATAACATATTTTATATTATTTTTACTGACTTCCACTGACTTACTCAGAATAAAAATAAAACTACAAGGTATGCTTAGAAATTTATTTACTGAACAATTATAAAGCATACTTATGAAGTTTAAATGTTTGATATCCATATGTATTATGATTCTGAATACAGATTATTTTTCAAGCAGTGTTTGTTGTTTACTAATTGCAAATAATACCTTCATGGTGCCTCTGCAATGGTAAGATGAAGTCTAAATATCACTCTACACAATTAGGTTTTGTATTATAGGCAAGGAACAGTACCACAATAATTTTTCTTTCCATATATAAGATAGATAGCTACCTTTCCTCCTCATGTAAAAAAATTATTTGAAAAATAATGGGAAGGATCATTATTCTCTAACTTTTTGCTGTGCAATAAATCTCTTCGGGGAAAGATAAGACAAGAAATACCAATTTTGTAACCAAAGAATGAATCTAGAGGATTTCCTCAGCTCTTTGAATATAAATGTTCATCTCAGGAGAGGTGAATATTTCTGTATTTTTCTCAATATAACTTGCCATAAATTACACTGCAAGTCTTATTTTAAGTACAAATCCTAAGTTTCAGTAAGAAATATTCAGAAAATCCTAACTGTGCAAAAATAAATGTCAATTCTATATAGTCTCAAAGATCGCTAAAGTTCAGGGACATTGCCATGAGGAAAGAATAGATAGATACTTCTGAAGAAAAACAAATGTAATTTCCTAAGTGCAGTGATAGCTTTGACAATAGGTGCCATTAATTAGGATAAGAAGTAGGTAGAAACAATAATGCTAATATAATTGCTCATCATAATTAAGTACTTTTAAAATATTGGTTTATAATTATAAAATAACTTCTCTGAATATTATGTTTTTTTACCTTTGAAATTAATATTGGTAACTAGTCTGTCATGTCTTATGATACACTGTTAAAATTTGGTTCATAAAGACATTAACTAACACTAGTGCAATTGAGTATGCAATTGACATGAATTTCAGAATTATTCAATGTTCTCTTAACCACCATGACCATTAATCCTGACTTGTCAATTTTCTTGGCATAAGAAATATCTAGCATATTAGTAAAGCACACTCCTGTCTGTGTCTCAGTGAGTCATAGAGGTGTGAACGGTCCCTGGGACTTTCTGCTATGAAATGCTTTTTTTTTTTTTTTATTTGTGGGTACCGGGGGTCGACCTCAGGACCTCGCGTGCCAGCAGGCGCCCGTGCCGCTGAGCGATATCACCGGCCCTTTTTTCGTATGTGGGTTCCGGGAGTCGAACTCGGGCCCTCGCGCTTGCCGGGCAGGCGCTTACGCCACTGAGCCATCTCACCGGCCTGAAATGCTTTTAAAATGTTCTCTTTCCTGGCCACCGTGAACAAAGAATCTTTGCTCTGCCATGTAGTCCTGCCAGGATGCCTCTGCCTTGGAGTGAGATTGCTGCATCGCACACGGCTCTCAATATTCCCAGAGTGAGGATTGTGAGAGGATAGAGAAAAAATGACAAGAGTCAGAATGCAGAAAACTTAGGCCAGATGGAGCCCTCTCTCCTGATGGGAGAAGTAAGGAAGGAAGAAGGAAGAAGGAGGAAGAGGAGAAGGAGAGCAGGATAGAGAAGGGTAAGTGCCCCAAAGGCTGCAGCACATTTATTTATACACTTGGGAGGTTGAATGTCACCTGAAACTCCTCCACCCACAGTTTATCCACCTGGCTTGATTCAGGTGCTCTGTATTCTTGAGATTAGAGCAGTTTATTCATGTGACTTGCCTTATGCGCTGAGCTCCACCTCGAACGTGTGATTGATTTCCAGCTTCAGTTGTTCCCCACACCAGATGATTATGGAAAGAAACAATAACCATGAGCAAATTAATTTTCTCCTTTGAGTTGTGGTTGTTGAGTGTTGTGTCTCAGTGATGAAACAGTTAATGCAGAAAATTGGTGCCAGATAATTGGGATCTTTTTTGGGACTGTACCTAACCATGTGGTTTAAAAGATTTGGAAAAGATTTGTGGGAAAAGTTTGGAAAGTTTTGGAAATGAAGACTACAGACGCCTCACAGTGCAGTAAACAGAACCTGAGTGGTGATTCTGGTCAGAGGTTGGAAAACCAGAATGCTGATAGGAATGAGAAGACGAAGTTTTCAGGGGAATGAGGACTCTGTTGGAAATTGGACTAAAAGCAATGTATGTTCCATTTTGGCAAAAAAAAAAAAAATAGTCTCTATTATGCCCATGTCCTAAGACTGTATGAGGCTGAAATTAAAGATAGTGAACTAGTTCATCTGGGAGAGAAAATTTCAAGACATCCCATTGTTCAGGCTGTGGCATGTGTATTGTTGGCTACTTTTATCCAGATCTACAGTAAGAACCAGGAGCAAAGAACAGATGTGAAAAGTTGGCATTTTCAGCAGGAAGGAAGCACCTACAAAGTTGAAGACAAGAACATGGTTGCTGAAAAGATTAACATTAAATATGAGCCAAGTAAATTGCATCAGAACAATAAGGTAGAGGTCTTGAAGGCATCATCTCAGGAAATGGCCAAACTCCACAGATCTCATGCTCGAAGGTACAAAACTGTAACCCTTTTATTTGAAAAGAGCCGTGTTGCACCCTTTTCATTCAGGGGTTCAGAGGGAAATGTTCCTCCAAACTCAGCAATCCAGATAATAAATGGCTGCCACAGCCATGGACCAAGGGTGCTTGCCTACTGGTCGAGGTAGCAGCAAACTTTGACATCATCTACAGAGTAGTGTTTTTTTTAGGACCACAAGATGTAAGAGTTATGGGATCATGGAAACTTCCATCCAGATTTCAGAGGAAAGCCTAGAAGGGCAAAAAATTTGTTCTGAAAGTGCAATGCATGAAACTGAAGGTGCAGTGGATACTCCAGGAGTTTGGAGATGCCCATAAGATGGAATGTTTATTGAAGAAAGCTGCCATCCATGAGTGAAGCTAGCCTAAATTAGAGGCTATATGGGATGCAACCAGCAAGGCCATTAGGGTAGGCACTCCCAAGCACTATGGAATTCACATCTTATCACCATGTACTTTGGATGCTGGACATAGAGCTATAATATTTAATGTTTGCCCTGCTGGGTTTTAATCCTGCTTTAATTCAATTCTTTTCTATCATTATGTTCTTCTGTTTGGGAATATAAATGGTTACCTCGTGCCATTGTACCTTGAGATTCTGTACTTGATTTTGTTTTTATTTTCACAGCTCGCACTTCATCTTGAATCTCAGAATAGACATGGAATGGGACTTCTGAAAAATGCTGGAACTGTTGAAACTTTGGGGAAGGGAATATTTCATTTCCAGTTGTACTTGGGAAAGTATTATGTATTATGTTAGTGTGATAGTAAATTGTGGTATCAACTTCAGTAAGAAATACACAGCTGATTGGTTTAGTTCAGTTCTGGGTGTGTCTGAATGGTGGACTTACTGAAGAGGAAGACCTACCCTGGGTGTGCATTACACCATCCAGTAGGTTTGTAGCCTGGATCTAGTATAGAGGGAAAGAATAAGGAAATTTCACTTCTGTTTCTCTGGAGAAGCTCCTGCCTTTGCCATTGGCTTTTGCCATTTATCTCCAAACTTCCAGTTTAGACTCCTCAGACTTCCAGTGCAGACTTGTCAGCCTTTCCACACAAATCCTTTGGCTTCCTGATACTGACTTGCACTGGACTTTAGTGAGCTCCAGATCTTCAGTTTTTGACTAGATCCTGCAGCAGGTAGAAAGCCCTTTTGGATCCTCCACACCTGACTGTGTGAGTGGCCATTGTAAACCTACCTTGTAAATGCATTTAATATCTTGTATTAAATCTGTTCCTGTAGTGAGCACTGACTGATAAAATTAAGGAGAATTCTGAACTTGTTATTTCTTTATTTGCAGATTAAGTATTGTTTAAGAAGTTGTGTTTTGGTTGAAGTTAACAATGGTTGGTTTGTGACTATTAATCCTGATATGTCAACTTCTCTTCTTTGGATTAAGAAATGCCTAGTAGATCAGTAAAGTATACTCCTGGAGTGTCGAGGTGGACATGAAACTGGCACCTGGGGTACTATATATGATCTCTGGTCCTCTCTGGTCTGGCACTCTTCTCTCCTTCACACACTCCATGAACCAAGCAGCTTTGCTCCACCACGCCCTTCCACCATGATGCTTCTGTATTGGAGCCAGACAGGTTAAAATTGTGATCAAATTAAACCTGTCCTCTCTTAATTTGTGGGTGTTGCATTTATGTCTCTTTGATGAGAAAGCCAGTACAACTACATCATGCTATTCTGAATATGTCAACGCATGTAATTTTATAATGCACTAAGTTAAAAAGATAGATACATAAAGATAGATAAATTGATAGATACTGATACATACAGGTACATATAGCAGATACATATATAAATATAGAGACACAGTATATAGATAGATAGTGTTAGGGAAATATAATTAAAACAAAAGTCTTGGGCCAGTGAGATGGCTCAGTGGCATAAGCACCTGCGTGGCAAGTGCGAGGTCCTGAGTTCAACTCCCGGTACCCTACCCACATACGAGAAAAGGGCCAGTGATATCGCTCAGTAGCACGGGTGCCTGCTGGCATGCGAAGTCTTGAGTTTGACCCCCGGTATCCACAAAAAAAGAAAAAAAAAGAAAATAAGTCTTTTCCCAATCTGGAAATCTTCTCCACAAAGTAATGGGAAAAATGTTATTACTGAGTAAAGATTCCAACTAGTCTGGGAGTGCATCACAGGTAATCTGCTAAGAAATTACAAAGACAAAAAAGGAATTTTGGCCTTTATGCAAAGATGATTCAAAAGTATATATATATATATATATATATATATATATATATATATATATATATAATATAGCATACATATATATCAACTGTATATATATCATACATACATACATATGTTTGCATGTGTGTGTGTTTGCATGTTTCAAGATAAACAATGATCCTTATCAACCATAGTCCTTCCTAGCTTTACCTGGCAATTAAGCTAAACTACTTTGTTAGCTAATTTGCTTTATTGAGAGGAAAGCAAACTTGTTTCAACTTCATGACAGGAGGAGGTACTTTTGCAACTTGGAGCAAGTTCCCATGAAAATTAGACTCCTAACATGTCATAGAAACTAAATATAAAGGGATCTACCTCAATTACTGCATCTCAAAGAGATGGCCCAAGGTACATGATAAAGATATGCTTAGGGTTGTAAATGGACAAAAGACAAATCTAATTTTCAAAAGTATTCAAATACATTTCCAAAAGAGGATGATGTACTTAACAATTTTAATTTTTCTGAAGTTTTTTTCATAAAGTTGTTCTTAAAGAAAGGAGGTAGAATATATAATTTTTAAAAGGGAGAATTAAAACTAAAAGTTTTTATGTCTTTACATTTGCTTTTATATTTAAAATCAACAACTAAATATTCTATATGCCATAAATAAAAAATATTATCATTGATACCTGAGCAGATTTGTTAAACATAAACTCTGTACATATTCCAAGCTTATTCCAAATGAATTTTAGGAATGTTTTTTCTAGATCTGTGAGGTATGCTAATGGTATTTTGATCAGGATTGCATTAAATTTGTATAACAATTTTGGAAGCATGCCCATTTTCACTATGTTGATTCATCCTATCCATTAGCAAGGGATATGTGTCCATTTTCTGATATCCTCTTCAATCTCCTTTTTTGGAATACTATAATTTCCAATTTATAAATCTTTTACTTCCTTTGTTAGATTGATTCCTAAGTATTTCATTTTATTTTTTGGATGTTATTGTAAATGGTGTAGTTTCCTTAATTTCTGTCTCCATGAGTTTGTTGTTTTTGTACAGGAATGCTATAGATTATTGAGTGTTGACTTTGTATGGAGTTACATAACTGAATTTGGTTATTAAATCTAGAACTGGAGTTTTAGGGTCTTCAATGTAGAGTATCATGTCATTGCAAATAATGATAATTTAAATTATTCCTTTCCTATCTTTAGTCCTTTTTATTCTCTCTCTTTTTTAATTGCTCTGGCTAATGCTTCCAGAACTATATTGAATAGGAGTGGTGATAGTAGGCATCCTTGTCTTGTTCCTGATTTTAGGGTGAAAGCTTTCAGTTTTTGTCCATGTAGTATGATGTTGGCTGTTGGATTGTCATAGATAGCTTCTATCAGATTGAGATAAAGATCATCTATTCAGATTTTCTTTAGGGTTTTTATCATGAATGAGTGTTGGACTTTGTCAAATGCTTTTTCTGCATCTATTGAGATGATCATGTGATTTTTGTCTTTGGCTCTGTTGATATGGTGCATTACATTTATTGATTTGCATATGTTGAACCATCCCTGCATTCCTGGGATGAATACCACTTGGTAATGGTGTATAAATTTCTTGATGATTTGCTGCATTCTGTTTGCTACTATCTTATTGAGGATTTTTGCATGTTCATTATGGAGATTGGTCTGTAGTTTTCTTTTTCAGTTGGGTCTTTCTCTGGTTTTGGTATCAGGGTATTACTTGCCTCCAGGAATGAGTTAGGGAGTATCACTTCCCTTTCAATTTCATTAAAGAGTTTGAGTAGTATTGGCATTACATCTTCTGTAAATTTCATTTAGAATTCAGCCATAAATCCATCAGGACCTGGGCTTTTCTTTGTTGGTAAATTTCTAATTACATTTTCAGTTTCTTTAACTGATATTGAATTATTCAGAAATTTTATATCTTCTTGATTCAGATTTGGTAATTCATAGGTATCTAGGAATCTGTCCATTTCTTCTGTATTTTCCATCCTGTGTGAGTAAAGATTTTTGAAGCATTTATTGATGATCTTCTGAATTTCCACAGGATCTGTAGCAATATCAACCTTTTCATTCCTCAGTGCATGAATTTTGAGACTTTTCTTTCCTTTTTATTGATAAGGTTGGCTAAGGGTTTATCCATTTTATTTATTCTTTCAAAGAACCAAGTCTTTGATTCTTTAATTCTTTGTATTGTTTTCTTAGTCTTAATTGAGTTAATTTCTGCTCTGACCTATATAATTTCCTCCAAACTGACTAAATTATGGCTTCATGTCAGTTATATAGGTACTATCTCTACCAAATGAAAGAGATATAGTTGACAAATTTTGAAAAGTGTTTCTCCTAGTAATTTCTTTAAATTATTTCATAATATTAGTGAAATGAAATGTAACACATTAATTTCATAGTTGAGGATTTTAAACATCAGATTAATAGAAGCACTGTAACATACTTACTTTGTAATTTCATTGTACTTATCACCTGATTTATATGCAATATTATATTATGTTGGTATTCATTACTTTGATTTTTTTTATATTGATGACCCATGAGTATTTTCAGTGAGGAGGTAAACAAAATAATAATCTTAGGGAATGCCTCATAGAAATTTGTGAAAATATCACATGTGGCAGGAACATTTTTTAAAAATTTAATTAACTTTAAATAATAGATGCAATATGTTGTCACTAAGAAATATTTCTGAAGCAAATGTGTAGTTTGTGAAGATACTATCTAGGGGAAAATAGATATTAAATATGAGTCCTGATTCTCCATATTAAAATAAAGAAATTTCTTTTTTTCCTTAGAACATTCCCCTCAGCACAATCTAAAATTGTCAGAACATTTTAAATAACCAAAGATATTCATTAAAATAATATTTTACATTGTACTAAAGGTATCTTCGAAATATATATATTAAAATCATCATTGTATTTTGTTATTCCATTTTTTTCTGTGTGTTTTATGAAATAAAATAATTTTCCTGACATTTTTTTCATTTTCCCCTTCTCAAATTCCTCCTCATCTTCCTCTTCCTCTTTCTCCTTCTCCTACTCCTGTTTTCCTTTTCTTCACATTGAGTTGAGTTTCTTTTTTTTTTTTTTTTTGGTGGGTACGGGGGGTCAAACTCAGGACCTCGCACGCCAGCAGGCATCTGTGCCGCTAAGCAATATCACCGGCCCTTTCTTCGTGTGTGGGTTCCGGGAGTCGAACTCAGGACCTCATGCTTGCCAGGCAGGCGCTTACACGGCTGAGCCATCTCACCAGCCCTGAAGTGAGTTTCTTACAAGTATATATCGATCCATTAAATATTTTATCCCTAGTTTTCACCAAATATCATATGTGGCTCAACATAATTAAAATGTAAATGCTTGCAAGCAAAACTTGTAGCGATATGTAATCTCTTTAAAAAGAGGAATAATATAATCAGCTAAAAATCATTTACATGTACATTGATTTTATTGGTGTAATCATGTCAAGTAAGCCCTGCTATAACTCATTTGGAAAGAGCCTTTTATCTTTGAATTTTCCCCAATATAATCAGGAGGGAAATGCAAATGAGCAAAGCAAATAAAACTTATTAAATTCTGGTTAGGTTTCAACAACTTACCTTCCATAATCACTTCTAATATTTATCACTACCCTGAATACAGATAATTCTATGTGCTTTTAATATAAGTTTTATGAATTTAGGCCATAAATTCAGGCTGATGATAGAAGACATAGGACAGCAAAATTTGATATTTTGTGCAGAGAAATTTTTTCCAGTGTTTAATCAATACTACTTTGTAAACTATCATGTACAACTATATTTAGTTCAGATTATATCTTTTAGATACATTCTCCAAACTTCTCACAAAACTAAACCATAAATTCCTATTGCTGATATTTGTGATCATGGTAGTAAGTTATTTTCAGTTTAATGATTACACAATTATATATACTTCATATATAGTTTATGTGATTTAAAAGTATAATCTGTACATACCATGAAACATCATTATTTTTCCTTAAACAATCTGTCTTAATTAATTTTCTATTTTTAATAACACAATGTGAAAGTTAGGTAAATTATAAACGAAAAAGTCTTATTTTGACTCATAGTTCTAGCCCAAGGGGAAATAGTCACATTTGGTGATGCTCCATCTGGTGATGGGTCCTAACATAGCACAGAGCTACACAGGTCAAGAGACAAGAAACACACAAATGTAGGTATATCCTCTCATCTCTCTCTCTCTCTCCTCTATAAAGCCACCAGTATTCAACCAAAGGGGCTTTACCATGATCTCTTTATTTATTCCTCATTATGATCCCAAGTCTCCACCTCTAAATACCAACTTGGATTAAGGCTCTTTCCTTTAAACACCTCAAAAAGAGAATTAAATTTTAACATGAGTTTCCGAGAGAAAAATCCCATATTCAAACAGCAAAATTTGTATGCATAAGTCACAGTAATAATGTGGGTCATTTTTAAAATGATAATGAATGAATTTTGGGGAATCAATTATTTAGTTTTTCATCTATTAAATAAGTTGCATATTTGAATGGAAGTTTTAAAATATTTTGTGAAGCTTTAAGTTTGAATAAAATTACAATCAATAACACATCTCTGTAATACACTCCAATGTTTTATAAAAATATGAATGTTAGGAAATAAAGTGTAATAAAGTGTAATAAATAAAGTGTGAATAAATGTAACAAATAAAGTATAATAGGGACTAATTATGTTATTATATCTTCTCTATAAAAGATGTAAGACATCAAACAAAACATAGTGTAAGAGCCAAGGATATAGCTCAGTGGCACAAATGCCTGCCTGGAAAGCACAAGGTCCTGAGTTTGATTCCTAGGAAAAAAACAAACAAACAAACAAACAAAAAAAAAGTAGTATGATACTAACTAAATGTATCTCAGTCAAATTGTCATACTTTTATTGGAACCCAACTCATCTAAAAAAATCCTTAGCACATTCTAAGATTCAAGACCCTTCAAATGATACAAGAGAAACTAATATAGATTAAGAAATTTTACTCAGAATATAATACTATTTATATCATCACTAGTAGCAGAACTACAATAGTAGGTGAACTGAAGCAGTTGGGAGAGATGGGTTACCCCAGTAATAACTTGGGCAAAAGTAGAGGTCTGCTGTTTGCCAAACCTGGAGGTAGTTCACTTTGACTTAAACTTTAGTACTCAGTCTTGCTGTATGGGTATAGGAAAGATATCAGTCCTTGAAACATTCTTGTCATCTACAGCATCCACAATTCCCACAATTGCTTTAATATTTGTATAAGGTCGTTCTACAAAGAAAATGTAAAAAACCTGCTCTCCGTAAATTAAACACAGCTGGGTGTGGTGGCACATGCCTGTGATCCCAGCACTTGGGAAGCTGAAGCAGGAGGATCTCCATGATTTATGTAGCCAGGCTGGGCTACATAAGCAAGTTCAAGGCCAGCCTGAACTGCACAGTGAGACCCTGTCTCAAAAAAGGAAATTAAACATATATATTAACTTTAATATTTTATATGTTCAAGTATGTTGTATTTGCATATTTACACACATCATGTACATTATATGTGAATGATCTATGTATACAGTATATACATAGAATATTTTATATGTTCAAGTATGTTGTATTTGCATATTTACACACATCATGTACATTATATGTGAATGATCTATGTATATATTGTATAATCATAGATTATCCATTGTAAAACTCATTTGTTAAATTTAAATGCTTCAGAAAACTTTACACTAATAAATTTTCTCATTTTCTAAAGAACAATTAAACCTCAAGCTTTAATAATGGAACAATAGGGCTGGTGATATAGCTCAGCGGCATAAGTGCCTGCGTGGCAAGTGTGAGGTCCTGAGTTCAACTCCTGGTACCCGCATATTATAAAAAAAAATAATAATGGAACAACAATTGAATAAATGTATACAGAGTACAATGTGGACAGTGACACGTATATGCATTGTGGAATGATGAAATCAAACTGGTTAACAGAACCATTGCTCCACATGCCTGTCATTTTCTTATGGTAAAAACATTAAAATTTGTGTCATTTAGAAATTTTGAAATGTAAAGAAAATTTTGCTCACTGCTTTATGGAGAAGCCACGTGAAGATATCTTGATGCATCAAGGAATTATTGGATAGAATGCTACACAGTCTAGGTCTGACGCTAAGAAAAATGCCTTTAAAAAGCAATAGAGTAATAGACTGAGCTCACGACTGCAGCCAGGGGTTACTGAAAACTCAGCATTCAATAAGCTAAAATCTAGAAAAACTACAATGGGACAATATTTTAGCTATAAATGTAATGTAAAAGCTAAATGTTCTATTAATGAGACATGTCAAAGACAAGAATTTATCTTTATATTAAAAATCTTAAAGGATATAATGTTTAAGATGATGAGAAAAGTAGAAACTGTTGAATTTTAATCTTTACCAGTGTAGAAATTGCTTTGGAGCCATAAACTAAATTGTTAACCATTCCAAACAGTGAGAATATAAAGGATCCGTGTTTGCTTTAATGAAAAAGGAAAGTAAATTAAGGAAATAGAAACATATTTAGATGAGTTTCTCAAGAATAATAAGAGAAGGAAAAATAGAATACTGTAATGTGAGGATCATGAACATTTACATCTCATCTTAATGCGAGGAATGGGTGAAGCTCTGAAGAAACTCAAACTCACTTCTATTCCTCAGAGAAAGAGAAGAGGAGCAGGGATTGCTGCATAAGAAAGCTTATTTCTCCCCAGATATCTATGTTGAATCCTATATACCCAATATAATAGTTTCGGACACTGAGTGATTGCGAGGTAAGTCGGTAATGAGGGTGGAGCGCTTTTGAGTAGGAGTGTGCTTTTAGAAGAGAAGACAGGATCTAGGAATGGTGGAACACGCATGTAATGACAGCACTTCGGGAGGCTGAGGGAGGAGGTTCACAAATCCAAGCCCCGCGTGGGAAAGCTAGAGAGACTCGGGCTCAAAATAGAAGTAAGTAAAAGCACGGTGGGGGTGGGGATGGAAATGTAGCTCAATGTAAAGGCCTTGGGTTCGAACACCAGTACTGCCACAAGTAATAAACAAATACAAAAGAGTCAGGAGATGGGGCCAGTGATATAGCTCAGTAGCATAAGTGCCTGCCTGGCAAGCGCGAGGTCCTGAGTTTGACTCCCGGTACCCACATATTAAAAAAAAAAAAAAAGATAAAAGAAAAAAGAGTCAGGAGAGAAAAGATCTCTCTCTATATTCTCCATCATATGATACATTAATAAGGCAGTCATTTTAAATCAGAAAGAGAGATTTCACCAAGAACCAAATCATACTGTCACCATGTGCTTGGATTTTCAGCTCCCAAAGCTATGAGAAAAAAATCATTGCTTAACCTTCTTTACCCTTCCATCTGTAACAATTGGTCATAACAGATCCAGCAGGTTTAAAGAGTGGTCCACAGTTTTGAAACTGCAGTAGTGTCAAAGACGCTGGACAGAAGGCTTTCAGCACTTTTCTGTGTGGTGCTAAGAAATTCAGAAAGAGCAATCAGTATGTGGATTATATAACAATGAACCAACTGACTGAGACTAATTAATTAGTATGTCTTTCACAGAGATTGGAAATGCCTCAGCCTCAATTGAAAAATGTGGGTGTCTGTGGAACATAATGTATATGTGCGACTTGGAAAAGATAAGGAAAACACACCTATAGATGATCCTCTAAAACAGTTAACAGATTACCTCATTGCTTCTCTGACAGCCTAGCTCATTTCAGTAGCCAAAACAAAGGAATAATACTCTGCATACAATATAGTCATGTCTTTGAGCATTAAAAAACAACAAAACAAAGAGTAATGAAAATGCTAAAGCACCTTGAAGTATATTGGTTGAAACCATCATGTAGTACATGTCAAAAATGCTATAAGTTATGTATAAAAGGTACTAATTCTCAAACGTATAAACATAAATACTCAATTTTGAAATACCCATTGAATAGATAACATCACAGAAACTCAAAGAACTTTAAATACCCATATGGACAAAGTACTACTCAACTTGGCTGGAGATGTTCTGTCAGACCCCAGGACTCCACCAGTGCATTTCAGTAGAAAATATCAGCACAAGTGATGAAAGGAAATATATAGTCTATTGAACTTAGCAATATGAAAAGATATGAATAGAAGCATATTAGCAGGCTTCAGAAAGTCTTTGACTAGGGTACTTTGGAAATTCAAGGGAAGAAGTAGTTGTTAAAGCTAATATAGTCCCTCACCTAGCATGGAAGTAAACTGATGATTAACCTCTAACTTTCCCATCTGCTGATGGTTGCTGATTATAATAGCAAATGACAGAAAAGACACTGGGCCCCCCAAATAATGTAACGGAAATGAATTTGATTTGGTTCTCATCCAATTTGGTTTGCAATCAGAAAAATCACTAAAGCCCATACTATTTCTCAGGAAAGCTCTCCCCTAAGTTCTCTGTTAATTTTCTGCTGTTTATACATATCTGCCAAAACCACCTAAATAACCACTTATTTTTATTAAGTATAATTCATTTAAGATTTGGGTAGATCAAAAAAAATTTTTGCCCTGTGAGAATGCATCAAATCGTATCATTTTATTCTTGTGATAATAAGCATTGGAGTACTCCTAGTTTTATAGTATAGAAAATGTTATACTCTTTGTTATATACTTTTGTACTGAAAACAGGTGAGAGAATTTCAGGGATATATTTTCAAGAATAAGCTTACTGGGGAAATCTGATGCTCAGGAGGAAAAATACCCAGAGAATCAGATCCAGCATCTCTGAATGTAGCTTCAAAGTACAGTATGTGAAAGAAGACATAGGGCCAGTTGAAATAGAAATAAAAATTAAGGATGACTTCTGGAACCCTCCTATTGTCCTTGCCAAAGTCTTGACTAATCCTGTCTGTGTTGTCCCCATTCATTCATTTCTTCCATAATCAGTGATTATTGAGCAGCTTTATGCCCAAAAGCAAAGACAGAAAAAAAGAAGCTGCAGTTCTGCTGATTGTTACACTTTGGGTTGGGCCTGGTGATGGACCAACAGCTTCCCAAGGCAGGTACTGACACTGAACGAAGCCCTCAGAAACCAGAATCCTGGATTCTTGGGCTGCTAAGACACTGAAGCTGTTCTCACAACAATAATAGCTGACTTTTAGAATTTGCTATGCTTTTGAGCAAAGCCCTTCCCACTTACTATCTCTATGAATTTTTGCCAGAGTTCTATAAAGGAGGGGCTTTAATTTCTCACTTTTATAACTAATGCTCAGAAAAGGTGAATTTACTTGGGCAACTTTTACAGCTATGAAATAACTGCCACAGCATTTGAATCTAAGGCTTGTAAGAATCCAGAGCCCACAAGAACGATCTATACAGAAGCTGCCCTGCGGGTCTGTGCTGCAGAGAAAGATGATGAAAATAATGCAGTGTACATCTGCACTAATATAGTTGCCTCTAGCAACATCTCGTTATTGAGCACTTGAAATGTGCAATATGAAATATGGATACTGCGATTAAGGATCTGAATTTTAATGTGTGTGTGTGTGTATGTGTGTGTGCATGTGTTGGAGTTGAACACAGAGCTTCATACATACTAATCAAGTGCTCTACCATTCAGCTACATCCATGACCCAAATTTTACTTTAAAAAATCAAAACTGTGCAGCCCTAGAACAAAATACATACATTTCCTGGGAAAGGGACTTTAGAATACTGGAATCCATTACCAAGAATAAAATGCAATAACACCCTATCTGGAAATATATTTACTAATGGAGAAGGCATAACATATTGTTTAATTCTCATACATATTCTGACATCAAAGAAATACTATCATAAATTAAAATATCATTAAGTTTTCAAAAAATTAGAAATTCCTCAACATAGTAAAGTGGTTCATAAGCCTTTATACAACTTTGAAGAAATATATGCCATGTATTTTATTTACTTTACTTAGAAAAAATAAGATATATCATGTTCAAACTACTTCAATGTCACAAATACAACACTGAAGACAAACCTTGATGATAATATTAAAAATGTAATAAAGTAGTAGGGTAAGCTGCTTGAATAGACAAAAAGCACTTAAATATTGGTACTTCTACCTAGAAAATTCTTAGTTTTGTCACCTATAGAGTAATCAATTTCTAATGAATTCTAATTTAAACATTAACAGTAAAAATAGGGTTGAGGAAAAATACTAAAGAATATATTATTAACAGTGGACTTGGCAAAATTTTGTGAACAGAACAAAACAGGGAGTGATGATAAAAATAGGACATACTACACAATGCTGAATTCCCTATTTGTCAAAAAAGCAAAAACAAATCTGGTCGGTGAGATAGCTCAGCAGCATAAGCACCTACCTGGCAAGTGCGAGGTCCAGAGTTGGACTCCCAGTACCCACATACGAAAAAAGGGCTGGTGATATCGCTCAGCAGCACAGGTACCTGCTGGCACGTGAGGTCCTGAGTTTGACCCCTGGTACCCCCAAAAAAAAAAAATCATTTAACAGTGAAAACAAAATCCATATAATAGAAAAATATATTCATAATGTATCTGACATAAAACTTGTATGTAAATAATAATTTAGAATCCTCTAATTATTTATAACCACAGAACTTACACACTTTATAAATGAGGACATGAAATTGAAGAAAACACCATGAAAATCTGCACATATTATTTAGTCACTATAAATCCAAAATAAACCTTATTGACCCAACATCAAATGGCCACAATGAAAAGGATCCAAAATCTCTAGGGTTGGTAAGGGAAAGGTGGATTACATACATATTTAAGGAAATTAAAATGATACAACTATTTTGGAAAATCGTCTCATAGCATCAGTGGAAGGTGACCACCATCCTCCTTTATGATTTAATGATTTCACTACAAGAATATACATAGCAGAAAGAAAGAAAAATTGTTTATGTAAATGTACATCATAATGTTCATCACAGCACTATTCAGAATAGACAAAACTGGAAACCAATTCTTATGAAAAGTAATACTGAATTCCAAGGAATATATCAGAAAGAAATAAGAGCAGACAGGCAAAATAATACCTTAAAAGGTAGGCAAATGTTAATGTATACTAATCTTTTATGTACGTGAGGTATAAATATAAAAAGAACTATTTATATTCACAGATGTCAAGATACTAGTTAATCTGGAAAAATAACAGCTGCAACAAAATGAATGAAGGCTCCAAGCTGTTGAGAAAATGAATTTTCACTATTTTCATTATAAAGTAAGGGAAATTTAGTGTATACTTGTTCCTAACACTGTATTTTCTTAGTTATTTTAATCTAGATTTTCACACTAATCTGCATTGTATTAATATTAGTAATCATCACTCAACCATAACAATATTTCAAAAAGTGAAATCACACAAGATCTGAAATTGTATTCTTCAAAATCTAATTTATATTTATAGAATGCTACACATGATTACACTGTTGTGGTTTAGATCTAAAAGGTCCCTCAAGAGCCTTCATGTGTTTAGAAGGTGATTGGATGAGGTTACTCTACTCATCAGTGGATTTATAACCCGATTGTTTATTGACGATGTGCTCTTAGTTGTCAGGGCCTGGGCAGAAGTAAAGGCTCAGTGAAGGAGTGACCTGGAAGATGTCTCTCCCTCCCCAGGTCCTTCCTTCTCTCCACTTCCTGGCTATCATGATGTGAGCAGTCTTCCTGCACTATGACTTTCTGCCATGCCATATTTAATCCTTGGAGCTGGCGGACCATGGACTGAAACCATCAGTCAAAATAAACCTCTCATCCCTTAAATTTCAGGGTTCAGGTTTATTTGTCACAGTGACAGAAAGGTGACTGTGACATGCAAGATTTTTGAAAAGACATTATATATTTGTTAAGATAGATAAAAAAAGCCATAAAATGTGTCTTAGGAAATTAAAAGAATTGGAAATGTACAATAAGTTACTAAATACTGACAGAGAGATGGATAAAAGACAGTTTGAGGTTGAGGCTCATAATCCAAACAAAGCCATTTGAGGAGGGTATAAATTGCCTTTGATATTTCTGAGACTTCTTTTGGCCTTAAAAGAATATATATTTCATCATTATTTAATTCACAATAAAATCCTAATCACAAAATATTTTGCTTGAGGCTTTTCCTTAACTCCTCATAGTACACTTCTATTCTTAAAAACAATATATTCAGACCAAAATGTTTTTAGGTAGGTTCTTACATTTTCTAATATTAATCATGAGAAGCCCCTGGTCTCTTTTTTCTATGCTATTCAGAGGTTGAAGCATACTGATAACAATCTCACATTCTTTTAACAATATCGTATTGTCTTTCTTTAGCCTAGAGTAGAAAGCATCTCCATTCTGTTTGAAAGAATATACATGCTATGGTGTAGACCAAAAGTGTATCTCAAAATTCTCATGTGTTCAGAGGTAGTGCTTTGGAAGGTGTTTAGGTCCTGGTGCATTAAACACGTAGACAGATTAATCCACTGATGACTTCATAGTTAATTGTCTGTTAAGAAGTGAGGCGAGGTTACATCTCTACTTTAAGCCTTTTTTAAAAGCCTTATTATTACTTCTCTAACCTTAGTGTCACAAGACCTGTACTATGGTTCTTTAGATTTGCCCTCTATAATGTCTCTTCTCTTTCCAATATATATAAGACTATGATAAAAAAAGATGAGAGACATCATAAAAACCCCAAATCTGAAAGTGACAGATATTACAAATATCTCAACTTCTCTCACCCCTCCACTTAGTAAACAAATAAACAAACACCATAACTATTAAAAAAACAATAAAATCAATGTTAAAACTAAATGACACCAATAAGCACACCTGAAATTATCTCAAAGTTTGGGCCCTATACCTAACAAAACTGGACACAACCTCATATTTAAATTTTCTTTTTTCACTATCATTACCTAAAACATTACAGGACAAAGGCCCCACAGTAACACCATTAAAGACCCCCAAATGAACCCAGATGACTAGATTTATTCACCGTGGATATGTAGGTCATGGAGGATGTGATTTGAATAATATATTCTGTCCACAGCCCCTTTCTTTTTCTCTATTTTTCCTCTTGCTCTCTGCTCCTGACTGCAGTGCGCTGAGCAGCTTTTATCTGCCATGCCCTTCTGCCATGAAGCTCTACCTTGGATACCATGGACTGTCAACCATGAACTGAACCTTCTGAAATTGTAAGGAGAAACAATCCCTTGCTTCTTTTTTTTTTTTTTTTTGTGGGTACCGGGGGGTCGACCTCAGGACCTCGCGCGCCAGCAGGCGCCCATGCCGCTGAGCGATATCACTGGCCCCTTTTTCGTATGTGGGTTCCGGGAGTCGAACTTGGGCCCTCCACGCTTGCCGGGCAGGCGCTTAAGCCGCTGAGCCATCTCACCGGCCCTAATCCCTTGCTTCTTTAAACTGATTTATGTCAGATATTTAGTCAGAATAACAAAAAGTTAACAGAATGTTCTCTAAAAATAATGTTGTAACTATATTTTTGCAACTGCCTTTTCTTTCTTAACTTTCTCTCTGTTAAGTTCTTGACTATTTGGTATTGATAATGTTTCACTGTTAACACAAGATCCTGCAGTACAGTACTTCAGTAAGAACTTGTTATTAAGTTATTCTTTAATAATGTTAATTACTTAAAAATGAAATATTTAAGGGTCAAGCAATATAGCATATTCAGAGACATATATATATATCAGTATGATAAAATATCTTAGCACACATTGAATTTTAGCAAATTAAAGTAGAATATATTCAATTTTAATATTAACAGCCAAAATAATTTATTCATCGGGCCATTTATTGCCTAAATATTTACCATGTATCAGATACCAACTCTAGAAAGTTAAATATTGTTTTCTATATCAGAAAATTATCATAAAGTTACTCAAATAATCTTTAATATTGGGTATTCTTTCAAGCTGGAAAAATTTTAGAAAGATTTGCAACTTTTACAATAGATCCAACTATAACTTACAACATTTTAACTGTCATTTTTTTCTAGAAATGATGGCCATGACCTTCTATTGAACTTTTTATGCTGCTCTTGATTTCTACATGATGTTATAAAATGTTAAAATGCTGACAAAATTTATTGATACTATGGTCAAGTAACTTTTAAGAAACTCTGTCAACTCATTAATAATATGATGTAACTGGTCATGAATACGAAGTATTTTATATGCTGTATTCCTTGTGGAAAACCATAAGACACTACAAGTAGTGAATTTTTACTAGTTTCAATTAAAGAAATGTATTCTCTAAACTACAAATAATATTTTCATTGGTAATTGTTGAAATATTTTTCTCCTTGATTTTGGAGACTATAGTTTCCTACCGCTACTGTAACAAATTACCATAACATTTGTGGCTTTAACAACACAAATATATTTGTGAAGATCAGAAGTAATAAAATGTATCTAGCAGTCTAAAGTCAAGGTATCAGCAGAACTACATTCCTTTTAGAGAGGTTCCGGGGAGAAATCATCCTCACTATCCCCAGCTTCTAGAGGAGACCTGTTCTCCTTGGCCCATGGCACCTTCTCTCCTTTTCAAAGTCTATCCCATTGTGCATCTGCTCTCTGCTTAATTCACAGCTTCTCTGTGATTCTGACTCTCTCTTCCTGTTGTAAGAGCTCTTGTGACTACAGTGGACCTACACAGTTGTCCTGGGTAACCTGTGGATTTGAAAATCATTAATCCAATTGCAAAGTCCTTTTGTATTACTTTTCTGGAGCTTCCATGGCAAAATACTGTAGATCAGGTTCCTTAGGAACAGAAACCCATTTTCTCATCATTCTGGAAGCCAGAAGCTCACTACGACAGTGTTGGGAAGTTTGATATTTCCCTGAGCCTGTGATCTTGGCTTGCAGAAAACCACCTTCCTCTGTTCGCTCAGGTAGGATCCACTGTGATTTGAATCTTAGGAGTCTCCCAAGAACTCAACACTTATTTTAGTCTGTGTGTGGCCCAACTGTTACTTTATTTACCATTCCATCCACTCCTCTTTCCTGTGTTGCACACTTGTGTCAGTCACAGTTTCAGTAAGCCCACAAGCTAATCTGAGCCAAAAGGAACGTAAGACAAACATTGCTAGAAAGCTTCTTTGAAAAGGAAAAAAAAGACTCTAACAACAGAAAGAAAACTGTATTTAAAATAAAGTGCCAAGAGCCCTACTTAAATTACAGGTTCATTGCAACAGGTGATCCACTTTTATGTAACACATATTATGTAATATGTGGTGAGTGGCTTTAGAGACCAAGCATTCTGCACTGAATGACAAGGTTTTGGAGGCTGTGTTGTTTGTTTGTTTTTGCTTTATTTTGTTTTTGTTCAAAGTGAACACAAAGGAAGAAAAGGAATTTTAAAGGTCACCAGTTCTTCAAGGGTATCTGCACTGAGAGCATCATTCTTAGTGGCTAGCTGCTTTGTTACAACTAAGAAGCCCTGTATTTGTGAAGAGTTGGTCCTGCCTGCTTCTATGACATTTAGTTAACTTTTAGACAAAGTTGTGTTTCAAAAGGTGCTATTTATTCTTCTTGCAGCTAGCACCAAAACAACACAAGATGACAAAAGCAGAGAATATTGAGGCAAATAGTTAAAGAGGATTAGTGAGTCGCCATGGTAAGCAATCCAGGTTGATGAATCTACTGATATTGACAACAGGCAACAATATTTGTGTTTTGTATGATATATTTCTGGGAGGATGTAAAATAAGATGATTGTTGTCAACCAAGACCACAGCTGCTGAACTATTCAAGTCATTGAATGAATATATATCAGGAAATCGGAATTGGTTTTTCTAGTTGCTGCATATACAGATGAACCAATTGCCATGAGTGGAAGATTTTTATGGTTTCACTATTCATGTCTAAGATGTTGCTTGTAAATGTGAGTCTGTGCACCATGTCATCCTCACAGAAATGTTTGCTGTCCAAAAGTTGTCACCTGAGGTTAACAGTATTTTGCAGGACATGATTAGATTTATAAACCACATTAAAATACATGCTTTAATTCATTTCTGTTCATGCAGGTGTGTGAGAATTTGGATATATAGCACAGGTGCCTTCTCTAATACATGGAAGTGAGCTGGCCTTCTAAAGGCAGATTACTGACTACCATTTTTTGAGTTGTAAGAGACACTCCAGAGATTTTTTTAGAAAACCAGTCGCCACTGGCAACACACCTCAGTGACACAGAATGGGTCAAAACACTTGCTTACACTTGAGATATATTCAACCTGTTCACTGAACAAAATCTGTTACTTCATAGAAGAATGATGTGGTGGTTAATTAATGGTCAACTTGAGTGGGAACACCCACCTGAATTGAGTTAGTATGGTTCTGGGAAATGGCATAAAAGGAGAATAGGAGGTGGAGGGTTTTATGATGATTTCTCTTCGAGAAGCTTCCATTGCTCTCTTCCACTGTTCTCTTCAGCTGAGCTCCAGTCTTCACCTTTGCTGATGATGGCTGTTGTTGTCTTGGGAGGAGTTCTGTCCTCACTTTTGCCTTTAGCATTGTCTTTTGGCCTTTGGCACAGACACTTTGGCTGGGAGCTCCGGTCTTCCCCCTTTCCTTGGGGGTCATCTCTTCGTTCTCTGCACAGATTCTTCCGATTCCAGCATTTGCCTTTCAGCCTGCTGGTGCAGACTCTCTAGCTTGCATTCTGGCCCTTGGATTTTCTGGCATGGATCTTTCAGTCTTCTATTGTGGACTCCTCAGCCTCTTGGTGCAGATTTGCATAGGACATTGCCATGGGAACCAGGACCTCAGGTGGATTCCTTGGATCTCTAAGGCTCCAATAGGTCTCTTGCTGTCTTCTACATCTGACTCTAGTAAGCATTGACTAATACAAATAACAATTGTGTTCATAAAGTAGCTGAGTTCAAAACCTAACTGGAATAATGTGGGCGGTGAGTGAGCATTGGAATTTTTGACATATTTCAGAAATGAGCAGAGATTTTGAAAAAGACTGAGCCAAGACCTTCTTTCTCTCCTGTGTCCACTTTCAAAAACATTTGAGTATCTATGAAAGATCTTCCTAACCACAAAAGACCCCTGAACTTGGCAGGAATGGATCCAAGACCCATCTGTAAATAAGCCAGGTGAATCAACTTCGTCTGTGCTAGAAGTTCATCAACTGAAATCACAAATGGTCTAAAACATATGTTTAAGACAACTTCAAATATCCACGTGTTCTGGATTAAATTCAGGGTGGAATATGCTAATGTCACAAAAGCACTGAAAACCCTGCTTCCATTTCCAAGATCCTATATTTGTAAAGCAGGGTTTTCTTCAAGGACAGTACCACAAGGAGAACATGAAGTAGACTGGACATAAACATCATATTCTGTGTGTCACTGTTTCACATGACCCACAAATGGCACCATCTAGTTGCAAGAAAAGAAGCTCAAGGCTCCCAATGATTCTGCATTATTGTGAGTTGTATAATTACTTCATTATATATTACAGTGTAATAATAATAGAGATGAAGTGCACAATAAATGTGAATGTGCTCGAGTCCTCCCCATACCTCCTCCACCCCTATTTATGGAAAAATTGTTTTGCACAAAATCCCTCCCTGTTGCCAAAAATGTTGAGGACCATTGCTACAGAGGGTCTCTGGCCTGTTTCTTTGCTGGCATTGTTCTGCTCTGCTTCCTGGCTGCCATGAGCTGTACCACTTGATTTTCAATGTCCTTCTACAATAATGCTTCAGATGATACAGCTAGAGACTCAAATCAAGAGTAAGCCCCTTTTTTAAAAATTGTGGGTGTTGGGTATCATGTCTCTGTGATTGGCAAGATAACTAATAAAATTTGTTTAGATGTGTTTATTTTCTTTCTTCTCAATATTTTCTATTTCACTTCCAAACCACTCAAACTACCGTGGGTAGTAGCAGAATACAGAAAACTCAGGTTTTCAGTCATACAATCACACCAAAGCCTTTGAACACTTTGAGTATGGTAATATTTAATGTTTTGTATTTAGTGCTGATTATTGTTAAATATTTAAAGCATTGCTTTGTCAATGGCAATGAGTTAGTAAGTCAGTTTACAAAGCATTAAAATAAATGATTTAAGTAAATCATCATTTGCACATATATTTTAAAATAAAAATACCTGATATACACATATATAGAGAGCTCACCAAAAAATGTACACAGACTTCAGGAAAAGAAAAATAGTATGTTTTTTTCAACAGATAGTGCTACTCTCATATAAGTGACATTAGAGGATGTTATGTATCACAGAAAACCCACTATACTGCTCTCCCTTAGAGAAGAAATTGAAAATCTATGTGCAGCAATCTCAGTGACCAAGATTAATGTATTGGGTTCCTCCTTACTTGAAAAACATTATCAAAAATCTAAAATTCTATACCATTTTAAGTATATTTCAACAATAACACTAGAGATTTTAGTTTTGACTTTTATAAAGATCTGAAGGAAATTCAAGCAATACTACATTTTGTAGACAGTTACATTATATAAACAATCTATGCTTCTGGATTTTTATGGAACTACTATACACACTGTCTTTCTTAACTATATATTTCCATGTACTATCATTGTAGTAACATTATTATTATGAATTATTTAACTCAAGAACTGAGTATTTTTGCAAGCCTACCAACAAAACTTACTGACACAAAGTATCTGAACTTTTTAATTTGTATTATGAAATCAGTTAAGATCTCACATAGCTATGTAAATTGATTACTAGGGACAGTGAATTGAGTGAATCAGCCTTTTTTTTTTTTTTGGTACCGGGAATCGAACTCAGGACCTTGCGCTTGCCAGGCAGGGGCTGTGCCACTAAGCTATATCCCCGGCCCCCTATCAGCTTTTTTAATGTGAGTGTTCATAGAAAAGTGGAAGTAGTATGTGCCCTAGTAGTTACAAGTTCAAGGTAATTTAGGTGTTGATATTATATTTTTTGTTAGAGCTGCAGATTGACCTTGTAAATTAATATACACATGTGGAAGCATGACTCCCAATTCTCAAAATAATTATGGGCAATAGTTTGATTTTGAATCTGGAAGCAGTAATGATTTCAAAATATACAAAAGACTGGTATTAAATTGGTGGTAAATAATGGTGCTGGTCTTAATTTATATATGGTCAATGGTAATAATTTTAAACATTGAAAAAACTACAGAATTGTCACTTGCCAAAGCTCACAAATGACATAGATTATTCTCCAGTTAAAAAGTTTTGTTTTAATATATCAAGTTAAATTATTAACTTATATCCACTGAGGAGGAAACTGAAGCTTGCTTTTTTATTTGATAATTTCCTGCTATTTACTTTTATGCTTCTTTATTAAATAAAAAAGCATTTTTAAAAAAGACACATATATTTATTGTTATATTTCAAAATTTCAATATGCTTTCTATCTATGAACAACACTCTGTTGGATTCTCCTTCCTTTAAAATTCATGTCAATTATGAAACAAAATTAGCATCAGCAAAAGAAATCCAAATTCCACTTCAAAAACTAAAATGTTAACTGGGCATGGTGTCACGTGCCTGTTATCCCAGCACTTGGGATGCTGAAGCAGGAGGATTACCACAAGTTTGAGACCAGCCTAGGCTACATAGTGAGTTCAAGGTGAGCCTGGACTATTTTGCAAGAACCTGTCTCAAAAAACAAAACAAAACAACACAACACAAAAACAAAAACAAAAACAAAAAAAACTTAAATGTTTAAATTCAAGTCCCGTTCAATATTGTTTTTCCTTTTCTTTTTTTTTCTTCTTACCTTCTTTCTTATTTGTGTATCACAGTATCTAAATTTCTTCATTTGCCATGATAGAAAATCAATAGTGGTATTAAAAAGAACCAAAATTGCTTATAGTTTATATCAAGGGTTAGCTGGACCATAGGCATAAGTTTTCAAAGAATGCAAAGCCTTCCCCAGAAGCCACTGATTAATGGCTTTTTGTATTGTAATTGCAATATTCACACAATCAAACACACAAGATATGACTTGGCAAAGATAGACCAAATCAGTTTTAATTTTTATGAAATTATTTGGTGATACTAGCCAACTGCAGTCAGTTTCTAGATCTTGAGTTTGTTAAAGAGAAATCAAAGACAGTTATATAGAAAATAGCAGAGTTGGGCCTGTGAGATAGCTCAGCGGCATAAGTGCCTGCCTGGCAAGCATGAGGTCCCGAGTTCGACTCCCAGAACCCACATACGAAAAAAGGGCCGGTGATATCGCTCAGTTCCGGGAGCTTGAACTTGGGCCCTCGCACTTGCCCGGCAGGCGCTTACACCTCTGAGCCATCTCACCGGCCCTATATAATTTTTTTTAATCTAAAGTTGTGACAGTCAGCAAAAGTGCACCAACTTTCCCTTGTTCTTTTCAAACTGTATTTTTGTGCAAGTTTGGTGACAAGGGAAATCGTTTACAAAGTGTTTCCTGAGTTTTCTTAACATGAACAATGAAACTTCACTTTCTCCTACATATGATGACATGGCTTAGGGCTCGTAGACTTTTGATTTTCAGGACTGTTGCTTTGTCTGCCTCCTAACAACACAAATTATAAATTAATATCAATTACCTAGTGCATCAAATACTTTTCTACAAGAAAAGGTAGTGGATAGTTAGCAGAAGAAACATTTTTAATTAGAAGGCACTCTGAATTTCCACATTACTTAACCTATGTTACAAACAGGATCACAGTCAAGATGAAAATGTGACACTTGTAAGTAGAAATCTCATACTGTGTAATGGTGGATTTAGCTAAACAAAATTGTAATTCTAAGTGAAATGGAAGATCAGATTAGCAAGTAAAATATGTAAAACTCAATGTGATGAACTATGAAAAAATTCTGAAAGTAGTGACTCGCCAAAAATAAAAAAAACAAACATATAATTTTAAAAAGCATGTTAAATGCATATATCTATAAATAGATATTTTGATATTTGTAATCCTATTCATTTTTTCCAAGCCTCACATATTTCCCCACCCATCCTTCCTTAGTGTTCACAACTTTTGAAGTCATTCTCATGTGTCTAGTTGGAAAAGTCAAAGATGGAGAAACATTTCCCCCTCATACACATAAATTTTACAACTGAACTCCATAACCTGGTAATTAAATTTCTAAGCATCTATAAAATTCATCTAATTTCCTTCATTACTACCTACATAATGCTAGTTGGAGCTATCAAATTATGTGTCTAAGACTACTGCAATTCATTTTGGATTGATTTTATACATGCCAAATTTTTATTATACTCAGAGTCAGATAGAATATTTGTAAAATATAAATCTTAATTTTTTATGTATGATTAATAGCCTTCAATAGCTTCACTTTAATTTTAAAGAACTGCACTGCTTCACATGGGTTTTCTATCTCTCAATTTCGTCTCTCACCATTCTCTTCTTTGTCACGCTGACTTTTATTAGGTAAGATATATTCCCCTGTATTATAATATTTATCCATACTTTGTCTATATTTTTGAAACTCACTTGAAAATCGACATAAATAGTTAACAAAGAAAATTTTAAAATCAAAAGAAGGTTTGAAATGATCAATGTATTATGAAGATATTCTCAAGTGAGATAATTGATAATTAAACAATAGATATATTTTATTATTAATAACACCACCAATGAATGAGTTAGGTAGTGGCAATATATAAATTTAGTTATGTTGTGAAGAGAGTGCTGTTTCCCTCCTTTGTTTAAAAGTTTTCCATTAGTACTTGCTTTTTAGAAAGGAAATTGCCTAATGTCTAAAATCCATAGTGACATAAAACTTGATTCTGCCAGTTCTACATACCAATTGTAGCATATAAAACATAAGAATATATCTATTTATTGTACTTTTGATAGTATATTTATAATAGCTCAAAATTAGAAATGAATAAAATATCTATTGAAAGGTAATTAAAATAATGAAGTTGATGATAAACATGTAAAATCTCACATATTTCTGGTTTTTAGGGCACACTTACTGAAGTTCATGTAATATAGCTGGGCCAGGAATGAGATTTGTCAGTATATATATATATATATATATATATATATATATATATATATATATTTTTTTTTTTTTTTAATGTGTGGGTACCAGGAGTTGAACTCAGGACCTTTTGTTTGCCAGGCAGGCACTTATGCCGCTGAGCTATATCACCAGTCCTGTCAGCATATATTTTGACTACAATTTTTTGGATCCTCTAACGCCTTTTGAAAAGTAGATATGACCCATAAACCGTTATCCACCACGAGCCACAGTAGTCATATGGAACATAATCAAATCTACAGCTATTTGAAAACAATGTTCCTTTATGAATGGCCCAGGCCCAAAATTTTAATATTTTCTTGAGTTGTCAGGGTATATGCACAGCTATCAGGTTGTGTGACTTTCCATTCCATTTTAACTATTGTTCAAATTTATTTGCAATTAAGTATTATATACGTTTTGATTTCTTTGAGTTTTTAAAATAATTTTACTTACATGTAATAAGGCCATAGCAGGTTAATTAAAGTCACTGTTAATTGCGTTAAAAAAGACTTGCCAAGAAATTAATCAAAATGTCCAACTCATTTCCTGTAGGACTGCACTTTCTCTATAATGACATCGAACAAAACGTTATATAATTTGAATTTACAGAAATGTGAGATGATGCGTAGATTTTCAATACTTTGAAACACATGAATTTCCAAAATAATTTCAGTTAAACAGTTAAAGAATTTCAGTAAAAATTAAACATAAGAAAATGTTTCTAGCATTATATTAGCATTATTATAAAAATAAAAATATCAGTACTAAGCAGACAGAGACTATTATTTCTTTGCCTAGGATTGGACATGTACTGGATCTGTCTTTAGAGCCCGCGGCTCCTTATCATTTCAATTATCATTCCTTTATCCACTCCTAGAATAATTTTGCTGCCCTGGATGGCTATTCTGAGTTAAGCTAAGGGATATTCTATTAAATTATAGCTATAATATTACCAGTGCTCATCATTTCCCTTTACACAATCTTTGTGGGGTTCTATCCTCGTCTACCATCTGAAGTATTCTAATTGTCTTTTAACTGGTGTCTCCAGTCCCATCTTTTTTTCTGTAGATCACTGTCAACAGCAGATTTGATCCCATTAATAGCAGATATAATTCCATTAAAACCATGAGGAAAGGTAGACTATATTTGTTCAAAAGATAGATATCACAGAGTAAAAAATAAGTTCATATAACCGATGAAGAACTTTAACTGATTAAATTACCGAGTACAGGTCTGACTTTTTTTTTTTTTCTTATTCTCAATTCAGCATACTCACGTTGGTTCCAGGAAAAAAAAAAAATATTTGGTTCTGTGTGTGTGTGTGTGTGTGTGTGTGTGTGTAATATCTACATATCTTGGGACTTAAAAGCTTTAAATGATGAATTTGACTTCTCTCCTAGATTTTTGATGACATGGGAACTGTTTTCTTACCAATATTTCACTAACATTTCAAGTCCTCCATAAAATATAACCTGAGACTCCTATGTAAAATTATCAGTCACTGAGATTCTTCCTTAACATGATTCTAGATTTATTTCACTCTTATGGTTGTTAATTTCTCACATACAGCCTGTGAGAAGTTGTGTTTTCCAAAGACAACACGATGTTAATTTCCATCCTGCTTATGCTTCTACAGTCTCACATTGGTGGAGTCTCATTACTTTCTTCTTTAATCTGAGCTGAAATGACTTATTGGACAATGAAAAGAAAGAGAATCATGATCTGGGGTTTCTATGGTTATGTTATAAGACACCTTCTTGTTTTCAATGAGTTCTTTTGGAGTGCCTCTCCTTGAGACTCTCCTTAGAATTCCAACACTACATTGTCAGATGCTGAAGGCACCTGGAATTAGAAACATCTGTGTAGCAATCCATAGATCTACGTGAGATCTCAACTGATAAGCCAGCATCTGCTGCTAGCCATGTGAGTGAACACTCTTGGAGATCCAGTCCAGTTGAACTTTCAGATGTTTTCAGTGGACACAGCTGACTACTGACTACTCCAGCATGGGAAATTCCAGGCAAGAATGTTTCATCAGTGTCCGGACAAACTGCAAATAGCTAAATTGGTAAAAATATACTTTATTTTGTGTTCAAATTTTTTTAACATACAAGGTGTATTCATAAAATACAACGAAGGATTAAATTTAAAAAATACACTAAAAGATACTTTGCTATTAATCCTCATGAAAATACTACCCCCACTTTGAACACATTTATTTCATCACTTTTGGCACTTTCACAGGTGCCTTTAGTTGCACTGTTGTGGCTGCCTTGGTGTTGGATTCCAAAATTTACCTTTCATAGTCAATTTTACTTTGGCAAGAACCAGATATCACATGGTGCCAGAACCCATGAATAAGGTGGATGAAGACACATAATAATTGTATAGATCTGCCTTTTGGTTGGATGGGACTCATCAGCAGCATTCACTGTATTTTTCAATATATCCCATAATGAGAGTAACCCTCATGAAACATGACAGAATTGCTTCATAAAGTGGCAAGAATGATGTGAGAAGTTATTTGGAGCAAGGACAAATATTTTGACAGGTTTTAATGAAAATTTGTCTTTTATTGTAATAATTTTATTTTTCATTTAATCATTAACCGTATTTTGAGCACCCCCTATAGCAATAGACTATTATTATTTACTATGTTTATTGTCTGTCTATCTAATGAAAGAGAAGCCCCCAAAAGACAGAAATATTCTTCTTCTTGTTCATTACTATATTCCTAACATATTAGATAGTGTTTATGAAGTGTTACATACTTGACAAATATTTGTTTACGATTATTGTAATAGTTATTCTTTTGTATGTCAACTTGACTGGATCACAGGATCACCAGAAATCTGGGTGAAAATTATTTCTGGGTGTTTTTGTGAAAATGTTTCCGAAAAAAAGGCAGCATTTAAATCAGTAGGCAGAGTAAAGCTCATGGCCTTTTCCGATATAAATGGGAATCATCTAATATACTGAGGGACGCAAGAGATCAAAGTGATAAGGAAGAACAGATTCAACTTTTCTTTGTCTCACTGCTTGATCTGGGACATCTGCCTTCTTATGTCCTTGGTATGACTCATCCTAAACCTTCAGATTCAGATGCAAACTCTATCATCAGTTCTCCAGATCTCAGGTCTTTGAGTTACACTGTTGGATGCCCAGCTCTCCAACATGAAGAATGTGGATGATGAAACACCTCAGTCTCCGTAGTCAAATGACTCAAAGGCTTATAATACCTAATAATGAATAATTTAATTTTGTTTAATTTTTATATTCATATTATTTATTTCATATGTTAAATTTATGAATGTAATATTGCATTACACTTACATAGTATATGTTAATATATTGTTATAATTTGTAGGTTTACATGATTATAGAGGCTGAGAAGTCCCAAATTCTACCAGGTAAAAGCTTGACTCTTCTAGCATGTAAAATCATTTGTCAGTACCCACAAGGGTTCAAACACTGAAGGTACTAAAATCCACAGATATCCAAGTCCTTTACATAAAAGCATGCAGTATTTACATATACCTTACACATATCTTTTCATATACTTTAAATCGTCTTCAGATAATTTAGACTATCTAAAACTATATAAATACTATGTAAGTAGTTTTCATACTATGCTGTATAAGGAATAATAAGTTAAAAAGGCTGTACAGTACAGGCACCATTTTTGAAAAATTTTTTTTAATTTGGTGTCTCTCTGTGAAGTCTAGACCAACCATGAACTCACTATGTGACTCAGGTTGGCCTTAAAATTATATTCTTCCTCCTCAACCTCCAAAGGGCTGGGATTAGATGCATATGTCATCATGCCTGGCTCAAATTTTTAAGGATTTTTTTTTGCACCCATAGATGTAAAGCATGCAAATTCAGAAGGTCAGTTGTATATATGATTATCCTTCAACCTGAAAAAAAATTTTTTTTTTGGTCCTGGGAAGTGAACTCATGACCTCACACTTGCCAGGCAAGCACTATGCCACTGAGCTATATCCCTGGTCCTGAAATTCTCTTGTCTCATATTCTCCTTACTAATAATAGACTTTAGTAAAACTTCTAGATTTTAACTACAATATGCCCATTTTCTCATCTTCCAATCACTCTTGAATCAACTGCAGTCACTATCAGTTTAGTTATACCTATATTATTATAACTACTTCTTAAAAATCTTTCTTGTTAGAACAAACTTCTAGTATTTCATTTACTATTTCTTCTTAGTTTCTAATGTATCTTCTTTGCCTTGTCTACTTGTAAATAGTGGGCACTATCCCCAGAATTGTATGCATGTATTCCCTAGCTGTTTCTATCTAGTATTGCATCTTTGGGCTCTTTAACATTATGCATCTTAGATTTATTTTTTTATTTTATTTTATTTGTTTATTTATTTATTTATTTATTTTGTGTGTACCGGGGGTCGACCTCAGGACCTTGCGCGCCAGCAGGAGTTGTGCTGCTGAGAGATATCACCGGCCCTTTTCTTCGTATGTGGGTACTGGGAGTCGAACTCAGGATCTCACGCTTGCCAGGCAGGCGTTTATGCCGCTGAGCTATCTCACCGGCCCAGATTTATTTTTTTAAACTTACATTTATTTTTATATCCAGAACACCTCATTTGTTCTTAAAAATCCTGCGTCTTGTATCCTAGCTAGCCCACTTCTTTGTCTAAATAAGTAAGTCTAAGGGGAATTTCTAACTTTTTTCTCTCATTTCTTCTCATTCATGGGTTCCTTTCTCAGTTCCCAATTTCCAAAAGTGGCCATACACAGTTGCTCAAGCACCCTCCCTCCAAATGTAACTGTTGTTACTTTCTTTTCTTTTTCTATACCATTCCTCATTCATCAGCAGCTCTAGTTAACTCTGCTTTCAAAATTGTCATGCCAGACAATTTCTCAAATTTTCCAAACTTTTCCCAAATCCAAGTCACTATGTTTGTTTTTATTGATTCAGTCTCTCATTTTTCATTATGCTATTTAGCCTATTAGTCTCCAAATAGGAATAAAAATGAATCTCTTAGTAAGACTTTTCTCCATGCAAATCCTGTCAAAGCTTTATCATACCATTTAGATGAAAATGCACAAATATACCTGAATTAGAGGGTTCTTTAAACAAATATACATCTTGTTGTCCAACTTCTTTTTTGCCAATTTTTTTTTCCTTCACCTTACTGCAGTTAACTAGTGTCTCTGTTTTTAACAATACATTATGCATTTCCTTGTCCAAAGTTATATATTCGTCTAAAATTTGCTTATCCTGAACATTTTTATGAATTGTTTGCTCATATTATTCACTTATGGTGCCTTACGGTCACTTGAAAAGTCTTAATAATATCTTAAGACTTTAGCAAGCTAGGGATGTGTCTCAGTGGTAGAGTGCTTGCCTAGCACGCACAAGGCCCTGAGTTCAATCTCCAGTACCATGTACAAAAATAATATTAATAATATCTTAATAATTTATCATGACTGGTAAGAGCAAACTTTTTCTGAATCCTGCTGATAATAAACCATATTGATTTTTGGTAGACATGAGATGTCTTTCACAACTATTGTCTTTCCTCATACAGTATAATGAAGCCCTCATAGACCATATGTGAATAATGGACTTATCTGTAATATTTCATTTCATATAAAGTATTATTTACAAAATGGGCAGCTATTAGGTGAAACATAGTTGGCTTTCATATACATCCTTGGCATGTTTTATGAATTTTCTAGCATTTACCTACCTAATACTGCACCTATGTTTATTGTTTTGTTTTACTGCTTGTTTTTTTTTTTTTTTCTATTGAATGTAAGCACCCAAGGGAAGATAATTTCTGTACTTTTTCAATCCATAAAGCAGAGATTAAAATATTATGAATTTTCAATAAATATTGACTGAGTAAACAAATGTACACACAAATACACTGATAAATACTATTTCTAAATGTGAAGAAATATTAAGAACTTTATCACTAAAACTCCTAGTTCATTGTCTGTCAAATAATTATTGTTTCAGAAACCTTAATGAAAGTAGGTCTTTGTTTTTTAAAATTATTTTTAATCCACTTTTAGATACTCCAGATCTCCAGTTTACTGAAACAATATTTCTTGTTTATCTGTTGTTCTAAGATTTTTCACTGTGTAGTAAATCATCACATCATATAAAGAAACATGATGTTCAGGCAAGCATATGATAACAACAAAAACAAGATCTAAACAATGATAAATTTGAGTGGAATTCATTTATTCAAAAGTATTTTTAAAATTCTTAAAGTTATTTCAGAAATCAAAAATATTTTTTTTCAGAATTGGAGAAAATTACAGTTATTTATTAAAGAAAATGATTCAAATTTTACTTAATGTCTTATTTGGAAATTAAATGCCGAAAACACTATAAACATATCTTCAATTACTGAAGGATAATGAGTTTGAGTGTAACTACTGCTCATATCCAGATAACTAAAAATGGAAAACATTATTTTCTTAATTAGAAAAAACTCATACATTTGTTCATTAACTTATTATGGACAATTTCTGTTTATAAAAATAAAATTTTGTTTTCATTGCGTGGCTTTTAATTTTCTTGATCATCAATGAAAATGCAATGAACATTTTGTATGAGTGTTTTTGTTGCTATAAGTATTCATTTCAGTGCATTTCATTTCCCTTTGTTTCATACATATGAATACTATTAAACAAAAATTGATCTAGAAAAGTTCATCAGCAATGTAAGTATGAGGATATTGTGTCTCATAAGATAATTTAACGTGCTACTAAAGTAATAAAATATGCTTTTAAAACGAGTTAACAACATATCCAAAAAATGTATATTAAGTAAAGAAGAATATTAAGATGCTACAGGGAAAATTGATAAACCATAATTATCTGGTTTAACAAAAAAAAAATCAACCACGTTATATATGGAAGGTCTAAAATTAGAAAAAAATAAATCAAAATAACTGTTATTTTAAAATGCTTAAATATATAATTTTACAATCACGGCAGTGTTTAAAAGCTCTGGCCCTGTGGCCAATTAGAGTAGATCAAATCAGCTTTTAACATTATGTTGAATAAATATATTTCGCTCTCTCTCCTTCAGTATCAAATTTTTATACATACTGTAGCAATATAATTGAGAGTGAGGACGTTATATTCTAATGCATGAAAAATATTACCCTAGCGAGTAAATGCAAATTAGTCCTAGTTATTATTCTTGTGGTAAAAACAACAAAATTATTCATTCACACTTGATACACTCTTTTCAATGTATTAAAAATAAGATAAATTTACATCTTGTGACATGTGTATATTATCTTAATAGCAAGTAGAGTGGTAGTTGTAGTATGCACTGCTTTTTGGTCTTTGTTTTACATTATCATTGGCAATTCAACATAAGTATCAATTTCAGTGCATTTAACTTATATTTATCTCATGAACAACATGTATACTTCTGAAAGAAAATTAAAAAGAAAAGAATATCCTTGTCAACAATAATACTGTTGGAGATTACAGCTATGATTCTGGGATTCTGGGAGGCTGAGGCAGGATAATCACAATTGTAGCTTAGTGTAAAAGCCCTGTGTTCAATCTCTAGTAATGAAAAAAAGAAAAAAATGCATATGAGCTCATGAATTTCATGAGAAAATATTAAAAGTCTAATATAGAAATGGGACAGTGCTGCTCAGTAGTTTTATGAATATATTTTTGGTGCTTTCCAATTTTAAAAATTGTACATTTAATTAATACAAAAGTAAATATGTAATTAATATTTAACACATGATTTAAAGTATGAGAAATGAATATTCATAAAATTGTAGCTACTACATCTCAGAGAAATATGTGTGCCTCTAGTGTATTCTTAATTGCAATTAATTTACTCTTACATTTATTTATTGAGTACTATGTATAAGCAATGTGTTAGTCATTAGCAGTGTGAAGTGAGGGAAGGAATGAACAAGATCAGTTGGTTTCTGTCTTCATAGAAATTATTAGCTAATGAGAAATCAAGTAATTATTCAGAAGAGGTATGCTACAAAAATATGCACAGTGTTTTAAGTCACATGACTGTTAAATTTTAACTTTCCTTAAGAAAATGATATTGAACTGCTGAAATCTAAGGATTGAATATATTTGGCTAAACAAGAGGACAGGGAGACAGGAGGTATCTTATATAAACAAAAAGAATTATGTGAATAGCTATGAGGAGATAACAAAAAGAAGAAAGACACACTGACTAAACCTTGAGAAGTTAGTCAGCTAACCTAGCAAAGTGTGAAAAGTGATTATCAAGAAAAAAGAAAAATCCACAATGAGATTTTGTGTGAATATTTAAACCTATTGAAGTGTTTAAAAGCAAGGATGTAATAGGATTATAATATTAACATACAAATATCTGTATTCAGTGGAAAGGATGGTTTGAGAACAAGGATGGCTGTAGGTCAAGTTATTAGTTTACTGCTTGCATGAGTTTTATGATACTAATTAATACTATAGAAGGGCACTTGAAATGGATCTAGCCATAAATCACAGAGAAAAATAAGACAAATGGATTAGTATCATTGTTTAACTGGGAGAAATGAGAGCATTATTTCATGTTAATGAAAAACTGTAAAGGGAGAGAAAATATTCTGTCAGAAAGAAAGCAAAGTTATTAGAATGATATCTTTTAGAATATATCAGGGAGTTTAAGATCCAGTGCAGTAGTGGACTAGATGGACTTAGGTAACAAGAAGGACTGTCCTTCATAGAAACAGAAAGGATTAATTAACAATGAGAAATAAGAGAAGGAAAAGTTACATAACAAACAGACTTGAAAACAGGAAGAGCAAACAAGTTTTTCATAACTCAGTGATTATGAAAAGCATAGTGTACTCCAGTTGATACTTTCATATTTCTACCACCAACAAAACAATGTGTCACTAATGGGTTTAGAAAAAAGTAGACCAGATGTCAAGAGACTTTTCATTATACAGAGACCCATAAACATATGGAACAACCCACTAAGCAAACTGTGGATTGGAATTATTGTAATCCTCTGGGAAATGATTTGAACACAGATTTAGTGATCAAAAGTTTTATGAAGAAAAACATTTGATGAACTGTATGGCATACAGTTTTTTTAAACCAACATTTCCTTTATTTTATGATTTTCTCTCTATGGTTTTGCAGAAAGATGTATTTCTTCCATCTGTTATTTTCTATTTTGGATACTGTAGAATGAACTGAAAAATTCAAATAGAAAATTACACAATATTTTTATTGATTAACACTAAAGAAATTTAAAATAGAATTGCTTATAACCATGTGAATATATAGTCTACAAAAGCTTAAATATAATAAATTAAACAAGGCATGAGTTTTTATTTCAACCAAAAAAATGAATCATTTACTTTAAACAACCTTTGACAGTTTCACTAGATATTAATAGAAATGTTTTTAATTAAGTCTGACTCAGAAAGTCTGTTATTCTCAATATTTCATTTTTTATTTATTTCTGTTTATTTTTAACATTGAACATAGGGAAAACATAATAGACAAATAAGAAGGGGTCTAAAATACTAGTTATCAGTAATTAGCCATTTCACTAGGTATTCATTTTTCTGTTTTTTTTTTAATAGATGGTATTTTATTGTGCTAAATACTATTGCTATAGGTCAATGAAAATAATAGGAAATAGGCTTATAAAATTGTGGAAGTTATCAGGTGATTTAGCATATCTTAAACAAAGAGCGCTACTTGTAGATCATAAAAGTTAGTAAAAATGTGTTCATATATTTCCTCTCTGTACACTATTTAGTTGTCAGTTTGTTCCTGCTATCAAAATAAAAGAAACAGAGTTCACCTGAAATGATTATTGTTTAAATACAAGAGAGAAATATGTTGAAATGTATTCTTATTACTTACCACTATATCAGGTTTTAAATGAAAAACAAAACTTTAATTTGATTTGACAATAGTCAACTATATTTAGTCAGTTCAAGTACAACTCTATTCTTTATGTTATAAGGCCATCATTTGGCAGGGTCGGTAAAACCGTACTTCATGACTACCTGATTAAAAAATTAAATTGATCAGCAAAATGTGCTTCAGCAGATTATAGTGCTTTCCTTAGTTCCATCATCAACTTTAATAAATGTACACTTTAAATTACAAATTTGAAACTTTTTGAAAACTTTATTAACTTTTTAAATTTACTATGTCCAATACAATGTATATACTTTATCATTCTTTTTTTTTTTTTGTGGGTACCGGGGGGTCGACCTCAGGACCTCGCGCGCCAGCAGGCGCCCGTGCCGCTGAGCGATATCACTGGCCCCTTTTTCGTATGTGGGTTCCGGGAGTCGAACTCGGGCCCTCGCGCTTGCCGGGCAGGCGCTTAAGGCGCTGAGCCATCTCACCGGCCCTACTTTATCATTCTTGAAAGAGAAAATATTTGAGCCAGTCTGTGTTCTTGCAATGAACATTTAAGAGTGGTTGCTATATTGGACATTCATGTCCTTAACCTTTAAACTTACAATTCATATTGTAGTATATATTTCATTACTTTTATGTTTTTGAAGAAGTGATATCATAGATATTATGTAACATGACTTACGAACAAGTCTTGATTGTTTCAATTCTTTTTGAAGTACCTGAAAGTTTTTAAAGGGTGTTTTCAACAAGGTTTGTAATTTTACAGTGCCAGAATACTAGTTAACATTTCCTTCCCTTTTTTACTTTATTGCTTCATATTGGTCATGAAATTTATATCCTTTCTTGTTGATTTTAATGTCCACATTTTGTCCACATGTCATAAAATTATCAGTATAAGAGACAGAAATTATTAACATAGAATCATTAAAATATTTATTTTTTTCTTTCCTTTTTAAGTACCAAGTTGAATTCACATACCACTTAGCTTTTTGTTTAATTTTTTTTTAACTTTTGAGGCAAGGTCTTATTATGTTGCCTCGACTGGCCTCAAACTTGCAGTCCTCCTGCCTCAGCCTCCCAAGTAGCTGGGATAACTTGTGTGTACCATGATGAAAATATTTCTTAAATAATTACATATATGAATATTTATTTTTTTACCTCTTCAGCATCAATGGAGAATGTATTCTTTGTCCCATCCAAAGCACAGCCTTTCACCATAAAGTCTTAAAGCCTATCCATCTTCTCAATGACTTCAAAATAATTCACTTCATTATAAATCTTTTTTCTCTGAGTTTGCTAAATATCTCTTGAGTGTATTATTCAAAGAAACACTAAAGAATTCTTATCTCAAAGTTTAGAACCATTATGCTTACAACATTCCACTGACTTGGCTTATTCTACTACTGGTGATCTTTATTTGTCTAAGTATAAATTTCTAAAGAACATTTTCCACAAATTGAAGGTACATTAAATGATTCATTAAACATTTTATTCCTCTCTCTTTGAGCTTCCCACTCCACCTACCCTACAACACAGCCACTCTTCTTACCTTTATAGTCTAATGAAAGGAATACTCAACATTTCTACAGGGTTTTGTTTCAGCTAATAAACTCGGCTAATATTGCCACCCTTTTGTAGTAACATTACTATATCTAGCACGTATCATAAAATACACATTTCTCTATAATGCAATTTGAAAATTTGGCCATATATTATGTGTACACAAAGAAAACATCGTGAGAATAAAGATTGTACATGTATACATGTATCTATAATATGTACATGCCTCAATGTTTTCTTCTCTCTTTATCTTTCCTTCCTATTTTCCTCACAAAACAAATATATTGGCCTCCATTTGAAGGTGAATTCTTTCATAAGAAAGAAATGAAATTCTTTCTGTAACTATATATCAATTTGCATTATCTAGATTATGAAATTACTTATCCAATATTTAATTTTTTCTGTATCTTCTTTCATTTGTCACGATTATTTTGAGATTTTTCCATGCTGCTGTGCCTTGATATTTCAATTTATTTTAATAGTATTCCATTATATAAATGATATATTATTTATACATTTGCACTGATGGATATTTGAGTTAATTTTTATTTTTAGCTCTTGAAAAAAGTTATTGTAGACAGTCTTTTAAAGTATGTAGATGTATGTTTCTATTTCTCTTGAGTAAATACAGGATTAGAATGAGTGGTTCATGTGGTAATTATAAGAATTATTTTATAAAATATCTGATAAATTGTTTTCCAAATTAGTTGTAATATTTTGCATTTACCCTGGCAGTGCATGAGAATTCCATGAGAGTACCAATTATTTTCACCTTTTGACCAGTACTTTAGTGGTAGCCTTTTTGTTGCTTTTGTAAGTGTCTCATTATAATTTAAATTTCATTTCCTTAGTGAGCAATGATGTATATTTTTACATACACTTACTGCTCATACATAGAGGTTATTTTATGAACTTAAATTCAAATCTCTGGAACATTTATTGTATTTATAATCAAGGAGAATATTTTTCAGTTTGTTCTAACACATCTTAAAAAGGATATGAACAATAAATAACACACACTGAAAATTGTTTTTATAAAATTCTAGGTTAAACTATATTTAAAAATTTCTTTTTTGTCGGTGTTTTCAGCTTTATTAATTTCTACAAAGTTTACAGAATCTTCTTATATTAACTTATTTGGCAAGGAGGGGTTTACTAATATATAAACACACAGAATGAAATTTAAAAAAATGTGGACATTAAAATAAAAAAGAAAGGACATTAATTTGATGACCAATACGAAGCAATAAAGTAAAAAAGGGAAGGAAATGTTAACTAGTATTCTGGCACTGTAAAATTACAAATCATGATGAAAACACCATTTAAAAACTTTCAAGTACTTCAAAAAGAATTGAAACAATGAAGACTTGTTCATATGTCATGTATTAGGTTGATAATCATGTAACAAAATATCTGGCTCATCTTGATTAATAATAAACATTTTATGTACAGACTACTTAAGTGCAAAACTTAGATAATGATGTCATTTTACATACATGTTTGATATTTTCTTGTTTGTGAAGGTGAGGTAAGATAGAAGATCTGTCTGAATTTTTGGAGAGTTCCCTCTTCTCAGGAATAGTGCAGTGGCTACGCTCTCTGTAACACTTTCTTTGGGAACATCCACACCCTATCTGACACAACCGACAAGACGTACAACTATGATTTCCAAAATCAAAAATTCTCTTGATCATGGGCACAACGCAAATATCTATAATGAGCAGATCTGATTGTAAAATGTTAGGAAATGCATTTATTAGTTCTCATTTAATTACATTAAATCTAAATATCTCTCTTATATCTCAGAAATCCAGTTCAGTACCTGTCCCATTGAGCTTTTTCTCACTTTAAAACTCGTTTTCTTTATGCTCTGTCTATTCCTTGGATGATGGTGGTGCTGGTGTTGATAATAATAATATTGATGATTTAACCAATCATCAATAATTATTGAGCAGTTTGAGGTATAACTGAAATATATGGTGAGTGTTTAAAAGTGTATCATAGTGAATGAGAAATTGACAATAATCCCCTCCCAAATTCACCCTTTTCCTTTGAACACAATTCTCCCATTATTCTTGACAACTTTCTGAAGCAGTTCTGGAAGTCCTCTTTCATGAGTGACTTTTAATGGTTTCATTAAAAGGTCTGTGAATGCTACTGGCAGTGGAAAATTAGACTCATAGAAACATTTCAATATGTCCTTATCCACATTGTCCACTGGATCTTGCATGACACAACTTCTGTCTCTTCCTCAAAGTCAAGAAGAACATGAAAGGTCAATGTTCTGAATTGATTAAAGCTACCAAAGCAGTCACAACAGCTAAACTAATGATGCACATGAAAAAGGACTTCCAGAACTGCTTCAGTAAGTGGCAAGAATGATGGAACAAATGTATTCTGTGTGAGGTGGAGTATTCTGAGGGTCCCTAATAGGGTGATGTGTTTTTACAGTAAATTTTTTTTAGAAATTTCAGAATTCACCATATTGACCACAATTCATATGGCCAGTTCTATTCAAGTTAAAGTTTCACTTCTGGGTCTACACTCATAATTTCTAGTTTTGACTCATTACTTTTACTATCACTTGAACATTGACAAGGACAAACTACATTGTTGTTCTTTATAACTGCAGCTCTAAAGCAGTTTTCCCAACTGTTTCAGTTATCTTCCTTTTTTTTTTCCTGCATGCAGTGATCACATGTAATGGTCACTGGAATATAAAAGTATACAATATTATATTTGACTTATGTAGTTCCTTACCTTATAATTTTTAAGATAGAGTGAAAAGATAAAATTAAAAAGTTGCTTTTGAGAAACAATTTTAATAACTGTAATAGCTAAATGCATCTTCAAAAAAGCTATGAAAAACAATGAAGAAAAAGCAAAATAATCTTTGTAAAATAATCTTAGAAATTTAGCAAGAAAGAGAAGATAATGTTTTTTATTAAAAGATTTGTTTTTCAATAATGAAAGTCTTATAATTATTATCAGGTAAATAGACAAAAACAATAAAACATTCATATAAAAATGGAATGATGCAGGGTAAAATAAGTGTATAGCTTAGTATTAAAATATCTCAGCTTTTATAGTCATTTAACTGTATGGGGTATTTTATATAAGTGAAATAAAATTCAAATTAAACTTAATTTCACCATTTTTACTTTTAAATATTATGGTTATTTAAAAATTTTAAATCACCTATGTGGCTTCTTTTGCATTTCTTTTGATTAGTATGATTCTATAGCATAGTGCAGTGAGTACAATATCCTCGACTTTTTTCAAATACATATTGAAAATAATTTTCAATAACAATACTGAAAATGGTTAAAAGGTTATTAAACTTTTAAATATTTTTTTCATTTCCCTGCCACTGATTATTACTGTCCTGTATGTCAAAGAGAGACAACCATCACTGTTAACTGTATATTGTCTCTATTATTTGATTCTAATATATAGTTCAGGATAAAATGGGTGTGTCTGCCTCTTCTAGCAATAAAGCTTTAACTTCAGACGTGTTTTAATTTAGGAAGTCATGGTACTTGGATGGCATTACATTATTCTTTTATTTCAATTCAAAATTCCTTATTACTTGTTTTTTAGAATTTTTATTTTTCCATGTAGATTTATACATGTAAGTTTTAGAATAAAAATATATAAATTTAAATTTAATTCAGTATAAAACAACAATTTTCTTTCATTTTTCTTTTTTGATATTCAAATACTTAAGTAATTGTAATGTGTCATAAGATATAGGAATATTACTGAATTAGCTCATATGTTTTAATAGAGTAAAATATTATATTATTGTAGATGTCAATTATTTTAAATTAAATGGTATGCATCCTTAGTACATAATTTCCAATATTAAAGTTGAAAGGGAGAAACTAGATACTTGCCTGATCTATATCCACTGTAGGAGTTTTGAAGGCATAATGAAAAATTCATTGGAAAATATAAGTACAGAGTATTTAAACTGTACAATTATATTTTAAGCCTTTGACAGAGTTTTACTATTTTTCACATATGTATAACCATATATATCAAGTATAAATACAAATATAAATTTTATGATTTTTAGTAAAACCTTGATTTTTCCAACTGCACAAAAACAAAATTACTGTTGTATTTTTACTAGGGCTGGATATTTTCTCATTTTTACTCTCATAACTAGTATTACTACTGATAGCACTTCTATTACTACTACTATGAATAAAAATTAGACTGCATGTTGATGTTATTTGTTTTTATTAGATTCCAAGAACTTCATGTCTTCATCTGTTTGATGTTAGTATTGGATATTTATTTTATTTATTTATTTTATTTATTTTTTTATTTTTGTGGGTACCAGGGGTCAACCTCAGGACTTCCCACCCCAGCAGGCGCCTGTGCCTCTGAGCGATATCACCGGCCCCTTTTTTGTATGTGGGATTCAGAAGTCAAACTCAGGACCTCGCGCTTGCCAGGCAGGCGCTTATGCCGCTGAGCCATCTCACTTGCCCAGTATTGGATATTTTAAAGTCATTTTATCTACTCATTTTCCACAAGAAAGATATATATATATATATGTATATATATATAATTTCATTATTGAAAAGATTCTTTACTTACAATAAATCGTTGTGCACTCTTAAAAAAGAAAATGAAAACCATAGAAACAAATTAAAAGCTTATTCTATTTTTAACATCCCCATCTTTCATTCTACAAAGAAAGATGAGGGACCCTTTACTAGTGATGGATATGTCTATTACCTTGATTATAGGTATGGTTTCATAGGAGTTTGTGCATGTTCAAATTCATCTAATTAAATGCATTAAAGATCTGTAATTCTTTGTCTATACATCGTTCTTCAAAAAAGCTATTAAAGGAAAAAGGAGCAAAATTTAGTGGTTTGTTAGTAAAAAATAATTAGAACATTACTGATTTGATTTTAATTTAACTTAGTTGATTATTATAAGTTTTGCTTAGGAACATCATCACAATAAACCATTGATAATGCTATTACAGAAGTATGTCATGAAGAGAATTATGTTCATTTCTTAGGGACATGAGGCACTTGTGTTATTTCTCTAATTTTAGCCCTACTTATTTTTATACCATCATTTGAATGTTGGTCATTCACTTATCTCCCTATATTAGCTCCATTAATAATACACATTTGGGTGTTTTTTATGTCTATTTTATTTTCAGAATCTATGTTTTCATCTTATTTTGTTACCAAGTACAGTGAATATGTCTAATTTTAATGTTAAATTTATTCTGAGACACATTCTAATATTTGAAATAGTTTTGCATTGAATATGATTATGCCAGAAATCAATGTTAAATCTTCAATTCTATCTTTATTTCTATGGAATTAAAATTGTAATGAATTCTGTTTGGTATTATTCAGGAAGACACACGAATTCCTTGTCACTAAGGTCTGCCACCAAGACATATTTGAAAGGGACTTTTTATTGAATGTGTCTTCTAAATCAGCCTTCCCATCAATTCTGAAGCTATTTGTAGTCAAAAGTAATGAGTGTCTCAGCTGTTACTTCTTAGCGTTCAAAGTGATATATTAGAAAATCAAAGTAAAAATGCATTGAATAAAAACCCAATTGTACTTCAGATAGCAATAGTGCCAAGGCAATTACATCAAATAACAATCACCTTTTTGATGTTATTAGTAATTGTCAATTTAATTACATTAAGGTTGTCTTATGTAGCTTAAAGGAGATATTAATATATAGGTCAAAGTCAAATATTTATCAGGGAATACAGATTTATTTGTTGGGAGATCTGAAATAAAGATTTTAGATGTTTTCTATAGAAGAATTAAATATTCATTTCACAGAGTCTGTTAAAGGAAGTAGGTCACAATTTATTCCAGTCATTTATTTCACCTTTAGAGAAAAAAAAATAGAGTAGTTGTAGTTCAGGAATGAAGAATTGTTTTTCAAACGTGAATATGAACAATAGGTCCCCCAGTTAAGAATGTACTTCTTGCTATCCATAGGAAGATAAATGCAAGTGTATCACAAAGATGCAAACAAATTAATTGCATTAATAAAATCATACAAGAACACTATTTCAGAAACATTCATTGTAAATTTAGTTGTGAAGTGTTTTTAGATTACTTTGTCAATTACTTTACTTTCAGAATATAGTTGTAACAAATACTTACTTAGGTCCATTTTTTTTCTTAATGTTTAAATACAGCAAAGGTCATGATAAAAAGCTGATATGGATAGAATTTTGTTATATGACTATGTGGTTTAGTCCCTGTGGAAACAGAATTTTTCACGCTATGCCATGATTATGCCAACTGTGCTTTAAATAAATTTTCAAGTATAAAATTTTGTTAAAGTTAATATGAAATTGTTTGAACTATAGAGATTAGTAAATCAAAGTTATTCCTATTTTCAGAGTTACTCCAAAATGATAGAAAATATGTTGCTTTCACCTACTTCAAATTAAATCTCACATATTTTATTTTTGTTAACTATTGTGATAGAAATTTCTCCAAAAATTCTTTTAATGATTGACTGAAGGTAATGTCCAACATTATTAAAATAACAAAAATTGTAATTCCTTAAGAAAATCAATAATAATGCATTCCTTTGAAATACAATTAAAATTATCTAAAGTTTAAAACAAAGTTTATCATTCTGACAGAGACAAGACATTCATTTTAAAAACAGGCCAAATTCAATTTGCAACATTTTCTTTATATTTCAGTTCAAACAATTAAATAAACTGCAATTTAAGTTATATAGGTGTAAAGCTCTTCATGTAAGTACATATATCCTTATGTTAAAAGCATGATTTTTTTATGTGTCACCAATTTTATATTTGATTTACTGAATGAAAATCTTGTACAAGGAGTTGTGAAATTCCATGAAAGGATAATCCAGTTAGTCATATAAAAAGTAGCATAATAAAAATTACATTTCAATACAATAAAATAATATAATTTGAGGTTAATATGTTTAATTAAAAATAAATATAATTTTACTTTTCAGTGTTAATCTCATTAAAATTTAACTATAAACTGTACATTAAACTGTAATAACAATGATTGATACAGTTCATATTTAAGAATATAATTAGGTTTTATTAAAAATCATAATAATAGTGAACCATGAACTGCGATTCATTATATTTGTGTAACTTATTTAAGCCCTATAAGTAGATAAAATATAATATAAGAAAATACAAGAATATATTAAGAACCCAAAAAGTATCAAAAATCTATGGACTTAATTGGGTAAAGTTTATAAATTAAATTATTGTCTCCATTTGTTATATTGACAAAAATCTATTTGGTATCAACAGTGTACATTCTAGAGAATTCTCAGGGCATGAATTCATTTCTAAGGGTCTTAGCTGGGCGAGTACAATTAAACTACCTCTACACGATAAAAGTCATACAACCCATTGCCTCAGTGGCTTATTGCTCAATTTATAATTAAATATTGGCCTTTTGTTCTTTTAGTTTGTATTATACTATATTAAAAGGTTGTTAGTTATATTTCCTGATTTTACAATAAGAAAAAATAATGAACAAATTAAAATCAGTGGCTTTCCTTATATGCTTTAGAGAACAGAGAAAACAGATGACAAAGAAAATATATACTGGACAAAGTTTAACGGGCAAGAATGAACTTATTAAAGACAATACAAGAGAGAATACAGTCAACCTTACTGAATTCAAATGCAAAAGAGGTGTTAAATGCTACAATGAAATAAGTGAAGTAATACTGCAGGGCAGTAGTGGGGAATTGATGAATGGAACATGTTAAGTTTGTACAAGTTTTTCTCTGTGACTGGCCCATCTGAGTTTGCCCTTTGAAAACCAGTGAAATTAGGCTCCTATCTTCCATGGAGATGGTAAAGATAGGGATCCTATCCCCTTTTTTGTTTCTACTGCAACATAATGTTTTCCAGGTCATAAAAGGTGTTCCTGGGTTGGAAAACTGACAAGAGGCCTGGGAAAAGCATTCTATACGTTGTAAATGAAAGGAAAATGCAACTGCAAGTGGTCTAAAATAAATCCTCTAAAGAAAAGGAGTTCTGGGAGCTATTGTCAATCATAAAATTTAGTCAGGCTGACAGGTATATATCAGATGTCTTTGTCACAGAATAAATCATCACTAAAAATTGAAAAGACAATAAATCATCACTAAAAATTGAAAAGACAAGTGAGCACACAAATTCAAACCAATTGTATCAATCAGTGATTACTAGAGAAAGAAATTTAATATAAGATATATAAATATATAGGCTTACAATGGCTGTCCAGAGAGTCAGGAATGGAAGAGTGCAAAAGGGCTGTCTGCACACTGGCGATCCAAAGGGTGCAGTAGCAGGTTGAAGGCCAGGAGCTCCCTGGAGGTTCCTGTGTGAGTCCATATCAGGAGGCCGAAGGGTCTGTGCTGTGCGCCAGAAGACAACGTCCAAGGTGAAGGTGAGGTTGAAGAGTGGAGCTCCTGTAAAGAAACAGAAGTGAGCCTTCCTTCTTCATTTCCATTTAATTCCATTCAGACTACAAGCCTGTTGTTTGGTGTCAGTCACATCCAGGCAAGGTCTTGTGTCGTAGGTAAATCCATTCCACCACACACAGAACTATGCTAATCCAATTTAGTTGGACATTTCTTACTCAAGTTGACACAATCAGTTAACTACCACACCAATTTATCTGAAGCAAAAGCTAGCGAGGCAAATAATTGGGATGGGACGCATATCATAACATATAAATTCTTAAAGGCAGATGGCGTGTAGGAGATATCCTAATTAATACACAAGGACTAAAAAAGGAAATGGAAGGTGAGAAAGGACAAAAGAGATCATTTTGCTTATAGATTACAAATTTTCTACATGGAAAATATCAAGGAATAAAATATAATCTGCAATTAATGAGTGGTTACAGTAAATTTGCAGGGTACAAAGTTAATAAAAGTCAAGTTTTTATTTCCTCTATGAGCAAATATAATTTAAATTACAGAAGCACAAAGCCATTTATATTAGCATAAAGTAAAAGAATTAATTAGATAATGATCTAAGAAAATATGATCAAAGTCTATATTTAGAAAATTATAAAACTATGATGGAGATAAAAATAAACAAATTTAGAAATATTTCATTTTTATGAATTAAAAATGAAACTGTGATTAAGCTGTCAATATTCCCCCATCCTTATGTCTAGATTTGGTAAATCCCCAATGAAAATTCTGGGAAGTCATTTTGCGGATATTGACAAATTATAAAATTTATATCTACAGGCAGTAAGGCCCAACACAATATAAAACAGACAACACCAGAAGACTGTCACTACCAGATATTAATAATTAATACAAAGGTACTATAATCAAGCCAGCAAAATGGTGGAAGAGTATTTAAATTTTTTAATAGAACAGAATGCAAAACCCAGAAATAGACCTATAAGGATGCAGTTAACTGATCTTTGACAAACAGAGACAATTTCATTGGATGCAAAGTCATCTTTCAACAAGTGGGCTGAATATATGTTTAAAAATATAGTTATGGGGCCGGTGAGATGGTTCAGCGGCGTAAGCGCCTGCCTTGCAAGCGCGAGGGCCGGAGTTCGACTTCCGGAACCCACATACGAAAAAGGGGCTGGTGATATCGCTCAGTGGCGCGGGTGCCTGTTGGCGCGCGAGGTCCTGAGGTCGACCCCCCGGTACCCACAAAAAAAAATATATATATATATAGTTATGGCATTCGCAAAAATTAATGATATGTATCTTTGACTTAAATGTAAAATATAAAATGATAAGGTGTCTAAAATATAACATAAAAAACTACATGATTTGTGGTTTTTAATGACTTTTTAGATACAATACCAAAAGTACATATGTAAAAATATCAAATTTTTCAAATTAACAATTAGCCCCTATATTCATTAGAATTTTTATAAAGTGAAGAAGGAAGAAAGAAAGAAAGAAAGAAATACAAAATTACTCTCTTCTTCAGAATCAAAAATAGGATTGGAAAGGAAAGATATATGGACTCAAATTTTATTAACAACTGATTAATTTTTAAAATATGATGATGACATCTTTTTAATTTCTACTGGAAAATTAGAGCAAACTCCTAATCTGCAAATAATGAAAAAGTTGCCATCAATACATTTATTGACATTTCTTACACTTTAATGTGTTATTGTCAATAAGATTCTCATTAATGTGAAATATAGTTGTAAAATATGATAATATATATTCAAATACTCAACTGAAGTCTGTGTATAAGCAATTATATAAACTTTCCACAAAATAGTGGAGACAATCTCTACAAAATGGATATTTTTAAAGTCAGAAATGTAAAGATTTTATATCCTTAAATATGCATAGGGTTATCTATTTGTGATTCTCAGTTTTAGAGCTAGGCAAGGCGTCAATACTAACTGTACCACATGAAGTATTCCTAGTTCTATTCTACCCAGATGTATCAGGTGTGAAAATAATTTAGTGATTGAAAATGGAGTTAAATGGATGATGCATAATCTAAAATAGTAGTGGAAAACAAAGTCCAATTAAAGTAATTATTTGTTGCCTGTGTTTTGATCTCATACTTAAGAAATAATTTCCTAAAACACACCAAAATCATTACCCAAATAGTAAAATCACAGCCCACAGAATATGAAAAACATTTCATAAATAATATTTCTTATAAGAAATTAAAATCCAGAATATATAAAGAGCTCCTATAGCTCAACAGTCCAAAATTAAAAAAATATATATAAAAATGAACAAAGGTTTAGAATGCACATTTATAAGCATAAGATACACAAACAGCCAAGAAGCACATAAAATGTTGCCCACTATCATCAGTCATTCTGGCCATGCAAGTTAAATCCACCATGAGATACCATTTTACAACTATTAGGATGTCTATGGTAAAGGAGGAAAGAAGGAAAGAAGGAAGGAAGGAAGCAAGGAAAGGAGGGAGGGAGGGAGGAGAGGGTGAAGGAAGGAAGGAGAAAGGAAGGGAAGGAGAAAGGGAGAGAGGAAGGGAGGGAAGAGAGGGTGAGTGTTGGGGAGGATGTGCAAAACTGAAACTTTTGCAAAGTTGATGAGAATGTACAATGATGCAGCTGATATTAAAACTAATGTGTTGATTTGTTGAAAATTGAATACAAAATTATTATATGATTCTATAATTCCACTTCGAGGCAAATAATTCAAGACTGGGACTCATTCAGATCCTTTTACACTTACATTCATGACAATGTTATTTGCAATAGCCAAAAGGGGAAAGCAATCCAAATGTCCACAAACAAATGAATAAATGACCAAAATGGGGTATATAAATACAGTGAAATATTATCTAACTGAAAATGGGAGGACATTTTGACACATGCCACATGAGAACATTATACTAAATAAAATAAGTCTACCACAAAAAGTAAATACTACATGCTTCCACTTATAAAATGTACATAGAGAGGCCAAATTCACTGAGAATGTATAATGTAGGTTATACAGGCAAAGGGAAAGACAAGGGGGATTCATTGTTTAGTGGGCACCGGATTTCTGCCTGGAGGGATTAAAAAGTTCTTGGAAGAATACTGAGCATTTAATAGTTACGTGTTGGGCCGGTGAGACGGCTCAGCGGCTTAAGCGCCTGCCTTGCAAGCGCGAAGGCCCGAGTTCGACTCCCGGAACCCACATACGAAAAAGGGGCCGGTGATATCGCTCAGCGGCACGGGTGCCTGTTGGCGCGTGAGGTCCTGAGGTCGTCCCCCCGGTACCCACAAAAAAAAAAAAAAAAAAAAAAAAAAAAATAGTTACGTGCTATTTTCAGTATAATCAATGCTGTTCAAATGTACCTTTATAACTGGTTCAATGACAAATTTTATGTATGTTTTAACACTATTAAAATTGAAAACAAATAAATATGAGTTTGTTTTATGTAATAAAGAATATTTATAATAAGGTGAACTAAGCAAGGTTTGTTTGTTCGCTTTTTTGCTGGAACTATATATGGAACCAAGGAGCTTCACACTGAGGTATATCCCCAACCCTTTTAAAAATATTTTGAAACAGCATCTCACTAAGTTGCTAAATTGCCCAAGCTTGACCTTGCAATCCTCCTGTCTCAGCCTTCTAGAGTGCTAGGATTACATGTGCGTGCCAGTGCACCCAGCATAAAGAACATGGTAGAAGAGAAGAGAAGAGTGAAAGAGCACAGAAACAGATGAGAAGAGGTAACATTATGGTAAAGCATTGATAATTCTGACTGAAAATATGGAGGACAGAATAATTCCACTGGCAACGAATAGAAGCTGAACCATACAACTTCCATTTTTGCCATTTTTGTTTGATATTTTTAATGAACGATGTCTGCCAAACCATTTGGTTTTAGTATACTTGATAGGAGGAATAATTTTAGTCAGTGATAATCATTTCTTGAGTTTTGATAGTACACCTAAGATACAATTTAAGGTCATATCATAAGCATAGTAGGATGCTTTCCTACTATTTTTGCAAGTAAAGCATCCAAGTTTAGCATATTGTTTAAATTTAGGTCCAAACTGAGAAAGGTTGTAGCACAACCATGGTTAATGCTATTTAGGACTCAACTTATTTTCAAGAAGGATCACTGGGAAATTTTTGGAAATTTTGCCAAACACAACTGGCAAAATTGTGGTATCATAGAGTATCATCCCCCAAAATGATATAATAATTGATTTTATCCAAAATATAAAATAATGTAACGGATAACATACTCTACATTTTTGAATAGCTTTGTTGCAAAATGTTAGATTTAGTAATTCAAAGTTGCAATTCAAGGATTGAATGCTAGCTTCATCCCTGCCACAGACAACCTTGTCTGAGCTCCCACCTGTGTTCGTGGAGGGCTGGAGCTCAGCCTGCAGGCCCCCTGTCCTGGAAGTGTTTACTTGAACAAAGGGTGAGAGAAAACACTTTTTTTGTGTGTGTGTGGGTACCAGGGGTTCGACCTCAGGACCTCGCGGGCCCAACAGGCACCCGTGCCCCTGAGCGATATCACCGGCCCCTTTTTCGTATGTGGGTTCCGGGAGTCGAACTCGGGCCCTCGCGCTTGCAAGGCAGGCGCTTATGCCACTGAGCCATCTCACCGGCCCGAGAAAACACTTTTGAGTGAAATAGTGTTTCACATTCTTAATACCAGCTGGATTCCAAACCTAGGAGTCAAGGAAAGCAGTGTTTCTATTTTAAATGCTTCTGCAAGAAGGAGTCTTTCAGTTCTGTTAGTTTTTTTTTTTTGGGTACCGGGGGGTCGACCTCAGGACCTCGCGCGCCAACATGCGCCCGTGCCGCTGAGCGATATCACCAGCCCCTTTTCCGTATGTGGGATCCGGGAGTCGAACTCAGGCCCTCGCGCTTGCAAGGCAGGCGCTTATGCCACTGAGCCATCTCACTGGCCCAGTTCTGTTAGTTTTTGCTTATGCTTCTGATTTCACAGTTTGATGGCAAACTTGGGAAACAAGTGCTTAACTTTCGGAAATTGCAACTGTCCTTTTGTCATTTGTATGGTAATACTGTAATTTGGTTCACGAAATCTTCTGTTCATGAATAATTAAGTTTGTGAATAGAAGCATTCAACATAACTTTGCTTCCCTTCACGAACTCTGCATCAGGTGCCAGGCATGACCACAGCCATTTTTTCAGAATTGTGGAACGAATTAAGTTCGTGAACTGAGGTACCACTGTACTTATATCTGTAAAGAATAGTGTTTATAGATTTGAATGAGTAGACTATGAATGACTTTCTAAAGATGTTCTCATATTTTTTTAAAAATTATGGATGTAATACTAGAAAGAGTGGTATATTTTATTTTCTGAGTTATAGACAACTGTAAAATAATACTGTTTCAATCAAATTTTGCAGTTATTTTGAAATAAAATGAATGCGTACAATCATGTGTGCATAATAAATGTTTTCAAACTGTTAAAAGATAGTGTAGGTAGTAAGGGGAAATTTGAAGGAATATAATATAGTTTCTGAATATTCTTGAAGTGGAAGACATGTTTCAGAGTAGTGCCTGGAAGTTGCTGCTCAATGAATATAAAATTTCAGTAAGGAAGGAAGAATAAAGTCAAGATATCTTTTGTGCTACATAGTAATTGTGGATAATTATAATGTATCATGTACCAGAAAGTTGCAAAGAAAGTAGATTTTATGTTCCTACCATAAATAAGTAATAACCACGTGAGGCAACATATTCCATAATATATACATAACATCATATTGTAAACCATGAGTATGCATGGATTTGTCAATTTAAAATATAATAATGATAGTATCAATAAAAGTAAATTTTTAAATGAAATGGATATTTTCTAAAAGGACAAAAGTAATAATATTATAGGGCAATATGAAAACAAACTTAGATCATAAAAATCACACATTATTATGTATTATATATTTAAATATTTGATAACTTCTACTGTGCATTATTGTAATCAAATTGACCAAAGGAAAGGCAACTAATTTAAAAAATGATCACTATATCATTCATTTTAGATCTCTGGAAGGTTGTGCTGAGATAATATTTTACATAGTAAATATCTAGGTTTCGTATAAATTTTCTTGTTATGACTAATTTTAACTCGCTGCTTTTCTCTATTTTATGAGATTTATTTTATGCTACAAATTGTGTTACCTGTAAGCCATACATGGATGAGATAAAAGTGTCCATAGAGCTCAGAATATTCTAGGAAAATATTGGGAAAAACACACACTCACTACCTATGTTGGCACTTGTAGTCTCAAGTATAGTCAAAATGAGTTAATGGAATGTTGTACTAAGTAACCTAATAGCTTAATCTTGTGGGGATTGAACAGTCAGTAAAATAAGTTTTGGTTTGGTGCATCAGAACTGGAGTTTCTTTAGTTTAGTAATATTGTCAAACTCAGAAACCATAGTAAGATTCTTTTCTGCAATGCTGGAGATTGAACACAAGGCCTTCCACATAGTAGACAAGTGCTCTAGTGCTAAGCAACATTCCCCACCCATTTTTATTCTGAGGCAGGGAAATTGCTAAATTGCCCAGCCTGTCTTTGAACTTGTAATCTTCCTACCTTAGACTCCTTTATTGGTCAGCTTTCCCAATTCTGGAACAAAATGGCATATGCAACTTATAGGAGGGATGGTTTATTTGGCTCATGGTTGCAGAGTTTTCAGTCCATGACCCACTGGTTTCATTGCTGTAGGTCTAAGGTAAGGAAGAAATCATGGGAGAAAGGTGTGAAGGAGCAAAGCTACTCAGTTCGTAGCACTGGGGAAGGAGAGCAGGGAAAGAATGCCCAAAAAAAATGGAGCAGAGGTCAGATATAGTTCACAAAGTCATGCACCCTTGACTCAGTCAGACACACCCAGAAGTGTGCTTTACTACTCTATCGAGCCAATTATGTTGACAAGATTAACCATCACACCTTGCCAGTAGTTGGAATTACAAATGCACACCACCGAGCCTAGCTTTCAATGTACCTTTGAAGGAATGAAAGGTACTTATTAAGAGTGAACTTTAAAAAACTCCCAATATTGCAAAATATCATAACTTGGTAATGGAAGAGGACACTAAATCTATGGAACATATGTTTTTGCAACAGATGCAACAAATTGAAAATTTAGATTCAAAAATGTTTCAAACTACATTAATATTTTGAATATTTTTATATTTACTGTATTGTATAATTATATGACATTAAAAAGTTGACTTTGATTCAAAGTTAAAAATATGTTTGCTACACTGATGAGATGTGTTTATTATTCACAAGGGTATTTGCACTACAAGATATTCAGCTAATATATATTTTGCAACATCTGTTTGAAGTAGCAACACTTAATTTACAATGAGGGGAGTATAATTCATGTGATTGAAGTAATTTGACTAAAATCAAACACTTAATAAACTGTTAAGTCACAATTTTAATACCAAATTTCAAATGTCAATGTTATATAACTGAACTCTTCACAACCCTAAATTCTTAAAAAATTAAACTTTTTTTTTCTAATCTGGAATAGAAAGCAGCAGAAATAATATTTCAGGCAGAAAAATCATTATGAAAAGAGATACGCAATTTCATATTGTTTTATGAGAAATGTGCACAGACTAGCCAGATGTTGAAAGATAGTTTGAAGTCAAATTTTAGATTTCTTTGATTTCATGGAATGAAGCTTGGATTTTTATCTTATAAAACATAAAAAGAGGATTAGTAAATGAAAACTGAGTTCCAATCATAACTCTTAAGTTTGGAATGAGCTTGAAATACATTTGAATATTAAGAATAACAAAGAAATTGACATATAATATGTTAATATATAATGTATATGGTGTTTCATTTACCCCAGTTACATTACATTACAGCAGCTGTACCTGTCTGGATGCTCAGTATCAAAGGCATTGTTAAAAGACTATTGAGAGATTTTGTGTATATATATGTATTCCTCCATGTTAAAATATCAAATGATAGAAATATACCACTAATACATGATGTTGGATATGAAAACAATATAAGATTGTATACATACAGTGTCGTGATCAAGAACCAGTAGTTTCTATCTTTCTACTTGTCCATTACTTATACTAGTATGAGTCAACACCATTTGAGTTTTAGCTAAAATGTATTACACACATTAGGCTGGTTAATTAGCATTTGTTCTAGTTACATAAGTTGGACTTGTGGTTCTGGTAGATTAAGGTCCTGAAAAAGACTTGAGTCACCGGTATTTTTACAGACTTCTGTCCTTAGTGATAGACCAAGGAGATATAGAAAACAGTGCCAAGGTACATTTGATTAATAATGAAAAACACTTAACTTGCTTTCAATTTTTAATTCCCTTAAGGTGGGTCCAAGACAGAACTCTGAGTAAGATTATGATTTTAGATTTCCAAACCTTCCTGAAAGCCAAAATCAAAACTCTGGAAGCCAAATTCACACTCTAAATCAATTAAATTTGTCTGACTGAATTAAGAAATAAGAATCAAAATCAATGTATTTTACAAGGCCCCTCTCTTCTTCCCTTCTTTTTCGCATGATTATTCCATTGTATAGAAAATTTTGAGAGTCACAAATTTTGAAAACTATTATTTTCCAATTTTGGATTCAAATTAAGAACTTCAAATAAAATTTAAAAATAAGCAAATTAAATTAAATTTAATGAAATATAGAATAATTGAATAACCCATAGTTCTTTAATTTTATATATCAGAATCTGATAAAGATTATTAATTGTCCTCAATTATTTACAAGTATTATTATTATCTATTTATTGGTTAGTATTCAGTGTAACATGATAAAACTTACAATATTGCTTTTTGATACTTCCAATCAAAAATTACTAGTTTTCAGGGTTTGGATGCAAATAGGAGGCATAAATAGTAAAGAGTGTAATTATTAGGCCAGCTACCTAAAAGCAAGCATCTAAGAATTGTCTTCCTGTATATTTCCTTGTTTAAAATGCAGTATTTCCACTTTTATTTTTCTCCTTCAACTCCCACAGAAGGCATTATGATATGTAATCATCATCTTTCAGCTTTAAAGACTTTCAACTGCATTCAGCAGGATTTCCATTAGAAGTTGTTTAATAAACTCCATTATCAAGTAGCTATTAACATAAACTGCTATCACTAACTCATTGTCTTCCTTTGAATTCTTTCAGTGTACCTCACTTTATGATACTTGATTTCACGTAAATCAATTATTTATTTTCTGAAAAATTGCTTCTCTTGCATTACCAGACTTCCGTGTCATCTATAACAGACTCATTCATTCACTACCCACATTATTGCAACTTGTCATTATTCAGGTAGAATGTAATACCTTTAAAGAATGGTAAATTTTATCCTTATTGCTGAGTTTGATAAATATAGAAAAATTCTCTCTTGGTATGTCATATATTTTTCTCCTCACTTAGTGGGCCATTGACGTAAGATGGACTTTGTGTCAGGAAATTGATCTATCATACAAAATAAGCCAATTGCCTGCTCAATGGTAAATTAGCAGAAAAGAAAACGCTAAAAGCATAGATAGAATAATATCATCCATTTATGACCATTATGCAGTAGTGCTAGTTAGATCTTTTTTCTTACATTTTTTTTTTCTTTTTGCAGTCTAATGTCTATACACATCTGATTTTAGGACAGAAAATTCAGTATAAATATTATAGCGATGTGACTTTATTAATTTTTTGTAATAAGGGCCAAAAATTATGGCAGATTTATATAGTAATCTAAAGGCACAGTATGTTGCATTTCATACAATTTATTTTGTTATGAGAAGCTAAGCCCAATCTCAATGTTGCCATCAAATTTCTTGTGGAAAATATATGCAGCATAATACTGCTTGGCTAAGAAATTTAAATTTACTATCAAGTTAATTTTAAAAATGTACTTGCACAGTCAGATCATGCTGGTTTTATGAACTGTTTATGCAACAATGAGAGAACTTTGGGAAATCTATGTACATTCTGAATAAAAAGCATTAAATATTCATGAAGTTATTGTGCCATGTAACTAGCAATATAGTGCACATACAATTATTTATATGAATATATAAATTGGATTTAGTATTTTAAATATAAAATAGATATTGCTTACTATTTGCAAAATGCAGTTGATGGCCAGATTTATTTTATATACATTTAAAATTTTTTTAGTCCAGCCAGATGTAGAAAAATTGATGATCTATGTTTCATTATAACCTTGGCACCGAGTAACTTGTAAATATTTTTACAAGAAGAAATTATTTAACTTAATTTATAAATGTTACTTTTTATTGCTCAGAGTAATCTAGAAACTGACAAAAATATATATACTTATACCCCCTAACTTATGTTCAAGCATAGCAAAAATTTATGTTGAAGCAAATTAAATTCCTACATTTTACAATCGTGCTCAAAATATCATCTGTCATCTAAAACTTTTAGAAAATACAGACTATTTTTTCAATGTAAAGGAACTATGAATTTACTTCATACTATTAGCCTTAATTTATATAATATTTATTGTCTGTGGAGCAGCTCTGAGAGCCTTTAATGATTCTCCAAACATGTTGTCAATCTTAAGTGATCATTTGTAAGTGGATATCCTGATGTACCAAAAATTAGCAAGATTTGCAACATAGAAAAGAATATATGGTGCATATAAGAGATAATTCCAGAAATTCATGGATATTTCTATATTAAACTTTTTGCTATTAGAAGCTTTTTTTTTTTTTTTTTGTGGGTACCGGGGGGTCGACCTCAGGACCTCGCGCGCCAACAGGCACCAGTGCCGCTGAGCGATATCACCAGCCCCTTTTTCGTATGTGGGTTCCGGGAGTCGAACTCGGGCCCTCGCGCTTGCAAGGCAGGCGCTCACAACGCTGAGCCATCTCACCGGCCCTATTAGAAGCTTTTTAAAGACTCTTCACCCTTAAGGACATGCTCATTATCAGGGAAGGGCAAGCACAAAGTATGAATGTCTCTCTTGTCTTGCTCCTAATCTTAAAGAAACAGTTAAATTTTTTTTGATATATGCAACCTATCAAGATTAAGTCAAGAAGAAACAGAAAATTTAGACAGATCGATAATTAGTAATGAGATTTAAACAGTTACTAAAGTCTCTCACTGAAGGAAAACCACAACCTGATGGTTTTACGTATAAATTCTACAAAATATTTAAAGAAACAGTATCAATTCTTCTCAAACTAATGCAAAAAATCAAAAGGAAAGGAATTCTGCCAAACTCATTATACAAAGACAGCACTATCCTCACCCCCAAAGCAGAAAAATACACATGAGGAAAAGATTGTGCACCAATACTCCTGATGAAATGAAAAAATTTTTAGTAAAAAACTAAAAAACCAAATAGAATTGTATGTCAAAAAGATTACACACTATTATCTAGTGGGATTTATCTTAGGGGTCCAAGGATGCCCCAACATAGGCAAATCAAAACCATAACACCAACAGAACAAATGACTCCTGCCATGGGGTCTTCTCAACCTGTGCACAAAAGTATTTGATAGAATTAAACACCCACTGTGGTTAAAATCCCAATAAATTAGGTATAGAATGAAAATATCTTAACACAATAAAGACTATGGCAAACTCACAGCCAAAATCACATTGAATGTTGACAAGGGAAAGTATTTTTCTAAAATCTGTAACAAAAAGTCTAAGTTTACCAGTATTACTAAACATAGTACTAGAATTCTGAGCGATAACATTTATGTACATTGAAATTGGAAAGGATTTTAAATTATATCTGCATACAGATGAAATGCTTTTAAATATAGAGAAGCCTAAAGACTCCATCAAGAAAATAACTGTTCAAACAGATAAAAAAAATTCAAAAAAGTAGTAGGAAGCAACACAAAAATAGTAGTATTTTAATGCCTGTCATTAAGGAAATTGCTGCAAAATAAATCAAGAGAGATATCTAATTCCCAATAATTACAAACAATAAAAACAAAAAAGTAGGAACATATTAAAAAGAAAACAAAACATCTGCAATAAAGAATATAATTCACTTATTGTAAAATGGGAAGAAACTGTTCAAAAGGAAAGAGAAACTGGGATTGGGGAAAGGAGAAAAGAAGGAAGGGAAAAGGAAAAATAAATAAATATATATATATATATATATATATATATATATATGTACACAAGATAGTTATGATAGTTATACTACTAATTGCTCTTCATTCACTGAAAAGAAAGGTTTGTGCCTATATTGTTTGATCAATTTTTCATGCCTGTATCTTTGAATACGAGCAAATACTTTGAAGATAACAATAAGCAATGTGTTAACAATTGTCACTCCTTACAATCTTGTTTTGAAATTTTGTACCATTGTTTTTATTGTTTTTTTCCTCTAAAATAAAAAAAAAATAGGGCCGGTGAGATGGCTCAGCGGCGTAAGCGCCTGCCTTGCAAGCGTGAGGGCCCGAGTTTGAATCCCGGATCCCACATATGAAAAAGGGGCCGGTGATATCGCTCAGCAGCACGGGTGCCTGTTGGCACGCGAGGTCCTGAGGTCGACCCCCCGGTTCCCACAAAAAAAATATATATATATACAATACACTGATAAAAAATTGTTTGAGATACATGCACACAAAGACTATTTCATGTTTACACATTGAAGAGAATATTTTTTAACATCCATCACAATATACAAATTCAATGCAATCCCAATGAAAATACCAATGGTATTAGTTGCAGAAATACTGTTTAAAAATCATAAAATTTGTAAGACCCCAACAAACCTAAGCAATTCTGAGCAAAAAAGGACAAAGATAGAGTCATAAAAACACCAGCATTTAAAACATACTACAAAGCTATAATAATCAAAACAGGATAGTACTGGCTCAAAATCTTGATACAAAGAATAAGTAATTCAAAAATTAATTTATATATTTGAATTCAACTGATTTTTAAAGTCAACAGGAACATACATTTGTGGGCAAAGGTCATTCTTTTCTATAAATTTTGCCAGGAAATTTACATAAACATGTGCAGCAAAGGAAATGACCTTTACTTCTCAAGACATGTATAAATTGTGGTGATTAATCTTGATTATCAACTTTCTTAGGTGGAAAGCTTTTTTTTTTTAATATGTGGGTACTGGGAGTTGAACTCAGGACCTCATGCTTGCCAGGCAGGAGCTTATGCCACTGAGCTATATCACGGGCACGAGAGCACTATGTTGAAGCTCACTTCTGTGTGTGACTAGGTGGGTTGTGGAGGGTGACACTGGCAATTCTATCTGTTGACTGGCAACTACCTCTCTGGCATTCTCTCTCTATGCTCTGCTTCCTGGCCACCATGAGGTGAGCAGTTTTGTTTCCATACCTTTCAGTCATGATGACTCTGCCTTGTAGTCGTCTGACTATGGATGGAAAACTCTGAAAACATGGGCCAAATCAAAACTCTCTTTCTTTAAAATGTCAGGTGTTTTGACCCAAACTGGAAAGCTGTCAAATACAAAAAATCAACTCAGAGTGGATCAAAGACCCTACAGAAGAAACAATAAAATAACTAGAAGAAAGCATTAGGGAAATGGTCATAAATATAGGCAAATGGTTTTTTGATAGGGCTCTAAAAGCATGGGTGGCAAAAGTGAAAATTGCCAAATGGGATTTGCTGAAAGTGAGAGGATTTGGCACAAAAATAGAAATCAACAGAATGAAGCAGCAACCTACGAAATGGGTGAAAATATTTGCAGATTATCCATCCAACGAAGAATTAATGTCCATAGTTATAAAGAACTCAAATTATTCCGTTACAGAATCCAAATAATTCAAATTAAAATAAGCAATAGGGAGGCAAGGGATATAGCTCAGTGGCACGGCACCTGCCTTGCAAGCGTGAGGTCCTGAGTCTGATTTCTGGTTCCCCCCAAGAAAAGTAAGCAATAGGACTTAATAGACATTTTTCAAATGAAGATATACAAATGGCTAGCAGATATGTGAAAAATGTCCAGTATTACTAATAATCATGAAGCTACAAATCTAAACACAATCAGATAAAATCTTATCTTAATTAAAATGATTATAATCAGAAATATCAAAGTAAATCCTGCTGAGAACATAGCAAAATGAAATATTTTATACTGCAGGCAGAAATATAAGTTGGTACCATCATTATGAAAAGCAATATGGAAATTCCTCAAAAATTTGAAAATAGGACTACCATATTATCCAGAAATCTCTCTACTGTTTACACATTCAAAGGAATTGAAATCTTTATTTCAAAGAGATACCTATATTCCCATGTTTACTGCATCACTAACCAAAAGAGCAGAGTACTAATTTTTTTTAATCAAATAAGAAGTCTACTAATAGATAAAGAAAATGGGTATATAGAATGGGACATTATTCGTTGATAAATATACATAAAATTCTGCAATTAGCAGCAACATAAATGAAATTGGCCTCTACTACGTTAAATGAAATAAGTTAGGTAAAAAGTGTCAATTACCAAATGTTCTCATTCATTTGCAAATTCTCAAATAGTTGATCTGAGAGAAATGGAATGTAGAATAGCAGTCAGTACAAATTAAAAAGGAAAGGTGAAAGGGGGAGTAGAGAGTGGTTGAATAAGAATTACTAAGACAATTGTTAGGTAAAAGGAATTATTTCTCACTTTTTACTAGCACAGCTGAGTAACAATAGTCTACAACAATTTACTTTAGAGGCTTACAAAAATTTATGTTTTTACTGAGACATAATATGAAATTGGACTCTACTATAATACATGAAATAAGTCAGTTTGTACATGTATGTGAGGTACAATAAGACAAGTCAGTAGATGTACACACTACTTAGGAATTGAACTGCAGTAGTGAATGCTTCCATTTGTAAAAATATTAATCATTTTATGTGCTTGAAATTTTCATTGTCTTCTTATACTGAGATACATCACAGATTTTGATAGACATTACTCCACTGTACTAGATAGTATACAAGAACCAATTCCCCTATTTGTGTTTAAATGCTCTGTATCAAACTTCTTTCAAACAAAGGTCCCATCAATGGACGTGTAAGTAAAACCCTGTATATAGTCACAATGGAATGCTATCAATAAAAAAGAATGAAATACTGTCATTAGCAGCAGCACAGATAAAACCAGAGGTAATTATTGAGTGAAATAAGCCAAATGCAGAAAAAAAATGCACATGATCTCACTCACTTGTGGAACTAAGAAGTCAATCTCATAGAAGAACAGAAATGAAAAGTGCTCACCAAATGTTGGAAAGGGTAAGGGAGAGGGGACCTAAAGAATTCAGACAAAGGGCACCGAGATACAGTTAGAGGAGAGGAATTAGTTCTGTTTTACCAGAGGACAATAGAAGACTTCTCTACAACAATCTATGATATATTTTAAACTGACAAGAAGAATATGAAAGTTCCAAAACCAACAATTTGGTATATTTTTCAAAATACATAGAAAAGTGTACAGTTTTGCAAAGCATACACAAGATAAATTTTGAGGGTATGGTAAAGCTACATAAATTATATGATTATTAAACTTGGTGTGCATGTATTGAATTCTTGTACTATACCCCACAAATATGTACAAATGTGTCAAGAAAATAAAAAAGTAATAAGACAAGAAAAATGTAGTCATACTTGCTTCTTAGATACAATAATTTAACAGCTTAAAAGTATTAATTTCTTAAAGTTATTTTCATAAATTTAATGAAATCCAAAAATACAATTTAATATGGATTTATATGTTTAATTTACTTTCATTTTGAGACAACACAAAATGATTCTAAAAACAAATCAATAAGAATATTCAGAATATCTGTGATAACAAGTAGCAAAGTAAAGATATGTGGTCTAAAATATGTTAAAATGGGCCAGTGAGATGGCTCAAGAGTGTAAACGCCTGCGTGGCAAGCGTGAGGGCCCAAGTTCGACTCCCGGAACCCACATATGAAAAAAGGGCCAGTGATATTGCTCAGCGGCACGGGCGCCTGCTGGCATGCGAGGTCCTGAGGTTGACCGCTGGTACCCACAAAAAAAAATGTTAAAATGAATTTTTAAACAACAGTGATTGACATACAGTATTAAATAATTAGAAATATGAAATGAAATTGAAAAACCTATATATGAAGCAAAATATTTCTTAGACTTTTATATATTATCGCTGTAATAATTTATACCAATTAGGGAAATATTGACTGTTAAACAGTTTTAGAAAATCTATGAAAATAACTGAGTATATTATCTTTCATCTTGTACACAATCCATAATAATTCCAATGCATCAAGAATTTAAGATAAAAATGAAATAAATGAGAAATCATTGCAAATACTCTATAGTCTTAGTGAGGAAGGATTCTATAAACAAAAAAAGCTCATCAGCTATAAATACAGATTTTAATACTGTAATATATTACATATGCATCAATAATTTGTGCATGGCTGTCTCTTTTTAAGCACTCCGAAAACACTAAATTCAAAACATTTTTCTAAACCATGTCACAAAGAATACATTTCTCTAATTTAAAACACATTTTACCAATCAATAAAAATACTTCAATGAAAAATCTACCAATCAATGAGAAATATTATTTCAATCTATTAGAAATATTAAGGACATGAAATAGACATTACTGGAATAAAAATTACAACATAAAGCAGTAGAAATGTGTTCAACCTCACATAAAGAACAACACAAACATATACTATGTTGAGATTACATTATGAAATATTAAAACAAACCCAAAATCTGATAATTTGATCAGTTGACATGATTATAGAGAAAAAAGTAAATCTTTTCACATGGCTAAAGACATTGGTAAGTTGGCAATGTGAACTACAATTCTGAAAGTACCTAACCCTCAGTTTAACAACTCCATTAATTAATTTTATAGATATATATATAAGTGCCTATGCAAATATATTAAAGCACCATAATTTTACTATGAAAATACTCTTTTTTTTTTGAGACAGGGTCTCGCTATACAGTTCATGCTGGTCTTGGAATCATGGACATCCTCCTGCCTCAGCCTACTGAGTGCTGGGATTACAGCCATGTCAGACAACAACTGGTAAAAACACAATTTTTAAAAAACTTTACTATTGGTGCAGAATTTACTACATGAGTGTTAGGAAAATGTACACTTTTGAAAATAAATGAAAGACTTTATGCAGTAATATAGAAAGTTCTGCTGGGTATATTGAGTTAAAAATGAAGAAAAATGTACTATGTGACAGCTAGCATGTGATGACTGTGTTTACTATGATAGTTATTTACTATCTTGGGAAGGGTTCAATAGAAATTAATGATGGTTGTTAGTGATTAGTTAGTAAACTACATGGCAGACTGAGTAGGAAGGAAATGTTTCAGTATACACATTTGCCTTACATTTGAAAAATGTTTGAACTGCTTGCATGCATCTCATATTCAATAACCTTAAAACTTATTTTAAATGATCATTCATTAGATCATATGAAAAATATGGAAAAATAGACAATATTTTAAGTATTTTATAATGCAGATTTGCTGTTTGAACTGAAATATCTATCCTCTTGTTAAACTTCTAAATTTGTCTGCTTGACAATGGTAGCAAACAACACCCCTGCCTCATTCCACAGCTGTCAATATCTTAATTTTCAACATCTACAAGTGTTACTTTATGGAGCAGAAGGGACTTTGCAGTAATTAAGTATTTTGACATGGAAAGATTTTTTTTGATTATTCTGCCTAATGTGCCTAATACAATGACAAAGCTTCTGATAAGATGGAGACAAGAAGGTCAGTGAAAGAGTAGAGGGCATAATGATGAAAGCAAACATGAGACAGAGTTGAGAACAACTCACTGCTGACCTCGAAATTGGAAGAAGAGGCCACTAGGCAAGCAATGCAGTTAGTACCCAAATCTGGAAAAGGCAGGAAAACAGATTTACCATAGGACCTTTAAGAGGAACACAGCCAAAACCTTGATTTTATATGGGTAATCTAGTCTCCCTAACCAGATGATACCAATTCGTTGTAAGCCATTAAACTTATGGTTATGTTACGGCAAACACAAGAAATTAGCACACTAAAAAATTTACAATTTTCACTGCTTGTATGGAGGGAGGAATGAATTTTCATAGTATTTTTTTTATAATGTTAGCTTTCATTGAAAGAGTGTTTGTGAGAGCCATCTGTGCTAATTACATACCTATTTCAAAGTTTTATTTGAAATAAATATAATTCTTATATTTACTTCCTTCTATTTAAATACAACAAAAAGGATTCTACATTGGAGGAATGCTTGCTTTAATTTCTCTTACACCCCATTCAGAGAATCTAGCCCTAAATTTTTTGGTGGTTTTGTGAACTTTTATCTGTAAATTTACTTTTATTATTATTTTATGTCTCAGGCACAAACATATATAATTTTTGTTGTTTTATTATTGTACTAAGAACACATAATTTGGAATTATATGTTAAAATAGTATATAGCACAAGATTGTTAACTAAATAAAACATACAGGTGAATTCAAGAATTTATTCATGTTATTTAACTAAAATTTTATATATGTAGGACAACAAATCCCCATTTCTTTTTTCCTTTCAGTCCCTAGAATATTTTTTCTGCTTCTGTGAGTTTGAGTAATTAAGATAACTTGCATAAGTATAATCATAATGTAATTATCATTCTAGGATTAATTTGTTTGTTTTAACAGAATGTTTCAAATGTTCATCCATTTGCAACATATAGGCAGAATCTCATTGGCTTTTATGGGTGAAAAATATTCCATTCTATTCATAGGACACATTTCCTTTATCCATGAATATTTAGGTTGTTTCTACATCTTGGTTACTCTGAATATTTTATAATGAATGTAGGGTTGAGTAAATCTCTTCAAATTTATCCTTTTCAATAAATAATAAAAAATTACTTATTGAATCAAATTGCTGAATAATATTAAATTTTTACTTTACAATTTGAAGAACCTCCATACAGTTTTCTATAGAGCCATAATAGTCCACATTTCCATCAATAGCGTTGGTATCAAGTTTTGGTATTAATTTGCATTTCTCTAATGGTAAATATTGTTCAATATTATTTCATATACCTGTTGGTGATTTGTATGTCTTCTTTGGAGAAATATCTATTCAAGTCCTTTATATATTTTTAATCAAGTTATTTGTTTTTTTATAATTTTCTTTTATTAGTACATATTTGGAGTACATGAAGTTTACATTCACCTTTCGGGAGTAGGTACATGTACATAAAATGTCTTGATTCTTTATAATGTCCTTTCCCTCCCAGCACACCTTTCTTTTTCCTCTAAATACACTTTCCAATTTTTCATAATTACTGTTTTTATTTTTAGTTCATGTTTATGTCATACAATGTTTAAATTCATTGTGGATATTTGGCACATGTACATGACACATCCGAAATCTTTTTACTATCCCTTCCCCTCCCTTCTCCCTTGGTATCTTAGAGCCCCTCCCCTTTTGTAAAAGAACTATCTCCCTGTTTCGTTCAATCAGTCTGTTATTTTGCTTTTTATTTATACTTCGCTTTATTCAAATGAGAAAGACCATATTGGATTTAAACTTGTGTGTCCAATTTATTTCATTCGACATTATATACATTTTCCTAGAAAGGTCTGTGGGAGGGGATATAGCTCAGCGCTACACAACCTGCCTGGCAAGCTTAAGGTCATGAGTTCAATTCCTGGTACCAAAAATAAATAAATAATATTCTTAAAAAACGTTCTCCAAATTATCCTTCATTATAACAGAGTAGGATGTATAAGATACCACATTCTTTGTGTGTAAGATACAGCATTCTCTTTATCCATTCATCTGTTGATGGGCATATGGGCTGCCTTCGGGACTTAGCTACTATGAATTGTACTGCTATATCATTGGAATGCATGTATCTATATAATGTGATATCTTTATCTCTTTGGGGAAGATACATAGAAGGGGAACAGCTGCGTCAAATGGAATTTCTAATTTTTGTTCTTTGAGAAATCTCCCTGCTGATTCTCACAATGGTTACATTAGATTCTATTCCAACTGTAAATGGAGGAGGGTTCTGTTTTCATCACAGTCATGCCAGCATTTGTTATTTTTTTGTTTCTTGATGATTGGCATTCTTTCTGGTGTAAGATGGAATCTTGAAAGTGTCTATGCACTTCAATTACCTATTTTTAATTGGGTCTTTTATTTTGGGTGGTCTAATTTTTTAAAGTTTTTTTATATATTCTAGATATTAGTCCTCTGACTGGGGAAGAGCTGGCAATTTTTTCCCACTCTGTAGGTTGTTTCTTCACTATACTGTTTCCTTTGCTATGCAGAAGATTTTTGATTTTTTTTTTTGTGGGTACCGGGGGTCGACCTCAGGACCTCGCGTGCCAGCAGGCACCCGTGCCGCTGAGCAATATCACCGGCCCCTTTTTCGTATGTGGGATCCGGGAGTCGAACTTGGGCCCTCGCGCTTGCCAGGCAGGCGCTTACGCCGCTGAGCCATCTCACCGGCCCAGAAGATTTTTGATTTGATATAATCTCATTTTTTTTTGTTTCTTGCTGTTATTTCTTGTGCAACTGGAGTTCTGTTCAGAAAGTACTTTCCTACAACAATGATTTCAAGTGTTTTACTTTTTTGTCTTTCAATGTGATCATTCTTTCTGTTTTAATATTTCAAATTTTGATACACTTTGATTTTAGTTTAGTACATAGTGAGAGATATGGATCCAGCTTCAATCTTCTGAATGTAGATAGCCAATTTTCCCAGCACCATTTGTTGAATAGGCCATCTTTTCTTCAACATATTTTTGGCCCCTTTGTAGAAGATCAAATAGCTGAATGTATCTGCCTCCGTATCCTCTCTTGTGTTTCACTGATCCACATGTGTTGGTTTTGTTTTGTTTTGTTTGTTTTCTTTTTTGCTAATATCACACTGTTTTTATCACTGTTACATTGCAATAAGTTGAAGTCAGGAATTGTGATGCCTTCTGCTTTGCTATTGGTGCCCAGGATTGCTTTTACTATTCTGGGTCTCTTCTGGTCTCTTCTTTTTATCCTGCTACACTGCTATAACTCGTTATTAATTCTGAGTGTTTAGGGTGGAAGTATTTGAGTCTTCTGTGTAGAGTATAATATCATCTGCAAGTAATGATAACTTGACTTTTTCCTTTTTGATATGTATCCCTCTATTTCTTCCTCTTGGCTGATTGCTCTGGTTAATATTTAGAGTACTGCGTGAAACAGAATGGTTATAGCAGGCATCCTAGACTTGTTCATGATTTTAGAAAGAAGGCTTTCAGGTTTTCCCCATTTAATGTGTTGTTGTTTGCTTTTATCTGGTAAATTAGTTTTATCAGATTCAGGTAACATTGCTCTGTACCTATTTTTTTTTTCATGAAATAGTGTTGGATTTTTTTTTAAAGCTGTATCTGCATCTATTGATATGATCATATAGTTTATGCCCTTGATTCTGTTTATGTGGTCTACTACATTCATTGTTTTACATGTTGGGATCCCTGGAAACCCAGGATGAAACCTACTCGGTCTTTATTTATGATCCTTTTGGTGATAAATCCCATTTTATTTGCCAATATCTTATTGATGATTTTTGTATATATGTTCCTTAAGGAAATTGGCTTATAGATTCGTTTTTTTGGTTGGACTTTATCTGGTTTTGGGATCAGAATTATGCTGGCTTACAGAAATGAATTTGGAACCACTCCTTCCCTTTCAATTTCAGTGAAAAGTCTGAGGAGCATTGGTGTTATAATGTCCTTAAAGGTTTTGTAGAATTCAGCAGTGAATTTATCAGTTCCTGGGCTTTATTTAGATGGTAAGATTTTTCGACTTTGTTCTTTATCATTGGATTGTTTATTATTTTCATATTTCCTTGCTTAAGTTTTGGTATTTCATATGACTCTAATAATTTTCCATTTCTTCAAGATTTTCCAATTTGTTAAAATACAATTTTTATAGTAGATACTATTTACTGTTTTTTGATGGTGTCTGTTATGATTTTTGCCTTTTCATTTCTAATTACATTAATGTGAATTTCCTCCTTTTAGTAAGTTTCATTAAGCTTTTATCTATTTTGTTTAGTCTTTCAAAGAACTAGCTTTTCCATTTCTTGATTCTTTGTATATGTTTGCAGTCTCAGTTTCATTAATTTTTGCTCTGATGTTTATAATTTCCCTCCTTAATCTTGGTTTGGGGTTGGAGTTTTGTTTCTCAAATATTTTGAGGATCTTTACTAGGTTATTTATTTGTGCTGGCTCTATTTTCCAATGTGCATTGATTGCAATAGGCTGCCCTATTAGGATTGTTTTCATTGTATCCCATAGGTTCTGGAGTGTTATATTGGCGATGTCATTTGCTTCCAGAAATTGTTTAATTTCTTCCTTGATTTCTCCTGTGACCCACTGAGTGTTTAAGAGGTTATTATTACATTCCCCATTGTTCCTAAATTTTCTGTGGTTTCTTCTGTGCCTGATTTCTAGTTTCATTTCACAGTGTTCTGGTGGTGCGTGGGATGATACTGATTCTTTTATGTTTATTTAAGCAGGCTTTGTGTACTAGTATGCAAACAATTTTCAAGCATGTTCCATGTGTTGAAGACAATAATGTGTACTCTGGTAATAAAATAGAACACTCTAGATATCTATTATATCCATATATTAAGTGTGTGGTTAGCCAAAATGAAAAAAAGCTTAAACTCCAATAAACTCACCAACATTTATCCAACAGCTGCATGGTCAGTGTGTACAAAAAGCTTTGGCTTTTACTTGTCAGTAGTCAGAAAAAGGCAGAAAAACAGCTACGGTTGTTATCCTGGCCAAGGTTATTCCAAGGAATCTTCCTAAGGACATTTGTAGGGAGCAAATGGTTCAAGAACCTTGAATTTTATATTGGCTCACAAAGAAACCTCAGGACTACTTGGGGCCCCAAGTGTCTTACATAATTCTAGGTAGTGCTGAAGCACTGCTACCCAACCCAGAATAAAGACAGATATAACAGAAAAATAAAGAGACAAATGCAAATTAAAGAATACCGAAATAAACCTAAACAAATTGGTTCTCCAAAACAAAAACAACAAAACAAATGGCTGGAAAGTATTTCTACTATGAATCATTTTTCATACCAATCAGTGCTACAAAATGTCTTGTACTAAGTCCAAATTTCCACACACGGTGAAGGCTGTTGCCTCAGCCCAAGCTGCCCTGATGATGAGTCAGTGGCCCCAAATGACCTGCAATGGATCCAAAATGACCCCTGTTATGGCTTGTGTTTGGATGTCTACCCAAAGCCTCATGGAGTCATAAGGAGAGGGAAAGCTTTTCAGAGGTGGCTGGATCTAGAGTGTGTGGTACTGGGATTAAAGGTGTGTGATTACTAAATCAGGCACTGATTGGTTTGGCATAGTTCTGGCTAGGATTAAGGATGCGAGTGCTATGCTTGTCCTAGGGCTGGTAGCCTGCATAAAATATAAGGGACAGAAAGAGGGCTAATGTGCTCTCACCTCCCTGCTTGCCCTGGACTATTTCTCCTCTGCAATGACCTTCTGTCATGCCACCCTGCCTTGGAGCCAGCAGACGATGGACTGGAACTTCTACGAACTGTGAGCCAAGTAATCCTTTCCTCCTTTATCTTTAGGTGTTGGGTATTTGTGTCAGCAGTGAGAAAGGTAACTAAGACAGCCCCCCCGCAAATGAAGGTCCTTACCTCACCTGAATAGCACTCCCTAATGATCTTCTAAGAAGATTTAAATTGTGGAGACAGTAGCTCCCTGGGGTGCACTTTCCAGAGGGAAACCAGGCAGAGTTTGTCAGCTCACCAGTGCTTTCCCTTTTACCAACAAAAGCACATTTACAGGCATCTGATGCCATGACCAGGAAAGGATAGAGAGTCTCAAGTGCAAAACTATCTCCAGAAGCTGTTGCAATAGCTCTGGAGTCCTGACCATGGGTTCAGCTAGCCTGGAGCAGTCAGCTCCTTTTCCCAAATGCATGCTGGGATGCATGGCTCTTGGGAGCTAAGGTTTATCTCTTAGATAGCTACTCCGAAACCATTGCCAGCCACTTAGATGCATATGCTCAGGCTCTTTTGCTTGCCAGTGATTAAATCAAAGGAGGCTCTATATTTGGGTAAAAAAGAAAAACATAATTTATTAAAACATAAGTTCAAGAAGATAGAGAAGCTTATTTGGCTGAAATCACTATCTCTTGATTTTTTTTTATTGTTGTTGGAATGCTGTATTTTGGCCATTAACCACAGAATCAGACACAGTTTGCAATTTTTTCTCCTTTTTGCATTAATAAATTTCTTTTGTCTGCTGAAGATTTTTATCACAATGAAATCCCAGTTGCCCATTTGTGCTTTTGTTGCCCAAGTAAAGGATTACTTGGCTCATAGTTTTGATGTTATAGCCAAGAAATAATTGTCAAGAATGACATAAAAATGGTTTTCACCATACCTTCTTCTAGGAATATCATAGTTTAAGAAATAAAGATACTTTGATATCTCTGTATGGTACCCAATTTTATTCTCTTGTTTGTAGATACACAGTTTTCCCAATGCCATTTGTAGGAGACTATCCTTTCCCAATTGGCATTTCTTGTCAGGCTTATCAAAGATCAATTGACTATGTATGTGTGGATATAATTCCAGACTTTCTGTTTGGTTCCACTGGTCTGTAATCTGTTTTTATACCTGTATTATATTTAAATTACTGTGGCTTTCTACTATATTTTGAAAACAGAAAGTATGTTGTCTCCTGATTCATTATTTTTTTCAGAAATCTTTGTGTATTTTATGTTTCCATAAAAATTTTAATATCTTTTTCTATTTCTATAATATGGGATTTTTTCCATACATTTGTTTCTTCTTTTATTTCTTTTGTTTGTGCATTTTTTTTCTTTTTTTTTTTTGTGGGTACCGGGGGTCGACCTCAGGACCTCGCTTACCAGCAGGTGCCCATGCTGCTGAGCGATATCACCGGCCCTTTTTTCATATGTGGGTTCTGGGAGTCGAACTCGGGCCCTCGCGCTTGCCAGGCAGGCGCTTACGCTGCTGAGCCATCTCACTGGCCCGTGCATTTTGTTTTCTGAGATGGAGTTCAGCAATAAAGTTCAGAATGGACTTGAACTTATGATGTAGCCGAGGCTAGGCTTGAATTTTCAGGAATCCTCCTGACTCTGCCTCCCAAGTTCTGGGATTATAGGCATGAACCACAACACCTAGGTATTCTTTCATTTCCTTTACCAATATTTTGTGTTTTTCATTATACAAATTGCCTTACTTCATTAGTTTAGTTTTCTAATTTATTTATTATTTTTATGCTATGCTAAATATAATGTTTGCATTTAAATTATTTTTGGATAATTCATTTATGGCATATACAAGTGAAATTTATAATTTATATGGTATTTTCATATCCCATGACTTTACCGAATTCACTTATTCGTTCTAACAATGTTACTTTTCAGTCTTTAGGATTTTTTACATATGAATCATGTCATGTGAAAACAGATATGATTTTATTTATTTGTTTCTTTTTCTTGCTAATTAATCTGATTAGTACTTCCAGTAGGGTTGAATAGAAGTGCTGAGTTTGTACGCTTGCATTGACAGTAGTATCTCCTGTTCAGCTATAATAAGAATGATTGATTGAAAATTGACCTTCACCTTCAACTCATCATGTGAAGATTTTACTTACAAAATATTAATTGTATTCATTAAAATGTTTACCTTTTATTTCCAATTTTCTTCCTTCTTATTAACATAGGATCTTACTTCCACTGTTATTTTGAAGAGATGTATGATTATGTGTCTTATGCTGATCCATGAAATTTGACAACAAGAAAAAAGAGGTTGCCAATACTATTTTTAAACTTGTAGTACTAGTACACACTTTTCTGTCTAGAGCTACATAGATTTTAAGACATATAATTCAATTTTATTGACACTTGTCTTTCATCAACCTCCTTATCTTTGCGATCTGTCTCTTCTTGGTCATATGGTACAAATAAGAAATTGTTTTTGTTTGTAGCCAATTAGATCTAGAGTTATTTTTTCTTAACCTTCACATAACAATTTATCCTGACTGTTTACTATCAATCAAATCAAAATTAATTACAGCGACAAAGATCTACAGTATACTTAGTCAATAGTTTCTTTTTCGTATTCATTGTTTCATTGCTTTTATTGTGAAATCTATATTCAATTTTGTAGGTTGCATGATGTACATCTGGCTTCTGATTAACTACAAATACAAATTCTTCATGCAGGGATATACTTTAATTATTTGACAAACCTAATTTCTATTCATAAATTTACTTTCCTTCCTAAATGTATATCCCCAAGGCATATGTAGCAGCTTTAAAATAGATGTTTTAGCCAATATGCCACAGAGGATTGCTGTCAGATATAAAAAATTTGAAAGAGAAGAGATCTGCTTGAAGTTCAAATGCACTGAAAAGTTTTAAACAGTTATTTTATATTAGTTAAATTAGAATAAGTAATCTTATTAGACTATTACCCTGGTAATTTCCTTATTGCAACTTTTACCATAAATTCTTATCCAATCATATAGCCCCCACAATATATAATTCTTTTCTCTTTAATATTCAGTGGTTTAGGATTTTACTTTAGATGTTTCAAATCTATTGCCGATGAATGACGTGTGAGTGCCAAGTAAAGACTCAATTTCCTTCTTCCCAAACTTGTATGTATTTCTCGTTCTCCAAATACACTTAAAGTTTTTATTCCCTAAAACAGGCACACACACACACACACACACACACATACACACACCCAAACACAGAAAATCATAACTGTCTCTTGTCATTATGAATTTCACATGCAGTCTCATGGTGTAGACCGTTACTTGGCATGTACCACCAGCACACAACAAAAAGAATTTCTGATGATATCACAAAAGAAGCCCTTGTGTTGAATATAATAGTTCTTAATTTAACTGGTTCATTATATTATTTTATACTTTTACCTATATAGATTTTCAAATATTGTGTTACAGGTACCACAGACCACATGCATTTTTAGCAATACCTTGGGCTGTATATTGCATCATACATATCCCAACTATACAGAACAGAAAATTATGGCACATTAGTGTCAGAATTTAATAAGACTATCTTTCTCCAAGCTCTATTCTTATGAAATGAAACTGTTCCAAATTTTCTCAGTCCTACAATTCTAGCCAGATTATTTCTGTGATGTTTTTATATTGTACTGATCCACATGTCATATGTCCTTCTTCCTCACCACGGAGTACTCTTGACAAATGTGTCAATGTATAGTTATTTTACAGTGGTCTTACTGTAAAAATAATTCACATACTAATTGCATACCTTTTAAGCATAAAATTCAGTGGTGTTAGTATATACAGAGAGTTTTGTGACCATCATTACTACCTGATTTTAGAAAACCACATTACTTATCCCCAAAATCCACTCATATTAATACTCACTTCTCCCTCCTTTCTTGCACATTATTCTCTGAAACCCTTAATCTTTCTTTCTCCATAGATGTGTCTTTGTGGACATTTCACATTATAAGAATCAAAAGGAACTGTGAAATCAAAAGCAACTATGTGAATGTAAAAATATATTTTTAAAAGTTGATACCACAATAACAAAAATTCAAATGTTCCCCTCCTAATGGTAGACTTCGTCCAAAATAAAAAGTTGGTCACATTTGTGTTTTCTATTCTGGAACTTGAATATTCAAATAAATAGTTTAAGAAAATAGAATCATTCACTGAAATGAATATCTTGTGCATAAACAGAAAAGAACATACATTTACTAAAACCTTATGTCAATTCCAAAAAAACATCAGTCATTGTGATAAACCTGGAACAATTTTAGTGTTAAAAGTGTCTGTGAATCAGTTATTAGGAGATATTTCTTCTGGCATTACTTATAACAGCTCTTAAATAATATTTAACTGTCATGTAATTATTCTTATCAATAAATGATTGCTATTTAAGCTTAACAAAACCTTATTTTGTAAATTTCAGTTAATTTGCATATGTGAAATGAACAGTAGTTAACATTCTAAAATTTTTTAAAGGGAAAATATTGACATTTTAACCTAAGGATTAATTTATATTTTAAAAAGAGTGTAGAATTAGTTGTTTAAATGTCTAGCCAAATAAAATCATTTTTCATATTATTCTAAATTAATACCATAATGTACCATAATGTATTAAAATCAGGTATAAAATAAATTATTAAATTATTTAGTTAATTACTAAAGTATCAATCATTAAATTTGATCACTTGAAAAATATATATTCATGGACATCTTTCACTTTACAAAAAAGTTAAAAGAAAAATAGTTTTTTTCTGACTGAATTCAGTAATAAGGCATTTTCCCTTAAAGGGTAGAAAAAAGTAATTTTTGACCATAAGAAAATTAAAAGGTTTTAGCTTACTGGATTTATACAAAGTAAGATGAATTTTTAATGCAAGAAATTAATTAGGCACAAACTGAGGAATATAATACATAACATTTCTAATTCAGATAAATAAAAAGCTCAGATTCTAAAAGAATAAATATTATCCATCATGGACACATCTTCTATTAAGTTTATTGATAAATATGAATAGCATCACATCTAATGTAACATTAGATGAATTCTATTGCTAATTTTGTTCACGAAATTAGATTTCACTTTGACCCTCATTTGTAGCTTTCTGTGGAGTTAATCTTAGGACATTATTCATTTTTGAAAGTGTTAATGAACCATAAAGAATTTGTATTAACATTAGATATATTATCTAGGCCAGGTGTTACATGTCCTCTGCATCTGCTCTGAAGTTCACTTAAGAGGATATAAATCTTTGTGATCCCATGATATGTTTCTATGATCTTCATCCTTAAAACTTTCTGATATGTCTATTGCAAAATTGTTTCACTTTTAATTTTTCTATAACATAAAATGTGCATAAATGCTAAGAGTTTCATATTTCATAATGCTTAGTTTCATTTTTAAGTTATTTCAAGTCACACAAACATAAGACTATACAGTTTTAATAGGCAGTATGCTGTTGTGTTGTGTAATCTAATTCCTGGAAGACAAATCCTTTAGATTTTTCTAGACATAGTTTTTGATCTGCAAACAATGTTTTTGTAATGCATCATTTAGAAGCAGTAGCATTTTTTATTTTTGTTTTAGGTTCATTACTAATTGCAAACTATTATACAACATGAAATGACTGAAATATTAATTTATATATTAATCTTATCCATGGGAAATCATAGCTAGACTATATAAAGTATATTTATTTCATTTATATTTGTCTTTCTTCCTTCACCCCTTCTCTCTTTCTTTCTTTCCTTTCAATGTTGGGGATTAAACCCAGGGCCCCATGCAGGCTAGGCAAGCACTCTGCCACTGAGCTACATCTACAGCACTACTTTCCGTATATTAAAAGTCATATATGAACCTGTATCTTCATGTGCTAATCAAATAGAATTGCTATTAAGTAAAAAAATATATTTCAGAATATGTCTCATAAATTATGATAAATCAATTAGGGAAATATTTGCTTAAAGTTTTTATAAATAAAATTATTTCAAAGTTACTTAGGCTAAAATCTAAATATATAAATTCATGAGAATAATTATGTTTTAGAATTAGGTGCAAGTATTGCATTTAGGTCCTTATAAGATAGTCACTTGTTAATGATCCTTTAATGATCTGGTTTATGGACCATTATAAGAGTTAAAAGTACTTTCCCTTCTAAAACACTAACTTGTGTAAATGTCTAACACGTTCATTGAAAACACTTTACTGGGTATTACCACATAGCCTTATTTTTTTTGTACTGAGAATCGAACTCACAACGTCACACTTGGCAGGCAGGCACTGTGCCACTGACCTATATCCCCAGCCCACATAGCCATTTATTTAGAACTTTCAAAAATATTTGAAAATATTTCTTCTCTTCCTTCCCCTCTCTCTCTTCCTCTCACCATTTTTCTTACTTTCTATCCCAGTGGTTCTTGACAATGACAATATTTAAGAAAACTACAAATGAATCATTGAAATCTTTAGAATTTAGGTAATATCATTTGATTTTATTAAATGTGTATAGTTAAAAAGAACTACATGTATGGAAAAATTAAAAGCCTACATATTTAATAAATAATAAAGACAGACTATATACACTAGGTTATCTGTAGGGCACTCAAGAGCTTTCTATATTTCAATTGATGTTTAAAATTAATTTTCATTAAGACAAAAGTAAATCTTTACTTTTCTACATGTATAGTACATATTTAGAAATATTTTAAAAAGCTGAATTAATTAGCGATGATTTTTACAAACCTTTTTTAATTATAAAAATAGCAGATTGAGGGTAGGTTGCATGTAACAACCCAGATGAATCTAAAAAATTTACTGTTCACAAAAATAATCTACCCATAGATGAATACATCCCATACAGTTTCATATAATGAATTCAAGGACATGCAAAAGCTATCTGTGATTTGATGTGTCAAAGTATTGCTTACCTTCAGAGGGGGTGTTAACTGACTGACACTGGAAATGGGTGAAATTATTCTTTACCTGGATGTGGGTCATGGTTACATGGATGTGTGTGTGTACATGAAAAGTTATTGAGCTATGCAGATAAAGCTGTGTTGGTTTATATCTCAAGTAAAATAATAAAAACTTGAAAAAATAGCAAAGACTCACTATGGAAATAGTGTTTAGCAGATACCTAGGTAGAGTTAATATGTAGTTTCTGTCCTTATTTTGGTAGGTATGATTTTTTCCAGAACTGAAAAAAGAAAATCAGGCATAATATGTTTTATAGAACATTTAAGAAAGCTCTCTTTCTATACAGATTATACTACCATGAGTGAGTAGGATCAGTTTATAAAGGAAAATGTGTTACCTCATGTAATCCATGCAATAACTATGATGTGAGTAGAAAATTATCCATGCTTTTATACTATCATATAGTAAGATTTTGATTTATCTATTGAACACTCTTGATATATATATATATATATATATATATATATATATATATATATATACCTGATAGTAGATCTACAAGAAATGACATGGAGATATATCTATAGATATATTTAATCAATCTATATAGATCTATATAGATATATCTCCATGTGATTTCTTGGTAAACCTACTGTTATGGCTATTAGCAATATATGGTCACTAAGGGGAAAATACTGCTAGTTGTATTCATCATGTATGGTTTATTCTATAGTAATATTAATGTGGGGTATTGATTAACATTTTATTTATTTATTTTTATTTATTTATTTTGGTACCAGGAATCGAACTTAGGACCTCGTGCTTGCCAGGCAGGTGCTGTGCCACTGAGCTATTTCCCCAGCCCTTGCTTAACATTTTAATATAATCATTATAATTGTTTTTGATTTTTTATTTTTCCCCATAGTAAGGCACTGGGGAGCTGAGTAAAAACACTATCAAGAAACACATAAACCATCATTCAGTTTTGAAGACTAACAATTAATAAATGAGATATTCTGAATTTTAGTAAATGATGAAGAAAAGTGACAGATTGATGGAACTCCACAGTGATGATATTGCTATTTTATATGAGGCAATATGGGGAAACTCTTTTGAGAAAAAGGTCATAAGACCTGAGATCCAATGGATGAGAATGAGCTCACTATAGAACATACGTATCTCAGCAAGGAACATGGTGTATTTTGATGAAGGAAAATAAGGGAGATGGACTAATATGGCAGGAGCAAAGAAAGTAAAAAGAAAAAAAAAGAGGTAAAATAAATTGCAAATTAAAACTGATATTTTAGCTGAGACTAAGGTTATAAACCATCTAGAAGGTAAAAGTCAGGAGTGTATTCAAAGGGTGACCTGATTATATATGGAAAACTTTATGATCACTTTGGGTATGAAGAGAGGAAATGCAGAGAATAGTTTAGGCTCTCAATTAGGCTGGAAGTTGGGGAGAGTCTGGCATGAGAACGAAAAGAGAAGTGAGCAAGGGATAAAGAAAACAAAGATCCTATGATGGCAATGCAACCTCAGAGTCATGAGTGATTTTAAGTCTATAATTTCTCTTCCCTAGATTGTTGTTTACAAAGAAATACAGTAATTAATGCAAAGGCCATTTATAGATATATTCCTCCAGTAAATTCTGTTCTGAGATTTGTTACCTTACCTCCCTCTATGCTAATGATGTCTATTCTGAGTACATCATGATAAGCAGACACAAAGTTTTCTTTCTTGATCTACTTTAACTCTGTGTAATATTTATATCATTTTATTCAAAGATTTTTAATCCTTATTCTTACTTATGATATAGGAATAATTTTTTCTAAACCTGTAAGACCCTTTTTTGTCATTTCTATTATTGAATCTATTGGCTCTACCTAAAACTATCTCTTTCTTAAAATTTTGATCAAGAGCAAACAATAGCAAACAGTACATATTTTAGATCTTTTTCTTAAACTTTTTTATATACCTCCCAGATGAGTTAGGAAAAAAATCTTTCTGACTAAAACCAGTAGCATTACTAAATATTTTTGCCACTTCTTGGTCCAGATAACCATCATTTCAGCTTTCAAGAAAAATTTTTGCATGGAAAAATTTTTGCCAAATCATAAGTGAGGTATTACTGTTTTTGAGAGCCGCACTCCCTTTTATTACTGATTTCTGTATCACTTGTACTTTCATTTTACATGTAAGAACATGGCTATGGTTTAAAATAATTTCACTAGGCACTGTGAAATTTAGGTTGCTGGATGGGATTTGTCAGAACATTAGTACTGTTCATACCCCATCATAATATTTTTTCTTTTAATTTTCTTTCTTCTTCCTTCCCCATAGATAGGAGAGAAGGGGAAAGAGCCAGGCATAAGAGGATTTAAAATTTGCACAAGAATGAATGACTAGATTCCCTGGGGAAGATATGCTTTGGCTGAAGTTCTTATACAAAGTTATGCAGAAATAATCAAATTATTGAAATTACTTGAAATTACAGAAATTACTTGAAAAAAGAGCAGAGTTCTGCTAGAATAGAAAGACTAGAAATAGTATTAATTTTTAAGACTGGCACATTAACATCTTGAGTTTCTTTCTTTATATAAATACAAACGCCAATTTTCATCTTAGATCCATGCAATGAGAATTGCCAAATGTAGTACCTGGAATTTACATTTTACATAGCCATATATTATGAAAAAAGAGTTAAATTTCTATTTCTTTTTCATAAACTATTCTTTTTTAAAATGTAAGGAACTTTATACAATGCATTCTCAAGTCAACTCTTAACACAAAATTACCCAGTGCGATCATTATAATAGAATTCCAAGCTTCTCAAGCCTAAATCATGAACTTTAACTCGTTTGTTGAATATTGTTACATGTAAGGGTTCAGAATACATTTTTTGTTTGTTTCAGGAAAGTATTGCAAGTTTTATTACATAAATCTGGCTTGTACTTTGTGATTACTCAGATTACTCAGTAATTCTAAAGTGGCACATAGATAATTTGAAGAAAATCAGTTTAAATAAATGTCTTCATTATGCTTTAATTTGACTATATTAGCATCATATTATTAATATAACCTACATAAGGTTCCTCGAAATCTAAAGAGTCTCTTTAGCAAATTATATCTCTGTTTAGACAGGGTATCAAAATGAAATAGCAGTTAAATTATAATACTTAGGGAGAGTTTAATAAAGATAATATTTATAAAAATGTGAGCAGAGTACAAGCAAGGATATAATTCTAGGGCTCATAGTGGCAAAAGTGTTACGATTTCTAGAAATAAAAGGAAAGGTATGTGTAATTATCAAGACTTAGGGAAAAAAGACTCAAAAAGCAATGACTTTTGTCATGGAACCAAACCAAACTAGGATAACCCTGTGAAGAAGAGCCAGAGGAATCAATAAATGGCCTTATTTCACTCTTCTCAGTTTTGTCCTGCCACAGATCTCATTGACTGAACTAAACTATCAGTCAGAAAACAAGAAACTCATTAACAGAGTATATAATGGCCAGCCTTCAAAGGCAGAGAAGTGGGGGGAAGGGTGAGGGATGAATCTGGAGGAGTGAAAGGAAGCTTCCAGCACAGTTTGAGCTTAGACAAAACAGAAACAAATTAAGCTGGAATTAAGAAAAAATAAAGAAGGTAAGAATAACTAGATACATTAAACATTTACTTTATAAGCTTTTTGGTTACAATTTCTTAGAATATAATTTGATGACAATCGTTGATTAACAAATGTGGCAAAGTTGTCTTCACAATGGGATAATCACAGTTGATAAAAACTGTAATGTTTTTAGCTACTGTTCCTGCAACTGCTTTTGTATTAAATTATTAATTTTCTAGGCACTCTCTTTACATATAACTCCAATATAAGATTTCTTATTAAAATGAAAAAAGCAAAAAATGCCTAAGAAATAGTCAAATGACACTATTAAAAGTGCTGAATTTGCCTCAATAAACTCGTGTCTTAATTTGAACATTAAAAATCTTCTCATGTTCTTAACAAAGTTCCAGTCAAGTGTTGACTTTAATATGTACCAATAACAAATATTATTTGTCTCCAAATATTGTTTTTCCATTTATCAAGAATACTCTCCATTAAAATATTTCTTTTTTGTTGTTAATCTTGTTAGACTTACAGTCTTTGTTCCTATAATCCATATTTATCTGTATTGCTGAAGTACGAGCTATCTTGTGTTGCAACTACTTGCCATCATACACACACACACACACACACACACACGCACATACACACGCATACACATACATATATAAAATCTTCTCATTTCAAAAGTGTATACATGTATATCTAAAACTATTTTGCTACATTTATACATGATAAATTAATTAGAAATAAAAAATTAATTAGAAATGGAATTTTTGGTTTACTTGTATTTATCTCCTTTTTTGATATTATTTCATTTCTTCTGACACCTATAACTTCTTTTTTCAGTTTTATTAAGTTTTCATTGACAACACTTGGGTATACCTGTAAGGAATATTTTCATGTATGCATATTTTGTGAAATTATTAATTTAGTCCAATTAATATACTTGTCATTTTACATATGGATACTTTGTATTAAGAATAAAATATTCTTTTTAGTATTTTCAAACAAGATAGAATATCACTCAACATGTTATACAATAAATATCTATTGTTTATCCAGTCTAAATAAAACTCCATACTTTTTGAACAAGATCCTTGCTTTTCCCCATATTCATGGCCATTCTTTAGTAACCACAATTCTGCTATGGTTTTATAATCTCCATGTTCTTAGATGTCACATACAAGTAAGTCCAACTTACATACTTAGCACTATATACCTCTAGTTTTGTCCAGGTTGCCTCACCTGACAGTTCATTCTCTTTTTTGGTATATACAATTGTATTATATACACTAAGTATTATATGCACTATATTATAGTGTATGTAAGTGTTATATAGTGTATTATATACACTATATATAATATATATTATATATATTATTATATATTATATATAATACATACACTACATAAGTATTATATACACTTAGAATTGTAATATATACAGTAAGTTTTCTTCATTCAATCCATCTGTTAATGGAAACCAAAAAATTTAGTAGTTAACCTGTGAAAAAACAAATCATATTATGACACTCAGATGAATCATGGAGAATCTGTACAATAAAGTAATATGTATATTGTTTATATCTTAGAAGCATTTATTTAAAAAAATCATTATATTTTAGCAATGTAAAACTTTGTTACAGATTAGAAATATTTTACTTTGAAAGCTCTTGACATGTACCTTTTAAAAGGGATAAAGGCAATATCTGGAAAGATAAGAAATAGAGTAATCTCATAAAAATCATAACTATTATATGTAATTTTAAAAATAAAGTACAATGAAATTGATTATGAATTCAGGAATCATGGAAAATGAATATAGTAAACACAAACCTACTAAATTTCTGTGAAAGATCTTGACCAATTACTTCTTTATTTTGTTTAATAATAAATCCTTGCTTTTAGTCTAATATGTAAAATTGCATCCTTAGCCACCATGTACATTCCTGAAATAGAAACATTTATAGCTCTGTTGTAAATAATTTACCCTCCAACCTCTAAGCATTTCTCTGAAATGAGGAAGTAATGTGAAATAGAAATGATTGATTCTTATATGCAAGATACAAAAGACTGATGTGGACTAAGAATAAAGCCAGTGCTTATAAGAATATTTTTGGTTTGTATCAGTGTCTGTATATTTAGAAATAAAAATATTTAAAATTCTTTTTTTCTCTTTCTTTCTTTCTTTCTTTCTTTCTTTCTTTCTTTCTTTCTTTCTTTCTTCCTTTCATTCTTCTTTCTTCCACAGACTGAATGAGTTATTTTAGTAGATAACTTTAAAATACTTTAAGAATTATAGGGCCGGTGAGATGGCTCAGTGGCGTAAGCGCCTGCCTTGCAAGCGCGAGGGCCCGAGTTCGACTCCCGGATCCCACATACAGAAAAGGGGCCGGTGATATCGCTCAGCGGCACGGGCGCCTGTTGGCGCGCGAGGTCCTGAGGTCGACCCCCCGGTACCCACAAAAAAAAAAAGAATTATATTATAATTTTCTATCTCCTAATAACATGAAATTAGATATAATAGATAAATCAAGACTTGTTTATTTTTAAACCAGAAATAGCATTTTCCAGATAATATTACACACTAACCCTTAATAGTGCATTTGATTTTCCCAAATTGATGAGGAAATTACTGATTATATGCGGTTTCCATATTTAGTAAAAATGAATATTAATATTGTAAATGATGAATTGCTAATATGGAGCATTGAGCATGCAATCAACTATAAAATATGCCTCCTATAAAAGACAATAATTTATAGCAATAATTTTAAAACTCAGTTTTGTTTCTTATGCCATGTACAACAAAGGCATGGGGAATTCAATAGTCTTTCCTAGTGAGAAATAATTATATTTCTTTAAATATGCCTATTCCATTATTTGGGGGAAATAATTTAACTGTGTGATTATCAGCCCCACATTTTAAAATATACTTCATAAAAAAAAAGAAAAGAAGGCAAATATATGCTTCCCTGGTGGTACAAGAAAAATGTCTACTTAAAAATATTATTCAAGGGCCGGTGAGATGGCTCAGCGGCGTAAGCGCCTGCCTGGCAAGCGCAAGGGCCCGAGTTCGACTCCCGGATCCCACGTATGAAAAAGGGGCCGGTGATATCGCTCAGCGGCACGGGTGCCTGTTGGCACATGAGGTCCTGAGGTCGACCCCCCGGTACCCAAAAAAAAAAAAAAAAATATTATTCAATTAATTGGACTTGTAACAGTTAATTTTCATTCATAACTATAATTTGTTAAAAAATATGTTAGATTTAGCTCCATTTATGTAAACATATATTTATATTTTGTGTTTTTATTAAGAGTAACAAAGTATCACTGTTGGACCTAAATCTGTTTAATTATATTAAAAACACAATTGTGATGGGCAGAAGGAAAAATTCTTTTAATTGATGCAAGGGAAAAGTTGTAGTTATGCTAACTAATGAACTATGGTTTATACAATAGGTATATAAATTTAACACAATAAAACCTCTCTAAAACTGCCATACAACTCTATTTAATATTTATCTATCCCAAATTTAAAAAAAAATTTAGAGCATTTATTTTTAAAAAAATTAACGCTCCTCATAGCTATGTAAATCTTCTATACGAAGTTCGAATCCTACTCTGATTCTGTATTCTCTGACCACCAGCCATTTCTGGTGCAATTGAGCTTTTGTCACCTGCTTCTGATTACATTGGCTAAGCCCCTAACAAGTCTCAACATGTGTACTTTGAGCCTCCAAAACAAGAGATGTTGTCTTTGAGACATAAAATATCTCAACTCATGTTCAAAGAACTTAAATATCTGGGTTAGTTAAGCAGTGAATATCTTTGTCTATTGGATTTAGAAGTCAGCACATAGAGAACCCATTCTTTTTTTTTTTTTTTTGTGGGTACTGGGGGGTTGACCTCAGGACCTCGTGCGCCAACAGGCACCCGTGCCGCTGAGCGATATCACCAGTCCCTTTTTGGTATGTGGGATCCGGGAGTCGAACCCGGGCCCTCACGCTTGCAAGGCAGGCGCTTACACCGCTGAGCCATCTCACCGGCCCGAGAACCCATTCTTTCTCTTTGTTGAGACACATACATTTTACTAATTAATACTCAGAAGAATGTCTTGAGGTCTGGCAGTCTGTAAATTTTAAAAGCAAGAGAAACTATGCTTGCATTGTTTCTCTTTCCTTCCCCTTCAATCTCCTTGTCCCTAACTTCTGCTTCTCTTATACACTTCCTAAAAATAGCTGTATCATGTGTATTGTACCTCTGGCTCTATTTTATGGGAATTCACAGTAAATCTGCATAGAGAAAAAGCTGTTATAAGTAAAAAGATACAAATTCTATAGTTATAAAATGAGAAACCAACATGAAACTTACCTCGTACACCAAGATATTCTGTAAAAAAAAAAAAAATGAGAAAGAGCACCTTATGAGTAAAGAAACAAAGTAATATATGATCTTTCCAAAGTTACCTTGCTTTAAAAATTTTCATAAGAACCAAAAATTGTTGGTAATTTTATGGACGAAATTACACACTGTTGAATAAAGTGGAAATTGTGCAAATATGAGCTCTCATAAAATAATAATAGAAATTATTTAGTGGGTTATTACTGTAGGACATGTTTTTTATAGTGTTTTGCATATATTAACTAATTTAATCTTTAAAATAACTCTACTATGTTTCTTAATGGTACGGTTTCTCAGATACAGAGCAGAGAGCCAGTGGTGAGGTTAGGATTCAAGCCTAGCCCTCTTACTCTAGAAGACCTGTTCTTTCCTGCTTGCTCACCTTTAGACTCTGAGTTACAGATATAAGAGAAGCTACAGATCTATTTACATCCAACTTCAAGGATTCCTTTTCATGCCATCCCCAGTATATTTGGTTGAAAATACCAAAGCAACCATTCCAAACTCAAAATACCCAACAGCTACCTACAAAAGAGGGTGATAAATCTTTGTGTGTGGCTTGGACTCTGCTGGCAGTCTAGCAAAGTCTTTGAACCTCTAGTGAGAAAAAATAATTTAATTTATATATATATATATGTGTGTGTGTATGTGTATGTATGTACGTATATATATATATATATATATATATATATATATAATTAGGAAAATGATTTCATTATAGTTTATAAAATATTTATAAAGTGAATCTATGATGCGGGGATGTACATGCTTCTTTAGCAGGATCTTATGGTGTTTCCAATAACTGCTTTACCTTTGAGATAAAGATGACCTATCATAACTTTGTGATATGACATTTCAAGACATCATTACAAGAATTCATGAATTATTGCCCTTACCAAAGGTCTTATAATCCATTTTTTGGTTAGTTGATACTCCATTCCATGTGTCCTCAAAGTATAAAGACTGTGGTCTATTTATGGTGCCAGCTTTAACTATTTTTTTTACTCTGCTAAAAATATCCATCTCCCATTACTTCTTATTAACACTACATCATTACCAAAGAAATTGACACCAGCAATAAGGTATTGTTTCCCACTGGCTCACTCTTATGTCTTTTTGTTGTACCTTCTTATTATAAGAAAAATTTCCATTGGTTCACTTACACTAATGTGTTTCATGTACTTTGCAGCCTTCACATCCATAGTCTCTTCAGCAAATGCTGTTATAGTTTTTTTAACTTTATTGAAACTTGGGTATGTTGGATGACATGGCCTTTTTTTTTGGTCACGTTGCAGGTTGTATGTAATTCTTGCTTCAGTAGGACTCATGTCATTGAGCTCTATCAATATCTATCTTCCTTATTGCTGCCATATATCATACATCATATGATATATATGTCATATATTGTATATCACATATCATGTCTTACCAATGAAGGTATAGCAAACCATATAATATGTAGTCTCCTTTTAGTATTTTAGTCCCTTATGCAATACCACAAATATCTAATAATTTTAACTTGATTTCTGCTCACATACTTATATTCATACCCATCCTCTGAGAATTGCCTTCACCTAAGAGAACTCCCTATCTGCAAAATCAAATTCAAAAAACCCACTAGCTGAACAGAGATTTCCATCACTCTACTCACTCTCTGTTAGTGCAACCATTAAAATCAGTACTATTTTCAAGACTTTCCCTCTGGAAATGTTTTTTCCTTTTCCTAGTCAGTTCAGGCAGTAGCTTATATGAGCTGAAGAAAGAGCAAAGATGTAAGGTGTCAGAATAAAAAAGTCAAATAAACAATTAAAGTGAAAGTTAACAAACAATACTTTACTTACTTGCTGTGATAATATAAACAAAAGGCTAAATCTGATGCACTGATCCCTTCAGTTACATTCTCCACGGTGGAATCGTGCACTTGCTGGGAGGGTCACCTCACTGCTGTGAGCACCCTAAAAACAAACAAAAAAAAGGGATTTTGCTGTTTTATGAGGCCTGGGGAAAAAGGGTAGTTAGTTAGGGGTATGAAAGTAATGAATATTGAGTTACAGTGGGAAATAGTGTCTTCAAGGTCACTACCTCATCTTTCTGATAGAGTACTCAACAGAGGTACCCAAGGACAGCCTTAGACAAAAGCTCCAAATAAAGAGATCTCCCAAGGAAAATGTTTCAGTAAGAATGCAAGAGTACATATGAGCATTGAAATGCTTTTTATCTAGATGTCTCTCTAAAGCCTCATGTGCTCATAGGTGGGTCTTTTCGGAGATGATTAGATCATGGTGATGTGATACAGTCTTCAGTGGATTAGTCCACTGATAATTTATACCTAAATGTGATGTTGGGACATCACTCCTGATCTAAGAAGGTAGGACACTGGGGACGTGGCGTGGAAGGGTCTATCTCCCTCTCTCCTCCTTTGATCTCTCTCTATTTCCTGCCTGCCACATCCTGAACTGTTTCCCCTCTGCCATGTCCCTCTGCTATGCTGCCCTGCCTTGGAACCAGTCGACTAGGGACTGAAACCCCTACAAGCTGAGAGCCCAAATAACCCTCTCCTCCTTAGATTTGTGGATGCTGGGTAATGTGCATCCGCAGAGAGAAAGTAACTAAGATGAGCATGATGACTCCGTAGCAGCGGTGACTTAGTAGCTTCAATTTCCCAGTTCAGTGCAGGGGAAGTATGGCATTGTGGTGTGGAGAGGAGAAGGCAGCTTTGTCCCATTGATGGCTATCAGATAAAAGCTTTGTAATAAACACAGCCAGGCCTGGAAAATCATAGCTTTATGTTTTGACTGGCAGTCAGATTCCTAAGGATAGTTCTATTGATTTTTATCATGTCTTGCAAAGATTTTTCAATTTGCACAAGCATCTATTGCTACGAACATTGGCGTTATTTTCTGTACATGATCTGTATTGTTTCTTCAAATAAACTAAAAAGAGGACTTCAAGAACAAAATTTCATTTTCCACAAAATTTTCCAAACTTCTCGGATTCCATGTGCAGACTACTTATTCTTTCTTGTAGCGCCAGATTTTATCCCTGGTACATCCCCTACCCACACAAGATAATAATTTTCCTTTATATTGGTAATTGTTATCTCCTCTACACTTTGGAACCCAGCCTCTTTCAAGTTTTCAGTAACTTAACTCAGTAATTCTTGCCTTTTTCTCTAAAATCACAGCTTTCTCTTTAATTGGTTTTCTTAATTTTCCTCATTTGTTCAATTAAAATATTATGAAAAAAATTACCACCATTTAAAATTTTTTCTTTAGAAATTGTCCCTTTCATGGGCTCTCTATCTCTTGCATATTTCATAAAAATATAGTAAGAGTTCATTTTCTAATTTCTATTAAACAGTAAAGCTACTGCACTTGGGAAGCTTTCTTTCCCCTAAACTCCTTCTCTCAAGGTCATCAAGAACCGGCTCACATTAATACACAGTTTGCATTTCTCAGAAGGCATCCTAGTATTTTATGTTGGAAATGGCTTTTAGCACGTTGATAAACTGTACTCTTTTTAAAAGCACCTTTTGACTTGCATGATACCTTAACCCGATTTTCTTCTTACTCCTATTTTATTCTTTTATGTTTTGTTTTAATGGTTCCTCTTTACTTGTTCACCCTTCAAACATAAGGGTTCTAACTGTAGGAAACTCCAAATTCAGTGCACAATAAGTATTAAGACGTCAAATAGGACTTGCTGCACCTTTAGTCCAACACTGCATTTCCTGTATAACATATTCTCAGTGTATGGAGCCATCATGTAATTCTCAATGATTTAAGCATTGTCTTTTCTGTGCCACAATAATAAAATACCCAAGAGTGGGTAATTTGCAAATAACAGATAATTGTTTCTCACACTCTGGATTCTGGACAGTCTATGACCAAGGCCAAGGTTGTCATTTAGTGACAAACTTCTTGCTGTGTCCTCACAGGGAAGAAGGAAGAAGGCAAGAGGACTGAATGCAGTGTGAAACCTTTTTGATAAGAGCATTAATGTCATTTATTAAGGTAAAAACATCACGGCCTAATCATTTCTTAAAGACCCTGTCTCTCAATACTATCACGTTGACAACATGTAAATTTTGAAGGTGATACATTCATACCAGAGTGATCATTATCCTTTATTTCTCTTTAGACTTTTTATCAAAAGCATACAAATGTTCCTCTCCTTATATTTTACTGTAGGAGATAAACAAAGAAAACATATATACCTGTGAGTTTATTCAAGGTATCTCAATTTTAAAAATTCAAGTCGTGACCTTTGATATCAATTTTAACACAGTATTGCTTCATCAAAATATGTTTTATATTTGACATAGTGTTGCAGAATTCAATTATCAGGAAAGTCCATGGGAGAAACAGGAGGCTTTATTAGGTGTACAACTGGCTCAGTGGACTTGTGTCCAAAATGACTGAGCCTTGAACAAAGGAAGAACTTTCATTTCATACATGTTGCCAAGGGGGTCGATCTTTGGCATAGAACTTGTGGGTGGGCAGAAAGAGAACAAAGGCAGTTTGTCAAGCAGTGACAACTTTGTAGCATACCTTGATAGTCCTGCTTAGGAATAATAGGATATTATGGGAATAAGAGGTTATAAAATTTTACTTAGAAGGAGAAAAATTATTGCTTTTATCTGTATTAGAACTAAGAACAACAGCTGTAAGGAGGGAAAAGTTTGGAAAACTCAACTTTTTCTTTTTAAATCCTGCTTTATTCCCCACTTTGATGCTTTCTATAAATGAGTTTTAATAGAGAGCATCACTATTATTATCATATACCCTGTAGTAGGGGGTTGTGTCCCTTTGGGCAGAGGGAGAATTATAACAAAAAGGAAAAGAGACTTATGTTTTTGTTGTAACTCCATGTTGATCCTCAAGCTTTGACTATGCATGGACTGTTCATTTTCTGGAGTGACCAAAGCAGGGCTGTTATTTTCTCAGTCTTCAGCTGTACGTAGACTAGTCAGCTTCTGGGGTGACTAGAATTCGGTGGATAGCTTAGTCTTGCCATAAGATCAGCCTGTTCACATGGTCTGGATCCTTTTGGCTGGTCCACCTGTCTTGCGCTGCAGTTTCAGCCAACTGTGGTGGATCCAAGGCACAATTTCTGTAACTTTAGCAGCCATGGTTGTAGATAATATTAGTATGGAACCCACCCCATATGGGTCCCAGTGTAGTTGGACTTTATTTTTTTTTACCCAGAGAGTGTCCTTGGACTTGAACGTGTGTACTGGGTCTGCCAGACTTAGTTTTTTTGTTTTTTGTTTTTTTTGTACTCAGCCATGGATGTACTGTATGGCTATTCCAAAAACCTGTATCTGTATTTCTAGGGTCAATTACCCTAGTTTGCAGAAATCGTCCCTGATTTGACCTATAATTGGGGGTGTCCAACCCAACAAGATTTCATAAGGGAAATACTCAGTTTGTTGAAGGGGAGGACTCCCCTGATTGGGGGAGGACGATGGGCAGGACTTGATCCTATCTCAAGTGTGTTTCTTGTTAATATTTTTTCAGCAATTTCAGCAATGAGTGTCCAGTTCATGTGCTCCACTTGTCCTGAGCTCTGGGGCTGGTAGGCTGTGTGCAGTTTCCATTTTATTTTCAACTTTCATGTGAACCCCTGTACTATCTCAGCCATGAATTCCAATCAATTACTCACCCCAAAGTCAAAGGTAGTTGGAATCTTCAGCTGAGGTTCCAGTAGGCAGAGGCTGAGTCTCTACCACAGAGTTCAGTTTCACCACTCCATATCCTCTCCATTGAACCCCTTCTAGTACAAAACAGCTTTCATTCACGAAGTATTCAACATCAGGATCTCTGAGGGCATGATCTGTGCGGTCTCCCAGTTTCAAGAATACTTCATCTATGGTTTACACCGGTCATGAAAGGGGTCTCCCAGTTTGACTGGGAGCAGAGTAGCTGAGTTAAGAGTGTTTTCTGTCTCTAGAGTTATACAGGGATTTTCATATAAGAATTCCTTATACCAAATTATCCTTTGATTTGGCAACCAGTGGCGTCCCATTTGGTCCATTACAGTTATAACCAAGTATAGTACTCAAATGGTCAGTTGTGGTCCCAAAGTTAATTTGCCAGCTTCCTGCATCAGCAGGGTGGTGGTGGTAAGTGCTCTGAAGCATGGGGCCATCCTAGGGCCACAGAGTCTATTTGTTTTGACAAGTACTCCATTGGGCAATTCCAGGATCCCATGATCTATTTAAGACTCCTGTAACTATTCCCTTTCATTAGTGGATCTGGCAGTCCTAAGGCTGGGACCTAAATAAGGGCCCTCTTGATTTGTTTAAATGTTCTGTCTTGGTCAGCATCCTAGAGGAGGAGCTCCTCTTCCCCCCTTTTGTGGCTTCATATAGGGGTTTAGCCATAAGTGAGAAATTTGGGATCCAGACACAATAGAACCCTGTTGCTCCCAAAATATCTTATGTGGCATCAGGTGGTTGGGACTGGGAGGGTACAGACAGGACGTTTCTGCTTAATGTCTAGTTAGTGCTCCCCTTGTGTCACTATGAAGCCTAAATAGCTGACTTCTTCTTGGCAAATCTGTATCTTTCTTGGACACCTTATATCCAGCCTTCCAAAGTAGATGAAGGAGGTCTTTTCTTTAATAGCACTCTTCACAGGTTGGGGCTCTCAAAAGAAGGTCATCTATATATTGTCCTCAGTGTCTCATTGGCCTTTAGCTGCCAGCACTTTAGTTCTTGTTTGTCTCCTCACAAGCACATTTAGCTTTTATTTGTTTTTGTGTTTGCAGTTCTTGTGTTTCTGTGTACTCTACAGAGCTTGTAGCTCAACCTCAGCCCTACCAAGCTCCACTCAGTCATCTCCAGCTGTATGTGTACCATGTGGATTTTCTCTTCAATGTGTAGCCTGTTCTGTTCTGCTGTCTTCACTAGCTGGGTCTTGGCCTGGATTTCTGCTTCTGCACTATGTCACAGATGTTGCAGCTCTTCTTGGATACTGTGTTTATGCTGTTGCTTGTTCATTGTTGTCTCTTCCTCCTGCATGCACACTGAAGATGTAAGTCCACTTGTATCTCGGCTTGAGCATGCACCTCTGTCAACTGTTTCAGTCATTCTGTCTTTCATCTGTTGGTGAGACTGTGTTGCCTCACGCTTGGCATGTTCTCAGGCTTCCTAGGCTTCCTCAGCCACCTGATGAGTTGTCTCTGCTTTCCCACATAGCCAGTATAGCCTATTCATGTGTTTATTCCTTTGTCTGTAGTCACTTGTGGGCAGCCTCTTGGGTCAACTGTAGCTGCCTACCTAAGTCCTGCTCCACTAACTCATGCAGGCATTGGGCCTCTTCCACCTTGGTTTTGAGCAGCTTGACTTTTTTCAGCACAGCCTTGAGCTACCATGCAGCCACCTCCTCAACTATAAGTCCCTTTTGCATATGCTCTTGGGCCTCATGGCACTGTTGTTTTTTGCTCTGCCTCTGTCACTGCTGAGCAGCCTCCAGTTAAGCCTGTTTCTTGCTGTGCAATGTGTCCTCAGAATTGCTGTGAATGTGCCTCAGCTCACCCGTTTTAGCTCTCTCTTGCTAGCAGTAGCTTTTTCAAAGCTCACCTTTGAGGTGAAGATCCCTTTTCCACCTGTTGTGGCCTCAGTGTGTCCTCCATTAGCCCCTCTGTTGCATAAGCTCATTCTTTGCTATCTTATGTAGCTGAGTGAGGCACTCTTAATGTCAGCCTTGTGCTGTGTTGACTTTTTTTTAATCTCTGTGGCCCCCAGCAAGGCTGATTTTTTAATTTTTAATTTTTTGTTTGTTTTAGGTTCAGATTGGGCCACAAGTGTTTTACCATATGTCTCTAGGCAGGGCTTTAGCCATGCAGGTCGAGTCTGGATTATTTTCAACCATGAGTCAATTTACAGAAATTGGTTAGGCTGCTCTGGCTATCTTCCATTCTCAGTCACCACTCAATGTATATGCCCAGATGTTTTCATATCTACCTTCCCTTTGGCTGGCCATCCAACATCAAAGGAGTGCGAATCAACTTTACAAAGATTTTTAAATGTGTTAATGACCACGCATAAACTTATTACCCCATGTAAGTGTATCTCATCATTGTAATAACAAAATGCTATTGTCATCAAAGCCAGTAGATGGTTATATTTTACTTTTGAGTGTTACAAGTCAAACGGAGAGAGGAGCTGAGAACTGGGAAGGAGTGACTGATACAGTCAGGGCCACAGCCCCTCTAGTCTTTTTGAGCAATAAGGGGTGTTTAGAAGGAACAGCCTTGGCTCTACCAAACCAACAATCACATATACATATTTCTTTTGATAAACAATTTTACCAGCTTTTTCCAGCATACATGACCTTTATAGTTTTGTCATTATCTCTATCTAGCGGGACAAAACTTCTTATCATACAGCATCCTTTCATATTATGTATATCTCTTATAGTCTTTTTTATATATTTTTCACTACTCTTACTATAAACTTTTCATAACAAATTTGGATGCAGTCTCTTGGATTTTAAAGTGCCCTTCTCTCTCTCTCTCTCTCTCTTTTTCCTTTGGTCTCGGATTATTACATTTTAAATTTGAGTGGCTGCCAACATACTTCTAAGTAATCTTGGATCAGTGTTCTTATCTTAAAGGAGTAGAGAACAGAGAAAAGAACAAATTAAACTTCTAATTGTATATTAAGAATTAACAATGTGCCAGAAATATTTTAATCCTATTCATTGAACAATACCCACTTAAATTGGAAACCAAAAGTAAATATATCAGTTAACTAAGATTTGTAAGATATGTCACACCTGCTTTTTCTTTTCTTTTCTTTTTCTTTCCTTCTTTCTTTTTTTCTTTCTTTCTTTCTTTCTTTCTTTCTTTCTTTCTTTCTTTCTTTCTTTCTTTCTTTCTTTTTCTTTTGGTCCAGGGGAACTTCCCTTAAGGGAAAGAGGGATTGGGCCCCCTTTAGTCTCCTTGGTCTTTGGGGAAACAGAATATTATGAACATCTTTTTGCACTTTTTAATTAATTTTTGAACCAATGATAAGATTGGTCATAGTCTCTCTGAAATGGAAAGATGACCCTTGTTTTGTCCCTCCAATCTTGGCAGGCACAGCTGGGCCTAAGTCTCTTGGCCCCACACCTTTGCCCCAGACACCAGACCATCTGGGTGCATGGGTGCTTTTTCAGTCCCAGTCCTCACCCAAGCAGGTCATCACCATCACCCTATTTCACAGGGTGCTCTTCCTCTCCCTAACAGACTGTCTGTAGCACCCCACCTATACATTCCAGTGCACTAAAACTGAACAGCTATCCTCATACCTCCATAACCACCTACACAGGTACCCAGTTTACCACAGTCCTCCTTTTTCTTTATTTTTTTTCCAACTTGTTTGTAGGTTTCTTCTGAATTTTCTGCAGGCAATTCCTGTCCCACACTGTTTCAGAATCATCCTGAATCCCCTTCAGGTTCTATTGCACTGGCAGGCAAGGATGCTGGGTTGTGGGAAGGGTGATCCCCTCTCTGAGTTTAAGTCTCACACAGTGGTGGCAGAAGTCTCAGAGTCTCCCCCAGTTCAGAATCCCTGGGCCTGCAGGCAAAGGAGACAGCAAATCTGTAATCTCCAGTCCCTTCCTGGTCAGCAAGTAATGTTGCAGAATTTAAGAATCGAGAGAGACAGTGGGAGAAACAGGATGATTTATTAGGTGTTTACCTGGCTCAGTGGACTTGTGTCCAAGATATCTGAGCCCCACACAAAGGAAAGGCTCCCATTTTGTACATGTTGCCAAGGGGGTTGGTCTTTGGCACAGAATTTGAGTGCAGGCAGAAGGAAAACAAAGGCAGTTTGTCACACTGTAAAAGTTTTGTAGCATATCTTGGTGGCCTTCCTCAGACATAACAGGATGTTATCAGAACAGGAGGTTATAAAATTTTACTTACAGAGACAAAAAGTTACTGCTTTTCACTGTACTAGAACAAAGAACAACAGCTGTAGGGAAGGGGAAGTTTGGGAATCTCAGCTTTTTCTTCTTAAGGCCGGCTTTAATGAGTGTAAAAATATAACTGGATAGTTCTTATAGTCATGAAAGATAAAAAAACACCTTTTTCACTTTTTCAAATATTCTGTTTTTAAATGGCAGATTGGGATTGATGAATCATTCTTCAATGATATATTTTAATTACATTTGGAATGTAAAACATTTGAATTAACTTTATTAAATTAACATTTTTCTTTACTAGAATGAAATGGTTTTTTTTTAATTCAGTCATCGATTTAGTGTAGCTCCATTTCATATAACCACTTATTTTTATAGGCATGATATATGAAATTATACCACATTAATATTAATCCTTGTTGCCATGTGTTAAACTCAAATTTGATCATGTCTTTTCCATACATCATCCATTAACTTTATAATATATATAGAAAAGATCTGATAATTTTCCTTTTTTTTTTTTTTTTTTTGGTGGGTACCGGGGGTTGACCTCAGGACCTCGTGTGCCAGCAGGCGCCCGTGCCGCTGAGTGATATCACCGGCCCTTTTTTCATATGTGGGTTCTGGGAGTCAAACTCATGCCCTCGTGCTTGCCAGGCAGGTGCTTATGCCGCTGAGCCATCTCACCAACCCCCTAATTTTTCTTTAAGGGACAAAAATTATTTTAAGTTTTGTGTACCCCATATTTTGTTTCACAAATTTGTAAATCTTTTGAACATGAGCAATTATAGCTGAAACTTTAATAAAATAATGTAGCCATATTTCAGTGAAATTTTACTATAAGAAAGTAGTGCAAATATGACAAAGTCTACACGTAAAGAAAATATAGTTAGAATCTTATGAATATTTTACAAAATATTTCAGTGCATGCCCATTATCATCTCCCAGTAGAGTCATACAAACAGTACTCAGGTAGTTATCCCAGCAATACTGTGTGTCACCATGCATGAATTATTGGCAACCTTGGACCATAACCCCAAATTTGGGATTCAGATTTTTTGAGGGAGATTGTCCTGTAGATGTGATTGACTGTCCACATGACTGCTTTAACTATCTCCAGTCCCTGGGGAAGTCAAGGCTCTAAAATTAATCATACCTTTTTTTTTTTTTTTTGTGGGTACCAGGGGTTCGACCTCAGGACCTCGTGCGCCAGCAGGCGCCCGTGCCACTGAGCGATATCACCGGCCCCTTTTTCGTATGTGGGATCCGGGAGTCGAACTCGGGCCCTCGCGCTTGCCAGGCAGGCGCTTAAGCCGCTGAGCCATCTCACCGGCCCAATTAATCATATCTTTAACATAGGTTATTTGGCATGCTCACAAGGCCTAAGTAAACAAAGATATTCTTAACAGGTATGTCTCAAAGGCTTTGAGATTATCACATATATCCAACTGATTCTTAGTGTTCATGTCTTTGTTCACTTGAATAGCATTTTGCCTGTTCCATTCTCTAAGATGCCACGTGTTATAATCTCCTTTTAGATTGAGCACTGTCTTAATAACCTTTGTATCAGTAGTGCATATGTACTGCCCAAAATGCTGTAGAAGCTGAATAAGTATTAAACCATCTGAGTAGTTGCAAATCAGAAATTTATTCTTAGGTCTTTCAAAAACTAATATTGTTCAAGAAATGTATATTAGAATGCATGTGACATTTTTCATCCATTACTCTACCAATGCATGCTACATTCCTTAAAATTGTTTCAACTTTGTCAATGGAGAAGTTATTCTCTATATCATTTTTTCCCCTAAGTAGAGTTTGGTAGGCTGGATGAGCATTGCATTAAGGGCCCACAGCAAAGAATTTCAAAAAGCAGTAGCTTAGCTCTTACTAAGCTGGTTGCTTAGCTGTTACTCTCAAGAGGGCTAAAGAAGCATCCAAAAGCAAGCATGGATCACAGAGAGACACATATTTGGTCACAGTGTGAAGAAAGACACAGTTATAGTATGCATGTGTTTGGAAAAATATCAAGTTGTATTTTATAAGTAAATTAAAACATACTTTAATTTTGGAGGAAATTTGAGGAAAAGATAATAACAGAGTTCAACCTAAGGCGGCTACTGGAAATAGGAAATTGGTAAGGAACGAAGATATGAGAAATCAATGAGTGGTAAGAATTTAATCACAAATGATTTAGAACCAATTCATGGTATGAGGTCAGAATGCACACAACTGTAATCTAGTTCTTTTTTATTAACTCTTCATTTTTTAGATTGACCACTGAATCTGGAGAAAAGTGAAACCATAAGGTGGTATTAAATGCCTCCAAATCCAAGATGAATATGACATAGAGTCAGAGGGTCCAGAAAACTGTTGCAAATTATTATTTATATTGATTCCTAAAAGATTATGTAAGCTCTCTGATTATGGATCACGAAATGTTAAGTGCTTTTTATCTTTATGTTACATTGAAAAAATTTTCCATCAATTACTTTTTAATAATTGTTTTTCTTTTCTGTCAAGAATATATAGCAAGCTTCATTTTCTTCTTGGCTTTGTTTTGTCTTTCTATATAATAGTTACATTCACATATTTAAAGACGTGTAATGCCATGACTTAACCAGAAAAAAAAAATAAAATTGTATCAGCCTACATTAATGAAGTGTATAACATCATAAGAGATTAATGGAAAAGACCTTTAAACACTAATTGATTTCTGTATTTATTTTATCACTTCAAGCTCTTGTTACTCAGTGAAACAAATACTGAAATAAGAAATAAACAGGCTTATTAAAAATATTGATTTTATCAGAGATAGACTATTGTTCAACATAAACTACTATTAATATGAGTGTTCATATTATAAACATGTGAAAAAGCCATAATGAAAATGAATTCTATATAGAGAATGCTTAGCTTTTGTACTGGGTTTATAACTTTAACAATTTAGTTTATCACTCTAATCTTTGAGGCCACTTCATGTGAAAAGTCAGCACAGAATACAAACACCACCTCCACAAATTGTTAATACTTGTTTCTTAACATCTTAGTCCAAGTAGTGTCCCAGTTATGCCTCCATGACACAGTGCCCAGTAAACATTAGTTATCATCTGAAACCACAATAACTGGAAAAATGTAGATACTCTACATGTAAATTCCAAAATGTATTTTGATAACAAAGTCATACTGGAAGATTATTTCTCTGTGTAACTTGGGAACCAAATTGCTAACTTTGAACTAACAGATTAAAGTCTTTGCACCATGAGAGCCATCTTCAAGAATTTCAACGGTATTGGTTACAAGGTATAGAAACCTTAAGGCAAATTTAAAATTTCAAAATGTAGCACATTATTCTATGTATTCCAATATAGTACATTATTCAATATTACATTGGTTAGGAGATAAACACAGCTTCTTTCCCTCTCTCCCTAGTATTTATGTTCACTACACAATGCTTCCTTAAGAAGAATTTCTTCACTGATGTAAAGTATCAGGCAGAGAAACTGGAACAACATACTGAGACCTAGTTTATATCCTGAGGGAGAAAATAAAATACTTTCTTGTCAAGCACAGTGGAGAACCTCCCTTCTAACTGGTTACATTTGTTTACCTTGTCCATGCACCAAAAAGCATAATCACCTGCAGTGTCCCCTGGGGTTCAGAAGCTGGGGATTGAGGACATTTCCTCAGATTTATGCAGTTGTGTGGCTTTCAGCAGCAACAGTAATAAAACTAATATTCATTAGAAATAAAATAAGAAGGAACATTTTAGGCAGATAAGTGTCCACTACAATAATATTTACTTTGATTATATCACATTAACTTCAATAAAATATAATTTTAGCCAGAAAATTATGAAATGATAGAGTAGATAGTTGCATATATATATATATACACACACACATACTTCTACAAAGAAATTACTTGCACATGCTTGCTAAATTGTGTATTTAAGAAAAATAGTTACAGAATAGTTACAGGCTGATGTTTGTAATTATGACAAATGTATACTTATGTATGAGGGATTGATAAAAATAGGATTACTACTAAATACTTTTTTTCTTTTTTTTGTGGGTACCGGGGGTCGAACTCACGTGCCAGCAGGCCCCCATGCCGCTGAGCGATATCACTGGCCCTTTTTATTCATATGTGGGTTCTGGGAGTCAAACTTGGGCCCTCGCGCTTGCCAGGCAGGTGCTTATGCCTCTGAGCTATCTCACCGGTCCCTACTAAATACTTTTGCTTATGAAAGATGCATACTGGAAGAAAATAGGAGTATCAAACATTTCTTAAGGATGATATATTAAATAGAATGATGAATGTATGGAATAAGAATTTCTCTCTTTGTTATTTCTGGCCAAGATACACAAGGAAAGCATATTTAATGTCTTAGTTAAATATTATTTAGTTACCAATCCTTCCTGATTCCTTTCTAAAACAATAAATGTGAGGAAACAGCAAGAAAGAAGTAAAGTGGGTATTACATATATAGAGGAGGGGGAGGGAGCACCGTATGATTTAGATACAACTATTTACGTTTTTAGTGGTATTATTTTTACTGTTTTGCATTTAAATTGTAGATACATATTATATAATCCAAATATATATTATTAGGCAAAAGGATATATAATTTAAAAAAATGCTAGTTGGCTTGAGGATAGATTTAACATACTTATAGGATTTCATTACAACATATTTAACTCAGAAATTTTCTTTCATGTGTTTTGTCTTTTTTGTGTGAAATAATCTTTTTCCCTATTAAATTGAAAAGTATAATTTGAAAGCTAAAAAGAGAGGAAAATCATAGTGGTGTTATAGAATTAATGTTTAATAGCTATTCTTCATTTTAAACCTCAATCAAACACTCAGAAGAGATTTTTGAAGTGCTAAATTTCATAAGTATGTAATCATAAAATATTACATACTGTTGAATAATAGAGACAAGAAATTCAAACACAGTTCTTATCTATACACTTTTTTAAACATACGACTGTGCATTTAATTCTGTTTTTCCAATAATGTTCCTATTAGATTGAGAGTCTGAATTTATGTTCAGGTCAGATTCTCTACTTTTCCAAATATTAGAGGAACAGATTATATTTTGTGGAAAGATACTGCTATGAATTGTTATTTGCTTACTAATCATGGGGCTTTTGTATCCTTTATTTTATCCTTCCTTGAGCTTATTGATTACTCCATTGACTTTTCTATTTTCAGCCTATCTGTTCTTTCAGACTACTTTGCACTATTAACAGAATATACCATGTTTTATTCCTCCTTTCAAGATTCACTTTTGAATTAGGCTTTGAAATACAGCAAATGCTTGCCATTAAAACAAATACTTTAAAATTTGCAATGATATAAATTTTAATTTCTTTTCTTACTTGAATGGGATATAAATTATTTTCAAAGTAAATAATGATGCTTGAAAGAACAAAAAGCTTATCATTTATACATGATAAAAAAGAGAGTAGGCAGACAAACATAAAAAAAACCTGAAAGTTATATTTCATGTCTCATTACCTAAGTATATGTTTAATGTTAGAATTTAAGTTTTATTAGTATTTGTTGTGAATAAAAAATAAAAAATCATACATTACATGTTACAATTTAATATATTATTTGTTTTTATATGATATAAATTAATAAAATACATAATTTATAATTTGACAAATATTATTTCTTAAACACAGTGTTACAGCAATGAAAGTGACAGAATTTAATGATAGGGATTTTTCCCTCATGACATCATCTTGTTCATGAGTGAAAAATTGAAAGTTAATTCTAAATTATCTTCTATCATAAGACTGTTCCAAATTTTATGTGCTTGGATATATGTACTACTGACTATAAATAAAAATAAATACAAGTTAAACAGTTTTATTATATCATGACATAACTATAATTTTGACAGAGATAAAACTTATCAAGGCTGGCTTTATTTTTACTTATATATTTGTAAATAGAGAACATTTATAAATGATTGTCTTCGTGAGAAATCTGCCTCCTCAATAGCATGTTTCAGAGGCCGGCCCCTCCCTTTTCTGCTGCCAGGATCCAGATGAACCTCAAGGGAAGGCCCAGAGACCAGAGGGAATGCCAGCCACACAGTAGGGCCCCAGCCAATGTGCACAGGATGGAAGGAGGGAATAGCAGCATGAAATTGTCAGAAGTAACTGTGACAATATGAGCTAGCAGGTGGTAAGTTAGTTGAACAAGCACTGTGCCTGGGGATAAAGACACACAGAATAGAAGCAGGCTTGGCTGTCCCCCAGTTTTATTTTTCTTTTCTCTTTTCCACTCTGTTATGTTTTGTCTTGTTTTGTTTTTGTCTTTTTGTATGTTTGTTGTTTTTTGGTGTGTGTGTGGTTATTTTTGTTTTCTGTGTTGCTTTGTTTTTCTTTCTTTTTCTCTTTTTTTCACAACTAGATCTCTAACCTTTCTTTTTGTTTTATTCTACTCATCCTCTTCCTCTATATCATCAGGTATCTCACTTGATTTTGTGATACTTTCATGTGAGTAAACAGTGTCTATTCTCTTTCTGGCTCACTTCAGTACTCCTAGGCTTTCTCTTCCAATCCTTCTCTCTTGTGTCCTACAATTACCCAAAACTCTGACAATCACCCAAGCTCTCAAATGATACCCCAAGTATATTTGGTGGGATTGTAGACTTGTGCAACCACTGTGGAAATTAGTGTGGAAATTCCTTAGTAAACTAGGATTAGAGGTCCCATTCAACCCAGCTATTGCCCTTCTGAATATCTTCCCAGAACAATTAAAAACATCATACCACAGTGACGTATGTGCACCTATGTTTATAGCAGCACAATTTGTAATAGCTAAATCTCGGAAACAACACAAACTCCCATCAAATGAGGAATGGATTAAAAAGATGTGTTTTTTTAATAAATGGAGTACTACTCAGCCATAAAGAAGGATAAACTTGAGACTTTTATAGTTAAATGGATGCAATTTGAGACCATAATCATAAATGAAGTAAATCAGACCCATATGTGTAAACATCGCATTGTATCACCAGTGTGAGAAACTGAATGAGTAAATAAGACCCAAAATATACAATAGATATTGTGAATTGGGAAGAAACTGTCCAAAAGAAAAGAGAAACTAATCGGGAAAGGAGAAAGGTAGGAAGAGAAAGGGGAAAAAAAATATATATATATATACACAAAATAGTTAAGATAGTTATACAGCTAGTTTCTCTTAGTTCATTGAAAAGAAAGATTTTTGCTAATATTGCCTGGACATTATTCCATGGCTATGTCTTGTACTCTGAGTAACTACTATGAAGATAACAATGCAGAATGTATATTAATGCATTAACAATTAACAATGTATTATTGTTACTCTCCTTTTAGCCTGAATTGAAACTCTGCTTTATTTCTATTTTTCTTCTTCTTCTCTTTAAAATAAAATTCTAAAAAATAATAGCATGTTTCAAAGTAGCAACAAAATCTGTAGAATATCTGACTCCCCAGTATTAGTGACAACTTATTGGCAACAAGGGCTAGTATTTTTTTTTTTAATTCAGATATTGTTAGGTTATGAACTATAAATGGGAAAGAATTTTTTAGAAATGGTTTTCGGTTATATTTCTAGTTTCTAAAACAAGTATTTGAATATAATCAACACAAATCAATATCCATTACACTAAATAATGAAGGAAATAAATACATTAGTGTGTAGTTTGTTCTTCCACCGAAAGTTGGTTGTTTGTGGACTAAAGCAAATGTAGAGATTTTAAAGAGGGCATGTTAACCTTTTTCTTCCAATGGTCCCTGAAGTTATAAACTCAGCGCCATGCTGTGTTTTAAGGATGGTATATATATATGTAGGTCCATAGAAAAAAATCCATTGAACTTTCTTTACAGATTATTTTTGAAACAAACTATAAATGTAATACTTTTTAAGGTAAAATTTAACATTGCATAATCCAAATATTTTAAATTTATGGATACACTTGAAAAAGTAGGCTCTATATCAAAAAGCTGCAATTAATAGAAGTAAAATCTTGAAAGGCAGGGTTAAGTTATGATGGAGAAATTTCTAAAAGCTTAAATTATACCTATTAATTATTAAAACTTGAAGTACCAGTTCATAGAGTTCATGCTGTAGGCAGTGGACAGTGTAATTAGGCAAGTTGCTTTCAAAGTTAATCCCTTCCCAAGTTCAAAGAACTGGCAAGAGGATGATCTGAAGAGTCTATATAGCTGGATTCTTCATAAGAAGTCCAAAGCTCCAACCCCTAGTGTATCATTTCAAGTTATTAATAGAAGAGAAGAGCATCTATCACTTAGAAGCACAGGGGCAGAGTAGCTAGAGAATTCTCATATTCGGCATACTGTCAGAAAGAAGAAGTAGCGATGAGGATGGAATTGCTTGAGTAGAACTCGCTCCTCACTGCTCCCTCCAGGATAGCAGGAGGAGTCAGTCCTCTTCACTGTAGTAAAGGAGTGAGAGTCCCCTAAGTCTTTGATATTATGTAAAGCAAAGAAATAAGGTAATAAACAGAGTTCTCAAAGTATTTTGGAACAGGAATAAGTGGTAGAGTATGTAGGGCTCACTACACAGCAGATCCAGGGTTTGAGGAAGAGTGAAGTACACAGCTTTCAAAGCTAATGTGTAATAATCCTATTCAAGAGTCAGCATGGACAAGGAATAGCCATTATACTGTTCACAGTTTTCTATCTTGAAGCAGAGAGGAAAATGTGCAAGCCCACAAACTCCAAGGAGAAATACCTGATAAAGGTAACACAACCTAAGATGATCTGAAATTAAACAAGTGTTGTGACAAAAGTGGTTTAGTTTTTGATGTTATCATATAAGTTTATCTTTCTTTAGTGGGCAATCGTAACTATTTTGCAATCAATAAAAACAAGGTTTCAAGATTTTTGCTTATTTTAAGAGGTTTAAAATTAGCTACTTTTTACACACCTGATTAAGGAGTTGTAAAATTTCACACTCACTAAATTTGCACTTTTTGTTGAAACCTCCGTAGGTGGTTTCATGTTCCAGTCAAACATCCCTTGCTGCATTTAAGAATGTATGAAAATCACTTGGAGAATTAGTAAAATACAGATTATTGGACATGCAATGACAGATTCAGTAAGTATGAGATAGGCATAGAAAATTTACATTGTTAATGAGTTTAACATTTTAACAAGATTCCAGGTGATGCTGATATTGCGGGTTTAGTGCCTACTCTTCAGCAACCATAGCCTCATCATATATTAGCATACTGTATGGTTCTCTGCATCACACACTATAGTTATGACTATTGTATCCATATGTTTTTATACCTTGGTTAGTCGTCAAGCACAATAGAAATGAATGTGCTTGTAAAATAATCAAGTAGCATTTGTGTTAGGTGGTAGTTTGACTAAATCATGATGTGTGGGACATACCCAGGAAAATCTAGTGTACCCTTTTAGAACAGTACTTTCCTAAACATTATCTGGTATCACTACTCACCCTTCTTACGTGGAATGAATTATGCCTCATATTGAAGACTATAAGAAATTGATATTAATGAAAAGTATAACCTGACCATCTAAAAGCTATGAGATTACTCCAAAATTTCTACAAATATTGCAAATAAACCATAACTATGTTGAAATAGTAAGGAAAGCATTTGTGGCAAAGATAAAGAGGGACAGCATGGATGTAGCATCTGTTTTGCTCAACAAACATGGTATAATTGATACTAATAAAAACAGGTGTCTGAAAACCGTCAGATGTAGGGAGGGGTCATGCTACTCAATCTATGGATAAATATCTAAGAAAAATCTTAATATTAATATTACAAGAAGGAATAACATTTTCAGTTGCGTATGGTATGTACTCTGTGATGTACTCTGGATGATGCAGTTATAGAAGTACAGACTGGGGATGCACTGGTGTGTTAGTGAATCTCTTTATTGGTCTAAAAATAATTAAAAATACTGTGTTGTCTGACTAGACACTTGCATGACAATATTTGACCAAGTAGTGAATTCAAATGATGAACAAAAATCTTTCAAAAATACATTAACAGAAAATGTATTTGTTCAATTTACACATATTCTGTATATTATATATATATAATATTTATACTGTATAAATACTTATATATTAATATGTTACAATTTCCCAGGCCTTGTTCTAAGCCTATATAAACTACTTTAATTATACTACAAGTCAATGAGATGAGGACTCAAAGAACAGTTGTTTAAATAGTTTACCCAACTTCACACAGGCAGGAAGTAAGTTAAGTCCAGTATTTGAGGAGGTATTCTTAAAACTGATGATTAAAAAAAACTGATGATAAATTTGAGATGTCCTTCACTCTTAGCCATAGAGTTACCATGACCCTGTCATCAGTAACTTTGAAAAGCTAGCTTGCCCCATCTAGCACATTATTACTTTTTCATGTTTTCTTCTAGCATCTTTCAATGTCTTTGATATCATTTTAACCAAATTTTTTTAAGTTCCCTTGAAGGCATAGATAATATATTTCTTCATTATTAATATATCAAAAATTGGATATTTGGTTCCATTAATGAAATAGCTATGGCTGTTTTCTCCTCCTAGGTAACACTGCATAATTGTTTACTCTTAAAGGCCTTTCTCATTTTCCATTTCATTGAATTATCTAATTTCTTACTAATTTACTCACTGTTCCTATGTTTGACTATTGAGTTCCTCTTTTAAAGACATCTGATCAGTTAAATTATGGTCAAAATTCAGATATCAGCCTTCTTCTTTCCCTTTTTCACTTTAGCAATATCACTTATTTCTACTGTGACAGATTATATTTTCAAAAGATACCACCAGTTACTCTTAACCCAAATTTTCTTCTTCAATGCAAACTTGTCATTTCCTTACCATGAAGAAGGATCTAATTTATCTCCCTTTTAACCTTAAAAAGTTTGTGACGACTCTAAACAATAACATCTTGGAGAAGATAACCCAGGTATCTTCCAAGGCTAGGTCAAAACACATTCTACACTTTCACATTGTTCCTTTGAAACATTCACTCTGAAGAGAGCTAGTTATCACGTTAAAGTCCAGCCACCCTGCTGAGACTTACAGCCAAAGCCACGTGGGTTTAACTTTACTGGCTGTACCCTGTCTTCCAGCCATCGCTGACTGAGTATGAGAAACATGAGTGCAGGCTAGACAACCACTGGCTAAGCGCCACTGATTTACCTCAGATAATGAATGGGAGGCAAACATATTAAACTTCCATTTTCATGTCAAATACATTGCTTTCACCTCAAACCCTGCTCAAGTTTTGGTCCTCAAAACATTTGACAATAATTAAATGGCTCCACTTTAATCCATTATGTTTGAAGTTATTCATTTGGAAATATTTATTTGGATACCCACATATTCTAAAATTCTCTTCTTTCTCACAAATGTCTCATAATTTCCTTCTCTTACCCAACCTCTGTTTTAGATACAAACAAATGTATTTGAAAAATGGAAAGAACCACAATAAATGTTCAGTTGAGTCATAGAAGGATTGAGAGAATAAGCACGACTGCCCAAATGTTGAGTTGATGAATGTAAAACAATTGTATTAGTGGGGGATTAGGCATTCTGAAGATAAAATATGGAAATTACATGGAGTAGTAAAGATGATAGGCATGTATATATATATATATATATATATATATATATATATATATACATATATACATATATATGTATATATTTATGTATATATATAATTCAAATCAATTTGATATAATTTGTAATTATGATATTTAATTTGTAAATAGTACTATACAATATGAGAAAAGAGGGAAGGAGGGAGGAAGTGAGAGAAGGAATGAAGAGCAGAGAGAGAAAGAGAGAGAGAAGAGAAAGTGGCAGAAAATAGCTAGCTCATGGATATCAGGAGCTATTGGATTTCCTTTTTGAAATAACTGAGTGTCCCAGAGAACAGAAGGTAATACATTAGTATTTCTGAAACTACTGGTAAGGAAGAACCAGTTTTTTTTTTTAATTTAACTTTGACCAATTCTTTTATAAAATACAATATAATGAAATAACCAGTAAAATAAAATGAAAATGATATATAAAACACAGCATTTAATTTTACTAGAGTCAGTACTCAGAAAACTATGAAATTGCTATCAAGTTTCAAAATTTTTATTTTCAAATAAATATTTAATGCACTTCTGTAATGAACCTTTTTAGGATCAGAATTAGTCAATGAACTATACATTGATTAGAACCAAAATAAGGGGTCCCAAGAGAAGGCTGATGAGTGATTGCAATGCTGTTGAAGTTGTCCAAATGTAAAAGACAGATGTATGATTTCGTTTCACTATAACTGGAAATGAAGAAGAGAGGGATAGTGCCAGAATTACTTACTAGCCAAAATGCTCATATTTTGGATACTTCTAAGCTAAACTAAGAAAGATCCTCAGCTTTGGGTCTTAGAAAACTGGATGAATGTTTTCTCTGAAGCTAAATATTCATAAGGAACATTAAAAGACACTGCTATTTAAATGTTAGAGTCAGAATGTCAGAGAGGCTAAAAGGAGAGGCTGTTATGCAACCTCATGCAAACAACATAATATCTCCATACTCAGTATTGTATTTTTAAAAATGGAAATAATATTCATCACTAATGTTTAATTTTCTAATAGCTTTCAAGGTCATTTCATTGAGTGATCTCACATCAAACTATTGCAAAAAATACATAATATGTGTGTGTGTGTGTGTGTGTGTGTGTGTGTGTGTAATCAGATCGAAAGGGGAATAAGAGTTGGAATAAGAGTTGAAGGGAGTGGGAGGGACAGGAAGGGAAGAAAAATGATTTGAGATGTATTACATACATGCACAAACTCCCCCATGATAAATGTAACATTATATACTGCACCATGCACTAATAAAAATTTTAGAAAAAGGAAAATCAAAATTTACCTAATAATAAAAATATTTAGTGACATTATAAGTATATAAAATTAAGCTTAAATTTCACTTTATTTTCTTCCAGAATAGACATTTAATGAATGATTAATAGTACAGGTTGCTTTGATTTCTATTTTTATAGTCACTGCTGTAATCTAGGCACTGTCACTTTTCTATCATAGTAGTTTCCTATCAGGTAAGAAATATTTCTTTTCTGAATCAATGAAATAAATTAAACAACTAAATAACTATCTAAATAGTTTGTAACCCCAGAAAAAGGATTTATAAAGAAACACAACATAGCAAATGATCCTCATCACACTTAATTTTAATACATGTGAGGCAAACTAGAAATTCTATGACAATTTTGAAGGGCATGTAATTGTTGATCTGTGTCTACATCACTAGAATACAGAAATATATCACTCTCAAATAAAGAGTACATATATTTTGCATTGCTTCCTCATGTCCAAATTTCTTACCTGGTCCTATAATGAAGGCCACATGTTTACTTGAACACAGCAGCTTTTGCAAAGTCAGAGAGAAATTCCAAAATTTTAGAAATGGTGTCTTTGCATGGTGGCAGACATGTCTGTTCCAATCTCCTCTGGGTAAATCCTTTCCACAGAGGATGAAAATAAAAGCTTCTAGGTTACTAAAGCCCAAGAATATAGTCAAGTTCTTCTGGGGAACAATGGAAAGCATCTCCAGGGTCATTAACTTACAATGTAAGCAAATGGTTCCGGGGAAGATACGTTTCTAAATGTCTCCAAAGCACTGTCTCTAAGTTCTAGAAAATGTTTCCCATTTAATAATACATTTTTTTATGTGGGTACCAGGGGTCAAACTCAGGACCTCACATTTACCAGCAGGTGCTTGTGCCACTGAACAATATCACCGGCCCTTTTTTCCTTTTTATGTGTACCAGGTGTCGAACTCAGGACCTGGTATTTGCCAGGCAGGTGCTTATGCCGTTGAGCCATCTCACCAGCCCGATTAATAACACATTTTGAATCATGAAGGTACATGAAAAACTTTATGGAGCATTGTCTCCCAACAGAGTTAATATAACAGTACTGAAATAGCTTAATGTATACTTACTGAGTGCTTATTGATGATACACATTCTATTTCAAATGTGTATTTTATTTATTTTCATAACAACCTTTAAAAAAGTACTGTGTTTCTTTCTTGTCACCCAGAGTTCAACTAAGATTAACAGAGATTCAGCAGTTCTTCAAAGTGATATATAAATATCACTCTGAGGAAAAGTATGCTAATACTAAATGAAGACAAATTTCAGAGAAGCCCTTGTTTTTTGAAGATACCATGTTTCTACTTAAAGACTTATTTCAACAACCTGACATTGGAACCTTGATTCATAATAAAGCAATATTTATAATTCATGTTAAATGTATATAATTTGAATTTTACCTAATAACTTCAAAAATAAGAGGGTTACCTCAATGTATTATCTACTATTTTGCCTTCAGTGATTTTTGTCAGGGTGCAAACATAGTGAGATTACTCAAATAGCACAAAGCATGTTGCTATGTTACTTTCTACATGTCAACTATGTCATATTTTAGAAGTTACCTGCTGTTGTGGAGTTTCTTTTTTACCATGACTCCTCCTTTCCTTTTTTTCACATACACTAATATAATTAAGGATGCTGTAGAGTATGTCCCTCCAATTTCATTTCATTATGATGATCATGAGGCAAGAGTTATCATCAGAGACTTGAAGACCCATTTTCATAAAATGATGCCAATCATTGTCAGAAGTGATTATGTTGGGATAACATATGAAAAGTCTATTGTCTGTCATAAGTATATACAGGAAATACATTTCTGTTATGTAATATTATATTTCACAGTTTATCTTAAATTATTTTAAATATTTTTTATACCCAAACAAATTGATATTTTCTACCCTATAGGTTTAAAATGAAAATCAAAACAAAACACAAAACAAAGTTCTGTCTTCAATTACCAAGCAAGCTCACTATTTCACAAGCAAAGGCAGACCCTCCAGGGCCTGAATTGCATAGTGTTAATTCATGCTTAGGTGCATTGATGGCTCAGAGCTTTCAGTCTCATGCTTAGCAACACACTAGGTGTGAAATATTACAGCACAATTCACAACCTGTCATGTCTTATGGCTTAATTAGGGATGTTTATGATCTTGTTATTCATACTCTATGAGTAACAGATGACTTTAAAAAAGAGACAAGGGACCATTATATGCAGAATAGCGTCATCATCATCACATTAACTGAGAGCTCAAACTGTGGCTTAATTCAGTTTGGAACAGTAACTGAAGAAATAATGAAAATAAGTATCAAACCAGGAAAAGAACTGTAAAGCAGCATATACATATATTTTGGATCCACTTATTTCACACTTGAATATTTGGGGGATATTTGCTCAGTGAGAAGGAATTTGGATTCAATCCTGCAAAAGAAAGATATATATATATATTTTGACAAGGAGGAAATTAAGATAATCTCTCACTACAATGGAAGATTCAGGACTCTTACTATATACAGGCACGATTTGCTTTTTATTCTGTGATGATAAACTAATTTAACAATACTGTGTTCAATATTGTATAGGTGAGATTATCAGGATGATATAATTTTATTAATTATTGTATTATTATTATTCATTATTTAGGTCAGGCCTTTGATATTAATATTAATACTAAATTAAAAATAATGTTTTTGAGTATATACATACACATACTATTTAAATATATATCATCTTTTCACTTTCTACTGTGTATAACAAATCATCATATATTAGTCAATTAAAACAAAAAAAATTACTATTCCATAGTTTACATGTTCGGGGGTCTAAGCAAATTTTGGCTGAATTCTCTGCACAAATTCTCACAAGGCTGCAATCAATGTGCCAGATTGTGTTCTTATCTAGAGGCTCAGTTCAGGAAGTATATGCTTTCAAGTTCATTTATGTTGTTGGAATATGCTGTGTTCTTAGTGACTACATTACTGAAGTCCTCAACTTTTCAATGGTGGATGAATAAAGGAAGATCCCATAATTTTCAAATGTCTCTCTCTGTTGGCACTTTGTATGTGGCTATTCAGTTCTTCAAGGTGAGCAAGAGAACTCCTCCCATCTGTTATATAAGACAGGGTTCATACAACATAACCTAATCAGGGGAATGATACTCTTCTCCTTTGACATATTCTGTTGGTTAGAAGTTCCACCAAGACTAGAGGGGCAAGAATGATAGAAAGGAATGGACATCAAGCATAAGTTATAAAGAATAATTGAAGAGAACTGACAGCTGTTCTTTACATGCCTGTATTTTAATTTTTCCAAAACCTTACAAAATAAATGTTATTATTTCCCTTTTACAGATCATAAAATTGAAGTTCTGAGAGATTTAATTGTTTTAGCCTGCTTACATAATTTGTAAATTGTATACTTAGTATTACTATATAAAAGTACTTAGTTCAAAAATCAATGTTCATTTCATTATATACTTGATTTGACAAGAGCAGTTTTCAAATTCTGGGAAAATATAAATATCTTTAAAAAGTGTCAAGTTATCATTAACTTAAATTGACTTTAATTTTATATATTTAAAATTTTTTGAAATTAGTATTATATACAGAACATATAGAGAAACTAAATGTAAGTGTATGAGTTGCTCTAGACTGTTAAGGGAGGAAGGTGTTTTAATTACATTGATCATAGCTTTCTTCAGAAAAATGGATAGCCATAGGCAGAGGCAATTAAAATTTCCAGTGAATCTTTCTTAATGCATTCCACAAATTCATCATAAATTCCAAATTCAAGTGACGACAATTTTCATAAGAAAATAATAGTTATATCTTATTAGTCCTATACACTGATACTTTTATTCTTTTTTAAAATAATAGCTTCATAACTCAAACTTACATACCACACAACTTATAAACTAAAAGTATAAGGTTCAGTAGATTTTAGCACATTGGCAAAGTTGTATAACCATGAATACAATAAAATTTAGATCATTTTTGTTATACCAAAACAAAACACTTTACCCACTAGCTATCATTTCCCAATCCATGGCCCCTAAATCTAGGCAACCACTAAGCTAATCTTGATGTTCATGGATTTCCCTATTCTGAAAATTATTTTCATTCAAAATAGACCATGCTCATGGCAGCAATGAAGACCATAGCATACCCAAAGAATTGAAAATTCTCCAAAGTAATTACACACATCATAGTGAAATGAAACAAGGAACCAACAGCAAAAACATACTTAAAATACATCTTTTTTCTCCTTTCTCTTTTTTCTATGAACCTTTTCATATAAGAAAAACATTCTCAAGGTGCATCCATTTTCCTACAAAAGCCTCAAATTTATCTTTCTTTAAGGCAGAGTAGTACTCTGTTGTGTTTAAATACCACATGTTCTTTATCCATTCTTCAGTTGATGGGGATATAAGCTGTTTCCAGGGTTTCGCTGATATGAATAGTGCTGCTATAAACGTAGGAATGCATACATCACTGTGGTATGGTGTTTTTAATTGTTTTGGGAAAACATCTAAAAAGGGAGTAGTTAAGTAAAATGTGATTTCTATTTTTAGTTTTCTGAGGAATGCACATCCTGATTTACATCATGATCGTATCAGTTCACAGTACCACCAACAGCAAAGAAGGGTTCCTTTCTCCCCACAGCCTTGCCAGCATTGGTTACTGGTTGATTTCTTCATGGCAGCCATTCTTTCTAGGGTGAGACGGAATCGTAATGTTGTTTTAATTTGTATTTATCTAATAGCCAGCAATGTTGAACATTTTTTAATGTACCTATTGGCCCACTGTACTTCCTCATCTGAAAATTGTCTATTCATTTCAGATGCCCATTTTTTGATTGGGTCTTTAAATTTGAAGGTGCTAAATATTTTTGAGTTCTTTATATTTTCTAGATGTTAGTCCTTTGAGGATAAGCTGTCAAAGTATTTTCACATTCCATAGATTGTCTCTTCACTGTAGTGATTTCCTTTGATGTATAAAAGCTTTTTAATTTATTGTGATCCCATTTGTTGATTCTTGGTATTAAATCTTGTGCAATCAAGGCTTTTTTTCAGAAAGTCTTTGCCCATGCATATGTCTTCCAGAGTTTCAACTGTTTTGTCTTCCAGCAGATTAAGTGTTTCAGTTCTAATGTTGAGATCTTTGTTCCATTTTAATATTAGTTTATCGTATAGTAAGATATATGGGTCTAAATTCAACCTTCAGCATGTGGATAGCCAGTTTTCCCAGTACCATTGTTAAAGTCGCTATCTTTCCTCTAGCAAAGCAATTTGGCCTTTTGTCAAAGATTGTGTAACTGAGTATGCCTGGAGTTGTTTCTGTATCTTCTATTCTGTTCCATTAATCCCTGTGTCTGGTTTTTGCTAATACCATTCTGTTTTCTTTTTTCTTTTTTTTTTTTTTTTTTTGGTGGGTACCAGGGGTCGACCTCAGGATCTTGCACACCAGCAGGCGCCCGTGCCACTGAGCGATATCACCGGCCCTTTTTTTGTATGTGGGTTTCAGGAGTCGAACTTGGGCCCTTGTACTTGCCAGGCAGGTGCCTACGCCACTGAGCCATCTCACCGGCCCGCCATTCTGTTTTTATGATTGTAACTTGGTGTATAACTTATTGTAGTATATCCTATCGAGGATTTTTGCATCTATGTGATTTATTGCTCTCATTTTTGGTTGGGCTCTATTCTGGTTTTACAATCAGGGTGATGCTTGCTTCCAGGAATGACTTTGGGAGTAGTGCTTCCCTTCCAATTTCATTAAAGTGTTTGAGGAGTATTTCTGTTATAATTTCTCTAAAGTTCTTGTAGGTTTTTCCAGTGAATCTGTCAGATCCTGGGCTTTTCTTATTTGGTACTTTTATTATCACTTCTTCAATTTCACTGACTGATTTTGGCTATTTAAGATTTTTATATCTTCTTGGTTTGCCATTGGCAGTTCATATGTATCTAGGAATTTATCCAATTCTTCTCAATTCTCTATTTTATTAGCATGCAGATTCTCAATAGTTAGACCCCAAGATTTATAGTTACCAATAATCTGGACTTTGGCAGACTCTGTTGTGATTATAAGTTTTCATTTCCAGTTACATGGATTTGGATCTTTTCTTCCCTTTTTTTTTTTTTTTTTTTTTTTTTTTTTGGGTACCGGGGGGACGACCTCAGGACCTCGCGCACCAATAGGCACCCGTGCCGCTGAGCGATATCACCGGCCCCTTTTTCGTATGTGGGTTCCGGGAGTCGAACTCGGGCCTTCGCGCTTGCAAGGCAGGCGCTTAAGCCGCTGAGCCATCTCACCGGCCCTCTTCCCTTTTTAATAATAGTATTGGCTAAGGGTTTGTCTATTTTGACAAATATTTCAGAGACTCAACTTTTTGATTCTTTGCATTTTTTTAGTATCGATTTCATTAACTTTTGAACCAATCTTCATAATTTCCTTTCTTCTGCTAGCTTTAGGCATGGATTGTTTTTGTTTTTCTAGGACAATGAGGTGCCTCACTAGGTTTATTAATTTGAGCATATTCTGTTTTTGTAATGTGGGAATTCATGGCTATAAAATTCCTTCTTAGGACTGCTTTCATTGTGTTCCACATGTTTCCAGTATGTTGTACCGGCATTATTGTTTAATCATGAAACTAATTTCTACTTTAATTTCATCTTTGATCCACTGATTATTCAAGAGGGTATTATATAATTTCCATGTGTTTCCAAAGTTTCTCTGGTATCTTTTGCCATTGAGTTCTAGTCTCATTGTACTATGATCAGATAATGTGCTTGAGATACTTTCAGTTCCTTTGCATTTACTTACACATGCTCTATGGGTACTGTATGGTCTATTGTGGAGAAAGTCTTCTGTGCTGCTGGGAAGAATATGCACTCTGTTGTTGTTGGGTAGAACGCTCTAAATATCTATTAATTCTATTTGTTCAAAGATTTGGCTCAGCTCAGATATTTCTTTGTTGATTTTTTGCCTCATTATTTTGTCCTTTTGTTATAATGAGGTGTTGATCTCACCCATTACAATTGTATTTGTGTTCATCTGTTTTTTCATGTCTATTAGTGTATTTTTTTGTGTGAAGTTGGGTGCGCTGGTATTTGGTGCATATATATTTATAATTCTTTTTTTTTAATGTGAATACCGGGAGTCGAACACAGATCCTCATGCTTGCCAGGCAGGCACTTATGCCACTGAGCTATATCACTAACCCTATATTTATAATTCTTAACTCTTCCTATTTAACTGTTCCTTTAATCAGGAAATAGTAACTTTCTTTATCTCTTCTGATCAGCCTTGGCTTGAAAGCAGCTGTGTCTAAAATTAGGATGGTAATTTTTCCTGTTTCCCATTGCATAAAATACTGTTTTCCACTCATTGCTTTTTAATTTGTGAGTATCTTTTTGAATTAAATGTGTTTCTTTTATATTGCATATTGTGGAGTTTTTTTTCATGATCTATTCTGCTAGTTCGTGTCTTTTGACTGTGGAATTGAGACCATTCATTTTAAGAGTTATTAGAGAGAAGTATTGATTTATTTCTGTCATTGCATTATTTTTCTCTTCCTAATTTCCTCATTTTTTTCTCCTTTTACTTAGCTGCTCTCCCTGCCAGTTGTATTTATTCTTTTTGATGTATTGGCATTTTTGGCTTGTCTCTTTCTAGGATATCCTTAAAATTTTCTTTTAAAGCTGGTTTGGTGGTAATGGATTTTCTTTGTCATGCCCCTTGTCATGGAAATAACTTATTTGTCCATCAACTTTAAAAAAAATACTTTTGCTGAATACCTAAGCCAGAGTTGGAAGTTGTTATCTTTTAAGACTTGCAACACTTCACTCCAAGCTCTAGTAACCATTGAAGTTTGTATAGATAAGTCTGATGTGATACTTATCATTTTAGCTCTATATGAGATTTCTTGCATTTCTCTAGCAGCTTTTACAATTTTTTCCCTTTGATGGACTTCTAAAATTTTGAGTATAATTTCATGCAGAGAGATTTCTTTTTTGGTCATGTCTATTTGGAGTCCTATAGTCCTCGCTTACTTGTATGCTCCTTCTTTTCTGTATATTTGGGAGGTTTTCTGCCATTATGTCTGCAAAAAGGTTTTTTATGCCACTGATTTTTCACTTACCCCAATTATTCTTAGATAAATCTTTGTATCATCTAGAAGGTTTTGGATTCATTTTTCACCCTCTCTTGTTGTTTTTGAGGTCTTTGAGTACTTGGTCTTTGAAGGCATCATTGTCTTCTAGATCTGAGATTCTGTCCGTATATTAGTTGGTTCTACTGCCCCCATGTTCAAAATGACTTTTAGTCTCTTGGCTTTCTGATTGAAACCTTTCTATGGCCTCTAATTCTTTGTAAATTGGTCATTCATGTTTTTTGTTTGCCTGTTTGTTTTGTTTTTTTAGCTCATGTAGCTTTTTATTAGAGTCTTCTGAAAGCTCCTGCATCATTTTGGGTATTTCTTCCATTGTCTGTTAATTTCTCCAATACTGCTGAGTACTTCTTTGAGCTGCTTCATAACCTCCCCTGCTATCCTTTCAATTAATTCAGGTGTATAGCTTGTGCTCTTCTGCCCTTCAGTACCCCTTGCATTGACTTAACAGGAGTTGGAAGCTTCAGGAGGCATTTTGTTTTTTTTTTTTCTTCTTATGTGTCTATTGGTTTTTTTTATGCTTCTTTGGCTTTGTGCTGAGGTGTGTGGATACTTATAGTCTAAAGACTTTTTTTTTTTACTGGTATAGAGATCTCTTTAGTGGTTCTCAATGATGTGTTTTTGGTGTGGTTAACTATAATCCTTTGCCAAAGCTACAAGATCCAACTACCTCAGTTAACTTTTGAGAGGTGAAAATGCAATGTGGTTAGCCCAGCAACCAAATTCTCCAGGTATGTGTTCTAGTATTGCTAATGTTATGAAGTTTATCTGAGTATTGGTTTACAGAGTGATGGCAACAAGTATGTGACCCCATTAATATCTAGCAAATCAGCTTCAATAGCATGGCCCAAGACAAATAGGGGGTATTAACATACTATTAAAACCAATTATGTACTACCTTTATCCTAGAGAAAAAGTTGGCAAATTTTATGTAAACATTAAGACAACCCAAGTATTGAATTATAGCTAATGCACACAAAATATGACAGCTATATCTTCACTAATGGAAGAAAACAGTTCCATGATAATTTTATGTAGTTAAGTATCAAAAGATTAACAAAGCTTTTTAGTTACAGTATTAAAGGTACACGGTTTTTGAGTGGGAGAATGTAATATTTTAACTTTGAAACCTTAAACTGTATGATATAAGAAGGGAGAAAAGAGGTACAAGAGTTCTTATTGCTGAGTAGAAGAATATCTATAGAATTAGATAAAAGTAAGACAGAAAAAGAGAAGATAAAAGAAAAAGAGAATGGAAATAGAAAGAAATTATATAGAGACTAAAAATAAGAGAGAAGTACTTAAGAGGAGAAAAATTAAAAGGGAGATGAGGCAAAATAGAGAAAAAAAAAGAAATATAAACAGATTACAGGGAAGGCAGGTGACACAGAAAGGTGACCAAAGCCCCAGGAAACCAGTGAAGAGAAAAGGAAGGAAGGAAAGAAAAGGAAAAAAATACAAGAACAAAATGAAACAAACAAAGAAACAAAAAGCCCTAAAAACAAAGATCACACTTAAAGTAACAGAAACAAAAGAAAGAAAAAAAAAAAAAAAAAAAAACACCCAAATGAACAAAAACAACAGCAACGACAATAAAAAAGCAGAAATGAACAAATAATTTCTTTGTAATTTCACACCTGTAATCATCTTGTGGGGTACAGTTTTTGAGTGGTGTCCAATTTCAAGACACTTTACTGCAAAAAAGTGTCAGAAGTGCTTTCAAGAAGGCAGTCAGAGTCCAGGTCTGTACTGGATATAGTCACCAGCAACTGGGCACTAGGATTAGGAGGTAGGTGTCAATTCTGGGGCTTTTGAGTTCATGGAGATTCAGGCTCAACCTGGGCTCTGTCTGTGGGCATGGGGCCTCCGCTTAAAACACTGTGTGTCTCTTGCCAGCCTGACTGCAGCTCCCTGACCATGGGTGTCTCCTGTGACTGACCCTCACTGGACCTCATGGCAGTATAGTGCTGGGAGCCCTGAAATAAAGCCAACGAATGGCTGCTCCTAGTCACAGGCTCGGTTGGCCCTTTCCCTATACTGGCATCTGAGCACTCACTTCAGGAGAGAAGGCAGGCACTTGTGCTGGAGTCGCTCACCAACATTGCCGCTCACAGCATCTGCCCTTCCACTACTGTGTTTTTCTCTGAAGGCTTCTGGAGACCTCAACTTTCAATTTGTAGATCCAGCCCTCCTTTCTGGGAAGCCATAAGCCAGGAGCCAGGGAGAATGTGCAGATTGCCTTTTCCTCTTTTGCATTATTCTCTTTCCTCTCCAACTTCTCTGAAGTCCTCATCTTTTCCTGGGCGCTAGGACTCCACCTCTTTCCTTCTTTTCTTCCCCAGGTTATTGTTTCCCAGTGCCTGGGTTCTGAATCACAGGGAGACTGATTCGTTGCTGCCTACTGCTCTGCTGTCTCCTGGGACTTAGACTTCTCCCTAGGAAGTTCACATCTACTCCATATTTTGAAGAGTTGGATGCAATCTAGACTGAAAACAAAACGCCAAACCCATAACTATAATCAGTATCTTAACTCTCTTGAAGATAAACTACAGAACAAGATTGAATGACAGCCAAAATGATGAGGTCAAAAATTTTGTGAGGCACAATAAAAAATATGTAAGAAATGCACAGTTTTAAAAATAGAACGTTTAGGGGCCGGTGAGATGGCTCAGCGGTGTAAGCGCCTGCCTTGCAAGCGCGAAGGCCCGAGTTCGACTCCCGGAACCCACATACGAAAAAGGGGCCGGTGATATCGCTCAGCGGCACGGGCGCCTGTTGGCGCACGAGGTCCTGAGGTCGTCCCCCCGGTACCCACAAAAAAAAAAAAAAAAATAGAAAGTTTATTATTGTTTCTAAATAATCAGGTATAAAAAGTCAAGAGAGATCACAGTATAAAAGGGAAAATAACCAAATTATAAATGCACTTGATAATAATAATTAACATTGTTTAAGCACAATTTAAAATGTAACTCAATGAAAAGATTAACCAGATAGATAAATATGTACCAAAACTAAGAGAAGACAATATTTGTAATGAAGATGTTTTATGTACAGCATGGGATTGAGCCTTTTTTGTTTTTGTTTTTGTTTTGTACCAGGAATCAAACTCAGGACATTGCGTTTGCCACTCAGGTGCTTGTGCTGTTAAGCTATATTCCCAGCTCTCATGTATGTTTTTTTGTGTGTGTGGGTACCTGGGGTCCACCTCAGGACCTCACACACCAGCAGGTGCCTGTGCCGCTGAGCGATATCACCGGCCCTTTTTTCATATGTGGGTTCTGGGAGTCGAACTCAGGCCCTCGTGCTTGCCAGGCAGGTGCTTATGGCCCTCAGCCATCTCACTGGCCCTGAGCCCTCATGTTTTAACCATTCTGAAAATTCCAGACTCTGAATGTTCAAATAACTGATATTTAATTTTTATTATATTTTTAAGTTTATCATTGTGCTATTTGTTTACCATTTTTCACATGATTTTATTTCACTTTCTTGTTTTTCTGTACTTTGAGATTTATATATGGTTGCTGCCTATTAGAATATGTTTTTAATTCTTTTTTATTAGTACATGTTTGTAGTACATAATGATTACTTTTATCATGAAGAGTTGGTACATGAACATTCCATAACACATCTTAATTTATTTTACATCCCCTTCCTTTCCCCTCCTGTCCTTCCCCTTTTTTTGCATATCTTTTAAATGTATTATCTTTGGTTTTTAGAGAACATCAAAACTGGAGTTGCTTTTCCCCCCACATTAGTGTGGTTCTTATATATAAGATGTAACTAAAACACATGATAAACATTTATGTTTTGGAAATGTTAAGCCACTGTTGACAATGCTTTTACTATGATAATCTACTACTGACACAGAAATTAAGGGACATAATTACTATAAATATTTCTTACAATTAAATGACTACCACTACTGAATATTGTTTTAATTTTTATAGATATAAAGTAGTAGGTAAATATTTAATGATTCACATCAGTTAAGAATTGTATTGTAGGGAAGTTCATTTTAGGAATAGTAATGCATAGTGCATCTACCGAATGATCTGAGAATTATGATGGATCAATAAATACTTCATACACCAGATTTAGTAAAATAATTTTAATACATAAAGAAATCAGATGCAATCAAACATAAGCTTTCTATTTTTAGCTGTAACATTTATTGAAAATTAAGTTAACTTTATTATATATGCAGGGAAACTAGATTTCCATATTTATGGGTTTATCCTGATTAAAATGTATCAACTAGTCTACAAGTGTGTAATAGTTAAAGTCACTACCACTACAAATAAATGTTTCTCGTTGTTTAGTATCATTCCCATTTCATTCCATAACTGAAGAGTTTAATTGATAGTTTTTATTCCTGAGTAAGGAAGGTCAAATATAATTAATTTTGTTAGTTCAAGGTGTTTTAAAGCAGCACTGCTGTAAAGACATTTGTGGAAGTAGGAAAGGAATAATTCCTTTGGCACTTTTTTTTTTTTTTTTGTGGGTACCGGGGGGTCGACCTCAGGACCTCGCGCGCCAGCAGGCGCCCGTGCCGCTGAGTGATATCACCGGCCCCTTTTTCGTATGTGGGAACCGGGAGTTGAACTCAGGCCCTTGTGCTTGCGGGCAGGCGCTTAAGCCGCTGAGCCATCTCACCGGCCCCCTCTTTTGGCACTTTTTATTCAACCTCCATTTAATTTCTTTTAAGTGTTTGCATATATTTTAATTAAAAGAGTGAGATACTCAATATCCCATAAAATATTCAAATAAACTGAAATATATATAAAGTTGATATTTCTGAGGTCAAATAGGTTAATTCTAATAGCCATTATTCATCCATTTATTCAATAAATTTGTAGTGCATTCTTAACTCCAGCAGTGTGATATACTATGTTCATAATGATGAACTAAGCTGACATTCTGACTTACAGTTTGGCTCATTCTTTCTTTTTGGTTTAGATCCTGTTATGCCCCTCCTGCAAACCATTTCTTGTTTGTTTCTTTTACTTTTTAATACTTTTACCATTATTGGAAAGCCTTTACTTTCCCAAAGCAGCACATTGCAAATACTGAGGATACCCACTCCTACATTCAGTAGTGGAGCTCTTTTCTATCCTTTTGTGGTCACGTAGACACATTTTGTATTTCCATAAATTTAACGTCTGTCTTTCTTTATAAATCTAATGGCCAAATAATTTTCAAATAAAAAATAATAGAATTGTGAATATGTTTGCTATAAACTTTACAATTAACAGGAGTTAGTCTTGCTGAGGTAAACAATTAAATAAATGATCCAGGTAATTTATACAAAAATTAACCATTCTTCTCTCCGTGTGGAGTTAAGGAACATTTAAAATATTAAAATAGAATTTTTGAATGAATCATTAAAATGTCATTTTCATACTGATTAAAAGTGCCTAATAATTTTTCAGCCCTTCAAATTACTGTGCTGGGAAATTTCATTATGGTAAGTATGAAATCCCAGTATATACGTGACATAGGTGGAAACACATTGCACAAGAACATATTACCATTTTTCCTTCAGCAATTTATTCCTAAACTTCAAGGGTTTCTAAAACATGTAGAGATGATTTTAGTATTTTAAATAAAAATGCATGTATATTTACTTTAAGATAAATTTTAATTATAACTGACTCCAGCGGTGAAAAGAGCAGTTGTTTAATCTTCACCTTACCTGTAGACATAAATACGATCATTTAAAGATTGATCCACCAAATAATAATATATAAAGCATGCCTCTTAACAACTTGTTTTCATGTTTGACTTAATGATTAAATAACACCATAATGTGTCCTGATTATTATCAATTTCATTATTTATTTAGATTGTATTTTTGTGAATTTGCAATTTAAATTAAAATAATTTCATGGCTGCAGCATCATGATATCCTTTTTTTTGAAAATCATACTTTCTTCTCTATATGTGTAAATTCTTTCAACCATTGAGATAGTAATGTAAGTATTTATGATTTAGTCTGTTGGAATACAGAATTATGGATTCAAATTAAATTATTATTTTATTCAGAATCATTAAGAAACACATAATTTATTTTACTTCAAAGCTCTACCTAATAAAGTTTCACTTTAGTAGTTTTAACAATGAATCTCATTCCATAATCTCACCTTTTTCACTTACAAGTGGAAATGTATTATGCCATAATAGTATGTGCTCTTTAAAGTCACTCATTTCTACTAGCAGATTGCAGTGAACCATCCTTCCAATACCTACTATTAAGTATAAATCTCTTAACCTTATATGAAGGGAAAATATTTTACATATCAATATGAATTAACTATGATTATTTAACAAAAGGAGTGTTTTACATTTCAAAGCTTAATTTGATAAACATCACTATAGCACAATTTTTTAAATTTTCCTATTCAGATGTCAATTGAAAAAACAAACACTGCGATTTTTAGCACAGTATGAAGGGAATTAATTATGCAACTCCAATTAAGACCAATTACAGTGGTGCTTCCTCTCCTTTGCACACCAGGCAAAAACTCTACTCAAAGTGTCTAATAAGCATAGAAAGCTCATTAATGTTAAGTTTGGCCTTCATGTCTATTATCATCTCCTCTGGTGTTCTGTGAATTGCTAAAGCCTGTGGGAAATTATCTATTAAAGATGTAGAATATCTAATACACCGTGTATAAGAACTTTAAAATATTAAATCATACATTAATGGAATAACATTTGTACTATTTGTAGATTTTTGTAAAACATTTCAGGAAGTTTTGGATTGAATGAATTAAAAAAAATTAAGAAATCCTTTACTTCAAATATATCATTGTAAAAATCATTATTATATTTATTTGAAAGATTACATATTGCATGTCTATTTATAATTATTATATAGAGACAACAAATCTTATTGGTTCACATTTTAATGTTCTTTTCTCAGTGATATATATGCTCCAACATATATATTGAAAACAAGTTGAATCTTTACAAATTTAATAAAAATAAGGGGTGTAAATTAGGAGGTAAAAATTACTAGCTTTAATTTTAGTTACTTCATAAAAATATGTCACATTCCATAAAATTGTTCACTTATATCTATTTGAAGGTGTCAGTATACAAATTTTGTAAAATATTATTATATTTTGAGGTCACTAAAGAACAAATCATAACAGATTTGTTAAGAACAAAATATACATATTATTTGAACACCTTGCTTCTACTCCATAGATATGGTTTTAAGGTTACTAGATAAATAACATATTCAAGTGCAGGAGAACATTTAACTGAAATCTTAAACAAAATTACAACTACCAAATAAATAAACAAAATTACGACGACTACTGATTTCAAAGTTTTTATATCATAGGCATGTAATTCTGTTAAGATACACACATATACAAATAGTTAAATTTCACTGTCAGAACAACTGACATCCATTGAGAAAATCAAACTTTGCAAGGAATAACAATGTTCTTTACCTCATATCATTTTGAGCTCATACCTCACATCATATGGGAAAAAACAGAGTTTCAGTAAATTGAACACTTAACTCATAATGCACTTATACAAAAAGTGGGAAAATGTTAAATACAATTTCATAAAATGTATCAGATTTCACCATTCAGAGCTGACAGAAATAAAATAAATAAAAGCACATTTTTAATGATCAAATTTGTGGCTTGATGCTTTAAAAATACTATATACAATAACTAATAAGCACAAGAAAAGTTGATCATTAGAAAAATGAAAATTGATAACACATTGAAATAAAGCTTCATAATCACTATAAATTCACAATTAAGACATACAATATTAGAAATAATGAGTAATTTTAACTCTGTATTTTGCACACAGATATATAATGCTAGAGCCACTTTTGAAATTCAGCCAACTTACTTAAAAAGATAAGTACACATTTATTTTTTACTACATTATATGAGTCAATCATTCCTCTCCTAGGTATTTACATAAGATATATGAAAACTTGTTAAAAAAAAGTACTCGTACAAGAATGTTTTATACAGTTTCATCCACTCCCCACCCCCCCAAAAAAAACACACTTATATGCTTAGTGTGGCAAATAGTGTAGATTGTCAATGTGATTGGGTGGAGTATGTGCTAGGGATTGGAGGAGCACACTTTTAGATATGTCTAGGTGGATCATGGATGATTGGTCTAGGGGACGATGTCTGGTTCTTTCACTTCCTCTCTGGCACTTTTCCTTTGTTCTGTTTCTGAAAAGTCATGAAATAAGTAACTTTCTTTGCCAAGCTCTTTCATTATGATGTTCCTGCCTTAGAATCTTCCCATTATTTACTGACACCCCCTGAAACCACGAGGTAAATTAGATCTCTCCCAATTTAAGTTAGAGGTACAGGGTATTGTGTTCCATAATTGGAAAAGCTGACTAATACACCTGGAAACAATACAAATGTCTTCCCACAGCATGGATAAGGAATTTCTGTATATCATTTCAATGCACTTATAGTCAGCAACAATTAATACAACATATAGAGTATCAGGAACATTGTTTGTAGAAAAATAAGCAGAGGGCCGGTGAGATGGCTCAGTGGTGCATGCGCCTGCCTGGCAAGCACGAGGGCCCAAGTTCGACTCCCGGATCCCACATACAAAAAAAGGGCCGGTGATATCACTCAGTGGTACGGGCGCCTGCTGGCAAGCGAGGTCCTGAGGTCGACCCCTGGTACCCACAAAAAAAAAAAAAAGAAAAGAAAACAAAAATAAGCAGATACTAAAAATCCATAGAAAATCATCTAACCCAAATGAGTTTCAAGTATACAAAAAAGGTAATTTATGGGGATAAAAATATGAGCAGTCTTTGACTAGAAAAGTTCACAGAAGGGCTGCTTAAAATGGATATGTAAAATTTCTAAAGTGATAACTTATCTATATATTTAGGTGCTGGCCAAATATAAATATAAATAAATATTCATTTATATATCATATATCATATAATTATATAATTATATTATATATTATACATTATACTATATAATATATTATATATAATATATATTAGTTAATATATATTATATAACATATAATGTAATATGTTATAATATATAATATAGTATATAATATATAAATATATATTTATTTATATTTGTACATGTATTTGTCTAAAATTTCCAAACTGTAAATTTTCAGATTATATTGTTTTATTAATATGTGTTTTAGTACATAATGATTACATTCACTGTAGAGAATTGGTAATGTACATAACACAACCCAATTCCTTTTTCCATTCCCTTCTCTTCTCCTCTTTACCTCTCCCTCCACCATTTTGTTCCCTTACCTTTTGCAAAAGGTCTATATAACTTGTTCCTATTAACTATCTTTTATTTTGCTCTTCATTTATACTTTGGGTTTCTCATATAAGAGTAACACATGATATTTAAGCCTGTGAGTCTGACATATTTCACTTAATTTTATGGTCTCAATGTGCATAGATTTTCCTACAAATGACTGGATTTTATCCTTCTTCATTTCACAGTAGTACTCCATTGTGGATAAAAGCAATATTTTCTTTATTCATTCATCCTTGACAGGCATGTAGTCCACCTCTAAGATAGAGCTATTATGACTTTTGGTGTTCTAAACATGTATCACTGGGATGTGATGTCTTTAACTCTTTGGGGAAGATACCAAGAACTGTAATAGCTGGGTCAAATGAAATTTCTAGTCCTGGTTTTGTGAGGAATTCCCATACTGATTTCCCTAGTCATTGTACTAGTTTGCCTTTCCACCAAAAATGTAGAAATATTTCTTTTTTTCCCCACAGTGTGTCCAGACTTTGTTTTATTTGATTTCTTGATAACTATTTTTTCTGTAGTAAGAAGAAATCTCATTGTTGTTTTAAATTTTATTCCTCTACATGACCAAGAGAAGTTGAACATTTTTTCATATATATAATGGTGATTTGTACTTCTTCTGAGAAGTATTTATTCATTTTATTTGCTCAGTTTTTGGTTGGGCCTTTTATGAGGGTTCTAATTTTTTTAGCACTTTATGAATTCTAAATATTAGTCCTCTATAAAAGGAATAACTTTCAAAAATGCTTTGGCACTTCTAGGTTGTCTCTTCACTGTCTTGGTTTTATCCTTTGTTGTGTAGAAGCTTTTTAATTTGATATGACCAAACTGTAATTTTAAAAACTATGTTATTCATATAATTGCATACTGATATTAGAAAGATACGTAAGGCATGCCATTTTATCTGTCTGTGTGGTTTTGCGTATTGTATGGTGTTAGGAACTAAAAAGAATGAAGTTATAGCTTACTTTTAACACATCACGTCTGCCTGCCCCTGTTTTATGGATGGTAGCAAACAATTGAGATTCCTGAGTCAGATTCAAATGCCTTCATTAGTTATAGTACAAGAGGCAGGATGAGTTGGTAGTGGTTACACATATATCGTTGGTTTGATTCAGAGGAAACTGAGCCCAGGACACTTAATTTTATAAATAGGCAGCTAATAAATAAGCCTGAAATTTCCCCTACAAAGAGACAAAATTTTATTTTTTTTATTCTTATTAGGAAACATGTTTATGCTCAAATTTGAAAGGAAAACAGTTTTTCAGGCTTCCAGAGATGTTCATTATACAAAACACTCTAGGAAAGATACCTGGACAATCTAATATTAGTCATTCAAAAAGGCATTATTGTGCAACATGGTGACCATTATCAATGCCAGTTCACTGTGTACTGGAAAATTGTTGAAAACACACTTTAAATGTTCTTTCTGCCAAATAAAAGTGAGGCTGTGTATGTAGCTCAGTTATAGAGTACTTTCCTAGCATGTATGAAGCCCTGGGTTCTACCCCCAATAGCACAAAAATAAAAAGGAAAACAAAGCAAATACACCTATCACTATATGAGATAATGGGGATGTTAATTAGCTTAATTTTGCCTTTCTACAATATGTGTGTATGGAAACATCATATAATATACTATATGCATGGTTTATAATATACATGGTATGTTATATAAATATATTTTTTGTAAATTAAAAATAAATGAATAAATAATATTTTAAAAAAGAAAAACACTATGCTCTGAGATTTTTATATCTGTTTTTGAAAAAGATATATTTTGCTAACTGAGAATATTCCAGAGAGACAGAACAGGAAAGACCCATCTTATCAAAGAAATGGATTATACATTCATTTTACTTCTACTTAATTGACTCCTCATCACCTCAGTAGTAAAAACATGTGAATTAAATCTATCAATCTATTTAGGAAAAGTAAAATGAGAAAAGTAATAAGCATGGTCCCTACATACACTACACGGAAGGTCCCTCAGGTTTGGGACAGACACAAAATAACAAGGCAGAGGTCATTCCACTGCTGGTCTGCCAAAAGTAAGGCAAAGCCATAAAATGAAACAGCTTGGTATTGACATAAAGATGGACACATGGAGCAACTGAACAAAATACACAGCCTAGAAGTAATCTCTTGTGTCCACACTACAAAATGATTTTCACCAATATTTTGAATAAAAGATATCTAAGAAGGAACAATCTTTTCAATGAATTATCCTAAAATGTTGGGCATCCAACTGAGGAAAACTGAAATCAGACTCCTATCTCTCTCTAGTTATAAAAGTCAACTCAAAACAGATTAAAGGTCTGAAACTTTTAGAAAAATGGGTAAATCCTTCAGTATATTAGAGTGGACAATACTCCTAAAACATAGGAAACAAAACTAAATAGATAAACGTAATTAGATCAAATTAAAAGACTTCTGTGCATAAGAAGAAACAGAGAGAAGGGATAATCTACAGAATGGCACACAATATTTGCATAGTGTGCCTCTGACTAGGTATTGATATTCAGAATTTTTGTTTTGTTTTGTTTTTGTTACTGGGAATTGAACTCAAGACCTTGTGCTTGCCAGGCAGGTGCTGTGCCACTAAGTTATATTCCTGGCCCAATATTCAGAATATTTAAGTAACTCCAAAACCTCAGACACACAAAAGCAACTTGATTAAGACATGGCCAATCAACTTACCTGGATGGACATTTCTCAAAAGGAGATATCCAAATTGCCAGCAGATATATCCAAAACACTAATCATTAATCATTGGAAAATGCAAATCAAAACCACAATATGATGTCACCTAGCTGCAGTAAGAATGGCTATCATCAAACCAGAGAAGAAAAAATAGGAGGAAGAAATGGAAACAAAGATTTTGTAAATGGGAAGGGGAGGAGAACAGAAAAAAAAGAATCAAGATATATTATGTACTATTACAAATTCCCTATGATAAATGTGGTCATTATTTATATCAAAAGTTAATAAAATCAATTAAATGTATATATTTTCAATTAAAAACAGAGAAGATAAGTGCTGGTGAGGACATGGAGAAAAGGGAACTGTTGATACTGCTTTTTGGAATGTAAATTAATAGAGCCACATGGAAAACAATATGGAAGTTGTTCAAAAAATTAAAAATACACCAAGTGCATGATTTAGCAATCTCACTAATGGATAAATATCCAAAGGGAATGAAACCAGTATGTCATGTCAGAAAATTTGACATCCCCGTGTTCGTTGCAGCGCTATTCACAATAGCCAAGAAATGGAAACAACTGAAGTATCCAGCAGCTGATGAATGGATACACACAGTGTGGTACACAAACACAATGAAACACTATTCAGTCATAAAAAAGGCTGAAATGCTGTTGTTTTCAACAAGAAGAGTGGAACTAGAGATCATTAATTGAACTAAACTAAGCACAGGACTAGTACTTCATTACCTTACTATTATGTAGACTAACATATTGATCATACAGAAATTCAGAATAGAATTGTGGTTACCAGAGGATCGGGGGAGTAGGGGTAGAGGAAGGGATGAGTAAAGTTTGATCCATAAGTACTAAGCTAGAGAGGTATAATAAGTTCTGGGGTATCACTGCACAGCAAGGTGAATGCAGATAACAATAATGCACTACACATTCCTAAAAGCTATAATAGAGGATTTTTAAAGTTTCTACCATAAGACAAATGATAAATGTTTGCAGAAAATGATATATTTGGCCTGATTTAAACTCTATACAATTTGTACACGTAACAAAATATTAAATGCTACCTCCACTAATAGCTACAATTTTATGTACCAGTTAAAAATAATTGATAAAAATGAAATACCAACCTCATGTTATATATGCAAAATTTTTTTTCACTTTTTGACTTCTGTTAGTACATGTTTGCAGTACATAATGATTATATTCGCTGTAGAGGGTAAATACATGCACAGAACACATTTCAATTCCATTCCTTTTCCCTTCTTCATTCACCCCCTTTTATTTTACCAGCATCAGATTCATTTATTTAACTTAGAGGACTTTATAGAGTTAATTATACAAACAGATTGAAAAACCAGACTAATAGGCCGAAGAACATATAAAATATGTAAGTAATTGTACTAAGCCAAATTTCATCCAACTTTTTTTTTATTTAGACATCCAAAATACGGTTTTCTAATTTAGAACTTTTTTTTTATGTACTTTGCCTGAAAGTAAAAGCATTTGATGTATATATAAGAAACTTCCCACACTCTCTATCTACCCATTTTGATCTCAGGCAGGTACAGCTTTTCACTATCAACATTACTATGGATGGCTTTATCTAAGTATATATTTTCCAGATATCCTTTTCAGATTTGAGTTCTAAGCCCTGGATTTGGGTGGGAACATCGAATTATTTTGGCATCACCACCTCCATCAGTACTTTCATGTTTGTTTCTTCAGAGCTCTCTAGTGCACCTTCTACCAGCACACAACCCTTAGTATGTGTCAAAATGCATTGTACTGGGGAAAGGCTACTTAGGCTTAATGATAAAGAAGAAGATAACCAATCAACCAAACAGACAGACAAACAAACAAAAACTTGTCTACTTAGAGGTAATAGGCAGAACACCTTGTCATGAACAACTATCCTGTAGCATCACTGAGAATAAAGGCAGTGCTTCTAACTTTCCTGAAATTCTGGAAGCATTCAGCTCTCCAGGGCGACAGTAGCAATGACTTCTGTAAAGGACACAATAGTCTCACTTTGGAATATGCCTTAGGCATTCACTGTCTACTGAGCTGTGAAAAGATGCCCTTGTACAGGAAGGCTCTATGGAGATAATGCCACTTCACATTTAAAAACCTTTCAATTTCACACCATTGTCCTGAGGACAAACTAGACCTTATCTCAAGATATAATCCATGCTTGCCTCACATTTCATTTTTTTTCCTTCCTTGTTTGATCCAGATATAGGGAACATCGTGAAATCTTAAGGAATGTGCTTCCTAAGTCTCAAGTTTTACTGTGTGCCATTATATATTGTGTAATGACTTCTGTCCATGTTTTCCCAAAGCTTGCCAGCTCTTTCAGAAAAGACTCTTTTTTTCCTGCATTTGTAGCTTCAGTGCATGGTACATAGTAGCAGTAAAAAATATTAATTCATTTAATGATTTTATGCTCAAATAAATAAAAAGGCTTTTAAACTTGTAAATTTATTCCTAGATTTATACATTCTACTAGAAGAGCTGTGGTTACTGTACAGATTCCAACATGAATGCTAGGGCTTCTCCAGGACACAAAACTATGTGTTGACGATTGACCCTCCTTACTCACGGTTGTAATTGAAAGACTACTGTATGTGCACAACAGTGAACTCTGATGGAGAACTCCCTTTCTTTGTTATTAATAGAAAGCAGAAAGAAATAACAGATTTAAATTGTTCAAATTAAAATGAAAAACTAGGGGCCAGTGAGATGGCTCAGTGGCGTAAGCGCCTGCCTTGCAAGTGCGAGGGCCCAAGTTTGACTCCCGGAACCCACATACAAAAAAGGGGCCGGTGATATCGCTCAGCAGCACGGGTGCCAGTTGGCGTGCAAGGTCCTGAGGTCGACCCCCGGGTACCCACAAAAAAAAAATAAAATAAAATAAATTGAAAAACTATTAAATAATTTGATTTAATTTAATAATTGCTGATGGTTTAAATAAACATTGATTTTTTACTCCTTAGTAACAAGGTAGTGGGGGAATGTTAAAAAGACTTGTCTCTCATCAAATTTTGATACATATACAATTATTTCACATCAAGTACTCAAAAATAAAAGTCACACAAGTGCCTCTGTAAGTCAGTAGATAGATCACTTCTTCCTCACCTCTATTTTTGGATACTCTGAGAAGGACATAGAGTCAGGTGTTTGTTTCTGTATTTTAAAGGAAAATATGGTACAGAGAACATTAACACACTGTAGTGGTGGTGAACTTTTTAAAGACCTAGTGCCCAAACCGCAACCCCAAACCCACGTATTTATCGCAAAGTGCCATCACCGCCCCTATGTGAACTGTTATTCAATGTTCAGCTGCTGGGGCAATGTTGGGGTGCCTTAGCTTGTGTGTGGACAGAGAGGGCTCTGCATGTCTGCTGCAGCATGCGTGCCATAGGTTCATCACCACTGCACTAGAGAAATGACCGTGTAGGAAGTGTACACATGTCTGGTTCATAGGTGGGAGAAAATGCTAGACTGTAAAAATTATTAAGCTGTAAAAACCTTATAATTTGTACAAATCGTTTTGTTAAATTAATGCTAAGTAGAATTTAAAGAATTAGAATTATAAATTAATTGGATTCAAATATCAGATCTATGTATTTTTAAAAATGAAATGCCACATCTCAGTGTCTAATCCTCATATTTCTGACCCTCTATACAGAAAAATGATAAATGCCTCAGAGTATAACAGGTGACTGGAAATGAGTCAATTAAAGCTGTTAACTACATTTGTAAAATAATATATAGCAGTAAGATTTTCAAATAGTCCTTTTACCCCAAAATACAATAATAAAATGATGAAATGATCTGGTCCCTGGATGAGCAGCATCAATATCACTGAGAGGTAGAAATTTTAAGGAATCAGATTCATTGAATTAGGAAATCAGAGAAAAGGGCCAGTAATATTGTTAGCATGCCCTTCCACTTATTCTAATACACGTTAAAATTTAAGAACTACTAGTTTAATAGATTATGTAATTTAAATACATATTTTATACTGATAGAATCAACACTGTGAAAACTACACAGAAGCAAGTGATTTCATTACAGTTATAAATAAACCATATTTATAATTGCATAAATTATATATTATACAAAGTTGCATAGCATATAATTATATAAAGTGTCATGGACATGATCAAAGAACAATTATGAGAATATGTATATTAAATTAGAGGTCTAGTGGAAACATGATTACTCATTTAGTAAATGAAACCTGTTGGTGTCCAAGGAGGCTCCCTAAAGAGGAACTGTGAAACTCAACACTCCCCACAAGAGGGTAGGTTGTAGGTTTGCTAACTTACCTCACAAGATGTACGAGCGAGAGGCATGAAGAATTTTATCAGGTGGACAGAAGTATACACTCAGAGGGGAATGCAAATTCCTGGGAGAAAGGTGCGTATGGTCAGGCATTGGGGATTTTTATATGATTTTGGAGGGGTCCACTTCCACTGTTTGTCAGGCTACGCATATTGTGGACTACATTAGAAAGCAAACCATTTGCATGAGTTTGATATTTAGAAATGTGCTACCCACTTAAAGTGTTGCTTCCTTGGGGCTGAAGGTCTGTGTGGGAAAAGTGTTGGTTTGATTTACAGGTGAAGAAGCCTGGGCCCCAATTTACAGGCTTATTGTATCTGTAAGTCTTTTAGGAAAAAAATTAGGGTGTTTCCTTGAAGGGAAAAAGACATTGTAGCCTTGTGTAACTTTGTTTCTTGAAGTGTCTGGTTTCCTTAAAAGTACAATTTTAAAATTATAACTTTCCATAAACCAAAATTCTCAAAATCTAAAAAAAAATACAATTGAGCAAATATACTTATAGAAATGTGTTTTTATGTTTTTATGTAAAAATACTATTTTTTTCTTACTTAAATGAACAAACAGATGCTCCTATATTAAAAGTTTTTATGGATAGATAATTATATTTACCTTCTTGCCAATCAAACATATACAATATATATATACATATTTTTTTTTTTGTGGGTCCCGGGGATCGACCTCAGGACCTCGCACGCCAGCAGGCACCTGTGCCGCTGAACGATATCACCGGCCCCTTTTTCGTATGTGGGATCCGGGAGTCGAACTCGGGCCCTCGCGCTTGCAAGGCAGGCGCTTATGCCGCTGAGCCATCTCACCGGCCCTTATTTTTTAAACTTTTATTCACTCAAAAATATAGAAACTCCATCAAACCAAGACAACAAGGAAGCATCAAGGTATATTTTATTTTTAAGAAAGTCCTTTATTCCATTTGACTAGTATAGAAATACATACTTTTAAAATATAAATATTTTGATCACTGTAATATAAAATTTCTCCGTTCTTCTACTTATTATTTTAAACAATTTCCATAAATCACTTAATTCTAAATAACACATATAAATGTAACATAATTTCTGTGACTAAGATAAAAATTAAAATCATAATATATATATGTACATATATATTCACAAAATATATTCTGCTTGAGTAATTGAAAACACAAATTGGAGAATATGAGAAGTAGTTTGCTGAAACTTCATTATTACAACACAGTGAATATGCAGTGAAGCTCTCTAGATTACCTCCTAACACTGTCTCAGGAACAAAATAGGTAATAATACAAGTAAGTAATGTGACATCAATCTCACCCAATTAGCTTGCCTATAATTTACATATGTGTAAGTTAAAAATATATACAATGTTTTCCATAACGGGGATATAAACATCATGTTACAGGTGTTAGATGAACAAAGAAAGCTTTCACTATTTTATTCAGAGAATTATTGCAGCCTTGATATCTAAGACTGAAAATTAAACATATAAATGCAGAAAGTTAAAGTTAATGTGATTTTTCTCATTTTTGATTCTTTAGTTATAAATATATTTTTAAAAAACAAGATATTGACTAGTTGAAATCAAATGTAAAAGTTACTGAATTTTTATAAGGTTTAAATTTCTAGTGTTGTTCTTGTTTCAACATTAATTCCATCACCATTGATTAATGACAAAAGTATACCTAAGATTTGTTTTAAACTAATCTTTTACAGTAAGATGATTTCCACACTGACTTGAAAACCTAAGTGATATCTTAAGACTACTGATTATACCTAGTATGAGTAGAACATAATGGGTTATGTCATCCTTTGGATTTTCAGGACAAACATTGCAAATTGTAAGTATGGTAAGAAATAAAGAAACTTTATTATAATGGTTCAGTTTTACAAAACACTTTTTAAAAATCACTAGCAGATAAATGTGTTCATTTATGAATAGGACTTTATAGTCTACTGAATAACTAAATTCAAGATTATTTATCACAGTCAGTCTCTGACAACTTTTGTGTAAGGAGCAAGATATGTGGTTACTGAATACTTTGAAATAATTTAAAAAATACAACATTAAAAACTATTTAAGAATGCCATTGTATTTATGTTAATATTTCAAAGCATTATTTGGATTTCAAAATGCCTTTTGATGGGTTTTATCTATTTCCCCACTACCAAGGTAAAAGCAGCTATAAATTTTTAAGTATAGGAGAACTTTAGCATCTTGAGAATACCGAGCTTATGCCTATCCATTAATGTAATGTTCACAGATTATTTTCCTAAATATTGTGAAAGCAAGTATATTTACCAAAACATCAGTACCATTCATAATAGAAAACACATCTGTTATGTGGAATTTGATCAGACCACCCTTTATCATGGCAGGCACATTTCCTCTTGAGTTGTTTTTAAATATTCCACTCAATCCTAACCTTGAATTCTCCAATCATGCATAAGCTTCTATTTACTTATTTAAAATAATCAAAACAGCCTTAATATTTCCTCCAGCTTGACTAAAACTTTATTCCTGACTATAGACTCCTGATTTTTCTTACTTAGAGCTTTTATATTACAATACTTAGTATTCTTTCATCCAACCTCTGGCAAGTTTTATAATACATATACATCTTTCTTAAGTACCTAGGAACCATCACTTTCATGGCAATCACCACGAAAGAGACCCAATCTCCCAGTGTGCATTGGAGATCAGAACCCTACTTATGATAATTGACAGATAGCGAACACAGATGACCTGTTCACACTGATCAATCTTTCTGCTAACAATCATCAGTTGTCTTCTACTACCTCACTTCCTTGCTTATAACCCTTTCAATTTTTTTTTTTAATTTTTTTTTATTTTAAAGAGAAGAAAAAACAAAACAAATCAAAAGAAGAACAAATTTTCAAAACAACATAATAGGAGGGTAACAATGGTTAATACATTACGTATTACTATCTTTAAGTTAGTTATTCAGGATACCAGACATTAGCATTCAATTGTCCAAACATTATTGGCACAAACCTTACTCTTCAATGAACTAAGTAAAATTGGTAGTGTATCTATCTTAACCATCTTATATATATATATATATATATATATATATATATATATATATATACAATTTTTTTCCCTTTCCCTTCTTTCTTTTCCCTATTCCAGTCTTTCTTTCCTTTTGACCAGTTTCTTTTTGATTCACCATGTCTATTGTACATTTTGGATCTTATTTATTCTTTCAGTTTCTCATAGTAGAGAGACAATACGATGCTTACACATGTGCTTCTGGTTTATTTCACTTATGAGTATTTTCTCGAGTTGCATCCATTTACCTATAAAAGTCTCCAGTTTATCCTTCTTTACCATCAATCTCCCTTGCCTTTAGCAACAGCCTTGAATAAACTCAGCTTTGCCCATATAACTTAAACAGTGACATTTTTCTTTGCTGTAAGCTGCTACCACATTGGTGAACCTAGAAGTTATATTATTTCTATAAATAATAGAGACTTTTGTTTCACATTTTGTTGTTTAACTTTAAAAATACATTTGAGGGCCGGTGAGATGGCTCAGCGGCTTAAGCGCCAGCCCGGCAAGCGTGAGGGCCCGAGTTCGACTCCCGGAACCCACATACGAAAAAGGGGCCGGTGATATCACTCAGCGGCACGGGCGCCTGCTGGCACGCGAGGTCCTGAGGTCGACCCCCCGGTACCCACAAAAATAAATAAAAAAATAAATAAATAAATAAATAAATAAATAAATAGATAAAATAAAAATACTTTTGAAGTTTATAAATTTGAAGCTAAAAGATCACTGCTGAACAAAACCTTAATTTGCAAACAAATTTAAATATATTTCTTAGAAAAGAATATGGACTATCACTTAAATTTTTATATGCTGTCATAAATCTTTCCTTCCTGCATTGAGAAACCCTTTTCTATTATGGTCCATCAATCTTCCTGGCTACCTAAGCTTCAAACATTTAATATTTAATATTTACTTCGTTGCTGACCACTTAGTTCCTTAAGCTCAGTTTCATTTGCTTGCCTCTAACCAAATCAAATGAGGCCATTTATTTTGGTGAAAAGGAAAAAGTATTTATTCACAGCTACTCCAAGGAGATGGAGGAGGTTTATTTAACTGACATCACCATGTCACTCTGTCCAGATTTTCAAGGGACTCATGGTAAGAAGAGAGGGGATGGGGACTGCTATGAGACAATACTATGTCCAAGCTTGCTCTATCACACCCAACCTATCTTTTACTCCCTCCTCCTTTCCATTGGAAAGGAAACAGCCCTTACCTCCTGGATCCAGCATCTCTATAATCGGTCACTTTGTCTGGGCTGGTGTGGAAAGGGTTTTTGTGCTCGATGTCTGCAGGAAGAAGTTTGGAGAAGTCACTTATCTCTAAAATATTCCATGTTTAAATTTCTCTGTCTGCTGTGCTCCAATTACAAATCAAGTATGCTTCAGGCAACAATTCCTACTGTGTACTTTCATTCTATTTTAAGCATAGACCTGAGAAAAAATATTCCCTCTTACTAACCATATGAAAAGAACACCTAAATTTCCAGAAACATCTATATACCTTGAATAAGCTAGCATTAATGCTTTTACATGGAAACATAAAATTTATTTATTAAATTGTTAAAGTCAATTTTTCTTGGAAATATAAAATCTACATAATTTGGCAATTTTTAATTTTATACAACCTTATGCAATTATTCTTAGATATTAAATATTTACTCAAAGACATCAAAAGATATGATTTATGTGCCTTTGAAGACACAAATATAAATCCATGTGCCTTTGAAGACACAACATGTATGAAAACAGCTAAATAAATTACCTGAGAGAAAGTGCACTAATGAATAATTCCTGACAGATACTCACCGATTATTTTGGGTTAAGAAAAATCATAATAAAAAATAGTATTTTGAAAATCTGCTTAAAATATGGAAGATGAAATTTAAAGAAAATAAGATGAAAAATGGAACTAAACTTGGTAGATTATATATATATATTTTTTTTTTTCAACTTTGTGACAGGAGCTAATGCAATTCTGTGACCAGTATCAGTGAGGATCAGGAGAACTGTGTAGAAGTGATGATGATGAGAAATTTGGATTTGGCTAGGACAATTTGACAAATACAAAGATGGAAATATGTGCAGTGGGATTATGGAAGGAAAAACACATGGAAGAAACCAGCACAGATGCAGCATATCAACAGAGCTAGAGCAATGAATCTAATGGCAGGATAAGTGAAAACAATAAGGAAAGATAAAAATTAGGCAGTCTTATTACTTTTCAATTGTCATTAGCCTCTTTTCTTCAGGGCAATTATTTTCACATCCCTGTTACTTTAGATTCTTATTTATTAGTTTTTACTTTTGATTAAATAATATATTTTTATTTATTTATTTATTTTGTGTGTGTGTGTGTGTGTGGGTACGGGGGTCGAACTCAGGGCCTCATGCGCCAGCAGGCGCCCGTGCCGCTGAGCAATATCACCGGCCCTTTTTTCGTATGTGGGTTCCGGGAGTCGAATAATATATTTTTAAATGAACAAGATAAGTCTTGGGATCATTCTCTGACCTGGCTTCATTTACTCTGTGCAATAGCTTTCTATCATTATGAGGAATATCTGAAGTAATCATCTAATAAAGAGAAAATGTTCATTGTCCTTTATTGTAATTATTAGAGGTTTAAATCAATGGTAAATTTGCCATTTCTTTGGGAATACAGGGAGGCAAAACACCATGGCAGAAGTTCATGATTAAAGAAAACCATTCACCTCATGGCCAAGAAGAAAAGAGAAAACAAGGAGAGCTTGGAGTCCCATGATCACCTTTGAAAGCAGGCCACAATAGCCTAAAGGCCTGTCATCACACCCCACTTTCTAACGGCTCTATCATCTCTCAATAATACCTCCCTGGGGATAACTTTTTTGATGTATTATATATCCTTCCAGTTTTTCTTCTTTCTTTATGTAAAATTGTAATTGATGCACATTTTATGTTACATTGCATTTTCATTTAAGTGTATGCCTTGGAGCTCTTGTCATGGTAGTACTTTGTATAGTTTTTTCATCCCTATGTAGAGAAAAATTGAAGTCTGTTGGATAGCTGCACCATTATTTATACAAGCATTTCACTGTTGGTGGAAGCTAAGGCGGTTCCCCCCATTCGAGTTCCTTTTCTAATCAATTTTAATTCCTATAGTTTGTCTTTCCTATTATTTTCTTTTAGAATGCAACAGAAAAACTTGCATGAAAGGACTACATAATTCATGAGAAAAAGGTTGTCAATAATAAAAATGCTAATGAAAAAATTGTAGAACAATGCAGTTCAAAGAAGTTGCACATTTTGACTCTTAAAAATGTACAATTTCTTAGAAAAGATACACTGTCATTATTAATTGCTGAATTTCACCTGTATTTCATAATGATAATTAATCAAATTTGTGGTTTAAAAGTAATCCAACTAATTGTGTATACCAATTATCCATTTGATGCGTAAATTAAGTACATTTCTCAAAAAAATTAATACAAAAACTTTGGGTCATTCTTAATGCACAGAAAGGATTATGAATTATTAATTTTATGACAATATTTTGATGGTCTCTCTAGACATCTAGTCATCTGTTCTCTGATGAAAAGTACATGAAGTAGAAAAGTATTGCTGTTTACCAAATAAGCAATCAAAATTTATTATTAAACTTATAATTGAGAAGTGGCTGCCCAGCTTAGTACTACATTTCCCTCTTCCTACAATATAGATGAACCCATCTAATTAGCTGTCACCAATCAATTGACAAAATGAAAATTATTGTGTTGTGCCACCTTTTTGTGAAGGCATTTATAGAACAGATTTTTGATCTGATTTTTCTCCTTCTACCAGGTGAATATAGACGAAGATTAGCCATTAAAGTGGTGGTGGGGACAAGGGTGTTCATAATGAAAGAATCCCATGAATCTTGGACCCTCAGTGAGCAAATCAGCGTGCAGAAGAACCCCCCCATATATATATATATATATAGGTACATATATGCTAATTTGTTTCATTTATACTACTAGTTTCTCTTAGTTCTTAGTTTATTGGAAAGAAACTTTTGAGCTATTACCTGTTTATTATTTTTACATAGGTGAGAGTCTTCTTTTGTCTATTAATTGTACTCTGAGTAAAATTTTGGCCATTATGTTAAGATTATGTTGCACAGTGTACTAACTATTGTCATTCTCGAATTATTTTGTTTTGACATTTTATTTTTCCTTTATAGAGGGAAAAAGTGTGTTTTTTATATTTTCTTTATTAATATCTACTTGCATTGTGTTAAAATAAAAAATGCATCAAACACAAGAAAGAAAAAATATTTGAATATTATCAAGTTATAGCTACTCTATTCGTGCATTTCAGGTTTGCTGCTGTCTTTAAACTTCCAGTGCCTTCATGAAATGTAATGTTTTTTATGAAAAAAACAATGGTCTGAGTCAAATCATTTTTGTGCATATAATGAAAGTTAAATGTTTATCACCTACATTATAAAATAAGAACCATATTTTTTAAACTATAAAAGTGACTTGTTTTAGGCTGAAGGCTATACACAAAGTATGTCTCAAAATATTTTAAGATACTCTTAGCCAGTAATCAGTAGTCCTTGTACCTTATCTTTTACGAGATTCTCATAACAATACAAAACACTGATCAAGAATTAAGGGCTCAATTACTTTTTCAGACATATATGCTCATGATAAATATAAGTTTTATCTCATTTCTTTTTCTTTTTTTTTTTTTTTTTTTGGTGGTACCGGGGGTCGACCTCAGGACCTCACATGCCAGCAGGCGCTCATGCCGCTGAGTGATATCATCGGCCCTTTTTTCGTATGTGGGTTCTGGGAGTCAAACTCGGGCCCTTGCGCTTGCCAGGCAGGCGCTTACACTGCTGAGCCATCTCACCGGCCCTTATCTCATTTCTTTAAGAGACGATTGACATTTTCAAAATGAAATCATCATATATAATGTGGTTGGAGACAACATAAACATGAATTGGCTTATGCTGTCATTTCTAATATAACCTTTTTCCTTTTATTTTATAAAATCTATTTTATTGTATCACAGTCTCAAAATGACTCTGATCAAGACCTAATTGACATGGAAGGATACCTTCCAATTAATGCAGATAATAAAAAACAATCTGAATCAAGATAAATGAAAGCTTTAAAAATTTATGGGATTTGTGCTGACTGAATGTTCCATAAATCTGTCAGGATTTTACACAATCAGCATACTAAAACAGTCTACAGTGGCTGAAAGTAGACTGCAACAAAGAAGTACATCATGTAAGTAAGGGACTTTGAGATTTAAATGACTTTTTGATTTATACTTCTCAACTACTCATGAACACTTCAACTGTCTACCTCTGTGAGGTAGGTCTTATTTAGAAACATTGATTTGAACTTCAGCTAAACATTTTTTGCAATTTTAACTCAGTAGTCTCAAATATGTGCACTAATGGAAAATAGCTTGGGCAGATAGGAAAAACTATAGATCAGGGAGACTACAAATCAAACTCTGTTTCACCTGAGTGCTGAAAAATTACTTACTACCCCAGGAAAAATACCTAATCAGTCTATTTTTCCTGCACCCAAGAGCGGATATTTGTTACAATTATCTTCATTTGGTTATAAACTGAGTGCATTTACTAAATATCTAAAACTTGAAACTACATTTTATAGGTAAGCCATGCAGATAATTTATTTAATTTCTTATTCCAAGATAGAATTCATAAGCAATGTGTTGCTGTTGTCTGCATATGGTTTGTCCTCTGAAGATTCACATGTTGTAAGCTTTGTACCTAGAGTGTTGCAGTTAAGAGATGGTAGGAACTTTAACATGTCGAGTCTAGCGGGAGGTCATTGAGGATATCGATCTTAGAAGAAACTGAAAAATTTTCTTAAGATCCTAGTTAATTTCATGAGAGGTTTGTTATAAAAGAACACACCTAGCTTTTTCCCAAATTCTCCTGTGATTTATGTCTTGTCATGTGCTTCTACCATTATATTGCCTGCCCTAATGTGATACAGTCAGGAGAACGGTCACTAGAGGTCAGACCAATGGGGTTACCCAATTGTGAAATTTAATCTTCCAAACCAGTGAGCTAAATAGACATATTTTGCTTAGAAATTTCCAAGGATCGTATGTTTTGTTGTAGCAGTAGGAAATGAACTAAGTGCAACTTACTCTATTAATTTGATAACATAAAATCAGTCAGTAAAAATTCTTAGAATTCACTCATCAGATTTCTTAGGGTCATATGTTTAAAAGTACATTGGTTTAACCATGTGATTTAAGATATCTAATTTTAGATTCATGTTAGTATGGTCTTATATATAAGACATTATATTCTTTACCAGATTGGTGATACAAAATTTATAGTCACATCAATGTATAATTAGGTGGACTTACAAGAGGATCCCTGCTTGAGCTATGTAAGGAGTGTACAATGACACGCCCAGATTTATGGGTCTATGGAGTTGTGATATGCGATTTTTACAGAGGAAATAGAGCCTGAAAATGGAAATGGAGAACAGTAAACAGACACTTAGAGGAAAAAAATGCACCCACGGAACATCTCTTCCATGTACACTAGATCTGAGCCCCTGTAAAACAAGAATTGTAAGTATGAGACCTAGATCAAATGGCATAATAAGAGATCCCATGCATTGCTCCCAAAGCAGCAGTTATTTACCAGCTGCCCACTAACAAATGTATCATTGTAGGAGTTTGGGATCCAAGTAGGAATTTGCAAACCCCAGTGGAGCCGAAGGCCACACTGGGTGGCTTTGAGAATGCAAGCAACTATCCCCATTGCAGGCTAATTGACTGTAGTCTTGGCCACAGAACCAGAAACAGATTTTTCTCCTATATATTTTATTATAGCTTCTTTTGACATTAGTTCTGCCACCAATAGCATCTAAAGGGGCTAGGGTAGATTCATGACTATTTGTAACTCAGATAAGAAACCTAGTGAACTTAGTGACAGCTGTAATCCTGAAAAGGCAATGATCCTGCTTCAGACCCTCTCAGCAATAGTCTGGGTACAGTCTTCTCTGACCAAGGAGGCACTGCAAGACAAGTACATCCATTTTCATAAAGGCAGAGCCATTGATTTCATTTTGATTGAAATTTCTGAAATAGTTTCTGGGACCTCTCAGCTACAGTTGGGGAGAGGGTCTGTGTGCCAAGGACCTACTAAAAGACAAACATATATTCATGTCCCAGATGGAGGTATGCTAACCACTTCCATCTGTGGATCTTAAAGTAAATCTCTAAACTGGCTACAGCCCTACTCAGTAGTCATTCAGGGACAGTTCTGCCTACCCAGCAATCCAACAGGATGTACATTTGTCTATGATCCCAAAGACAGACCCACAGACATTAACGTTGCTTTTAAATGGTGAAGCAACCCTGTAATTCAGTTTCAGCCTCTCTCAGCAATGGTCAGGGGCCATCCTTACCCACTCAGGGACTCATCCTATAACTATGCAGAGGCAATTTTTCAAAGGGACTAAGCAAGATAACTTACAGAGATAACAAGTCCACTGTCAACAGACCCTCAACTGGACTCTTGTCCAAGCATGAGCCCTACTGATCCAGGTTCTGGAAGTAGTCAGTAAGTGTTCTAGTTATGCTGAATGACAAATGTGACTGGCTTGACAGTTACCCAAGATAAATAAAGCAGACTTCTGGTGTACCCGGTATGGTCATGAAGGAGTAAAGATGGGAATTATATCAAGTCTATACCGCTCCTCTCTGGTATTGTTCCACTCTACTTTCTGCCAGTTATAAAGTGAGGAGCTTTCTTTTTCTATGCCCTTATGCCATAATGTACCTCCTTTGGAGCTAGCTGACCATGGTCATGGACTAAAACTTCTGAAACCATGATTCAAATTAACCCTGTCCTCTATTAAGTTATAGATGCTAGGTATCATACCTCAGAGATGGGAAAGTAAAAGCTGATTAATACAGTCAGTCTAGACAAAATATATCAGTCCCTTCTGCCCGAGGTCTTAGTAATGGACATGATATCAAAAGACCTTACAGTGGATGATGCAGCAACCATGTGAACAGCTCCAAACCTATTCAAACCACAAACTTAGAGGTGTTCTTATCAGCCTTGTAACTCAGCAGGAGGAGATTTCCACCTGCTGAGGCAAGTTTGTAAAGACTGGAAGAGAGGGCCGGTGAGATGGCTCAGCGGCGTAAGCGCCTGCCTGGCAAGCGCGAGGGCCCGAGTTCAACTACTGGAACCCACATACGAAAAAAGGGCCGGTGATATCGCTCAGGGGCACGGGCGCCTGCTGGCGCGTGAGGTCCTGAGGTCGACCCCCGGTACCCACAAAAAAAAAAAAAAAAAAAAAAAAAAAACTGGAAGAGATATTTACTCCTTCAGTTGCACAGATACCAATTCAACTCTACACAGATCATGAAGAGTCAGGCAAAGATGATATCACTATAGGGAATTAGCAATGGCCTAGTCATAAACTGCAAATGAATGGGAATCTATGAATTGCTTAACAAAAAATTTAAAAATAATCTTTTCAAAGAAGTTCAAAAAGATGCAAGAGAAGACAGATTGCCAACTAATTAAAATGAGAAAAATAACATATGCACAATATGAAGAGTTTTATAAATAAGTAGAAACAATAACAGGAGAACTAAAGGGAAATTCTGAATTTAAATGATAGAATGGCAGAACTGAAAAATTCAATAGAAACCTTTAACATTAGATTAACCATGCCAGGGAAAGAATCAGAAATCCGTCTGCTAAAGGAACAAATAGAAGAAAGATTGAAAAAGGGTAAAAACTGAACTCTAGACCTTTATAACCCCACCAAGAGAAAGAATATATATACTTTATAAACTCGGTGAAGGAGAAGAGATTGGAGAAGTGGAAGAAAGGTTATTTAAAGAAATAAAAGTTTATGAATTTCCAAATGTGGAAGGGAATATTGTCTCCATTTGCACAAAAAATAGCTTCATATCTAGAAAAGCATAAAAAGTTTACCAAAAACCTTTTTAGAAAGATAATAAAACAATTCAAAAAAGTTGCAGGATATAAAATCAACACACAAAAATCAGTTCCATTACTATATAATAAGAGTAAACCATCCAAAGAGGAAATTAAGAAAATAATTCCACTTATAAACATGAAGTATACTGGAATAAATTTAACTCAGACAATGCAGTATCTGTACACTGAAAACTTAAAGACAGTAATGGAAATGTGAAAAAGTCATAAATAAATAGAAAGATAACCCATGTTTTTGGATTAGAGGAATTAGTATTGTTAAAATGTCCATACTTCTTAAAATAGTCCATAAATATAAAAATAATACCTATCAAAATTCCAAGGTTATATTTTTGCAGATAAACCACCTTAAAATTTATATATAAACACACACACACAAAAAAAAACTTGAGAAAAACAAATTTGGAGTTATCATACTGCTAATTTCAAATACATTTTTTGTCTTAAAACATTTTATTTAATGTGGAAATTCTAAATGCAAAATATTTTGCTAGTGTCAGCTATTATCTACAATGATCTATTTACAGAGTTATACACAAAACATATTTTACTAACATTTTCAAAGTATAAATACAGCACACTGCTAAAGTCCACCAAAACTCACAAAGGACAAACTTAAAGATGAAACAAGAACAATGACATCAATAACCATTGTTTTCAACAAGATATGCCCCAGGATATAGGAACTATATTGGAAAGCTATAGTAAGCCAAGTAGAATGGCATTTGCTAAATACGAAGTCCATTGGAACAGAGCAGATTATCAGAAATGAAACCTCCCATACATAATTAACTAATCTTTGACAAGGCTTCTAAGAATACTTTTTTTGTGTGTGAAAAGCCTACTCCATTTAATGAGCATGGTTGGGAAACTAAGTGCCTATTTGTGAAAGGATGAAATTATACCATACACAATGATAAAATAAAAATGGATTTAGAGTTAAATGTAAAAACCAAAGCCATGAAACTCCTAAAGAAAATATAAGAGAAAAATAATATTGTTTTGGCAATAATATTGTTTTTGGCAATGTTCTTTAGATCATATTGAAAGTACAGGCAAAAAAAAATTATAGAAGTGGGATTACATGACAGTAAAAAAGCACAGTACAGAAAACAATTGACAGAATGAAAAGCAACATTTGCCAGTCACACATATTTTAAGAGGTTAGTATCTGAACTAAATATGGAATTATTAAAACTCAGCACTAAAAATAAATACATAAATGCGTATGTGAATAACTTGATTTTTAAAATAATAAAAATACATGAATAGAATTCCAAAGACAAAATAAAAATGGCCAACCACTATATGAAAACATATTCAACATTCTTAATTATCAAAAAACTGGAAGAAACCTCTATGTCCATCAATAGATTAATTGATAAAGAAAATGTGGTATGTACACATGATGAAATACTACTCTGCTGTGAACAGAGTAGTAATTTGTAGGAAAATGGTTGCACCTTGAGACCACACTGTTAAGAGAAATAAATCAGCACGCAAGCTTAAATATTGCATGGTTTCTCTTATATGAGAAACCTAGATAATAAGATGCAAAATAAAATAAAGATAACAGAAACCAGGGAGAGAGTACTTTTGCAAATGGAAAGGGAACCAAGAGATGGAGTGAGGGGGAAGAAAGGGGAGAAGGAGGTTAAAAAACTGAGATGTGTTATATACATGTGCTAACTGCCCACAAGTAATGTGATCATTATGTATTGTAAACGTGCTAATAAAAAAATGAAAACAAAGAAAAAGAAAATGAAAACTGTAATGACCTATCTCCTCATAACTGTTACCATGACTATTATCCAAAAAACAAAGCAAAGCAAAACAAAACAAAACAAAAAACACAAGAGTTAAATAGTTAGAAAGGATGAAAAAAGAAACCCTTGTGCTATTTTAGTCAGAAAAGAAAGTAATTCTGCTATTCGTGACAACATGGATGATAATATTGAACCTTATGAAAAGTGAAGTAATCCACACACAGAAAGAGAAATTGATAAGAAGATAAATCTTAAAACTTCTCACTGGAAAAAAGTAATAAATAGTGCAACTATGCAAGGTGATTGACTATGTCAATTAACATGTCACTGTTAATCATTTGACAATGTATGCTTATCAAACCATAATATTATACACCATATATATATATATATATATATATATATATATATATATATATGCATACATTTTTCACAGGGAAGTTGTGAAACATGTAGAACATAATTCCAAAATTTTTGCACAGAATGAAAAAATCAGGCTATTCAGTTTTGACACCTCCAGCTTCAGAAACTGAGTCTCCATTCCTAGCAACATGGGGAGCAGTTAAATGGGCAAAAACTAGTTTCAGATGACCTTGTCAGCCAAGGAGACCAAGTTAATTACAGTTGTAAACATTGAAAATATGATCTGTGATTACCCATAAGACTACCTTAAATTATTTAGGAGAGATTCCTTTTGAATAAATGCTATATTCCCATGTTACATAGATAGAAGAAAAATAGGCAGTTAAATTTAAAATATTATTATTTTTGTACAAACATAGCTATATTAGGCCTATGCATATGTGTACATTCATGTATGTCTCTGAATGTTACTTAAATATGTACTTAGACACATCATCTTACTCATTTGGTGATAGTTGAAATGATGATGACAATGGGGATTCATAGAAACTTGTTTGCCCCCGTCCGTGGTCAGCTGGCTCCAAGGCAGAAATATCAAGGTGGAAGGGCATGCTGGAGCAAAGATAGTCCACGACATCTGGGAAGCAGAGTATGTAAACAGTGCCAAAGAAGAAGGGGCCAAGGACTAGCTAGAGTATCCAAGGTCATGCCTCCGTGACCCACAAAGACACACGTGAAAGTATGCTCCACCAATCAGCTGGATGGGTCCCGAGTCAATCAAGTCAACACCGTCAAGCTTAACTATTACATCCAACCCCTTCCAAACTGACACCTAGACACATCTCTTTAAATCATACTTGCTCTCCAAATAAACACAACAATAAGTTAATAATTCTGCTAAGCAAGATACAATGGTCTTGTGTACAATCAATCACTCCCACACAAAAAAATTCTAATATTCCCTCCCCAGTTTCAAAAGTTTCAACATTTTTCAAAAGTACAAGTCAAAGTCCCTTCTCAGACTCAAGGCAGGCTCTTAGTATTGAACCTCAGTAAAAAAACAAATCAAAACTATGATCCTGAGGCACAATGCCACAGGGTAAACATCCCATTCCAAACTGGAGAAATAGGGTAGAAAAAAGTTAAACCAAAACATGACTGAATTTGAGCCAGGAAAACGTTACTTTCAGTAGGTTCCTATCTGTCATCTGTGGCACATAGTTTTGTCATGAGTTCTAGAGGGCTTGGGGAGCTATATGTCTGTGACCTTTTTGGATGTAGCCCACAAGGACTCTATCTTTGTCTGACTACTTACAGTCTGAAGCTTTCCTTGCCAGATGTTCGCATTCCTGGCATCTCTGTCATACTGTGATCCACAATGCATCTTTGGCTCCATTCCTACAGCTTCATGCGTTGCCCTCCCAGGGCTTCTTTGCTTGGTATCCCATGCTTTCCTTGAAAATCTTAGTAGAAGCCTGTCTGATTCAACAATTTTTATTCTATTTTTTGGTAAAACAATCATCATATGGATGACACCAAGGTCAGCCAGCAGCATGGGCAATAGCCAAGGCTGCTTTGATTACGACAGCAGTTGCCTCTGTATGCCTGGATGGCTTAGGATGATATATTGCATCTCAGAAAATTAATTATTTATGTCACCCTTTGAGAACAATGGCTCAGGGACTCTCTTCTCAAATGAATTTTACATATTTTGTGTAAGACTTCAATGAGTGAGTATTGCTGATTTTTGAAATGTCCTTAAGGTACCTTTTATTTTAATCCTGTTCAAAATATTGATTTCTTTTTATTGCCACTAATCTCTTCAGCAACCACACCACCTTTGTTGCCAAATTTACATGTGAATCTTCTTGATCCCAAATTTAAGTTTTTCTAATTCTTTTTTTGCTCCTTTTTGCCTCCTGTTCGCATTATAAACCAAGCTAAAATCGACCAGCAGTACCCGTGTCACACGCTGAACATTGAGCTGTGTTGAAATTTTCTTCATCAGATCAACGTATTTACTATTCTTATTTTCAGTCTTTTGCAAAGTCTCAGGGCATGGAAAAATGCAAACATTCAAACAAATGGTAATATACATGGTCACTAGTTCAATTGCTAAGAGCCCTTGTTCCCAACTGAAACTTCCTGAGCTTGGTGTTTGCTGCCAGAATTCTTATGGATATTCTGGTCTTCTGAAGTCCAGCCAGAATAACCAAGTACTACTTATGAGATTCTAAAGTTTCCCTCACCCTCAGCTCTAAAGTTTTCCAAACTCCTCCCTCAAACCAGCTTTGAAGGCTATTGTACCACATGATTAGGTACAGTCACACCAATGGCTCCACTTCTCTGGTATCAATTCTCTGTTAGTAAATTTTCCATTGCTGAGACACAATAGCTAGCACCAACAACTTAAAGAAGAACAACCTTAATTTGGCTCAGTTTCAAAGGATTCAGTCTATTTTCCACTGGTTGCAAGACAGACACATCACAACAACAAGGCAAGGTGGAGCAAAGGTGCATAGTTCATGGAGATGGAGAGGCAGAGGAGGAAACAATGCCAGAGGAAATGGTCAGGGACTAGATATCATACTGAAGGTTATACTTATGTGACCCACTTAGACAAATCCAGAAACATGCTCCACAAATCCCATGGGTGGCTCTCAAACCAGTCAATTAACACAATCAAGCATAACCCACATTTAGGATTGGCAAAAGTTAGGGAAAGTTATTTCTCACAATACATTATATCATCTTTTCTTTTAAGTAAAATATATATTTCTTCCTCTTTAAAAAATTAAATCTATAACTTCATCCACTCTTTCATAATATGGTAAAAAATGTAATATATGGAAGTTGTCTTAAAAATATCTCCTATATTTTTACATAACATTTCTTTTTTGTTTATGTTTGGAGAAGAATCACCTTCCACAAATAGCAGCTTAGAAAAATGCCTTTCAAAACAGTTTGCAGAATGATTGCTTTTGCTTGACTTGCTCAGAATTCAATGCCATTTACAGTAATAACTCTGGCTTTTGATAACCAGTTTAAACATGAATCAAGGAGGCTGTCAATGGCTCAAAGAGCATCAGGATTGTTTTTAACTACAAATGAGATGTCTAGAAAATGCCTGTCAATGTTCTCAGGCTGCCAAGCATGGCTGCTGGTTCATGACACTATTGCCAGAAGCCTGCATCTGCAAAATTTGGCTTCCAAAGATAATAGCAAGAGCTGTTATGAGAAAAATTTGAGGACTTTTTTATAGAATGAGAAAGAAATTTGTTTTGCTAGTTTAAAGATTAAAAACATGAACAGAAAATGAATGCATAAAAGTATACTTTGCATATATGTTCAAACTGATTTTCTTATATTATGCTAATTAAAACTTACTTAAACCATGATGTTGGGCACACCCCTGTAACCCTAGCACTCAGGAAGCTGAGGTGGGAGGATCACCATGAGTTCAAACCTTGCTTGGGCTACAATAGTGAGTTCAAGGCCGGTTTGAGCTGCATAACAATACCCTGTCTCAAAAAAAAAAAAAAAAAAAAAAAAAAAAAAAAAGCCTTAAACCTTGAAAAGCACTTATATAGGATAGCTTAATTTTGGCTGTCCTAATAAGTAGCTTAAGTAAAGATGCTGTCTTATACAAACTCAAGCTCTAGCATTTACTTCTTTTGTGAGCTTGATGTTCATTGTAGACAAAAAGGCCACCAACATTGAAGTCATACGTAAAAATTTGTAATCCTTGACATTTTTCAAATTAGGTACTGTTGATGAGTATCAATATTCAAAAGACTATAGAAAAGAAAAAAATAGTGCTTTTACATTTTAGGAAATGGAGACTATTATCTTGTTTTCTGAATCCATTAGCAAAATCCCATTCCTTCATTTTACTCTGTCCTGTGCTTTAGTAATTTTGAGTTTTAAATTCTTCTGTTAAAAATGTGAAAGAAGGAACATTTGAACATTATCTGGACCTTAAATTTTTTGATGTTTCTTTCTTTTAGATCAAGCAAACAAGAGACCCAGTTGAAATAGTGTTAGTCTTTTCCTGTGAAGATGAATATTAGGCACAGTGGCTAAGGAAAAATGAATTGTAAGTAAATTCCTATTGGTTGACTAAAAGTAACTCTTTATTGGTTGGTCATTAAAAATTAATGATGTTGCAGATTGCTAACATGATGAAGTTGATGGATTGCAAGATAATCATCATTTATCATTTTATCCAACCACATACTCTTCTTATAACCAGAAGGAAAATGTCATAAGTAACAATTTTTCCACCATGATATAATTATTGCTGAGGTGTTGAAAGTAATATTCAGAATTTTATAATGTACCCTATTTCTAAATAGTCAAATAAGCTACTAAAAATTAATCTCATGAAAGCTCTCTTGCCATATACAGATAAATATACATCTATAATTATTATCTTTTTCTGTCAATACTTTTATATAATGTTATTGTTAAAAGTCCTAAGTGCTCTTCTTTCTAAACCCTCACGTTTAGGCAGACCACTTACTACTTGCAAATACTTCTCTTTTATAAACTGTATGATATTGGTCAATTGTGCAATTACAAAATAGAGAGATGTTATCACCTCCTGGTTTGGGAAAGAGAAAATATACATGGAGTATAATAGATACAATAGATCCTACATTGTTTCCATGCTTAATAATAGATGACAAAAATAATGATTATAATGATAATTCATGTTCCTCTTTTGTAAATTAATATGTTGCTTTGTACTGATGTAATGATTTTAGTATTTACTGTTTCATTATATTGTTAATGACAGTAATGCATGTACAAAAATAAATCCTTATATAACTACAATCATGTCATATACAAAAAAGCCACAAACAGAATCTATTTCTCTTTGTCACCATTGCATAATGCCTTCTCTTACAATGAGGAGTTGATGAAAGTTAGAATTATCTTTTAACTTTGTTTAAGTTGAGCAATATAAGCTTATATATTGGACACTATTGCTTGATGTCTGGAAATATATGAAAACTTGAGAAAATTATCTGGTGCTTCATTCAGTTAGAAGTGCACTCATCTTCTGGTGAAACACTCTGGAACACTCAGCCCATTGGCCCTGATATGAACGTATTCCATCAGAAATCAATTGTGCTTTGGTTTTCTCTTGCCAAATTGTTCAGGGAAAAATCACAATATCTGTAAAAGAATAGTAATATAGGGGCCGGTGAGATGGCTCAGTGGTATAAGCACCTGCCTTGCAAGAGCGAGGGCCCGAGTTCGACTCCCGGATCCCATATACGAAAAAGGGGCCGGTGATATCGCTCAGCGGCACGGGTGCCTGTTGGCACACGAGGTCCTGAGGTCGACCCCCCGGTACCCACCAAAAAAAAAAAAAAAAAAAAAAAAAAGAATAGTAATATAAAAAGTAGTAAAATAGTTTGCACTTCAAAATTCTGTTAGTATATATTGTGACTTTGAAGCTTTTCGGGCACAAATTAATATTTTGTAATGATGGAAAATATTCACCCTATGATCTTTGTGTTTTTATGTGTATTTTAGTAGTTATTTTCACCCTCAATCAATTAATAATTATGAGAAATAAATTTAAAAGTGTTATCGCTTAAAAGTACACTAAAAGTGCTTGGTGATGGATGGAAACTCGACAAATATTTAGGAATTGAAAATGGCTCTCAAATAAATGTTAGTATCAGTATTATAAAAATTCTAATTGTGAGGAGCAGGGCCTGGCCCACGTGAGAGAGGAGACCTGGTGCAGAGCTCCAACCCCACAGGGGAGAGCAGCCTCAGAACAGTGCAGCACCCACCCACGGGAAATCAGACCCACGCTGGAGGAGCCGTGCCCCACGCCCGTGTGAGAGCACAGACCCAGAGTGATGCCTCCTCACCAGGGAGAGCAGACCTGGAGCTGAGCCCCGTCCCCACCAGAATGAGCAGACACAGAATGGTGCACTCCAACGCATTAGAGAGCAGAGGTAGCCTGGAGGAGTGGTGCTCCACACCCAGTGTAGTGCCACACTGAGCAGCAAAGGCAAAGACTACCCAACTGCACACGTCCTAGCTGAAGACATAACCCTGGAGAGAAGGGAGCAACCAAACCCAACAACTGTCCACATTAAGTTCAACAGCCCCCTAAAACCCTGCCTTTCGGCCTATATCCAGCAGACAGCACAGGGCTGATCACATTCCCCGTCTACCAACAGGAAGAAGGACATGACTTGGCTTGATCGGTAACTACATTTCGCAGGAATGAATAAAAGGGTCTCTAGTGCAAGGAGGATATCTCAAAGCCCCATAGGCCTAAAATTAGAGACAGAAAATCATGTCTGGCTGTATCCCGAGCCTGCAGATAGTGGAAAGAAACCACTCATTCAATAACACAGGAATTCTTCCGTTGAGTCAATCTTTTAAATTTTTGTTTGTATTTTATATTATTTTTATCTCTCCCTCATAGGGTTTCTTTAGAGTTAGAGGTTTTTTCTTACTTTACTTTTTTATCTTCTTTTCGCTTCTTGTTTTCCTTTTACCTTTTTACCTTTCAACATTTTCTCTTCCTTTTCTATTTTTTTCTTCTATTTTTGCTGTTTAACATTTTCCCTTTTTTATTCTTTTTAGCGGCCATTCTTTATCACTTAACTTTCTTTTACACCTTAATAGGACCTGTTATGCTACATTTTTTCCCTCTATCTTATTATGACATTGATTTTTTTAAATTTCCTTTTTATTCCATTTTCCAGTTCCCCAACTGCTCCACCTCTTACTGGTACAATTGCTAATCTGTATGAATCCCTAGATAAATATTTAAATTTATGATACTGCTGTTGAATACCGTGTATTGTTCCTAGAGGTAAAGTTGTTCCATTTAGTAGACATTAAGTAAATAGTAGGTCAATATTTGGTTTGTCTTAGTGTTCCTACTAGAATCATAGATCTCGTTTGTATGGACAAATGTAGTACTTTACTTGTCCTTAAGTTTGTCAATATTCAATTTGTATAATTAAAGGTGATTTTATTACTATGGCAAAGCTGTCATAGCTGTTGCTATTAATTGATTTTCTTGAGATCCCAATATCTAGATTGCCTAGTGGTCATTAACAGTACTGTGGTCTATTGTGGGAGAACTGGGTACTGGCCAAGCATGCTGCAACCTCCCTTCTCAAGTAAATGGAAGTAGTTGGATACTGGGGCAGAGGCAAAGGCTGGCAGTCGCCCATGAATAGAGAACAGCACTGATAAGTAAACAGTAACTAAAATGTTCTCCATACTAGAAACAAAAGTTTTCAGTGCAATAAACCCACAAGCTTCAACAAAAAACAAACAAAATAGAAACATGAGAAGACAAGCCAACAAAATGCCTCCAAAGACTTTCACATCCCTCAAAGCTGATCCGTGGGGCATCAAAGTGGAGGAATCCAAAAGCCTCACACCGAATTTTCCAAAATAGAATTAGGGGAGATAACAAAAAAGTTCAATGTGGCAATTGGCAAGATTACAGAAAAAATAAGCAACAAAATATTGGACCAATTAAAAAAATCATTAGCAAGTCTAAAAAAGACACTAACAGAAAGAAGAGCTAAACAAAATGTGGCAAAACATTCATGGCCAGCCTAGAAAAGAATTGCAGTCCATTAAATGACTTTAACAGGAAGTTTAGGAGATGAAAAATTGTATTGAATGTATGAGCAGCAGAAGTGACCAGTGTGAGAGCAGAGTCTGAGAACTGCAGGACAGAGCTGTTCTCAGGGACTAATTAATAAGAGACATCTTAAAAACAACAAGAGACCATGAAAATTGAATTCATCAACTCCTAAATCATGCAAAGAAGACTAATCTAAGATTAATTAGAATTAGTGAAAAAACAGAAGATAGCACACATAGCATAGAAAAGCTATTTATTGATATAATAGCTGAAAACTTTCCAAATAAGCTAAAGGAATTTAATACCCAGATAAGTGAGGCATATAGAATCCCAAATTGCCCCATCATAAAAGAAACTTTCCACATCATATCATAGTCAAAATCCCAGAAGTCCAATAACAGAACTGATTTTTGAAAGTGGTTAATGACAAACAAATCACTTATAAAGGTAAACCTGAAAGAATTACATCAGACTTCTCAAAACGAACTTTATAGGTCACGGGGGTTTGAATGAAGTGTTTCAAGCCCTAAAAGCAAACAACTTCCACCCTAGGCTGATATATCCTGCTAAACTATATTTCAAAACTGATGGAGAAATATAATACTTTCACAAAAAACAGGACCTCACAAAACTAAAACCAGAAATTCCATTTGTTCCAGTTTTTCCCTTTCTAGGTATTTTCCCCTGTTAAAGACAACACATTACAGAGATACATGCATACCTATGTTCATAACAGCACAATTCATAATAACTAAAGATTGACAGTGGCTCATATGTCTATCAATAGATGAGTGGATAAAGAAAATGTGGTATTTACACACCATGGAGTACTATTCTGCCATAAAGAATAGACTTAAGGCTTTTGTAGGAAAATGGATGCACCTTGAAACCATAGTGTTAAGTGAAATTCAGACACACAAACTTAAAAATTTCATTGTTACTCTTACATGAGAAACCCAAAGTAAAAATTAAATAACAAAATAAAAGGTAGATAATAGGAAGTAGGGAGATAGATTGCTCTCAATGGAAAAAGGGATTAAGTGATGGAGGGAGCGGGGAGGAAGATAAGGGAAATGGAGAAAAGGCATTGGGTTGTATTATGTACATGTTCCAACTCCAAACAAGGAATGTAAATATTATGTACTGCAAACATACAAAAAAAAGAAAGAAAAAAATTAGGAATGAGATTAAGGGATTGGTGGGGGGAAGGGAACTAAGGGAAAAAGGGATGAAGAAAGGAATTAAGATGTGTTATATATATGCACCAACTTCCCACAGGAAGGTAGATATTATGTACTACACATATATACTATAAACTAAAATTGAAAAATTCTTATTTATGTTATATCTGGCTTATATTTAAATTTGTCAACTGATTCTGTTATCTTCAGCCAAAAATCAAAAGACAACACTTTGATTCAAGAATATTTGGGGCTGGTGAGATGGCTCAGCGGCTTAAGCGCCTGCCCGGCAAGCGCGAGGACCCGAGTTTGACTCCCAAAACCCACATACGAAAAAGGGGCCGGTGATATCGCTCAGCGGCACGGGCGCCTGCTGGTGCGCGAGGTCCTGAGGTCGACCCCCCGGTACCCACAAAAAAAAAAAAAAAAGAATATTTTAATGTTTTTCATACCTTCTAGGAGACCTCTCAGAAATAAAATTATAAGTGGTGAACTATTTGAGCATTCTAGTTGTCAAGGTGAAGTCACTGTGTTTTTACTTCACTTAATGAAACAGACAAAACCTCACAAAATAGTATATTCTCTACTCGTACAAAGACTCTGTTAGATAAAGTACAATAAAAAATAAAAAGGCAGAGATTTGGGGAAAGTTGTTTATTGGTTTTGTTTTATTTTGTTTTCTAAATTCCTGCTACTGAATACTACAGTAGTCTAAGGTGAGTGCAACCAGAAAAGTTCTGCAGTAGAGAAATGTCATCTTTTTGTGTCCAGCTCATCTTTCAACCACTTTTACTATTTTCCAGTAACGCTAGGGTACAAGTTTCTGACTGCCTTGTTATAAATTGTTATTGTGTACCGATGTATCTTACAATTGTTGGCTTATTAGCTGAAGACGTGGCTCTCTTCTTAAATAATTATGCCTTTAAATGGCCTTCTTTCCACCTTTTAATTTTTTGATCTATTGTTTATGTAAGAGTGAGAATCCTTTAAACATGAATCAGATTATGTCACTCTAGTTAAAACTCTCCAGTGACTCTCATCTGTACTGGGAAGAAAAGGAACACCCCTTACCGTGGCCCATGAGGAACTCATTCATGTACTAACTGCTCATTTCTCCAGCCACAACAACCTTCCTGCTGTGTTTTCACCTGGCTTGCCCATACACAGGGGCTTTGAAAGAGCTTCTGTTGCTTCCTGCAACAATCTTTCACAATGTTTTATATTTTTGTCCCTTATCTGTTCAAATGCAATTTTCACAAAGATACCTTCCTAGACTAGAAAGTATGAAGTCATTACAATCCCCTACAATTACAATTCTTACAAAATAGTGTCACCTAGGTAACTGAAAACAAAATAAAGATGTATTCTTCAGCAAATCCTCCACTTCAATTACATCAAAAATATGAGGATGGAGTTAGGACATCTGCATTTTAAAATATCTTACCATAAAATTTTACTGTATACTACATCACATATTTCATTTCATTTATCCATATCTGAAGTTATCATAGATTGATTTACTCATATACAATATTATTTTTTCTCCATAAAATATACATATAAGACCCATGACAGTATGTACACATTTGGCTTGTTTATATCTTACTTATTTTTGTAGCACATAGAGAATGCTGCTTTGCTATTTAATAAATGAACCCATTATATTGACTCTCGCAATTCATGATTTAATTTTTTTCATTTCTAAATATATTATTTACTAACATAACCAAGTTGCATAAAAACTCAAATGAGACTTTATTTTCTTACTTTTGACACATTTAAATAAGGTGAAAATTGAAATAGTTAAACACAGTAACTGATAAGTTCTTCAATTTCTGACAATTTCTTTTTTTTTTGTGGGTACCGGGGGTCAACCTCAGGACCTCACATGCCAGCAGGTGCCCGTGCTGCTGAGAAACATCACCAGCCCTTTTTTTGTATGTGGGTTCCAGGAGTAAAACTTGGGCCCTTGCGCTTGCCAGGCAGGTGCTTATGCCGCTGAGCCATCTCGCTGGCCCCCTGACAATTTCTTATCTTTGGAAAAATTAGAAGTTAAGAGCATATGTATGTAAATGGCTAAGTTGGCTAAAATGGCTAAGATAATTATACTACTAATTTCTTTTAGTTCATTGAAAAGAACGGTATGTGCTTATATTGTTAATGGCACATAGTAAGTGTTCAGGGTCAGTTTTCAATAAAGAGATATATGAAATAGATTAGAATTTAGAAACAATATCTCATTATTTTGGCATGTATTCCAATAGAAAGCAAGGTATCTTTTTCATCAGACATTGATATTCTTGTAAAATATATATAAAAGTGTTCAGAGAACCAACGTGACAAAATAATGACAAAGACAAATAAATATCTATTGCAAGTGGAGTTAGAAAAAAGTAAACTTACATTACTTATTTAGTAATAAATTCAATAGGACAGCTGGAAGAAAGTAAAAAATTTTATTACTTTTATTATTAGCAATTCCCTTATAAAATATATGATTCAAAGAATAGATTGCACCCATAGATTATCTATGAAGTGTGCACCAAAATGCAAATCCTGTATTTATGAGTAACACATTCAAATGCATTTTGAACAATAAAAGGAATAAACTCAAATGTTAACAAGGGAAGACTTACATAGTATAAACAAAATGCAACTTTTCAAGTAATTCACATATTTCTTCTTTTCCCACAAATAATTCGAAGAATTATTAGGGGAATACACCTAACTGTGCAAAATGCAATGACAGTAAATATAAATTAATGCATACTTTTGTTCTGATGAATATGAGAATTTGATGAATTCTGTGGTATAACCAAAGACTTCTTGATATTAGTGAGAAATTATGACATATGAAGAATGCCAGACCTGGGGAATGGCAAACTCATTCCAAGTCAGTAAGTATTTTTAAGCTATTAAAATATTTATGAAATGTTTATTAGCATGAATGTGTATGATTATAAATACATAGATTGTCTTAGTCCATTGGTCTGCTACAATAAAATAATGTAAACCGAATGGCTTATACATAAAACAGATTTATTTCTTACAGTTTTGGAGCCTGGGGAATCCAAGATCAAGTTAGCACCAGAGTTAATGTTTAACAAAGTTTCTAACGATGTAGAAGGAATAAAGAAATGATCTTTGACCTATTTTACAAGTGTTCCATTTCCAATCACATGGCCTCTGCCTTCATCACTTCCAGATTGCCAGAACCTCTGCCACTTTCACCTCAGTAGTTAGGATTTAAACGTGTGAAACTGAGACGCACACAAACTTTCAGCCCACAAGCAGACAAATATTATATGCTGGTATCTGTCAATAAACATATAACTATATGTCCATATTAAATGTATAGATAATTTCTATTCCCAGTAAAATGATAAAATGTTTCTTTAAAAAATGGCTTGTGATGTTTTTAAATGTAAAATCTGTTAAACTCTTTATTTTCCACCTTCCAGTGACTTAACGTAGTATATCACTTCCTAACTAGTTTGCTGTATTCTTATCTTCTATGTGACTTTTTCCAGAATATCACAAAACTGTGCTTAGTAACCCAGGTTCAACGGAACACTTACATAGAAATTTTCTGCTTAAAAATTTCTACAAAAATTTTGGAGATAATAAATACTGAATAGTGAGGATAAGTCATACAGAAATTCTAATAGAAACAAGGTTGAAGAATGTTTTAAAAAAAGGTCAATTTTTGACATATATTGAAGTACTAGACATTTATGAAATAAAGCTGCCAATCATTAAGCATCCAGTTGTGTTATAACTAACTGCGAGTTCTCCAGAAACAGACCTCAAAATGAAGATTGAGTGAAATGGATTTATTAAAGCATAAACTGGTAGTGAAGTAACACAACAAGGCAGAACGTATGGTACATCAAGCACAGCCCACTGGAAGTTAACTTAAATTTCCCCCCAAAGGAAAATTCTAAAAGCAGTGTATATGACTGTTGAGTTGTATCAATTACAGAAAAGATTACTGGAGTTTTACACCACTGCACCCACTAGTGACTATTTAAAATCTGTTCATGGAGAAACATAAATCCCCAGGTTTTTCATACAACAAAGAGTTTCTGGCAAATACAGGTAGCCCTCCAGACAGACCTAGGGGCTGTTGTTGGGTACAAAATCATACTAGCAGCCAAAGTGTAGAAAATTAATAAAACTGTCCTAGAGAATATTGGAAAAGCACTGACAGCATGGCATTGTATGTCATGTGGACAAGTCAAAATTCATGTGTTTAGATATTTCTTACAACACCAAATACATTAATAAATGTTAAGCATTTTATTCTGTTAAATAATATTCTAGTAGAGTTCTGGGATGAATAAATGCATTTTGAAAAATATCACTGATGAAATTTTTATACTGTGTTTTAAATAATCATATGTGGTTGTTCTACAATATGTAGACATATTCAGAGTTTATTTAAATATGTACATTTAGTAATTCTGCTGATGGTTACTCAAGAATATTTATCAATCTTTTTCAAGGATATATAAACTTTTTCAGCAAAGGTATCAATAGGTGATGGATGAATAAAATACAAAAATTCTAATTTTGTGTCATGTACACATACAAATAATTTAAAGTTGGCTTTTTTCCTTGATTCTAAAGCTAAATAAGTGGTTTTACTTTTACCAAAACAAAAAATAGAATTTAAATGCAGATTTTTGTATTGACAGCATAACTCTAAATCTGAATGACATTGATACAAGTAAGAATAAATGAGTCAAAATGACAACTAAAATATTTCAAAATAACTCCTTCGAAGCTCAATTTTATTTTGCACAATAGTTCATTCTATTATAAAATTATGAATCATCCTGGAATTACAACAGTTTGATACTGCCTGGTAAGCAAATATTATGAGTTATAAAAGAACGGCTGTGTCTTAACAAAAGTATATGTTATTTTTCTTCATGCTGAACATCTACAACTGAGATAAAATAAATTTTTTTGCCATCATTTGCAAAATCAGGTTTTGCACTGATGCTTCAAATTTTATTATGGATTCTACAAAAATATATTGGAATAATAGAAATTTGGGATTTACTCTTTTGCAAATATGATTCATGTAAAGTTTTAAAGAAATAATTTTATATAAAATTGGCTCAAAATTGTCACTTGAAGTTCACAAAATCATTTAAGTAATATGTAACAGTCTAGCTGACTTTTGCGAGTTAGGCATTTATCATTACAACAGATAATGTGTGTGCATGTGTGTGTGCAAGCTTGCATATGCATGCATATTTACTTTTCTCACACATTTAAAACTACATAATTTTGAGGAACACATGTTGAAAAAGTATCTACAATATGTGTAAACACTGAATTAATATAATTGAAAATGACTAAAATTGAAAAATGATTCTGGAAAGCACTTATTTTCCAAATCTTTATACACTTCTAATTCCTTGAAGAATTGTTGGACCAGTCTTGTGTTGATTGGGACTTTCATGGAAATAAGAGTAAAAAGAGGATGAATAATGCCATCAGCACCATTAATCAAGGGATCATTTTAGAGATGAGAATTACAAGCATGAACAAATGTTTGAGCAGAAAACAGGAAAATATTTCTGGTCTCCCCTACCCTACAATAATGGTTCAGGGCTATTTTAGGGGGATTTGCATAGTTCTTTCTACTCCTTCTTTGTAGAAACTACTTATGTTTTCTTTCTACTCCTTCTTTAGAGATGCTGTCTACATTTTACATTATGTTTTATTATGATTATAATTAATGCCCATTTGCCACTCTGAAAAGTAAGTGTTTCAGTGAAAGGACATGAATATTTTACTCACCCTTTTAACTCAAATTTATAGATATTAAATTAACATTTTTTGATACAGCATAAGCATTGGCAATATTTTTGGTGATGAAAATCTTAAAATATGTTTTATTCAATAAATCCTTCTAAATTTTGTAACCTAATGTATTTAGAAGAATGGTAAATATGCTTATATTGATTAATGGATAGATCTCTGTGATATTTCTGCAGTAAAATTCAGAACGATGCATATATAACATTATGCTCAAATTCAATTTAAATATGTATGAATGACAGAAATTCTTATTTTACAGGCTTAAAATTAATTCATTCAATATGATCAATTTCGTTTCTATAAACTGTCAGTTAACACATATGTAATGCTTAGAATATCTTTATTATAATCATAATAATATTTTCCTATAACAGCATGGCATTCTGATACTACAGTTCTACAAAGTAAATTGAGTCTTTTCTGTTTCTTTGGGCCAAACAGAACTATAACACTGACTAACACAAAATATCTGGGTGGCTTTGTATAGCTTGACCAACTGTGGAGCAGAATATTGTCTCTGTCATTAACTTCATTAACTATGACCTGCAAAATGCAACCACCAAAATTACATTTTTAGAAATTATTTTCACCTTCTCAGAGTTAATATGGAAAGCAAACTTAAAAAATGATAAAGGGCAACACAAACTAAATTTAAGTAATACATATAATAATTATGCCTTTCCATACTTCATTTTAATTGCTGATATATCCATTTAAGAAATAGGTATAAATTGGACAAAGTTATCTTCGTAAAATACTTGGTATCTGAGATTCCAAGTACTTTAAAATCTCTAGCTTTCCCATTTTAACATTTATAAGGAAGGCAATATATTTAAAGACCCCACCATCCTAGAGAAAAAATTTAAAAATAGACAGAAATAGCACTATCAAAAAAAAATGTAATGAAAAGTTAGAAAATTATGTGATAATGGACTCATTCTGTTTTCATGTTAATGAAGGAAATGTTTGTTATGACCTACCAACCTTCTCTGAATTTTATAATTATTCATGTTAATTATTCATCTCCAAAATTTTCAAGGAGTAGATATTTACCTTTTATACAAATGAGCAATATACATATTTTATACCTGAGGATGTATTTAAGTATCACTATCTTTCAAGGAATATCTTAAATGTTATATTAATTTGCACTAAGTAGCTCATGCGGTCATTGAAATTGAATTTATAAAATTTAAAATGTAATACCATTTTATTATAAAATGTCCCTACTGTAAAAATGCAAATATATATGCATGAAAATTTATATATATATATGTTACATGTCCTGTCAAATATATATAATGTACAATTTCCACAGTAACTATTTGCATAGATGTTTATAAAGTCATTCAGACATTCACATACAAATAACATCAACATTTATGCATTCATATTATTGTTTTTCTAAAATTAGAAGTTTATTTTAGAACTCTCAATGTCACTAAATATCCTCAGTGATTGATCAATTATAATACACTAAGATATACATTTTGGTATGTATTACTTCAGTTTTCCAAGAAATAGAGACAAAAGTGAGCAATACTTGGCAAATGATTTATTGGAAAATTGCTCAAAAGAGAAATTTGTGAGAAAATAGAAGAACCAGTTTAAGGTCTGGGAAGAAGGAAACACAGGTCCAGTTTAAGCGGAGGTCCACCCTCAGCCTGACTGCAGGGGAGCTCTGGAGTACCAGCATGAGCGACGTCAGTGTTACCTCTTCTTGAAGCAAGAGGGCTATATTTTGCACTGCTGTCTCAATAATTGGCCATAAGTGTCTTCGTAACTCCCAGAAGAAAACATAATCTCCCAAGTGAGGTGATTGCAGTTACAGAAGCCAATTCCCTGGAAACACTGTAAGCTGTTGTAATTCTAAAGCAGTTAGTGGCCTGCACTCACAGAAACTGGAGGATGAGTTTATCTGGTTGTCAAGAGGAATCTGGGCAGAGTACCAAAATAGCTGGCTTCCAGTGGTGTAATGTCACGTTGCCAGGATGCCACATTGTGTATTCATTATTTGTTGCTGAGGAATATTTTGCTGTTTCTTTCTTTATCAAGTATGTTTTATTGTTTATATTTAAACTAATTGTTTCCTGCATATTGTAACATCTTTCTTTAATGGAAGTTTGTGGAAACTTAAATGCTGACTCAAAAATTATATTCATTTTAAAGACTGACAGATATTACCAAATTATCTTCCAAAGTGGTTAACATTCTACATATTTTCACTAACATTGTGGATTAAATTTTGGATTCTTAACAGCCTTTGTATGCAGTGGTATTTCAGTATGTTTATTTTTTTTTTTTCATTTTTAATTTTAAAGTTTTACTGTATTTTCATGTATGCAAGTAATTAGGATTTTTATTATCAGGAAAAATTATTCCTTTTCTTTTTCTACACTTTGCTAAACACAATATATATTCATGGTAATTTGTAATAATAAATATGGTAAGAAACTTTAATAAATTTTAATATATATACTTGCATATCGTTCCAATTTTGATGTTTGAAATTTGTTTCTTTCACTGTAAAAAATATTTAATTTTATGAAATTAAATTTATTAACTATAGTACTTTCTGAGGTTTGTTCTTATTTAGAAAAGTCTCTTTACTTCACAAACATATACATAAGAAAATATATTTTCTTTCATATCCTTTGAAGGTGCCTTTTGTTGAAGCAAAAATTTTCTTTTAATGAAGCAAAATTCATTTACTATATTTAAAAATTAAAATTTATATTATTTTACATTTAGTAAAATTTATAATTTTAATTAATACTTTATGGCTATGGATTTTCAAAACATAATTGATGATATTAACTATTCAAATCCACAGAATGTTTACCTGCCTGAAGATATGTAAAGAGGTGTTTCAACAAGTTGTTGAATTTGTCACAATGGATTAGGAACAGAAATTAATACCAAAAAGTATTAAAATGCTATAAATCAATTCTATTTTGAATGAGAAAGGCTTTTTATATTGCAAACATCAATTTTATTAGACTTCAACATGTTTGAATATTTTCAATGATAAAATTCAAAAGAATAGTTAAAATATGTTTAGTATTAGTGTTTTTAAATTTTAACAGTTTATTTAACAATAAATACCTTTGTCATGCCAACGTTATTTTAAACTACTCATTTTGCTTCACTGTTCACATTTTGTTAAGTTTTGTCTACAAAGTAGTTTATAAATTGTTATATAGTTCTGTTAAGAAGTCACAGGCTACTCTTGGATAATTCATTTACTTACAGTGCTACTGAATGGATAAATACTAATAATAATTTAAATGATGAAATGTGTAATTAAAATTTGACAATTATTTATGCCCTACAAATTGTTTATATATATAATCTCAAAACAAAAATAAAATACATGTAGCAAAACTATTTTACAAGCTTTAGATATTTTTCGATTGACTTAAACTTTTGCAGTGTTGTGTAACAATTCAACAAATTAGATACCACCTTATTGTTCAGATCATTTTATTGGCCAATATTTGAAATGGAAAGGATTATTTTCAAAATAGATCTAGCTCACTTTCATAGCTGAGTTCTTACATAAATCATAGAAATAAATTTTAAGTAGTTTTAAATATAAACATAATAAAAGTGTTTCATCATCTCTGTGTAACACTGTGTTATTTGCCTGGCATTGTCATTTTCTTGTTTCATTTCATACAATTTCTTCCTATTAGTGTAGCTGGGTGACTCTAATACAATATTAAAAAAAACTTTAAATTTTAAAAGGGTTCTAATGATTTAGAATTTAGAAGAATTTTTGATTATTTGATTTTTAAAAATATAAGAGGAACATGAGTTATGTTAGGTTACTTTCAAAGAAAATAGTTGAAATACAGAATCTTTTTATAGGCATAATTCATTTCTAAACAACTACTCCTTGGAAAAGATAACTATCTCTGCTTATAAATTGTCTGTTTCCCAGCAAACTAATTGGATACTACTCCCAGGAGAGTTTATAGTCTGAAATTAATGATATTAAAATGCCCTGTAATTAATGCCGTAGAAGTATCAGCCATGTGTGTATGGAGATACAGATACTGAGTCACATCTAAACCAAGAATTTAAAGAATGGATTCTGTGAGGTAATATGCATCGACATTGACCTATATAATGAGGAATCAAATAGCAGAATTTGCAGTGTTTCAGGTTTTTGAATCAATATATCTAGTAAAAAAGAAAAAAATGTTGAGATGTTTAATGGATTCAGGCATCAGGATTTTAGTGATAGATTATAAAAAGATGGAATTTTCTTTTTATTTTAAAGAGAAGAAAAAACAAATCAAAAAAGAACAAATTTTCAAAACAACATAATAGGAGGGTAAAAATGGTTAATGCGTTACATATTATTATCTTTAAGTTAGTTATTCAGGATACCAGATATTAGCATTCAATTGTCCAAACATTATTGGCACAAACCTTACTCTTCAAAGAATTAAGTAAAATTGGTAGTGTATCTATCTTAACCATCATATATATATATATATATATATATATATATATATATATATATATATATAGAATTATTTTTCCTTTCCCTTCTTTCTTTTCCCTATTCCCCTATTCCAGTCTCTCTTTCCTTTTGACCATTTTCTTTTTGATTCACCATGTCTCTTGTACATTTTGGATCTTATTTACTCTTTCAGTTTCTCATACTACAGAGACAATATGATGCTTACACATGTCATCCGGTTTATTTCAGTTATGAGTATTTTCTCGAGTTGCATCCATTTACCTATAAAAGTCTCCAGTTTATCCTTCTTTATGGCTGAATAGTACTCCATTGTATAAAAATACCACATCTTTCTTATCCATTCCTCAGTTGATGGGCATTTGGGTTGTTTCCAAGATCTGGCTATTACAAATTGTGCTGCTATAAATACGGGTGCACATATATCGCTGTGGTATGGTGTTTTTAATTCTTCTGGGAAGATACCCAGAAGGGAAATAGCTGGGACAAATGGGACCTCCAACCCTAGATTTTTGAGGAAACTCCACACTGATTTCCACAGTGGCTGTACCAGTTGACACTCCCACCAACAGTGAAGAAGGGTTCCTTTTTCCCCACAGCCCCTCTAGCATTTGTTATTAGTTGATTTCTTAATAATAGCCATTCTTTCTGGGGTGAGATGGTATCTCAGTGTTGTTTTAATTTGTAAAAGATGGAATTTAAATAGGAACCTGAAATATGAATCTGGCTGTCCCGTATTTCTTCATTGTGAAAGTATTTTAGAAGCTGATATTTTGAGCAAATAATGGTATATCAGAGACAAAATTAAACTTCTCCTTTATCCTATATTTTCATGCCTTTACTAAAGGGATTAGTCATTATCCACAGTTGGTATATCTAAACACTGCAGATGAGGACAAAAGGAAACATCTGGGTAGAGTAGGGTTCACCAATTCTCTGGAGGCTCTCTCTGTGGGTACAGATTAAAAAATAATTAATGAATTTATCTTATTATATGTGTATGACAACAGTTAACTATTTTTAAATATAGAATATATTATCAACTTCCCAGTTTCGAACTCTACATCAAAGGAAAATCATTGCTACTTCTCCTGGTAAGTAAAAATGATACTCTATTTTAAGTGTTAATCTTTTACAGCATTTTCTGAAGTAAAAGGCATGGTTATTTCTCAGTAAAAATGTCCATTAAAATCCTTTTTCCATGTATTTTCTCATTAGGTAAATAAAGAAATAATGAAATAATGAATGTCTTTCCATTTCTTTTTATACAACTTGGTGCTACATAATGAAAAAATAAAATCAATTTTACTTGTATCCTCGCTATTGGTGTACCATAGTCATTTTCTACTTTTCAATGAATGAAAATTATCTCGTACAGTAGTGGCTTCTTATTATCCAGGAAATGTACTAGGAATAGGTGTAATCTCATTATGCCCACAACCGCTCAATAGAAAAATATGTAATATTCATTTGAATATCTGTGAAGTAATAGAGTTGAATGGCTTAATTTTCTCTGCTGTAAGGTGGTTCAATTACATTTATTTTTGAAGTGACAAACTCATAAAATTATACAGTGACAATCAACACAATGGCCAAATTTTCATTTGCTTAGGAGAAATGGGTTACAGGACAAAACTTTACTTTACCTAATGAAATTTTGAAATCGTGCTTGTAACCAAAATGAAATCATACACAATAGTCTCAGTCACCTCTTTTTTATAATTGCTTACATTTTTATTGGTAGTTCACCTAATTGACATTAACATATCATTAGCTCCTGTTAGGTTAGGGTTGAATTTCAGTATTGCAAAAGGTATCTAAATTTCCAAAAGAAAGATACAAAAAACTAATGAATAATATTTGTAACCCTAAAAAAGAAAAAAAAAAAAGGTTAAAATTGCAAGTTCTGAATCCCAGTTGTAATGCCAAAGTTTTGAGCTCTTTGGATTTCATTACACTTATGTTTGAAATCACTTATTTTCTAATAGGGTAATTAATTTGTTAACATATTAGCAAAAAAATAGCAATAAATAATATCATTTAATACCTTCATAAGACACGGAACTATATAACTTATGTGGTATTCTATGTTTAGAATATAATGTAAAATATTTAAAGAATTTTTCAGTATAAAAAGAAATACCAATATGAAAATTAATTATTGTGGTAAAATAATATTAGTGTTTTAAAATATTAAAGTAGTATAACCTAACAATATTACTCTTTAATATAGTTAAATCTGCCTATTTTTACTTGATCTTGGAACTTATCTTCTTGTTTGTAAAATATTGAAAAAAAAATTTTTCTTTTTCTGTGGGTACCGGGGGTCGAACTCAGGACCTCATGTGACAGCAGGCACCCATGCCGCTGAGCAATATCACCAGCCCTTTTTTTGTATGTGGGTACCAGGAGTCAAGACCTTGCACTTCCTAGGCAGGCGCTTATGCCTCGGAGCTATCTCACCGACCCTGAAAATATTTTATGAAAGGGCCGGTGATATGGCTGCCCAGCACAAGCACTTGCTGGCAAGCGTGAGGTCCTGAGTTCGAACCCCGGTATCCACAAAAAAAAAAGAAAATATTTTAAGAACCATGAAAATGGCATGCTGAGCACCTATGTTTAACTTTACAAATCTAATTTGAAAAGCATATTTTCTTTAATCAAATCATCAAAAAGCTAACATATTCATTCTTTAATGATAGCTAATACTTCCTGAAGTTTTGTTGAAGGAATATGTGAGGCACATTTGTTATATTTCATCCTTCTCACCATCTTGATGGTGGAGAAACTTCTGTTGCATGTTACAGATGAGAAAAGTGGTGCTGCAGATATTCAATAGACTGACAATATTGAAGACATTCTCAGTTGTCCAGCGGCTTTCTGACACTGTGGCTCAGGAACTTACACTTTTAGCTACTTTTCTGGCATATGCAACAAAATTTTTACAATCAGATAAACCTGTTTTGGAGCCTTGGTTCTACACTTTAGCCCATGCAAGAATCAACTGCATTGAGATGAAGCTTGAAGACATCTAATTCTTAGTCATTATGCCATTTTTAGATAAGTTACCGGAATAAATGTAAATAAGCAACACACGCCTTGTATACTTTGAAAATGATCATTGAAATGATTTTGTCCTCAAGCAAAAAGTATTTTTACCAGATCCCAGCTTTAATAATGACATGCTACATCTAAGTACTTTTTTCCATTTATTGCTGGACTAGTTTGTTACTTACCATATGTGGTATCTGTTAAAATGATGCTGATTAGAAAAAAAATTCCTCTAAAAACAAATCCATTTATTTTCATTAATATATGTGAAGCGATATTTTTATTAGACCAGATCTCCATTATTTAAATTTAATATGTCATAATGTGTATACCCATACATAAATGAAATATATTTAATATTGATTTATTCGATACTTGTTACATAAGTGGAATAGTTATAGAAGAGAAGGTAAAAATATGGGCTGATTCAGTTTAGCTGAAGTTTAATATTTACTTGACATTGTACCAAGGGATATTTAAAATCCTGTGTTTACAACAGGCAAATAAGTATTGTTTGCATTGTCTATGATAAAAGAGAACAAATATAATATTAAAAAGTGTTTTATTTGATAGAGCATATTGATCATTTATTCACTTCAACCCTAAGTGATGTAGACTGCATGATCAACAATTGGAACAATAACTGCGTGATTTGTCAGATAACTAACATCTTGAGTTTAACATAGAACAGAAAAACTGAATGTGCTTTTAGGTAATGCTTTCATGAGGAAACCCTTCCTTTTGAGTAGTTTTTTGACATAAGGTTTTTAGACTCAATCATACTTCAGTAAACAAACATGCTTATTTTATCAGCTTTTTATTTTCTTATTGAATAGTCACACTCATTTTATTCCTTGAAATCTTTAACTTTCCAAAACCACAGCTATCTTTAATTCATTCACTTGCATTTCTCTTATTTGAAGACCATGTTGTCCATTGCACAGCATCTATAAATGGTTTTCAGGGCCAGTGAGATGGCTCAGCGGCATAAGCATCTGCCTGGCAAGTGCAAGGTCCTGAGTTCGACTCCCAGAACCCACATATGCAAAAAGGGCCAGTGATATCGCTCAGCAGCACAGGCGCCTGCTGTCACGCAAGGTCCTGAGGTCAACCCCAGGTACCCACTAAAAAATAAAAAAATTAAAAAACAAAATAAATGGTTTTCAATGACAGTGTTAAATTTTACTTTCACTCTGTGCTGCTGGAAAACAACAAAGGTTAAATCAATCCCCCCACCCTTTATTGTTCTGAAAAACAATGACTGTTTTACATATATGACTTATATAACACTATGGTTGTTGTCTTTATTTAGCTTTAAGGATAGACACGGACACTCCAAATTTCATTTTTTATGAATTTTTAGCTGACCCATTTTTCATTGTTATTATTATTATTGTTAGTAGTAGTACTACTACTGTAGTAGCAGCAGCAGCAGTAGTAGTATTAGTAGCAGCACACGTTTGCAGTACATGTAGTTTACAATCCTCTTGGTGAGTGGGTCTGTGTACATAATACAACTTGTTTATTTAGTACTCTTTCCTTCTCTCCCACCTCCCTCCCTCCTACTGTAAATTCCTTTTCTGGATTTTCATTCTTGATATTATTAATCTTAGCTCATATTTATGACATATAATGTTTACATTTTTGAGATTATTAGGATCCTGTATGCAGTATATCTTTATTCTACTTATTTCACCTTTCTCTCCACCTCTCCCTTTACCCTTGAGCTCCTGGACCCCTTCCCATTTGCAAAAAGTCACCCCTGTGTCTCCTTCTATCCATGCTTTATTGTGCTTTTTGTACTTAGCCTTACTTAAATGAGATATAATATACAGTATTTAAGCTTGTGTGTCTGATTTATTTCACTCAACCTTGTATTTTTTAGGTGCATCTGTTTTCCTACAAATGTTTTGAGTTTTTCCTTCTTTATAGCCCAGTAGTATTCCATCATGTATAGATACCATATTTTATTTATCTGTCTATTCATTGGTATATAGGTTGCTTCCACAATTTAGCCATTATGAATTGTGCTGCTATAAACAGTGGTATGTATGTGTCAATACAGTATAAAGTTTTAGCTCTCTGGGGAAGATATCTAGAAGGGGGCTAACTGGGTAATATGGAATTTCTAATTTTAGATCTTTTAGAAATCACCACACTGATTTCCATAATGGTTGGAGTAGTTTACATTTCCACCAACAATGTAGGAGGTTTCCCTTTTTACTGCAGCCTTGTCATCATTTGTTATTTTTTCACTTCTTGATGATTTCCATTCTTTCTGAGGCACGATGGAATTTTAGCATTGCTTTAACTTGCATTTATCTAATGGCCACCAACGTTGGATACTTTTTTTGTATGTTTGTTGGTCATTTACACTTCTTCTCTGAGAAGTATCTGTTCATTTCATTTGCCTATCATCTTTTATTTCAGTTGTTTTAATTTTTTTATTGAGTTATTTGTATATTCTAGGTATTAGTTCTCTGTCTGAAAAATAGCTGGCAAATTTTTTTCCCATTCTGTAGGTTGTCTCTTCACTCTACTAATTGATTCCTTTGCTTTGCAGAAGCTTCTTAATTTGATTTCAATCCTATTTGTTGATTCTTACATTTTTTTTTCTTGTACTACTGTGGTTCTGTTTAGAAAATCCTTTCCTACACTTATGACTTCAAGTGTGTTACCTAATTTATCTTCCAGTATGTTCAATATTTCTGTTATAGTGTTTAGATCTTTAATCCATTTTTATTTTAGCTTAGTACATTGTGAGAGATATGGGTCCAATTTGAATCTTCTGCAAACAGATATCCATTTTTCTCAGCACCATTTTTTGAAGATGCTATCTTTCCTCCAATTTATGCTTTTGGCCTCCTTGCCAAAGATCAAATATTTGAATATGTCTGGGGATTTTTCTGTATCCTCTATTCTGTTCCACTGAGCCACATGTCTGTTTTTCTGCCAGTACCATGCCCTTATCATTGTCATTTAAAGTATATCTTGAAGTCAGGTACAGTATCATGATGCCTCCTGCTTTGCTCTTTTTGCACAAGATTACTTTCACTATTCTGGATCTCATCTAGTTTCATATAAATTTTAGGGTTGCTTTCTCTAGATTTTGAAATGCAACTACATTGAATTTGCATAACAGTTTTGGGAGTATGGTTATTTTGACTGTATTGTTTCAGCCTATCCATGAGCAGGGAACATCCTTTCCATTTTCTGAAGACTTTTCATTATCCTTTTTCAAAGTATTGTAATTTACTTTGTAGAAGTCTTTCACTTATATAGTTAGGCTAATTTCTAGGTACTTAATTTTTCTTGATTCTATCGGGAATGGGATAGTTTTCATAATTTCCTTTTCACTGAGTTTATTATTGCTTTCCACAAATGCTATTAATTTTTGTGCATTGATTTTGTATATTTCTACATTGGTGATTTAGTTTTTAATTCTAAGTCTTTTAATACAATTCTTTGAGTGTTCTATGTAGAGTATCATATAATCTGCAAATAATGGAAATTTGAGCTCTTCTTTTCATATATATATATATATATATATATATATATATATATATATATATATACTTTTTCCTCCCTTGTTTTGGTTGATAGCTCTGGCTAATATTTCAAGTGCTAAGTTGAATAAAATTGATAGTGGGCGTAGTTGTCTTGCTCCTGATCTTAGATGAAATGCTTTTAATTTTTCCCATTTTAATATGAAGTTGCCCATTGGGTTGTCAAAATAGCTTTTATTAAATTCAGATGTCCTTCTATAATTATCTTCTTTAGGGTTCTTACTATGAAGAGGTGCTGGACTTTGTTCAATGCTTTTTCTGCATCTACTGATATGATCTTTGATCTTGCTTTTGTTTATGTGATGTATTACATTTATTGATTTGCATATGTTGAACCATCCTTGCATCTCTAGGATTAAACCTACTTGGTCATAATGTATGATCTTTTTGGTGATGTGTTCCATTCTATTTGCTAATACCTTGTTGAGGATTTTTGCATCTATATTCATTAAGGAGATTGATGTGTGGTTTTCTTTTTTAATTTGGTCTTTATCTGATTTTAGAATAACAATGATGCTGGCTTCCGTTAATGAATTTGGAAACAGTTCTTTTTACTTTCTTTGAAGAGCTTGAGCTGTATAGGGGATATAACTCCTTAAAGGTTTTGTGAACTGTTTTCTTTCTTATAAGCAATGAAAACAAAATACTTATTAAGCAAAACTTCTTTAAGATTTTTTCCTTCCTTGAGGCGACTAAATTCTAACATACTTCAGCCTGAAACGTCACATAGCCCATCTTTAAAAATCTTTTAATCCCTTAAGTAGATTGAAAATGCTGTGATCTCCTTTTCTGTTATTCCACTCTTTTATTCCACTTTCACATTTAGTTCTTTCTAGCCTTGCTCACTCCTCTCAGTAAAAGAAAAACACTTTTTCCCTAATCAGAGAAACAACTCTGCATAATATAGCTTCCCCCATTGTGAAATTGCAGTAGTCACTCTCTAATCCCTTATAATCATCCTTTCTAATAAGATCTCTCATCAATCCTGGTTTTGTTTTTATTTGAATTCTGATTATTAGTAATATCAAGCTTCCAAAGTCTGTTATAAAATCCTACTCTCTGACTCAAACGTTCTTTTTTCTTACCAACTTTCTATACCTGTTAGTCTAAAAATACTTCTTTGGCTCTACTAGATTTTCTAATCTGTAATCTGATATTTTACCCTATACACTGTTCTCAAATATCTTCATTTTTAATTAAATTATATAATTTGTATATTCATATTCCTTTTGATCACTATCTTAAAGCACTTTCTGTATTTTCACTTATTCAAATTCATTTTCAATGGTTTCAGTCCATCTTGATTTAACACTGATTAGAAAAGTGTATAATCATGCTTACTGTCCTCATTTTATTCCATTAACTTCAAGTGGCTCTCAGTGTTCCAGATATTCATACTATATTTTGACAATTCATTGACACTCTAGCCTTTTTAACTTTTTACTTTATGACTTCTTATTTTTCCTCAAACCAGGAATAGCGCCTTTTTATCTGTGCTCTGAGATGATGAGCTTGCTTCCCACTTGACAAAGTTGTAATCATTACAGAACTTCCCAGCAGGTTTGTAATTCATTATACATCTATTAACATCTGTCCCTGCATGTTTTGCTTTCTCTTCAATAGAACAAATGAGATATTTCACCCTAAAACCAACCAATTCACATGTGCCGTAGATCATATACTATCTTGCCTTCAAAGGACATTATTACAGCAATTTCTTTTTTCTTTCTAGTATCATCAATATTACCCTCTGTAGTACAAAATTTATTCAAGCATACAAGCATGCTGTTATTTCTCTCAAGTTCAAACTGAGATAATAAATAAACACAACAAAACAAAATAAAACATAACACAAACTGTTCTCTTTAACACCTACCATTACATATCCATTTTCTGCCCCTGTTTTCAACATCTTTCTTCCAGAGATGGACACATAGACACAGAGACACATACTTGCTGCTTTGAGTCAGCTCTTCCCATTTTCTTTTAGAAATCACTCCCATTATAATTTATTCCCACAAGTCTGCTAACATCGCTTCTGTCAAGGTTACCACTAACCTTCGTTTTTATAAATCCATTTGTCAGTCCTTTATCTTTCTCTTATTTGATTTAGCAGCAGTATTTTTCATTATCATTGACTCCTCTTTGGAGCACTTTATCTTGCTCATTTTTATGATTGTACACTTCCTTCCTTACCTCAATGAATTTGACCTTGCCAGTTTCTGCTCACTCCTCATCTCCACTGATGTGCTCTCTCATTGGACCTCTCCCTTTTTCATGTGCCTTCACAGCATCTAGCACTGTGGCTTTAAATAAATATTCATAAGCTGATAATTTACAACGTTGCGAGTACATCCTAGCCATTTCTCTGAACTAATGACATCTTACCTTATATGTATTCTATGAATAAGAATACTTATATGTATTCTTACCTTATATGTATTCTTTATATGTATTCTTATACATACTTATATGTATTCTTATACATACTTATATGTATTCTTACCTTATATGAATACATTATATGTATAAGGTATTCTTACCTTATATGTATTCAACTGTATATGTTTTAAATATGTAAGCATGAAGATTTCCATAGCACTCAATTTTATTCTATAAGTCTTCTGTAACTTCTATATTTGTAGTCTCTCTATTAATGAAAATAACACCCTTGTGTTTTGTCAGCCCAAATTCTTTGTAAAATACATTAAGTAAGTCCTTTCAGTTATAGTTGACATTCCATTCGCCAAAAATAATGAGGGTTCTATTTTCAAATTACAATTGTATTTTCCAAAAGTTGAGTTTTTAGAAGACCACAAAGATTATTAGTTTCATAAGTCAATAGGTTCAATTTGGTATCCCAGAAATAATTATGAACTAGAAGTTCATCTGTTTGTTTCTAACAGTTTTAAATGATACCAATTAGAAAAGATCAAGTCCTATAATCTAAATCATCTGATATGGAAACAGGAATGAGAACGTCCCCAGCCTTTTGGAGAAGCAAATTGGAAGACACTCATAAAGAAATAATGCAAGCTGGAGACAAATTTCAAAAAACAAACTTTCAAAACGTTCAACACTCAAAAATAAATAGACATAGGAGAAGACTCAAGATATACATGTGGATGCATTTACACACACTCACAAATACAAAAACAATATCATCAATAATACTATGATCACCTTAGATAGCAAAAAATCCATTTAGAATATAAGATCACTATATTTAGTGTGATAAAGATAAAAAAAATTAAAGCTGGGTGTGGTGGCACATGCCTGTAATCCCTGCATTTGGGAGGCTGAGGCAGGTGGATCACTGCAAGTTTGAGGCCAACCTGTGCTACGTAGTGAATTTGGAGCCAAGGAGACCCTGAATCAAAAACAAAAAACAAACAAACAAACAAACAAAAAACAAAACAAGACATACAAACATAGAGGATTTCAGCACAGAACTAGAATATATACATATCATATAGATTTCAAAAACATATAAATAGAAATTCCATAATTATAAGAAAATCTGATTATTACAAAAATCAGTTAGAATGAGATGTAGATGATAAAATAATTTAAAAATTCAAGAAAAGGAAAATATGTAGTGAACTTCTAATTTGATTCTTTAGATGGACAGATAATGAAGCGAAGTATAACTAAATAAATAATAGTTGAAAATAAAAGACATCAATCTAAAAAAGAAAGAACAGCAATATATCTAAGGTAATATGGATAATAAAGAGTCCACAATTAGATACAACATGTGAAATTTGCGAGAAAGAAAGAGAAAAAAGAAAATTTGCAATTAGCAAGTTGGATTAGTAATTGGATTATCAATTAGTAATTGGATTTTTGTCTTCTGAACAAGAATAAAAATCTGAAGAAAATTGAAAAAAGGTTTACATGTGTTTTAAACAGAATTATAAAACAAAGAATTCCAATTATGTTGAAAAAGATTTTCTAGAATTAAAAGTAAATAAACACTTTTGAAACAAAACAATAAATATTCAAGGCTTTCACAACTAACACCTCAATAAAGGTTGAGTACAGCACTTTGTGGAAGCACAGTAAATATCATTCCAAACATTACCTGGAAGATTCCAGTGGCAGGAAAAGGTCAAGAGTCACAAAAGTAGATATGCTGTTAAATTGAGATATAACATTGATTCTATTAATTAACAACAGTAGAATATATTATTAGGTCTATACAAAGTATATAAACATGATTTAATACAGCACAAACACCATCATATGTACATAACATATTTGAAAAGAAGATAGTACAGTTAAGATGTCCTATAGCCCTTGTTCATGTAGAAATGAAATAACAAATTAAATTTATCTATAATAAACCAGAATATAGTAAATGTCATAATACATACAAAACTACTGAAATGAGAAATGAAGTTGAATTCTAAATTAATGTCATGAAAACAGAATGATTATAATTATTTAACATTTCAAATAATGCAATAAAAATGGAATTGTAAAAAGAGAAGCAGGAAGTTGGTTGCCAAATTTGGGATTAGGTTTAGTTTTGCCAGTGACACAGAAAATCTAATTGGAAGGTGATCTTGAAATCTTCTTCTACATTGGCAATTTTCTCAGCCTGGATAGTATTGCACAGATATTTAGTTTATCATTTATTAAGTAGTACATGTCTACTGAATGCTTCTTTTCAATGTTTTATATTTTACAATTTTTAAAAAAAGAAGATTTCACAGAAAGGTCCTTCAGACATTACTGTGACATAATATGTAGAAATTGTATAGTTGCATTTCTCCTGTGCATGATTCTTTAAAATTACTTTTTAAGGAAATGTGTTCATCTGAATATAGTATGAAAATGCTGTAAAGCAAATCATGGCCCACTTACACTGAGGTTCATCACTTTAATATTATAATTAGAGGTCATTTTATGCAGCAAATTCACCCAGCAAAAGCAAAAGAAGTGCAACAAAAGGCACTAAGTAGACCACAAAAGACTGATGTGTTTACAGTAAAAGAGTTGAAATAAAATGCCAGAGTATATCTTTTTCATCCTTAGTTGGGAGTCTAAGCTTTAGGTGATTCAAAGTATTGTAACTTTGCCTAAGGTACACAAAGAACAGTGAAAATGTCATGTGTTAGGGAGATCAAAGTAAATTTTAGCAATCACATGAATTTGCAAATGTTTAGTCCGTAAATAAGAAGTGTCAACTGTATTTATTTCCTAAACAATCTGACATTAATTACATTAATGAAGGTAGCATTCCCAAAGTTTCAGTCTTTCTTATTCACAAAATTGGTTAATTACCTCTCAAATTGTAGAGTACATTTCTTCTCTTCAAATAATTACGGTAGTTTTCTTTCTTTTATCACTTACATTTATAAGTAAAATGTAAAACATGTTATAATCAGTACATTTTAATATTACCAAAATGAGCAATTATAGTGTTAAACATTTTTTCTATGGCATAAATTGAGAAAATGGATTATTGGGGAAACTTTTCTTCACTCCTAAAATAGCATTATATGATTCTAGTAACATAATCACTGAAAGCTAAGGGATGTCATTTTAGAAAGTATAAGACTATTTATGAAACACTGAAATGTTTCATACAATGCAATGTCAAATTGATATTATTCATTGAATTTTCTATTTTCTATACAACGTGATACACGGATTACTCCATTCATCTTTTTAACACAAAATTTTAACAAAATGGAGATGTAATAATAAACTACATCTTAAGTAGCAGCAGTGTACATCTTTATTCTGCAAGGAATTATTTGAAATAAATCACAAAGATATTATAATAATTAGACAGTTACAGAGTTGACCAATCAACTCTGGCTTATATACTTAAGTGGAATGAACAGTCTCTTATAATATGTATTTTAAAGGATAATTAATGCCTGAAAATATCTCTGAAAAGTGCCTTCCTATATACTCTATTGATAGTCATTCCTTTGATTCATGACAGTGTCATCGAAATAATAAAATAACTAAAAAAGGAGTATATGGAGTATTTAAGACAAGTATTCAGTCACTACCTTTAAAATACTATTTTTAATCCTCAGAGGAGTGTGTGTGTGCTTCTGTGTGTGTGTGTGTGTCTGTGTGTGCTGCTAGAGATAAAACTCAAGGACTTGTGTTTGCAAGGCAAATACTCTACCAGTCAGCTATAATTCAAGCCATTTGTGTGATTTTCTAATTTTAGAAATTCTTTATTATAAAATTATATATATATATATATATATATATTTCTAATTTTTAATTTACCCATCATAGTTGTACATATTTATGGAATATAGTGTGATAATGTATTATGATCAGTTCAAGGTAACTGCCAAATCCAGCACCCCAAACATTTATTATTTGTTTGAAGTGGGAACATTTACAATCTTCTCTGTTGACTGTATTGAAATATACAATTAATTATCATCAACCATAGTTATCTCTCTATCCTATGTAACATTGGAAGACATTGCTCCTATTCAAATTCACTGCCAAGTCTTCTTAATAGAAGTTTAACATCTCAATTATTAACTACCTACCAAGATTCTAGAGAAATATGGTATGAGAAAAGCTTATTAAAAAGAAAGGGAGGGAGAAAGAAAGATAGAAAAAAAAGAAAGAAAGAAAGAAAGAAAGAAAGAAAGAAAGAAAGAAAGAAAGAAAGTAGAGAGAAAGCAAGCAAGCAAGCTGACTATATTGGGACTGAGATGAAACCAAAGAGTAAGAAGTAAAAAAAATGCCAAATATATATTTTACACAGGACTTATATATAGAATACATAAGAATGATTGCACAAAAAAAAGATGACCATATTTATGAAAGAGTAAAAGATACTCAAAAATATATTTCACAGAAAAGAACAATTAAATGTGAAATAAACATAAAAAATATATTCAGTATCACTTGTCATTAGAACAATGTAAATTAAAACCACAATATGATAAATTTACATATTATTTTTTAATGTCCATAAAGGCAAGTGTTGGCAAAACTGAGGCACAAATGTAAATTTCATATGCTACTGGTACAAATAAACAAAGAACATAATTTGTTCAGAAAAGTGTCAATTGTACCATCACCCAACAGTTCTATTATTATACTAAATTGAAAGGTGCATTGAGAAACAATAGCAGAAGGTTTATTGCTATGTTTTCCTAATAGCCAAAAACTGAAAGCATTCCAGGTATCATTCGGTACTAGAATGGATTATTCATTGTATTGTGGCTGTACAATGTTATGCTATTCAACAATGTAAAATAACTCCTGCTGCCCTCTATAATGAAAATGAATTTCACAAATATGAAACTACTACACAAATGAAGCCAGATTTAAAATAGTATGCACTATAGTTTTCTATTTATGTAAAGTATAAAACCAGATGTAAATAATAAATGATTATAGGAATCAAATTAGTTTTCTTTGCAGTAGACAATAACTGGAGAGTAAATGAAAACAGTTACTTGGGTACTCACTTATCTTCTATTTTAAAAATCAAAATGTACATGTTACATTTCATTTAATTATATTTGTTTTTTTAAATATATTTTTCCTTCATTTTAATATATTTGCTTTATTCTTTAAAATGTTCTACCACTATTAAGATGTGTTGTGTACATATACCCCCACATTTAATGTAATCATCATGTATTACAAACATGTGCTTAAAATTCTCCCCTAAATAAATTCAATAATTTTATAATACCAGGTATAAGTGGATAATTGTTTCTTAATAGCATAGTTGTCTAAACTTTAGTAACATAAGTAGAATAAGTGACCCAAGTTTTGACATTCAAAAAACATCCTAAATATAACTCCATTGCAAAAGCTTTGACCTGGGCTGATGTGAAATATTAGTTTTCAAATGAAAGGTGATCACGTTATCGTCTGTTGATTCCCTGCAAGCTAGTTTCCTGTATTCTTTTTCTTTTGTAAATTTTTTTGTTTTAAAAATCTGCCAATGATCGTATGTACTATGTATTTATAATTACACTAGTTACAAGTGAACACAGTGTTAGTGGTGGCCTGACCAGGGCTCAATTATTGTTGAGCCTAATGGCATTTTCAGAAACAAGATCATTCAAAGTATAGAACATTTTAGAATGATTTACAATGTTTATGATTCTAAATTGAAATCTTTTTTCCTTCTGTATTTTAGTCTAGAATTATACTCTAAATATTAAATACAATTCAAAGTTTTTGAAAATATCTTAGATGTATTCATTTAAAAAGTAAAGAATGCAGGGCCAGTGAGATGGCTCAGTGGTATAAGCGCCTGCCTGGCAAGAGCGAGGTCCTGAATTTGACTCCCCATACCCACATAAAGGAAAAAAAAGACCGGTGATATCACTCAGTGGCACAAGCGCTTGCTGGCAAGCATGAGGTCCTGAGGTCGATTCCTGGTACCCACATAAAAAAAGTAAATAACTCAAATAATGATTGATCTTGATTTAAATTTGTAGTCTAAGATAGTGTTTGTGCCTGTGTATTTAGACAAAAATATTGACTCATTTTTCAAAGAGTATAATAGTTAATTGATTGTGTCAACTTGAGTAAGAAAAGCCGAACTAAATTGTCTCAGCATAGTTCTGGGTGTGGAACACCCACCCTAGGGAGGGCTGTCACCAGAATGGTATAAAAGGGAAATGAAGAAGTAAGGAGGCTTGTTTCTGTTTCTTTGGAAGAGATCTAGTCTTTGCCTTCACCTTGGATGTCATCTCCTGTCTTTCAGTGTGTACTCTTCAGCCTCCACCATGGACCTTCCAGCCTTCCATTACAACCCTTTTGGCCTCCTGATACCAACTCACAAGGGACACTACACTGAGCTCCAGGCCTTCAAATGGATCCTTTGCATCTCTCACATACAGACAGACCTTTTGTGCTCTTCCACACCTGACTCTGTGGGTGACCATAGTAAATCAATCATGTAAATTCTTCTATATTTGCATATCTTACATTAGATCTGTTTCTCCAGTAACCACTGACTGATACAGGTAGCCTATTATATGGTATGCACCATGGGTTGCACTCATGACTATTTTATTTATTCTGTGAAATTTAGTCTCAACTAATTAACTTTTCTTAAATTATTTCATACCTGTCAGCACAAACTCTAGGTTTTATGAACATATTGTTTCTTAACACTGATTTGTTTTAGAAGAAAGAAAAACACAAATGGGAAAATGGGAAATATTCATGAAAGCACTGTACATAATTGTTTCATTTTCTAATGTGACATTAAAAATATTGCAACACACTTTTTCATAGGTAGTCACATTTCATAAGGTCTGCAAAACTAGAAAAATAATTTCTGTTTTTATATGGTTAATAGTGTAGGCCAACTTGAGCAATATTCTAATACTATTCTAGCACCTTTTCATATGGTGTTTCCACACTTTAATGCCACAGAAGCATCTCTTATTTGTTATGGAAGCAACAGTCTCTAACGCTATTACAAGTTTTTATTCCCCTGAATTACAGATTGAAATGAAACAATATACACATTCCTTCTTTTCATCATGGTTAAATAATTACTTTTTAACAAACCTTATTTGCCTCTGGCTAACCTTTGCTGTATTATGACTTTAGCATCATGTGATATAGGATTAAGCAGCTGACTTGATGTTTTCTTTTCCACTCTCTCCCCACACGTCCTACTCACATGTGTGAAGCAAGTTCTATATGATTCTAGTTTTATGCCACATATCTAATAGCCGAAAGAACTATATGAAAATAAACCATAACATGTTTAGTTGGTCTTCCATAAAGTTTGGATAAATTGTAACAAACAGGATACACTCTAACAGTGTAAGCATTTAACAGTTCTCAATGCACAGGTAATAATTGAAACAATATTTTTGCATGGTCATAAACTTTGAGGGTATCTAATGTGAAGGCCTACAGAAAAGGATAAAAATACCTATACTATCCTATAGTAATTTTTTTTTAATGCAGGTACTGGGAGTTGAACTCAGGACCTCATGCTTGCCAGGCAGGTGCTTATACTGCTGAGCTATATCACCAGCCCTGTAGTAATTCTTTTAATAAGCAAGTAATGTGGTCATTAGGTTGAAGTGTCAATTTGATTGGCTTTAGGATCCAACTAGGAGCTTGGTGGAGCATGCTTCTAGATGTGGCTGGGGGTGTGTGTAAGTGTTGCCTTGAACTCTGTGTTTGGTCCTTTGCCTCTTATTCTTAAATTCTGTTCCATTTCTCTGCTCTGCTTCCAAAAGCATGGAACTAAGTATCATTTTTTCATTGTTAGTTCTTCTGCCATGGTATTTGTGCCTTCATATGACCCAACCACGAATTGCATCAACAGAAATTGCAATTCAAATTTAATGTCTTCTGCTTTAACTAAAAATAGACCCATGTCTGTCACCATGTACTAAACTAAAGTCAAAATAGGTTAAAGATATAAATATTAAAACAGAAACAATAAATCTACTGGGAGAGAAAGTAGGTAGAAATCTTGAAGACACAAGTGTAGGTAGAGAGTTCATGAGCAAATTCAAACTGCACAGGAAATACTTCGAAGAATCAACAACTAGGATCTCACCTTATTAAAAAGCTTTTGCACAATGAACGATATCACCAACAAAGTGAAAAGACAACTCACCGAATGGGAAAAAACTATAGCCAATTGGCCCTTAGGTAAAGGACTTATATCTAGAACATATAAAGAATTGAAATAAATCAGGCCCCCCAAATTCAAAGACCCAATCCAAAAATGGGCATCTGAGATGAACACACACTTCTGAGATGAAGAAATACAAATGGCAAATAAACATATGAAAAAATGTTCAACATCATTTGTCATTCAAGAGATGCAAATTAAAACAACACTGAGATTCCATCTCACTCCAGAAACAATGGCCCTCTAGAAATCAACCAATAACAAATGCTGGAGGGGCTGTGGGGAATAAGGAACCCTTCTCCACTGTTGGTGGGAGTGCAAACTGTTGCAACCACTGTGGAAATCAGTATGGAGATTCCTTAAAAAGCTAGGATTAGAGGTCCCATTCAACCCAGCTATTTCCTTTCTGGGTAATTTCTTCTTTCCAGAAGAATTAAAAACATCTTACCACAGCGAAATATGTGCACCCATGTTTATAGCAGCATGATTTGTAATAGCAAAATCCTGGAATCACCCCAGATCCCCATCAACCAAGAATGGATAAAAAATTGGTATTTTTATACAATGGAATACTACTCAGCCATAAAGAAGGATAAACTTGAGAATTTTATACATAAATGGATGCAACTTGAGACCATACTCATAAGTGAAATAAATCAGACTCACATGTGTAAACATCATATTGTCTCCCTAGTGTGAGAAATTAAAAGAGTAAATACAGTCTAGAATGTACAATAGATATTGTGAAATGGGAAGTAATCGTTTAAAAGGAAAAAGTAGCTAGGATGGGGGAAAAGGGAAAGGAAGGAAGGGAAAAGGGAGAAAAACATAAGGTAGGTATACCACTAGTGTCTCTTAGTTCATTGAAAAGGAAGGTTCATGCTAATATTGATTATAGAGTTTTATATGCCCATATCTTACACACTGAGTAACTACTTTGAAGATGACAATATGCAATACATTAACTATAGTTATTCTCCTATTATTTTGTTATGAAATTCTGTTTTATCTTTTTTCAATAAAATAAAAAATAAATGTCTTCTACTTTAACTTGTGGGTGTCAGGTACTATATTCTAGCAATTAAAGACCTGATAAATATAGAGAATTCCTAGAATGTTGTACGAAGAGCCAGATAGGTGATTCTGGTTTGAGCTAAGAAAAGTATGGTGAAAGTATAGGCTAGATTTAGGAGGATTTGGTTGAAAACAAATACTTCTTTGAATGTTGGGTTAGAGAAAATTTGTGTTATACTCTGGAAGATATTTTTTTTAATATTTTGCCCATCTCCTGGGTTTTGCAGGAGGCTGAGGTTAAGGATGGTGAGCTAATTGATCTTGAAAATTAAATTTCAAAGTAGGCCAACATTCACTCTGTATGATGGATACTTCTAGGTGCTTTTAGCCAGATTAGGGTGAGAACTGGGGCACAGAGAAGAGCAGGAAATGTAAACAACTTAAATTCTGTCCCCAAAAGAATCATTTGTAAAGTTGGCAAAGGAGGTTTGGCAGTTGAATAGATTAGCACAATTTAAAAGAAACCACATACTTTGCACAGGGGCAGGAAAGAAGATGCTTTGAGGGAATTTTGGTGAATCAGCAAGATTCTACCAATCTCAAGCTCAAATGTGCACAAGTATAAACCTTTCACTTAAGAGAGTCCTTAAGACCCGCTCGAGAAGGGTCTCTTACAGAATGGGTTCACTTCACTCACTTCACTGTACTCATACACTCAGAGAACATTCCTGTTATGTTTCTGAGACCACTACAGTCATGGTCCAAATGAGCTTGACTACTGCTCCTGCTGACAAAAGTCCTTGGTGTCCTCTGGGCAATTTTGGTTTTACTGGAAAGCAGAATGCAAGAGTTGTAGGGTCAGGAAGACTTCTACCCAGATTTGAAAAGAAGGCCTGTGGTGTTAGGCAAGGAGACCCAGAGAGCACTATTTGAAACTGTGGAAATGAACCCAAGCATGCAGTGGAGATCCCAGAAGTTGGAAATTCTGGAAACATGGACCATCTGCCAAGGAAAGATGCAGGTTCTGAGTGGAGTCAGATCAAGACAGAGGCTATGTGGACTGCATCAAGCAAGCACAAATGAATGGAGCTAACTAAACACTTTTCAACTCATACCTCACTGCTGTGTGCCCTCAATGCAAGATATGCAACTATAGGACTTAATGTTTACCCTGCTGGATTTTGATCTTGTTTTGATCAAATTCTTTCTTAGCCATCTCTTCTTGCCCTTTGGAAAGGATATGTTTGCACTGAGTCATGCCTTGGAATTATGGAACTTGTTTTTTCTTTTTAATTTTTATTTTTACAGATTCACAACTAATAGTTTGCCTTGAATCTTAGAAAAGAGTTTGACTTGGACTTTTGAAAGATACTGGATATTTTGAGGTTTGGGGAAGAAAGGGATCACGGTATTTTCAGTTGTATGAAGGATGATTGTATCATTTTAGGTGGAAATATGAACTTGTTGTTGTCTTTACTTGGAGACTAAGTATGATTTAAGGAGCTATATTTGGGTGTAAAAACGAGGGGTGGGATTTGACAGTTAGGGCAGAATGATGAATTGATTGGCTATAGGATCCACCTGGAAGATTTGTAGACCATAGTTCTAGATGTGTCTGGATAGCTTATGAAGGCATGACTTTGGAGTTTGTGTCTATTTTCTTGCCCATTCCTCTCTGGCACTGTTTTCTTGCTCTAAACCCTGAACACAATAAATTAAAAATCTTTGTTTCATCATGTCCATTCACTATTATATTTCTACAATGCAAACACTTGACCATGGACTACATCATGGTTATTGTGTTCCAGTGATTAGAAGACTAACTAATACAAAGAGAAAATTCCCTTCCAAGGATAAAAAGAAATTTTTCTTCATATGATATGACTGTGTAAAGGTACTATCTAAAGAATTTTGAAAATTCATGTGGAGAAATAATAGATGATTAGAGGAGAAAAATCTAGCTATATCTGAATCCCATTTGCAAGAAAAGTATACATGTGTGGGTTTGGAAGATTAGTGCGGCTTTGTACTGAAAATAGAATAATCAAAAATATAAGTACTCTTTTTCCTATTACTTTGCTGTACTAGTGATCAAACACAGGAGAGTTCTACCACCACTGAGTTCATCTCCAGGTTAAATTAGTTTTTTTAAGACAAGGCCTGGCCAACTTGCACAACAAGGCTTCAACTTGTGATTTCTTGTTTCAGCCTCCCTATTAAATGAGATCACAGCAGTGTGTCACATCCCTGGGCTGGAAATACCTTTTCTAACATATCACTGTGCATGTCGGAATTGACAAGATGTATTCTATATAGATTGCATATCATAACACTACTTTACTATTTTATAATATAACTTTGAACACACAGATGTGTTTAATTGATTAGGTGAAGTTATAGTCAAGGTATAGAGGAAGACATATACAACATTAACAAGAAAATAGAAACATGAGGATTATTCTGGTGGTCTAAATTTTACATATTCAGTGAAAACTGAAGTCATGTCTTTCAAATAAAAAAGATGCTGTAATAGGATCTTTTGATATTATGGGGAGTAATTGTAACAGTTATTTATACTAAGGAGAATGATCTGAAACAGGTTAACCATGCATTAGTTAGCAACTTGTCTGAACTCAGTGATATAGGACACTCACACACAATGTTACATGAACTGGCATTTTAGTTACTGATGGAAAACAAGGAAAAACAAAATCCTACTCTTCATTGCATGCTAGTCCACCAAGGCTCAGAAAATTTCTCTGATTTAGCTATAGTATCAAATGTGCCTGCCCACTTACACCGTAGCTGAGGGAAATAGGAAAGCTGTCACTTCCCAGAATTATACACTGAGTACAGGAAAAAATGCTTAGTAAAGTGTGGAAGCATACCCTGTGTTTATTGGGGTCCTAGAACAGGAACAATTCTGCTCCAGCTAATTACTCCCCATTTTATGATATTGCACACCCAGCACATATATAGTTACTCTTAAGCTCTCCGAGTGTTAGAGGGAGGATGTGTTGATCCAAAACCATCCATGAGAACTGTCCCATAAATCATAATTTAGTGCTGTTCTTAAGATTATAAGGCAGGCCTGAAGATCCAGAAGAATTTAGAAACTACTCATTACAGTTTAAAGATCTAAAAAGTCTCATATAGCCAGGTGCGGTAGCACACACCTATAATACCAGCACTTGGGAGACTGAGGCAGGAAGACCACCACAAGTTCGAGGCCAGCCTGGATTAAGTGGTGAGTTCAAGGCCAGCCTGAATTGCAAAGCAAGACTTTGTCTCAAGAAAACTAACTAAATAATATAAAGTAATAAAAAAAGTCTCATATGTTTAGAGTTGAGGACTTTGGAAATTGATAGGATCATGGGGATCTATACTCATCAGTATATTAATCCATTGATAAGCTCATAGCTAAAGGTGTTGTTAAGAGGTGAGGACTGGTAAGAAGGTGTGGCTCATTGGAGTGACTTGGAAGAGTGTATTCTTCTCTCTGGCTCCACCTTTCTCTGTCTGCTTGTTGATCACCATGGGTTGAGTAGTTTTCCTATACAGTGCTTTTCCACCAAGCCATTTCTTCCTTAGAACTGTCTGACTGTGTACTAAATTCATGATAACCATGAGGTAAAAAAAAAAAAAAAATTTTCTCCTTTAAATTGCAAGTGTCAAGTATTTTTGTCCCAGCAATGGAAAAGTGAATAATACATCACCACCAAATTCCTTAAAACACAAGTTCTATGCCTTTTCCTTAAACATACTTTTATAATTAGATTTTAAAATTGTATTGACATAGACAGTCTTGATTCATAAAGAAGGAAAAAAATGAAATTTGAGATATGACTTGGAAATTTTCAAAACAAAGCAGCCACTTATGTTCTAAGACTGCTGGAAGGTTGATGTTCATCCACTTCTGAGTAATGTTATTGTTTTATATTGCTTATAAAGCTTCTTTCAAACACTTGACATTCTAATTTGATTTATATTTATGTTTGAATATGAAATTAGTTTTTGTTTAGAAAAAAGTATTTCTTGTTAATTCATCTCAATGACCATAAAAACCCATTATACTTACTAGATATTAAATCACTAAATATTTAAATAAATGTAAAGTTATCCAGTTAAAAAGGTATAAAAATATTCAAAATTTCAATAAAATAAACACTTTTGATCTCTCTGTATTATAATACTCCTGTAGAAGTGATTCTTGATATTTCAGTTTTTAAAAATTTCATAGAATAATTTATAAGTTTATTTAGCAACAGAGCTACAAAATATGGTAACTGCCTACTGTGAAATGAGTGGTAACATGAGAGGGCAATTAAAAAAAGCCATGAATATTAGAGATTATATTGTAGCACAGTGAAATTTATAAAATATTTACATGAGAGCAGCCTTTTTTGATAAGACTATGAATGTAGGAGAGATCTAAAATATTCTGCACATATTTGCTGGGCATGAAGTATGTTTTATTAAGGGACACTAAATTTTGGAGATATTAGATTTATACTTTTTAAATTGCCTGATAAGATTACAGAAATTTACATTTATTAATAAGATATGACTGCTTAATAAGGACTCAGGCCTTGATATGTGTACTAAGGAACCCTGGAGGATTTTAGCAAATTCACAGGTTCACAGCATGATATTTCAAATGTTTGTGTGAATTATGAGAATGATCCTTATCTGCATAAAAGTACTTGAAATATTTACTCAATCTAGTTCACAGTTTCCATATTTATGTTACATTTTAATGATATCATATCTTGTGTGACACTGGATTTTCAAAAATGTGGTAATAAAAAGTGACAAGGTGAACATTAATTAGTATTGGGAAATGAAAGTTTAGTGTTCAGTCCAAATCAAAAGTGCCCATTCTAAACAACACATCCTACTAGTAGGTGGGTATTTAATAGTATTCCACCAAATTCATACACATTATATTTTCAAATTAATCATGAGTTATTAAAGCCCAAATGTATAGTAAGTACTATGACCCTAACTTCTTAATAAATCAGACTATTAAGTATTTCTTTTGGCTGGAGGCAGAGTAGAAAAAATGCAATAACAAAATATTGTAAACTAAGAAGTTTGGGAATTTCTACAATAAAATGTTTCCACTAAAATCATCTTAAGTCCTGTTCTTTGTACTGTTTCTTATTCTTGAATTTAAAACTAAATTCGTATTTTAAGCTATCAGCATGGATTTGTGGATGTTGCTAGGATATTGCTTTTTTAGAACTGATATGCAACACTATCCCTGGACTTAAGTTACAAATAAGGTAAATAGAATCATATTTAACACCTACCCAATATAAAGGTAGCCAATATTTGGCTTCTAGAAAAAAAATATTACCTCATCTGATATTGTTGAAGTTAGTTCACTCCATCAAAACTGGTTCTGGGGCCAGTTATATCGCTCAGCAGCATAGGCACCTGCTGGTGGGTGAGGTCTTGAGTTTGACCCCCACTACCCACAAAAATAAAAAAAATTAAAAAAAAACTGGTTCTGCCAGGTGTGGTGGCACATGCCTCTAATCCCAGCACTCAGGAAGCTGAGACAGGAGAATTGCTACAAGTTTGAAGCCAGCCTAGGCTACAAAGTGAATTCAAGGCAGCCTGAACTGACTGCATTGTGAAACCCAATTTCAAAAAGAAAATCAAAACAAAACAAACAAACAAAAAATGGCTCAATTATCAACTTAATGATAAGCTTTTGTGTAGAGAATAACTCTCAATTTTTACCTCAACTTTTATCCATTACTAGTTTGTAAACTGGATGATATCCTGTTTATTCTATCATTACTATGGCCATCATGACTGAGAATGTCTAGATCTTAATGAAGAAGTCTGTAGGATAGTGTAGCCATGATTGTGGGACACTAGTTTATTCTGTCAATACATAGTTGATATCCTCAAATAAACTTTTAAATTATGATGTGTTGATTTTATGATATCTCTACCTGACTAAAATCCTGTGTTAGTGGTTTTTGCTATGGCAGCCAGATGGAGTTCACCTGTTTAAACAAACTGGCTCCTGCTTTATTCTTGGGTTATTCCCCTTGAACTCTCCTGGCTTTGGGAATGCCTGTCCTGTGGGGAGTGCCTAAAGCTGGATATTGATCACATGTGTGGGGCTGAGGCAAGGCCAGCTGGAAAATGAAGAGTGACCAAAGTGGGCTATAAACAAGCTGCTCCAGCCCAGAGAACACTTAGCCCCAAGGCAATCCAAACAATGGGTTGCTAGACAAAGGGGTGTCACGTGACATTCACTTGCTAAATGTATAAACAAATGCAGTGCTTTGGTTGAGCAGTTCCTTTCCTCCTATCAGGAGAGAGGGCTCCACCTAACCTCAGCTTTTGTCTGTTATATTTATTTCTCCATCCTTTTACTGTCCTACCCCCAAGGAACTTTGATAGCTGTGCAAAACATGGCACTGTCCTAATAAAACAAATGACTCTTCCTCATCTGTTTTTTCAAGGCCAAAGTAAGAGATGACAAATATGGAAATAGTCAAATTTCCTTTGCTTCAATATTTAAATTATAGATCCTGTTTGCAAATAAATATTCTTATATATTTGCAAAGTAGGTGATGTAGTAGCTAGACCATTGGTTCATCATTTTTAACTACACTACCCAGAAAGTATCAATTTGATGTTGCTACAGTGTCCAGTTATTCATACAAATACTCATCTAAGCATTGATGTGAAGTTTTATGTAATTATTTGTGTTTATTTGATTAAGTACCATAAGTTGATTTCAAAGAAGGGAGACTGTGAACATCATATATTGTTAACTACAGAGTACTAAAATGTTCTCTGCCTTCATTATCTATAGGATTACACCATTTTATATTTGAGCCTCTTTTTATGAGCTTGAAATATAAATATTCTTCATTATCTATGGTATTTAGGGATAGATTCTTTGAAATGATCAGATGTTAAATTTTATATTAGATTCAAGTTATGAAAGCAACAGTCCAAGTTAGAGAAGGTACTGAAGTGAGGAATCAATATTGAAGTAATGAAACAAAGTATTTTAAGCTAAGTCAAGAGGAAAAATAATTATATATAAGGTAAAATGCAAGGAGTAGGAACCAAAATGACCTTCTGGCTTTCCTCTATTCAGGCATACTTCTCTGATGAAAAACTACAATTGACTTTTGCTGCATTGAGAGACAACTCAGACCTAGTTAAAACTCTCCTTTAGTCAACACTTCTGAGCTGTAGCACAACCAGTTATATTAGTAAATTCCAGGACCTTTAAAAGGTGAGTAATTATATTCTGTTTTTTACACAAAATTCTGTTATATTAAAGTCAGTCACCTAGTTTTTGTTTCATTTTCTGATTTTCTTGGGTACAGGAAACTGGAGCTTTACATTCCCAATTTATCTTATATTTGGATATATCTCAAATAAATTGAATTAATTACTGAAATAACTTTCCTCAGTGAGACTGCATTAAACAAAAAATTTTAAGTCCTTTAATTACTAAGTATATAGCATGAGCTAGATGAAAGCAAAGTATTATTACTCTTAATAACATTACTACATTTTTTTAAATCTTGGGCTGCAAATTTTCTAGTGTTAACTTAGGATAATACTACATATTATCAGAATTTCAGAAATTAAGTTCCTCATGTTTTATTATAAGTTTTTGTCTTTCTAGAATGCTTTTATGTAATGATATTGTATTAGTCTGCTCAGGAAGGAATAACAGAATTCCTCAGACTAGGTGGCTTAAACAATACTAATTTATATTCACAAGTTTCTGGAAATCAACTGTAATGTTATTTCAAAGTGCTGGCAGTGTTGATTTCTGCCAGTTCTTGACAGGCGTAAGATATCTTTCTTGATTTGTCTTCTTATGAACATTCCTTTATTCACATGCTGGCTTTACTTCTGAAGACACCAATTCTGTTGAATTAAATAGATCCCCATCCTTATGACTCCAGTTAACCTTAATTTCTTCCTTAAGAGCCCCATGTTCGAATACAGTCACATTGGGAGTTAGGGCTTCAACATATGCATTCTGGAAATAGGAAATGCAGTCAATACCAGCTATAACTTATTATAGTTTTAAATTTATCTACATAGTGTGCTGAACAGGGATTTAAAGAAATATTCTGAAAGCAAAAGAAGTTTATTAAAATGTTCAAGACTAAAGCTATTATCCTCTATACAATTTTCCATTCAAATTTCATAAAATCATTAAGCAAAATGAAAGTATAATATTAAATGGAAAAATATAAACTCTGAAAAGATTTTATCAAAAGTAACCAAGTTAGTTTATAAGTTATATAAAGAAAGTCATTCATTCAAAATAATATTTTGGTTTTTAGTGATTTTGTGTGTGTGTGTGCATGTGGGTGGGTACCAGGGGTCGAACTCAGGACCTCATGCTTGCCAGCAGGTGCTTGTGCTGCTGAGCAATATCACCGGCCCTTTTTTCCTTTTTATGTGGATACCAGGAGTCAAACTCAGGACCTCGCGCTTGCCAGGCAGGTGCTTATGCTACTGAGATATCTCACCTGCCCGGTTTTTAGTGATTTTAAATATATTTATACAATTTAAAAGTTAATAACTCAAAAAATTATTATTCAGAATTAAATACAGGAACATGCACGCACACCATAAATATCACTTAATATTTTGTTAATGACCTACATAGCTAGAGTTTTGCACATGTAATCAGATAAATCAAAAATACAATGTGTTTCTTTAAAGTTAGATTCTTATTAAAGTGTGAAATTTTGGAGACATATAATGTGTTGTTTTATTGTTATGGACAAATATTTAACCCATAAGCAACTGAAGGTACTATGCAGAAAATATCAAAGGATATATGATCTTTGATAACTGAGACAAAAATGTCAAGTGAAAGGCTCATATTGTAATACATATTTATTCAAGCTGAACATAAATATAAATTTAAGTATCTAAATGAAAACACAAAATTCTTTGCAGGGTTTCTGGATGGGTAGGAGATTAAGATATGATGTTGCTATGCAGTTCAGGCTGGTCTTTAACTCAATATGTACCCAAGACTGGCCTTGAACTCCTGGTGATCTTCCTGCCTCAGGCTCCTGTATGCTGGGATTACAGGCATGTGCCACCACACCTGATTTAGAATACCGGATTCCTTTTTTTTGAATAGTTCCTTTTTATTTTTTAAATTAGTACATGTTTGTAGTACATAATTATTAAGTACAGTACTAAATAAAATGTATCTTTAGAACTTTAAGGTGCATATCAAGGCAATACAGGGAAGTCATAGCATATTAATAGAAAAATATTTCAACTTTAAAGAGCAGTAATGCCTAAGAAAACTCCTTTTTATCTTTCCAATTCTAGCATCCATAATCTTGAGTGCTATGTGTGTCTGCATGCATGCTTCTGTGTGTGGAAAAAGGAATTTTGGCAGCATATGAACAAAAACTCTGATACATTTGCAAATCCTTCAGCAGAACCATTTGACTATCAAGATTCAGGGAATGTAATAGCATATGACATCACCTACTACTTATTCCAGAAAAGTAAGGTAAATTAAAATGCTGAGATAACTGATAGCATGATAATCTAGAGATTAGGGTTAGAAGTGTGAGCAGTATTTGACTTGAGATCAGAGATTGAGATTGGACAGGTCACTTCATTTTTGGTTGCTGGTTAATTATAAATGGCAAAGAAGAGCTAAGAGTTACATAAGGCCAGTATTTCCTATCTAATCATAGGACACTATGTAATCTCCTTTTATATGCCATTCTTTAAAATATTATATATACTTAGAAAAAGGAAAGAAGAGAAAGAAATGTTGAGCCTAATAAATTGAAAAGTTTACTACAAATGACAATTTAAAATGATTCATTGAAAAACTAGAAAATTACTACAAATGGAAAGATTATACTTAGCAGCATAAGGGACTTGTGGTCTAATTAAAATGAATTACAGAGAAGTTTAACTATTTATATAACAGTTTTATAACTAAAGTTTCCAAACTTAATATTTTTTTAATTTAAAGCATAAAAGGAGGGATGGTGAGATGGCTAAATGGTGTAAGCACCTGCCTGGCAAGAACGAGGTCCTGAGTTTGACTCCTGGTATTGACATAAAAAAATAAAATAAAAATAAAGCAAAAAAGGAAGGAAAGAGAGAAGGAAAGATACAGTGGTAGTATTATCAAAAATCCCTGAAATGTATATGATGTGTAGAAAACTATCAGTTGGACCAAGCATTAGTGGATAGATCATTCAAAACTTTAAATATTTTATTATTTTAAGAGATTTTTGAACTTTTAGGTAAATGAATGAAGTGGAATTAATGGGTTTTAATGTGGTATTTTTGGACATAGTTTGTAGAACAAATTATAGTGAGGTATGGTATGAGATATCTTTTGCTATATCCTGGGGATAGTGATAATTTTCTAAATAATAATAATTTTCTCATTAAGATGATGACAATGAGGAGTAGAATGGAATTAAATAATGGAAATATTTAAAAAGTAGAAATCAATAAGTTTTCAATTACAGTTGGTGATATAGTTTAAAATTAATGTGCTATTCATTTTGGATTTCTATTTCTACAATATAATGAGTAATAGCAGTTGAGTAAATAAATATTTTAAAAGAAATGATCATGGTTTTCCAACAAACATAAAAGCAATAGATGTCAAAATCTTTAATTGTGTAAGCTAGTTTTATTTTACTTATAGAGAGAAATTTTAAGAAGTTACAATTTGTTCAAAACTGCAAAGCCAAATATACCAAGAATCAAGAATGATAAATAAATAAAATAGATGAGAAAGTGGCTTCTTTCATGGAAAAGGTTATAAATTAACTGAAACACTATTGGACAAACCTTAATTGTAATTTTTTGGGTAAAAATAATATGGAAAACTTCAGAGAATTTTCAGTAGCTCCAAGACAATGAAATGTATTATGGTTGCATATCACAGTGTTTGAAATTACAAAAATGTGTGGAGACAGATCAACATTTCAGTATTCACATGGTGATTTGCAATTGTCCTTGGGAATTTACAGTAAAGATATTAAGTACTGATTTGGATATATGAATCTGAAATCAAAACTAATTTTAAACAGAGGTGGTAATTGAGTGAGTTCACCAAGGGACAAAAAATAAATTAAGGAGAGAGTAGTTCCTCACCTGAGTTTTGTAAAATGTTAACATTTAATAACTCTGCAGAATCCAGTAAAGAAGCCAAAAAATGGGGTAAGGGCAGTATCAGTGATGTTTAATAAAAAATGGAATGGAAATGAAAGAGATATGATTAATATTATTAATACAAATGCTGATGTTAAGTCTAACAAGGATCAAATATTAATATATTTAATGGGTGGTTAGAGTAATGGAAATTCAAACCATAAAGGTAAATTGCAAAAGCAATAAATGTGTCTATCACCTATTCCGTATTGCAAACTGTAGGATCCAGGTGGATGAGTTGATTTCCCCATGTGGTGATTCAGGGATATGGTTCCTTTCATCATCCCCAATAGTGTTCTCATCTTTGTCTCTACTTAAGTAGCAAAGGAGAGACATTTTTAAAAGCATAGGGAAAACACCTTCAACATAAAATCTTTCACTCAAAAAAATCTCATAAGTGCCATAAGTGGCAATTTGATTGAAATACTGTTTAATAGGACTATTATTTATCAATGCTTAAATTTGAAAACTAAGGAGCTAAATTTAGATGTTTGCTCAAAAGAAATGTAGAATATGAGATTTAGTGAGACTTTAGAATATCTGTAGCAAATATCCATTGGATTAAAGATAGAGTATCATGATAACTTTTATTTATTTTTATTTATTTTTTTTTGTGGGTACCGGGGGGTCGACCTCAGGACCTCATGCGCCAACAGGCACCCATGCCGCTGAGCGATATCACTGGCCCCTTTTTCGTATGTGGGTTCCGGGAGTAGAACTCGGGCCCTCGCGCTTGCAAGGCAGGCACTTACGCCGCTGAGCCATCTCACTGGCCCAATAACTTTTAAAGTAGAAATACAATCATAAGTATGGAGTGGATTACAGTACAAGGGGAAGAAAAAATCAAGGTATTATTCAAAAAATTAAGTATTAAAAGGAGAAGCATATCATCAGTAATTGAAAAGGAATCTGGTTTAGAGGAATTATTTTTCCATTATTTTAAGCATTACTGATATTATTTTTATGCTTTTTAAATTTTAAGAGAATTTTAAATTTTGTAAAGACATGTAGTAATAGAGCGAGAATATAAGAAAAATATAGATATTAGAAGTGATTAAGAAATATATGATTACATATACGAATACAGGAACATTTCATCCATTTAAAAATATGTGTGAAATTGCTCCAACAATTTGAAGGAAAATACATAACTCTGTTCGTCTGTATAGTACTACATCAAACTATATGAAAAACTTTTCACAGGAAGTGTTATATTTAGCTTTATTCTTTCTGCTAGTTGGAAAGATTGTATTTTATTTTTTCATTGTGGAGTAAAATCATTCATGAATAGGAAGACAGGAAATGGATGACAAAAAAATGACTAGAAAAATAAGAGCTTCATGAGTACAGAGCTCTAGTTATTTTGAGTTTATGTGAAACTAATGTGTTCTGATACCTGAATTTCTCTTAGAAAAAATAACAGTTAGATGTATACGAAAGAAAAGCAACTGCTGGGTTTACCCATTTATGAGTTTGGGCCAAACAGATATTATAAAATTGTTGCAAAGCAAAGGGTACCTAGGTGTTACTGAAAGTACTGACTGAGATTAGTGGCATGAATAATATTGGAAAGCCAGCTTCACTAATTGGCACTAATTAGTCAGGTCAATAACTGAAATTCAAATAAGAATTTGGTGTAGCATTACTGGGAGTAAGTAATCTAAAAGGAAAAACAGTGGAAAAATGAAGTACTTGAATTACTGGATTTTGTTGCAGCAGCTGTAAACATGATGATACATTACATGATTTAAATTTTAAAAAGTGTGGTAAAGAAGAAATAAAGACCACTAGTTATTATGAGGTAATGCAACTGAAAGTTTAGGATTCATGATGTTGAAATCACTCTTGATGACAGCAAGAATTGGGTAAAAAGAAAGCTGAATCAAGTTCTAAAGTTATAAACAAACTTAGATAGGTCAAAACACGAAACATCACTGAAAAGTGCACATATATATATGGCAAGGACAGTGCTATTTAGTTTTATTGTTTGTTTTTTTGCTGGAATCTTTTTTTACAGGAAGATCGAATAATTTTGTAAGAGGTAGTGGACAACACAAATAATGATGTAATCTGTCTCTATAATAATTTCTGAAAAAACAGCTATATTTCTCTATACTTACAATTTAGCAAAGGAGTCTCTTTGGAGTAGAGCCAGATTTTAAATTCCATAATTAGAGGCTTGTGGAAATGTTGAGATCATAATGAATTTGCTAAATTTGGAGTAACAGTTGCAGAAGACACATTAGAAGGGTTTTAGAGATAGAAAAATTTAATATAGTTATATTCTTATATCTTGTTAAGTCCCTATTACCTAATCCCCACAAAGAATTACACTGGCATTCCATTTTGGGTCTGACTTATTCATGAATATGAAAACAGCAGTAATTCCTTTAGAGCATATACCCTGTATCTAGATACTGTAGAATTAAAAATTATTTTTTTAAATTCTTCCTTATCCACTTAGCTATGTAAGAGTGTACATTCTGTTATGTAATGTAAGCTAATAATCATGAGTTTAAATCAGGCATTGTGATTCTTAAAAGAAAGCAAACCCAGAAACATATGAACTACTAAGGTTCAAGGAATTTGAACAGGATATTAGTCTACTGTAGCAAAAGTAAATTGACTAATTTTTATCTCTGTTGATTCAAAAGAATCATAAAGCCTCTAAGGGTCAAAATCTTTACCATTTCTCAGTAGTGAATTGATGAAGCATAGAAGTACCATCTGTTTGTTTTAGCCACCTATATTTTGTGGTGTATTTAGTATATTAAGAAAATGCTAATTGATTACAGTCCTCTGAGCAAGGAAACACTTCTTTACACAATATAGATGAATAGAAATACTGCCTTAAGGCAAGTTTTGCATTGCATTTTCAGAATAATTTATGAAAATATAACAGGATAATCACTCTAATACAGATTCATATTCTCATGGATGATTATGTGGGCCTATTTTAAATAAAAAGTAAGAAACATTACTGAATATTTGATTTAGTAAAATGGATTCATAATGCTTCACCAGAAATTATCTTCTAATTTTATTTAAATTTTCTGGATATGGAAACACTGATGGTTCTTTGGTTGATGAGGCCTTATTTGTTTAGAAATGAGCAATGGCACCCCTGCAGGGTCACAGAGAAGCTTTTATCAGTAACAGCCTTTAGGCCACAGTTTGCAATCAGTGAATATTTATATTAGTAGCAATTGCAGCAGACAGTAATTATTTTATCACAAAAGAAAAGGTTAAAAAGAAGCTTCTCCATTGGACACCCACTGTGTGGATAATTAAGTATCTCCATGGCTTCTTTCATTACTGCATTCAATAATAGTTAAATACTAGGGAACCTAGCTATAATCAGACATGATTTGATGAGACATAGAGAAAGACAGGAACAGACAATTTTTGTCTCCAGTTTTACACTCTAAATTCCTTAATTTGATAGACAATGGTTAACATTATTGTAACATCCTGTAGTCACCCACTGTTGTCCAATGAACAAAGTTATTAAGTAGAGGAATTTAATTGCATCTTCTGACATTCTAGTAAAATATATTAAGATACCTAAGGCAATTGTTTTCTATTTAGGAGAATGTTGAAAGTTATTTGTGAGCATAATTATTATAGGCAATTCATTTCTAACACATTTAGGTGATATTTACTATATTATTTTGTTGGATCGGTGTTATAACCACTCTGTATTCATTCCTTGAAGTTAATGAAGTTCTTTCAAGTAAGGTTACAAACATTATATCTTTCAGTTTATAAAACTGAAATTTGTTTAAGAAAATATTAACATATATTATTAAAGTAAAATTTAATTACAAAATATTAATACAGCTTATTAAATGTCACCCAAAAGGCATTGAAAAAGTGTCTGATTGTAGTAAAATTAATTTAGTAAATTAAAAGAAATAGCAACAATATTTTTATATTAGATGGGCAAATAATGGGCTTCCTGACCTAATATTAGCAAAAGGTTTTTTTTCAGGATGCAGCTCATAGCAATCCCTCTTTTTTTCTTCTTTGACTGTCACTCAGAGCTTACATTCCTACGATCTGACATTACAAATACGCAGATCATTACTGCTTGTGCACTTACTTATTAATTCATCAAAACACTGAATACCCACTACACCCTAGGCACTTTTCTAGGTACAGAGTGTGCACTGGAAAGATTTAAAAAGGGATAGAATTGTCTCACTGACAGAAATTAGGGCACCATATCAATGGTTAGGAAGCACACTTTCACCATAATTCATATTTTGCTTACATTTTGCTGGCTTCAGGAACTGTATGATGAGAGGGCAAAAATATGAAAAGGAGTAACATAATTTGAGACTGAGGAACAAATGTGGTAAGAAAAAAAACTAGGAGCAAAAGATTACAGGGAATGCTTGATAGATGCATTTGTGCCATAATGCAAAAGTAGTTGATGAGCTGCTTAATAATTTTAATTAGATGAAGATAGAGAAATGACAAGTTGCATATGAAATTTTTGCCTAAACATTGTTGCCCTATTATGTTGTTTTGAAATTTTATTCTATTTCTTTCTTTTTAAAATAAAAATTAGGGCCGGTGAGATGGCTCAGCGGCGTAAGCACCTGCCTTGCAAGCGCGAGGGCCCGAGTTCGACTCCCGGATCCCACATACGAAAAAGGGGCCGGTGATATCGCTCAGCGGCACGGGTGCCTGTTGGCGCGTGAGGTCCTGAGGTCGACCCCCCGGTACCCACAAAAAAATAAAAATAAAAAAAAAATAAAAATTAAACAAAAATTAATTTCAGAAAAAAGTCAGTGTTTGAATTCCCTATTGTAGTTGTGATGAAGACCCACAGAAAAAAAATTTTTTAAGAATTTTAAAAAGTTTTGATGAAATAAAACAATGAGAAATTAAAATATAACTAGAAAAAGAAATAGTGTTTTACATATAAAGTTGAAAAGTATTTAAATGGAGTTTTTTAATATAAATTGTCCATGAGTTATGATGCCTCAACTTAAAACATTCTGACATAATTACAGTGCCAAAGATGCACATTTAGGAGAAACATTATTCCAAATAATGATTACTGGTCATTTCTCAGTATAATGATAAGCTGTGTGATACACTCTTGTGATGCTGGGCCGTGCAATCATACTGAAGCTCCTGGCCTTTCATGTGATCCTGAGGAGAATCAACAGGCACCTCATGGTGTACTGTGTCACTACTATGATGTTCAGCAGGTTAGGTATGCTTCATGCACTTAAACTTAATAATATTTTCAATTTATGATGAGTTTATCAGGATATACTCTCACTCTAAATCCAGTGTCCCTGAATAGAGTTTGCCAGGTTTATCAAATCTAATCACATTTAACATTTTCTTCAATATAAAGAAAAATATTCAAACAATTTAGTCATTTCTGTCATTTTATCAGCAATAGAAATCAGTCAGTATTTTTCAGATATTATATTTTATTTATACTCACTATTCAGAAATTACTAAATTTACTATTCTTGTTGCTTTTTCTATTCTTTAATAAAGATAGATATGTATTAGTACAGCAAAAATATGTCATACTACATAACTTGGGTTTTTTTCTTTTTTTTTTTTTTTTGAAATTGCATGTAATATTCAGAAACAATTCATTTAAAGTAAAATGAGTCAAAATTATTTGTAAACTTGGTGTTTGCTACTCTTATAAAATTTAACTATTTTGTGAAAAATATTAAATCAAGCAGACTAAAGGTTTGATTTGGTAAGTATGCTGGAAAGAAGGCTAAACCAGTTCAATGTTTGGAAGAAGGAAAATAAGTATTTTCCAATAGAAATAATGAATGGGAAGAATGGAGGGAAGGAAGGAAGGAATGAACAAATGAACAAATGAATGAAGTTACTCAAAATTTGAAAAATATCCATTAACATATAAACCAAGAATTCCACTATTGAGTATATACACAAATGCAATAAAGTATGAAAAAAAAATCTGCACTTTCATGTTCATGGCAGCGCTATTCACTATTCATGAGTCAAAATGGGGAAACTAAGTTGATAAAGAAAATATGGTATATATTAATGGGATAACATTGATGGATAAATGGATAAAGAAAACATCATCTATATATGCACATATGGATAAAAATAAACCTTAAAAATAAGGAAATTATTTCATGTGAAACAACATGATGAATTTTGAATACATTATATTAAGAGAAATAAACTAACCCCAGAAGGGGAAGTACTGCATGATCTTTTTCTTGTGTGTGTGGTTACCGGGGGTCGACCACAGGTCCTCGTGTGCCAGCAGGCGCCCATACTGCTGAGCGATATCACTGGCCCTTTATTTGTATGTGGGTTCTGGGAGTCAAACTCGGGCCCTCACGCTTGCCAGGCAGGTGCTTATGCCACTGAGCCATCTCACCTGCCCAGTACTGCATGATCTTGATTACATTGGACATACAAAAGTTGCCCTCATAGAAGTTGAGTGTGGCATGGTAGTTTCCAAAGATGAGGAAGTGTGTGGCGGGGTCAGCCAGAGGGGTTGGAGGATGTGGAGGATAGGGAATGGCTCATCAATAGCTATTAAGTTACTGTTAGATATGACCTAGAAGTTACGATGCGCTATTGCTTAGTTGTGTGATTATGGATTTCAATAATGTACATTTCTAAAAGCTAGAGGATGGGATTTTGAGTTTATACCAATAAGAAATGAAAAATGCTTAACAAGATAAATTATCCCCTCTGATTTAAAAATCACACAATGTGTCCACATGTCAAAATATTACAGAGTCATTGTTAGTCAGATTTCTCCCACTGTGACAAAAAACAGCCTACAAAGAGAAAAGTTAATTTTGGCTCAGAATTTGAGAGGTTTTGGTCCATAGTTAACTAGTTCCATAGCTGTGGGCCTGAGATGAGGCAAGACAACGTGATGGAAGGGCATGATAGAGCAAAACTGTTCACTCTATGATAGGAAGAAACAGAGAGAGGGGAAAGATGGAAAGGACTAGACCCAAAATATTGGGTCTATCTCCTAAAGATTTCATCACTTACCAATAATGCAATCACATGAGTACATATAGTACTACCAGATGTGTAACAAGGTTTAAAAATACCTTTTAGGGGACAAAGCAAAAAGTAGTCATTTAAAACATATATTTTAATGTTCATCTACATCAAGTAAAAGATATTAAAAATTTAAATTGAACACTTGAATAACTGATTACAGCATAAAATTCAAATTATCTATGACATCTATATATTAAACTTTTTCACCATTATAAAAATGATTTTCTTTAGTTTACCAATAGATACAAATTTCAACTCAAGTTAGTCTCATATGTGTAACACTTCATTAATGTGTATTTTAAATTTCAACCTCCAAAGCTTTTCTATTTTGATTTATTTTATGGAATAGAGCTGTTCACTTTCAGTACTCAAATATATTCATGCTATTACCAGCTCATCCACAAGGATTTTGAAGCAATGTAATTATGTCTTTTGTAACTCTCTCTCTCTCTTTTGTGGGTATCAGGGGTCAAACTCAGGACCTAGCACACCAGCAGGTTCCTGTGCCACTGAGCGATATCACCAGCCCTTTTTTCACATGTGGGTACCGGAAGTCAAACTCAGAACCTCACACTTGCCAGGCAAGTGCTTATACCACTTAGCTATCTCATGGGTCCATTTTGTAACTCTCTTAATGCTGTGAGAACCACATAATTTATTTCTAAATTTAAGCCCATTCTCAAGTGTAGATGCAAGAAAATTGATGAAAATTAAATTTTTTAAATGAGTTATGTTCTGAACTTTGTACAGTAAGGTTTCTGTGAGTAAAATAATAAGTACAAATAAGTACATAAATAAGTTAACCAATAGAATCAGGTATCAATATGGATGTAGAGGAATAAAGAAAAAATATTACAATGATATTTATTTTTTCTAATTCTTCTAAAAATAATGTCTATAACATTTCAAGAAATTTCCTGAAAACAAATGAGGATTGTGCTTAAATGTTATGCAATGTTCATATGATATTATTATGACTTTTAAAAGTTATATATACATCATATAATATTGTTCCTTTACAGAGAAAAAACTTTTAAGTAAATTAACATTAACAGGTAATATGAATACGAATTTTCATTCATTTAACTTATCATATAAAAACTAAATTTACTTTTTAATAGCATTCATGAGACTTTTCACAGTTTATAAGCTTGAGCAGTGCAATGGTAATTAGCATGGAGATGTTATTCATTCTTGTCCTAATACAGGCTTTCTCCTAACCTTTCTAACAGGTCTTTCTTGCTATTTTTTGCTTCATTGCTTTGCTTTATTGAACATTATATGACATGGCAAGCAATTAAGTATGATTGTGTAGGAAATTAAATCAGCAAAAGTATATTAATGGTGAGGTTTAAATAAAGAAAAGCAACAAAATTGAAGTAAACATGAAGTTCTATTTTTAACTTAACTTATTGTTTCCAGGTAGTACTATAAACTACAAAGTGTGTTAAATCATCCATGCTATGAAAAGCATTAAAATACTTCTTCACAGTGAATTTAGTTGATGACAGAATTTAAAGTGATGTCATGAAAGGATAAGTATTATTCTTATTTAATAGTATACCCTGGGTTAGTTTTATTTATTGTCTCATCTCGGCAGAATGAGGATAAGTTCTCACTGGGCTAAGCACCTTAACGTGTATGCAGTGTGCCCTGGAGCATCTACACTCAATATAAAAATTAGGGTATTTAAATAATATATCATTGCTCACTATACCAAATTTTTTGGCTTTATTTCACAGAAGGACAGTTTGGATCAATGAAAATAACACCAGGGAATAAAGCCTTACTCAATAGATTTATGGGATTTGTAGTTGGTAGAAAAAGTATTGAGCAAAGATTGACAAAACATAAAGATAAACCACTTCATTCTTGGCCTACAAAGTATTAGTAATGTATCTTTCCCACACTCTGGGATAATAATTTCACATTTTCTTTGGAAAATTTTAACATCTCATAATTTCATAATTCATGACAATTATACTTGTTTCACCAAGAAAATTGTAACAATTTGAAGTGAATTTCCATGAATAATCATCACTCCTTTACCATATCCATCTATTTCCATACCTGTACATTTGTGGTAACATGGACAAAATATCTTTGCTCTTTGCCAGGATGAGATTTCTCCCTTTGAGCATCATATGAAAAGATTGTTTTATTTTTTTTGTTCTCATGCTTATTATTATTTACTTTCATCTAATTAAAGTTAGTCAAAGACATTCAACTTCACTCTGAAAATAAAGACCATTTGGTCAGATATGGTTGCCATTCTTAGATCTGTGATGTTTCCCACTGTCCTCCCTTTAACACATTTTAGACACTTTGGTGTTTGTTTTAATTACAGTTGGCATTTCTCCTACTTGGAATTTTTGAATGATTAAAGGCTTTTTTATAGCGGGCCCAGATATGCTATTACCACATATCTGGATTTAAACCTCTGTGAAAGGACACTGTGGAAAGAGAAAGAACCACCATAATGTGGGAAGTGGAGATAAAGTGAAGCCCTGCTTCCTTCACTGCACCCACCTAGACCATGGCTTTCATCATGCTCAGTTGGGAAGAGGAAAGCAGCAGGTTGCTACTCAAATGCCACAGCTGTCAATTTCTAACAATGCACACTCACTTGAAAGAGTGCTTTCTCATTTGTTGTATGCCTTTAGGACAAACAGAAATATTAAAATGTGTGTGTGTGTGTGTTTATAGAATTTTAACAAGGATGATTTCTTCCAGTGGAACATTTTTGTACAGTTCCTCATGTCACCATTCTGGAATTGGTTCTCTTCTCCAAGTAGACTGTGGCCCTAAAAAGCTGAAATACATAACTGAAAATATCACTCTACAAGTTGTATATTAACATATCACACTAATAACTAACTTTCTGCATTATCAAGGAAGTCATTCATTTTAGAATAAAAATTGTATCTAATTTGTAGGCTTTCACTGCCTTTTAATTTCTGAATATTACTAGTTATTATATGTCACTTTTGTGAGATATTTAGTCCTTTCATAAATTTATCTTGTGCACTACTATGCTTTTCTTAGCTGAAAGTATACACTCTAATTATCTGTAAAACTCTTTTCAGTAGTTTATTTAGTCTCCTTTTGATTTTTTGACATCTACAGTGTATTCATTCAAATATATAAGGTTTTTTACTTACTAATTCTTCCAGTGTTCAAGCTTGAAAAGGCTTCCTCATTTTAGACTTGGGATATATCTCCTATGATGACTTTAATTTATATCATTATATCAATATGATTTTTGTATCAAAATTAACATCATTTATCCATCTGATGATTATTTTTGTGTACTTTCTTAATCAATGATCTAAACAAATTTTCATTTCTCAAATAAGTTAAGACATCGTTCTTTGACTTTGCATTCTTACTAATTATTTAAGGTATATTACAATGTCTCAATGAATAAAAACATCAGTAATGAGAAGGAAGTTATGAGAATGAACTAAGTGAAATGCTGAAGTGGAAGAGTACAATAATTAAAATGAAAAACCTAGGATACATCTCACTAGTGCCTTCAAGCTTGCAGAAGAATTACCAAATTTGAAGACAGATCAACATAAATGATGTTACCTAAAGAATAAAAACATGAACAAAGATTAATAACATAACAAGAATGAAATGGATGAGGGGCCGGCGAGATGGTTCAGTGGTGTAAGTGCCTGCCTGGCAAGTGTGAGGGCCCGAGTTCGACTCCTGGAACCCACATAAGAAAAATGGGCTGGTGATATCACTCAGTGGCATGGGCACCTACTGGCATGTGAGCTCCTGAGGTCGACCCCTGGTACCCACAAAAAAAAAAAGAATGAAATGGATGAAAAGGGAACTAGAGGAGAAGGGAGGGAAGGAGAGTTAAGAAGAAGAAAAATGAAACAAGCAATATTGTGTACGTGTCCAGACTCCCCAAGATGATTGTAAAATGTGTATACTGCCAACATGTACTGATAAAGAATACAAAGAAAAAATTTAAATAAACATAGTCTCAGAGAAATTTGGAAAGCTATTAAATACAAACATATATGTTTTAGGGGTTAGAGGGGAAAGGAGATGAAGAAAAAAAGTAGAAAATATTTGAGCCAAGAATGGTGGTGCATGCCTGTAATCACAGCACTTGGGAGGCAAAGGCATGAGGAGCACCATAAGTTTGAGGCCAGCTTGGGCTACACAGTGATTCCAGGTCAGCCTGAACTGAATAGTGACACACTGTCTCGAAAAAAGAAAAAAAATATTGAAGTAACAGTAGCTGAAAACTCCAAATCAATGAAAATTTTTAACCTACACAGCCAAGCAATAAAACCCAAATTCAAGTAGCATGCAAAGGTACCACATCTAAAAATGTCATAACCACAAATCTGAAATAACAATAAAAGAATAAACCTGGGAAGCAATAAAATAAAATGCCTTGTTTTATAAAAGTTAGCCACAATAATGTTTTCTTGTCCCTAAATCTATGGAGACCAGCAGGAAATGACATGAAAGCTTTGACTGAAAGAATGAATTTTCAACCAAATATTTTCTACAAAGTAAAATTTTTTGAAAAATAGAAGTTAACACATTCTCAGATAATGGGAATTTAACAGCCTAACCTTATATTAAATATTTAAAAATTCAGGCAGACAGAATCACTAGACAATGAAACATAATACATGAAAATATTTCCTTATATGCTATAGATAGCATATAAGAAAAAGACAGCATGAATTAACATTTATTTTCCCATTTCTTAATTTAAAAATGAATTGTATAAATGATACCCATACTATAGTGTTCTGTTACTATCTCATAAAATTGAAATATACTTGAGAACAATACCTAAAATAATAAGAGAGTTAAAAGGCTGCATTAGGGTAATATAAAAATATTACATGAAAGCATGTACATAAAAATGATGACAAGGAATAATACTAGAAAAGACAAGAAGAAAATTACTTTAATAAACTATATGTATTGCATTTCCTTCTCTCAGGTTTTTGCTCTCATTTATACATTTTTAAATTGAGCCTTTCCTCAAATATCTGATAATATTAGCTCCTAATTTGTAATTGTGGCCAAGGTAAACAACAACAAAAAGGTAATGTGAAATTGGTTAAGAAACACTTTTTAGGGCCGGTGAGATAGCTCAGCGTCATAAGTGCCTGCCTGGCAAGCACGAGGTGCTGAGTTCGACCCCCAGTAACCACATATGAAAAATGGGCTGGTGATATCGCTCAGTGGCACGGCGCCTGCTAGTGTGCAAGGTCCTGAGTTTCACCTCCGGTACCCACAAAAAAGAAGAAACTCTTTTAAGTTTTGTGACCATACAACTTATTTTGCAAACCAGAATGTTTTCAGAGAAAAGGCATGTTAAAACTAATCTAATACTGTAAAATAATGGAAGTTCATTGATTTAATAACAATGAATGTTTTAGGGTGAAGATACATTATGCCAGGATGATTACTAAAAGCTAATTTTACAAATATAGTTCTAAATATCAATTATATCAACTAAACAAAAGGTAAAGTTTGTAAATTATATAAACATATACAAAAAATGATTTTATTCATGTATATTAATCAGTTTTTTATGCACCAAATACCATGCACTGGAATTTCTGTAAAAAAAGTATATTTTCTAATATAGTGTTCTTTATTATATTTATTTTCATTTTTTTTGTGGGCACGAGAGGTCAAACTCAGGACCTCATGCACCAGCTGGGGCTGGTGCTGCTGAGCGATATCACCAGCCCTTTTTTCATATGTGGGTACTGGGAGTCAAACTCAGGACCTTGCACTGGCCAGGCAGACACTCATGCTGCTGAGCCATCTCACTGGCCCTATAGTGTTCTTTTTTAAAAAAGGAATTCCAATCAAGTTTCTAAACATCAAATTTTTACATTTTGATATTTTTAGCTTATATTTTAAATGGATTATAGAATTTTCAATTTGGAAAATACTTTAAATACTATTTAATACAAGGTACATCACTAAGATGGATGGCTACTTCAACAAATTCTGCTGAGTGGGCAATATTACATATTTGATTTTTTGATAGATTAAAATTATGAATATTTTTGTCACGAATATTTGAGAAAACAACCTTCTTTCTTCACAACTATATTTCTTCCCAAAATATTTTACATGATAAACTTAATCAAATACATTTTTATCTAATTATTGTCAAATCATAATTTATAATATTTTAGAATTTTTCAGTTTAATTATTTTCTGCAGTAAAATATCAATCTTTGTAATTAAAACTATGTTCCCATCTCAAGATTTTTCTCCATGATTTATGGTATTTAAATGAATAATGTAGATTTTAAATACTAAATTATATACATTTTTTCTTTTATTATTGAGTTTTTTCAGTTTCCCCTCACTTGCCTTTGAAAGAATATAGCTCTATATCATATGCTTTTAATGTTTATCTTTATATTTCATATCTTTAAATTTCAAAAACATGATTATTTTTGTGTTCATTTCTTTAAAATTTGGTCTCAAATTTTAAATAATCTAACCAAAACTATCCAGGTGTGGTGGTGCATAATTGTAATCCCAGCACTTGGTAGGCTGAGGCACGAGGATCACTGTGAATTTGAGTCCAGCATCAGCTATAAGTGAGTTCAAGGTCAGCCTGAATTATATAGTGAGACCCTTTCTAACAAAACAAAACAAAACAAAATAAAACCAAATCCAGAATAGTAACTTACAAAATAATTCTATATTAATTTAGTGCACTTAGGTGATCAGTAAAAAGTTTTTGAATGTCATGACATATTTAAATGTAAATTCAAAATGAGCAGGGGAGAATGGAAACAATTTTTAAAAAATTGGTAAGGAGAAATTCTTTTATACAGGAAAATATCATTTTAACACAAAATTGTGGTTTACTGAAAATTATGGTCATATCAATAATAATAAAAATAATTAAATTCTTTTTACTCTGTATTGAACCTTTGACATGAATTTATAATAGAGACCATAAAATTGTCAGTTATTGCATTTTTGGTAAATTATAACTCTAAATGTTTTATTTTCATTATTTGGGTTGAATATTTGAAATTGTGCAGTTATTACTGTAACTTGCTGATTTTCTATTTGGAGATTTTAACAGTGAGACAAAGGGCAAAATTACTGAGAACTCTAATTTCAGGCCTAGACAATGCTTGTAAAGTTAATGATAAAGAATTACAACCCTAAAGTCATTTCTCAGAACTAGTGCCACAACTAACACCCACACAAGCACACGCAGACACACACACCCCAACATCTACACAAAAAAACATTCTTTACAATCTAAGTCACTTATCAATGGATTTATGTGGTGTAATAATGCAAGAAAGCCCATTTCATCCTGTGACCTACAAATAACTTTAAATAGCAACAGTGTCTCCAAGAAAATTAAATGGACAAATAGCTACATAAAAGCCAAATTTTCCAATTAATACAGCTAATGGTTATTCAACTCTTCAAACTTACAGATAAAAATGAAAGAGAGAGGGGGAGGGAAAGGGAGACACAGAGAGAGAAACAGAAAGAATATGAAAGGGATCATCAGAAAAACCAAATATATTTTGATAATGGTGAGCAAAGGAAAAGGAATTATTAGGTTCCTTAGTTGACAACCTAATTATTTTAGCATGTAAACTTTGTGGGAATAAATGGTGCCACAAGATGTGAAATTAGAAATTGAAAAATATTTTACTCATAGTAAGATACAGCACATCAATGTATTTACTGGTGATATGTCACTTCTTACTAAAAAAGTTTCAAGTAATAAACTGATAGCATCTCGTCAGATGATGATTCAATAGCTATGCCATATAAATACAAGTCAGTAGTATTTGTCAGATGTGTAAATGGTGAAAATCAATGAATCTTAGTCTGCCACAATTGAATTAAGTATCACAAGATATATTTAATAGTCTATCTTTACTATCTAGAAATAAAAGTACTGTCTTGGAATTAGTATGTTTGTATATATAGTAATGTTTGTCTTTATGAGCTGTTTTGCTCATTTTACAATAAAATATACTACCTATTTCCAGCTTATTTCACAATGAGATGTTGGTGTCAAAAATTATTGTAGCTTATAAGAAATTGTTCTGTAATCCCAAGATGGAGTTAACTTTAAAAAATATTTAATGCAAGAATATTTAAAAATTGCATGTGAAACAGGCTAAAGAGAACCTATCTCCTGCTACATGCAGAAATCTGTGGCTCATTAGGAAAACTTCTTAACAAGTTCTAAAGGTGTTTGAGTTAAAAGGTGATTGCAAGAGAAAATTGTTGGTCATATTTTCCTGAGCATTTTGATGATGAATAACTACAGAAACTATCCCAATTAACAGGTATTTTTATAACACTTATGCTCTTTGTATACATCTCTGTGAAACTGTAAAGAAAATGTTTTATTTTAAGTAACAAGATTTGTAAATTTTAAAGCTAGAAGTGTATAGAAAAATTACTTGCAAGGCCTAGACCTTGACAAGTTTCTGCTGATAGTTGGACTTGAAAGATTGTAAAAGAATATCAGGAAATCTCAAGTCACATGGAGAAATATGAGGAAAAGTTGAAGATCAAGATTGAGCAGTTTGTGAGATCACTTTTAGTAAAATATGACTAGGTGGGAAAATCCTTTTTTTGGATTATTTGCTTGTTTGAGAACTGGTCTGTGAAAGAGAAGAGTTCGATGCATGTAGATTGACTGTACTCTAAAGATTGTATACTCCTTTGCCACTACATGAACTAGAAATTTTTCTGAAAAAAGAGAATCCTGTGATTGATAAGAAAATAAAAACTAGTCTCTATCCTTTAACATATTTTGAACAACATTCTTTTAAAATTGGATACTCAGAGGAAGCATAAAAATCAACTCATGTCAGTAAAAAATGAATGCTAATACTCATATAAGCCAAGACTTGGAATCAAATATATAAAAAATGAGCCCATGTTTCTACTAAATAGGTAAATTTCTTCTTAATTTTTCATTTAAAAACATATTTTCAATATGAAGGCACTTAAAATATCTAGTAAACTGCACATTTTCAATTTTTAGCCATATTGATTTACAGTTTTCATTTAAAGAAAACAATACACTTATTAATCTTTGAGAGGTAAAATTTTAGCATTGCACAAATCTAATTTAACTTTATAAATCTAGATAATGTCATAAATGTTTATTACCAATATGAGTATGAAATTTGGTTAAACTATTTTTAGCTTAAGTGTTCTGGAACAAAATTCATTCCAGTAACAATAATTTGCAGGTATTGCTGTTCCTTAAACTTTCTCAAGTGTTGACAAGTGGTGATGAAAATTATCTCATAATTTTCTAAATTGGTTATATTAGCAATAATTTTCAATTTATTCTATATTTTTTATTTTTTTAATTTTTTGTGGGTTCTGGGGATCTACCTCAGGACCTCATGTGCCATCAGGTGCTCATGCTACTGAGTGATATCACTGACCCTTTTTTCATATATGCATACTGGGAATCAAACTCAGGACCTAGCACTTGCCAGGAAGGTGCTTTTGCTGCTGGGCTATCTCACTGGCCCACAATTTTAAATTATACACTTTAAGTGTTGAAAATTATTGGTAAAACACATATGCAAGATATTTGTTATTAGTAAAGAGCATATGATAAATAATGCAAAATTTTGTTTTAGTAAATCTTAGGCATACAAAATAAGAAAAAAAATATGCAAGTGAGAATGTGACAATTAGGGTCTATAACTGTCTAGGAGAATCTTGCTTTCTTTCTTTGTGTTCTTTAGTCAGTAGAACAAATTTTGAAGACAACCTATTTGTGGAGATTTTTCTGAAAAAATTTAAATTAACATATTTAGTTTAACTTTACAATTCTTTTTATTTTAATATAGGTGTTTCTGTTGCCAAAAAATTAATATAATTATCAATTTCTTTTCAGTTTATTTCTCTACAGGATCATTCAGTGTACCTGAAAAACTTTTTCTGGTGTTTGCCATAGACTGAACATGCCTCAATACATTTGTTGAAAAACATTTCCCAATAAAATAGTATTAAAAGTGGTGGCTTTTGAAGTGAGTGAAATGGTATAGTTCTTATGAATAGGTTTAATTTCCTTATAAAAAAGAGGAAAAGGAATTTATCTCTTCTGCCACATGAGGACACAGCAAGAAGACAACATCTATGAGGAAAAAGCCTATGTCAGATGCCAAATCTTCTGGTTCCTTATCTTAAATTTCCCAGCCTAAAAAGTGTGAGCAATAAATTCTGTTTTCTATAAGTTACATAATTTAAGGAATTTTATTACAGTAACTCAAAGAGAATAAGGCAATGATTTTAAAATACTGACATTTCTCCTGCTGTCTTTCTCTAGAATACAATATTTCACATTTTTAAGTTTATAAAGGATGAATTATTTAGTTGATGAGGATAGACATTTGTGTTTGTTGTTTAATTTCCATACATGCATATTTATTAATGCATATTACATGCACAAAATATTTGATTTTATTTTCGTTTTATATGAATAAATTATATACCTGTAAAATGAGAAGTACTGATATATGAGTGGAAAGTTTTTTTATAATATGACCAGATGTCAATCACTAAAAGGAATATGGTCTACAAATTTCTGAGGAGACAGAGTGCTGTATCAGTGGAGCTAAATGTTGAAGTATTGACCATATAGGTTTCAAAAATATTGATAGTGTGATTAAAAATTTTTTCAGTTTTCTTGTTGTTTAACGTTTTTTCACAGTGCCCATGTCAGTTTTGTGTATGATTTGTATATGGGGTTTTAAATTCTATTGGATAATTTTCCCCTTTGTGTTCTCTCTTCCCTCCTTTTATAATTAGTATCTTAAGACGTTGAAAATGCTGTTACCACTTAACTCAGCAGTTGGTGTAGTGGTTAAAAATATGAGATTGTGAAAGTTGATAGTGGAAGATTTTTTTTTTGTGGGTACCGTGGGTCAACCTCAGGACCTTGTGCGCCAGCAGGCGCCCGTGCCGCTGAGCAATATCACTGGCCCTTTTTTCGTATGTGGGTTCTGGGAGTCGAACTTGGGCCCTTGCGCTTGCCAGGCAGGCACTTATGCTGCTGAGCTATCTCACCGGCCCATAGTGGGAGATTTTGGAGTGATGATTTTCTATATCTCACTGTGATAACAAATACATAAGTGCCTACACAGATATTTGTTATTTGAAAAGCCCAAATATTTATGAAGGGTGTATTTTATAATTAAAACATGGAAAATTAAATTATAAGGTATTTATTAGTAAAGTTTGTTTTATAAGATGAGTCATATTTTTTCCACTTTGAGATGAGTCAAAACTTTTCCAGTTTTTTTCTGATGACCAGTAAAAACTGAAAAGTACTGCTGAGCAGGAATGTTTTGATATGAGCCTCATTGCTAACAATGTGATTCTTCTACTTTTTACAATCTTTTATCTTAGAACGAGGTATTAAACATTGGACTGGAGAAAAATTAGTGATGTTTTAGCCAGGCTAACTTTTTATTCTTATAAAGTGTCATATAATTGTAAATGTTGTTAAAAGCTACTGGTAAAAGGAGAATCTTGACATTACATATATAAATTGTTAGCTTAAATATGTAATGCAAAATTTGAAGATATTTCCTTTTAAGATTTGGAAATATTTGGTATATCAGAGATAAACTGTTCTTACCCTTTCATTTATATGTTCAAGAAAAATTTTAAGTCTTTATGAAGATAGGAGACACATATCAGGGTTCTCAAAAAACAGAAGCCTAATCTCTCTTCCTCCCTCCATCCTTCCATTTTTTTGTCAGATTCCTTTTGGAATTGACTAGAGATACCTAGAAACTCTATAATCTACCATATGCATTCTGGAGAATGAGTAAATTGTATAGTATAATTCTGAGTTCAAAGGCTTGGAAAGGTGGAGAGCCAATTGTCTAACTTTCAATCTTGGGACAACTGGTTGACAAGGTTGAAGTTAGGGGGTCAGGATGGAGGATACAGAATCAGCAGCTGTGGTAGCTAAAGTCAGGATTGCATGTGTTTCTTGGTCCTATTTAGATCTTCAAGGGATTGAAAATTACCTACTCATATTGATGGCAGAACTTTTCACTCACTCTACTCACCCAAGTGCTAAACTCTTCAGGACCCTCCCTCACAAATACATGCAGAAATCATATTTTTCCAGATACCTGAACAACATTTAACCCAGTCAAATTGACACTCAAAATTAACCATTCTGCCTTATACTTATGAAGCAGGCTTTCTAATGGGAAGACATATTAAGTAAAATTTATGAAGAATGTACATAAAAAATAAAATGCTAACAGAATATATTAGAAAATTCTTGTGGCTTACATCTAGAATGTCATGCAGACTTCTGTGTTCAGAGGCTTTTGGAAGGTGATTTGATCATGTAGTCACTTTATTCAATCCAGGGATGAGTTTGGCACTAAATGAACTGTTAGGAGTGGGAACTGGTCAGAAGTAGGTCAGAGAGGCATGACCTGGAAGTGTGTATTTTTCTCCCTAGCTTCTCTCCTCTCTTTCTTTGCTTCCTGGAAACAATGAAGTGAGCTGCTTTTTCTCTGCAGTCCCTCTCTGCTGCCTATTTCTCCCCTGGGATCACCCAACCATGGACAATAACCTTAGGCCAAATTGCAGCTCTCCTCCTTAAATCTTGGATGCTTGATAATTTGTCCAAACTATGAGAAAGTGGCTAACATCATAGTAGTGCTATATTATGAATGATGTGCTACCAGGAATCCCATTCTGAAACCTCCTTTAAAAAAAGGCCCTTTGGAAATGTATTTTACTTTTTTTGTGCATACCAGGGGTCAACCTCAGGTCAACCTCATGCACCAGAAGGCACTCATGCTGCTGAGCGATGTCACCAGCCCTTTTTTTTTCTTATGTGGGTTCCAGAAGTCAAACTCAGGCCCATGCACTTGCCAGGCTGGCGCATACACCGCTGAGCCATCTCACTGGCCCTGGAAATGTATTATTGATGCATTATCAAGCACATGTTTTAATCAATCTTAAATAAAATGAAATATGTCTTATGCACATATTGTATCATTTCCATGTATTAAAATGAAAATATGTTTTCATTTTTAAATATGCAAAAATATTCACAATGGTGTCATATGAGATCACCTTTTTTCCAGTATTATTATCTTTGGAGGAAATCTTCAGAAGATAAACAGTGTATTTATTTCTCACCTATGTTCTGATATGACAAACATGGTAATGTCATTATAATACATGCTATACATGTAGTATATAGTATGGATTTACAATTTCTTTGCACAGATTAAGGTTATGATCAAAATGTGATAGAGTTGAGGAATTCCTTCTCATAATATACTTTTTAGATTGATTCCAAAGAACATATATATGCCAGAAATTAAATTATAAGGAAATAAATTTCTGACCAAAATAATCTTGAAATATTTTGTTAAATTTTTAAAAATAAACTCTCCCCATCTTACAAATTAATGAAATTAATATTGTATAAATTGAGGATTATTAATTGTAGGATTTAAACTGTGGAATGTTCCAGAGTTACTAGAATAATTTTTATACTTATTTTTACAAACAAATAACTAATAATGTTCACGATATTATGATGTAGTTGCTAATTATATAGTCCTCATCTGGAGTTAATATTTTTTAAATTTATGTTTTTTTCTGATATCACAGTTTCTGTCACAAAATAGGTGATAATAAAATGTTTATTTCTCCAATTTTATTCCTAGAAAATAATTTCTAAGTTCATACTGATCAGGAAATGGACTTCTTAAGAATTACACTTATATTTTAATAAAGAAAAAATGTTAATAAATATTTTAGTCATTCAGCATTGTAGTAAATTATTTCCTAACTACCCCTGGAAATAGACACACAAATAAAGGTGCTAGAATAATGAGATATAAGAAAGTAACAAGGTCAATTTAGTATTTCATTATTGAATTTACATCCATTCACCTCATATGCCATACGACTACCAAAGAAATACTGAAGATAATATGCTCAGACATACTCTCATTTTATGTTGTGTTCCATAGTTTTTCTGTAATATGAACTGGATATCAATTTAGAAGTGCTTCATTGGAATGAAAATATAGGAAAATGAAAATGAAAAACTAACTGTTGTATGTTTTTAATCACGATTAGTGGTAGAAAGTGGGAAAACTAGAATTTAAAAAATATTTTGTGAATTGTGTATTAATCATCTTTTTCTCATTTCTCCCTTTAGACATTTGTAATTGTGTAGATTATATTCAAAATATAAAACTTATAGGCAGAAGCATATATTTATCATAATGCAATATTTTCTTTTTTATCATACATCTATAAAAACACAATAAAGTTTGGTTTATGGATGCTTCTCCTTGTCAATGCAGTGGACATGGAAATGAAAATGGGTTACTCAGGAAACTCATCAAAGCACATATTGTCTAGGGGGAAAACCAGTACTTGGCAGGTTACCTTGGATTCTGCTTTTTAAGTGGCAGTGTTGAAAGCCCCACTTTAACTGTTATATAAGATTCCTTTAAACTTTCCCCACCCTGTCCACATTTGCAGCACTAGAATATGCCTGAGTAGTCTTCTCTTCTCTTTTACCTTTGCTTCCTCTCTATATATTTTGAAATATCCTAGAATTTTCCCCCAGTAACCACTCTATTTATATCTAGATATACATGAACAAAGACATCTATATGAATGAATTCTTATCATCTTAAACATATTTATTAGAGCTTCATTAGAATGCATATCAAATTTGATATCATCTCTATTAGCTTTTATGATCCATCAGTACTCTTCTTTATACATGCTCACCTTGAGAATCATGCCCTGTCTAAAGTCTCATTTTCTTGTTTTATTCCTAGAGATATCTCTGGAGAAATTACAATTAATTAATTTTGGGGTGATTATTTCTGACTAGTTATTTTAAGAATATTTTTCTGTACCTAAGAAAGCTATAATATTCTATATTTTAATGGTAAAATGGTAATTCATTTGTGTAAAATGAGAGTTTTCCTTAGATGAATAATTATTAATTCATCTAATGCTTCCTTATTTTTTAGCTTTGATTTTTACATCTCATAAGAATATTTTATAACTTTGATATTCTTTCTATATATTATGCTGAAATTGGATATAGATAAATCATAATTTCAACTTATAAATAAAGGTATTTTGTCCCATAAAGCTCTGAGAATATAATGGAAAAATACTAAATATATGCCATAATTTTGCTATAAGCCAATTATTTTGGTTATATTCTTTGTTCAATAGAAAGTGAACATCTAAGGGACAGAAACTAGACTCCACTGTCCTAATTTTTAACTATATAAATAATGAAACATGATGAGAATTATCTCATGGGAAATTCTGTCAGCAGCACTTACTAATCATTTTCATATAAAACTTTGCTGCCTAATTTATTCAATTCAGTGTCTAGAGATATGGGCCAAGAGGGCATTCACCTCCTCTTAATTCTCTTGTAACACATTAGGATAGCTTGTGTTTTCCATTTTATAAGAATCTTTTAAAATGTATGCTGAAGGTAAATGTTCTCTAAGCACATGAACAGACAAAAACAAACATGCTGGTAAGAAGAAACTTGACTTCTAAAATTATATTTATCAAATAAGCTGAAGATTATGTTCATAATTTAGAGAATTTTGATTAATGACAGAGATTCATAACTATGCTAGATATATTATGTTCAAAGATGAAATCAAATACTAGTTATGTATTGCACACCATTATTTTTATGTCTGCTAAACATTTTGAACTGCATGAATATTATGGATAATATAAAGAAATTTTCTTTAATTCTGACCGAGATTGCCAAGGATTTAGCAGCCTTGAGCCTTTAAGAAGCATAATGTTTCCTCCACAGGTTTGCTTCAATAATCTCACAAAGTCATGGAGTCAGAAAGTACACCTAAAAACAGTAGGTAGTAAGAACTAACGTTGATATACTCTGAGATTTAGAAGCAGATACCCCACACTTAAATTCTACTTCACTACATAATAATGATGTGATCTTATGAAGGTTATTTATCCCATGTCTATAAGACAAGTATACAGAAAGTGCAGTTTTGACCACATTATGAATGACTTAAATTATTTTTATTAAAGAATGATCCACCTACAATTCTGATCAAATAGTAAGAATAGAATAAAATTCAGGTTCTCAAAATAACATTGTACAAATCAAAAAATGTCTCAATGTACTATTCTACATTATGAAATATATGTTCCAGAAGGAAAATAATTTAATGTAGCTCCTTGATAGATCATGGTATTAGTAGACTACAGAAAATATAAAAAAGTTTTAATTCTCATGAATTACCTGTAGCTCAATTTATTTAGTTTAATATTTTATCTTTTCCCTGATGCTCTCAATAATGTGAGAAAAGACATATGTCTTTCACATGTGGAATAAACATGTTATGGTTTGTGTCTACATATCCCTCCTAAGCCTCAGGTGGGGCTTCTCAGAGTGGACAGGAAGACATAGATAAGGCTCAGGAGTCATAGGTCAGGCATCTCAGTGTTGGCAGTGTATAGAGTATGAGATGCTGGGGTTAAGGGTGTGTGATTACTAAATTAGTTCACTGATTGGTTTGGCATAGTTCTGGTAGAGTTAAGGTTTTCCCACCCAAGGTGTGTGTGCTATCTGTCCTAAGGGACCCACTAAGTATGATATACAGGAACAGAACAAATCTACCCCTTGTCGCTTGAGGCTTTCTTCTTCACTATTTGCTGCCTTCTGCACACCATGGACTCTTTTTCCTCTGTGATGCCTGTTTTCCTACCTTGGAGACAGCCATATATGGACTGAAACTTCTACAAACAGTGAGCTACAATAAACCATTCCTTCTTTTTGGGTGTTGGGTATTTTGCTCAGCAATGAGAAAAGTGAATAAGACAATATCCAAACTAAAGTTTCTTTTAATATTTTCCAGATTTTTAAAAGTATTTTTAGTTATTTTTATGCATTTCATGGCTACAAGCATATATCAACTTAAAACAAGCTTTTTTAATCTAAAGTGCATCTTAAATTTATTTATATAATTTAAAACTTCAAGAACAAGTGAAGTTATGAAATAATATATCTCAACTTGAATGTTCCAACTACTATATTGAGAAATAATTAAAAGGTTTGAAATGTATATTTGATATTTTGCTCCTGTAAGCTCAAAAAGTTATTTTAAACATAACCTTGTCTCATTTGACATGGTCTTATGTTATTTACAATGATAAATTAGCCAGTTTAAAAAATGACTTAGAGATTTATATTCGTATATCATGAATATATGAATTATTGTATAGTTTTAATTAATCTTAGGCACAATTCTATCACTACATAAGAAACATGAATATGTTTTAGGAAACAGAATAGAATAATTGAATATGATTTAAAAGATAATGTATCAGGGCTTGGGTTGAAATTTTCTTATCTCCTCTCATTCATATTACCCAAATTCAAATCCTTAATTTTCTAATCTTGAAAATGATCTTCAAATAACAACTCATTTTTTTGAAAGTTATTAAAAACAGAATATATGAACCACTTAACATACATAGTACCTAGGGCATAGTAAACCTTTTAGAATTACTCCAAAAAATTGTGGTAATTTTTATTACATGATAATAACTGTATACTTATACTTTTCAAAATAATTCAAATTACTTTAAATACATATTAAATTTTTTTCTCTTTTAAAAAACACATACCAATATTCTAGTACCTTGGTTTCATGTCCTTGACATAATCATGTGTTACATTAAACATTAGTCAAAATATATTATTTCATCAGAATAAATACATACACATGACTTTTTAACTTTACCTGGCCACACTTTATTTATGACATGATTTTTATGTATATAGATTTTAATTACAACAAGACTAAATGCTATTTAGTAAAATCAGAATATCCACTAGGATGAAAATATCACAAAATTTGATTTTAAATTTTGTAATTATTATACTGAATTAGTTCATTTCATATTAATAGATTTTTCTGAAATTGCTAGTATCTTTGGATAAACAATTCAAGTAAGTTTTCCAAATATTGGTATATTATCAAATTTGGTGATAGATAGCCAGGTTAGTTCTAAGTGATTTTGTTTAGGTATATAAATTAAATGAAAATTTAACAGTGTAAGAAGAATACTTAAAACTATAATTTCTTGATTTTATTTGTTTCCTCTATTGGAAATACATATTCCTTATGAATAAAATTTACACACATAGATTATATATTTCTATATATATATATTTAAAAAATTGGTAGTTATATATCATTAGATTGGGAGAAAAGCTAAAGCAAAAAGTGATGAATGGGGGCAAAAGAACAAAAAGTGATAGTTTGATTCCTGGTTCATAAAATGGTCCTACAAGCTTCATTTGTCCACTAATAAGGTGAAAGTATGGGCATAAATATTAAGCAGAGAAGAAACAGAACTGATACAGGAAGAAAGATAAAAAGAACAACAACAAAAAACCTCCTAGTCATTTTGAGACAAAAACTAAAATTCTGAAACACATAAATACATGAACATATACACATGATACTAAATATGAATTAAGCAATAATGAAACCAACTTTATCAAATTGTCTGAAATAACTTTTAAAACTATATGTTCAGGAAAAATATATACATTCATCTCATTTTCCATCTCATGTTCTCCTAGGAAAAAGAAAAAGAAAGTGTCTAGTAAATTATCTGGCCAAACCAGATAATAAAAATGAGTTTGTATAAATGTTGTCAGTAAAATGCAAGTGTTCTCTACAGGTTTATAGTCTACAACCCTAAGTTTTATTATTTGATGAGGCAAAACAAAATATTAGTACCATCTAAGTAATTATTAAAATACTAATTAGAGATATTTCATAATTAAACAGAACCTTCTTTGTAAAGGACCATATGTATCCTTAGAACCTCATATATTAAATCTCAACCAGATGCATTTTAATGTATCATGAAGGACTCAGGAAGTTGGTTCATAATAACCTGCATCCTTTAAAGTATTAATAAAGTTAGACATGACCTAAATTTCTATTCTTTTGAATTTGGTTTCTTAACTAGTCTCTTTACAAAGTTATTAGTAGAAAAAAAAAACTTCCTTTAATATTGGAAATATTTCATAAAATAACCTAAATAAAAAAGTAAAAATAAAAAGCAGGAGACATTATAAACAAAAAGTAGCAAGCTTAGAGTGAAAAATAGTTCAGGAAATTAATAAATGAGATCCCTAAAACAGTTGAAAAGAGAATTTGTCACTTGAAATACCATACTCACATGTCCACCCAGATTATAAAAAAAGGAAAAAAAGAATTTACAACAAAGCATAATTTTTATGGGCTCTCTTAGTTACTTTTCTCTTGTTAAGACAAAATACCAGATGCTCAAAGTTAGAGGAGGAAAGATTTATTTACCTCACAGTTTGTAGAAGTTTCAGTCCATAATTGGCCAGCTCCAAGGCAGGGAGGCTTGGCAGAGAAGAACAGTTCATGGTAGTGGGGGTTGACCTCAGGACCTCATATGTCTGCAGATGCCGCTGCTGAGTGATATCCCTGGCTCTTTATTCATATGTGGGTTCCTGGAGTCAAACTTGGGCCCTCACACTTGCCAGGCAGGTGCTTACGCTGCTGAGCCATCTCACTGGTCCCTGTCCCTTATATTATATCTAGGTGACCAGGATTAGGGCAGTTACAAATCAATCAGTGTGCTGATTTAATATTCATGCACTCTTAATACCAGCATCACACACTCTAGATACATATATCTCTCAAGAAGTACCACCTATAATCACATAAGGCTTTGGTAGGACACCTAAACACAAAATTGCAGTAATTATGATCATGGACTATATTTAGTCTGTAATTTAAAGAATTATAAATAAAAAATAGGTACTGAACATCATCAATAATATATTCAGGGCCCGGAGATATAACTCAGCATCACATGTGCCTACCTGGCAAGCGCAAGGTCCTGAGTTTGATTTCCAGGGTTTTGCAACTTTATCATGGTGAAAAAAAATAAGAGTCTGGGAACTAATTTATTTCCAGCTGATCAACACATTTTAAAGAGTGAAGAAACAGCAACATGCTCTAAAATCCTAATAAAAATAATTATATTTTTACTGTCAAAAATTTTGAAAATTATCTTAAGCATATAGCACAGATGGATCCTTTATAGTTCAAAAAACAAATTTCTCAAAAAATTTAGTTAATCTCTCATTTTGTTTAAAGAAATGAACTACAAAATATATAATAATAAAAATTATACCAATAGTAACTATAATCAAAATAGTAAGCTGTTATTTCTCCAATGTAGATCATGCACATGAAATAATAATTTTTAATTGAATTTCATCAAAATTCTCACTCAATTTTTAATTAAGTAATAATATATATTTTGATATATGTTACAGAAAATACAATTCGTGCATTGAATATTACCTACCATAGGCAATGCCCATTATGTGTTCCTACAACAAAATACTTAAAATAGGGTAATTTATAAAGAACATAAATTTATTTTTCACATATTTGGAGCCTGGAAAATCAAAGATTAATACACTTTTACTTGTGAGAGACTTTTCACTTCATCCTAAAATAGTAGAAGTTTTATAGAAGGGAAAGCTAGGTGTAAAATCCACTTCCTCGAAGGACAGATCAGGAAAGAACAAAATCACTCCTATTTAGGGGGCACATTTAGACCATGGCATGCCCTGAATAATGAATTTGTGAGTATAGCTACAGACTAAAGTTCTAAAAAATATCAAGTAAGAATTACAAACAATAAAGAATACAATTATATAATAGTTCTCCTATGTGATTATTAATTGTGATGTGTCAATTTGACTTGTGTAAGAACTATCCAGCAGATTAATAAGACTCTGGGTGCGACTGTGGAAGATTTACATCTAAAACTGAGGTGGGAAGCCTTCCCTTTTCTTCTTTAAAGGAGATCTTGTCTTCATCACTATCTTTGAAAATACATCTCCAATACCTTCAGACTTGTAGTACAGTTTCCTCAGCTTGCCAACAAAGAACCTCCAGGTTTCAGATAGGATCTTGCATGTACTCTTCATTGAGCTGCTACTCTTTGCCCTTCGACTGGATCCTGTCACTCTCCAGCACACAGATGGCCATTTCACATTCTTCAATCCCTGACTCCTCAGAGAATAATTAAATAGTCTTTTTCACATGAATCTAGAAATTGGACTTGAAGTTTGCAGATATAGCAAAATGGTTCTAAACAGAGGAGATCAAATATGATAATGGCCAAGTAATGCATGTGCAATACAAATATATGCATTTGAAAAGGTACGGATCATTTATAAATGGGCAGATTCATAAAGTTTAACTTTAGACTGAATTTCATGTTAAAATTACTCCACAATTTCAGATTTCTTTATACATGTAATATTCAATGAAATAAATGATTCAATGATTCAATGAAATTATTCAATGAAATGAATCAATAAAATGATTCAATGATTCAATGATTCAATGAAACAATTCAATGAAATAAACATGATAAACATGAAAAGACAAGGTGATGATTTTACTGATTATAGATAGCTGACATGTTGTCTTATTCATTTATTTCTGCAAGTTCTGTGAGGATCTTATAATAAAATGTCTATAAAAACTCATAGCATACAATTATTTAATAGCTAATGATTCATTTACATAGAAATGAATAAAATGTACACAATATGTTTGCCAATTTTGTGAAGATGTTCAAATAGTAGAAAAAATAGTAGGTATATTTCTAGCAAAAATAAGATCATCTTGTTAAAAATTCAAAATTGTATTAATTTAGGAACACTGGTTTTGTTTTGAAGTTTTTATTACAGATGCGAAGTGTTTGCAAAATTGATAATTAAAACAAATATTTATGTTATATAAATTCTCACTCTAATTTATCTGAATCCATAGTATTCTCTCAGGGAGCCACAATTTTGAAGTTTCTTACACAGTTAGTGTCAAGAAGATTAATTAGATATCAGTAAATATCTTCTCTATATGTAGAAACTGATTGACTTAGATATAGATAACAATTCTAAGCCTGAATTTGTGGGCTCAAAGCAAGTCCCTTGGAAATGCTAGTCTTCACAATAAACAATAAATACAAAAGAAATGTAAAAATGATCAGTGTATTTAGTTCAAAGTCACACTCACTGTTTAGCACATAATCAAAGGGAACCCTTTATACATACATTGGAATTAAAATATAAGGATATTAAACATGATTCTTTGCATCATGGATATTTCTATTATGATGAAACTATGATTTCATAAAACTGTTGGAAGCATGCTACATTGCAAAAGTCTCAGGAAGAAAATCATTTCAAGTTACACATACAAATGGCTGATTAACACTATATTGTATCACCCAAATGAGTCTATTTATAAACAGTGTAAGGGGAGGGAAGCAAACCTATGTCTAGAAGTTCAAGGAGAGAAGGAAGCACTGCTGAAAATGTTTTGTGATTAAGCAAGACATTTAAAAAGTGATGTCGAATAATTTATGTAATAATTATTTATGAGAATAAATTAATCTTGACATTGTAGGTGGTCAAATAACCATGGCTTTCAAAAATACTAAATTTAACTGTCTTTTCAAAGAGCATATTTTTAGCCAAAACTTATATTGTCTTACAAGAATAGATTAATTCACCACATATTCTTTCTGTTCCAAGTTCAGAAGGTCATATTTTCTTTGTTATTGGTACTTAAAATTTCAAGAAAATTTTAAGTATTTTTCATTATAAAATCTATGATAATTGGATTATAAAATAAGTGATATATAGCATATTATTTCTCTTCATTGTTGAGGAAAATACATAAGTGCTGTGATTTACAGAGTGGTGATATAAGACCAATAAAAAAAAGAACCAAATAAAACCTTTTCTTTCCTTTGTTAATGCTCAAATTTTCTCCCACAATTCCAAATATTCTACATATATAGATAAAGCACATTCTATGAATCATATCTCATAAAAATTTGCTGTTTGATGCTTCTATTTCACATATATACATATTATTTTAAGAAGCTGAAATGGTTGATTCATTGTATCAACTTAAGAAGTTTACAAGTTTAACTAAGCAACTCATCAGGGGGCCATATCCTCACTTGTAAATATCCTCATCCTGTGCAAGTGGAGGGCATGAAGATGGTGTGAGTGCTACACTCAACCTGGGGATGGTAGCCTGCTTACAATATAAGGGAGGAAAAGAGGGCTTGCTCTTGCCCCTTTTTGATCTTGTTACTTTAGCTGTCTTCTGCTGTCTTGAACAGCTACCCATCACCATGAGACCCTTCCTTGGAGCCAGCAGATTACAGACTGAAACCTCCAAAAACTATGAGCTAAGTAAACCTTTCCTTCCTTAATTTGGGGTGTTGGATATTTTGTCCCAGCAGTGAGAGAAAATAACTAAGACAGAATTTGGTACCAGGAGTGGGGTTGTTGCTGTAACTAAACCTGACCCTGTGGTTCAAGAGCCCTTGGGAATGGCTTATGGGAAGAGTTTGTAAAGGTTCAGAGATGTTGCCTGAAAGAGTAGAGCTGGAATGCCTTAGTCTGTTCTGTATGGCAGATTCTGATCAGAGCTCAGAAGACCAGAAGGCTGATAGAAATCCTGCCAGTGAAGACCAGGCTCAGGAGGTTCCTGCTGGGAAGTACTGCACTGGCTGCTGGACTCCAGATGATGTGTGTTATGGCTTGTCAGAAAGTAGGGCAGCAGACTAGTTTATCTGGTAGATGTTTCAAAGCAGTTGAATGTTTTGGCTGTGGCATGGCTATTATTGGGGACTTTTATCCTGATTTATGTTGCAAATCAAGAGCACAGAACTCAGCAGTATGACTTGAAATGTTTGGCCCAAAAGGAAGCTCCAGTAAAGCTGTGGACTGCAATGATAGAGCAGAGGAGATTGTGGTTGCTGAGAAGGAACAGGAGAATAGATAAGATGGCCTGAGGGCATCACAAGAAGCAGCACACCTCCATCCCTTGCAACCTCAAAACTGCAAAAGTGAAAAATTTTACTTTGAGGGGAAACCTGCAGAACACCATATTCCAGAATGATGGTGGCCACACCATGTTCCAGAATGGAGATGGCATAGAGAATTTGTTCCTCAGAATTGGATTCAGAGTGCCCTATATTCTAGGCACTGGACCCCTACAGCCAAGAAAGAGGGAAACCTGGGTACTGCTTCAAGTGGCAGTAGACCTTGGCAGCATCCATGTGTCCCTGGTTTTAGGTGCATGCAGAATGCTAGAGTTGTGGTGTTCAGAAGGCTTCCACCCCAATTTCAGAAGGCCAGGCAGTGGGCCCCTGAAAGGGCAATGTGTGAAGTTATGAAGGTGAAGCCAAAGGTGCAGTGGAGACCCCAGAAATTTGGTAAAGTGAGGCATGTGGATCATCTAAGGAAACTTGCAAGGAGCGAGCAAAGCCAGCCCAAGAAAGAAGCTGTGGAAGCTATAACCACAATAAGTGCCATAGGAGTGGAGTGATTCGAGCCCTTTGGAGCTCACAATTTGCCAATGTGTAAAGCTGTGAGGGTGAAGCCATAGGTGCAAAGGAGACCCAAGAAGTTTGGAAAAGCCAGGAACATGAATCTTCTCAGGAAACCTGCAAGGAGGGAGCAAAGCCAGCCCAAGAAAGAAACCATGGGAACTACAACCACCAGAAGTGCCATAGAGTTGGAGCTATTCAAGCCCTTTGGAGCTCACAATTTGCCACAGATTGCCTTGGATGCTGCACAGGGAATGACAGGACTAAATGTTTGCCCTGCTGAATTTTGGACTTTGTATTCCTCTCCTTGTAACTTTTGGAATTAATGTTTATCTTGTACCATTGAATGTTGGAAGTGTTTAACTTTTCATTTGTACAGGGGCTTGCAGGAAATAATTTGCTTACATCTTGAAGGAGACTTGGGAATGGGACTTTTCAGCAATGCTAAAACTGTTAGGAATATGGCAACTCTTAGAGATAGACTGTCTTTTGCATAAAGAATTTTGCATGAGTCTTTGGGAGGCAACAGGCAAAATGTTATGGTTCTAATGTAATACAGTGTTGATGGACTTAATACTGGTTCTTAAGGATTGTTAAACATCTGTTAAAAGGTTCAGGTTATGAAATGATAAGAACAAGCATGTCTTTTTATCTGGAAACTGGTTTAAAGTATTGTGTCTTGTTCCTAAGTTGACAAGGTGTGGATTGTAATGGTTGATACACTGTCTGAACAAGTGAAGTTTAGAAGTTCAACTAAGCTACTCAGCAGGAGGCTGGAGCCTCACTTCATAAATATCCTCATCATGTGCAAGAGGAGGGCATGGCGATAATGTGAGTGCTACACCCAACCTGGGGTGGGGGATAGCCTGCTTACAATATAAGGAAGGAAAAGTGGCTTGCTCTCCCACTTTTGGTGTTGCTTTTGCTGTCTTCTGCTGTCTTGAAGTGTTGCCCCTCTGCCATGCCACCCTGCCTGCCTTGGATCCAGCTGATTATAGACTGAAACCTCTACAAACTGTGAGCTAAATTATCCTTTCCTTAATTAACTTTGGGTGTTCCATCGTTTGTCCCAGAAATGAGAGAAAAGTAACTATGAAAGAACAATTTTATTAGTTTTATATTGTTATCAAAAATTACCAATAAATGCAGAGAAGAACATGGTCTCATAGAAATATATACTTCTACAAACTATATCTTGAATATGTCATTTTGTTCATAATTGTCTGTTTGGTGGACATCAAAGATGAGAGCACTAAAAAGACTTGGAAGTCATAAGCTATCCTATCTTAGTTATAATTCATATTTTAGTTTAGCAGTGAAATTCTAAATTGCCCTTTGAGTACTCTGAATAACTAGGTGACTTTATTAATAAAACACTAAAGAAATTGAATAATGTATTTTGTGATCAGAAATCCTCAAACTTCAATATTACATGTAATTTGGTAATTCATAATTATATATTTATAATCTGTAACTGAATCACAATTTATGTTTTAATTATATATTTATATAATTAGTTGACCCTAGAGTACCAATTTTCTTTTCCACATTTCATTTAATACAGAGTTAAAATTTTAGTTTCTGAATTTCAAGGCAAATTTCTGGAAATGGATATGCCAAATAATGTCTAGGTTATTAATTACTTTTATATTTTATGTCTTAAATGTCAAGGAATAATTTCACTTTAAGACTGTATATATATATTTTATTTATTTATTTATTTATATTTATATTTTGTCCTTTACAATTAGAATCTCTAAATAAGTTTGTTCTATCCATATTTACAGTCCCTAAAGTTACATAAACTCCCACCTAAATTGCGATTCCTTGAAATGCATTCAAGTAATTTTCTATTTCCTGCTCTGCTTTCTTGTTTTTATCAAATTTTGTTCTTATATTCTTGGAATTTTTTTTCTTTCTTTCCTTTTCTTTTTTATTAGCTCAGTATACTTTAAAAGGGAATTTGGACATACTTTTTAGCTGTAGTACTGACAAAGATGACCTGAGGTTGAATATACTTTAAACAGTCTTTTTTCATTTTAGGACACTAACATTCCTTTTCTGAAGGCACTTACCTTAGAAAACTTCTACATCTTTTATTGTTTCCTTTATACTTAAACTTACCCCAGCCTATTGCTAAGACTACAACCTAAGGGTGTATTTCTCAAAAATGTGTAATCTAAGTTTTCAAAATATACTCATTGAAGTAGAGAGGGGTCTTATTTTCTAGTCTTTATGAAGAGTAAGAATCTAAATTTGGTAAGTGACAACTGTCAAAAACAAATCACCTGTACAAAATGATAAATCTCTTCATTAATGTCTTTTCTCTTGTGCTTTTCCATGAATTTATCCTAGCATTTAAAAATTTGACTGCTTTTGTTTCAGTAAAATTAAAGTCAATTATTCTCCTCTAGTGCAATAATCTTAACCCTTATTGAAATGTAGTCATATGTTAGTTTCCATGGGGGAATTGATTCCTGGCTAACAGCAATACTAAAATCTATGTAAGTTATATTCTGTTATGTAAAATGGTATAATAATTGCACACAGTCTATGAACATTCTTTAAATCATGGCAGGTTATATATACTACCTAATGCAATGTAAATTGTACATGAAAATGTGATAGCCTGCATTGCAGTATTCTTTCCAGTTTAACTGAATTTAGTGTAATTTCAATTATACATTTAGCTCATTCTCATATTTTTATTTTTGGTAGGTGCATGATATGAAAATGTAGTTTAAGATGGAAACATTTTCCTATAGATGGAGTTATAATTGATCACTATTAAAAAGAATTAGGAATGTATGATGTTGATGTTGTTATACAGCAGATGTTGATTAATTATACAGCTCTCAAAAATAAATTTGACCTTTCTTTGTTAATTATGAGAATAAAATCCTTTATGAAAAGAACTCTTTAGGCACACACATTAACGCATATATTAATTTGTCCCTTATAAAGTTTTGTTTTTTGAAATCTCACATAACACATGGTCAACAATGTTTTGAAAATATTAAATGAAATATTCTAGAATAAATATTTGTAAGTTTAATAATTCCACATCATTCTGAGTACTATGGTAAAATCTGGTTACATAATGTTCTGTCTATAAATCACCCATTTTTACTTTATCCAGATTGTACATGCTTTCCAATTATTAGTAACAGTCATTTAGCAGCCATCTTGCTTTTTATATTATCTGCCACTTAATCTTAGTATTTATGTGAAAGTAGCCCTTATTTTACTTAATCATGGTCCCCGAAACAGAGAATAGTGAGGCTAGCAATTTCATTAAAGTATACTGTTACAATCATATTATTTTATTGTTAGGTGTTTTTAACCTCTTACTATACCTAATGTATAAATTAAAGTTTACCATAGTTATGTATATATAGAAATGAAAGCATAGAATTTGGTACTATTTCTGAACTCAGAAATTTTTCAGTTGTCTTAGCAATTATCCCTAACTGAAGGAATAAATTTTCTATTATAATACACTTCTTATTTATTCCCAAATATTGATATTGAACTTTACTCCAGATTCTGACAAATTTTATAGAATCCAAAACATAATTCCAAATACACCAATCTCAAATTCTATTTCCTTCTTTTTAAAATAAATCTAATATAACAGAAACATAAAAATACCAATTAAACATATTTATTGGGTGCCAGGAGATATTTTACTATATGTATTAATTGTAAAGTTTTTAAATTGGCAGAAATATTTCTAACTCTTCATTTACATTAATTCATAAAAAACACTAAAATGTCTTCTTACATCACTACAAATTTACAGAGCTTTACAGTCCTTTTATCTATGTTCACCCATATGTGCATTAGCACAGCAAAATACTCCTATTATCTATAACTAAGTACTCATTGGTTGATCTCTTCAAATCCTTCACTCCCTACTGCTCTGTTCTCAGATTCTGTAACAACTATTCCATTATCAAGTTCTGTGAGATCAACCTTTTTCGATTCCACATATCTTTGAGGTCATGTCTATTTGTCTTTCTGTGCCTGGTTTCCCTTACTTACATATTTATCCCCATTTCCATACACACTGTAAGGGGCAGAATTTCACTATTTTTAACACTGGTAAAAGCACATTATGTAATGTATTATATTTTCTTTTTCCATTCATCCATCGATGATCATTTAGATCCATTCAATTTCTTTGACATTGTGAACAATGCAATGAACTTGGGAATTCACCTGCCTCTTCAACACACAGGTATCATTTCCCTTAAATATATAGACAGTAGCATAACACTGGGATTACTGGATTTTATAGTTCTCTTTTTTACTTTTCAGGAGCACTTGGAACTGTCTTCCACATGGCTGTACAAATTTATGTCCATCAATGGTTTGCAAGTTGCACCTTTGCTCCACATTCTCCTTTGTATGTTTTACCTTTTCTAATAGCCATTCTTAGGTGAGATAGTATCTCATTAATTTTTTATTTTCATTTTTCTTTAAGATTAGTTACCTTAAGCATATTTTCCCAGACCTGTTTGTCATTTGCATTTGTATTTATTGAGAAATGTCTACTTAGGTTAATTGTTCACTTTTTAAAATTTTGTGTTTTATTGTTCTTGAGTGATTGGAGTTCTTCATATACACTGGACATTAACTCTTCAGATCTAGAGTTGACAAATATTTTTACCACTCTGTAAATATTGTATTTACTCTGTTGTTTCCTTTGCTTTATATGTGCTTTCTAGTTTAATGTAATTCCATTTGCTTATTTCTGCTTTTGTTCTCTGTGTTTTTTGTAGGACTTGTCAAAAAAAACACCCATACATACCATAATGTCCTGAATCATTTACATTGCTTTCCTCTAATAGTTTGAGATTTTTCTCTAGCATTTCACTTTTCAATCTATTTTAAGTTGATTTTGTACCTACATAAAGCATCTGATTTAATTCTTGTGAAAATACATATTCAATATTCTCAACACCATTTTTTGACAGATTGTCCTTTCTTTAATACATTTTGTTTGCACTATTGTCAAAATAACAGTGGGCTGTAGATACCTGTGTTTCATTCTAGGCTCTATATTCAGTTACATGGAGTTATGTGTCTGTTTTTATGCCAAGCCATAGTATTTTTGTATTAAACTTTGTAATGTATTTTGAAGACAGGTTTGTGTAAGTCCTCATGGTTTTGTTCATTTTGCTTAACATGGCAGTGGCTATTAAAATGTTTTGTGGTTCCATCCATATTTTAATATTGTATTTTTCCTGTTATATAGATAAATTTATTGATATTTTGACAGGGCTTACACTTAATATGTAAATTGCTTTGGTTAGTATGGTGATTTTGACAACATTGATTCCTCCAGCCCATGAATATATTTTTTTCTTATGTGAGTGTGTGTGTGCTGTGTCCTTTTTAATTTCTTTTATTAATGTTTTATGGGATTATTTGTTTGTTTTGTTTTGTTTTGTTTTGTTTTGACAGAGTCTTGCTGTGTAGTTCAAGCTGTTCTTGCAGGCTGGTCTCAAACTTGCAGTGATCCTCCTGTCTCAGCCTCCTGAGTGCTGGGATTCCAGCTATGCATCAATACACCCAGCTGTCATATAGTTTTCAACATGAAGGTTTTCCCTGTCTTTTGTAATATATATTCCTATGTATTTTGTTGTAGTTATTGTGAATATGGTTGCTATATTAATTTTTATTTCAGATAATTTCTTGTTACTTACAGCAATGCTATTTTTATAAGTTGATATTATATTCTGAAATTTTGATACATTAATTCATCATTTCTAATAGTTTTCATGGAGATTTTGGAGTTTCTTTGTGTCATCTGCAGACACAGACTGTTGGACCTCTAATTTACCAATTCAAATGCTGTTTTTCTTTTTGCAAATTGCTCTCTCTAGGACTTCAAAGCTATGTTGAATAAAAGTCATGAAAGTGATCATTCTTCTCTGCTTCCAGATCTTAGAGAGAAACTCTCAGCTATTTCCAATTCTGTGTAATAATTGCTGTTGGCATTTGCACTAGACAATTGTTATGTTGACATATATTCTGTGTATGGCTAATGTGTTCAGAGATTTTATGATTATATGTTTTTATCTGAAATTCTATTGATATGCTGCATCATGTTAATTAATTTGCGTATGCTGAATTCTCCATGGATCCCTGAGTTGAATCCCACTAGATTTTCTTAATTAATTTTTAATGTACTGTTAGATTTAATTTGCTGGTACATTTCAGAGAAACTTTTGTGTCTATGTTGATTAAGTATATTGGACTATATCTTTCTTTTTGTTATGCCCTATCCTGTTTTTGGTATTAAGGTAATTCTAGCTTCATAGAATGAATTTGTAATAATTCCTTCCTCTCCAATGTTCCATAATAATTTGTTGATACTACATTGTCTTTAAATATTTGGTAAACTCAATAGTAAAATCAACTGGTTCAGGGCTTTCCTTTGAAGAATTTTATTACTGATTCAGAATCATTATTGATTATTGTTCTATTCTGATTTTCTAATTTTTCATGATTCAATCCTAGTAATCTATATGAACTAGGGATTTGTCCATTTTTTCTAGATTATCAAATTTAGGCATAATAGTTGTTTATCACACTCTGCAATAATCCTTGGCATTTCTGTGATCTTTCCATCTGTGATTTGAGTTTTCACTCATTTTCATAGTTAATGCAGCTAAAGATCTGTCAGTTTTTCAGCTTTTCAGATAAGCATCTTTTTATTTCACTGATATTTTGTACTTTTATATTATTACATTTATTTCTGTGTTGATTTTTAATATACCACCAAATATAATAATTTCAGTTTATGATTTTTCTTAGTTTGTAGTTTATTGATGTTCATAAATAGGTTGTTTACTTGATATATTTATGTTTTTTATTAGCTGTTGATTGGTATAAAATTCCAATATTGTTATGTTTTGTGTATACTATGGGTTTTATATGTTATATATCCCTTTGCATATGTTTTAATGAATATTTTCATTTTTCTCTTAAATTTTACTGGGGTGCATTATTTGTTCAAGGAAAAGTTGTTTAATTTCCATGCATCACTATAATCTCCAAGGTTTTATGTTACTAAATTCTAGTTTAATTGTATTGGGGCTGGAAAAGATATGTGATGTGATTTTAATTAATTTTTAATTTGTTGAGACTTTTCAGATGACTATTATATAATATATCTTGGAGAATTTCTCACATACTGTTGAGAATAATGTGTTGACTGACAATTTGGTCTATGTGAGATTTAACTTATCTGTCTCTTCATTGATTTTCTGTGTAAATGATATTTTTATTAATTAAGGTGGGGAGTCAAAATCCTTACAATTTAGTATTGGAGTTTATATTTACTTTTAGATATTTGATTTGTATAGTTGTATAGCTCCAAAGTCAGATGCAAACATTTTTATAATTGTTTCCTTTTCAATAAATGATCTTTTTTCATAGATAGATATCCTATATCTTTCATTTTTTATGAAATGTGTATTTTCTATAAGTGTATCTCTTCTTGTTTTCTTTCAAATTTCATTTGCATGGGACATCTATTCTATCTCTTCCTTTTCATTACCAATTTTAATAGTAATAAGCTCTAATTTGCCTAAATTAACAAGCTTTGTAAATCATATATATTTTGGTCTGTAAAATACTAGCAAGATGCATTCAAAATAACTGCAAATAATTTAATAGAAAGGATTTCTAAAAGACCTAAAATCTATAAATACTTTGGACAAATAAATTACTTAGCATTTCTAAATCTTTTATATATACAAAATTTTATTGATTTTTAAATAATCTATTTTAATATGATAAGGAGACACATGCCTACAAACTCAAACTTCACCCATGTTCTGAATCTTTACTTTTTCAATGTGTTCATCCATCAGAATTTGGTGTTATATTTTCCAAAATCTGTTGTGATTTATCACATGAAATAAACAAAAGAATGGGCACAGAATTACTGTGAAACATATGGTGGTTGAGATCATAGTGTTAATGTGTTTGGGGATTATTTGTCCTTGTCACTAACTCTGCACACAAGAAAAAGTCAGGCACATGAATGAAAAATAATGTGATTTCCAAGTAAAGAAAAATCAAACAAAACTCCTTCAGCTATGGTATTACAAAATTTTAAGCTCTAATGGGATTATACTAATGAAAGTATTTCTGTTTTGTTGAATGGATATATGGACAAAATTTATAATAAGGGCATTCTCTATATTCTATACTAAACTATATATAATAATTAAATCACTTGTTAGATATAAATACTAATGCTACACTTCAACTTTTTTTCGACTGATAGCAAGAGCTAGAAAGAGACCTGAAGGAGAAAAAAACAATAATCTCAAATAATCTTATTGCAAAAAAGGCACTGTTGTGTATATAACAGTGAGAATGCCTCTTTTAATTACTTCAAAGTAATTTGCAAAAGTCAATTCTATTTGCCATTCTTGAGATCAGTAGAATACATGAAATATTGAAACTTTACTATAATTCATTAGTTCAAAGAAATTTATGTTTATTTTTAGTTTTTAGCTTAGTAGTTAATTTGGATTATCACAGAAATATTTATTTACAAAATTTGGCTGACTTTGAACCAGTGAAGTCTAGTAGAGAGTATTTTTATGTTTATGAAAACTTACATACAGAGAGAAACTGTATATTACTTGCAACTAGTTAACTTTTTAATCAGGTATATGAAAAGATTTAGAATTCTTCAATTACAAGAGACAATGAAATATTTCTAATCACAAATAATCATAATGTTCACAAATCATGAACATTGAAAATAGTTATTAGAAAAATTAAATATTAATTACAATTATTAATGTTTTAGATATTTATGTCTAAACATTCTATAAGTGGAAAGTTTATTTGGAAAACTATTATTTGGGACATTACTAATTAGCCACATAGTGTCTCTCTTCTTCTATCAGCTCCACTTTGAGGTTAGTTTTTTGTGTTTGTGTGTCCTTTTTTATTGTATATTTTTATTTTACAAATGGCTAAATTATCTCCTGTGTACTCTTGTACTCTTTTACATACCAAATATTCTATAACATAGAATTTTCTCACATGCATAAAGGGCCTAAGAATTTCAGAGTAAAGACATATATTTATAAATCTTAGAAATGTATTAAACACAACTTTCTACACATTAGATTGATACAGAATCCTCATTTGTGTCCATACTTCATTAATTTATGGTTGAATAAAAATAAGATTATAATAGATGGGATCATATCAAATAAATCACTTAGTCTCTCTCCATCTCCTACTTCTTTCACACATTCTGGATAAGAGTTGCTAATTTGGGGTAAATAAATGAAGCAACCTACATACAATTGTTTTGAATGATTTGGTCTAATTTTGAATAGATGTATTGCTGCAATATGTTTCTGTGAAATGAAGAAAAAGCTACTGTCTGACATTACCATGATGATAGGAAACTAAATTATAATATTTTATGTGAATAAAACTAATTCATTTAGGATTAATTCAGACCAGGTGTTGGGCTTTTAAACATTAAGACTCAACAAAAAATAAAAATAAAATAGCATTAATTATTGCACTTAGCCAACATTTATTTGCTAACAGCTTATATGTTATAATATATGTTCATATTTATTTTAAAAAGAGTATCTTTAACCTCAGAAAAGTTCATATATAACATTTACTAGAGAAAAAGGTAAAACAACAATAATTATTATTGTTAAATGTATTGATGAAGTACAGGGGACAATATTAAAAAATGCAATATATTAACATATATTGGTAAAATTCCATAGAATTTTAAAATTTTAACATTTGTAATTTTCTATAAAAGTGCTCATTCATTACACTTAAACATTAAATTTTTTTAAATATTGAAAATTATATTAATCTTTGCAATGTTTTTATTTGTTCATGGGTAACTCATTTCCTGTAATGTATCTTAATTTATTCCTCCAAATTATTTCTTGGGTTCTATTTCTTCTACAATTTTTTTAAATTCTGGATATTCATCTCTTCCAACAGCATGACCTTTGGTGTTCAGTGTTGAAATACATTCTACCAGATTATCACTTACATAGATTTTACAAACTCTGATATCTATTTTGATCCAATATGATATAGCTGTTCACTTACATTGTTCTCACAAATTCTGAAATTTTATGACACTTATTAATAGAAAGTTCTTTAATAAATGGTATTTGAGGATTTTACAGTAGCCTAATGGACAAAATGATATTATTATACATAAATTTCTGAAATATTTACTTATTTCTTTCATATTATTCTATTTTACATTTCTGCTATTTGTAACTTACATTTGTTTTTAAATTTTATATTAGCATTTTTATATTTTTTGTTCTTTTTGTTGTTGTTTTGTTTTCTTTTTAAGCCAGTTGTTTGGTTTCAAATCTTGGCTCTTTTTCCATTTATATTTGTGTGCTAAACCCAGTTCTTTGTCTCTTAGTTCCTGAATATATTTGATGGAGATGAGTAATAATATCAACCAGTTAAAATTTTTGTAAGAACAAAGAAATACAATAAGATAAAATAAAAAAAAATTATTGAATGAAAAATGAGGGAATGTGACCTGTCAACTGTCCTTCAAATATCAGAAATGGGTACTTCTGGGCCGGTGAGATGGCTCAGCGGCTTAAGCGCCTGCCCGGCAAGCGCGAGGGCCCGAGTTCCACTCCCGGAACCCATATACGAAAAAGGGGCCGGTGATATCGCTCAGCGGCACGGGCGCCTGCTGGCGCGTGAGGTCCTCAGGTCGACCCCATGGTACCCACAAAAAAAAAAGAAATGGGTACTTCTATGGTTTAGCTTTTTATGCCAGAATCTAGTGCAGTCTATTTACTCAATAAAGTTGATAAATATTTTCATGAAATACGTAGTATAAGACTAATAACGTAACTGTGATTTAATATTAATTCTTAGCGATCCATGTTAAATTATGACATAAACAGAATTAACCTAAAATTATTTCTTAAGCATAAAAATATATAAAAATTTTAATAGTAATATTTCACAGCATTAAAATAAAGATGAATCAGCTGCATTTTTAATGATAGGAACCTTTGGTCAAAAAAAATTATGGTCAAATTTGCTCTACCCCTTTTAATTTTTTGAAGAAAATACTTTTCACTTTTTGTTATTTTTCACATGTTACCAGGTCAAACAACTCATAACAGTTTTTTAAAGCATTTATGTCTTGCATCTTTAAAATTTTCTCCAATAAAATTGTAATTTTTTTTACAGTTTCTTCTTCAATTCAGGCAAATTTCCTAGGTAAGTATTAGAATTGGCATAAAAGTAACTTTTTTTGTATTTCAACTAAAATGATGATACTACATAATTATTTAAAATTTTCTGTTAATCACTGTAAACAATTCTACTAGATACAATAAAATAGTTATTGTATTAAAAATTGTCTACACTACAAAGAAAAAATGTTTTAAATTTTCATAATCAACAATAATAATATTACAAACTATTAGGAACAAGAACTAGTAGTCTAAGAAAATGAAGAATGTTCTTCAATTTAGGGCTAATATCAAAGTAGTGAATTAGGTGGAAGAATACCCAGAAGAAAGATAAATGAAGAAAATGAAGCTAGAGCTTCAATTTGAAAGGACAAGCAAATACATAAAAAAGAAATAATCAATAGAATTTTGATTGTATAAGTGCCTTGCAACTTGAATCTTTCAGGTATTATTATAAAATGGAATATATATATGTATGTGTATGTGTATATATATACACATACATATATATATCTTAAAGTGAAAAAAAAGAAATTACCTGTAGAAACTTTCCTAAAACTGTGTTAAATTCAAAACCAGTGGTTCATAGGTATATTGCTGTTCCTATCTAGCTAAATAACTAGACACACTAGACACACACAAACATACACACACACACTTACATTGACAATTTTTCCTGTTTTGCTACATATTGAAATAATTCGTGTATTTGAAGAAGATAAGGAGTGACAGAAATTATCAATTTAAAATCATTAAACACTGATTTCATTAACTGTTAACCATCTTTTTCCATGTCCTTCATTAGAAATATTCTCCAAAATCAATTTGTTCTTTTAAAATGGGTCTTATATGGACCTGAAAGTTGATATTATGTAGCAGAAACTTTTTTCTCACTAAGCAATAGTCCTTGGTTCAAAGCTTTGACTCCCTTTTATCCAATTTGTTCATTCTATGTGCTAGTAGTAGATTTGTTTGCTAATGAGTCAATTTTGTGTAAATGGATTTTATGAAAAAAACTAGAAAGTAGACTCTTAGAAATTGGAAAAGGGGTCAAGGGGAGGGTGAGCAAAAAAGAGCATAAAGGGATTCAATGTGAATAATATATATTATATGCATATACCAATTTCCTTAAATTATGATAATCATTCTAGATTACAATCAGATAGTGATAACAAGATCAATGTGAGATCAGAGCTCTATTTTCGTACCCTCATATCATTAAATTCACTTGTGACATACTTAATATTCTTGAATATTTCCAAGAGTTACACATTATTCTAAGTGTAGTTTGGTATGTAAATTAAAAACTACAAACTTTCTAGACCACACATAATTTGGAGGAAAAGTAAATGGTAATACAAAGTCCATGTTTCTATGATTCTATATTAGAAGAGAAAATATACTTCAACACTCTAGCTACAGGATACTACTAGTAATAGTTTACATGACTGTTTTATTAATTTTTCATGTAAATTGAAATTCAATAAGATTCCATTAGTAAAAATTTTAATTTTGTGTTTGTGTATACACACACACAGTTAAACACACACACTTCTTTTATTATCTTTTTTCAGTTAATAAAAAAGATTCTTCAAAAATAGCAAAAAATGGCTGGGGATATAGCTCAGTGGTAGAAATCTTGTTTTGCATGCACAAGGCCCTGGGTTCTATCTGCAGTACCACAAAAAAAAAGGTATAGTAGCAAACAAAATATTCCTAATTACTTTGCATATCTTTATTCCAGTTACAAGAATGCTAGAAGTGTATTTTTCTCTTGCTTTTCCAGTTTCCACAGTAAAAACCTGGACCACAAAATATTTTATTGTGGGCTTTTCCAGTATAAGAATACATTTGTACACTAAATAATGTTTAATCTAAAATTATAAAATATGCAACATCCAATGTAAATCTATATCTATAAAAATCATTTTTAGTCTTCTAAAAATGAATATTTAGAAACATTTAAGCTTTAAATATTAATATTAGTTTTACTCCAATCAAAAAAGAGAAAAAAAGAAAATTTATTATCCATATAAATTATTTTAACATTTACTGATATATTTGAGGGAAAATAAGCTTATAAAAATACATTATTATATGGTTTTACATAACTGTAATGCCCACAACTCCGGAGGCTGAATGTAGAATTGCAGGTTTGAGGCCTATCTAGATAACTTAGTGAGACCCTCTCTCAAAATATAAAAAGTTAAAAAGAATGGTGATATAATAATCCACTGCTCCCTAAATTCCATTTTCTGAGTCAGAAAAAAAAATTTCAATAACTAAATGTATTAGTATAGAAGAAAACTTACTTTAAGTTGACTAAAATATAACTCATTATTTATATTTTATTTTCTTACAACATTCATTAAATATACTGCATTAAATTCATGAAGTTGAAATAGTAGAATTTTATAACTGTCTAAGATCCTTTAAAATAATAAAAAAATTTAATCATTATATTCTTCTAACAGTAACCTATATTTCTAATTGGAATTGTTTCTGTGAAGTGAAACTGGCTAAAATCTAAATTTTAACAGACTGGCACAATCAATGTATGCAGTAGAGACACCAGTGAGTGTAGTTCCAGCAGAATGCCTCTGTTTATTTGTAATTATAAGAACCAGCAGCTACTCATAGAGGAAATAAATAGAAATTATAGAGAACTCAGCAATCTGCTATTGTTTGTACTTACTGAAATCAAGAAGGTAATATAACCACTTATTTTATGTGTCCACTGAGCCTTGATCATATGCTATGATCTTTGCAATGATTTTCACTTATTAGAAATGTGAATAACAGATATTTATACCTCTGCTAAAAATTATGGCTTAGCATCTGCCATTGTAATTTCCAAACCTGGAATAAGTAGTGTAACCTTGAAAATATTAGAGCCACTTTACTTTCAGTTATTTTGTTGGGAAGTCTGTGAAAGAAACACATGTATCACTTTCATAATATTTTGGTTCACCCTTGTGTATTGTGACTACTGACCTAATCAATATAAATGCTATTTATATCATATTTATGCACAACTAAGATTAATCTTAAAATAACCTTGTATTTAACTTATTAATATATATGGTTATATATTTTATTTTAATTGTAGTGACAGAGTACTATTTAAGGATGATATAGGACATGACCTGGGTGGCTGGTGGTTGTGAATTTAGAAACTTTTCCTATGCTATGTACTTAAGGAAGCTAGCCTTTGTGAAACTATAACATGCTCTTGCTATAATCTCTAAGCCTCACATTCTTTTCCTCAACCCAGAAATAAGTTAATACCTTGATTGACCCAAATTATGTCGATCAGTGAAACAGTTATTTTTAGAAATCAGCTTACTCCTATGAATACAGTGGTGTCTTGACCCTTGTGAAATTCAGTCGTATTCCCCCTACCTTGTAGAACACTGTTGCAAGGTAGCTAATTCTCATTTATTTGCACAGTTAAGTACACTTTTACTTCCCATTACTTTCACTTCTGACTTCCTCAATCTCTGCTGGGGTCATTCAGCTCTGACCAATCTCACTCCACTTCCCTATTCTTCACCTGAAAAGACCAGGGAGCTGATCTAGAGACACACAAGTGGGAGACAGGAGGTTAGGGTTAGGGTTAACCCTAACCCTAACCCCTAAAAGACCACTCATCTGTTGCAACATAATAAAAGAGAAATTATGGATATGTCAATAGTAGCAAAACGTACACAAGTGTCACAACTATGGCATTATCTGTTACAGTCCTCATGGCTTCTCTCTTGGCATGGCCTTCCTCAGCACACCTTCCACTTTCCAAGCATCCCCAATTCTTGGAGTCTCCACTGAACTTTCAGTTTCACTCTAACACCTTCATGCTTTTTTAGGATGTCTGGTCTTCATGCCTTTTATACCTTCTATCTTTTCAAGCCTTCCTTTGAAATCTGGGTGGAAGACTCCAAGATTCCATAGCTCTTGCATTCTGTATAATACCCGAACCACATGCATGATATCAAGGTCTCCCATTAGTTGCAGAAACAGCGAGAGCCATGTATAACATGGCTACAGTGGCCTCTGAGTGTCTGGATGGCTGAACACTTGAAATTCTTTCCTAGTTGGCCATAAATGAGCTTGCCACCCTAGGGTTCTGTTAAAAAAAAAAAAAAAAAAAAAACTCTTTCTGCCTTACAACTTTGAGCATGTGAAGGGTAGGTCTTATTGATTGCTGAAATTCCCTCAAGACATTTTTCCTACCATGGTAATGAAAATAATTGGCTTCTTTTCAGTGATATTCTTTTCAGCAGCAAAACTCTGCTCATTTCCAACTTTAAAGGCTTCAATTTTAGTGGCACCAACCTTACAGGTGCATTCTTTCTGGCAACCAGCAACATTTTTCAAAATATTCAGCTCTCCTTTTTGTTCCTGATTCTTGCTTCATTAAGCTAAATGTTGCCAGCAATATTCATTCCACAGTGTAAATATTGGGCTGACTTGAAATTTCCTCTGCCAGATTAATTAGTTCTCCACACTTGATCTGATTTTCCCACTAACTTTCAGAACATGGCAAAATTATAGACAAAGGGGTCCTTTTTCCCAACTGAAACTTGAATCTGGCCTTCACTGTTGTGCATTTCTATCAGTATTCTGTTCTTTTTAGCTCTGATCAGTATCACACCTCAAGCTCAGCTCACAGCAAACTGGGGATTCCATACTCATAACCTCCAAACCTTTCCAAACTTGCCAGGAGCCAGTTCCAAATAATTCTAAACCACCCGGTCAGGTATCAGCACAGCAAGAACCCCACTTCTCTCATACTAAAATCTGTCTTAATCACTATCCCATTGGTGGGACCTAACACCCAACACTCACAAATTGAAGGAGAAAAGGTTTATATTGGCTCATGGTTTTTAGAGGATTCAATCTATTGTTGACTGGCTCCAAGGCTGGCAGGTATGAAGGAAACATTTGGTGGAGGAAAGATGCTCACATTGTTGTAGTCAAGTCCCAGAAATTAAAGGGTGTAGCCAGGGAGTCAGGTACACCCTTCCAGATCACAGCCCCAGTGGGTTGCCTATTCTGAGGATGCCCTATGTCCTAACACTACATTCAGGTCCTCTGTAATCAATTTATCTTCCAAACTCCTCACCTCTAAGGACATGAGACTTTTTGTAGGAATATTCTAGATCTAAATCATAACAATTGGAATAATATTCACCTGGCTGAGCACAATGTAGGAATTGAAATACTGGCATTGACATTACCAAAAGAGCTTTTTCAAACTATGACCTCATGAAAAAGTTAATAAATAAATAAATAAATAATTGAAAATAACTACTTACATTGTATTGTAAGGCTCTGATACTAGTTGAAATTTTCCTAGTATAACAGAGATATTGTGATTTTTAAAATGTTGGCTTTACCATGGATACTTCTACAAATTTTCATGGAAATAATTTGAAGTGGCACTTCACCCTAACTTAAATTATAAAAGAAAGTTTTAAGAATAATATATAGGACAATATATCACCTGAAAGACAAATAGGAGTTACAGAAGGAAATAAGACAAGGTAAAGCAGCATGTGAAGCAACTTGTTCAAAAACCAGAAATAAGCAAAATCAGAAAGATTCTTGAAAACTGCAATACACTCTTGGATAAGGTAAAATTATAAAGATTTTAGTAAGTTTTACATATAGTTTTGAACTTTTTCTCAAGAAGATATATTTATGGGGCAGAAAAAATGATTAGATATTTCAGGGACTGCAAACTATAAATTGAGTCTAGGGGACATCCAAGGCCATCCTTCCATGCCTGTTGAGCCAGACTGGAATGCAGAAATCTGTGTTCTGGTCACAGCTGGAAGCCCTAGGGCTACTGACTGCTGTGGCTCTCATAGGGCAAAATAAGAACTGCTGAAAACATCATGCACCTGGGGAAACTACAGTTTCTTAATTGCCCACCTGTCTCATCCTTGTCCTTGCAAGAATGCTTTGTTCTCTTACTAGCCCACCATAGTAGCCATTACTGTTACCAAAATACTCATTGCCCTTCAACCATTGTCCTTGACACAGATATAATCAATGAACACCAAGGTTCTGGCTGCCTTGTGGTCTTTTGTTCCTCATGAAAAACTGGCCATCCCATATCACTGCTACACTGCTATTACATCTCTTGCTCTTTAATCTCACCATGTGCTGTAACACATGGCCGGAGATTAGAGACTCACTGTGGGGCATCCCAGGTAACTGGAGCTATGGAAAGGATCTCCAATATAGATTTTCTTTAAAATAAATCATCTATGTTTGGTAGATATTTTATATAATTCCAAGAATATAATATGTATAGTTACTTAGCCATATGAGAATAAAATGTTTTCCAGTTCTATGTATTTATTAATTGATTCAAGTTGACATTTTCTAATCAATGGTCACAGGTAGCATAACATAATTGTTATGATAAAATGTACAAAAGTGTTTTGATGGTGGAAATTTACTAATATCCTAGCAAACAAATTTGTCCATGAAGTTTCAACATACAAAATAAATACATAGCAGATATTCATAAGATATATTGTGATTGGAAAATTGACAATAACAGTTATGGCTCCAAAATATTCAAATTCTTAGCATTTAGATGTATTCATAAATCAGTAGCTAGGTTATCAGTCTCATATATAAATGTTTTTTAATACCTATAAATATTCTAGCTATGTCCTCAAAATAGGTTTTTAAAATTTGAGGGAAATCATTAAAAATAATAAAGTAGGGCCGGTGAGATGGCTCAGCGGCATAAGCACCTGCCTGGCAAGCGCGAGGACCCAAGTTCGACTCTCAGAACCTACATACAAAAAAGGGCCAGTGATATCGTTCAGTGGCACGGGTGCCTGCTGGTACTCACACACACATAAAATAATAATAATAATAATAATAATAATAATAATAATAAAGTAGATGCTTTGATATTTAACTCATTCACATAATGAGATAAAGAGTAAATTTTTTTTTTGTGGGTACTGGGGGTCCACCTCAGGACCTCGCGCACCAGCAGGTGCCCGTGCCGCTGAGCGATATCACCGGCCCTTTTTCCATATGTGGGTTCCGGGAGTCGAACTTGGGCCCTCACGCTTGCCAGGCAGGCGCTTATGCCGCTGAGCCATCTCATCGGCCCAAAGAGTAAATTTTTATTTCTGCTTTCTACAGAATTCTACTTTATTGATGTCTCTGAAAAATCTCAATACATTTTTCCTCTTGTTTTTTCCTATCAAAGCAGATGTGAGCTCACTGTGATTTTCCCTTTTTTAGTCCTACATAGCTGTTTCAAAATACTGAAACGTATCTCTCTTACCTTGTGAATATCTGCTATGCATTTATATTGTATGTATTAGTAAATTTCCATCATCATGACACATTTGTACATTTTATCATAACAATAATGTTATGATACCTGTGACCATGAATTACGATATATCAACTTGAATCAATTAAGAAATACATAGAAAACTTTCATAGCACTCTTCCAGGTGTATCTGTAGGTAACTGATATGTAGGCATGGAAAACCAATTGGGGAATATACACACCAGCTGTTGGTGTCACCAATAAATAGGCATGTACCCTGGATGGAATAAATGTTTAATACATTACTTCATGCTGATATGTTTTGATAATTTCAAATATTCATAAGAATATTTTCAGATAATGTAAAAATTTTATTTTAAACTAAATGACTGGAAAATTCACCTATTTATGGAAATTTAACAGTATACTTTTAAACAAAGAAGGGATCAAATTGCAAATAAAAGTGGAGGCTGAAAAATACTTTAGATAAATTTAAATAGAAACACTATAGAAAACATTATGAGATGCAGCAATGTTAAGGAAAATTTATTTATACTTATGTTTAAATATAAGAAAGATGTGAAATAAAAAGCCTAATTTTACAGACTAAGGAAATTGAAAAAAGAAAAAAATCTAAAGAAAATTCTTTGAAAAAACATCAACAAAACAGACAAGGCTTTAACTAAGGAATGTAAAATAAAAGCTGCTAAAGAAAACAGTGTGGAGGTATCTCAAAAATTAAAAATAGAATTACCACATAATACAGAAATTTCATTTCTGAATATGTGCATAAGAGAACTGAAAGTAGAATGTTATAGATATTTGCATACTTATGTTCATAGCAGCATTACTTATAATATCCAGAACTTGTCAGCAAAGCAAGGATGCATCTGCTGATGAATGAATGAGGAAAGTATGGTAAATGCATGCAAGAGAATATTATTCTATTATAAAAGAAATAAATGGTGATGTGAATTGCAACAGGGATGAATCTGGAGGACACTAAGTTAAGCTAAATAAGCCAGTTACAAAAAAATAAATACTGTATAATTTCATTTACATGAACTATTTAGAGTAGTTAAAATCATAAAAACAGAAAGGAGAGTGATAACTTCAAAGGGCTTGGAGAAGTTCAGAATAGGGAGTTAGCATTTAGTGGGCACAGAGCTATGTTTGTATATGATGAAAAGAGCTATGCAACTGGATAGTGGTGATGTATGCACCAAAACAGGAATGTGCGAATTAGTTCTGAACTTTACAATTTAAATATTTCAGATAATTTAGCTCACATGTAGAATCAAAAAAGCTCACTCATAGAAATAAAGACCAAAATAGAGGCAACCAGAAGCCAGAAATATTATGTGGAAAGATTGGTTAATGGATATAAAGTCACAAAATGGTGATTATAGTTGATTATATTGTATTGTATAACTCAAAATAGCTAAAAGAAAGGATTTTGAACATTTTTATAACAAAAATGGCAAATATGTGTGATGAAAAATTGTCTGAGTATCTGAGTCGATCAATACACAACATACGGGGGCCGGTGAGATGGCTCAGTGGCTTAAGCGCCTGCCCGGCAAGTGCGAGGGCCCGAGTTAGACTCCCAGAACCCACATATGAAAAAGGGGCCAGTGATATCGCTCAGCGGCACGGGCGCCTGCTGGCGCGCAATGTCCTGAGGTCGACCCCCCGGTACCCACAAAAAAAAAAATACACAACATACAAATATATTGAAACATTACATTGTGTCCTATAAAGCATAAATATGCTCAATTTTTGACTGCTATGAAAAGGTAAGATGGGAAATTTTACTATATGTCTTTTATCAGTATAGAAAATAAGTAATACCTTTGTGTGTATGTCACAGATAAAAATCCACTCTTTCATTAGTTTTAAAAATGACATTATTGGGCCGGTGAGACGGCTCAGCACTGTAAGCACCTGCCTGGCAAGCGCAAGGGCCCGAGTTTGACTCCCAGAACCCACATGTGAAAAAAGGGCTGGTGATATCATTTAGTTTTATGGGTGCCTGCTGGCACATGAGGTCCTGAGGTCGACACCTGGTACCCACACACACACACAAAAAAGACACTATTAAACTGAATGTTCAAACATTAAAACTTAGTGGGACCACCCAAGCCCTTTGGAACACACATCTCACCACAACTTATCTTAGATGATAGACATGGAATGATAGGATGTAATTTTTGCCCTATGGGGTTTTGGTCTTTGGTCTGATTTCTTTTTATACCCCTATTTCTCTATTTTGGAATGAGAATGTTTAGTCTGTGCCAATGTGTGTGGGAAGCATTTAATATTTTTTATTTTTACAACATTCACAGGTAAGAGTTTACCTTGTGTCTTGAAAGACACTTTGGACTTGAACTGTTAAGATTTTGTTGTTTCTTAGAGATGGACTACATGCATTTTGCATAATGATGTGACGTGAGTCTTTTCAGGGCTAGGGGCAGAATGTTATTGCTTATATCTAGAATGTCCCCCAAAAGCTGCATGTATTCAGAGACAGAGCTTTTAGAAGTTGTTTGCAACATGGAGGTATTATACTCATCAGTGGATTAAAATACTAAAGAGTTCCTATAAGCAGGGCCCATTCAGAAGAAGCAGGATATTTGGGAGTGTGAACTGTAAGGTTATATCTCCCTTCTAGACTCCTCCTTTCTCTCTTCACTTCCTGGTGGGCCAGACATCAACTGTTCCCTCTGCCAGACATTTCTGCCATAATTTTTCTGCCTTGGGGCCAGCCAATTATACACAGAATCTTCTGGAAACCATGAGCCAAGACAAACCTTGGCTCCTCCCTTAAAGCATATGTGTTGGTTATTGTGTCCCAGTGAGGGAAAAGTGATTAAAGCACATATGAAGCCTTTTGGCTTATATCAAAGTACGTTTTTGATATATAATTGAACATTCTCCAAACGCTTTGCTTACTATACAATACGTATCATATGTTGCTATATATTGTGGTTTAGAACTAAGTGTTCTGTTTGGAAGTTGATTGGATCATGCAGGTGCTATACTCATCCTTGGAGTCATCAAGGGATAATATAGTAGCTGCATGTGTTATTTTGAGTTGGGGCCCAGTTGCAAGTGTATCACTGAAGGCATGACCTGGAATGGTGTATTCTTGACCTTGGTTCTTCCTCTCATTTCTGTTTCCTGGCTGCTGCTTGTTGAGACCTTTCCTCCTCCATGCCCCTCTGCCATGGTGTTTCTGTCTTCAATGAAGCAACTCATGGACTGAAAGTGTAGGCCAAAATAAACATTTTCTTCTTTAAGACTTGGGGTTAGGCATTTTGTCCCAATGACTAGAAAGTAACTAATAAACAATAAACATGTACATTTGAGTAATTTGGACATTTGAAGAAAATGGCATATCCTTATGAATCATTTTAGATCTTAATTATTAGAACGCTTTTCAAATAGTCTGGTCATAATACCTTGTACTTGGCCCTCAATGTCTGTTGAACTGGATCAAATCAGACTGAATTTGAGTCAGTTGTCATATTTCATATCATCAATTTTCTGTCTAGATCAAGCTTAGGAATAGCATCACACATTCTCAGTTTGTCCTCCAAATGAAATGATGACAAGGAAGATGATATACTTTTTATTGAAATGATAGTTCTATGGAAAAGAGATTTTAAGATTCTTAGTCCAAGTTTTTGTTATGCAGCAGTTTTCAACCTAGAAGAATATAGAAAGCTTTTAATTTCAGCATATTTTTAGTGCCTCCAATGTTTCCTACCTAGCAACTTGCAATTTATAGATTCTTTGTCATGAAGTCAAATATCCATTTGTTATTACTTGATATCACACAACTCAGAGTAGCAGAGTGATAAACCTACAGAAATGTCAACATCATCTCAAGACACTCAGCAAAAAGCTGTAAAATAAAGTTCTGTCTACAAGAATGCACATCCAGGGGCCAGTGAGATGGCTCAGCGGCATAAGTGCCTGCCTGGCAAGTGCAATGACCTGAGCTCGACTCCCGGAACCCACATATGAAAAAAGGGCCAGTGATATCACTCAGCGGCATGGGTGCCTGCTGGCACATGAGGTCCTGAGGTCGACCCCTGGTACTCACAAAAAAAAAATTTACATCCAGGGACGCAATGTCAAACAATTTTAAATGTCATTGTATATATCATTTTTATACTATAGAACTGCATGCTACTCACAAGTGAATGCTATAAGAATTTAATATTCTGTATTAATTCACTGTACTAAATATTGCTGTATTTTAAATTTCAGTAAACACAAAAATGACTATAATAAAATAATTTTGGGGGGCACAAGACTCCAGTGGGCCTGCCCATGGTTAATCCACTATTGCCCAATGTTTTCTTGAATATTTTTTTGAATGAATTGTTTTGTAGATAAAGATATAGAAATAATAGTTTAACCTGGACATAGTTCACAGTACTCTAAAAAATATTTCTTTTCTGAGTTCCACTTTGGTAGTTTCACTCATTTATTTTTTAAAATGTCATTGAATTATACTAATATGCTTTATATAATATTGGCTTTTATAGAGGGTCCTTAAAATGGCATTCTCTATGCATATATCTCAGTTGAAAAATGCCATGAATTAGGAAAAAAATATGCGTCACTGTTTATGACTACAGCAGCACAAAGAATGAGAGATTCCTCAGAATTCATGTCCTGTTTAACCTCCAAGAATGTCCAGAGCTTCTGTTTTCCTGAGGCCCCTGAGAGTGAGTCTCAAGAAAAGAGCCCTGATCTGAATCTTCTGTGGCTTTTTATAGATAGAACCACGAATTTAAGATAAAGGACAAAAGAAGGACATCTTTGTAGGAATTCATGTAGGGGACAGGGAAGGGACAGGGTGGTCTCCAGAGTAATGACATCTGAGGATTAGCTGTATTGGATCCTGCTTGATGTTTCCCCTGCATATCTGCTCTAATCTTTAACCAAGCAATCTAAGAAGTATGGGCCATCACTACAAGAGATTTCTTCATTTTCACAATTGTTTCAATCACTCCTACATCCAGTCTCATCACAATACCTCCTTTTTCATTTTAGAATCTAGATTAAGTAGAGGGTAGAGAGTACAGGGTAGAGGAGTATTTGATTTGGTGTAGGAAGGTCATCATGTCTTTCATACAGTTCATCTACTGGAACAGCATACAGTGTGATCTTAGGACAGTAAGAAAGAGTAGAAAAATATTATTCCAATATCTATAAGAATCAAAATGCACAGCTTGAGGCCAGAGAACCAGTACCTAGGGTTGAACCAGTAAGTGAGATCATTGAGATGATTTAAAGTAATATTACCAGCTTCCATTTGAAGTGTATTCAACTTGTCCTAAATTCAGCCTTGGAGTGTGGAAATCTCTCTGTTGAGATCAGCGTGAGAAGCATATGAAGCATATGCTGAATTTCATCTTACAACTTAGAGTAATTAAATGGAATCAGAGTGATCCACATGGAATGAAACCAACACCACAGCTGACTCTACTGTGTCCAAAGTTGATGTTCACTGAACCATTCTAACACAGGTTTGAAAGTGTTCAGTCTTTGCAATACTTCCTTATTGATACAGTGGTACCTCTGTTCATGAACTCTTTGGTTTGTGAACAATTTGGTTCCCAAACAGAAGCATTTGGCAAAATTTTGCTTTTGTTTGTCAACTCTGTATTACATGATGAACATGACCACAGCCATCTTCCCCACATGAACATGAATGTGGCCATCTTTTCCAGAATCAGGGAAGAAATTAAGTTCATGAACTAAGGTACCACTGTATTGGCATTAGCTTTTAGCTTAGAAGTAACATTTTGAAAACAACTATTCATGGTCTAGGCATTTTGGATTGGTGAGTCAGGGCTATAGCTGCTGTAGTTGCTATAGCTATCAATGCTTTCATTGCTATCACAGCAATCAAAATGCCAAAAAACATTTTTGTCTGATATAGTCAAGTGCTGAGGTAACTTGTTCAAGAGCAGAGTTTTCCATCCAATCATGAGTAAGATTGGTGTGGAGCCAGGTATCAGTCTTTGTCTAAGCACCATAACACAAGTAATAATTAATGGAGAAATATTATTTATGACACACACAGTAAGCTATATGGAGTTTGCAGGCAAGGTAATATTGAAAGTCTTAAAAGTTCAGTACCGAGGAGTGGATAAACAGTAAACAGTAAAAATAGGACACTCCTTAATAGAGACAAAACATATGGGCAGGAAGTACAGATTATGATCAGAGGTATCATTAGCAATTCATGTGGGCTCATTTATATGTTGATAGCTGCTGATTCTAACAATATGAGGAAAGAAAAGAATAGCTAAATGCCATGAACACTTTTTAAGGGGATATAAATAGGTACCAAAAGAAAGATGGATTAAAGGTCAAGCAAGCCCAGGATTCCATAAAGGAGTGCTGCTGCCATAATTATAATGTAAATTACCTTCTAATACCATCAAATTATGATGTCACCAATTTTCTAGGGTTAGTTTTTTTGTGTGTGCGATACTTGGGTTTGTACTCAGGGCCTTCTGCATGCTAGGCAAGCCCTCTACCACTGAGCTACAGCCCCAGCCCTAGGGTTAGCTTTTAAGAAAGATGAATAATGAAAATACTGATAGACTAGCATGAAGTCCACACCAAAACTAGGTTATCCCCTATAGGAATCCACAGATGAGAACATACTGGAATATTGGGCTTTGGAAGGTGCCTGTCAGACATGGAGGAACCTAAGACACCAGCAGTATAATAAAGATGTGATGGTGGGCCCCCTTGGTATGTTTGGGCCCAGTAAAAATATGATTCCTATACCATGGAGTCTAAAAAGTAATACAGTGGTTACTGGAGATGACATAAGAAACTAGAGGGCATTCCTCAGCCAAAAAATACCATTCATAATGTAATGCCAGGCATTGGAATATACAGAATGGCCACAATTCCTACACAATCATCTAAAGGGCCAGAAGGGGGCAGCTAGGCTCTGCCAGTGTAAGAGGTATTGTTGGAAAAGAGGGGAGGCTCAGGTAACTATATCAAAAAGAGGATGTGTAAGTACATGTGCCCAATATACAATGTCACTTATTTTGATGTACAGTTAAACATAAGGAGAATAAAAAAGAATGCTTATATTTTGCCATCTTAGAGTTATAGGCCACTTGTGCTATTATTGCCAGGAAGAGGTTTTCTGGGATGGAAGGGATGCCAGTTTATTATAGCATCTCTTCGCCTAGTGCGATAAATTGTTTAATCTTTCCCCAGGTAGGTCCCAAGGATTGTGCTGTTGAGGGTAATGGGGCCACTTTTCTCCTCTTGTTGCCACTTCTTGGTGGAGGCTGTACCCCTGAAGCTTGGTGTTGGGGTTGCTACTCATTTGGTGCCAAATGATATGGATGAATAGCCTTTGTTGGAACACAGAGAGGGCCTGAGAGTGACAAAACACATGTATACCCCCTCTTCAAAGTGAGCAATTCCACAGAGTGCAGCCCTTGTGGGCTGGATAAGGGCTGTCAATAAAGTCCCAATGGTCTCAATCTATCCTTTGTGGAAATAATTTTTTCCATTGTTGTGAAGCTATATGAGCAACAATTTTAGAAATTTAAAGTAAAGATTATTTGATATAATTGTTCCTGTGGGTAAAGTCTCTCTAGTTTATTCCCCTTTTTTGTTTGAATAAGTGAGTTTTGAGGGGCCAATTGACCCATTCCACAATGAATTGTCCCATGGGGTTGTGAGGTACACTGGTAACATGTTTAACATGCTAAAGTTGAAGGAATGCCTAAACAGAATTGGAAGTATAGATAAAGCCATTGTCATTTGGAAAGAGCTAATGTAAACATCACATTTGGAAAGTAAATCTTTGCCCAAAAGGGTGACAGGTAAATCAAAAACAAAGCCCCATAAGCTGGCCCTTTGATCCTCTTGGCCAATGTAAGTTAAAGTAAATGTGCTTTGATGTTGGTTTTTATAGTCATCAAGTCCTGAAATGGTCATGAAAAAAAGTTGTCGGCCGGGAAAGAGGCACATAATTAATCATAATATGTACCAACAGAAACTGAAGTATATTTAAATTTGTCAAAATATTCATAAAGAGTCTCATCCACTTGTAAATTTAATTGCCTTTTTAAGCCACAGGAATTTGCTCCTCCACTAGGACTAGATTTTATCAAATATGGTTGTCTTAGAAATTGAATCCTTCTAGAACATTAATAGAAAATAATTACACAATTTTACAGAGAAAAATTGAGGTCAGGGGAAATGTAACATTTTAGCATAACGATGACGAAAAATTATTATATTAGAGTTATTATGTTTGTTATTATCACTGAAACACTTTTAAATGTTCATCTTAGCATAGAATACCTTTTTAGCCAGTATCCTGATTTACCTTCAAGATATTAAATGACATAAAACTTTTACCTAAATTTGTTGCCTTTCAATAGATTGGCATTTAAAGTGAATGTACTTGTCTAGAGATGCACGTTATAGGTTATTAATGTTTAACCTTTAATTTCTAGAGTGACTTTGGCTTGACTGCACAGCAGTTAAGTATCTCTAAGTGTTATAACACATACATAATGTACACATAGCAATCACATAAGCATAAGCCTTGAAAAATGATCTCATCTGGTTAACCATTCAACATGGAATTGGCATGCACATTTCATAAAAAATAGAACACAAGCAAAGGAAAGCCACATGTTTAAGCTTTAAAAACTTTATCACCACAAATAACTTCAGCTTGGAAGTCACCAATATGAGTTTTTTGTTGTTGTTGCTTGTTTGCTTGTTCTTTGTATATTTCTTTTTATCTATGAAGACAGGGACACTTGGGGAACAAAAAATTTTTAGCATACAATGAAGTCAGTAATAATGTCATAAACTAGGTTGGAAACTCCTAGGATGGCAACTTTGGCTTGCTTTTTGTCATTGAGCAGCCTAGGGTTCTCTGCTAGTAATGCAGAAAAAATATCATATTTAGTACTAGCCTCAAAAATTATAGTTATAATCTGTGTCAGAAAGCATTAGTTAAACCAAAGAGGAGAATTGGGACCTGAGAAAGGGTGAGTGATGGTATAAGTGTCAAGGCCAGAGCTCCCTTGTCTCATTTGAGTTACAGGAAAATTTTAAAAGAAACATCCAAGACTTAATCAAATCAATAAGATCAAAAGTTCAAAATAACTAAATGTACATATGTATTTCTATAAACTGCATCCTCCACAAACTTTTCTCAACATACTGGATCCTTTTAATTTTGCCTTTTCCCTCTGTCTCTGTCTCTTTCTGCTAGGGCAAAACTTTAACAAACAAAAACTCTCATATCAAAATTATATCTCTATACTTAGAGCTTTCTCCAAATTCTCTTTTCTATTTTATTCACCATAATCTTTCTTTAAGAAATATGGTAGTGGCCACAAGAATTTTAAAGTGTCCCATTTTTCTCCCTTTTTTTCTTTTGTCTCATGTTGTTACATTTTAAATTTGGCTGCCTGCCAACAAACCTGCAAGTAGCTTATCTTTAAGGAAGCAGAAGAGCAACTTAACCTTATAATTATAATCTAAGAATGTATAATGTACAAGAAATTTTTTAGGCATACTGATCAAAAAAAATACCAACTCAAATTAGAAGCCAAAAGTAAATTTATCAGTCTGCTAAGATTTGCAACAATGGACTCTTGTAAATTTAGCAAATGGTATTTATGCCTAGCAGACCATCTGGGGCAGTATCCCAGGAAGAATTTCTTTTCCCCATCTTAGTTTCCCTAGACCTAGAATTTTAATTTATTTTTTATTTTTTTGGCTTGGTCCCCATGACTGAGTCTCTCTTAATCCTCTTTCAAACTGAATTGTTCCTCTGTCATTTTAACCCCTGTCTAAGATGTCCAGTCACATATTCAATTCCCCCAAAATATCCTGAACACCGAAAAGCAATAGTTAGTCTTATTTACTACTTTGGTTCATTCAAGATGGTGCCTATTTTTTCTCACATTGCATCACTTTTGCCATCTTGAAACAGCAGTCTTGGGTGTTCTGTGTTCTATGCCTTCTGCAGGGATATGGAATACCTAGGATGAGCAGGCCACCAAAAAATGCGATAGGAGGCATCTCCCCCTCTCCCAGGACATAATCCACATAGGAAGAAAATATCCCAAGCAAGCCCCCCAATTATTAGAAATGAATTTAATTTTTCAGACACAAATTGGCCTCTAGAGGCAGTGAAAGTGAGTTTGAAATTATGCTTTTGCAAGAGTGGTACTCATACAGATAAGCATACCTGAATTGAGAAGCAGTAAGCTTTTTTTCCTAATTTGTAAGTGACTTTTTTCCCAATTATAGGATTTTTGATCCCATTTTTATGCTTACCACTTGAGTATCAATGAATATACTTAAATTATTGCCTATAGATAACAATAGGTTTGCCTTATAAAAACAATATTTATATCATTTTGTTTGGTTGACAACCTTGGTGGAAGCATTTATTTTTAACCTTAAAGATATCATTATTTTCATTAACTGAATTAAATTAGCTCATTGTTATGTTATATGAACCACAAGCATTGGAGATAATACCTTATCCATAAACCTATATAAAATTTTCAGTGGAAATATATAAAGAGCCCCAAAAAGAAAAATAAATCATTCAGCTCAAAGTAGCTACAGGTTTTATAATTGGTTGCTGGCACAGATTGAACTGACAGATAGACAAATACACACAAGACAGTTGTTTTTAAACCAGAAGTACCCTCTTAGATATAGAGGCCATGACATGCTTAAGCTTTTGTAAAATTACTGATGGAAGTTCCCTTCGTGGAGAACATGATATCCTAAAATTTTATCATAATTTTAATTTGTCCTGTATAGTCTGAACAAATTAAACCAGGACAACTTTAACCTCACAAGATTCATGTAGTATACCTTCCATTAGGGTCATATTAAGACCTGCACTACTGGTGGTAGCTGCTTTTAATTCTAAGATATGTCTGCAAAGGGATTGTGATGGATTTGGGTCAGCTCCCATGATGAGGCATGAACATTCCATGTTTGACTTCTCATTAGTATTGGGGCACAGGGAGATGGACCACTTTTCACTTTTCCTGAAATGAGATTTTCATTTACATCAAATTTAGGGTGGTAATGATTAGCTTAATGATATCATTTTTACATTTTAGACATTTTTGCTTTGGTTTCATACCAATATACAATTTTACAATTTTTTTAAGGTGACTCTCATTGCCACAGTTATAGCATTTTCAGGGCTGTAAAGCTGTGGCAAGAACCTGATCTTTATGAGATACCTTCCTTACATTTTGACAAGTCTTAATAAGTTTTGTAATATTTAAATTTCTTCTCTTAAGAGGAGCCTTTATGGGAGGGGAAGATGGAAGAGTATCCAAGGCTCCTGAAGTTGGCAAAAGTGGCATAAGATGGTGAAATTGTTTCTCCTTTGGAGTCTCTTTGGTTTGTAGCAGCAAACGATGACCCTGCAATGCTGCCATATTGAATTGGTTGAGCAAGAGATATTTTTTAATGTGTAACCAACTTGTTCTCAATCCTCTCTGTCCAAGCTTCCCTCCAATGGCAACTAGGAACCTTGTTGGTGAATGACAATTCATTAACCTGGGACTTTGAAACCCTGCATCCAGATATTTTTAAAAGTGACAGTCAATATTTCTTGAACTATTTTTCTTCATTAGACAAATTTGAGTCATGATAGTAACACCAGTGAGAAAGCAAAATAAAAAAGTAGAAGAATGAGTATATAAAGATATAATGACCCTGCTTACTTAGCATTTGGACAGTGGTAACTTCTGTTTTGAAAATGCCTAGAGTGCAACTTCACTGGAACATTCCAGGTTAGAACATGGATGCCTTTATCCCCTTCCTGGGATGAAGAGTCAACATGTCCTTGTTCCTTTTCCAGTGCTCTACATTGAATTGTAGCTGTGGGTTACTTCATGTTTTTCTCTCTTAGTTTTTCACCTCATAGTTTTCTGCCTCACTTGGTGATTTTCAAAAAGTAACTCATGTGGGACACCACTTGTCCCCGTTCCCAACCATGGTGGCACTAATGATGAGAAATTACTTGGAATCCATATCCAGTTTAACCTCAAAAATTGTCCAGGGAGACTGCTTTACCAAAGTTCCTCATCATGAGAGAGTCTCAGAAAAAGAGCCCTTATCTGAAGCTACCATGGCTTTTTATTTATGGAACCAGGAAGCAAAGATGAAGGACAAAAGGACAGATGTACAGTCATTTATTTAGGAGGCAAGGAAAGGACAAAGTGGTCTGCAGTCATTCATATTTCCCTAATCAAACAAGCCATTTGGGAAGGAGGGAACAGTGGCTAAAGCAACTATATCTAATAATCTGTGTTGGATCCTCCTTGACCATTGCCTGCTGATCTTCATTAATCTTTAACCAAGAATTCCAGGAAGCCTGGGCCATCACTACAGATGATTCCTAATCTAAGCAATCATATCAATCACTCCTCCAGCAAGAGTCTCTCCACAAATATTGATGGGATTTACTAAAACTTCTGTTATATTAGTGCATAGTGTCAATTTGATTGGCTCTGGGATATGCCCAGGGTATTTGTGGAATACATTCTGACTATGCTTGGTTGGACCATGGAGGCATGACCTTGGGGAGAATGTATGGATACTCACCCCTTCATCTTGGCACTTTTGCTTTGTTCTCCTCCCTGACAGTAATGAGGTCAGCATCCTTGTTCCCTCAAGATCTGTGCAGGTTTGCTCCACCACACACTTCTATAATGAAGCTTTTGTCTTGGAGCCAGCTGACCATGGACTGAATTCCTCAAACCTGTGAGATAAATTAAATTTATCATCTTTTAAGTTAGGGTGTTGAGTAATGTGTTCCAATGATAAAAATGTGACTAATATAATTTCTTTAATTGCTTTATAAAGTACACTTTAAGTTCCTTTAAAATTATATTAATAGATTCTTATGGTATACAATTGTTCAAGTCACTTAATTATTTTTCTGTGTTAGTATGTTTAATGTAATATATATTTAATAAACATTAAGAGATTAAAATTTATTTGAGACATCTAATTTTAAGGCTTCATTATGATTTCTTTAATATTCAGATGTATGAAAAAATTTAAAAATATAATATAAGGGTAGAATTAGAAAATGAAATTGAATAGACATAAGTGACTACAGAATTTATTTCCTGAGGTTCTAAAATTATCTACCAGTAAGTGTTCAAATACTGATAATGCTTAAGAGTTAAAATATGTGGTAGTCCTATGGTAAGTGGAATGCCAATATTATCTCCCTCTTGGATTACTTTTCCTCAGAGATAGTATGTGTCCAAGAGATTTTGTAGGGATATTCCTTAAACTAGGAGAAATCTATCAGATTAAATTGAGTGAACTGGGTTGAATCTTTTATAATTGTTAACAGTATGAAAACATCTAAGGTTGTAGGCATTGTTGTGATTTATATCTAAAGTGGCCCCAGAAGCTTTATATATTTGGAAAGTGATTGTCCTATAGGAACACTAGAGCTTGCTTGTTAAGAGGTAGGTTCCTAGAAGAGGTGAGTTACTGAGGCCATGAACCTGGATCCTCACTTTTTCTCTTTCCTTCCTGACTAACATGAGATGAGAAGTTTTCCTATGCCAGATACTTCTACAGTATACTTCCTACTTTTGATCCTACCAACTATGGACTAAATGCTCTAAAAACATGAACCAAAATAAATCTCCTCTCCTTTAGATTGTAGGTGTCAGGTATTTGTCCCAGTGATGAAAAACTGACTGAAATAGAGTCTGGTAACAGAAAATTGGAGTCATCTCCATGGCTATACCAGACCACATGGCTCAGAAGCCTTTGAAATTGGCTTGTGAGAGGAGTTTGGAAAGGTTTAGAGATGCCAGGAATGTGGCACATACACTGAGGAAAGCCACAGGCAATAAGTGGAGCCAACCCAAGAAAGAGAGTATGAGGGCTGCAACTAACAATGCTTTAGAAGCAGGACTTCTCAAGTCCTTCCACAAGTTGCTTCACATTCTGTACATGGAGCTATATGATATAATGTTTGCCATGCTAGATTTTGATCTTGCTTTTGTTCCATTCCTTTTGCTTCCCATATTTCTCCTTTTTAGGCTTGGAGACATTCACCTTGTTCCTTTATATGTCAAAAGTATTTAGCTCTCTTTCTGATTTTCATAGGGTATCACAGCAAATAGTTTGCCTTGAGTCTCAAAGGACCTTTTGGACTTGGATTTTCAGGAATCCTGAAACTGTTAGAAATTTGGTGACTCAGAGCTGGACTAAAAGCATTTTGTATAAAGAGATGGACACAAGTCTTGGGGCTAGGATTATAATGTTATGATTTAGATCTAAAATGGCCTCCAAATTTCATATAATTGGAAGGAGATTGAATTATAGGGACTGTGTTAGTTACTTTTTTCAGTGCTGAGACAAAACACCCAACACCCAAACTTAAAGAAGGAAAGTTTTATTTAGCTCACAGATTGTAGAAATTTCAGTCCATAATCAGCTCGCTCCAAGGCAGGGTGGCACAGGGCAAAGGGACAACAGTTCATGGCAGCAGAAGACACCAAAAGCAATAAGAGAGAGCAAAAAATTGTGGAAAAAAGCATATTTCTGCTGTTTTTATCTTATCCAGATTCATGGAATTAGGAAAGTGCAAATCCAAAGGGTGGACTGATTCAGCAATCAGCCACCCTTAATCCCCAGCACCCTTAATCCTAGCATTGCACTAGGAATCAGTCACTAACTCTAGATTCTGCTGATTCTGAAAAACCCCTTAGAGCGACATGAGTGCATGAGGCTTTGAGAGGCCATCTAGACACAAACTGTAACAGGGACTCTATAACTGACTCATCTTAGGAAGTGGGATCTTGTTGGAAGCATCTGGTTACTGGTTGTGTGACCTGGAAGTTTATATTCCCCTCTTTAGTTCTCACCTTTACTCTCTGCTTTCTGGCCAGTATGATGTGAGCAGCCTTTCTCCATCAGACCCTTCTACTATGTGCTTCTGCATTAGAGCCAACCAATGAGAGACTGAATTCTCTAAAAACTATGAGCCAAAATATGCCTCTCCTCCCTTAAGTGGTAGGTTTTGGGTATTCTGACTCAGCATTCAGAATGTGACAAAGAAAGGCATTAAATAGAGGTGAAATATATACTTTCAGTGGAGGGAGAAAATGTATACAATTGTGTGAAATTAGCTTCTGGGATTGAAATGATTGCATCATAATGATTATTGTAGATATGATACAAGAATAAATCAAAGATCTGATTTCTTATTCAAATGACAGTCTGGAAACAATGAATATTAAAATTATTTCAAAAATAATATTGCCATATACAATGTGGTTTCACCTTATAGAAATTAAATTACACAAATATTCCTTAAGCAGCTAAGTAATTAATTGTATTAAATTTACATAATGTAGAGCAGGGTGTAAGTGGGGACATGATAACATGAAAAGGACAAAAGGAAAAACATTATTTATTTGATGAAATACATAATATGTAGGTAAGCAAAATTTCATGCATTGAGAGAATCTTTGATTAATGTAATGCAAGACAATGCAAGCACTATGCCTTTGAACTTTCAAACTTATGAGTTGTGACTATCAGGAGATGCATACAGCCAGCTCTATTTAGCCACTAGTTCAGCATTTGTTATAGCTTAAATGTGAAGTGGCCCCAAGGACTCTTGTTTTCAGAGCTTGATTACCAATGTAACAGTGTTCAGAGATGGGGCGTAGTGAGGTAATGGGTTCATGGAGATGTTAACTTCATTAATGGATTAATTCAATTATGAGTTATTCCAAAATGGGCTGTTAGTCAAAAAAAGTCCTCATTGAAGGATGTAGTCCACTTGGGGTGTCCCTTTAAAGAAAAATGTCTTCAATTATGTCTAAATGTGATTTCTAATATGTGACTTCAATTTGGTCACATATATTAATTTTTTCCCTTCTTGAAACTCCAGTTCTAAAGTTTGAATATTGAGCATCCCACAAAGGTGCACATATAACGTTTGATCTGAGGAGAGATATATTGGAAGGTACAGTAGACCTTGAGCTTGTGGGCATTAAAAACAGGTGTTTAGATAATTGTCTTCAACAGTGATTGTGGGACACATACCCATTCTCTCTCACAGTTCTGGCTCAACATTTGAGTGGTTTTGTACTTCATAGACTCCTGCCATAATGTGCAGCCGTACTCTGCTCTTATCAGAACAAAGACAATGCAAGCATTATGCTTTTGAGCTTCCAAATCTATGAGTTAAATAAGTCTTTCATTCTTTATATGTTAATTGTATCAGATATTTTAGTGTAGTAATGCAATGCTAATACATTAATTAAGACAAAATTAATTCATTAGTACAGACAAAATAGGAATGTAAAGACAGTAAGCTTTATATGATAAAAAATAAATAACATGCTATAGATGACTCATTATATGCAGTCATCCAAGTGACAGCAACCAAATAATTGAACAGAAAGAATAAAGCAGGAGTCATAGAATAAATAATTCCTTAGGTGTATTTGGTGATCACTCAACAAATAAACCTTTCTCAATCTCAACAGCTTACACTGAGAGCAAATATTTGTTGGTTTATTTCCTTTTTAAGGCAAATTTTGAATCCATTGCATTTTTTACTTTTAATATGTTATTGAAGTGAATTAATTAAGAGAACCTAAACTTACAAACATTTCAGATAATTCACTAAGATTAAAAAAAAAACTAAGTCCCACAGCAAAAAGAAATTGAAATGAAGAGAAACTCTGCTGAATTCAAAAACTAAAAAAAAAAAAATTCATACTTTAAGAAATAAATATAAGAGAATCAAAGAATATATATTGTTTTAATTTTAACTGGCACATAAAATACATCAAAATTGCACACGTGAAATTGCAGTGTAATTGAAGTGGCATTGTATGTGAACTTTAGATACATGTACATGTTTTGTAAAGTTTAAATCAAGTTAAATATAAGTGTTTCCTTTCTTATTTTTTCTTTTCCAAAACAAGTTTCAAAATTACTTTCTATAGCTAGGTTATTGTTGCCTGTAATCACCAACATGCTCAATGGAGCAGCAACACTTTTAAGAACATATTAGAGAATAGGAAGTCTCTCCTGAAAAGTTAAGTAGATACCTTTGTAAATTCAACTGATTCAGACAGTAAAGGATAATGTCAAGAGAATTCCCTTGAGCTGTTGATAAGTACATTTGCTGTGGCATGCAAAAATAATGAATCTACATCAAATAGAAAGCGTAGTATATAACTACGATTTGTACACATAAGGAATCTAACATTAGTATTCCACAAAAATATGTAGTGAATCTCTAATATCTTAAAAAATTAAAACTATTTTATAAGACAGTGTAACAGAAATTGACGAGAAGAGAGTAAAAATTAAATTTAAAAATGAAAATATTTATATGAAAAGTAAAAAATGAAGGATTAAAGTGATTCCAAGCATCAGGAGAAAGCATTAGTAAACTAGAAAATAGAAAAGGAGGATATTACTTCCTATATTGGAATAATGGATTATGCAAACACACATACATGTCAATCTTGTTAACAAATTTGCAGGATAAAACCAAATCTTTCAGCAATGGTTTGTGTAGTTTTTAAATGAAAAACAAAAAGTCTACACAGCAACTAAAAATATACAGTTTGAAAAAATTTTAGCAATTGTGGAACACCTTGAAGGAAAATGGATATGACAATTACATTTTTCAAGAGATCCAGTGTCATTCAACTATGAGATTAAAAAAGATTCACAGATATTTCTGAAGGAAACATGTAGCAATGAGGAAATTTTTTCAGGACTGATATAAAATTATCTATGAATTAAGATGGATTATTTAATGTTAAATATTCCAGGTAGAGAGAATAAAAAGCTTAAAAAGTTAAAATTTACATATGAGTTATGGAATGATATCTAAATTATAAAAAATTTCAGAAATCTAAAAAAAGCACTAATAGAAGCTTAAAATTCTTAGAGAAAATTTGAATTTTTAAACTAGCCATTTTATCAATTAAACACCTTTTAGATAAATATTAAAAATTCATCACAAATAAAAGTCATAGGAAAACAGAATACATACTGTAGTATTCAGGAAATTGGCAATTGAAATCTCAGGATTGTAGATGTGAAATGATCTGGCAAATACCAGTAAATATTAAAGAAAGACAACAGAGAAAAAGAAGCATACAAATATATATTGAAATAAAAATGAGACAATTATTAATCTCATGATCAAATATAAGAAACCTAGCATTTAACTCACAGTATTTATATAGATATAATAATGATAACTCATACTAATGATTTCATTATATTTGAAGTATAATTACTAAAAGAATTCAAGAAGAAATAAATGAAAAGTTGAAGCAGAGTCAGGCTCTATTTCTCTCTATATATAATGTCAATAAATAAGGTCTAAAATTTCTATGCTATAAATTAAGCAAAAGTATATATTTCAGAAATGTGAAACTAGGGCCGACAAAAAAGCAGAACAAATAATAATGTAGTAGTAAATTAGAAAGTTTTTGTTTTGGAATATGCAACTTATTAGAATTGCAATACACATTACCTTTTAAAAGTAATAACTTATTTATAAAATTATATTCATTCATCCTATTAATGAGACTTAATTAAATGAAATTAAATATATTAAGTTAATGAAATTATGAATTGCATATGAAGTAATCTTTTTATTCTTGTTTATCTATAAATATGACATTGCCAACATTAAAAGGCTACATTAAGTGTTTTTCTTGATTCTGGCAGTGAATAAATTAGACCCTAGATATTTTTGGTGGTTAGGGAGTAAGGAGGAAGGAGAAGAGTAACTTAATGTACATCTACTCTTTGTTAAAGTAGAATATCTCACAATTTTTATGGAAAATATCATTAACATTTTTTCATAGTTTTAAGTAATACATCGAAAACTATTTCTTATAATTGATGAGCTCTCATAATGTAGGGACAGTTAGAGGAAGAAGTAGTTAGGGAAGATATAAGACATGACCTGGGTGGCTGATTGTTGTGCATTTACCACAAGCATATTTTAAGCTACATACTTGAGGATGTTAGCTCTTGTGAAATTATTATATGCACTCACTATGTGGCCCTTTGCCCCCTATTTCTCTTCAATGCAAAATCAAATGCTAAGAGACTAATTGGCTTAGATTACACCAATCAGTCAAACAGGTATTTTTAGAAACCAACTTACCCCATTAAATATGAGTCCAGTTATCTCCTGACCTTTAGAAAATTCAGACGAATTCCTCCTGCCTTGTAACAAGTCCTCATTACCAAGGAGTTTCCTGTAGCTGCAGCCTTATAAATAAACCTTTGCTTTTCATTATTTTCACTTTTGACTTCCTCATTCTCCACCAGACCTGACTTCCTTATTTTCTCCTGGGTGAGGGGAGCTTCATCTCTGAGCCACTCTTGCCCCACTTTCCCAATCTTTGCTGGAGAATAGGTGAGAATCCCAGAGACACCTGAGGTGAGACAGGAGGATGTTGAAGACCCTTGGCCCCTCAAAGACCACCTTCCTGGTGCAACAGTGAGAGGTATAATAAAGATTAAAGTCACAAATTAAAGAGAAAAACTTTTATTCCAATGGAACAAATTTTCAAATATCAGAGAGGCTTTTAACTTCCTCACATGTGCTTCACATAGTCCAAGTTTTATCTGTAATATTTTCTTGGCTGTATCTACCTCACATTCTTCAGGGGTAGAAAAACAAAGGATGAAAATTCACTAAAAGAAAATATTTTTGTATACATTTCAAAGTATGGGAAAATTGGCAGAGGTGTGGATAGTGAGATAGGTGTATGCTTGAATTCCAGGGTTGTACAAATCTCTTGCAGGAAGATATCAAATTTGAGGTTAGTCTGAGCAATTTTCTGACTTAGCAAGTCCTTGTCTCAAAATTTAAAAACCAAAGAAAGAATAGGAAGAAAGGAAAGAAGGAAGGAGAAAGGAAGAAAGAAAGAAAGGAAGGAAGGCAGAAAGTGAGGAAGGAAGGAGGGAAGGAAGAAAGAAAAGGAGGAAAAAAGAAAGAAATTGGCTGATGATGTAGCTTATTCTGAAATATTTTAAAACAGTCAGTCTTTTTTAAAAACTGTATGTGAAATTATACACACATACAAACTTTTAGATTATTACATTTACATTTAGGGGAGTTTTAAAAATTACATACTTCACCTATGGCTACCTTTTCATTTTGAAATTTTAAACAATATACAGGAAGCAAAAAACCCCTCCATCACACCACATATCCTGACCTTGTTCTGTCCCTAGTCAGTACATTAATTGTTTTACTTTGTGAATTTACAGTCATGATATATGTGCAAAATGTATAGCATTTTAAACATGAACCATAGCTCACAGCACATAATATTCTATAGTTTTCTTCTGATAATAAGTATCTTGGAGATTTTGCAGTGTATTATATCAGTATAATATACTGACTTTATTTTAAATGGCTGCATGACATTACCAAATGGACGTAATGTGTTTTGAAAAAAAAAACATTTTTATTTCATTAATGGGTATTTGAATTATTAATAAATTTTTTACCTATGCACAATGTAATGTGAACATGCTGGGTCAATCCTTTTGGCTCATATCTGCATGTCTTTCAGAGACAGATGTTGAAAGGTGCCTGGTTAGTACTGTACAGGACAGGACAGCAGGTATCAATTCCTGATGAGTTACCTTTGAAAGAATTGGCCCATTGAGCATCTACCAAGAGTGCCTATGAGTTTCTATATCTCTCTCCTCACATTGTTTTTTGAATGTTTAAGAATTAAAAGCAAACAAATAATCTTATTTTTTATTTTTCATTTCTGTACTTATTGTGAAGTTGAGTATCTTTTTCTCATGCAGTGGCCATTTATATGTCTCTTCATAACTGAGCAGTATTACCATTAGACTATATCCAAATTATGTTATGTGTTTTGGAATATTTTTCTTATACATGAATTTTAGAATAAGTGTATTCAGTAAAAAAAATCATTATCAATTTGATAGGAATTTTCTGAAATGTCAATAATAATTTATGGGAAAGTTGACTTTATACCCTGATGATTTTCCTCATTTATTCTAATCTTATTTTGTGCACTTCAATAAAGTTTACAATTTTCCTTACATAGACGACATTTTTTATGCTTATTCTTACATATTTTAAATACTAGTGCTTATTTTAAAAGTTACATTTTTCAGTTGCACTTTTTGATTGGTTTTAAGTATTGTGAAGAAAGCTGTTGATTTCTTTATATGAATCTATTATTTCCTCTTCCATTGGTTGTATTTTTAACTTTCTAAACAAAAAATATTCTAATAAAATAAAATTAAAATCAAAAAACTAAATATAAACTATTTTTTGTCAAATAAATAAAGAATGAATCAGAAATGGAATGAACTTTTTCTGGAAAACTACACACTGAACTGTATTTATTATTTTTTTAAAGTTTTATTTAAAATATTTTCTATTTGAGTTAAAAAATACTTTGCTTATTGTATACCAGAATTAGATAAAAAGTTTATTTAGTTATTTGGCTTCCATTTCAGTTGAACAATAATATATTCAAGCACAAATATATACTTAATAATTGACTTAGATACTTTTCTTGTTGCTGAGACAAAATACTGACCTCTGAAAAGTCCCACTTATGACCATATGAGGCTTTGGGGGGACATCTACATAAAAGCCATAACAATACTATTAGTTCAGAAAATTTGATTTAATTGCTACTGTATTATGACTGTTAGTAGGTTAAATGGTGAGGAACTGAAAAAGACAAAGAGAAATATCTACAGGTCTAATAATGCCATATATCTTACATTTTATGTCTTTTTTCACTTCACATTTGCAAAAAAGTAATACTGAATATTTTGACATTCAGCATCCCTTATTCCTCATAACCCTTGTTAAACTCTTAAGTTAGAAATTTCAGTTTTCCAGAAGACAGTTTTGTAAAATATAATTGAAGTTTTCTGGCAGTGCAATTATTAGCTAGTAAAGTAAAAATCTAAATTGTCTCTCATAGTTTAAAATATTAATCTATATTTTGGGCTGAGTGCAATTTTAAATAACTTAGATATTCTAAATTGAAAATTTATTTACACTGTTTTTATATTTAAATGATCTTTTACATTAACGTACTCTTATTTTAAAACATTATGAATTACTTTTAGTAATGAGAACTAAATCAGAGATAATACTATACAGTTTTCTTGAATAAAATAGTAACCATGGTTTTGTGAAAGTAATACCACAGTCAAGGTAGCATAGAATAAATAGTTCAGCTCCATGTATGTGTTTATTCAGTTTTTTATTTGTATCAATAATTATTTTAAATAGAGTATATAAGCGGTATTTATGCATTTAGTATTATAATTTTAGTGGTTAATATATGACCTTAAAGTTATATTTCACTTTCCTTTTGTAATTTCACCAAGACTTAAATTTATAATGTGTAGAAAAACCAGTTTACTGGAAATTGTTTTTCATGAATAGTATTAGTACTCCGGTGTTAGCATACTAATTTACTACATCTTTAGTGTTTTAAAATAGGGCAAATTTATTATTACATATTTCTGTAAGCCTGAAATCCACACAATTGTACTGCGTCATAATAAAAGAACTGCCAGAACTGTATTCCTTTCAGGAGGTTCTAGGGATCCAATTCACTTGTCTTTTCCATCTTCTGAAGAATTTCCCACATTATTTTACTAGCGAGTACTTTTCTTCCAACAAGGTAGAGTCTCTCTAAACCTGCTTTTTTTTTCCGCATTTCTTTTTCTGAGCATAGCTGGGATAAAATGTTAATCCATTTGTACTGCCATAAGAGTATTTTACACTATATGAATTATGGATAATACAAATATATTTGTCATAATACTAGAGGGAGGAAACAAGAACAAATCAAGGCAATCATATAGTCAATGTCTGGGGAGGGCATGCGCTACTTCAAAGAATGTGCTGCTTAACCAAGCAGGTATCTTGTCAGGGCAAGAAAGATAGGAGAGGCTGAATGTGCTCTTAAGCGTCTTTTATAATGTCTCTAATAACAACATGAGGACTCAATTTTTGCCTCCAAAAGGCTTCATCTCTAAATGCTATCACATTTTTGGTTCATTTTCAACACATGTATTATGAAAGAACACATCCAGACAAAAGCAGAATTTCCACTTTTAAGAATTTTTATAATTAGATAGAATGCCTTTCCATAATACAGGTTTATCTCCTCATTATGATGTTGATAAATTTAAGCCTACATGCAAGGATTTTGACATTTAAAGTAATAGGTTCCCAGATTTACTAGCCAAAACTCACAATTTAAAGATGGGAAAAATGAATTTAGCACACAGTTTGGGATATTCACTCCATACTTAGCTCAAAGGAAGGAACACTGTGGTAGAAGGGCATGGCAGAAAAAAGCTGCTTAGTTTATGGTGGCCTGGGAGTACAGCATAGGACCAACATCAGAGAGGAATGGATGAGGGACTATATATATTATCCAAGGCCATGAAATACCCAGACATACCGTGGAGTATGTTGTACAAATCTGCTAGATGTTTCTTAATCCATTAATACATTAGGAAAAATGGTCCTAATCTACTTCTTGTCAAATTCTCACACAAGCAAATTCATAATACAATATAACTGTCCAAAATACAACCAAAACCCAATAATTTCTTCCCATAGTTCAATAGTACTAGAATTTTTCAAAAGTTTAAGTAGAAATCTGTTCTGATATTCAAGGTAAACTATTAGCTATGAACCTCATAAAAATAAATAAAAAACTATTTCATAATCCAAACTTACAATGACATAGGTTAAACTTTCCAATTCCAAAAAAGTAGGGAAAATGGGGATAGAAAAGAATCAGACCAAAGAAGTACTGAAACTCAGAAGGGCAAACATTAAGTTCTATAGTACTCTATTCAGGATCCAGTGTACATGGTAGTAAAACATGAGTTACAAAGGGAATTGTTAGCTCCTACCCTTATGACTGTATTGGTTGCAGCCAAGTCCTCTCACTCTTGACCTGCAGCTTTTCATGGCTGATATTCCACATTCATGCATCATTGATTTCCTGGTATCTCCACTGCATCTTTGGCTTCATTCTCATAGCTTCATACACTTCTGTCTCAGGGGCTCCTAGCTTGGTCTCCAGGTCTTTCTCTGAAATCTGAGAGGAAGGTTTCCTGATCCCACAACTCTTGCATTCTGCATGCAAATAAATCCAGCATCACATGGATGACACCAATGTCTGCTGTTAATGAAAACATTAGGCAATCCCCATTGGACCATGGCTGCAACAGCTAGGAACCAATGCTCTAAAAGTTCCTTCTTGCACCAGGAACTTTGGAAATTGCTTCTCAACTGAAAGGTTTATCCTTTACAATCTTGAGTCTGCAATATGTGAAATCTTTTTGAATCCTGAAAAGCTTCAATCCATCTTTCTTCTTATCCCTGAATAAAGTATTTGATCTCTGTTTAATTGTGCAAATCTCTTTAGCAATCATATCTCCTTTGGCTCTAAACTAACATGGTTCCTTCTGAGCCAAAATTTAAGTTTATTTAATTTTTCCTTTCTTCTGATTCTTACTGTTAATCTGATCAAGCAGCAAGCAGTACCCCTGCAATAGCCTGAATATTGTACTGTCTTAAAATTTCCTCTGCTAGGGCAGGTGAGATGGCTCAGCGGCTTAAGCGCCTGCCCGGCAAGCGCAAGGGCCCGAGTTCGACTCCCGGAACCCACATACGAAAAAGGGGCCGGTGATATTGCTCAGTGGCATGGGCACCCGTTGGCACGCGAGGTCCTGAGGTTGACCCCCCAGTACCCACAAAAAAAAAAAATTTCCTCTGCTAGATTAATTAGCCGAACATCCTTATTCTTAGTCTCCTGCAAATTTGCATCACATGAGCAAAATTTAGATGAGTTTTCTGTCAGTGTGTAACATGCAAGGCCTCGATTTTAAGACCAGTGGAGTTCATTTTCACAACTGAAACCGGCTGATTCTGGCCCCTATGATAAAATAATATTGTATATTTTCTAATAATTGATATTAAGTATATAGGCAACATTAATGAAGTTTAGTTGGTAGCACATAAATTGTTCAGGGAAACAATGTAGAAAAATTGTTTTATTTCAAAAGTAATATTTTAATTTTGCACATTCAACAGTTTAGCAATGACTTCATGTTTAAACTCTTTAGACTGTAAGATAGTAATAGCAATAATAAAGCAAATAAACTAAAAAAGCTAATAAAATAATAAATAGCAAATAATAAATAAAAGTTAACATTTTTGAGAACCTGTTAAAAATAGGGTTACAATGGAAATTCTCTAGACATAAAGATTTATACCTTCATATAGGGTACATTCTGTTTTTGACATGTTGATACTGGTCTTGTGTTTCCCCCAGTGCAATATTATAAGAATGTATATATAGGATGTAAAGTTTTTTCCTTTTAGAACATTTGTTACAGAAACATTTGCAAAAAAAGTTAATACTACTTTTATTAATTTCATGACAAATAATATGATAATGATATGATGCATTAACCTTCATATGAGTAGTTTGTTATTTGAAAACAGAGCACATGTGGTAATTCTTTGGTTGCCAACAAAATAGAAATTAGAATGATTCTCAAGACTATGTGGTGTTGTTGTAAGGTGGGAGCTTCTTACAGGAATGTACTGAATTTTGTTAAGGTTTGTTTCCCTATGGTCTATCACAACACCAACACATAATAAGTGCTTAAATATGTTTGAAGTTAAACAAGATGATCATTGGTTTCTAATTAATTAGCATTATTTTCATATGTTAAGTGTATGTTATATATTGCTGACATCAAGGAGCATATGTGGGAAAGAAGATACTCATTATTTTGATATTTGAAGGATCAGAGATTAAGTGATTTACATTTCAAAGAACACATAGCAATTAAATGGCAGGTTTTGGATTTTTATAATGGTATATTAAATCAACATTTTCTAATGCCTACAATTATGTTATTTCCACTGCATCAGTCTAAAATTTTTAATTAATATTATTTTAATAACTTGAATATTGAATTACCTCAATAAATTTCTAAAATTAATGCCTTGACAATTAGCAACAGAATAAATTATGAATAATATTTAAGAGCGAAAAATTTTAAAGTGTGAAATATACCAGGATTGTGACAAGCAACACACTTTAAGGAGTAAATATTAATGAGCTTCAAGATGAGCAAAAAGAATTATGGAATAACGTTAATTGGTAAATGCTGTCTTACATTGTATATTGATTACCTTAGTACTAGAAAGCTGATAAGATAATGAAGAGATAGATGGTGAACCTTTTAATGATGGTGAACATTTTAGAGACCAAATCCCAAAATGCAACCCAAAATCAACTTATTCATCAAAAAGTGCCAATCCTGCAAATAAACCTGAATACTGAAGTCTTAATTTAGAAAAAACAACTCTACATTAACTTCTTTTGTCTTAAAATAAAAACAATAACACACATGACATAGGTTCACCAGTACTATAGACAATATACATATATGTATATGTGAGTTAGTGTACATATAAAATATCAAAAGACAGTCAAATTCAAATCCATTTTGTCTTAATGTAGAAATCATTGTTGGGCCAGTGAGATGGCTCAGCAGCATATGTGCCTGCCTGGCAAGCGTGAGGGCCCGAGTTCGACTCCCGGATCCCACATACGAAAAAAGGGGCTGGTGATACCGCTCAGCGGCATGGGCGCCTGCTGGCACGGGAGGTCTGGAGATCGACCCCCGGTACCCACAAAAAAATAAATAAATAAAAGATAAGAAAAAATAAGAAATCATTGTTAAAGAATTTTTTTAGAACAAAACACTTATGTTAATCAAAATAAACAATGTGACTCAGAGAAGTCTCCCTCCAAGGAATATGTGAGTTTTGTGATCAGCCTAATTGTTCTCATTGTGATGAAGTGGACAAGGCATTGGAACATTATAATCAAGAATAGTAGTATGGTGAAAGGTATAGGACATAACAGTAAAGTGAAAAACATAATGGGAACAATGAAAAAACTGGCCTTTCTAGTCATATTGCAAGATGTAAAATTAATTTGAGAATAGAGTTGTTTTCAGTATCTGTGGAGAACTTGTTCTAGGACCCCTATGAATACCAAACTCTGCAGATGTTCAAGTGCTTGTATAAAGTGGCTCCTTATTTGCATATAAGCTATGCACATCATCCATATATTTTAAAAGTAATCTCTAGGTTACTTATAAAACATAATGCAAGTATTATGCTCCAAAATGTTAATAATTTAACAGTGTTTGTTTTCTTAAAAATATATTGCAATATGAATTATATGTGGAGAGTTGTAATGTATTGTTTTGGAAATGAAGAAAGCAAAAAGAGTAGACTGTAAATGTTTGTTACAAAATAAATTATTTTTTCTCAATATGTTCTAAACATAATTTGAATCTACAGATGCAGAACCCAAAGATAAAGAAGGCTTACTCTATATTTATCTGAAACAATGTGCCACTTTCACTGAAAATATTTTTCCACAAACTTTTTTATAGGAAAAATATTTTCATATTTTGATAAAAATAACTAATAACTAATTCTAATAATGAAGTCATATGAAATAAATACTAGAATATATATCTTTCAGAGATCTATACATAACATCAACATTTCCAGCAGAATCTGTAAAATAAAGTAATAATTTGGTCATGCATATTTTAGAGATCATATTGACCATGCATAAATACTGATGCATATAATGTATTTTTAAAATATATTGGAAAGATTGTTACATTAAGAGATCAAAAACAAATCCCTAATATTATAAATAACACTACTTTCTGTGTTTATAATTTGCTATGTGTCTGTTTCTCTTTTGCAATTATCAGTGATTCTAATAAATAATACAATATGTTAGGTGATTACTGCTTTAGTTTTTATTACTTTAGTCATGCCTCAATTAATTTGATATTACCAAAATTAATATTCTGTAATACTTATTATTATGAAGCATACCTTTTGATGTAGTTTCTGTTTGTGACTCAAAATTATGTTCTGTATTTTAAAAACTGATAATCTAATTTTCTATGACTCTGTAATTAAGGCTTTCCATTAGAAGAAAGCTGATAACTTTCTTTAGAGAAAAATCATTGTCATCCATATGTAAAAGTTAATTTAGAAACTAAGTATATTTTATCCAACTGTGTTATAATAAGTTTGAATTCAATTTTATTAGTTAAAATTATCTTTCCAATTTTAGGGGAAAATAATATTCAAAGTTATGAAGCAGGTTCACTTGCATTGATTTCCACCTTGTGTGAATAAGTGAGAGAGTGTATACTCTTACAGAAATTACATGAAGCACCATTATTGCCACAAAGGGAACAAGGAACAAAAGAAGTCTACTATCATTTTAAGCTATAGTTTAAGGCTCAAGAAAGTTGACCATGTAGATAGATAGAGTTTTTACTGTGCGTACTTCATTTGCATTACGGGTAAGGGAACCTGAAAGCCATCCCCACACTATGTTACAAATTTCATGGGCCTTAGGACTTACTGGAAAAATATTTGAAGGGTATTCTTCTCCCAGAAAAGAAAGGAAGTACAACCCAGGTTGTTTTAAAAAGTTCCTCCCTGTCTTAAGATATAGCATTCCTAGAAATTCTATAGCTACTCTGAGAAATACGAGCATGAAAGATTAGGACAGTCTTAGGTTATCCAGAAAGCTTCCTTGAAATACCACGTTTATGTATAGAATTAATTATTTGTCCCTTGTTGTTATAAGTATTTCAAGGATTATTTAATAATCATAAGGCTTATTAATGTTATCTTTCCATAGCCAATAACACATGTCATTTTTGTTGTAAAAAATGTACTGTATTTTGTTCAGGTCCTGGTTAAGTGTATTATTATTTTAAAACCATACTAAGATGACAATGCACAGTACAAAAACCCTGAAATAATTCCACTGCTTTTTAAAAACTCAAGTCTCAACTCTTTGTTGGGTAAATAATCATTTATTAAACCTATACCATAATAAGTTTTAACAGTCTCTCATCTTAGGAGAAATGTGGGAAATTTCTTTTCACAATCTTTTGTGTTAGCTTAGGAGAGAGCATTATTAGGTATTCTATCATGATAGCATAAGAACTCCTCGGGGTAAATAATGTAATGGGGAAAACTATATGTAGAGGACTAGGTCACAAGGTTCAAGATTTGAGAGTCTGTGTTCCATAATTAAAGTGAGAATGAAGTATACATGAAACTTACTAGTATATGAAATATAATATAATATAATATTTAAATAAGAGTGCTTGTTTCCTCTCTACTTAATATTATAGGAGGATAGTAAAATTTTCCAAATTTTATGTAATGCTTACTATTTATTGGGGAATGTGCTGAGATGTTCACATTTGCCTAAAGTTAAGGAGTTCCAAGTCTATCTCTAATTCATTAAAAAATCTTCAGTGTGATACTTCTGTTGAAAAAACTCTTCCCAAGTTATAATACACACATTTTGAGGTTCTCATACTATCTCTTTTGAAAATTGTCTTTGGAAAATTAAAGCGAAAACAGTAATAAAGACTGCCTGTATTTGCACATACATATAACTAAATGTGTACATTTTCAATGATTATGGTTTCTTTTAGAACTTATATGCTATTAAATAGTACAGATTGGTTTAGTAATGTACAAACTCAAAATTATGGTCCTATTTGATGGTACATTGCTATTGCCATCCTTGAATATTCTCACGTAGTAAAATACATTGATAACAAATAAATAGTATTCCTCATCTTCTTTCCTGTTTTACTAGTGTATTATTATATTTATTGTTTTAGAACCTGTCATACTCTACAAGATGTGTATAAATTAAAGGACATTAGCATAATGGGTTCCATGAAGTCATCATTCTGATAAATGGGAAACTCAAGTAATGCTAGCTGCTTTAATGTACAAATTCAATATTCTCAATTGGTTAAACAAAGCAAAGTTTATTTTTTGTTTATGTCACAATATATTTTAGAGCTGGTAGGAAGCTTATATGTAGTTGGAAGACAGAGTAAGACATGGGGAAAGTATGGCAATCTCTCAGTGCTTCATTAGGGAAAGGACAAATGGCATTTGTCCATGTACATTTGTGAAAGCAAGATTCAGAGCATCACTTATGAGAGGAGCTACATGGAAAAATGCCCCTCTTGACCTCATAACTGATCCCAAGCAAAGTTATAACCTGTGTAGAGAGAACAAGACTCATATGTTCAACAAACTACTGCTGTTACTGTCCACCATGGCAAAGAACAAATATCACTTTCCTTTATCTTTACACACAAAGAATGTTATGTCCTTTCCCTTATGATGATAGCTCAAACCTTCACAAATAACTAAAGTCAGATTAAAGTCCAAGTCATGAAAAGACAGCTCTATAGCATTTGGATAACATAGGCAACTCTGTAACATAGTTCTTTCTAGAGCCCCAACAAGCAAGCTAAAATAGATAATTGTCTGCTCTGTGAATACTCAAGATATATACAAGTGGACCTGGGATAAAGTGACAACAGCTAAAACAAACAGCAATGAGAAGAAATGAAATAAGGAAAGAATTTAGAGTGTGTAATACTTTCTGGTTCTTAACAGTAACACAGTCCAGCTTGCATGACACGGTGAAGGTGACAACTTTCATTTTCAAACAAAAATTGTTTCTTATTTCTGGTAGATATGGTCCCTGTCTACTCTCCCTTGTGTTTCCTTTGCTGTAGCATGGTCAGTCCTCCCTGGTGTGTTGTTCTCCTTTACAGAATCTGCTTTATTTTTTAATTGGAAAAACAAGAGATCACACACAATCCACATTGCAACATATTCCCTTAGATCTATGGTTATGGAGGCTGCATGCTCAGCCTTGAATGTTATGTAGGCAATAATTTCATTTCACCTTCCAGAAAATCTACAAAGCTTTTAGGATACAGTTAACATTTATTTCAACAAATACTTTCTTATTAAGATATTCCTAAATGTAGTAAAATATAAATTTCTACTTGGCTTTCAGCCTTTTGTAAGAGACAGCTTGCAAAAATACCTATTCTAAGACTCTACATAATTGTAAATTCAGAAGAGAAACACATCACTTACTGCTTACATTTCATTTGTTACCAATAATCATGTGACTTTGTCTGCACAGAATTAGTGTATATGTTAGTGTATTATGTTTGGTAATATAATTATGTCCTGGCATCCTCTTCTCAGCAGTAATGTTACTTAATTAGAGTGGGGACTGAGTCTTTGATTAAAGCTACATTTGATACACAGGAAAGACTGAAATTGAAAGAATAATCCAATGTGTCAAGACATGTTATGTATGGAAAAGAAAAACAAAAATACTTAATGGATAGTAAGTGATAATGGAGTATGGGGAATGTTATGTGGTAAAGTAGAGAAACTTGAAAGAAGGCAGGCAAGGAGTGATGCATATGGGAAACTGAGTAAATGTTCTCTCTAGGGAGCAGATTCAACCCTTTATGAAAGATATCCTTAGCATTTTGTGGAACAAACAAAGGGAATGAGGCTGGAATATTGGCAGTGGAGTGAGAATAGAAAGAGATTAATGTCAGATATGTGGTAGGTGGGTCCAGATCATGTGGACTCTTGTAGGTCATATTAAGAATTTTGAGATTTGTTCCAATTTAAGTAGAAAGTTACTGGATGGTTTGGGCAGAAATATAATGCAGTACTATCTTTTGAAAACCACAAAAATAATTTTTCAAAAACCTTATATTTTTACTTGGTTTCAGTAATGTTAATATTTTATAATATATGCAGCTAAATTAGATAGAAATTAATAGGAACTCAGATGGGGATTGGGCCCATTAGGGAGTCAGTGAAAAAGGTGAAAGCATCAAAATTTTTGCTGAAGATGAATCTGAAGAGGGCCAGTTCTCAATATGAAAACCGATAGCCCGAGCCTCCCTAGAGATAAACAGCAGTTTGAGATTACACTGTAATTAGCACCACCTGTTTCAGAGAGCCCAGATAGGCATCAGATGCATAGGTGTGTGACCAGAACATCTGGACCCATGTTCCTGGCCCTTTCTGGGAATGCCTTTGTTTTTTGCTATGTTAGAAGTTATAGATAAGCTAATTAATGGTGCATGCCATATTCCCTTGCTATGAGCCTTGCTTCCCTATTGGATGAATATTAACTACATGACTATACTTGAAATTCAATTGGTTGATTGTATTTTGACCCATGTTGTACCCACATCATAATTTTACTCCCTGAACTATTCTTAGTAAAAGAGCCTGGACAGCAACCTACTTTTGGAACTCTCTTGTCTCTCAGGAGCTTTCTTTCAATAAACCTTTCCTACTTTAATCTTCTTTTCCTCAAAATTTATTCTCCGATATTTGGGAAACACACTTGGCATCTCTGATGTCTAAAAGGTTGGAAGTTTTTTTCCTGTCACAGTAAAGGACTTATCAAAACAAGGAAAATTAATATTGATTCAATATGATTAACTAATTCACAGGTCTTATTCAAATTTTAATAACTGCACCAACACTGTCATTTTTTGTGAAATAGTATGTAGTCCAAGATCATACATTGCATATAAATGTACTAGAAGAAGTGAAACTTTTCACTTTAGGGACATCCTTCAATTTTACTTTCACATCATTGGCACGTTTTGAAATTATGGGCTGTTTTTTGTGTAGAGTATCTTTTGCTATGGATCTGAGATATTGCCTCAGATTAACTAGAGTTCATGCAATTTGGCAGGAATATTAAGAAAAATGTTGCTCTGTCACGATCAGAATATTATGTTAGTATACAATATTCATATAATTCCTTACTGATACAGTTAAAAAGATTTTGTTGAAGTGCTACCTCTCAGGTTTTTTCACTTTAAATTTCTATTTTTACATTTTTAATTAATCTTGTAGAACAACATTTTGTGGCTATACAAATATCCCATTTATCATTATACTTTTTACTCTCCAATTTAATATCCCTCGATTATTATTGCTTACCATAGTTATTCCTGTAGTATTTGGCAAGTAAAGGATTTTTCTATCTTTTTTCCATTTTCATTATCTATAGTTCTTTTGTACAGTGAAATGCTCCTTTCATAAACTACTAGGTAGGTACTCTTAGGGGAGATGCTTTCAGAGGAAGTGGAAGAGCTGTTAACCATTTAAATGACTATTAAAGTTTATTCAAATTTTTTATTTATTTGATTTTTAAAACAATATCCGGTAAGATCTTGCAGCGAAACAAAGAACCAGCTCAAATTGCTGAGTTACTCTGCTTTCCCCTTTTAGGTGACCTAGAATAAACTTTGCTCTTTATGATACTAAATTTCCTGCCCATGAGTGCCCTTCTGCCATATTTTGAACTTGCTATGCAGGAAGAATCATCAGCTCCAACTGAACATGCTTAGTTAGTAAAGTGTGTACCTCTGCATGTGATAAGAAGTCTCTCCTGTTTGAATATGAATATGAATATGAATAACTTATACCAATAAAAGTGTTTGCTTTCTTTGTTCACAGACACTGCTTTGGGAGTTATCTCCAGTGCTCTTCTTACTTGTAAAAGTAGTAAACCTTTTTGCACTCCTTTTGTTTCCTGGTTATACATATTGGTTTTGCACATACTAATGAATGGAAAAATTTTATTTAGTTACACTTTCTTCAGTGCTTTTTCACATACGTTTTTATGTCATTACGGTGTAATGGATATTTATTTTATTACATGGGTTATATTTCATGGGTTGTTATATTAACAACTCTATTTTATTACTCAAAGCCATTCCAAATTTTTTATTAGATACTCCTTTTACAAAATACCTGTTATCTTTTCTTATGCCCTGTCATCTAAACTTCTTTCTTTCTTTCTTTCTTTCTTTCTTTCTTTCTTTCTTTCTTTCTTTCTTTCTTTCTTTCTTTTCTTTCTTGATTAGCAATTACTCATTTTGACCCCATAACACATTCCAGTCTCATCTTGTACTTTACTGACCACAGACATAGAGTAAAAAAATATTCTCCAAGAGACTTGTTTCATTTTATTGGTATTTAGAAACCAATATCTAGGTGCTTATTCTTCTCTTTACTGCCAGGATATTATTTTTTTGCAAGACCACTCAGAAGTAAAAAACATACACGCATATACATACACACACAAATTATATTGATTTCTACATTCAAGAAAAGAAAAACTAGTGTGTTTGAAGTGTTATTTGTGGAAACAAGAATGAAATGAAATGATGTTGTATATAACTAGAAGATAAGTAATTCATAGCCTTATACTCTGTAATTCTGTATTTTATTGTAAGAATATTAGAGACCATGGAAAAAGTTTAAGCAACTACAGAATATGTGATGTGATTCAAAATAACAAAAAATGATTCCAGCTGTGAAACAAGAATTGCAATTAGGATCTGCAATGAAGTTAGATTTTTAAAATGCAAAGGACAAAATAGAAAATAAATAGAGACAATGTAGAAGTGAGGAGGCTAATATTTTGGAGGAATATTATTACCCAAATTCAGAAAATTTTCTTCTCATCAGAAAGAGGGAAATAGAACTTTAGGATAGAGGTAAGCCTGAAGAAATAAATGGCCAGGCCTATTTTTCTCATTTTCACTAAAAGCTTCACTACTGACCTTCTTGGTGGAAATAGTTCAAATGGTTCCTTCTGGATAGATTAGAAATGACCCTGTAGAGTAAAACCCAGCTCAGGAATCATAGAGGGCTTTTAATCAAATCACTTATGAAGAAACACGTGAGTCATATCCTATGATCAGGGACTACACACTGTCCCAGCTGTGAGTTCTACCTGAGCTCCAGCAGATGAATAATGTGGAACACAAAAGCAATAATGTACACATCTCTAAATGCTGCTTAGAGGAGGAGTGGCTAGTCCCAGATAAGTAGCCCTGGAAAAGCAACATATATCCTCATTATCTCTGAGTAAATGGAATCTATTCACTAATTATATAAACAAGAAAAAAATAGTTCTCACTTAAAACACATAATTATTTTACAAATATGAATTGACCATTCACATAGTTACTTCACAATTGTGTAAAAAGGGGAGAAATTTCAAATAAAAAAATGCAGATGGGAAAAATATTTATTCAGAAAGAAAGATTATACAATAAATGTAATTATTCACAACCAATGCACAGTTTGCTACATGAAAAAGAGGGTATTATGCTCAACCATGTGAGAGTAATGTTCTTCCAGTAGTGAAATGCTGTATGAGCAAGGTGGAAAATTTATAAATTGGAATTCAGGAAGTAGGGTACTATCAAAGGATTGACAAACTTAATAGACTCCAGGGAAATCTCAGTAGATTGAAATTAAATGTATAATCAAAAATACAGAAAAGAATCCTTGTTTTCTATCTTTTGATTAGTAATTAAGGCTGAGAAGTGAGATTAGTCTCATCTTCACAAAGATTCACTTGCTGGGGCAATGAGCTCAGTAAAGTTGTTATTCTAAGTTTTAAAAGTCGTAAATGCCATCGACAGTGGTTGGTTTGTTTTTGTTATTGTGCACAGTAGCCATGTAAGCTACTGTAAAAATAATGGAAAGAAGAGAAAAAAGAGGCATTAACATGGGGAAGCATTGATTACTATAAATAAATTAAAATATATATAAATATATGTAACACTAATTTACTAATATTTTTCTTTGAGGGAAGAAAATGCCATCTTTGCATGTACAAACACATGGCAGAGAGTACTTTCAAAGTTATCTTCCATCCCATTTTCTCATACTAGATGCCCTTGCCATCTGCCTTCCCTTACCCTTGAATCTGGGTTTAACTGCTTTCTGTGCCTTTCTTTCTATTTGGAGGAGGTACCGGGAATCGAACTCAGGACATCACACTTGCCAGGCAGGCACTGTGCTGCTGAGCTATATCCCTGGCCCCTGTGCTTTATTTTAACTAAAAGAAGACAGTAGAAATAAACTTGGTTATTTGCAATTCTAAGTAAAATTAAAAATAAAATGTAATACAAAAAAGAGAAAAGAATTAGAACACAATTTTCAAAGACAATGAGGTATAATGTGATATTACTAATCTTAGTAAATATAGCGAAATATATTTTCAAGAAATTTATATATGTTCCATATATAATTTTGTATTTATTCATATTATTTTTTATTTTTAAAATTACATTTCATGGGCCAGTGAGATGGCTCAGCGGCGTAAGCGCCTGCCTGGCAAGCGCGAGGGCCCGAGTTCGACTCCTGGATCCCACATACTAAAAAAGGGCCGGTGATATCACTCAGTGGCACGGGCGCCTGCTGGCGCGTGAGGTCCTGAGGTCGACCCCCGGTACCCACAAAAAAAAAAAAAATTACATTTCATATAATAAGACTATAAAAGGCTCCAGTAATGTTGTAGAGTTATAGAACCATTCATATATTGTTGTTCCAGGAATATTTCTAAGAGAAATTCATACACTGCCTGTGTATATGTGTATTTATATATGTGCTGATTATAGAACAGTGATCTGGAAGAAACCTAGAGATTCTATTAGTGTGAGTATAGTGATCAGTGTAGCAAATTGCAGAATATTTTGCTACAGAAAGCAATTAAATTTGACCACAATTTAAATAGGATTTTAAAAATTGTTTGAAGAAAGTTTAAATGTATATACTACAAAACCATTCAAATAAATAATTAAAAATTTTTAAAATAAGCATATACACCAATATTTAGTAATGCATACTAATATATAGATATAGTTTAAATATTTTCAGTGTTGACTGATAGATACTATGTGTGAAGGAACAGAAAGTGGAAAGAGAGAATAAGAGTTAAAGTAGTAAAGGAGTAAATAAATTATTCTTTCAATAGGTCAGTAGGCTGCTGCAGCATGACTTATTCTTGGCATGGGACACTCAAGAAAAAACCAGAAAAGAAAAATGAATATCCATAATTTATATTTCATTCCTTTATATTCACTATAACAAGAGCTCTGAGGCTATTGCTGCTTAAATAAATATTTGTCCGTTTGTTTTCAGTGCTGAAGAATCTACAAACACTGATCCTGCTTCCAATCTCTTTCTGTCTGTCTCTGTCTCTGTCTCTGTCTCTTTCTCTGTCTCTGTCTCCCTCTTTATATATAGAGAAATATATATATATATATATATATATATATATATATATATATATATATATGGTTTCCATGGAATAGTTTTCCTCAAAACATAATACACATTCATAATCAAAATTAAAAATGTAATTAGAAATTTTGAACCTTAATATTAGTTTTTGTAGATGTTATGCCATTTTTGAGATTGTTTGAAATCAATTCATAGACTACTGTGGTAATATATTTTCAATTAGTTTTGTGATTCATAAGGGATTATTCTTTAAAAATTAAATCTTCTAGAAGATACTTGTATCTTTGGTTATCTTTAATTCCATTATTTACTGGAACTTCCTTTTTTCATTGGATAAATTTTTAATCATGAAACTGAAATTTATTGATTTTAAGAGAACAATCATAAAGAAAATTCCCTAGGCCTGGGGATGTAGCTCTGTGGTATAGTGATTGCATAGCATGTACCAGGCTTGGACTCAATCCCCAGCACTGAAAAAAAGAAAGAAGGCATGGAGGGAGGGAGAGAGGGAAGGATGGAGGGAGGAAGGAATGGGGGAGGAAAGCAGGCCAATCCCAATAGCACAAAATAGGCATATTTGGCATATTTGTATTTCATGGTCTGCAGTCTTGCTGTTGTGTCTGTTTGTAACTATGGTCACAGGGTTACTACCATGTCTCTTTCAAATCCTTGCTAAAATAAATTTTTTCAGAAAGCAAGGCCTTCTCTGACCATATCATTCAAAATTAACCTGATTCAGAAATCTATCCACCCCATCTGTATTTGTTTATAGTTTCTCACTTGTTTCTGCATATTTTTCTGCCATTCTACACTTAAGCAAGCTTCATGAAGGTAAAAACTTTGTGTACTTTTTATATTAATGTCCCACTGCTAAGTACTTGATATGTATAAGATGTTTTAAAGAGTACTTTCTGGGCCGGTGATAAAGCACGAGGTCCTGAGTTTGACTCCCAGTACCCACATAAAGGATAAAAAGGGCCAGTGATATTGCTCAGTGGCAAAAGCACCTGCTGGCAAATATGAGGTCCTGAGTTTGACTTCCGATACCCACATAAAGAAAAAAAAGTACTTTCTAAATGAGTGGATAAATACTATTTTGTAAAAATAATGATGATGAAAAATGCCTTGTTTTAGAAATACATGGGCATGTGATAAAATCCTTTGTTTATTTAATTCATTGGGAGGGTTTGTTTATTTATTTACTTATTTTGCACTTTGGAAATATTTCATAGTTTTTATACAACAAAGCAATGAGGATATAATTTTACAACTAATTTTGCTGAAATACATAAATGCCAAATGAAATAACCATACTATACTGAATTCTCTTAGGAGAGAAATATTTTTCTTGAGATATTTGACAGCATTGACCTTTGACAATCAGCAACATGCTGCTTCAAATAAATGATGATTATGTTTCACTTATTAAAGTGTTTTAGATTCTGTGTTATACTATTTCACTACACATTTTTGACATCTTAGGAGAAACAAGGATATTTTAGCTTCAAGAATTATGCTTAGCATAATATCCTTCAAATCCTGGGTCAGTGAAACAGGTTTCCCTAAACTTTAGCTCCACTAATTAACTCCAAATTATTTTACATATCAATCCACAACCCTTTCAAATGGAAGAAATAAAAATATGAATCTGTTAAAGGCCAAGAAATGACATTATAAAAATGCTTTGGGAGCAATAAAAATAACTTGCAACATAATTCTCAGAAGTCAAAGCTTCTAAAGTATGTCATCCAATGTCTTTACTCATTCTTCTCTGACAAGCTTAGAAAGTTTAAGATTCATATGCAAAATCTTGGATTTGTCTTAGCATTCTCTCAATCACTGAAGTAAATGTGAAGTGTAATTAATCTGAATGATGTTTAAAATATTTATTACTTAACCTGGGTTATCATACCATAAGATATTGGGCATATTTACAATAATATGTACAAATTTAAATCATATGTCACCTTGAATTTTAAATGTGACTGATAAAATACTTTATTAGAGTTGTGAATACATTAATTGTAAAGAAAATAATAATAATTTACTACAACTATATACTCATTAAGCCTACAAATTGGCATTTTAAATAGTAGCTGTGGCATGTTTGTAAGTAATTAGGATCAAAAGCAGTTTTCAAAAATATGTAAGATGCATAGCATTTTATTCTTTCAATATATTATAAAAACAAGTGGTATACTTTCAAAAATGATAGTTATGCCTGCATATTTAAAAATTAAATATATTGAACCTTTGTCCATTTTATGCCTGCTTCCTTGAAATATTTTAATATAATAAATAAACACATACAGTTTTTAAAAAATCACCAATTTTTGAAGTTTTTATTTCTGAAATAATGTTAAGGTAATCATTGAATATTTTTTCTTTTAGACAATAATGAACATAGTAGCTTTCAAAGCGTTACTTCTTTCTTATGATTAAACACATTCTAGTTAAGATATTTTCAATTTCCCAGTATTTCTTTACAAGTTAATTGATGTAATTGTTTCATGTTGAAACATATTAATGTGTAGTCAAACTTATCTAATAACTATACTCAGAGTAACACATAAAATAACAATCAAGGTTGTCAGATATTGTTCTTCTCATATTTCTCTTCTTAGTAAATACATTCCAACCACTTCACTCCAAAGGAGTGATTTTTAACATGGTGCAATTCAAATTTGTATTTGTGAATTTAAAATAGCTATTTAGTCTGGTAGTAACTATTAATCAAAGACAGGATTTTTATATGCCAGTGATGTCAAATCAAACTCCCCAATATTATAGTAGTCATGTTCAGACAGCAGCTGGGAGACAAGCAGTAATTGAACATATTTAAATCCACCCCATGTACTGAACAGATTTCAATGTCTGCTGTATTTAAGGTTCACTGAGTTGTGAAATGGCCGCTTCATTCACACAGATGTTAATATCTCCAGGCTCTTCTCTACTTTCATAGCTGCTCATTTACATATCTGCAGTTGGTGTTCATGAAGTGAGATACAGCTACTTGTCACTATTTTTGTTATAATAAAGCATGTTCAAGACGAAATAGGAGCAACTGTAATTACAGCTCATTATGGTTTAAGAAAAAATAATAATAAGGAACAAAGCAATGGGTTTTCACTCACCAGTGCTTCATTAGTTCTTTTACTGCTTTAATACCTGAAGCTGATGAATATAAATTACTCAAGAAAATGCAGATTAAAAAGTTTTTTATTCTTTCTTTTCTTCCCTGTATAAATATTATCAAATGGTGAAATTGATAATTTTATATTGTGATAGTGAAATTTAATTTTCCATTGAGAAAAACTTTGTGTATATTTGACATATTTTTCATATAGATATATATGCTAAACAGTTCCCAGTCTGTTTAAAAATCATTTTATCAAATAAAATAGAAAATGCTGGGATTCTGGATCAGGGATTAAAGAGACGTAGCACAGCAAATTATATTCCACATTCAGGGATAATTTTGCTTATTTCAATGAAGCTGAACATAGATAGTGCCTTGACTATTAAGCCTTCAAATAACTAATATTATTCAAGTAAATCTGTTGTAGTTATGCACACAGTCAGTTATTTGACACAAGGTCTTTACTCTGGAAAACTGAAAGCATCATGAAAAATACCTTCTCAGTCCTGGCATTCATCACTTGTTTTTCTTTCACAGATACTAAGAAATCTTGTTAGTTTTGATTTTAGCTTTTCAGAAATATGTTTTTGAAGTATACTCCATAGACCATCTGTTACTCCAATTAGTCTTCAATTTTCTTGAAAGTATTTTGCCTAATTGCTTTTGTATATCTGTTTAAAGAATCATCTTTGTAAAAGTGATTCCAATGTTCCTGATTGTAAAGTTAAGTACAATTTAACATAACACTTCAGATTTGTATGGAGTCCACAATGGACATGGTCTTTTATTAAGCTTTGAGAAGAACATAGAGCTAACATATCCTTAAAATGAGAAGTTCATAGAAAATGCTAATGCTATAAAATATTCCTCAAAGACACATTGAATTGTACTTGGTTATCTTTGATTCTGAGTTTCTATGCTTTGTATGATATATGAAAAACGCTATATAGCGTTAATTGTAATAACACAATTACAAAGCAATCACACAAAGTAAGCCTGAAAACGATTATCATAATAAACAATTTTAGTCTGGAGGCCATCAACAAAAAATATTTTCCTAATTCCTGTGTCTTTGAAGACCTATACACTTGGGCCACACCCATGTGTTTAATATGTCATGAGGTTAGCTCTAATTAGCATCACAACTATATAGAAATCTTAATATATATTTACATAGTTTTTACTCTTCATGTAAAATGTAGATTTCTTTAAAAGTTTTACATGTTGTAACTAAGCTGACAATAGTTAAAAAATAATTTAGACTTCTTACAAGTTTATAAAATAATGTTACTGACCACAAATGGAATTATTACCCAATATACAAGTGTATTTCATTTATATGATAACAGAATGCTTGTTAAATCAAAAAAAGAGATGCAGATCAAAGTTTAAATGGTGAGACCAAGTTGAAAGAGATATCAAAATTTGATAATTTTTATGGTTAATATGTAGATATAATGCACATTGCATAAAAGTGAATACTGATTATTTACTTTGTATGTATTAAACTTATGAAATACTAATGCTATGAACTTAACTTTAAAGCTTAGACTCACAGCATATTTTGTCTTCAGATGTATATACATATCTAATCACACATACACATATACATGTATACATATATAGCATGTGTTACTAACTAAGATAATATTTACTCATTTAACCAATCATAAACTGATTTGTGAAAACACTCTACAAATTAGCATCTAAATATTTTTAAAATTTCAATTCAGGTCAATTCTTTTGCAAACATTATTTTGTCTTATTTTATCAGTACATTTGTGTAGTTATAATGTATACATTCCTTGTGGGATGTTGCTACATGTACATTACACATCTTACTTCCTTTTTTATGCCTACTCCTTTCCTTCTTTCCCCATAAAACTCAGTTTCTTTAGTAACCAAAAACCTAACAATGTAAAACACAAGAAACTATTTTAGTAAAATAAAAAAAAAACATTTTTAAAATCTAGTTTTTCTAAGTTTAAACAAGAGCATTTTAATATCTTAAGAGAATCTTGTTGCTTTCAACATAGAAAACTTTTAACTTTTCCATTTTAGCCTATTTAATTATATACATGATGATTTTTAATAACACTTGTTAGGGTGTGGTACAATAAGACTCTGGGGAAAACCAGAGAAGCCACCCATCAGTGGAGAAAACTAAAGCAAATTGGTTCACATGGCTGCTCTTTCAGCCACAGGGGGGAAGTTTATCTGGTAGTTTCCCAGGCACAAGGGGCCCCTCAATTATTTACTCATTTTAATCATTACTTTAGATTACTTGTAGGAACAAAAGCACAGCACAGTTAGCATTCTAAAACTATACACACACTTATGTACATTATAATTAACCATGGAAAAACTCGTAACTTATTGTACACACAAAAAAATAAGCATTGCATTCATAAATCCCAGTTATGTTTAAGATAAATATTATCTTGTTGGACCAATAACCTGTAAAAAAACATATCAGCAACTTTAAGAATATCTTCACTTTTATTTTTTTTTTTATTTATTTTTTTTTTTTTTGTGGGTACTGGGGGGTCGACCTCAGGACCTCACGCGCCAGCAGGCGCCCGTGCCACTGAGCGATATCACCGGACCCTTTTTCGTATGTGGGTCCCGGGAGTCGAACTCGGGCCCTCGCGCTTGCAAGGCAGGCGCTTAAGCTGCTGAGCCATCTCACCGGCCCAAGAATATCTTCACTTTTATACTACCAACCAATTTAAATTAGTTCACTTTTAAACCACGTGAACAAAAAGCATTTTGTTCATATTATGAAGGCCCATTTATCTATAAGCCACCTTAAATAGAGATATATCTGAACATTAATAAATAGAACACACATTAACCTAATCATACATAGCCTTGAGGTTTTGGTAAAATATAAATGTATGAAAAATCAAGGGTTTTGAAATATGAAGCAAAACATTTTCAAAAATATTAATTAAAACTAAGAAATTTGAAACTTCTGTGGCATACATGGAATTGAATGTGACACAGTAAGAAATGTAGCCTTTTGAACAAAATTAGATGAGAGCATTCATGGATAGCTGAAATTTGCCTATAAGCAATAGAGTAATCCTGGTAGAACCAGCAAGATTAAGTTTGCCAAAATAACTATGAGTATTACTAGTCCATTTTTGTTTTCTTGAATACTTTAAGATAGAAATAAGCAATTAATATTTTGCATGGTCAGTTTTTCCTAAAATTTAATAAAATAGCAGGAAAAACAAAATTAAGGTAAGTATAGTAGAAAAATCACATTCCTTTTACATCAATAAAAATTGGAAAATTTTTGGTAGAATTGAAAATTGTAAAATTAAATTCTTAAAATAACATGATAGTCACTTTTACATTCATTCAATTCTATTTTTTCTGATTATCAGTATATTCTCAAATCAATGCACCTACCCTTAAAAGATCTTATTCAATAAAAACTCTTCCCAAAATTTCATGTTTTAATATTTTGCCATTTATGAGATTATTTTTATTGAATTACAGTGTTATATGTTACTTTACATAAGGGTTCAAAATATATATCCACTGACCTTCTATTGGATACTTTCTAATCAATATGTTTTAGCCATTTATCTGCTTCCTCCCTCAGTCCTGATGAGGTGTGGATAGGGAGGCAGAAAGAATATGGAAGTGGTGGCCTCTGACACTGGAGGACAGACTGAGCTGCACCTGACACTGTTTTCCAATGAAAATATGGGCCCTGTGGAATAAATGTCCTTGCAGCTGCCTCATTTTCCCCACATCCACATCTTTTCATTTTATTACAATGGTTGGAAGAAACAACCTATTAGTCAAACACTGCTGCAGTCAAAATTTCCTCTTAAAAATTAACTTTTGTTCATGGGACCATCTTTGTGGACCACATATTCCTTGCCCATTGATTGTAGAATTCTCCAAATTTTTCTTTGTTTATAAAACTATAGAACAATTGTAGGTGCAATAGAACTCCACCTCCATTCTTTTAGGTCCATATCCCATCTGGGACTGGGAATTAAGTAGTCATAAGGTACATTAACAGAAGAAATACACATATAATTTTTTTTTTTTGTGGGTACCTGGGGTCAACTTCAGGACCTCATGTGCCAGGAAGCGCCCATGCCTCTGAGTGATATCACCAGCCCTTTTCTCGGATGTGGGTTCTGGGAGTTGAACTCAGGCCGGTGCGCTTGCCAGGCAGGCGCTTATGCTGCTGAGCCATCTCACCAGCCCCCCACATATAATTTTTCAATACAAGTTTTACATGGCTTGAAAGTCCTTGTCCGACCTAAAGAACTATTTAGTCAGTTGCTCATATATTGAAGTGATCAAAATATAATAAATTTGGAAGAGCAACAAAATTACATTAAAAGATAATTACTTTAACATGGTCTGTACAGAATCCTTTTGATGTCTTGTCTTTGAGGATAAGGATATTATCCTTACTGAAGGGAGGAATTATACTTACTGAAGTATTATCTTTCTGAAGGGAGTCTTTCACATGACAATTTTACTTTCTGCTTTTAAGAAACAGAAAAAAGTCAGAATGATCTTTTTGCAACTGCTCTTTTCCAAGTGTCTTTTATATATATATATATATATATATATATATATATATATATATATAGTCAATATGCCAGGGTGATATATTGCTAGCTCTACTGTAGTGAGCAACCCCTTCCAACTCCACAGAATTGACAGTGAGTTCTCTGCTAACCAGGCATCTGACACAACTAAAATATCTACCAGATAATAATGGATGAAAAAGAAATACATTATTAACTATTCTAATAAACCAAAAATTTTTTTTCAAAAATTTGAGTACTTTTTGTCTTTCTGTACATGATTTGTACACTGCTAGAAAGAACAACGCTATTTTTGAAAAAAATTAATGGAATTGGTTTTGCCCTATGAAAAACTTTGGTAGGGGTTACAATATTATTTCCACATTGAAGTATTAGGAAGTCCGTTGTGACCTCATTTTTTACCTTAACCAATAATAGAGTCTTCATAAGAATTTAAACTAGTTTCATGCATCACAGGTTCTGTTTTGTAATTATTATCCTCACTGTGGTGTGAGGTGGAAAGTTATTCTTAGCCTTCCCTATGGCACAGCAAACTTGTTTACATCTAATTCTATTACAAGTTGGTTCATAATTTTTGTACACTATGTCATTCTATTTGATTTTTGGGACTTTTTTCAGTTTTGTCACGATTTTCTTTTATGTTTTCAAATGTACATATTTAGCTCTAAAAATATTACCCAAGTGTATGAAATATCACAAATCATTATACATTAATTTTAGAACTGTGTTTATACTAATTTAAAAAATGTTTAATTTGCCTCCTGAAACAGTATCTAATTTATTGTAAATACTATGTGTTTAGAACCTATTTAATAAATATGAGAATTTTGGCTGTGCATCTGTGTTTGTCTGGTATTGGTATTAAATTTTATCTCATTTACTGTATTAATGGTGTAATTTTACTCAAAAAAAGAACATAAACTCTCAACAATATATTTTCTGAAATTATTTCTACATATTCCATAAATTGTTTTTTCTAGGTGACTTCATTTAAACTATGTTGAGTTCCTTTACCAAATTCTATGAAATCACATAGTTACATTGATTTCAATGTGTATATAATACAGGTTGAGTATCTCTTATCCAAAATGATTGGGACCTGAAGTGGTTTTTGCTTGGGATTTTAAAATCTTTGAATGTTCACAGATGCATAAAAGATATCTTGGGAAGGGGGACTGAAGTCTAAAAACACAATTTATTTATGTTTCATATACACCTTATATGACTATTCTAAGGGTGATTTTTATTCAGTAGTTTTAGTGTACCTTTGTTTTGACTAAAACTCATGTGATATCATCGAATATTTCCACTTGTATTATATCAAAAAGTTATGTTTTCTGGAGACTTTCATATTTCAGATTTTTTGATTAGGAAAGCTCAGTTATAATGAAGACCATCATGTTTTTATCAATGCCTTTTTTTTCCTTTTTTATCAATTTTATTTTTGAGACAGTTTCCCCTAAATTGACCCATCTGAACTTGAACTTGTCTTCCAGCTTCAGCCTCCCAGAGAACTGGCATTACAGGTCCAGCAATATACTTGTCTTGTCTTGTCTGTTTTGTCTTGTCTTTTCCGTTTTTTATTTATTTATTTATTTTAATTTTTTTAGGGTCCTACCATGTCTTAATGATTTAGAGGTTGTCTTTATAATTAATATGTTTAAGCTGAAATCATATTGATCTTTCACAGTTAATTTCTCAATTATAGAAAAGTTTACACTTTTATCCTCTAATGTTTTTAATCTATAGTGATGTAAAAATTCTAAATTATCTTCTGAATTTTCTTTTTCCCAGGCTTCTTGACATTTTAAGCATGTGGCTTTATTTTAAGTCTTTTTGGAAAGCTCTCATAATTTCCTTGTGGATATTAAAGTGTTGAAGGAATTCTAAAGCATTATTTTATCCAAAGTAATAATATCAAGATATATTATTACTAAGTCATTTAAGACATAGAGTCTAGAAAGCAGATACTAGTTTTACTATGTTTCTTTGAGTACAAGGTATTAATTTCTCTATGGCACGCACGTAGTTTGATGCTTTTGTTTGTATGTACAACCTTTAAACACATTTCTGCTTGAGACTGATCACTGATTTCACATACATTCCATAACAGCCTAACCTCTCACTATATTTGCTATACTGCATCACTATGAATCTGTTTCAATTTGATTTCCTGCACTGTCTTTTCCTGAAAATACTTCCCTGTCCCATTAATGTCAGAGTGGACACTGACCTGCTTAATAAAATGTGAAAAGAAATAACATGGCACTTTGAAACAAAAGCTTTAAAGGTCAACATGGCCTCTGCCAATTTCATACTGTCAGAACCACAAGTATGGCTCCAGATAAAAGCTGATCCATTAATTGGGACCTGAAATTAAGATAACTAGGGACAGAATTGCAGCTGATCCACTAATGATACCTAACTTAAGTGAAAATTTAACCTATGTTGTGGTAAGCTGGTAGTGTTTGTCTGACATAACCTCCTTGGTCCTGAGAGAAACTTTTTGATTTCTGATTATGGTTATAATCTAGGCTTTAGCTGCTGCTACAGGTATTACATGTCACTGATTTTTCCACATTAGCAGGTCATATTGTGTAATTTAACATATATGATAGCCAGTGAAATTATTTTGAAAGGCAAATCTGAAAATTTTATCACTCCATAATAATTCAAAAACTTCCCATTACCAAACTGTCTCTCATTCCCAATAGCTCATTAGGATTCTTTCCTGTTCCTTTCTTCCAAGCACCTGTCTTCCTTCCTTTCTGCTCACACCAGCAAGATGCTCCTTTCTACCACAGAAACATTGGATAACAACTGCCCAGTATAAGTTCCCTTCCTGTATTTGACATACGTCTACTCTCAACGGAATCATCACATTTTAAGAAAGCACTCAAAGTTAATCATTTTGGAAGTCACAAAATTGGGTAATAGAATTCATGAATAAAGGTAATCATTTTTATTTGTCTTAATAGCACTCATGTGTTTATGTGTGTATATGTTTGTGTGTTTATGTCCTTTTCAAATTGATTATATTCAAGCATAGTAGTGCAGGCCTGTAATTTCAGCTATTTAAGAAGTTGAGGCAAGATCATAAATTGGAGATGATCCCAAGCACCATCTCAAAATAAAAGAAAAAAGAGAAGATTATAACTTTGTATCAGATATTATGAAGAGTGCTCTACATATCGTAATCCCAATATTCAGAGCATAGTCATATATCTACAGTGACTGCAGGCCAAACATAAATTAGCATTCTGAGGTAGAATTCAGGTTTTTCTGCATCAAAATATTCTTTTAAGAATAACATGTGTTTGAAGAAGCCAAACAGGACTAATTTAATGAATAAACTCAATTCTATTTGCCTCAATAAAAATGAGGGAAAAATTGTGAAATTTACACTTCTAATTATTATATCACTTGCTTAATTTTTCAGATCTTAAAAATTTAATAGTCAGGTCCCCATATTCACAGGGCATTTGTATTCCAAGACATCCTGTGGAGACCCGAAAACATAGCTAGTAACAAACCCTCTAAATACTGTTTTTGCCTATACATATTCAGCTAAGATAAAGTTTAATTAATAAATTAGCCACAGTAAGACTAATACTATTAATAATAATCTTAAAAAACTATTATAACAATATACTATAATAAAATTACCAGCAACTTTATTCTTGTGCTTTAGGATGTCTTTTAAAGAAAATAAGTATTATTTGAACAGAGGTGTTAGGATACCATGACAAAGATGGCCCCTATGTAAAACAGGGCAGACAGTGTGTATGTAGAGCAAGTAGGCTGCAAAAAAATGACCAATATCCTAGGTGTGATAAAGCCAAATGGGAGGTTTTATCACACTATCCAGGATGGCATCCAAAATAAAATTTATGACCTGTTTATTTCTTGAATTTTACATTTAACATTTTTCACTCTAGTTGACCTCAGGTAAATTGAATCTAGAGACAGCAAAACCACAAGAAAGGGAGAACTGCTGTGCCTTCTTTTTTGCTTTGTTTCTTTCAATATTTAGTCTCAACTTTGAATCTCTGATATTTTATGCCAATTTTCATAGCAGTTCAGTTTGATGTATACCTTACTTTAGAAAAAAATATTAAACTAATTGGCACCAAAATATTTTGGTGAAGAGGTTTCTTCCTAGATTTACTACTCAGTCCTGACTTGTGTTTTACTGAAGAGTTAATAGTTACTTTCTTCCAAAACTTCTAACAGTCTGCAGTTTTACAATGTTCCTAATTGCATAATAGGATAATTAAAATGAACTTGGAGCTCGAAAGAGATATCCCTGTGCCATCTGTGCTTAGAGTTTAATTTTGAAATTTTTCCAATTATTCTTACACAATTTTAAAATAAAGCTGGGACATTTACTTAAATATTTAAGTTAAAAATATTGTTATTTATGAATTACCATATAATCTAACATGAGCATTCTTTCACACTGACTTATCACATTAAATTTCTTATTAGTAGCTCAAAAAATAACTTACCCACAATATTTCTGAATATGCTTTTCCTTTAGTGATCACATATATGTTGTTCAAAATGGTACAAAAACAAATTCAGAGGCAAACACTTAAATTCCTGAATGCTAAAAAACAAAATCCTGAGAGAACATTTTATTTTCTCATACTCAAGTCTGTAGGCTATGTCAAAGCTCTGATTTTTATCTATATTTAAGTATTTGTTCAATGAATATTTTTATATTTCATATGGTAATTCAACAAATTATAGCATACATGTATGATGTCCTAAGGATATTATGTAAGGAATACAATGTGGAAAAATTAAATCAAGCTAATTAAAATATTGATCATCGGGCCGGTGAGATGGCTCAGCAGCGTAAGCGCCTGCCTTGCAAGCGCGAGGGCCCAAGTTCGACTCCCGGAACCCACATACGAAAAAGGGGCCGGTGATATCGCTCAGTGGCACGGGTGCCTGTTGGCGCACGAGGTCCTGAGGTCGTCCCCCTGGTACCCACAAAAAAAATATATTGATCATCTCAAATATGTATCTTTTGAAAACCACCTGTGAAATTTTTTTCTTATAGATTTTGAAGTGTGCATTACCTTTACTACATTCACAATTTTACACAATATATCTCAAAGAAAATATTCCTCCTGTTTAACTGAATCTCTGTAGACTTTTGTTCTTTTTTTCTTTTATTTGTACCAGGAATCAAACTCATGACCTTGTGCTGGCCATGCAGGTGCTTTGCCGCTGAGCTATATCCCTGGCTCAGTAGATATATATATATATATTTTTTTTGTGGTTTCAGTGGCTCAATCTTTTTTTTTTTTATTTTAAAGAGAAGAAAAAAAACAAAACAAATCAAAAGAAGAACAAATTTTCAAAACAACATAATAGGAGGGTAACAATGGTTAATACATTACGTATTACTATCTTTAAGTTAGTTATTCAGGACACCAGACATTAGCATTCAATTGTCCAAACATTATTGGCACAAACCTTACTCTTCAATGAACTAAGTAAAAATGGTAGTGTATCTATCTTAACCATCTTATATATATATATACAATTTTTTTCCCTTTCCCTTCTTTCTTTTCCTTATTCCAGTCTCTCTTTCCTTTTGACCAGTTTCTTTTTGATTCACCATATCTATTGTACATTTTGGATCTTATTTACTCTTTCAGTTTCTCATACTAGAGAGATAATACGATGCTTACACATGTGCTTCTGGTTTATTTCACTTATGAGTATTTTCTCGAGTTGCATCCATTTACCTATAAAAGTCTCCAGTTTATCCTTCTTTATGGCTGAATAGTACTCCATTGTATAAAAATACCACATCTTTCTTATCCATTCCTCAGTTGATGGGCATTTGGGTTGTTTCCAAGATCTGGCTATTACAAATTGTGCTGCTATAAACATGGGTGCACATATATCGCTGTGGTACGATGTTTTTAATTCTTCTGGGAAGATGCCCAGAAGGGGAATAGCTGGGTCAAATGGGACTTGATATTTTTGTTTGTTTGATTTTCTTTAGTTTTTCAGGTAATGGGTTCACATTTTCTTTCCTAGGCTAGTAAGGGAGTAAGGAGGGTAAGTGATCCTCCTGCTTCAGTATCTCAAGCAGCTGGGCCTGCAGGCCTTCTCCACACTGACAAATACCCTTCAATAATTACTCCCATTTTTCACCCTCAACCCCATACTCTTTGTTAACCAGACAGCTTATTTGAGTTTGACTTTTTTAGATTTTCATGTGCTTAATAAAAAGCTGTGCTTGTATTTCATTACCTCTCTTTTTTCACTTAGCATAATGTTCTTCAGTTACAACCATGAAGGTATTAATGGTAGTATTGATTTTATAAAATTTAATAGTATTTTATTGCATGCATGTGTGTTATATTTTCTTACATTTTCTGTATCCATTCATCTGTTGACAGCTTGCATAACTTAGCTATTTTAAATAATGTTGCAGTGAACAAAGAGATATAGACATCTCTTTGACAAACTCATTTCAAATCTTTTGGATAAATACCTAGAAGTGAGATCACTGGGTCGTACTATAATTCTATTTTTAGTGTTTTGTGGAAAATCCATAAAAACTTTCCAGAATGGTTACACTATTGTATATTTTAAGCAATAGTGTACATGATTTCCCTAGTTTTTAAATGCCATTATTGAAATTTGGGGTTTAGTTTCTTTTGCCTAAATGGCATTTAATAAAGTTTTACTTTACAAATTTGACAACAAATAATTTATATACCATATTATATTGACTTGCTGAATTAACTAAAATTTGCATAAAGAATTTACTATATTATATATTTTATCCACTTAATAGAATAAAGAAAATACCTAAATATGAAAACATTATGTATAAAGTATTTATACAAAAAAGTATTCTTTTACTTTAAAATCTCTGTATTTCTTTAAATTCCTGAAGAATTAGCATAAAAAATAAGGCAGCAAAATGAAGGCAAAGGGACTACTGAAATATATATTTATTTTTATTTCTGAAGAGGTAGTACATTTTTATGAATTTTGAAAAATAATGATATTTAAATATTTTCTAATGTCGAATATATTGGAAGATACATAGATATGATTCTTCCTACTCAAAAATACCAAAAGCAACATGACTCATCCCTTTTCCAATGTTACTTTAAATGGTCTATTTTCATTTTAATGTAACTTATACTGCATTAGTAAATATTTTTTGAGGAGACACTAGATTATATATATATCCACAATGAAATATGAATATCATAACTTTTTTCTTCCAACTTTACCTCTAAAGCCCTTTCTAATTAAGTGTGAAGCAATTATCAAACATAGACTTAGAATGATGAGAAACATGCTAAATTATTTCATTTTAGATAATAAAGGCAAATATTAGCTTTGAATTGCTTATTACAAGGAAATGATTAGTTTACCTTAATAGGGTTTTAAAGCAAAGTGAGAACATTAATTCCTTCTTTTAATTAAAAAAAAAAGACATATGCACACACACACTTCCTTTCAGTGAGATTCTTTCTATGTTAATCTGAAGTTTGCATTACAGTACATTATTTCATCTAAGTATTTATTGTAAAAGCTCTGATCATAAACATTATATACAGATGGCCCAAATTTCCATTATGGGGATGAAGATTTTAAAAATTCAAATATATCTAAAGAATTGTTGAATAGAATTTATTATGGATTAGTAAAGCAAAAGTGTTATATATAACAATACTAGTGAATATTATAACAATGTGTATTTTATTATTGTGATTTATTATGTAACTTTCTTTTTTGTGTTTAAATTATATATTTTTTAATTGTGGTAAGAAAATATAACAAATGTATTTGGTGTCTCTGTAAGACAAATGTCAATAAGACAAGTTCATTTACTTCTAAAGAGTAACATTAAATCTCTGCTCTCATATTGCGGTGGTCATCTAAAACTGTGGAAAAAACTTGTGAAAAAATGTAGCTTACACAAGTTTTTAAATTATCTCTTTATGTAAATGAGAGATTTAAATTTTATTTTGTATTCATTCATCATAACAGTCCATTTTTTTAAGTAACTAATAAATTTCATGCTATTACTTTGGTAACACCATACATAGTGAATGCTATGGGAGACTTACTTTCTGTATCATCGTGTATTCTAATGCATCACTTTTCTGCATTCTCTCCATTATAACAGTGCCCGTTTCTCCATTTCTATGTGTAAACAGATAGAAACCACCAATGAAAACAGAAAGTCACTTTCAAACAAAGCTATTTATTTATATTAAACATTTGCAAAATATTCAGCTCATGGTGGGATGACCATAAAATTATAGAAATAATCTGCTAAAAGAAAAAAAATCACAAAATTATTTAAAATATTTTCAGTGACATATGAAAGACAACATCACCAAAAACCAAAATGCTCACCTTACTTTCTTCTTTTCCACTTGGCGAGGTAGTCAGTGAAATAAAAATCTAGCGTGCCTCTTTGAAGGAATGACACAATGAATTCCTTATTTCATCATTTCTGATTCATTTCTTCCTCTAAAAACATGTACTGGGACATTTCCAAGTGTAGCACTACATTCCAGCTCATGAAAAATAAATTTAATAAAATACTGTTATATCAGCATGTTTGGGTTTCCCTAAAGTAGATACCGAGATTACCATATAAAATCATATAGGCTATTTTGTAGTTGTGTGAGACAAGATTAGTGAGGCAGGAAATTGGAAGATTGTACCAGAAAAGATGAGGAGTGAAAAAAAGAATGATCTATCATGAAGCCCATTCTTGCTGTGCGAAACTGGAATTTAACCCCATAAGAAATCTGTGAGGAATGTTATGAAATACCCTTTAGATGTATGGAATCTTTGGTGTTAGGGTAAAGCCACTTAAGGAAATGTTAATTAGCTAAGCGTTATTACATATAAATACCTGAGAAAGCTCATTCTGTAAAGAGAAAAGCGATATTTGTTTTGTATTTTGGAGGCTAAAGTCCAAGAATGATCATTAGTTTAAACTTCGGTGTATACAGTTTATATTCCAAGAATGTGTTTAAGAGGAAATCGTCACATCTCCAACTGGAGCAGAGAGGGAAAAGATGGGAAGTTCTCACCATTCCTTTTGGCTGTACTCCCCCGCCAACAGTAACCTAATGACCTCCTACTAGGCCTTAATCCTTAGAAGTCCTCCCAATACCTCTACCTCAGGGACTAAGCCTTAGGTATGGATCTTCAGGGGATATTCAGCAAATTGGTTGGATGTTGTAGGGTTGATAGGGTGAAGCAGGCAGGGAAAACTTCAGCTAAGGATGGATAATTATAAACCATAGGCACATTTTGCCTTTCTGGCCCCTGGGCAGTGTAGCCACCAACTATTCCAGAAAGCATATAGAAATGCAGATGTTGAAATTGAAGTGGTATGAAGGAATATTGGGAGGGCATAGATACCACCTCCCAAAGACTGAATGTTGTGTTCAATGACATTGTCCATAATAGAAATTGTCCTCATGTATGTTAATAAAAACAAACTGAAAGAATGGAGAACATTAATCTGAGAGATAAGACTTCCTACTTCTGATTCCACATGAGTGGATGGCTACAATGGGCTTTGGTGTTCTTATTTGTACGTAATCCCTGTTACTGAGATACTATTAATTTTGATCTACACATTATACATATACTCATAATCATTATATCTATGAGCATATACAGAGTCCAACAAAAAATTTATACACACTTCAGAAAAAGAAACATAGTATGAGGTTTTCTCAACAGAGGATGTTAGCCTCACATGGGGGACCCTAGAGGATGTTCTATATCACAGAAAACACACTACACTGCTGGCCTTTGTAGATGAAATTGAAAATGCATGTGCAGCAATCTCACTGACCAAGGTTACCTAACAAGCAGTTTGTCATACTAATAAATGTCTGGAAAATAATGACCAGTGCTTTGAGTACCTCTTTTAATTTTAGAGGCCAAAAGTAACTTGTATTAATCTCATGATGTCTCCATAAATTCAGTACTGGGCTGGAGAGATGGCTCAGCAGCGTAAACGCCTGCCTGGCAAGCGTGAGGTCCTGAGTTCGACTCCCAGAACCCACATATGGAAAAGGGGCCGGTGGTATGGCTCAGCGGCATGGGCACCTGCTGGCATGCGAGGTCCTGAGGTTGACCTCCAGTACCCACACACACACACACACACAATAAATAAATAAATAAATAAATAAATAAATAATTCAGTACTAAAATACTTAGACAACATCTTGTTTTCCTGAAGTATGTATCCATTTTTTGGCAGACTCTGGACTATACATATATATATAGCCATGCTTGGTTCTGCTTTTATGGTCCGTTCCAATATGCTGATGCCTTATATTATAACATAAGCAAGAGGTAGCACCACTAATATCACTTAAAAGTGACAGTGAGTCTGGCACACTTGTTAATTTCTTAATGCCTGTGAATGGCCTTTGTAAAGTAACTGAAAGCCTACCCTAAAAATTCAACATGAGATCTCAAGGTATCTTGTTGAATTGCTGCCTCACTCTTAGTTTAAATAAAAGAATATGAGATTCTCAATGTCTCAACATTGTTTTAAAAGCTCTTTTTATGGGATCTTGCACGGGATCTGAACAAGTAAGTAAAGGGTGTGAGATACCAGTTTTATTAATAAAACTTTCATCATTCTTATTTTCTTCAAAGCTGTGTGTGTTTTTCTTGAAGAATAAAATTGACTTACCACAAATCTTCTCAGATATCTCGAGCTACCCAAATAGTCCTTGAAATAGTCTTCTATTCTTGGGTAAATGAGGTGCAATCACTTCCCCTGGTGATAGTATGACAATGAAATTATATGAATCTCTAGATCTTTCTTTCTCTGCAAGTGCATGCATAAATTATATGCTTGCCTGTGTTGATTGGAAACTGTTATCTTACTGTGATTCAGTTAAGAAGAATGAATATGGTATATTGAAGAATTGATTCTTTTTAGCCTAAAGTTGTACATATTACATACTGTCTTCATTTGAAACAAAAATAGATAAGGGAAATAGCTAAGTGTAGTATGCTTGCTTAACAAATGTAAGGCATATACAATATATATCAGGCTAAATACACCTGAACATCAGTGTAGTAAGTTAAAGTTCATTAGTCTCTGTTAGGAGAGTATCATATGTTTTTCAAATGTCAAACCCAAAACGATGTACATGTCTGTTTAATAACTGGTTGGCAAGGAAAAGTACATGAAAAATATCCTTCTGTGAGTCTCCTGCTGACAGTTTATCATGATTGAATCAGAATGTCTTCTGTTCATGTATTTTGAACATGGAAAAATTGTGTGTCCTTAAGTTTTCCTTCAACTAAGATTGTATTGCTGACCTGCCACATTTCAAATCCATCATATGATGAAAGCCCATTAGCTAAGTTCACATCAGAATTTGTCCTCATCAACACAGATTTGTCACAAATAATTTCCTGTCATCCCCTCTGAGATTGTGAAGAGAAGAGTCATTATGGAGAATCTTGTTGGATGTACTGAAAACAATGGCAGATTGTTGTGATCAACTCATCAGCATTGCTCCTACTTCATGATTGTTCATGTATCATTTGAAATAGCAGACAGGCAGATACAAAATCTCATTAAATCTCCATGGTTGTCTCACACATAGAAATATTAGAAATATAATCCCCCTGTGCACAGAAGGGTACTATATATACATTTTTTTTGCCAAAGAAGATTTAATTTTCTGTATATTTCCCCAGTATTTTCAATTATTTCTTGACCATAGTCATCTGAATAAGAAACTATAAGGTGAGTTATTCTGAAAGAGGAACAGAAAGTTTATGCTTTGTGTTAAGGACCAAAAAAAATTTTTTTAGTTTATTTAATATCAGAAAAATAAAGAAAAGCACAACTGACAAATGGATGAAATAGTTTTGGAGGACAATGCTTCAGTTCCATTTAATTTAATCCATACAGAACCAACCACAATACCAAGTATAATGTTTCTGATAGAGTCTGATTAGCTCTGCTTGGTTAGCTACTCTTTACATTACTTAAGTTCACACTCATTTTAAAGACTGGATGGAATTCCTCCATACCAGTGGCTTGTCCATTTCAGGTAAGGAATAATCAGGCCCAAACATTGTTTCCCTTGCTAACTCACATACACCATAATGTGCTTTCCCCTGCTGCTTCACAAGAATCATAAAAACATTTTTTCCCTCTAGCCAGCTGCATCACCTGTGTGGTTTCTTTTACTGTGATTCTAAATATTATTTCAAAAATAAATGCTTTAACATTTAGACTACAAAACTGTATTTAATGTTACCTTGGCTTTCCCTTGGAGTTTCTCTTGTCATCAGTGTAACCACATCTAGGCACTATATGAGAATGAGCATCTTATTCCTAATGACCTCAAGAAAAGAGCCTGCAATTTCCAAAATTCTCTCCTCTATTTATTAAATTGCAATATTGACATGTTTAACTTGATTCCAGAGAGTAAGTTTATGTAACTATTTTCCCTCTCTGTATGAAGATGGGAAAATATGTCTGTGGCTTTTGAAAAATCTGGCTGATGTGTTTTATTTACATGTATATAATATTTTTTTAATTTTTTTTGTGGGTACCGGGGGGTCGACCTCAGGACCTCGCGCACCAGCAGGCGCCCATGCCACTGAGCGATATCACTGGCCCCTTTTTCGTATGTGGGTTCCAGAAGTCGAACTCAGGTCCTCGCGCTTGCCGGGCAGGCGCTCAAGCCACTGAACCATCTCACGAGCCCATGTATATAATTTTAAATAGATAATGTTTAAGCTAAACTTTTTCCTTTCCTTTTTGCCTCTTCATTATTTCATTATTCTCCTACCACTGAAAGTGCACCTAAAGTAACCAATTTTAATTAGCAAGAAAATGGAAACTTTCAATATAATAAAGGTTATTTAAAATTATATTTCTACAATCAGGATGACATGAAAATTTAAATAATGTAAACTACTAGTTAAAACTAATACTTATAATATCTACAGTTGGCATCTACATTTTCTCATAATTTTCTCAAGTTTAGAGATATGAGGAAAAATGATTTTTCTCCAAAAATGTAGCTCATATTTAACTTAATACACCAAGCAGTTTTTATTTCAATTTCTACTTCAATATTAGCAAACAAAAAGTTCACAATAAAACTCGGCATTCATGGAATTACATTTCAGCTTTTCCTCTTTCGATAGTTTTCCTTCTCAATTGTCAGTCCTGTAGAAGCCCATGTGTCCACTTGCTTCAGAGTCACAGGTATTTATTCTCAATTGTATTTATTATACAACATTGGCTTTTGCATATTATTTTTGTTTTGCTCTCCAACATATGATGTGTTATTTTTTTAAGTCAAATATGATATAATTTGTTTTAAAAAGCATTTACAAATAATAAAGGACTTGCTAAGTATGTTGTATGTCTAGATCTACTAACAAATGTTATAATACAGTAAGAATAATGTACTATATTCCTGTTCAGTAGCATCAGAGAACTCTTCTCTAAATAGTCATACAAGTTGGGAATGCTACAGGACATACTTAACACTCAAATTTTGAAATAAATGTTATTAGACATGAAAGTTTACAGAGCTTGATAATTAAGGAAAATATGTAATTATGACTGATTTATATAATTTGAGAATACAGTGTCTACACAAAAAGTATTTGTTGTTGGTTTTGTATATTTATACCCTAAATTGCTATGTGTTTGCCTTAGAGAAAAAGTACAGGTGTTGTAGTCATAAGGAATTACAGGTTAAAAAATGAAAGGTGGAGTCCAGGAACTTTAAATTTCAGGTAGTTCATCCCAGAATCCATCTATGTTAACTATTTGGGTTGCGTGAAATGTTCAGTTTGAAAAAAGTTGTGTATTAAGAAAGAGCAAAAAAAAAAGGAAAGGAAAATAGTCATCATTGTTATAGAGCATGAAAATTCTTTCAAGGAAAGTAAAATTATCATTTACAACTTTGCAGCTTTTGGTCAAAATATTCTACATGCATCAGAGAGATGTGCTAGGAAAACCAAGGTACCTATAGCAAAAGTCTAGGTAAAAAAGATAAGTTATGGTATAAAATTATGTAAATTGAAAGGATATTTAGAAGGAAGAGTTGACAATACTGATGACCATTTTTAAAATTTTAACCAAAGACAATCGAATGCATAATGGTGCTATTATAATATAGAAGTCAAGAAGAGTCCAACTTTTTCTGGGTAAGAAGCACATTATGATGATTTCATTGGAAATATTGACATTTAATAGGAACGTAGATGGGAAAGGTTGGTAAAGTTTTAGAAATAAAGTTTGGAGCTGAAAATTGAGGTCTGGTATATAAATACAAATTTGCCACCTTTATCATAGATATCAGGTGCCTCTGTAGATGAGACAGATCTTTCATGAAAGGTAAATATCCAGTAATATATATATATATATTTATATATATATATTATTTATATATATATAAAAAAAAATATATATATATATATATTTTTTGTGGGTACCGGGGGTCGACCTCAGGACCTCACATGCCAGCAGGCGCCCGTGCCACTGAGCGATATCACTGGCCCCTTTTTCGTATGTGGGTTCCGGGAGTCGAACTCGGGCCCTCCCGCTTGCAAGGCAGGCGCTTAAGCCGCTGAGCCATCTCACCGGGCCTCCAGTAATATATTGACATCACTTTATAATGAAACATCCATGGCCTTCTTTTGATTAATTTTTTCAGAAAAAGAAAGAGACAGAGAGAAAGAGAGACAGAGAGGAATAGGCTTAACCTTCAGACCATATCAAGGACTTTCACATAATGCAGGCCTAGTGATCGAATTGTTTTTCTAGCATTTTAGTCTGCATCCAATATACTATTTTTATTCTGTAAATAAAATATTCTTCAGAGCTGGTTCTTCAAGAATAAATAAAGAATGATGTATTTCTCCTTTTACTCAAAAGTTTTCCATTAATGACTAAATCTCCTGGGCTTATTACTATGAATTATGCAATAAAATATCTTTTATCTGCTCATATGAACTCATGTTTAATAAAACTGATTTTAAAATTGTTCTTGTCTACACTACTAAAATTGACTAAGCTTTTCAGAAAATTCGTGAAGATATATGGTGTTTGTTTACTAATGCAGTGTATTTTAATGTATGTGTTTTTTCCAAATGTAATTTCAATGTGTAAAACCACTTACCTTTTGAAAATTTCAAGATAAAACAAAAACAATTTGATGGAGATCATTTGGAAGATACAAGACAGGTGATTTAGGATTTGTATAATTTACACAGCTTTGTGAGGCATAATAGAGTTTGATTCAATGTCACTGTGTTTTTATATCAATATTCTAAATTACAAATCACATTTCACTCATTTATTTAATAGCTAAAATATGCCTTATTAAATACATGGAACTTTTAAAAATATGCAATATTTAATACATTGTGCTTTATAAATATAATTTATAATTTATCTATCTTGTCATTACACATTCATATTATAGGTTATTTTTCCTCTTAACTTTCCCTAATACAAGAAATTCTCAACAAATATGAAAATATAAATAGAGTATAAGCATAATTTTCACACACATATATACACACATTTGGAGAAAATCTAACATCATATTTCCTACCTGATGTTATGTTATCTGTATATAAAGCTGAATGAATTCAAGGAAATGCAGAAGATATCTGGGCACTGTGATGCAAACATGAAATGTCAGCTCCTATGAAGCCTGAGGCAGTAGGATCACAGTTTTGTGGCTATACAGAGCAACTCAGAGTGATTCTATCTGAAAACAAATTGATCAAAACTGCTGAGGATGTAGCTCAGTGGAACAACCACCCTGGGTTCAATCCCCAGTAACACAGAAATAAATAAGTGAATAGCTTTTCAGTTTTGGTAAGATAAGCTCTAGAATATCCCCCTTATGACCTAACCATAATCTCTTTCTTGAACTGTTTACCTTACATCATGTTATTCAGTATTACTAATACAAAATTTTATGTATGGCATTATATTCAAATAACTTTCAACTACTAAATCTAATCTATAACATTTTTCTAGGAGAGGATGTTCAAGAGATGAATTTATCTTTTTATGCCAAAAATGTTTGTAAGTAAAAAAAAAACATCACAATTTTACAAAATCTCCCCTCAAATGACAGAATGAATTAGCAATGAGTACTGTATTAATTTAATAAGAAAGCTATCAAATTCATCCACCTCTATACTAAATATAAATTCACTTTTTGTGGCACAAATTATTATGTGATTATAAGATCTGTTAAGTAAATTGCTTACCCAGATTCAGAGATAATATGTACATATCAAGTACTGAAAAACAAATGACACACTGTAATATTGACCTTGTCTCTCTTTATTCTGACATACATGCTCATCAGACTCTTTAATCGTACTCAGGGAATGTTATTTAAAACTAAAATTTTCAATTGTTATATACTTATATTGGCCTGTCATTCATTGCACAATACATTTCCTGTTATTTCTATTGTTTTTAAACTTTTTCTTTTCCTGCCTGACATACTCTTATCTTTCCTAATTTTGCTTCATTCTTAATACTCTTTCTGTTTGCTTAACTTTTTAGTGTGCCCCAGGATCCCTGTCTGGTGTAAAATAGCTTTGCTGTTCTCAATTGGGTTAATTACTTGACAAATTGTTTAATAACCTCACTACCTTACTGCTCATGCCACGTGCCAAAATCTGAAATGGTGAAGATTGTAGGAAGAATAGTACTTTTGTTATGGAGGGCAGAGTGGCAGCTCATTGTGGACTTGTTAATTTTGAGATAATCACAATGTTTATGCAACAGATTTTACACAGATATGAATTTCACATAGACAATAGCATATTTACCATTAAAGCAGTTCAGGAGAGGGTTTAAAGCTTATAATACCAAATTGTTACAAGCATATAGACACCATTTATAACTACTGAGAATTGAAAAAAACTTCAAAGAAGAACTTTTAGTTGGGGAACTCTTGAAGGAAGAGGGAAATCCAAAATGACAAAGAATAAATGATCATTGAGAAAGGGACACTTATGTCTCCAAAGCTGTGTGAGGCAGCATTTCAGCAAGTAACAGTGATCAAATATTCCCACTAACTCAAGATGGTGAAAACAGGGACTTGACAATGAAATTTAGAAACCCAGACATCACCAGATACACTGACAAGAGCTGATTTGACAAAGTACTGGATATGGAAGCTTGAATAATTGGACTCAAGAGAGAATGGAAGAAAATAAATCAGAGAGGGTAGGTATAAAAAGCAGAACTCATCAATGGAGTTATTCTACAAAAAGTAGACTATGTTGGCTAGTGCTAAATAGACAATAAACTCAAGACAACTTTAAATTTGTGTATGTTTGTAATCCAGAACTGCGATGATCATTTTGGGGAGTTGAGGTATGCATATAACATGTCTTATGCATTTTCAATACCTTACAGACCCCGTGAACCCCTTCTACATTTAGAAGATTCTACCTTCAAAAAGGCTTTTTTAAATAGAGAAGAAACTAAAGAAAATAATTATATTTCTGAGAAGATGTAGGAGAAATTGTTGAGAATTCCTTGAGCTATATATATATTTGAATTTAAGCAACAGATAGGCTCTTTCACTCATTTGTAAGAGAGCTGTGTTTGCTAAGTATATGAACTTTAGGGCACAGTGATGGAATGGGCAGAAATGATGATGTAATGGTACGTCATTGTTGAAGTTCTTTCCAGATTATTTTCATTTTCTCAGTAAAATTGAGTTGAAGATCATCATCTAAGGCTAAAAATAGGCTTTAAATTTTGAAACTCTGAAAATTGAGGACAAATTTAATTAGAACCATCTAAATTAATTTAAAAGGCAACTACTGTACATGATTATATGTGGTTTTCTCCAACATTAATCATTCACCTGTCATTTATGGCAGAATTTTTTTTTGGGGGGTGGGTACCGGGGGTCAACCTCAGGACATCACGTGCCAGCAGGCGCCGATGCCACTGAGCGATATCACCGGCCCTTTTTCCGTATGTGGGTTCCAGGAGTCAAACTCGGGCCCTCGTGCTTGCCAGGCAGGCACTTATGCCTCTGAGCCATCTCACCGGCCCTATGGCAGAATTTTTATTTTAACGATTTGTACATCTGAGAAGTGCCCACTCATTTCAGTTGTCTTTTTTATTCTTTTTTTTTTTTTTTTGTGGGAACCGGGGGGTCGACCTCAGGACCTCGCGTGCCAGCAGGCGCCCGTGCCACTGAGCGATATCACCAGCCCCTTTTTCGTATGTGGGTTCCAGGAGTCGAACTCAGGCTCTCAAGCTTGCTGGGCAGGCGCTTAAGCCGCTGAGCCATCTCACCGGCCCTCTTTTTTTTTTTTTTTGCCATGTGACAGTTTTCATTGGCTATTCACACTTTGTCTTCAGAAAAGCATGTGTTCATTTTAGTTGCCCATTTTCAAATTATGTGTTTTTCTCCGACATTCAGTGGTGTAGTTTTAAGAATAGCATGCACATGTACTTTTGCTAGACAATTGTTGGAGTCTGATCTAGTAAATGATAAGTGACAGTGGTGAATTAACTAATGGTCAACTTGTAACACCCAGCTGAAATGAATCAGCATGGTGCTGGGTGTGGAAGGCCCACCTGAAGATTATTTCCAACAGCATAAAAAAGAGAACTGGAGGGGAAGATGTTGTGCTGTTGATTCTCCTAGAAAATCTTTAAGTCTTGCTTTCCTGATATGAAGCTGTTCTCATCATCTGAGGAGCTCAGGTCTTTGCTGTTATTGAGGATGGCTGCAGTTCTTTTTGGGAGAGCTCTGGTCCTTAATTTGAGCGTTGCTTCCTGGCTCCAGTTCACATCCTTCAGCTGGCTGGCACAGATCCTTCATCCCACTGGTGCAGACTTTCTAGCTTTTGTCACTGACCTTCGGGCCTCCTCAATGCAAATCCTTGATACAGACATGCATGAGACATTGTTGTGGGCTTATGTCCTCCAGCTGGACTCATGGAGGACATTGCCATGGGCGCTAGGTTTTCAGGTGGATTAATGCAAGACATTGCTTTGGGATTCAGGCCTTCAGCTGGATTCATTGCATCTTTAGTGTGTGGATAGATCTCCCACACTTTTTTACATTTGACTCTTTGGGTAAATATTGTAAAATAATCCTATGAATTATGTGTTCTGTATTAAATCTTTTACCTTGTAAACTCTGACTACAACAGAGAGAGAGAGAGAGACAGAGGGAGAGGGAGAGAGACAGAGAGAGACAGAGAAGGGGCAAGAAAGTTATTTTATTTAATGTGTTTACAGAAGGAACTAAGTATTGGGTGGCTGAAGTAGAAAGTTAGTGAAAGCAAAACATTTTAATTGCTGATGAGATTAAAATATCATTGCAATTATAGTTTCTCTCCATTAACTGAACTGACCTTGAGACAAGGAAATATGAGATATGTTTGTAGTCAAATATGTACTGAATATGTATACAAATACATCTATTATATGCCTGAATTTAAAAGTTATTCTTACATTATGTTTGCCAATTCAAAAAATATTTTTATTAGTAAATGACTGTAGTAATAATAATTACATTCATTGTAGGGAGTTAGTACATGTACATGACATCTTAATTCTTTTATTGTTCTCTTCCCTTCACCTCCCTCTCCATCTCTGTGAGAAATTCTTCTATATTTTGGGGGGTACATTTGTAGTACACTATAACCACATTCCTTGTAGGAACATGGTACATGTACACAACATATTGCAATTCCTTTTGTGTTTGTTTGTTTGATTGTTTTTAAATCTGATTTCCCCCACTCCCTCACCCTCACTTCATCTCTTGGTTCCCTTCCCACATACTAAATATCTATCTCACTATTTTTATCATCTATATTTTATTTTGCTCCTTATTAATATTTTAGGTTTCTCATATAAGAGAAACCATGCAATATTTAATATTGTGTGTTTGAATTCACATAACATTATAGTCTCAAGATGCATCCATTTTCCAACAAATGACATAAGTTTATCTTTCTTTACGACAGATTAGTGCTCTGTTGTGTATAAATAACACATTTTCTTTATCCATTCATCCAGTTATGGATAAGTAAGCCATTTCTAAGTTTTGGCTATTGTGAATTGTGCTTCTATAAACATCAGTATGTATGTATGACTGTAGTATGAAGTATTTCAATCTTTTGTGAAGATACCTAGAAGGGGGATAGCTGGGTTGAGAGAATTTCCAGTTTTAACTTTTTGAGGATTCTCATACTGATTTTCATAGTGGTTGTGCTAGTTTACACCCACCAACAATGAAGGGCACCTTTTCCCTAACAACCTCACAAGAATTTTTTGTTATTTGATTTCCTAATGGCAGTGATTTCACCTGGAGTGTGATGCAATCTCAGTGTTGTATAAATTTGCATTTCCTGAATGGTCACAGATGTTAAATATGTTTTCATGTTTATACTGGCCATTTGTACTTTTTCTGAGAAGTGTCCATTTTAACTGCCCAATTTTTGATTGTTTTCCATTTTAATTTGGAGTGTCTAATTTTTTGAGTTCTTGATCTATTATAGGTAATAGTGATTTGTGTGAGGAATGAACAACTGATAAAAACTTTTTCCCATTCTGTAGGTTGTCTTTTCACTCTTTTGGCTGTTTCATTTACTGTGCAGATTTAATATGATATGACCCCATTTACTGATGCTTCATATTGTTTCTTGTGCAATTATGGTGCTGTCCAGAAAGACCTTAATTACGCTTATATCTTCAAGAGTTTTACTTCTTTCATCTTCAAGCAGATTAAGTGTTTCTGTTTTAACATTTTTATCTTTGATACATTTAGATTTTAGTTTAGTACAAGCTAAGAAACATGAGGTTAGAACAAATCTTTTGCACCCTTTCCCAGCACCATTTGTTACAGTGCCTATCTTTGCTACAGCAAAGTGTTTGTCCCTCCTGTCAAAAATCAGGTAGCTGAGTGTGCCTAGAATTATTTTTGTATCCTGTATTCTGTTCTATTTTTCACAACTTTGTTTATTGCCAATATCATGCTGTTTATAATCACTTAGCTTAGTAGTGCAACTTGAAGTCTGAGATTGTGATGTCTCCGTCTTGCTATGGTTGACCAGGTTTGCTTTTGTTCTTCTATATCTTTTCGGGCTCCATATGAATTTTAGGATATTTTCTCTGGTTCTGTCAGGAATGTTATTTGTATTTTTCATTGGAATTTCATTAAACACTTATGGTACTTTTGGAAGTATAATCATTTTGACTATATTGGCTCTGCCTATCCAGGAACATTGCATATCTTTCTATTTTCTGACAAGGAGATTTTCTTTGGTCTCCTTTTTCAGAATACTGTACTTTTCATTGTAGAGGTCTTTCACATCCTTGGTTAGGTTATTTCCTATGTATTTAATTTTTCTCAATGCTGTTGTGAATGGTATTGTTTCTCTAATGTCTTTCTCAGTGACTTCATTGCTGGTATACAGAAATACTACTGAATTTCACATGTTGACTTCGTAGTCTGCTATACTACTGAATTTGTTTATTAATCCTAACAGTCATTTGATGGAATTTTTTTGGCCTCTGCTGTAGATAATTACGTCATCTTCAAATAATTAAATTTTCACTTCTTCCTTTTCTATGCATACCCCTTTTATTTATTTCTTTTGCTTGCTTGCTTTGGCTAATGTTTTGAAAACTATATTGAAAAGGAATAATGACCACAGTCATCCTTGTCTTGTTCCAAATTTTAAAGGAAAATTGTCAGCATCTCCCCATATAATATGATATTGGCCATTGATTTGTCATAAATGACTTCTATCTGATTAAGATAATGCCTTTATATACCTATTACATTCAGGGGTTTTATCACTAATGGATGCTAGATTTAGTCAACAGCTTTTTCTGTATCTATTTGATGATCGTGGGATTTTTCCCTTGGTTCAGTTTATGTGATGTACTACACTAACTGATTTGCATATGGTGAACCATCTCTGCATCCCTTGAAATGAGTCCTTCTTGGTCATGATGTAAGATCTTTTAATGATTTATTGCATTCTGTTTGCCAGGATCTTGAGAAGGATTTTTGCATCTATGTTTATTAAAATTATCCTTTTTGATTGGGTTCTTTTCTGGTTTTGGAATCAGAATAATGTTAGGTTCCAGGAATGATTTTGGGAGTATTCCCTCCTTTTGTTTTTACTAAACATCTTGTAGAATTTGGCAATGAATCTACTGGGAACTGGGATTTTTTAGTTCATATATCTTTATTACTTCTTCATCTTCATTGCCTGATATTGAATTATCCAAAATTTTTATATCTTCTTTTTTTTATGTGGGTACCAGGAGTCGAACTCTGGACCTCACACTTGTCAGGCAGGCACTGCTTATGTTGCTGAGCTATATTACCAGCCTGATTTTTATATCTTCTTAATTCAGCCTTGGTAGTTCATTTGTATCTGTGAATTTCTTCTAAATTGTACATTTTATTAGAGTACAGTTTCCCAAATTAGTTACCAATGATCTTCTATACTTCGATACACTCTATTGTAATTTTGTCTTTTATATTTCTACTTGAATTGAGTAGGATCCTTTCTTTGGTAAGATTAGAGAGGTATTTGTCAATTTTATTTTTCAGAGAATCAACTTTCAATTGATTAATTCTTGTGTGTGTGTGTGTATGTTACTCTCAATTTCATTAATTTCTGCTTTGAACATTATAATTTCCTTCTTTGTGCTAGCTTTGGATTGCTTTTTCTAGTCCCTTGAAGTGCATCACTAGGCTATTTATTTGAGCTGATTCTAACTGTTTGTCTGGTGTGGACTGTAAGTTTTTCTCTTGGGACTGTTTTAATTGTGTCTCATAGCTTCTGGTATGTTGTAATTCTTAGGTTTCAGTTTGTTTATGTATTAATTTACATGGGAATTCTTTATGAAGGAACCCAAATAATGAAGTTAGCCTTATGCTAATAGTCTCCTGCTTATTTAATTGGAGATAGAGGAAGAGTACAAATGTCTGTACAGGGTAAACAACAAGATTTATTCTTTGTATTATTTTGGTTGCTATTAAGAGATACATTCAATCTAGCTCAATCAGCACAAATATATTTTAAAAATAATTCTGCATATAGTGGACATAAGTCCTTGTAGAAAGAATAGTAATAGCAATAAATCTTGACCTCTAAATACAGTAATAAATGTTTGAAACTGTAAATGTTTAATATCATTTTTCTTATATCTTTTCCTTGTCATTATAAATTTAAAACCTCTATCACTATTGCCATTTCTCTTTATTTTTCTTTTTCCTTGTGTCTGCCAGTGAATTTCTGCATAGGTTTTAACTAGTAATTTTGACTTATGCTTTCTCCTCTTCCTCCTCCCTTTTCTTCTTTTTATTTTCACTACTCATGATTGAGTCCAGAGCATTCTGGGCGAACAACACCTCAGACATTTTTCTACATTTTTTTTTTTTTTTGAGAAAGATTCTCACTAATTACTAAATTGCCTAGTCTGGGCTCAAACTTGCACTCCTTCTTCCTCCTAGATGGCTGGGATTACAGGTGTGTAGCACCAGGCCTGGCTTTTAGTTTCTTCTTAATCATGATGTAGACCTATTTACTATCCACTGTTGCCTTTTCTGCTCCATGGTTCACATCCTTTCACAGTGTTACTGTCTGTTCTGACTGGCAATATACTGAGTCTTAGTTTCTAATGTGTTCAACATTGCCTTTTCGAGCACATAATTCTTTTCATGCCAGACCACTTCCTGTGTTGTTGGACAGCTTATGGATAGTGGTTCTTGAGTCACCTTGTCCTCCCTAGTGTACTTATCAATGGCCAATAAGATGTGTGGAATTGTAGCCCACCCACTCCATGATTTTTCTTGAGTAGGAAGTTTGGAATGAGGTAGCGATTTTACCAAGGGTAAATGAGTATGATAGCTCCCACAATCCATCCATATGCTATTCAGGTTCTAATTTAGAATTGTAAATGGTGAGATCATATATCATAATGGATTTATTCCTGAGTACATTTTAACCCAGTCCTACTCTCTATGCATAGGTGGTTCTCCGATTGTATCAAATTATTACTTACTTTTGCTGCCATAAACATGAAGTTCATTTTTATCCCCTTAAAGACTAAGTATAAAACTTAGAGGTTAATCCCTGGCTATCAGCATCATTTGATGAAATCAATTTTTCCATTCCTTTAGCCTGTGTTACATAAAGTAATGTTATCCTATTCTTACACTTTGTATAGATTTAGGTATAAACTATTTCATTGATGAAATTGGAAATTTGTGTTTAACATTTAATAATCATATATCATAGCTTGGAAAATAAAGTGAACAAATTAAGAAACTGATTACAAAGACTAAATCCTGCTTTGAACCACATAGACATTTAATATTTTTTACTTAGGTTTTTAAAAATTATGTATATATATATATATATATATATATATATATAATGCAGGATAAATGAAAAGTCACAAGCACTCTGTTAGAGAAATCAACATAAATTAATTCTATATTTTAAATTTCATTTGGGCATGAAAGAACTTATATCCCTAAGAATGACTTGACTCCATTATACACTGAAAGAACTATGAGATTGAAAATTAGAAATTATAAAAGCTGTGAATGTAACTCTTTGGTAGAGTGCTTGTCTAACATGAGGGAGAACCTAGGTTTGCAATTACTAAAAAAAGAAATAAATTCTGATCACATAGGACATTATAGGTATTTTTCATGAGCACGAACAGTCCTTAAAACCACAAGTTTTTACTATTCCAAAGCTTCTTTTGATCAGGAATTCATGAATATATTAGTTCAATTTACTCCTATCTGTTTCTCCTACTGATAATCGACTCTCATGAGAACACACAGCCATACATACACACACAAACAGCACACAAAAGAAACAATGTATCAACTTAGGCCACAATCAAAGGAGAGTAGAATAAGGCTTCTTGATTTAAATGTAGTTTCAAAAATTCATGGGCACATTTTAAATTGCTGTAAGGAACAAAAATAAATTTACACTGAACTATCTGCCTAGTAGAGTATAAAATCCTCAGTAATTGCAATGGTGATGTTTTTATAAACCAAATGGGTAAAGTTTTCCATGGTGTATAAATTTGCTTCCAGAGTCAGAATTCAGTGGAGTTGGGATTAGTGCCATTTAAAAACAATAGGTATATGTCAGACAATTTCTTATTGCATGAGCTCTCCAGATAATTTTGAAAAGTAATGATAATTTACATGACATGTATTCATGTACTACCAATCCTATCCACCACTTTCCCATGGGCAGTTTGACTGAGTCTATATTAGTTTCTTGTTACAATTGCAAACAAGCAGTTCAGACTTAGCAGTTTACAAAATAAATTTGTTGTCTTCATAGTTGAGAAGTCAGGACAGGCTTTAGTGTGTCCTTTGCTATTGAGTCTCCCAAGGTAGAATCTCACCACTCAGATGATTAGATTGGGCTCAACTGGATAAACTAATGTAATCTCCCTATTTTAAATATGTAGTATATTTACATCCATGAAGTCCCCAAAACATATTCACGTTTTGGAAATTAAGGTGTAGATATCTTTTGGAATAACATTCTGCCATCTGTTCAAAGAAATATTGTATGAAATGTGTTAAACAAACAACAGCGACTTTTTTCAAGGCCATTGTCATAGAGTTAAGAATATTGCAATAGAGGAGGAAATTCTGAGGTTAGTTTGGCTGAACAAAAGTTAAGAATTTCTGTTTGTCTGTCTTTCTTTCTTTCTTTCTTTCTTTCTTTCTTTCTTTCTTTCTTTCTTTTTCTTTCTCTTTCTCTCTCTCTCTTTCTCTCTCTCTCTTTCTAGCATGAGCTAATGGAAAATACTAGAGGACATTAATAGAGAGCTTGATCAATACGGTGCCCTTATTGCTTTCTAAGTGGTACTGAATAGAGTTCAGCTCCTATCCTCCTGCAGGATGTCTATCAACTGGTAGATCCATGGTTGTTATTTCTCTGAGCCTATATTAGTTTATTGTTACTGTTGCAAAAAATCACTTCAGATTTAGCAGTTCACAACACAAATTTGTTACCTTCATAGTTCAGAATTTAGGATCCACTTAGGTAGGCTATTGTATTTCAAAGGAACTTCTCCCAGGCTCTTAAGAAATACAATCCTGGCTTATAAAATTGGCAATAGAGTGAAAAAATGTTTACTTACAAGTTAACTAAAGGGAATACTCTAAAGATACTGGAGGTAAAGAGCCTAGAATCAGGAAGAAACCTGACCAAATTTAGTCAAGCTAAGGAGAATGCTACCTTTATCTTAGTCATTAACACAGAAACAGAAAGATATGGTAGATGCAGACACACCAATTCAGATAGAATAAAAAAGTACGTGGCATGAGTAAGGAAAAGTTACAGAAAATCCAGGGAATGTCAAGAAAGAGAGAGCAAAGAAGGGAATAGAAAGAAGTAGAAAGACAGAGCATCTAGTGCCTTTGCAGTATAATCTGAAATTGCCCTTCAGTCTTGCAAACTTATGAAATTTATCAAGTGGGATCACATTTTTATATGTATATTTGTGATAGTCTTTGATCTTGTTGATAATGAGTATATTTCTGTTCTTAGAGTACGGCACAAAAAATTCACATAATAAATATGTGTGTGTGTGTGTGTGTGTGTGTGGTATTTGTGCTGAGTATATTCCTGTTTGAATCTCATACATAAATGATGAGAAGGGGGAAACATGGCATATGTTCACCTTAAATCTTTTTATTTTAATTTGTTTCTCCTCCTACTCTTTAAGTATAAAACATCATTAATTTTGTAAGGTTTTTCAAACTAATTATCTGAAAACCAATGTAAATATATTAAACATAGAAAGGAACAAAGGTTTAAGAAATCTTAAAGGCCCATTTATAATTGTCACTCAAATCTTCATTGAAATGTAAATAGAATTAGATTTACCCTTTATTTGTTGCCCTTTTAGTTTTTCACTGCCTTATGTCCTTCTATTCTTGTTTTGAATTTTCATTTGTCCACACTTTTCTTCTCAACATGCTACCCTGTGCATATATCAATGAGAACATTTATCATTCTCATTAATGATCTTGACTCCTTATCTCTGACTCCCACTGCTTATTTTATTTCTTCATAGTTTTAAAGGACAAAGCTACATCCAATTCACTTCTAAATTTCTGGAGTCTAGCACAGTGACAAGTATAAACTAAGAATACATATATGTAAGTGAATAAATACATGAATTAACAATTGTGGCTTGGTGTTTTTCTTTTTCTTTAGTAATTAATTATCAATGTCAATACACTGCAATAATTTACAGAGGTACAATAGTAATATGTACAAAAATCTCACATAATAGGTGCAGTGAAATCAATGAAAATTAATTTATATCTCACAACTTCCTATTATTTACAAAATGTACTATATAGTATGGTAAAGTTATTTTCTTCCTTTATCATATGCTTTTTGAAATATTTTTTAACACAATGATACTTTTTTTGCTGAAAATGCATTGCTATATTGAAGCACTAAAATGACACTTGGCTTAAGCACAAATCAAAATTTTTATTTCCTTTACCTTTTTTATTATCAAAACGGTCACTTTTTTCATTTAAACTCTTGGTTGGGTCATTCAGCTTTTACCTATCAAGCTTTCATTTCCTGCTGACTGAAATTAAACATCTTTCCCACCTATAACTGATAAGAGTCACATTTCTTGTGGGATTGATTTCTTTCATCTTGTTCTTTCTTTTGTCCTTATCTTTCTCTTACTTTCTTCCGTTCCTAGTAGTGATAAGGTATCTGTATTTTCTTGTTTTATTCATCTTCTTCTTTTAGTCTTTCATTTATCAGTTTCCAGCTTCTAAATTTGTATATTCTAGCAAATTTGTCTCTATTTATTTGAATTTGTCTTGTTCTTTTCTTCTAACATTTTAGATTCTTACAAAGTAGACATATTGGGCTTTTCCTTTTTGTGTTGCTACCATTGTCTTTCCTTATATATTGTTTTGTCAGTTTTCTTTTTTGCCTATTTTCATCTCATTCTACTTTATAAGTTTATTATTTGCCCTCCCTAGTTGAAGTTTTACCTGAGCTTATACATTATTCATATCTAGCCTAATAGTATTTTACTCTTATTATACTAACCATACATATTTATTTTTCTCTTACAGCATAGGCATGCATATTTTTGCATTATTTTGTAGCAGACTATTGGATATTTTGAGAATGATATTAGTATAGAAAAGCATAATTCATTTTCCATAACAGTTGTTGTACAATATCATCAATTCCAAAGCTACTTCCTCTTATGAGAAATAGGAGAAAATATAGGAGCCTAATAGTATAAATAGGGAACACATAAACACCATATGGATCTGTCTGTGACCAAATTGGCCTGAATTAAATACTCTAAGATGAAAGTTCCACCTCCTTGTTCCAAACTAATTCTTTTCTGATATGGTTTAGTTATAAAATGCCCCCCAAAAGTCCCATGTGTTCAGAGCTGGGATTTTGCAAGCAAATTTGATGATGGAGATATGATATTTACTAGTTTATTAATCTACTGATGAGAACATAGGTAACTGTGCTCTTGGGAAGTGGAATTTGCTGAGGAGTTCACTGGGGACATGACCTGGAAGTGCCTATCCTTGTCCCTACTTTTCCCTTCCCTCTCTCTTCTTTCTCTCTCTTTCTCTTTCTCTCTCTATGAGTAGAGTGTGTGCATGTGTGTCTGAGTGTGTCTTTCTGCTTCTTGGATGACCTGAGTTGATCAGCATTCCTCCCACATGATTTTCTGTTGTGATGCTTCTGCCTTGGAGCCAACCAATAATTGACTAAATCCTTTGAAAACCATGAGTTAAAATAAACCACTTCTCCTTTAAGTTTCTGATGTCAGATATTTTGTCCCAGTGGCAGAAAAGTGACTAATACAGAAATTTCGTACCAGAGAAGTGGATTGTTGCTGTGACTATACCTGATGATATGATTTCATAAGCCTTTGGAACCAGTTTGCTGGAAGAGTTTGGAAAGTTTGAAGATATGGGCTAGAGGTGCCTTAGAATGTTGTAAACAGAATAAGAAGTGATTGATGGGAGATTCTCAATAGAGCTCAGAACACCAGAGTAGAACTGTAAACACTAAAGCCCAGTCTCAGGAGGATTCAGTTCAGAATGAGAATGCTATTGGTGATTGAACAGAAGACCCTGTGAGTTACACATTGGCAGAAAATTTGTCTTCATTTTGTCCATGTCCTGAGACTTTGCAGGAAACAGAGACTGAGGACAATGGACAAATTAATCCGATGGAGTAAATTTCAGAGCAGCCCATTGTTCAGGCTATGGCATAGGCACTACTGGTTTCTTTTAGCCAGAACTACACTGAGAATCAGGAGTAAAAACAAAATGTGAAAAGTTTGTAGTTTTAAAAGAAAAAAAATAACCTGTAAATTTGCATCCAGGGAGAGCATGGTTACTGAAAACATAATAATTAAAAAGAACATCAGGACATTAGAAAAGATGGCTTCAAGACATTTCAGGAATCAGCAAGACACTACCAATCATAGGCTCAGTGGTACAAAAGTTTAAACTTTTGATTTGAAAAGACAGCTGCTGAGTACCTGCTCCTGAAAATCCTTCTAGAGAACTGAATCCCTGGGATTCTTTTGACTGTGTTCAGCCATAGAGACACTCAAAGACTTCTGCAGCCATGGTCCAAGGATAGCGGGCTGCTGGTCCCACAACGTGGGACTCCATGTTGTGCTGATTTTTCAGGCATGCAGAGTATGAGTTGTGGGGTTGTGGTGGTTTCCAACCAGACTTCAGAAGAAAGACTTGGAGTTATGGCAGTATGCCCTGTAGTGAGTGTAGTAAGTAAAGCTGTGAAAGTGAAGCTAAATATAAAATGGACAGCTCAGGGAGTTGGAGATGCCAGGGCAATGGAATATTTGCTGAGGAAACCACAGCTGAGAGAAAAGCCAGCCCAAGATAAAGGCCATATGGACTGCAACTGACAAGGCCATAAGGGTGATGCTGCCCAAGTCCATCAAAGCTCACATCTCACTACAACCTGTCCTAGCTGGTGGATGTAGATGTACAAGTTTTAATGTTTGACCTAGTGAGTTACAGTCTTGCTTTGGTCAGATTTCATTCTTTTTCTATCCTCCTTTCCATGTTTTTGTTTTGTTTTTGCTTTGTATTTTTGAGGAAGGGCCTTGGTATGTAGTTTAGGTTGCCCTTGAACTCACTGTGTAGCTCAGGCCAGACTTGAATGTGCAGTGATCCTCTTGCCTCAGCCTCTCAAGACCTGGGATTATAGATGTGCACAAACTCACCAGGTTTATTCCTCTTTTTTTTTTTTTTTTTGAAAGGGGTTGTTTACCCTGCACTACTGCATTTTACAACTGTTTAACTGTTTAACTATTTTTTAAATATTATTATTGTTTGGAGCTCATGGCTAAGAGTTTGTAATGAGTCTCAGTGGAGACTTGGGCTTTTCTCCAGTTCTGGAATTGTTAAGACTTTGGCAAACTTAGACAGGGACTAAATGCATTTAAATAATGAGATAGATCTGAGGTTTTTTTGTTTGCTTGTTTTTTTTATTTTTTTGAGTCCAGTATAACATTTTATGGTTTAGATCTAAAATACCCCCCAAAAGTCCTGTGTGTTGGGTTTTTGCACAGTGATTGGATTGTGGGAGTGCTATACTCATCACTGGAAGATCACTGATGATTCATAGATATATGTACTATCGGCAAGTAGAGCCTGGTCAGAAGATGTGAATCACTAGGAAGGGTGTATTATTGTCCTCCACTCCCTCCTTCTCTCTCCCTTCTTCCTGGATATCAAGAACTGAGCAGCATTATTCCTCCACACTTTCCTGCCCTAATTCTTCTGCCTTGGAGCCAACCATGGACTGAGTCCTCTGAACACAATGACCCAAATTAAATCTCCCCTCCTTAAAGTTGCAGATGTCAGGTATTTTGTCCAATTGATAAGAAAATGACTAATACATTTGTAATGATTATCATAAAATTCTTCTTCAATACTTATATGACAGAAACAAACTCACTATGGCATCATTTATTTTCAGATATAATTACTCTACTCTAAATATGCAAGTAAATTATACAACAAAATGTTATTTTCAAATAATGAAATACAATTCAAATACTATCACTTCAAAATATTTTCGCCAAAGAAAAATTGTCTTTTGGCTGATCCTAAACAGAATTGTTCTACAAAGTCCCCTTGCTATTACTTATTTCCTCCTTACTGTTGTAAAGCATGAGTATAAGCCACCCCTTCCCATCCTTCTGAATAATTTGTCTGTAAATTATGCCCTGAAACATTAAACTAATTTAAGAAACATGTATTACTGTGATTATGTAAATCTATGAAGTATTTTCTGTTAAAAACAATAATTTTGGCATGTGACAGCTCATATGATGTTCTAGGCACAGATTTGGGGCACACTTCTGTGTACTAGACACATTTTGTAAAAGCTGTTGGTTTTATAACTGTGCCTTTAGTTATTAATCTCAAATTCTGGAATGTAATACAAGTTAAAAAATTTATAATCTCTTGGTTCTGAGTATTTTATCTAATGTAAAATATTTATTATAAGATAAATTTGTATCATAAATATCTCTAAAATTAAAAACTACTTTCAATTAAATTATAGAATGCTATCAATTGTTTCATGGTTACAGATTTGTAAATATGAAAAATTATCTTATAATTGATAAAAATCCAATATAGATTAATCAGATATAGATTTTGAAAGACAAATTATTTAATATTCCAAAATGTTTGAAGAAATAGAAAATAGTACATAATGCATACACATTTGAAAGTATCACAATTTGCTATGAGATTTGCCAATTATTATGTTCCAGTTAAAAACATAAACACAATAACGTAGGGTAATTAATACTGAAATTATTGGAGTAATTGTTTCATCCATTCATAATGTACGTTAGTATTTTCTCACTTATATGTATCAATAAATCCTCTCTTGCACTCTATTACTTTGCTGTAAGCCAAATTAAGGTAAACTTTGTTCTTTTCTTTACTTTTTTTTTTTTTGTGGGTACCTGGGGTCGACCTCAGGACCTCGTGCGCCAGTAGGCGCCTGTGCTGCTGAGCGATATCACTGGCCCATTTTTTGTATGTGGGATCCGGGAGTCATACTCAGGCCCTCACGCTTGCCAGGCAGGCGCTTATGCTGCTGAGCCACCTCACTGGCCCCTTCTTTACTTTTCTTGTAATTTATTTTATTTTAAAGAGAAAAACAATAAAAAAAGATACAGAATTTCATAACAATGTAATAAGAAATTAACAATGGTTAATATATAGCATATTATCTTCAAAGTAGTTGCTCAGATTACAAGATATAGGCATGCGAAATTGATCAAACAATATAAGCACAAACTGTTCTTTTCAATGAACTAAAATAAACTAGTAGTATAATTACTTTACCTATCATTATATGCATAAATATATATATATGTTCTTTTCCCTTCCTTCTGTTCTTCTTTCCCCCATCCCAGGTGTTCTTTCCTTTTGAGCAGTTTCTATCCCTTTCACAATATCTATTGTAGATTTTGTATCTTATTTACTCAAATCCACTTTTGTCCTTATTATCAGGTAAGTCTTTGTAATAAATATCTGCCTATTCCCATCAACAAAATCCAGTGCTGTTTATGGCAAATAAACTATAAAGGCATTTGTCTTTTTATAAAAAAGTAGTACATTGATCAGTTAAAACATAGTAAGTGTTACAACCAAATGCGTGTTTATTTTATCAAATTAACTTTGATGTAAGCATATCAAATTTAGTGCACTTAAGTATTAATTTACTAAATTGTCCCTGAGTCACCTTAATTAATGGAGTATGAAAATATACATTACTTATTCTGTCTTACAAAGTGGAAAGAATGTGGATCATTAAGTGCCTAAATATTCATGATTTAGGCCATCATGAGATGGACATCACGAGATTTTCTTAAATCTTTATTTTTTCAATTATTCAAATATCTGTATTTCCATGAATTAAAATGCCTACAGATACTTTTCCCTTTTATATCATCTCATGTTATTTTAGGCAAAGACAAACCATGGCAACAGCATTTTAGCAACCCTTTCTTAAAGCTCTTGAAAACATGTTGTGAGAGTAGAAATGTGTTTGTTTTTTTCTGAAACTCTCTGTTAATATTTCAAAAGGGAAGCATCAGTCCTCTTACTTGACAGCACAAGAGCTGTCTCTGTGGAGAAAGAAGACTTAGCACTAAGAGATATTAACTTAGATAATGACTTCAAATAGTGAATCCAAATTAACAAATGTTCTATGATTGTGAATTATATGGGAATCCTGGTCCCCAACAAGGCATTATGTAACAATTTGTAGAACTCCATATTACAAGTTCACTATAAAAAAAAGTCTACTGCATTCACCAATTGTTACCTGTCAATAAAATTTACACATCCAAAGTGGTCTCATAGAATTTGAGAGTGGCTACCAGAGACTGGGGCAGTGCAGGGGAGGGAGGGCTGGTGAAAGTTTATCAGTAGGTACTGAGTTACAGTTAGGTGGGAAAAAGAAGTTCTGGTGTACGACTGCAGAGTAGAGTGACTATAGATAGCAATACTCTACTCTGTATTCTAAACTATACAAGAAAGTATTTTTAATGTTTTCATCATAAATAAAAGACAAATGTTTGATGAGATAGATTTATTTAACATAATGTAAATATTGCAATATAAGTTTGTGAATTGTGTGTATAAAACCATCATGTTACCCCAATAATGTGTACTATTTTATGATTGTATGTACAATTTAAAAATAAATTTGATTTAAATTAATAATAGTAAGTTAATGTCAATGTGATTTCAAGAAAATAGGATTTGCAAGATCAACAATTATTTTATCTTTTCATACCTTTAACTAATTTATACACAGTGTTCTTAACTAAGAAAATATACTCTTATCTACTCATGTGAAAAAAAAAATAAATATTATAGTGAACATTCAAAAATGTTTATTTTTCCTTATCAGAAGGAATACTATAATTATAGACTCTATTTATACACCTATCTCAGTAGAAGAAACTTTATCAAATATGAATAAATAATTTCTAAATTGAATAAGAGGGATGGAAAACTATGATATTGCAGAGGCAAACTCCACAAAATTTTGAAGCATATGCTTGTGAGCAGAAAGATATATTGAGAACAATTGGTGAATGAGAGGTTCTTTATGTTATGATTAATGAGAAAATTTGGAGAAGAGGAATACAGCTATGAAGCAGTGTAGCTGCTTATGAATTAGATGCTTGTAATGTTCTTCGACAGATGTGAGTAAAGAATTGAACCACTTTTTAATTATCTTTGCATGGTAAACTATGTGCAATGCTCAATCTGATCTCTGATGTTTGTCAATGTATTTTCTTTAGTTAGGTACCTAGCAGATTATCAAGAAAGATGAAGAAGAAACATTAACACTTTGTATTTCATAAAGCTTTGAGAATTTAAACATCATCTCGTAAGTACATCAATCTTGCTTTCAGTTTTCAATTTTCCTTGATAAAATAAAGAAGGTCCATACAGCAGCATTCAAATTCACCCCTACCAACTTTCCACAAAGTTTCCTAAGAATTAATCATCTGCAGTAGCTCCTGAATAAAATGCTCACAATATAATATTTTAAGCCACAGCCTGCCATTAACACTGTGAAAGATGAACTGCACACATGTTTCATGAAGATTTATATGAAGGACTGATCTGAAATATAAAAGATGCTGATAGAGAATTCACTTGGCTTCTAAATGAGGCAATATTCCCGCTGAATTTATTTATTACCAATGTACTTCAATTGTGAGAGATGGTATAAGAACTTGGAGCTCACAAGCATCTGAATAAAAATATGAAGATAGCTTGACCTTGCAAGTAGTGAGTTATTTGCCACTACTCTTCGACAATTATTCCATCTGCTGTAGGTAAGCAGCGTGATATTGCCAACAGGGGGAGCTACAGACAGAAGACAAATGAAGGCGATTTTGTTTAGCAGTGTAATTTAGCTCAACTGGCAATATATTATACCTTAATAGCCCCTCAGAGTGAATTTAATTGATGACCCAACTTAGATGTTGTCTTAGAGTATCTTTGTACTGGATTGGATGCAAGCTGGGTGCTTAAGTTTGCCTCCCTGCTGTTAATAGAGTGACTGCCATCTGGAGAAGATATCTGCTAATATGTTCCTGAAAGATTTTTCATTGTTGCTGCTCCTGCAAAGAACTCAGGAAGCTTGTGAGAAGCCAAAAAAAAAAAAAAAAGAAAAAAAAAAGAAAGCAAGCAAGAAAGAAACAACTAAATGTTTTCCTCTTAGTTTCTACTAAACTAAGAAGGGTTAGTAGAAAAACACTGGAGGAAACATTTTAAGTTTGTTTTTAACTGTATTTTCAGTCAGGTGAAGTAAAAATAAAATTTGTATTGGAGAGCAAAGTTTAACTTTTTGATGCTATGATTTTGAGTCAATGATGTATGTACACTCACAAACACTCGATAAGAATTCATGAAAATGCTTATAAGAAAAAATGCAACTGAATAATCTTACATAATATTATAACTTTAAAAGCTATGGCAGATTAAAAATATTAGAATTTTATTAATAATGACTGATAAAATGATTATTTTGAACATATCAGAGATTGAGAGGAAAAGTTAGAACTATTCAGTTTTTTATGTACTTCGACATACACTAAGTAGCTTGGACATTTCATATTGTCACAGTTTGCAACAATCTGATTATAAATATTGTGCAATCTCTGAGGTCATGTTTAATAAGCACATCAGGTCATTTTCTGATGTGACATTCATTGTTTCATTTATTTATTTACTACAAGTTATTTATTACACAGAATCCATATGTATAGCATAAAGTTAGATCAGAAAAAATGAGATATGTCCCCCATCTTTATATTGTTTGGCGCATCACAGGAAAAGGCAAAGTATTTTAATTATCTTTCTGTAGTAAAATTATATATGATAGGTTAGACCATGCAGGAGTCAGTGGCACTGCTTATTTTGTAGTGGAAAAACAGTCGGAACATGATTCTTTGTTGACTAGAGTAGGTCAACTGTGACCAATTTCAAATCTATCTTTAGATGGTATGTTAGGCACATATCACTTGATGCTCAGTGATTGTTTTTTACCATGCAAAACCCAGTCATACCTTGAATTATTTATAAAGATTAATGAAATTTCCATACCTTAGCACATTTCCAAATCACTGTTGGTTACCTCTTTTGTGGGTGGTCCACCAATATCACAGAGTTAATAGTATATACAAAATAAATTTTTCTTTCTTCCTATACTTTTCCTACATTTAAATCTGCATTATTTTTGTAGTATCCAAAACTTGAAGATTCAGTCTTTACCTTGCATGTAAAGACTTATCGCTTATCGCTTGCATGTACCCACTCTGTGCTCTTCTACTTCTGTTACCACCTCAAATTATAGGTACTTTTGTAAGATCCCTCAAGCTATTCATCATCTCTTTCTCCTTTTCCCATTCTAATTTACATTAAAATCACTTTTTAATAATTTATAAAATATATTACTTGGACTTCCCTATTCCCTTCCAATATAAACCAATTTTAACTATTTCCTCATACAATTAGGAAAATGAAAACAAAAACCTCAACCTATTTAAGGTACTCTACAATCAGGACTTAAAGTATTTTCCAATGAAAGTTTCATTATTTATTGATATTATTCAATCTTTAAATTAAACGAAATTACATAGTATTTCCCTCATCTATCCTACAATTTCTTGATTATCTGATTTAGTTTTTCTTGTTAGTCTATCTAAAAGATATTTCTTTCCTAGTAGAAATCCTACTTCTCTTTGTTAATTCAAAAATGCTATATATCACATGTATGAAGCTTTCTACAATATGGTCCCATAACAGGCTTCCACATAATTTCAAAATATTTTTTTGTGTCCCTGAGAAAAGGCTTCTTGTGTGATACAGAAAGGATTAGATTTAGAGTCAGATCTGTGAATTTCAGTTGGCCCTGTCACTATTGCTTTGGGGACTTTAGGTAAATCCTATGCTATCTTCATCACCATAAAAGTAATAATACACATCTATAATAATAATAATATCATAATCAATAATTAAGTATTAACCTGTGCCATAAAATGTTAAACAGAAATTAGGTTATTCAAACTTTAATCATTAATTTTAATCTTCTTAATGAAAGCAGGATTCTGTTGGGGTTCATTTTCACTTAGCCTACATATTGGTCATTTTAGCTTTAAAACAAAGTTAAGTGTGATGAACTAGGCTTATATTTAAGAGTGAGGGTTACTTGCTTATTAAATAAATAACAATAAATGAACTTCAGAATAAGTCATTGCATCTCCCTACATATTAAATTGTATATAAAAATCACTGTGCACATATGTTCTAAATCTCTTTAAGAAGAATGTGTGATTCAGGAGCACATAACACATTTCAATTATTTTTAAATAGGAAATTCTATAAAGTCACAGAAAAAACATTGTGATGGCTTTAATTAGCTCATTCATATTTATTCTATATATCAATGTACGAAAATCTCCTTTCGTTAATTTCTGCAGTGACTCTTTATTCTTAAATTAAAGTTACCACTAAGGCTCCCAATTATAACTCTGAGTTAGAAGACAACTTTATAAGAAAAGCTTCAGAACTGGATATGTTGGGCTTCTAACCAGCAATGCTTTTCTTTCTGTTCAATGAGAACATTTGTTATGTAAGTAATATTTTTAAAGAATTGCAATATGATTTAATTAAATCAATTTATATAATAGAGTGTGTCTTCTAAATTTAACATCGTGATCATTATTGTAATGAATATACTAACTCCTAGCAACACTAATTCATTCCAGTGTCTTGCTTGTATTTGTTCAGCTTGCTGTCCCTCTAAGAACTTTTATTTCGAACATTGTACTTATGAAGAAGAATTCAGTAATTCCTTACAGTGCCCATAGTGTTATGTTTTCACTATTTTAATTTCAAGCAGACATTATTTGATATCCTATGTTTGAGAAAAACCAAGTAAATTAGTGAAACTTAGTGTAAAATTTCCATAACTGAAATTTACCTAGCTTATTGAAAAAGCAAAGAAAAGAATTATGTGTTTTCAATAAGATGTTGCATATCTACTTTCCTGTAGCTTCTTGCAAACTTTCAGACTTGAATTTCATTTTACGTTTGCAGGTCAAATAAAAGGTAGACTTTTTTTTTTACTACTTATCTTCTGTGTCTTATAAGGTACTCAAATCACTAATAACTATATTACCTAGAATTTTCTTAGAAATTGTATTTTGAAGTTTTGCCAGCAAGGGCATGGCAATTCATCATTTTTATCTTTTTTATCATCTGTACTTTGTATATTACTGCAGTTAAATTTGTCAAGAAACCATGATACTGATAATTAATGTGGCCAAAAAAGAAAAGAAATCACTGCAGCATTTTCATATGGGCATCCTCAATGAATTTTTTTATGGGAATGTTATAATATGGTGAGTTTGAATTGAAAAGAATTAAAATATAAGCAAAACCATTCATAGTAATCCAGTTGAAATTGGTCAAATTCCTTAAAATTTGCATAGAGAAATGTACTTTATAAAATAATATAGCTTCTTTGAAACAAATTTTGTTATTTTAATACTGTTTAAAAAGTAAAATATTAACTCTCTTGTAAGCAATCACTAGTATGGAGAGAACATTGGGAAACATATTGGAAATTAACATAATTACATCAAGAGTTCCCTAGCGGTCAAAAACATTAGTACTCAAATTGCATTATGAATATGCAAATCCAGTATTTTTGATTTAGGTCATTTGTCACTGGTATCAGAAATTACAAGTCACTGCTGTAGTCTAAAATTTAGAAAGACTTTCAGATGCCTAGTGATAAAATTCAAAAGAATTGAAGTTTCTTCACCAATCTATCTAAACTGTACATGATAAATTGATACATGCTTTTTTATGTTATAATTATATTTAAGTACTAACATGAATTTCCCTTTTTTATTCACATGATAGTTTTCAAGGATGAAAATTCATTGAATGAAAAGTGCTTTTTCTGAGACTGGTCTGGCCAAAAGCAATGACATTTGGGCTCAGAACCAAACTTACATTCTGTTTACTTACCTGGGTAGTGCTTTTTCCTGTATGGTAGAAAGATTACATTTTAAAGGTCCAGACCTTTATTTTATTAATTTTCTACTGTGAATTATTTTATCCAGCAGCAGCTGGATTTCTATGGCATGCAAATACTTGTAGAGAGCACAAAATTTGGACAGGTCATAAGTGCACAAATGCTATTACTAGATACTTACTGCAGGCCATGACAAACAGGTGCAGCCCAATGAGTCAGATATTAAAATGTTATACTGCAGTATAATGTAACTATTCCAGTAAGGAAAAGGCCATTGTTGGTTGCATACTAAATACTGTTCGAAATACTTTCACCCAAATTCAAATATAAAAAAGAAAATAAATAAAATAAATGTATGGTTAATAACTTTAAAATTATTTTAGAAAATAGAAAATACAGTTTGGCTATAAAATATTCTGGATTCCAGACTTGTTTCATAACTACCAAATTATATAAACATTGCAAGATTCACTTAAAAGATATTTCTGCTCTTTTTCTGGTTTATTATTTCTACCCAATGTAATCATAGGTTAAACTCAGTAAGTTAAGTTAAACACAAATGTCACCAACTAATGTTAGGCACTTCTCTGTAGAGGTTAGTAGCTGTAAGGTAGATGAGGAGGTCACCACATTAAAACTAAATGATAACAAGGGAAGGTTTGTACCAAAAAATATGCTTTGCATCAAAAGAAGATGCTTATCAGTTAGCTATGTAATCATCACATTTTATACTTCTTAAAATAAAGAATGTTAAAAGTTTTCCAGTCATTAAAGAAATGAAATCCTTTTATTACCTGAAAATGTTTTATCTCAATGAATATCACTAATATAAGAAAGACTTTGGGATTTAAAAAAAATAGGCTAATTCCAAAAGGGTGTATTCTTTAGCTTACACAGAACAGCATGATGTTATATGTGAAAATGTCAAACTCTTTACAAAATTCAGTGAAATAACACTGAAATGACACTGAATGACACCGAAAATGACCTAGACTTGGTCATTTATTATTCACAAGGAAAGTGTCATCTAAATTAATATTCACAAATTTCAAAAATAAAATGATATTTGTTCTAAGTTAAAAAATTCTTAAAAGAGAAACAAGTAAAACTAATCTTGATAGAAAAAACAATTACTACCACCTTGTTTAATCTATCAATATATATCATTCTTCTTAGTTCATCAGCATTAACCAAAACTTGCCCTTGATTTTCTCAGTAAAAGGGAATTTTCTCAGTAAAATCTTCTCCATAAGACATACTCATTGATAGTTTTATTCAAATTAACTCTTTCAATCTACATTATCCAGTTACATATTTTACCATATACCACCCTACTCACTTTAAGGCACTTTTCACAAGTTACAATTATCTTCTTTACTCACTTGGTTATCACTCTTCTCTTCCACCTGCAAATGAACTTTATTAGAGAATGAACATATATTTCTTTTTTTTTTTTTTTTTTTTTTTTTTTTTTTTTTTTTTTTTTTTTTTTTTTTTTTGTGGGTACCAGGGGGACGACCTCAGGACCTCGCGTGCCAACAGGCACCCGTGCCACTGAGCGATATCACCGGCCCCTTTTTCGTATGTGGGTTCCGGGAGTCGAACTCGGGCCCTCGCGCTTGCAAGGCAGGCGCTTACGCCGCTGAGCCATCTCACCGGCCCATGAACATATATTTCTTATTTTTATTATATTCCATCTCTCAAAACCAATACTTGCACTCAATAAATGTTTTTAAAAATGGGTACATACTTTTGTTACGCAGTTTAAGGAAAATAGGCTTAATTACTCTGGAGAGGAAAGCCAAACAAAGCTTTGTGGACTTCACAAGCTTTAAATTTGCTATTTTTGAAAAAATGTAACATTTCCAGATAAATGAAAGTCACACAAAATTTTGTGTTAATACCTATAATATTATGACAGGTTATTTGTTTTCTCTTAATAATATATGAGGTTTTAATTTATCTAAAAAATATACATCGCATAAGCCAGAAGATCCATTCACTGTCTTTGGGGGGAAAAATATTGGGCAGCAAACTGCAGATTTCAAAAGTTGTTATTTGCTACTTTCATTATTTTAAGATTTTTTTAAAAGATATAACACTCTATTTACTGCCAGTCATGGCATTATCATTATTATGAAAGTCACATAAATCTAGTGTAAGCAACTTTGTTGCTGAAGATTTCCGCTGTGACATTACTCTTTACAGGAAAGGAAAATCTCCTTACACACCATTGTCTTCTATTCTGCTGCCCTCAGATATATTGGATAGGAAATATCATTAGGTTTTCTTCCAAGATCTAATTACTTGCAAGGAGTATATTTCAGCTGAATAGCAAACATGCCAGTTACCAATATCATTTAATATCCACCCTGGGCAAATATATGCAGCAGGAACAGCCCCTCAAGACAGCCAGGTTTTGTCTGGTAAAATCTGATATCTTATATCTGACTACCATTGCTATCAAACCTACTAGTGAAAACAACAGCAGGATTTTTTTTTTTGTGGGTACCGGGGGGTCGACCTCAGGACCTGGCATGCCAACAGGCACCTGTGCCGCTGAGCGACATCACCGGCCTCTTTTTCGTATGTGGGTTCCGGGAGTCAAACTCGGGCCCTCACACTTGCAGGGCAGGCGCTTACACCGCTGAGCCATCTCACCGGCCCAACAGCAGGATTTTTAATCTTCTCCTCATTTTTAATGATGAAGTGGTTACAGGAAATATAGTTTGTTTTTTTTAAAGAGATAATTGTAAAACAAAAGCTACTACTTTTGGACCTCTAAATGCAAAGGACATATGTGTTTATATCCATCTGTATTAACTTATATGTAGATAAAATAAATTAAAAAAACAATATTTGTTGCACTTTTAAAGCAAATTTTGATATAATGTATACTGTTTATAGTGAGGGTTTTATTGTATCTTAAATATAATTCTTTAATAAAAATATTTCATCAAAATTTAAATTTCATCCTAAATTTAAGTTAAATTATAAATTTAACGTATTAGAAAATGTTATTAGGAGAATAAGTTCTGAGAATATACAAGAGGTGACAGCACAAATTATTCTCGGTAGAAAGAAGATGACGTCATCTAGATACGATGCAGTGCCAGCCAGTGTTCAAACAGACAGCAGTATTTCTACAGAGGTACGGACCTATTGTTAACAGGATGCACCACTGACTTCTTTCAAACATGCACCTCTCATCTGGGCACAGAAACCTAAAAAGTCATGAATTTATGAATGGTAACAAATGTACTTCTGGCAAAATTACATTTCCCCAGTATCTGTTTTTCTAGGGAACAGAAGATTTAGAAAGCCTATATGACCTGGCTTTCTGCTTTAGAAGTTAAAGAAAATGTTCTCTTTGAAATTTTCTTTTGTTATCACATATAATTTGCTAATACAACCTTTTAAAGAGAAAAAAGATCAGACATTATTGAAATACAGTAAGGAGAGATTTTATTAAGTCCTATAGTAATTGGAGAAAGTGACTTCATAACTGAGTTCACCTCAAAAATTGACAACAGTGATTGTGAATTTACAGCCAAAGAATAGAGGAGGGGGCAATAGATGAAAAATTATTAAGAGGAGATATCACAGGTAGGGAGAATTTTGCTAAACTGTTCCCACAATTTTTTAATTAACAGCAGTCAAATGTAGATTAAGAAGACCTATAATATAACAGTTTATTTCTTTTCTCTTAATAATATATGAGGTTTTCTAGATATCCAGAATATCTAGATATTTTAGGGCAGATATCTAGGGCGGGCTATGAGGAATATGAGCAGATGTCAGAGCAGATTATATATGAAGGGTATGAGGATACTTGATACACTTCTATAGTAGGGTTCTTTAAAATCTGGTCTAGGAAGCTAAAGACTGTAACCAATTATAAAGAGCAGGTAAAAACATTCTGAGAAAGTGATCTAGGAATTCTTTTTGAAAACTCACAAATTAAACCAGTCTGAATTGGAAACTTTAAATTCTCCTTTCAAATATAGTATTTATTCAGCTTCTCTTCTTACTAAAAAGAAACTACTTACTATCTAATTTTCCATATAAAATTTCTGAAGTCTAATATTACAAGAAATCCTGTTAGATCCACATCACAGGTGTATTTTGAATGTTCTATCTTCAATGTCATGATCCTAGTCCATACCACTGTTCCTTCTCACAGTTTCACCCAGTATCCTCTTAACTGATGTTCCTTATTTCACTCTTGCTGTCCCCCAAACTCTGATAGAGAATGTGTTTTACTAGTAAATGAAATTCTGCTAAAAAACCTTTCAATAACTTATTACATCTAGAATAACATTCAAAATTTTATTATGCCTGGAAAGATGCTGCACAATTTAACTATAGCGACTATTCTGACATCAATTTCTACTGTTCTTTTTCATTATTCCTGGAGCCTGAAGCCTCTTTAACATATAGTCCAGCAAACTTTAATATGAGCTTCATGTTTTCCAACTATTGATGCTATTCCCTTTAAATGCTCCCCCCTGTGGTATAAGTGGAACATTGAACATTGAAATAATGATTATATATATGTATATATATATATATATATATATATATATATATATACACACACACACTTTTATGCTCTTTGCAGAATTATTCATAGTAGCCAAGATATGAACTAAACCAAATATCCTTCAGAAAGATGAATTAGTAAAAAAAAAGGTGGTAAATCTATAAAATGGTATGCTATTCAGCCTTAAAAAGGAAGGAATTACTACCATTTGCAACTACACAGATGAAGTTGGAGGACATTATCCTAAGCAAAATAAGCAGCACACACACACACACACACATAGACATGCAAATATGGCATGATCTCTGTATATGTGAAATATAAAATAGTTCAACTCATACAACAGAGAAAGACGGTGGTTGTCAGGGTTTTGAGAGAGGAGATGATAGGCTGTTGCTGGCCAAAAGGTACAAGGTTTCAGATACACAAGATGAATAAGTTCTGCAAATCCAGTGTAAACAATAGGGAAGCTAGTTAAAAACACTTTATTACTTAATATTTTCCAAGAGGATTACTCTTAAGGAATAATTTCTCAACATAACACCAAAATATCAACCATACAGAATCAATAGATAGTTTAAGTAGTTAGAATGTGGTGATTATTTCACAATGTATACATGTGATCAACATATCAATTTGTAGAATTTAAAATATGCAATTTTGTAGCTCATGATGTCTCAATAAAGCTGTTAGGAAAAAAGTAGAGATCAAACTTATAAATTTGGGGATAAATTTATATAAACCACATATATTTGTAGATTCCTCATCATATTTCATGTAATTGAAAATTTAAAGTAGAACACCTATTACAATATAAAATTTATTTTTAAAATATCTCAGTAATTTCAAGACAGATTCTTTTCGAGAGCTGACTCCATTTTGCACAACGTTCTTTTATTTTAAGGGGCATATAAAATACTGGTATTTATAATCTAAAGACAAGAGATTAGAAAAAGCAATGCTTTTAAATGGGAAAATTTTGCTAATTGAAATGAAGATTACAAGAGGTTTGTATTTCTTTTGCTGTCACTACACTTGTCCTAAAGGTGGAGAGAGTGTAGAAAAATAATCTACATTATTCCTTTTCCACAAAAGAGGAGATTGAATCTCATGGCAAAAATACAAGAGAGCTGCATGAAACAAACTTCTCCTTCCTCATTACTTTTACTCTATCTGCACTCAATGGCTCATTGTTAACTAACATATATTTCAAATTTAGAAATTAGCACCACTGCTGAGATTTTAGATAATGGCTTAATTTGCCTATCTCATGCACTCCTGCTTGCAATTATCCTTAATCCTCTTCACACATATGTCTAGGTTTCATGAATAATAACCAAAATTAATGCTATAGATTACTATATTGTGCAGCAATGTGATGAATGCTTAGGAGTGATAACTGGGTTATATGTTATGCCAGAGAAACTCAGAGCTGAGCTTCATGTTTTTTATTTGTATAATTAATAATAATTAAACATGTAATATGATGAATAAAAATTAAGTGATTCAAGGCAATTGGATTAAATTTAAAATATATGATTTGAAAGTAATTATTTTAAAATTACACAAATTTCAAGGGAAAAATTGTACAATACAAAATATTATTTTGAGAAATCTACAATCTATAGATTCATATTTTTTAACTCATTGATTTTGTTTTTAATGTTACACTACAAAATATGATACTTAGAAGATTGTACAGAATACATTTTTAGTTCTCCAAAAATCTGGCTAATGTGAACAGATGGTAAATGAAACTCTTAATTAGAAAACTGACATTATGACAAATAAGTAGGAAATATTTTTGTTATATACACTTAGAAATTTAAGTGATCAAATCACTTTTCAAAATATCAGTTTATAAGGCTTGCTTTAATTTAAAATTGTGTTCTGATTTTATACAAACTTTTTGGAAGAGAATTAATGTTGGGCCGGTGAGATGGCTCAGCGGCGTAAGCGCCTGCCTTCCAAGCGTGAGGGCCCGAGTTCGAATCCCGGATCCCACATACGAAAAAGGGGCCGGTGATATCGCTCAGCGGCACGGGTGCCTGTTGGCGCGCGAGGTCCTGAGGTCGACACCCCAGTACCCACAAAAAAAAAAAAGAGAGAATTAATGTTTTATTACAGGAATCAATAACTAGTAAATGAAAAAGTACAGTGATCTTGAGAATGACCTTTAAAAACACTACCCATTGCAGCTACTATTTCAATTTTTTCCTGTTATTTAAATGCAGTAATGAAGTATTGCTTCTCAAATCCATTTGTGGAGTAGAAGATGATCAAGTTTATGGATCTTATTGTACAGTTATATTTCCGTAACTCAGGAGTAGCTTCACTTGTAAGAACTAGCAGAGGGAATATAGAAATGAAATCTGTAAACCTCTTTCATACCTTCATTATCTCTGTGAACAACAGCAGGTCACTTTTGCTTTGGGTGACTCAGTCTGGCCCCGTGATAATGTAGTTACAACCATGTGGTTTTAATCAGTGAAATCACAGCCCAAATGGTGAGATTTTTCACAGGAAAGGAAATACAAGAAAACAAGGGTAACATTGTTTAAAAATGAGATTACAACATCACTTAGTGAAGAAATGGTGAAAGATAATAATATATAATTCTTCAATGATAAATCTGAATTGTGTTTTTGTAATCATTAAGTTCCTTACACTAGTACCCTGGTAACAAGTGAATGGGCACATTGATATTAAATAAAATGAGTACCTGGGAAAACTGTTTGCATTACAACTCCACTTTTATGCTTGGTATGATAATATACTTGGTAGCAAGGGGTGGGGATATGTATGATAATGAGAATAGGTATGTGGAAAAATACTTTGTAATCTATACTACTACGATAGTAGTCTTTAGTAGTAGTAATCTGTAGGTATACTTTAGATTATTGAGGAGCAACTATACGACCAAGTAATATTCACATTTCTTAGTTTGTTGTTCAAAATTTATAATAGTGCTAAAAACATGCTTTTTTGCTAAAAATATACAATCTTATCATAATTCTTTTAAAAGTTCATTCAACATTTTCTGGCAAAAGTTATAATAGCTCTACTTGGTTACAATGGGCACTGTCATCACACCTGATATCATCCACATTACCTTCTTAAAGCTTTAAAAGAACAATCAAAATCCATTACTAAGTACACTATCTTTCATTATCAGGCTGTATCCAACTTCATTTCATAGTCATTTAAATATTCTTATAAATCTTATGGTACTTGGAGATTATGGACAGATTTATTTTACAGAAAAGATATTGGCAGACCACAGCATTGCTTCCCATTGGACTATTGGAGAGCTAAAAATCAAATCTCATTGTCATCCCAGTCCTACCTTGTAATTCCTTAGGCAGTTGAATGCAGACTTGTTGAAATGTAGAGAAGGTGTATGTCTATATGTGTGTGTATGTGAAGGTGTGCCTGGGCACGTGCATGTGTTTCAATCTGTGTATAGTATATGTGTGTGTGGATATATTTCTATATTGTGTTCCATAAAGTTGAACATTACCTGGAATTGGTTCAATGACTGTATGAAAACTGATAAAAAATTGTGTCTGTGTTTATGGGTCAAAATTGAAGTTTGTTTATTTAAAAAAAGAATCAGTGAAATTAATTTCCTTTCTTGTTTTTATAAAATGGCAATTCTTACATATATGTTCTGAAAAAGCTTTAAAACTACGATTTTATTTAAATACAACATGGTATTGCCAATATTCTTAAAAATGATTGAGGGGCTCAGTGACGTAAGTGCCTGCCTGGCAAGTGCGAGGTGCTGAGTTTGACTCCCGGAACCCACATACAAAAAAGGGGCTGGTAACATTGCTCAGGAGCACGGGCACCTGCTGGCACACGAGGTCCTGAGGTCAACCCCCGGTACCCACAAAAAAAAATTGATATTGATATTTCTCTTAAAATATTAACTATTGATGCAAAATGAAGATTTTTTTATGTTGCAAATTTTAACAGGGAGTAGAAATGTTCTCAACAGGAGCAAGGTGGCAAAACAATCTATAAGAAACTGAATGTTGCAATTATGGACTCACAGCATGCCTCTATAAATATTAAGAGAACATTCATCATTAATAGAGTGTCATATATTTTCTTATGTAACTTAATTGGTAATACCATGGGGCAAATTTAGTTGTTTTACTTCACATAATGTATAAATGAGCAATTATAACACAATCCTAGAAATGAAATACTGTGTTCTACCTAACCAATTACTGAAGTCCAGTCTAGGGTTTTTCCTCATTTACTGAATGGCCTTGCCATTTATTTTCCATTTTTTAAAAGAACACCTGGTCATTTATCTCTGTTACATTGAAAAAGTGAGTTTTGTGGGGGAAAATATCAACAGTTGTTTCACAAAACAAAGATAAAAAAACAACCAAATGACAGTTTCATAACATTACTAATGTTGGTAGTGGGGCAAAAGGTCATTTTGATCTGCATTCCAACATCCTTTATTTATCTAAACAATTGCAATGAGTAGATTTTCTCATTTGCACATCATATTTAAAAATTTCAAGTAAAAGGAATTTAGGGAAAGTTCTAAATTTCCAATTTCTAATGTTCATTAAGATTTTAAATAATCTTGTAGAGGAAATGCAAGCACTGTTAAAATGTCTTATTAAGCATGTAAAACCAAAACATAACAGATGTTCAAAGTAAACAGAAACTTTTATTTCAAAATCCTTCCAAAAATGAATTTTTGAAAAAGTATGTAATACATTTTCTTATACCAACAGAATTTGTGTAAATACATACATAGTTATTAGAGTCAGATATGAAAGAAATCAAATTATTAGCTTGTCTTACATGTTTTTCTCTGGTTTGCCAGGAAAGTCAACAATCATTTCAAACTTCTTCTGGATGTAACATAGGAAATGTGTGTCCAGAAAACATAAATCTACAGTGACTTTTCTAACCGCTTTCCATTGTTCTAGTGCTATTGATTCCCTTGTGTTACACTGCATAAGTACAATGGAAATTAACACTATGTTGAAACTGCCAAATCCATTTCACACAACAGTAATCACAATAATAATAAAAATAATATGTAATCATACATGAGAGTAAATATAATTCCACGAATCAGAGTACCAAATAAAGCAATTTCAGTCTAAGGAAATTCAGACAAATGCTTTTAAAGATACTAATTATTCTATTTCATTTCTTGTTTTGCTTTCATGCACATCTGTTATATGAGAATCAATTTTGTTTTACAATTTTGTCTTTTTGTAAAAAACAGGCAGATATTTGTAGTTTTTTTTTTAGTCTATTAATTGAGGGAGCAATTAGTGGCCATAAGAATTGTTATAAAAAGGAAGTTTGACAAAATTTCTTGGTTAAGCTGAAATTACAAAAAAAATCCATGAAACAAATTTTACTCCATTTTTATATGCAAAATAATTAACAAAAATTCACCTCAAAGTTTTTCAGATAATTCTGCTGCTGTAGTAGGTGAAAAAAGTGTTTCAAATTTTGGAAAATTTAAAAGTTTGAAAGAAATATATGTCTAATTTATGTAAACACATGAAATTTCTCTTCAGAGACTTCCCTTTGCATTTCTGTTTTCTCTTCCTTTGCTATCGCTATGTGTAAACTTTGTTTCATTTTTCAGATACAAAGTTTTGATGAGCCTCAAATCCATGGTACAGTATTATACCATATGTAGTTTCATACTCAGTTCAGTGTCTCAGAATCTTAATTGTTCCTGACTTTACATGAAAATACACATTCAGATGACCTACTTCATAAGATGCTATAAAATGCTGATGTATTAGATGTAAACCAACTGAAATAAAATATCAACCATATTCATAAACAATATTATAATATATTGTGACATTTACTACTGAGACCAGGTGACAAATGTAGAAAAAGAATAAACACAAAATAATTGATTTGGAGAACACTTTGTATTTCCTTTATAGCATACAAAAACATTAAACATGCAGAAAAGAGATTAATATATATAACTACATTATAATAATATCCCTTTATATGGTATATAGCATCATATACAAAAGAACATTATGAAAGGAGATTTTTTTTTTTTGTGGGTACCGGGGGGGTCGACCTCAGGACCTCGCGTGCCAGCAGGCGCCCGTGCCGCTGAGCGATATCACCGGCCCCTTTTTCGTATGTGGGATCCGGGAGTCGAACTCGGGCCCTCGCGCTTGCCCGGCAGGTGCTTAAGCTGCTGAGCCATCTCACCGGCCCAAAAGGAGATATTTTTAATAGGCACAACACATAAAACATAAAAATCACTATTAATAAAAACAGTACAAATGTTAATAAGTTTAAATAAATTCAGTTTTCAACTGGCCTACTTGAACTGCAGCATGGCTGAGATTAGGGCAGCTTTATAGATACAGGTCCTACACAAAGTATTGTTCTTTTCTGATTTTCAAATGTTCTCCTGTTTGAAACAAACCAGAAGACAAACCTAAATATCCTCTCTAGACCAGATGTCCTAGATTCTTAGTTTACTATATGGTTGCAAAAAGTACCACAAAAAATCAGTTAAGACAAGGATGTGAAATATGCCTCTCAACTGCACTTCTCCTTACTTAAGGAACTCATTGAAAAATTCTCACACTTATTTTTAAGATAATAACACAACCATGACAGCTAAAGCACTACTTAAACAGTAGCTATGAAAATGTCATTTTCAGGAAACAATAACTAAATGCATCTGTCAAATTCTGAGTTTATACATCTATATCAGGTAGGAAGATATACATAAAGAACTACTTGAGAAAAAGTAACAAGCATCTTGTTATGGTTTGGATCTTGAATATTTCTTCAAAGGCCTGCATGCTAAATGTTTGATGACCAGCCTCTGGTGCTACAGGCAGTTGGTGGAACCTTTAGGAGCTGGAGCCTGGCAGAAAGAAGTTACATCACTGTGGTCATGTCTCTGAATGGGGTATTCAGACCCCAGGTCTTTCTTCCCTCTGTTTGTTTCCTGGTAGATAGGAGGAGACCAGTCTCCTCCATCATGTGCTATTGTGTGATGTTTAACCACAGGCTTAAAAAGAAAAGACCAACCATGGGTTGAGGCCTCCAACATTAAGAGCCAAAATGAATTTTTCTTCATTTATGTTGAATGCTTCAGGTATTTTGCTTCAGCGATACTAGAATATATCTATACATTAGATAAAACCCTTTCAATCACCACTTTTTCCCTTGCTTTGTTTTCCTTCTCCTTTACCTTAACTTTCTACTGCAGTCATCCTCACTTTGCATAAGTGGTTTCTGTCTGTCTTCCTTGAATCCACTGTTTTAATAAAAGCACAGATTATTCAGACAGAGTCTTTCTCAGCACAATCCAGCCTCAATGAGATTTAAATGGAAAAATCTTGTTGGCTGTACTACAGCAAAGAAAATGAAAAGAAACAAAATTAGAAATCTTTTTTCTTTGTAGTAGTATTTTTGCCTTCATTTCTCATATGTAAAATTTTGTTAACATAAAATATTGTTTCAGGTAGAGTACTTTACCTGAATACTTTAGCATAAAGTGTAAACACTTTCTTTGCACTATTTCTTGGGATCCTCCTGCCTCATCCTCCCAGAATGCTGGGATTATAAGCATGAGCCACCACACCCAGAAATACACTATTTCTGATTGAATAAATCATCTAATATTTGGAAAGGCATGTTTCTCATTTAATGGGAGCGATATAACTTAACTGTAGATGGTAGGTCATTTTACGAAACAAATCCAGACTCTAAGACACTTATGATTGAACATTATTTATAAAATCAGATTTATTTCCACATCATTAGCATTATTACACTATAATATACATAAAGGATGATAAAATCTTCACTAATTTTTTAAATTTTAAAAATTATTATAGTAAAAGACATTGCCATTAATCTGCCTCAAAATATCACCCTAGTTTTAAACACATGTATCTTATTATTCTTGCCAATTTCTGAAGTAGTTCTGGATTTCCTCTTGTGTGACTGTGTTTATAAGGTGTGATAAAAAAATACAGTGAATGCTGCTGCTGACTGCAATCTAAGGGAAATATGGGCTCATAAAAACATCATGCTGTGTCCCTACCCACCATATTCACTAGGTCTGCCACAGTATAACTTCTGGCTTTCCCTAAATTCAAAATGATCAGGAAAAATAAACATTTGATTCTATTCAGGACATCAAGGCAGCCACAACAATCCACTAAATATACTCAGAAGAAAGGACCTCTAGAAGTGCTTTAAAAAGTGGCAAGAATGGGGGCCGGTGAGATGGCTCAGCGGCGTAAGCGCCTGCCTTGCAAGCGCGAGGGCCCGAGTTCGACTCCCAGAACCCACATACGAAAAAGGGGCCGGTGATATCGCTCAGTGGCACGGGTGCCTGTTGGCGCGCGAGGTCCTGAGGCCGTCCCCCTGGTACCCACAAAAAAAAAAAAAAAAGTGGCAAGAATGATGAAAGACGTTTATTCAAAGCAAGGGGGAGTATTCTGAGGGACATAAATGGCACTGTGTCTTTTACCGTATTCTCTTTTCTTAAGTTTCAATAATGCCATATTTCTAAATCACACATTGTATATGCATGTATACATATTAATACACACACATATATAATTTAAATTAATAGTGAATCTTATTCTTTCTTCAGCATATTTTCTTTTTTTCTGCTTTAAATTTATTCTTACACATTTCCTTAGTGAGACAAGATATTTTATTTGGCCTCCACCATACTCGAAAATATTTTAAGTGAAAACCTGTGGGTAAAGTACTTAGCTATTTAGGGATAGGAGAAGAAAGGCCCCTGAATTGCTTAATTCATTGATATATACTATTTTAGCAATGAATACAGAAATCAGAGAGATGATAAATTTCAGTAGAGGCCCATCTCTGATTCAGAGTGATGTATGCATTAAATTATGCTTGTTATTACCGACGGTGTTGTATCTGACATGGAATTTTCCCAATTTCTCAGAAGTGACAGTTAAGTTATAATCTCAGCATGTTCAGTATGCTTAATGAACTCCTTGGGGAGACCTGAATATCTGTAACACAATTAACTTCACATTCTTATGTAAATGAGGAGTTTCAGAGTCCGTGATAGAAGCCCGCTTTTTGGCTACAGTTAGCAAATATATGCTATTAAATGACACATGGAGCCTTAAACTGAAATTTAGACTTCACTAATTTGTGCTGTGACATGTGCAAAGTGCTTTGGAGGGAATGTGAAACCCAGTTGTTTAAATGTAGCTGATGAAATAGGGTTTATCAACCTTGGCTAAACTGTCATCAACAGCCTGATTACTCTCACTATTTTCTGCTCTTACAGAGGACTATTTGACATATCTTTCACTTGCAATATTTGATTTAGTATTATTATTATCTCATTAACAATTAAAGTTATTTATCTCAGATAAAACAAATACAATAGCAAAAATATTAATTTTCCTCTAAAGTGAATAATTGCTCAGCCAATATTTTGTATGGAAAATGTCATTTCTGTAAAAGTTTTAAAATTTGTATTTGAAATTTAAAAGGTACATAATTTAACATAAGAATGAAAATAGAGGGGCTGGTGAGATGGCTCAGCTGCAAAAGCTCCTGCCTAGCAAGCTCGAGTTTCTGAGTTCGACTCCTGGTACCCACATATGAAAAAAGGGCTGGTGATATCGCTCAGCGGCATGGGTGCCTGCTGGTGCACAAGGACCTAAGGTCGAGACCCAGTACCCACACACACACAAAATAAATGAAAATAGAAAGCATAATACATAAAATTAAATACATATTTTCCAGTAAATTTTAAAATTTATTTTTTCTTCTTGTGTAATTTAACACATATATGTAATGTCTACATCTGAGAATTAAAATTTGTTTCTTTCATAGACCATGCTAAAATAATATTTAAAATGAAATCCTCTATGAGAGAAAATAAACCTAAAAAAAGAATAGTCTAAAAAAGAAAACCAAAAGTGCCTAAAGCTGTCAAGAAATCAAATAGCTACTTAATAAGCAGGAGATTTTTTTCCTATGATGAATATATTTAGGACCTAGATAGAGGCAATCATTACACAACACTGCAAGTGAGCTGAAAACCACATAATTATTCCCATAAAATATAAAGGGAAATTTTATGAATGTCATATTAATGAAAAAGATAATCAATCCAAAATATATTATATCCATCTTCAAGTGACTTTTACTAGTGTAAAATGACTTATCAAAATAAAGAAAATTTATAAAAATTAATACCTCAAAATAAAAGATGCTCATTGGCTCTATTAATTTCAACTGAAGAAAAGCACATGTGGGGAATTTGACATTTATCTTTCACTTTGGTTCAGATAATTCCCACTAAGACTTCCATGTATTCCACACTTAGCATTGAGGCTTGAGCAGTTAAACAAAAGCCAGAAAGTTTTTCTTTCCATAAAAAATGATTGGTTTGAGTCATTAAAACAAAAAAAGTAAAACATAATCTTTGACATCTGCCAATTTTTGCCCAAGTGGTGTGTCAAAATTCTTTTTTTATTTTATTTTATTTTTTTTTGTGGGTACCGGGGGGTCGACCTCAGGACCTCACGTGCCAACAGGCACCCGTGCCACTGAGCGATATCACCGGCCCCTTTTTTGTATGTGGGATCCGGGAGTCGAACTCGGGCCCCCGCGCCTCAAGGCAGGCGCTTACACCGCTGAGCCATCTCACCAGCCCATAAAATTCTTGAACTGATTTTATATGTAAGGCTCAGATTCTGGCATAAAAAGTAATTGCTATTTTAAGGTGGATTTGTTAAGGGCACCTAATCTTAAAGTCTTCTCATGAATGTGGAAATAACGCTGTTGTCATTAAACACAAGTCTATTTATGAATTAAAACTTAAAAGAACATTATTTTAAGAAGGTTTAATGTTGCTCATTCTTAATAACTTTGGTTACCTGGTGAATAAATTAAATATGTCTTCCATAATCAAAAATGTTTTAACAATAACAACACATAGGGCCAGTGAGATAGCTCAGTGGCACAAGCGCCTGCTAGCAAGCGTGAGGTCCTAAGGTCAACTCACACTACCCACATTAAAAAAATAAAGAAAAAAAGAAAAAAAAAAACATATACAAAATAAAGAATACTGGGGAGGTAACTTTTGGCACTGTTCATTCTTGCCTTTTTCAGGGAGAAAAATTCTTGTCTTCATAGTATTGAGTGTCCTCCCCATGCAATAAGTATACATTAAGGATGTGAGTTACTCATTTTCCTTTAATCTGATTCCATCCTTTCCAGCAAGCACACTCTCCTATTTAGCTGTCCCATCATTGATCTATTGTGTGGCTTTGGCTACTGGGATCCTGTCTATGAGAATAAACTCATCATTTTTGTCTTCTTCCTAACTTATGTTTTTTAGAATGGAAGGCTAAAGGCTACTTAGACTTGGAGACTGACAAATCGTTCATCAAGATGTCACAACCTCGCAGGGATCTATTTCTCAAGTCATTGATATGATCAGTCATATTTTTGTTTAACTTATTGCTATTTTATAAATTGCATTTCTAATTTATAGTGCCTTAAAAATAATGGAAACCGAAGGGAACTTGCATTATAAAATCTGAAAATTAAATATACAGTATTTTTAAAAATATGAATTAATAAGGCCTTTATGGGAAAACTGCAAGAAAAAATGCATGTTGTTTTCCTTATTGACTTATTTGCAGAAAATGGGCTGGCTTAAAGGAAGGGCCAGTGAAGTGTCACCAAGTGTTACTAGTGGCATTGAGTTTATTAATGTTGTACATTCAAAATAGCAATCACTGTAAACAAAACCTTTTGTCTCATGAAGTCAATCAATGGAACATGGACAGAAAATGAAGGGGAACTGTGTATAGAAAATATAAGAAGAAAAAGTCTCCTGGTAGTTGAGAGGGGTCCCAGAAGCAGGTGGGTAAGCAGACCACAGGAATTTTCTCAGTTGTTTAATGGTTCTATAGGTTTAAAATGAGCAGTGGGAATTCAGGTTCTCTAAACTAGTTACTTAGTGTTCAGAGTGCAGTGGAAACCAATTCTAAAAGAAAACCAGTTACTCTGGAGTTTTAATTTTTTCCAAACTTAGGCCTAAATGGAGATAGGGGTTACATTTCACTTTTACTGAGGAGCTCCACTCCTGGTCAAAGTCCTACTGCCTAATCTTATTTTAATTCACATTAGTACAGCTGACCACTCAACTCTACCTCAGGCTTTTTCTCTAGTTAGCTGCCTATTTTTGTGTAAGATAACTAAGCTGTCTTTTACACATTCACATTGAAATAAAATGTAGTTTTGTTTATGGAGAACTTCAGGCTAGCAAAAAAAATTGTTATTTTTTGATACTGATTCTTGGGTTTTAAAATTTTGTGTAGCAATATTGGAAGTATGCATGAAGTATTTGTAATAGTATACTGAATTACAACATCTCAAGGTAAAGCCTATGGATTTTTCTATCAGCTGTGAACTGAAGTAGCCACTTGTTTTGTATCATACATTTTATACTTGAATAAAAAACAAAAAAGTCAAAATCTGGTTATTCAGAATTGAACATTTCACAGGCATTTCTCAAAAATAAACAAAATGAGTGCAAATTTTTGTGGAAAAATATTTGTTAATAATGATAAAATTAGCTGATATGACCAAATAACTACAATTAAAGAATTTTGGAAAATTTACATTAACCACTGTGACCTTTATGGTAAAATAATAAGCAACTTTTATAATATGTACAATAATAGCAAATATGATTTTTGAGAGGTATTCAGAAGACATATAGAAATTTAGAAGATCTATACAACTAGGCGAAATGAGTATTTCAGAAATTGTAATGCATGATGTTTCAAAGTCCACTCAAGATTTAAGATGGACTGGATTTTCATTTCACTGACTACATGAAATAAATTAATATAGCTGAAGATTCCAACAATGACTGAATTTTAAGAAAGTATCATTTATTGAATTTTTTTCTGGCATCAAAAAGGAATATCTGCAATTATCTGAAAACACTCCTCTTCCAAATATATGTATTAAGCTTGATATACTTCATAGAATTTCATACACTATAACTAAAAACAGATAGCTCTAAAGATGATACACATGCAGAGATGAGAAACCAACAGCCATTCAAAGTTAGATATTAAACAGTGTTCAAAATTGCAAAATAATGTCAATTTTCCAATATTTTTCTGGAATTATTTGTACCAAAATTTTGTTTTATTATAAATTACTTAAAATATTTTCAATTTAGTTGGCAATATGACAAATACCGATTGATGTAAACCACATACAATGTCCTCACTGATTTTTGCAATGAATTATTTTGGAGCAAAATTAACTGACAAGGCAAACATATTAAACAAAAGCAATGGGCAGTGGTTAGATTCTGAATTAGCAGAAGGAAGAGTAGAATTATAAACAGGAGGAAACAATAATCTGGAAATTGTAAGGCAATTAAGGATGATTTTTAAGTATTGCTTATATAATGAAATGAATAATTATTTTACTTTCTTAAGTATAATACATGCATGGTTATATTTATTAAAGAATGTTTCATTTCTTCTAAATATAAAAATTATACATGAAATGGTAGAAGAGAAAAGAATCAGGTTTGAAAATAGTGGGAGCAGGGCCGGTGAGATGGCTCAGTGGCTTAAGCGCCTGCCCGGCAAGCACGAGGAGCCAAGTTCGACTCCCGGAACCCACATATGAAAAAGGGGCCGGTGATATCGCTCAGTGGCATGGGTGCCTGTTGGCGCGCGAGGTCCTGAGGTTGACCCCCCGGTACCCACAGAAAAAAAAAAAAAGAAAATAGTGGGAGCAAATGTCCTTGTGAGTTGGTAACTATTGAAATGGATGATGAGTATACTAAGATCCATTATATTATTTTTATGATTTTGAATATCCTTTTAATTTTCCACTATAAGCATGTAAAACAAAATCCATACTACAATGAAAGTAATCAAAGAGAGAGATTTTTCCATGGTCATAGAGCACTTTAAATATAAGAACCGGCTATGGAAATAATGATAGAAGTTTTGTACAAGGGTTAAAGAATCTGAACTCTAGTATGGAGTATGTTCTAAGAAAAGTATGAGAGGAAAGATAGAGGCTTTGAAATCAGGAGGATGCACATCAGTTCTAGACAAGTCACTTATTGGCTTTGTGATCAAGCATTTAACTTTGTTGGTCAGCTATTGTAAAATGGGGATAATAAGTTATACTTTGCAAAATGAATGTGTGCATTAAATGAAATAGTAAAAGCAGTAAACTATGTAGCAGGTGGCACTGATGAAAAAGTTATAGCTATTACTACCATTACTGGGTCTGATCTGTAATATTTTTTATATACAAAAGAAAGTTCAGTTCACTGCATTAAATTCAAAAGAAGTCATTTTTATAACTGTAGTATTGTCTAAAATATCTGATAACAGTACTTATTGTGATTAAAATTTTGCTTGTGATAATCATGTAACAGTACTTCTATTTATTTTTAGATTGTATTTATAGCTAAAATTCTAATTTAAGTGTGTTCAATGCATACTGATAAGCAATCTTGGGGATTAGAAACACATCTACTTAATACATTCATTAAAGTTCCAAAATGTCCTCAGTACATTACAACCCTTGTTTTTTAACAATGATTTTTAGCATTGTGGACATATTTTTCCACGATTACAATGTCAATTATTTTTTCAAACTCTTCAAAATCAGAAAACTAAACATCTACAAATAGCTGCTGTTAGAAAATTTATCTGAAATTTGTTCTGTGTCATGAAGTGTTTTTAAAGTACTTTAAAATGCTTCATAGACATTTTCAATCTATAAGTGTTTACCTTAGACTAGACCAGAGGAGTTGAAATAGTAAACACTTAACTTTAACTATTTTATACTTATTAAATGTAGGTCATCTCAGGTTGGAGACTCTCTAAGAATCTTGCAAAGCTATTTTAACAATCTTTTAAGCAAGAGGTTGAGAAAGTAAAGGAATAAAAGTATAACTTTAAAATGTCAGTATAAATCACTTGCCAATTGCTATATTTTATTTTTTTTGTATATTATATTTCTTGAGGAATTTAATAATATTCTATTTTATATGGGTATGAAGAGAAATTAGCAAGAACAAATAAATAGTAAAGAGGAAATATAAAGACTAAGTGAATAAAATGTGACATGTACATATATTTATATATATAAAAATGAATACATATATAAACACATGTTACATTACATATAAACATACAGAGATGTAAAAAATTATAATTATTTTATGTGTATATAATAGTAATTTTAGAATGACATGATGTAGTTCATGATTAAATCATGAAACTTTTTTGTCACATGACTTCAATTGGAAATCAGAGTTAAATCTTCGGTTTTTCAAAGCAGTAAATCGATGCACAATTCAAAGCATTTTTTGTATTATTATACCAATTAATTCTCTTCAGTCTAAATGACAGATTTTTCATCATACGCATTTTATATAAGGTTTCAATACATTACTGTTGATATTATTAATCTAAATTCTTCATTTTACTCAGAAGTCTAAAATGTGGCTAGTTTTATGATCTTTGAAAAATTTTGGATGTTTGACCCACATTTGAATATTGCAATATGTTCATTTAGGAAGTAAAAATCTTACATTAATTAAAAAGAGAATAGAGTATTGAGTATTAAAGGTTTAGATTAGCAGCATACAGAGATTGGAGGAGCTTCAAGGAAGTTTTACTAATCATTAAGCATTGGACAAGTGTAACAAAATTTTCTGAACAATTATATAAAAGCAGTAAAATAAATATAATACACAGTTTGAAATATTATTTTAACGTTTATGTATGCACTTTAAAATTATGTCAGTTGAAAATCACACCATTATCACCATGGTATTTGTCAGATAATTTGATATACTCATGTTAAAGAGTTTTCTTTTATTTTAAAGCACAAGCTGTTTTTCAAAATACTCTATTTTTATGTGCTTTATAGTAAGCCCAATAGGATCATAAAATGTCTTCATCCTGTGGTGAAAGGGACCACATAACTAGCCTCATAATTGAGCATTTCATTTCACTTTAGCACTTACTAGTTTTATAAAAATCACTTAGGGAATGTCATTTTAATATTTTTTCCAAACACCAAATTTGTTTTCTAAAATCTTAATGCCTCTTTTGTGAAAGAGTGTTTTAGACCTCGTTTAAAGTTATTAGAGTTCTCTGATGAATATTTTAGAGATGGGTCTCATGGTAGTCTTAAAACTAAAAGAAAATAATAATAAAAAGAAAAAAATACCTTTCATGTGAAGAAACTGAATTTTATGTTTAATTCATTCAAAGTCATTTAAATTAAGTCACATTTCATATACAATTTTAGATATCAATTCACAACAAATATATAAAGTATTTTAAATTCTCATACTATCCTGCTAAAAGTAGAATGAACAGATAAATTTAAAAGATACCAATAAATCAATTTTAATATAAAACAAATCTATTTTTGGATATTTTTATGGTTTAGTTCTAAAATGTCCCTCAAAGAACTCTGGTTCAGAGCTGGAATTGGGGAATGTGATTGGATCATAGGGGCACTACAGTTATCAGTAGAGTAGTTCATTGGTGAGTTCATCACTGACTGTTGTGTTTGCAAGTGGGCCTGGTGGGAAAGTGTGGTTCACTGGTGACATAATCTGGAAAGATGTATCGTTCCCAGCTCAGCCATCCCTCTTTACTCTCTCTGATTCTGGGCTACCATAATGCATGCAGCTTTCCTCTGCCATGCATATTCACAATGTCTTTGCTGCCCTGGAGAAAGCTAAACATGCACTGAACTACTGAAATTATAAGCCAAGATATGTATCTCCTTCTTTAAGTTGTAAGTGTTAAGCATTTTGTCTGAGCCATGGGAACCTGTATGCCAGACTTCAGCCATCTCAGAGGCTACTACAGCCATGGTGGAAGGGCACTTGGGCTCATCCATGTGCTGCTGGATTTTCAGGCATGTGGAACACAAGAACTGTGAGGTCACAAAGGTTTCCACCAAGATTTCAGAAGAACAGGATTTCAGCAGTGATGTCAGGCAAAAATATCAACAGGGCCAGAGTTCCTGCTGGGAGCCCATGAGCAAACAGGGCATGAACCTGTGAGAGTTAAGCAGAATGTACAGTGAAAGACCAAGGAAGGTGGAGATTCCAAGAACATGGAACATCTGCTGAGTAAAAAGGAAAAGAGTGAGTGAAGCCATTTGTGTTTGTTACATTCCTCATTGCTGAAACAAAATACCTCACACCCAAAATTAAAGGAGGAAAGTTTATTTTGGCTCACAGTTGTAGAGGTTTCAGTTCATAGTTGCCTGGCTCCAAGAGAGGGTGGCACAGAAGAGGGGCAGAGAGACTATATGTAGTGCATCTAACAAGACCAGAGGAGTGGAGACCATACAATCCCTTTGGACTCACATCTTACTAGCAACAGTCACAGGTGCTGTATTCAATGCTTGCCCTGATCTGTTTCACTTTTGTTTTGGTCCACTTTTGTTCTATTTCCCTATTCCTCCCTTTGGGAATGGGAATGTTTACTGTATGTTGGAAGTCTGTAAATTTCTTTCATTTGATTTCTACATGGCCTCACAGCTAAAATGTTGCCTTGGGTATCAAAGAAGTCTTTGGACTTGACATTTTAAAAATGCTGAAACTGTTAAGATTTTGGCAACTCTTACAGATGGATTTTTCATAATGAGATGTACATAAATCTTCTGGGGGCCAAGGTCGGAATGTTATGGTTTAGACCTAATAGTGCCTCCAAAATCTCATATTTGGAGGTGGGACCTGGTTGGTAGGATCAGGGTGCTGAAGGCGTGCCTTGGAAGAGTGTATTCTTATCCTCAGCTCCCTCCTTCTCTTTCTGCCTCCTGGCTACCATGACATGAGCAGATTTCCTCTCTCCAGTCCCTCCACCATGTTATTTATGCCTTTGAACTGGTTGAGCATGGACAAAACTCACCGAAACCTTGAGACAAATTTAACCTACTTTTAAATTGCAGGTGTTTTATACTAGCAACAGGAAAGTGTCTAATACAGAAAATTGGTAGGGAGTGTGGAGCTGTTGCTGTGAGTGTACCTAGCTATATAGATCAGAAGTTTTTTGAAGTTTCTCTTTGGAAGAGTTTGGAAACTTTGGAGAAATAGGCTTGAGAAATCCCAGATTGCTGTTAAGAGAGTTTGGTGAGCCACTCTAATCAGAGATCAGAAGGTCACAATGCTGATAGGAATGGGGAGAGTAAAGGATAGGCTCATGAAGTTTCAGATGGAAATGAGAATTTAATTAGAATTTAGACTATGGTTCAAGGTTGGCCATCAGTTTGGGCAGTGGCCAAGCCCTCTTGATCAGTAGCTAAGCCATGACCATGGCTGCAGCAGCCTCTGAATCACTCAATGGCTGAATTATGGCAAAGAACTTCTGTATGTTCTGTCCATTTCCTAAGATTTTGTGTGAGATTGAATTTGAAGATAGTGGATTAATTGATCTTGCAGAGGAAACTTTAAATCAGCCCTATGTTCTTGCTGTGGCATGACTAATGCTGGCTGCTTTTAGCTAGATCTTCAGTGAGAATCAGGAGCAAAAAGCAGAGCCAAAAATTTAGAAAGTGTTGCTGATAGGCAGAAAGGAGCTAAAGTTATGGGGCAAGAAGAGCTTGGTTGCTAAAAAAGATTAATATTAAAAATAAGCCATGGGGCTGCGGATATAGCTCAGTGGCACAGGGCCTGCCTGGCAAGCATGAGGTCAATTCCTGGTACATATATATATATATGTGTATATATATTAAGTCAATTACTTTGCCTCAGGAAATTGGGAAAGAGAGCTTGAAGGCATCTCAAGAATTGACCAAATATCACACTTTGCAGGTTGAATAGTGTCTTGGTTATTTTTCTTTCTTGCTGAGACAAAATACCCGACACCCAAAATTAAGGAAGGAAAGGTTTACTTACCTCATAGTTTGTGGAGGTTTCAGTCCATACTGAGCTGGCTCCCAGGCAGGGTGGCGTGCCACTGGGGCAACCATTCACAGTGGCAGAAGACAGCAAAAGCAACAATAGCAAAAAGGGAGGAGGAGCTGGAGAAGACTATTTCTGTCCCTTATATTGTATGCAGGGTATCCACCCTAAGGTGGATGTAGCACTTGTTGTAACCTGACAAGGCTATTGCCGCCATTTCAAAAACCAAGACCGCCATTTCAAAAGAAAATCGTTAAGTTTCTGTTCTTTGTGGTTGTTTCTGTTTCCCCACATCAGGGTAAATTCCTGGAAATCATGTGATTTGGACTGTTGCCCAAGCCCGCGCACGGGCTGTATTCCCGCGCCCGGTCTCCTTTGTTAGCTTTCTTCAAACTGATTGGTTGCCCGTTTGCTGAACTTCCCTGCTCATAGGTTCCCCTAAGTAACCAATGAATGTACTAGATACCCTTTAACTCCCTGCGATTGGCTTCTGTAAACTCTGCTTGCTTATCCCTCATTACCATACCCAACCCTATAAAACTAAGCTTCTTGTCTTTGCCTGGGGCTCCTCTCTTTGCTCTGGCATAGAGGATGCCGCTGGGTACCAGCTAAAAAAAAGCGCTCTTTTTGGTCTTCCCAGTTGTCCCCGTTGATTCATTTCTTGGGTACAACATTTGGGGGCCCGCCCGGGATCCCTTCTTTTTGGCCTCTTTTTCTCCGCGGCATCTCAATGGTAAGTCCCTTTGCATTTTGTCAGTCGGTGCGCACCAGTTGGGGCAACGGGAACATGTTTCCCCTAGCTGGCGGAGTGGGACGCCCTCCGTTTATTTGCCTTAGGAATTCTGGACTTCGGTCGTTTGTATTTGAGCCTTTAGGTTTTGTTTTCCTAGGGATTTGATTTGATTTGGATTCTAGGTAATTTGGACCGCCGCATATCTCTGTTCCTTGTACTTTCATTTTGTCTGTGCACTTTCGTTTGTCTGTCATTTTGTGCGTTGACCCGTTTTTCTCTCCTCAGCATGGGGCAAGGACCATCCACACTGCCGACCCCCCTCCAATTAATCTTTGATCATTTCTCAGTTTTCAGGGATAGGGCAAAAGGTTACGGAGACCCTGTCTATCCAGGTAAACTCCGGACTTTTTGTGAACTAGAATGGCCCATTCTCTCGAGCGGCGCATGGCCGGCCAAGGGCTCTTTCTCTCTCCCGCTTGCGCAGAGCCTCAGACAGCAGATCTTTGGACCACCAAGCCACCCGGACCAGTACACCTACATCAAGGTGTGGATCGACCTTATCTATGACCCACCCTCTTGGTTAAAAAGATACAACCAAACCTTGAGCCGCCACCCAGTCCGTCCTCCGACTATCGCCGCTCTAAAGGTGACAGCCCCTAAACCTGTTCCCGTTTTGGAACCCTCAGCTCCAGAAGAACTCCCTCCCCCTTATCCCTCTGCTCGCCCGGCGATTATAGCCCATCCCCCACCCTCTAACCCACCTCCACCCCCTACTGCCCAAGCGTCTCTCCCCCAACCCTCCACCACCCCTCCGACTCCAGCTCCCCCCAGCTCCCGACGTACCAGTAGATGTCATCGCTCCTTGTCCCCTGACACCTCCTCCTGAGACTTTGACTCGGCTCCCCTTTACCCCCTCCGTGAAGCCCCTACAGGCCCCGATCAAGTGCCTATGATGGTTTACATTCCTTTCACTACTTCAGACCTATACAACTGGAAACATCAAAACCCGCAGTTCTCTAAGGACCCTCAGGGGCTAATAAGCCTCCTCGAGAGCATAGTCCATACCCATCATCCCACCTGGGACGATTGCCAGCAGTTGCTCCAGACCCTGTTTACAGCTGAAGAACGAGACCGAATTCGTTCTGCTGCTCGGAAAGCTGTGCTCGGTCGGGATGGCACCCCTACAGATGATCTGGACCGACAAATCCTGGTCTTTCCCCTCTCGCGCCTGGACTGGGACCCAAATTCAGATCGAGGTAAGGAGGCTCTCGAGCGGTATTGCCAGTTGCTTCTGGGAGCCCTTAAGGCCACCACCCGGAAGCCCACCAACCTATCTAAGGTTTCCGAGGTAAGACAATTGGCAAATGAATCTCCTTCTGTTTATTTAGAAAGATTATGTGAAGCCTACCGCATCTATACACTTATAGATCCGGAGGCACCAGAGAATGCGCGAGCCATAAATATTGCGTTCGTGACCCAGTCGGCCCCAGATATAAAACGAAAATTACAGAAAATTGAGGTTTTTGAGGGAGCTCCCCTTAGTCAATTACTAGAGATAGCTCAAAAAGTGTTTGACCAAAGAGAGACAAAGGAAGATGTAAATGATAAAAAACTGACCAAGATCCTAGGGTGCCTGGCAACTGGGCAAAAACCAGATAGCAAAGGAGAAAAAAAGACTCCTCTGGACAAGGATCAATGTGCTTATTGCAAAGAAAAAGGACACTGGGCCAAAAACTGCCCTAAGTTAAAGGCTAAATTAGAACGAGATGCAAAGGCTCTCATCAGCCAGCCTTGAGGGGGTCAGGGCTCCAAAGGCCCCCTGGAGCCCAGGCTAACTTTAACAGTAGGGGGCCAACCTGTTGACTTTCTTGTGGATTCAGGAGCCACTTACTCGGTATTGACCAGACCTATTGGGACCCCTACTGGAACAATTTTAAAGGTAAAAGGTGCCACCGGACAGACGCAAATGGTAAAACAATATAAAGCAGGTCTCTCTTGCCCTGGACAGCCAACAGTTCAACATACTTTTCTCTGGGCCCCTGACTGTCCAGATCCTCTATTAGGGAGAGATTTGCTCCATAATTTAAAGGTCCAATTGAGCTTTGATACAGAAGAACCTCAAGTGACATTGGGTAATTCCCAAATTAAGATGATGGCCCTATACCCTGAAGGAGAGGGACACCTTTTATTTCCAGAAAAATTGCAATCAGAAGATACAGAGACTAAAAATAAATTATTGCACAAATGGATTCAGCAAATACCCCAAGTCTGGGCAGAGAACAATCCTCCAGGATTAGCACGAAATCAAGTTCCCCTGGTTATAGAACTATTTTCTACTGCTTCTCCCATTCAACTTCGACAGTACTATCTTAATCTAGATGCCAGGAGGGGTATAGTGATACACATCTCCCGGTTCAAAGACCAAGGGATCCTACACTCCTGTGTCTCCCCATGGAATACTCCTCTGTTACCTGTCCAGAAGCCCGGAACCAAAGACTACAGGCCAGTGCAAGACCTCCACGAGGTAAACAAACGTGTGGTTACTTTGCACCCTACTGTGCCTAATCCTTATACTCTCTTAAGCCTCCTGGGACCCGATCGGACTTGGTACACGGTATTAGATCTAAAAGATGCCTTCTTCACCTTGCCAGTCGCTCTGGTAAGCCAACCACTCTTTGCTTTTGAATGGACTGATCCCGATACAGGGATCACTGAACAGTTGACATGGACTCGGTTGCCCCAAGGGTTTAAGAATTCGCCCACCCTGTTTGATGAGGCATTATCCAGAGACCTCCTCCCTTTTTGGGAGGCATATCCTGATGTGACCCTGTTGCAATATGTGGATGACTTACTCTTGGCTTCTGAGACTTTTGAACATTGCATATGCCACACTCAGGCCTTATTGCAAACTCTCTCTGATTTGGGCTATAGAGTGTCAGCCAAAAAGGCCCAATTGTGTCAAAGACAGGTGACATATTTAGGGTACCAAATTCATGAGGGAAAACAGACTTTATCTCTTTCCAGAGTACAAGCCATTCTGCAAATCCCAACCCCCATTACCAGGAAACAAATAAGAGAGTTCCTGGGGGCAATAGGATATTGCCGGTTGTGGATTATTCACTTCGCAGAGCTCGCACAACCTCTATATGAGGCCCTAAAGGGGCCAACCCAAGGTCCCCTGAATTGGAACGAGCCCCAAGAATCAGCTTTTAAAAGGCTAAAAGAGGCTTTAATGGAGGCACCAGCCCTGGCTTTTCCTAATCTCCAAAAACTTTCCTCTTGTTTGTTGATGAAAAGCGGGGAATAGCCAAGGGAGTGCTCACTCAAGATTTAGGCCCTTGGCATTGCCCCATGGCCTATTTGTCCAAAAGGTTGGATAATGTGGCTGCAGGATGGCCTACATGTCTCCGCATGCTTGCTGCAGCTGCCCTCTTGGCTCAAGAATCCAGAAAATTGACTTTTGGACAACTAATAAAAATAGTGACTCCCCCCATAGCTTAGAGGCTCTTATACGGGCCCCTCCCACCAAATGGATGTTGGACGCCCGTATTCTATACTACCAGATCTTGCTTCTCGACCCAACATCAATTCAATTCAAAGAGGCTTCTAGTCTAAATCCCGCTACCCTACTCCCTGATGATGACCCCTCACTGCCCCTTCATGATTGTGTGGCCACCACCGAGGTCATCTCCGGCTTACGAGAAGACCTAACTGACATTCCGCTGGACGACGCTGAGCTAACACTGTTCACTGATGGTAGTAGCTACATCCATGAAGGTAAGAGGGTTGTGGGGGCAGCAGTGGTCACCATAGCCAATGAATTGTGGTCTCAAGGACTTGACTCCGGAACTTCAGCCCAGAGAGCAGAGCTCATAGCTTTGACTCAAGCCCTGAGATTAAGCGAAGGAAAAAAGGTTAATATCTACACCGACAGTCATTATGCCTTTGCCACAGTACATGTGCATGGGTCCATTTATCAGGAGCGAGGACTCTTAACTTCAGGGGGACAAAGGATTAAAAATGCTCCCCAAATATTAGACCTTTTGGCAGCCATCTGGTTACCTCTCAAAGTGTCGATTATGCATTGTAAGGTGCATACAAATGGAGTTGACCCCATTTCTAAGGGGAATAACTTCGCAGATCAGGTCGCTCGATCAGCCGCTCCAAAATCAGTGGGGCCCCCTGAAACAAAAGCTCTATTACTTCTGCCACCAACCATCTCAGATCCAATATACTCTGCCGGAGACCAACACTTGGCAGCCCAACTAAATGCAAAACCCAGAGACTCAGACAAATGGCTTCAGCTCCCAGATAAAAGAATATTAATCCCTGAGGCTCTAGGATGAGAATTAATTCGGCAAGCCCATAAAGCCACTCACTTGGGAGGAACCAAATTGGCTAATTTATTTAGAGATAGGTTCTTCATCCCTAAGCTTACTAAGCTGACCCACTCCTCGAGCCTACGTTGTGAACAATGTCAATTAGTAAACCACAAACATAACAAGCCTCCTGAGATGACCAGGTATCGAGGCACCTCACCTGGAGAACATTGGGAAATAGACTTCACAGAATTAAAAAAAACCAGGCCAAGGAGGACACAAATATTTACTGGTAATGGTTGATACCTTCACCGGATGTGTAGAAGCCTAGCCTACTCGCTCTGAGTCAGCTCTCATAGTGGTCAAAAAGCTACTCTATGAAATAATACCCTGATTTGGCCTGCCCCTATCTTTGGGGTCTGACAATGGCCCAGCTTTCATAGCTCAAATCACACAAAAATTAATGCAGGCACTTCAGATTGATTGGAAACTACACTGTGCCTATAGACCCCAGAGTTCAGGGCAAGAAGAAAGAATGAATCAAACTTTAAAGTCTACCCTGATTAAACTGTCATTAGAAACTGGCGAAAACTGGGTGAGCCTTCTCCCCTTTGCTCTCCTCCGGGCAAGATGTACCCCTTATATATCAGGAATTTCCCCTTTTGAGGCCATGTTTGGCCGGCCCCCTCCTCTGCTACCTAGACTGGCAGAGGAAAAGCTTGCAGAACTTACTAACCAGGACCTTATTAAGTCCCTCCAGGCACTACAACCTGTGCTCTCCTCCATCCATCGGGTATTCTGTCAAAAACACCCACCACTTGACCCGCCAACCACAGAACCCACTCAAGTGGTGGAACCAGGTACTCAGGTACTCCTCAGATGATTTCACCAAGCCGGACTCGAACCCAGATGGGAAGGACCCTACACTGTGGTTCTCAGCACCCCAACTGCTATCAAAGTTGCTGGAAAGACTGCTTGGATTCACCACAGCCATTTCAAGGTGCTGCCAACCTCGGACTTTCTATCTGCAGAACCAGATAAGTGGACAATAGAAAAAGGAACTGACCCTCTAAAGGTTAAGCTAAAAAAATGTTCTGCTTGACTGTATACACTCCAATGATATTGATATTATTGATACGGTTGCCCCTACCTGTAATGAGTGGCCTAGGGACCCCAATGAATAGACAGCAACTTCTTAGAGCTGTATATGGTGATCCTTGTGATTGTGGAGGAGGCAATTTTAAGGGGAAAAATCATCTTGTCTATAGCACTGTTGATTGTGGGGACAAATTGGCAAAATTAGTCCAAAATAACCTACATACAGGACAGCCAGCTTACTGGGAGTGCCTAAAAAAGCCCACACTTAGGCTCAATACAGGCTCAATCCCATCCTGCCCCTCTGAGTGCACCACCTATTATTCCTCCATGCATTCCTCATGTTATTCCCAGGTACATGAATGCAAAGGGGTAAACAACTGCACCTATTTTACCGCCGTTCTACTGCGAATACAGAACGCCTATGACACTGGGGACTGGGGTCTCATTCCCCAAGTAATAGGATCTTCTAAATACCTCCAAGCTCCTTGCTATGGAGGCATTGGAAAATCAGTTTGTTGGACAAAGACTGCTCCTATTCATGTATCAGATGGAGGAGATCCCCAAGACCAAATTAGACAAAAATATGTACAAGAGAAAATACAAAAAATTTGGGAACGAATGGTCCCCAAGATAAATTATCACCCATTAGTACTTCCTAAAACACGAGGGGCTAATTTGGACGCTCAAACCTTAGACATACTAAAGGCTACCCATCTAACTCTCAGTGTAACAAATCCAGACCTGGCTGGAGATTGCTGGTTGTGCTTGACCCTTGGCACCCCCATACCCCTGGCGGTGCCCTCTAATGTAACCCCAATTGCTTTTAATCTCCATAACCCAAGCTACTTTCATACCCCCTCCTTTAGAGTACAACCCGTAACTTTTAACAATATCTCTTGTGTGCAAGGCCTACTTCAAAACAATAGCTACGATATTGATGTTGGTTTCGCTGCCTTTGCTTCATGTAGCCGTACACAGAATTATTCTAACCCTCTTTGCCCCCCCAGAGGTCATATATTCATTTGCGGGGAAAATATGGCTTTCACTTTTCTCCCTATGAACTGGACTGGATTATGTGTTTTAGCTTCCCTCCTACCTGACTTGGACATTATACCAGGAGATGAACCTGTACCTATTCCTAGCTTTGATTACATAGCTGGACGACCTAAGAGAGCAATTCAATTCATTCCTCTATTGGTAGGACTAGGCATCACAGGAGCCATGGTCACCGGCTCCACAGGCCTAGGAGTTGCCATAAATTCTTATACCAAGCTCTCCAATCAGTTGCTTGAAGATGGTCAGTCCTTATCTAAATCCTTGCAAGACATCCAGTATCAAATAGACTCCCTAGCAGAGGTAGTCCTCCAAAATAGAAGAGGATTAGACTTATTGACGGCCGAACAAGGAGGAATCTGTATAGCTCTACAAGAACACTGTTGTTTTTATGCCAATAAGTCAGGAATTGTAAGAGATAGAATCAAAAACCTACAAGAAAGTCTAGCAAAAAGATGAAAAGAGCTTAGCAGTAACCCTTTTTGGGGAGCATGGGATGGGATACTCCCCTACCTGTTACCCTTGGCTGGGCCTCTGATAATGTTACTAATCCTCCTTACCATAGGGCCCTGTATAATCAACTGTCTAATTAGATATGTTAATTCCAGAGTACAGTCCATAAAACTCATGGTACTCAGATCCCAAGGATGGGAACAACTCCCCACATCAGATCAACAATATGAGTCAAGGATTTGACTCATGCGCCTAAAATCAGTGGGAAATGTTGTAACCTGACAAGGCTATTGCCGCCATTTCAAAAACCAAGACCGCCATTTCAAAAGAAAATCGTTAAGTTTCTGTTCTTTGTGGTTAAGTTTCTGTTTCCCCACATCAGGGTACATTCCTGGAAATCATGTGATTTGGACTGTTGCCCAAGCCCACGCATGGGCTGCATTCCCGTGCCTGGGCTCCTTTGTTAGCTTTCTTCAAACTGATTGGTTGCCCGTTTGCTGAACTTCCCTGCTCATAGGTTCCCCTAAGTAACCAATGAATGTACTAGACACCCTTTAACTCCCTGAGATTGTCTTCTATAAACTCTGCTTGCTTATCCCTCATTACCATACCCAACCCCATAAAACTAGCTTCTTGTCTTCACCCGGGACTCCTCTCTTTGCTCTGGCATAGAGGATGCTGCTGGGTACCAGCTAAAATAAAGCACTCTTTTTGGTCTTCCCAGTTGTCCCTGTTGATTCATTTCTTGGGTACAACAGCACTCACGCCCATAATCCCAGCACTAGACAATGAATCAGTCACATACTCTAGATTCAGCTGTCTCTGAAAAGCCTGCCTCCCACCATGTCTGCACGAGGCTTTGGGGGTCATCCAGGCACAAACCATAACAAAGGATGTAAAATTTGAAACACTTTGCTTTGTGAACACAGCCCTAGTGTTCCCTGCTAAAGAAGGTCTGCCTAGGGAATTAGTCTATACCCTGGGAAACTCTGATGAATAATTTAGGAGTGTGTCACAGAACTCTTTTTTTGTTGTTGTCATTCTGTGTTTTTTTTTCCCATAGATTCTGACTATGTACTTATATAAATATTTTAATACTAAATGTATTAAGTCATCATAAGATTAATACAACTTACCTTTGGCCTCTACAATTACTAGAGGTGCTCAAAGTGGTGGCCATTAGCTTCCAGACATTTATTAGTACAACAAACTGCTGCTTGGGTAACCTGGGTTGTTTACATTGCCGCACATGCGTTTTCAATTTCTTTTCTAAGAGATGGCAGTGTAATGGGTTTTCTGCAATATACAGCATCCTCTAGGGTCTCCCATATGAGGCTAACACTATCTGTTAAAAAAAATCATACTATTTTTCTTTTCCTGAAGTATCTGCATTTTTTTTTTTTTTTGCAGACTCTGTATTTCAGGCTGTGCTTGAACTCACTAGATAGCCCAGGCTGTCCTTAAACTCACAGCAATCCTCCTGTCTCAACCTTCAGAATGCTGAGATTACAGGCATGTGCCACCACACCTGGCTACAGAACTCTTAAAACAAACAAACAAACAAACCAAACAATAATAATAATAATAATAATAATAATAATAATAATAATAATAGTAGTAGTAGCAGGAAAAATCCCTTTCATGTCAGGAAACAAATTTTGTATTTAATTTAATAAGGTCATTTTAATGAAAGCATATTTTATGTACAATTTTAGATGCCAATCCACAAAAATGTATAAAGTATTTTATATTCCTATATCATCCATTTGCTAAAAGTGGAATAAAACCAAAGATAAATTTAAAAGGTATGTAATACATAAAATTATTGTTGTATTCTGTTTATATCTATTTTATGAAAAATACAATGGTACCTTATGACAAATTATGACCTTAATTTGTCATAGAATTTTGGGAAAGATGGCTATGTTTGTATTTGTGGGGAGAAGATGGCCATGGTCATGTTTGTTACCCAATGCGGAGTTTGCAAACAGAACCAAAATTTTGCTGAATGCTTTTGTTTGAGAAACAAATTGTTTACAAACAGCAATGTTTGTGAAACTAAGTATTACTGTTTTTTAAATTTTTTTATTATTATTTATTTTTTATATGTGGGTACCGGGAGTCAATTTCAGGACCTTGTGCTTGCCAGGCAGGTGCTCATGCCACTGAGCTCTATCACCAGCCCTTAATTTATTTTTGAAACATGAAACTTTATACTATAAGAGACAAGAATAAGAAACAAACCAATTTGTGATGATGACATTTTAGTAATGCTTAACTGACTTGATATATTATTTTGCTAGTGCTACCACAGAAAAGAAAAAGAGTCATATATTGTATAGTTTAAATAAAACAATTTGATTTTATCACAATTTTAGAGTGTAGAAATCTAAGATAAATGTGCTGGTGTTGGCAGCATTGCTTTTTTTCCCAGTCCTTGCTGTTTGGTCTGCAGATGGCCATGTTTTTCATGTGTCCTCATGGGGGTCTTCCCTCTTTTATTGTCAATGTACACGTTTCCTCTTCTTGTGGGAACACCTATCACATTGCATCATCAGTCACGTTAAATGAACTCACTTTAACTCAGTTATTCCTGTAAAGATCATCTCTCCAAATTCAGTCACATTCTGACATACTGGTGGGTGACAGAACTTCTTGGAACTTCAGTATATAAATTCTGGAGGACACAGTTCAGTCTACAGCAGTTTCCAAAAAAATAACATTTATTTTAATTTTTTTAAGAAGGAACTATTTCTGTTAACTCAATCTGCTCTTTGAGCTGTAGAGCTCAGCATTGGTGTAAGTTTGGCTGATATGCATTTTCTTTATGAGTAAAATGACTCAGGTGTTTTTTGTTTGTTTGTTTTTAATTCAAATCTCCAAGAAGAATAGGTATACATATCACTTGTATCAGTCTGGGTTTTTCAGGTTTATTGGTTAGGGTTCTCTAGATAACAGGATCAATAGGAAGAATAATATGTATAAGTACTCAAGGATATTTATTAGATACTCTTATAGCACCAGGTGTGGTCTTATTCAAGATGGCCATCTGCATACATGAGAACCAGAAGATCTAGTATCTGCTCAGTTCAAGAAGTTGGATATTGTACAGCAAGAGAGATAAACGATGCAGCACCAATCTGAGATTGAATGCTTGGAAGCTCCCTGAAGGGTTGCCAGTGAGAATCTGTGTTGAAAGGCTGAAGAAGCTGGGATGTGATGTCTAGGGACAATGGCAGTAGCAAAAGATGTACCCACTCAAGCAGAATATCCCTTTTCACATGTGGGCCAACTTCCTGCTTTACTTTCATTCTGTCTGGGTTACAACCCTGCTGGATGGTGCCACCCACAATCAGGGCCTGTTGTCCCCCTCAGATTGCTGGCCTACAAGCCGATTGTCTCTAGAAACATGCCAACAGACACACCTAGAAGTGTAACTCATTAATTTTTTAGGTGTCTCTTAAACCAATCAAATAGGAAATTGTGTTTAAAAGTCACACTAAGCAAACAGAAGCAAAAGGAGTAATTGGCTCACAGGAATTGGAGGGTGAGACATCTCGAGAACTGGAATTGGAAAGATAGAGGCCCAGAAGAAACAGCAGCAGAGTTCTAATTCTCAGGGACTAAGAAGGAGAGCTGGTGTTACAAATTTCATTTTGACTCTAAGTCCAAAGGCAGAAGACAAATGTCTCAATTTAAAGTCAGTCAGTAAAAGTGACTACTTTGTGTCCTATTCAGGATTTCATGACTTGGATGTGAGACTCATGAACTAGGGAAGGCCATGTGCTTTACCCAGTTTACCAATTTAAATGTGAATCTGATAGAGAAAACACCCTCACACACATACTCAGAATAATTTTAACCAAATATCTGGCTACATTGTAGCCCAGCAAACTTGATAAATAAAATTAACCACCACACCCTTTGAATTGTACATTGTATCCTAACAATATGGCAGATAAATTTTTGTGCATTCTGAAAATCTTATGAGTTGGAGGCCCTCATCTGAGTAAAATAACAAAGGTGGACTTCTTACCAAGCATAGTTATTAAAATGAATATTAAGTTATAATGAGGAAAATATATCAAATGACTTTAAAAATTGCAAATGATAAAGATAACCATAAAGTAATGAAATTTAGTTCTTTCTAACCAGGACCTTAGGAAAAAAGGCAGACTCAAACCAGATCCAGAAAATGCTAAATTCATAAATATAACATAATGACATAAAATATATATATATCTGCCATCAGTGGTAGTGATATTCAATATTATATATGGAAAGAATCTATCCTCCCAGAAAGAGTTTACAGGTATTTCCCTGATTTTATCAGGGACCCAGATAAACTCTATACCTTTACAAGGCATGACCTAAATATCAGGCTTTAGCCCAGGCATGGTGATACATGCCTCTAACTCCTGCACTTTGGGAAGTTGAGGCAAACAGATCACCACGTTCAAACCTTGCACAAACACCTTAGTAACTTAGTGAGATCTTCTCTCAAAAAAAAGTTCTTTTAAAGAGTTTGGGATATAGCTCAATGCAAAAGCCCTGCATTCAATTCCTAGTACTGGAAAAAAGAAAGTCTTTATAGAAATAGAAATCTTGTAAGGATAATCATCAGGATAAGAGGGCCATGAATAGATGCAACAGAAACTGAAGATCTATACAGTACTATGTAGGGATCTCATTTACCAATACAGGTATACCATAGTAAGTTTGTATTTTGCATTTAGAGTCTTTCTTAAAGAAGTTTCCTACAATGAGTTGGCCAAAGGAGCATTTCATCTTGCCATAGGTAAATCTTTATTACCCCATCCCTGTAGGCAGATTTGTTCTATTTCAAGGTGATTTTTGTACCTAATCTAGAAATTGCTCTAAATCAGTGGCTATTCTCATTTGGTCCTATGATTTGCAATACTTTTTATCATAAAAGATCCAAGGATTCCTTAGTAATTTTTTCATTATAAAGGTATTCTAACTGCAAAAGAGACAATGTGACCACCAGATCATTTCTCTCTATGCCTATGACAATGTGGAGTATTGGACTTTATGATTATCATTGAGTAGAGCAGCCTTTTCATCTTTACCTTTTCCAGCTGCTTGTCATCATCCCCAAAAGACTACCTCTTGCACTCATGAATAATAAGTTACTGCTGATTGTTACACTTCTGTTGATTACCACCCTAGAAATATGTTAGAAGCCTAAGAAAAGTTAGTTGATTCCTTTGGGGATTTCCAAAAGGCCCTCCATTGTAAAGTGTGAAATGAATTCATTTCACTATCTTTTAAGGACTGCTATCAACATATAAGAAGTAATGATTAATTATTAATGGAAGATAAAATTTTTATAGTGTGAAAGACAATAGGATCCTATGAAAGAAAATAAGATACAGTGAAATTAACATTAAATGTTTGTACTAGTTTTTATGTCTTTTCTAAACCAAGTATAAACCAAGGATGAATCAGTCCAAAACTTATTCTTTCCCAGCCAATAATAAGTAAATTTCAACATTAATATTGTTTAAAATTCCTGTAAAATGTAATGTTGTCCTTACATGAAAGCATGGGACCAGTGTATTTTCCTATTAACAGGATAAAGTCACAAGTAGTGCGAGCTGAATCTAATTGTAAGGCAGGACTACTTTACAGCATGTAGTACTTCAAAATCATATTTTCTACATCAACTTATATTTACGTAAAATGAGACAGTGTAATGAATATTTTTACTTTTACCATAATTTCATTTTAATCAAGTTATTGTTCTTAAAGTTATACTTTAATAATATTGACTAAATTAGGAGAATAATTGTACTATTTTTAAATCCAAATTTAATGATTGTGAAAAAGCTATTCTGAGACTTGGCAAGAAAAAATACAGTTTTTATAGATATAATAGAAATAAACCACTGATAACAGTGGGTGTTATTTAAAAAAAAAAAAAAAAAGCCAGGTGCGGTAGCATGCACTTGTAATCCCAGTACTTGTGGGGGCTAGGCAGGAGGATCGCTGTGAGTTCGAAGTCCACCTGTGATAGATACATGGTGAGTTTGAGGCCAGTCTTAATTGTATAGTAAGACCATGTCTCAAAAAAAAGACCAAACTAGTTTATATTAGTTTTATTAGGAAGTTTTATTCCTCACATAAGTAACTTTGCATTTTTGCTATAATTAATAATAAACTACTAAAACTATGCTTTTGTGAAATAATGATATGATATGATCATAAATCTTAAGCAGTATAAATATGTAGAGAGACAAATACAAAATCAATTAATAGAAATAATAAATGTTGATTTAAACATTGTCAGAAGTGGATCTTCATTATTAGACATAGAAATAGGAATGCTTTGCAATTTTCCTGAAAAGTAACATTTTGCTTTGCTAAGACTGAATACATATATAGAGTATATTTATATATGTATGTATGATAGCTGAGACATTAGTAAAAGAGTGTATTAAATACATATCCCTGTTGTTGATGCCTCTGAAGCAGATAATACAGTTCAAGTCTATTGTCTAGTTAACTGCAATACAACTTATTTAGGGGGATTAATATTATAAAGCATCAACAGATAGGACAAATAAAACTAATAAAGTGATTGTCTTGTGTTGTTCGATAATAGCATGACTATTGCTGATTTAGTAGCTGATTTATTGCTGATTTAGTAGAGTTGAAGCATGATGGTATTATCCAGAAAATTAACTGCCATCAAACATGATCCTAACAAACATTAAATCACTGAGCAATATAGCAAAAGTTTACATTATAACTATCAACAAATTTTAGATTGTAAGTTTTGTTAGGAAAATATAATAGTGCACCTGTAATGTTATGAAAATAGTCAAGGTACATACCAGTCTAAGCAAATGCATATCAACATATTTCTTCCTTTAACAAGAAAGTGAGGATAAAACAACCCCCCCAAATATCAGCTGTATTCATTAGGGTATTTTAGGAAGTCTGAAATTGAAACTGTATTGAATTTAAGATCACTGAGATGATTCTCTGAATGACATGATGAACTAGGTGGGACAATAGTTAACTGCATAGATACAGGCCTAATCAAATGAGAAATTTCTGGAATGGGCTTTCTGTATAAAAAGAAAGCAACTGCAACTTGATCCCAACTTTTGGAGGTATGATTTGTCTTACATATGCAATAACACTAAAATATTAGTATTTTTGTCCATTGGAGAATTGCAACATTATTTCCAATGGCCATATAAGAGCAAAAGCAAAAAAAACAGTATTGGACTACTGTGAAAATATAGTTTCTCCAAATTTTTACAACACTAAGAAATGTTCTGTAATTTTACCATAATAATCAAAGAAATAAATGATAGTGCATATATATTTACATTTAAAGTAGCATTTTGACTTTATTGTCAATCTAAGAACATCCCCCATTATTGCAAATTGAAGACTTGGAATCAATTTATTTAGTGGAAGAAGATTTATATTTAAAATAAGTTAAAGAAAAACCTTGAAAACAGTCATCATGTTTCCTTTTAGATAAAGGTTAAAACTGAGTACACTAAATTTGCTGGAATTGCTTTACAATCTTATCTTCCATCTTCAATGATACATTATTGTGAAACTGGATTCTGTGTAATAATTTTGATTAAAATATAACATGAAATTTGTTCATATATATATGGTTTTATATCTCTTCCCTTTTCCTATGTTTTGTTTTGATTATATTTGTTGAAATGTAATATTTTGAATGTTTTGATAAAAACAACAGTGAAAATGCTGTTTCTATTTTGTATGTACAATGCTTAATATTATTTCATTTTTCTTATAATTGTTGCTGTTTTTATAAGAGTATATGTACATGAAATTTGGAGGGAAATTATCTTTCACCATAGTTGGAGAAATTATCCCATTATGTCTCTTTGTAGAATGTTGTATGTTTTTCTTCTTATTATTATTATTTTTTTTTTACATCACAGTCATTTTGGCATGCTCTGAATTTGTAAACTTCACACTGCATATTCCACATACTTTAAAAAAAAGAATAATTGAGTTAATAAACTTCCAAGACACATGGAGTAACCAATGAATACACAACATTTGTTACACTGGGATTATAATATCTTTATTGTCAATATTTTTTGTAAAACAATTACATATGCTTACAAAAAATGCAAAAATATATTTTAATATATTTTTATTAGTACATGACTGTAGTAAGTAATGATAACATTTATCATGAAATAAATAGATACTTCTCAGATGTACAGATGGTCAATAAATACATAAAAATGTTCAGTGTCATTGGACATTAGAGAAATGCAAATTAAAACAACATTGAGATAACAACTTACTCCAGAAAATATGGTGATCATGAAAAAAATCAAATAAAAAGAAATGCTGGCCAGGCTGCAGGGGAAAAGTAAATTTTCTACATTGTTGGTGGGAGTGTAAATTAACACAACATTCTTTACATGTGGTAGTCTTGAACTCTAGCAATTTCAAGTAGTAGGAAAGAATCACATTCATGAAGTAGACCAGATGAGAGATAATTGGTGGTTCATAGACAAATGGGAAATATAAATGGTATTTAACTTCAAGACAGTTTATGCTGTGGTTGCATTTTTAGTACTTCTGGATACAATAAAGGATGAGTATAAATAAATAGTTGGAAACACAAATGATTTAGTGAAAATACCTTCTTTCTTTTCAGAAATTGCCTTAGCTACTACATCTCATTGTGTGTTTTCAATTTTTACATAGGTTGCTATCTCCCTATATTTCAAGCTATATAAATAGCCACACACACATGCACACACTTACGTCTTCTATGTCTACATTTGTTAATAACAACTAGTTTCTCTAAGTATAGTACTGCTTTTCCAATTCCCTTCAAATCTCTGTCCACCTGATATCTAGTCAGTATCGCAAACACTACAAACTGAAATTGAATTCATTATATTTTTCAAGCAGTCAGTTCCTGAACACAAATTTCACATTTTTATTAGTGCCATAATCTTTTACTCATTCATATCTCCAAACTGTAGTCAGCTCTGACTTTTATTACTATCTTTTCATATGCTCTGTTGGCAATACTGCAAGATGCTCGGCAGTGTTTTCTTATTTTATTATCTGCCTGCATAATTTCAGTCTCCAATGTCCTTCAGCAGTATTTGTATGTGCAACCTATAACAAGTTGTTAAAGCTCAGGCTAAAGTATCATAACCTACCTAATCTCCATAGGGTTTTCCTCCTGCTTCACCACTTTAACAAGTCACTCTAAACATGTTTTGCTTTGAGAACAATTTTAAGGTGGAGTGTCATTTTCTCTTCGGAGGCAGGAAATTCTGTGTAATGAAAAATTGCACATTGGTATATGGTAAAATAAAAGTTTATGCAACAAAGCTTTAACAAAGATTTTTTAAATTACATTTTACAGTAATTTTATGTTTTTGCAAGCATACGTAATATACAGAAAGGAAAACAACACATTTGAACATCTTTTCACTTAGAGTAGTAAAGACTGCAACTACAGAGGATCATATTGTTATTGAAGATGTTGATTACACTGGAAAAATAAATGCTTTTGTTTATTGCAAAACAAACCAATCTAAATTTACATGCGATGTTCATCAAGTAAGAGTTGTTTGAAAATAAACAACCGTTTACAGAGCAATAAAAGATTATAACATATAAATCAATAAATGACAATATGTTAAATGTCATGAAAGAAAAACTTACTGACAATAGTTTGAACGTATACAATCTTGAGGAGCTATTTCTGTTATACCTCATATAAGATTTGTTATTAGGAATTCCAGGTATGTAAAGAGAAGGATGAAATTCACATCACCTATATATAGAAATTTTGTTCTGTTTTGTTTATTGACAATGAAACTAGATAAAAAGAAAGGCAAAATGATAATACTATCAATGTCATTTTGATAAATATTTTGGCAATTGGGAATAGCTTGAATTGCATGAAAAAATAATTATAATACATTTACAAAGTCAGTAATTAAAAGACAAAAACCACGTTATTATGATTTATATGAAGAAATGTATAACCTAAAGAAGTGAAGATACATGGAATGATCAAGGTATATGATGAATGTTTTTATTATTTAAAATATAACAAAAGATTAATCCCTTTCAAAGTTTTCCCTCTATTTGATCACACTTATCCTATTGTTCTTGACACTTTCTAAAGCAGTTCTGGAAGTCTTGTTTCCATCAGTGTATTTATGAAGTGTGATAAAAATATGAGTAATGCTACAACCACATGCCATCCAACGAAATGGTACAATTGTAAAAACATTATTATGTGTCCTTATCTACTTTGTTACCTAGATCTGGTGCCATACAATTTCTGGATCTTTCTCAAGTCAAAATGACCATGAATGGTAAACATTTTGAATCAATTCAAGATATCAAGGCAGCCATGGCAGCAGAATTAAAGTCCAAATATTCATGGTAATTCTTAATTAAGTGGTGATTAATTGATCAATTGGTTAATTCAATCCATACAGGAATGATTATATACACTATACTTCCACAGTAAAAAAAATAAATAAAAGTGATATAACCCAATTTTCCAGGATTACACTGTGGTGATAGAGACTCATAGGAAAAATAGATTCAGTGATAAGATTTTTTTTTATTTTTAACCTGCTTTAGGAGTATAAAAGAAACAAAATAACTGAGAATAAAAAATAATATAAATAACTTTTTACAGATGAGAACTATTTGAAGTATATTTTGCAAGATATGTTACTGTTGAAATATTCTTGTTTGGTATAGCTTGCAAAAAATTACTCAAATTTCAGTGGATTAAAATAAAAACAATTAACTTTATTGTGTTTCACAATGTTGAAAGTTGGTTCTTTCATCTAGGCAATATGTTTGCTGTTCTCTCAGGAGTTCATATTCTGGTGGTGATTGAGCTGTGGTCGTACTGAATACTCTCTCACTTACCTGAGTTCATGATTGTTGGTTGGTGCTGTAGATTGGTTGTCAGATGTGGGTTTTTCCATGAGAAAAGAAAAAACAGAAAAGAAAAGAAAAGAAAAGTCTACAAGATTTATTTCCAGAAGCTCATACACACAACAAGCAGATATGTGTGGATATTTCATAGCCTACCTTCACATATCACTTACCCTCACTGCCACTATTTTCTATTGGTTAGATCACTCACATCAGACTGCCCACACTCAAGGTGAGGACATTATAAGAGCCTGTGAGATGGAGAGCACTATATTCAACAGACTTGGAAACTGCAATCTGCCTTTGCTGTACCATGTTATGTAATAAATGTATAAATGAGCAAAATGTAAAGAAACCAGAATCTCCTGCCAACTTAGCAACCCAGAGAACATTGTGATTATTTTCCTACCATCCACAGGATCAGAGTCCTCTACTAATTACTAGCCATACTGGTTCCAGGGGCTGAAATAATCATCGACTTCCATTGCCCTTGCAGAGTCATTGCTTCATGGATAGTCACATGACCCAACATGCCAAACTGGAAGGAAGCTCAGGACATATTTCATGATTAAAAAGCAGTTCCTTTTTCTTAAATATGAATGAAAATCATGGAGTACAACTGCTATTTGAAATCATTTTAAATTGATGAATAAAACATACATAAAGTAAATTTGAAAGTATATAAAAATGATAAGATGGATGAGAAGAAATTATGGAATTTTCATATTACCGAATCATTATAATGAGCTAGCCCTTAATCCCTCATGACCTTCCAAGTATGTGAGTTAATAAATTCCATTTTTATTTAAGACAGTGTGAATGTGGTTTGCCAGAAACCAAAACACAATGCAGTTACTGATTTTAACTATTTGCTACAGGTAAAATGATATTATAAATCAATTTGTAACAAAACAAAGGGGTTGATCGATATTTGCCTTAAAAAGATGTTAAAAGCAATACAAAACACATATCAGAAGAGGCTTAATTTCACAACTGGTTCAAGCAGATAATAATGAATTTTTATTGAGGAGGTTTAGGGAAGATTATTAATTAAGTATATTTGTTTTTTTCATTATAAGATTATGTTGAAAGTGACTGATTAGGTAGTAGAATCATTCAAAGAATTACGGAACATAGGAAAAGTTGAACTTAGATATCATAAATTATTTCAAGTTAGTACTTACATATGGAGAGGTTATTAGTCACTTTCCCATCACTGGGAAAAAATACCCAATACCCACAATTTATAAAAAGGAAACATTTGTTTTGACTATTTCAGAGGGTTCTGTCCATGGTTTACTGGCTCCAAGGCAGAAAAGGTATTGTTAAAAGGCAGGACCGAGGAAAACTGCTCAAACCATGGGAGCCAGAAAACACAGACAGAGAGTAGGATCCAGGGAAAAGAATACACCCTTCCAGTCGTGTCTCCAGTGTCCTGCCTCCACTGCTCAGGCCACGATTCCTAACTGCACCTTTAGCCATGAATTCATCAAAGATCAGGTGGTGAGTACAGCATTCTTGTGATTCAACCACCTTCCTAAAGTGCCTCCTCCAAACACAGGAGAGTTGGGGGGGTATTTTACTTATTTATTTATTTATTTATTTATTTTTATGTGGGTCCTGGGAGTCTAACTCAGGACCTCACGCTTGCCAGCAGGCTCTTGTGCCATGGAGCGATATCACTGGCCCTGGGATATTTTAAATCTAAACTGTAACAGAGATATTTTTTCTCCTACATCTATAATTATATTTTCTTTTGTTTCTTTAAAAATGTCTTTGTTAGTAGTTGTCCTGCTGTGGCCTTGAAAAACACCAAATATATAACATGAGTTCAAATGAAGACAGAATTATAGGCAAGAATAAGACATAAACACAATCTTTGAAGTGAGTTTGGAACTTTTCGTATTTGATTTTAATGTATTTTACTAAAAATACTATAATTTAAGGAAAAATGGTTTTTGTTATTGCTTCTCAGGTTTGTGTGTTTGTCTCAGTCATTTAGCACCATGTTATAACTGGCTTTTTATGTATCATGGAGACATAAATGGAAAAACAATTAAAACACAATATTCCTTTCTCCCTGTTCAAGATGAGCTCTCCCCAAGTTAGTGCTCTCTACCTAAAAATATTTGCAAATGAAACAAAATTTTCCAAAGGGCTCTAGTTATTAGAAGAGGCCATAGGTCTCAGGCAGTACTTTCTTGTGGAATGTTGTCTTCCTAGGTATTTGAACAACTTCCTGACTGTTAAACTGTAATCCTGGATAAAGTATACCTGGAGATTAGCAGTAGGAGTTGGCTGTTATCGCTGTTGTTATTTTCCCTGCTGGGTAGAAACTAAATATCATCCTCCCATGTGACAAACAGGTCCTAGACAGACAGTGCACACTAAGTCTTTAAATGTAGCTTCCTAACTTTATGGACATATTTGCCCTAAGTTTAAAAATATTGTACAAAATTGAATAACTTCATCTATTTGAATAAAATGTTTTAAGCAGCTCTGTTGTGAATATTATTGTAATTGTATCTTTTCTTACTTTGGAAAATTCTAAAAAAATAAAAGGAAAATAAAACCTATACCAAAATGCTGTAACAGCACCTGAGATTTATTCTAGCCCTGAAATAGAGATATTATAGTTTTGATAAATAATATAGGTATACCAGAACAAAACACTTTGTGAACAACACCAGGAATTAGAAATTATTTCTTTTTAGAATAACACAAAATTTATGAAAGAGTAATGTAATTGAGACACACAGTGGTAGATTTACAAACAAATAACTTCTAATTTATTTTTATTTTATTTTATTATCTTTTTGAGACATGGTTTCACTATGCAGTTCAGGCTGGGCTTTAACTCACTTTGTAGCCCAAGCTGGCTTTGAACTCGAAGCAATCCTCCTGCCTCAGCTTACTGAGTGCTGGGATTACAGGTGTGAACCACCATGCCCAGCCTCAAATATATTTTTATGTCTGAAAATATCAAGAATTATAATTAAGAATTTAAAATGGAGATCTTGTTCCTCAGTGTTTCTAGGTATTATTGTTTTAATTAACTTGATGTTAAGTGTCTCAGAGAATAACTTTGCACTCTTTTTAAAATAAATCCTTTAATAAATTGCAATTTTTTCAGATTCGGTCTCTCTCTTTTCTCCCTTACCATCATGATTTGGCAAATTTATAAAACAAATCATCTTATTTTTTAATTATTATCCTACAGAGTTTTTATTTTCCGGTGGATAATGACTGTTGTTACTGCTGGATGTTACTTGAGGATGATTTATTTCCTACTATGTCATTTTTTAGCAAATTATTTCGAATTGCTGCTATTGTTACTGAGACCCTGAGGGAAGGCCAAAGTGTCTATGTCCCAGAAGACAGTATTAAAAACATAACTTTCAGGTATTTTTCCATGACTTCAGAAGAAAACTATATAAAATTTTACATCTTACATTTCTCCAAATAGTTTTAGAAATCACTAGTGTCAAATTGACTAAGCTTATATTGATGATGGCAGAGAACAAGAAACAATCCAAAATGTGTCCCCATAAATTTAATCTAGTCCTAGAGGTCAAAAGGTATCCAGGGAGAAATTCACCACAAATTTCTAGGATTAAGGTTTAAAGATATGTTTACTTGAGCCCTGTCAAAATGTATTTTGAAAATGATTTTATTAGGAATATTTTACTAAAAAAACAGAATGTCTCTTTAGATACGGAATAATTGAAAGCAAAAGTACTTACCTAATATAGTGAAGGTTCTGTAATATATCTTTTTCCCATTGAACTCTGAAATAAATTATTTAGGAACCTATCAGGTCTTTTAGTAGAAAGGGTTCAGTTAATTACATTATTTCATTCAATTCCATATGATAATTATTTCCCTATCTTCTATGTATCTTAATGTCCTCCCTTATTCCCCACTTTTACTTCTTTGGTCACTGCTTCATAGAATCCTTCCATTTATTGTTTTGTTAATATTTATTTTAATTAACAATGGATTATATAGTTGGGTTATTGATTTTATATATGCATGCTTTTGATATACATCGTTATAATCAAGTATAAGTATCATTGCTAAATTACATAGTCATATATATCATTCAGTGTTGTTTATTTTCCATTTAACAGTATGCTTTTAAATTGTATTCATGATGTTGGACATATATAAATTCTCTTTATTGATTCAGATAACTATATTTTACTACATTATAGACATTCAGTTTTCTACCTAGTCTTTACCAACAAAAAATACTGCCATTAACAACTGTGCAAATATACCCATTTGAAGTTATGTGAACATTTCTTTAGGATTTTATTAAAGAGTACAGTTACACACAGATATTTCCAAATTGCTTTACTCAGTGACACTAATAGCCCTAAGCCATCCTGTTTTATACATATAAAACCAATAAAGATTTAGTGATTGTAACATTAATATATAAAGTTTTAAATAAAATAATAAATCATGTAGTATGTATCTTCATTGATAAACTACTTTCTGGCTTAAAAATATTATTACATATTTTAATATTGAAATGTAGGTAACACTTATGTGATATTCATTGGATCTAATTTATCCAAGCATATTTATAAAAATCTCATCCAGTCAAGATATAAATCACATATATGCAACTTAGTGGAGAAATACCTGAATTTCCTCTGTACAATTTCCTCTGTATCTCAAAAGTGTGTATGTGTGTGTATTTGTTTCATTTTATATTCTTTATATATATTTTCCAATGTTGCTACTTTTATCAAATTTCTTATATAAACTGGATGTTGTGACACATGTTTATAAGCCCAGCTTTCTCACCTACTTGTCTTAATCCAGTGCTTTGATTTTACTTTAATTTCTTTGCCAGAGAAATATATCATTTTTGGAAATGAGACTGACCTACATATTATTTCTACAACTTTTCCTTCTACCACTATTAAATTTTCATCACACAGTGTTAGATGCTTCTTACCATGTACTATTTACCTTAAGGTATTTGATGAATGATTTTGTTCAATATATTGTTCTAGGGCCAGGTATATAGCTCAGTGGCACAGTGCCTGCCTGGCAAGCACAAGGTCCTGAGTTTGATTCCCAGTACCAAAATAAACAAATGAAAAAATAAAAAAATATATTGTTCTCACTATTAAGGTGAGCCTATGCATATAGTGGGAGGTCCATAAATATTTGTTGGATGATAGATTGCTTGAATGAATGAGTGACTGCTAATAAGTAGATGTTAGACATAAATCCTAAACGCTATTAAATTCAACATTTGAGAACCTACTATCTGTGAGAGACTTGATATGACCCGTATAAAGTCAAACAAATCAAAAGTCTTATGACGGCTATTTTCTTTAGTTCAGCAGAAGGCAATATAAATCTCAGATATAATGAAAGTTAACGAAAGAGGTATCCACAAATTACTTGTAACCACAGAGTAATAGTAAGGTATTTAACCAAAATAGTCAGATAAGGCCATCCAGAGTCAGTGATGTTCGACAAAATCTTAGAGAAATAGACATACTCTAGGTCGATTTAAATAGCAATCATGCAGGTGGGGAGAAGAGCAGATAAAAAGAATGGTGAAAAAAATTCCATAATAATGAACGTCATGTGCAATGGAGGAGCACTAATAAAAAGGCAGTGGCGGTATTTGAGTGAGATGATTCCAGAAATAAATACTCATTAAAAGTTATTGATGCTACCTTGAAGATTATAGGACTTTATTATGGAATGACTTAGTCACCCATTTTTACTTTTTGGTGGTACTGGAGAGTAAAGTCAGGATCTTCCCACTGAGCAGCAACCACAGCCCCTTTTGACTTTGCTTAGGTGGGAGTTGAACTTGTCCTTCTGCCTCAGCCTCCCAGAACACTTGGATTTTAGGCATGTCCCAGTGCACCCATATACATATACATAAACATATACATATACATACATATTTTTTAATTTTTATTTTTTATTAGTTCATGTTTGCTGTACATGATTACATTCCTTGTGAGGACTTCGCACATGTACATAACATTTTAATTCTTTTTAAACACAGTACTATTCTGAAAGCAAAACGGGAAGAAGATTGAAAATTAGAGAAAGTAGAAATTATTAGCAGTTTGATATTTTTTCAGACATCCTGCTAATAATTTTAAATTATTATTTTAATTCTAGCATTTATAACTACAAGTAACTAATTTTTATAGATGAATTATCTGAAGGATAAAGAAAATAACTAACAGAGGAGATCCAACATGGCTCACTAAGGAGGAGTCACACCCAAGATACACAAGGGAAATAACTGAAAACACAGCTACTGTAACTGGAAGTGGGGGAAGGACTTACAACCTGATACAGAAAACCGATTTGAAAGAAGATACGCGTAGAACAAAGCAAACATCCAGATAGTAGTTAAAAAGAGAGGCTGGTCTGTGCGTCCCCTCTCCTCACTCATCCCAGGAGCAGCCATTGAGAAAACTTCCCGGATACCGCGCAGGAAGGGAGGAGCGCTGCAAGACTCCTCTTTAGGACACACTCTGGGTATACGGACCCCCGCCCCATAATCCCCTCTCTGAACACACGGATGCTGCAGCCCCGCAGCGTCCTCGCCAACGCCCGTGGGTGTCAGGGGAAGCTCCTTCCCATCCCCACCTCACCCCGGCTCTGGGCTGCGAGAGGATAAGTGAACAGTGACTGCCGAGTTCACACAATTGCTTGTTTCTCCTAGAATCACCGACTAGCACCTGCCTCAGTACCAGGCCCACCTGAGTCCCAGCTGAGCACTCCAGGCATACCCGAGTCTCCAGTTGGTCCGATGCCTGCCAGAGTCTCTGTCTGGCAAGCAGCACTGATCCCAGACCTGCTCAAGTCGGTGCCTAGCACCCCAGGGAGCTTGAGTCTCCACTCAGAAAACGTGGTATATATACATTATGGAATAGCACTCAGCTATAAAGAAGGAAAATTTGAGACATTTGTAGGAAAATGGATGCACCTGGAAAATATAAGGTTGCGTGAAATAAATCAGACACACAAGCTTAAATACCACATATTTTCTCTCACTTGAGTAAGGCAAAATACAGACATAGATCATAATAAATGATGGATAGAAGAAAATAAAGGGACAGATCTCTTGCAAACAAGAAGGGTCCAGGAGATCGAGGGCAAGAGGAAAGGGAATAAGTAGATATAAGATATGCCACGCACAGGAAACTAATAACTTCAATGATTGTAAACATTATATGTCTTAATAATAATACTCCCAAGAATGAAAATGAATAGGAGATTTAAAGGAAGAGGAAGAGAAGTGGATGGGAAGGGGAAGGAGGTTTAATAAAAGGAAAAGAAACTGAGTTATGTGCATGTACCTACTCCACAAGATGAATGTAAACTTCATGTACTACAAACATGTTCTAATAAAAAAAAGAAAAAAGAAAATAAATAATAAAAACATGTAAGACGTTATTGGAGCTTAGATTTGAACACTGCTACTCTTGGCTCTAATCTAAGTGCATTAAACAATCTATTATATGATTGTTCACAAGAATAAAATAAGTGTTTACAAAATAACTGACATGACCTTGATTCTATACTATAATTAAACTATATTTTCTCTTTTAGTCTCCATAATATACTCAAAGGAAAGCCATTATTATTTCCATTTTGCAGATGAATAAACTGAATGTTTGAGAGTTGGAAAACATACGAATATTTGCAAAAACCGTCAGTTAAAAAAAGTGGGCCAGGCCGGTGAGATGGCTCAGCAGCGTAAGCACCTGCCTGGCAGGTGCCAGGGCCCCAGTTGGACTCCCGGAACCCACATACAAAAAAAGGGCCAGTGATATCGCTCAGCGGCACGGGCACCTGCTGGCGCCTGAGGTCTTGAGGTCGACCCCTGGTACCCACAAAAAAAAAAAAAAAAAGTGGTCCGACTCCTCATTTCAATCTTACACATAATATTAATGCATAAAATTGCCATAGCTAAATTGGAAGCAAAGGTCTAGAAAAGAGATAAAGATTAGGGTAAAAGTGTGTACATTTGTACAATAAAATTAGAATGCTACTTGGGTGAATATCAGATAACAAGTGAGAAAGTAGAACAGAAAGGTATTTAATGATATATCAAAGGTATCTATGAAAATTGAATTCAAATCAAAATAAGTGAATTTCATCACATTCCATTTATTTTGTTGAAATTAGTAATTTATATTATTAATAGTCTAAGGTAACATCTTACTACAGCCATTTTGTATCTTCTAATTTTATTTTATTGCTTTATTTCTTTCATTTTGTCTTTCTTATTATCTTCCTTTGTGATTGAGCAATTTATTCTACAAGTGTGTTTTGACTCTTATTAATTTTTCATCTACATAGAGTTTTGTCTTCTGGTTACTATGAGGCTTATATAATTCATTTTTTATTATAACAAGCTACTTTGAAATGATAACAACTTCAAATTATTGTAAAATAATAAAAAACCAAAAAGATAGAAAAGATACCACTAAAAACTCTACAGTTTTAAAATTTTGTTGTCCTAGTTTGTATTTTTGCATATTCCCAATCTCTTAACATATTAATAAAGTTATTATTTTAATTATTTTGTTAAGATATGGTTTATGAACCACATTTACAGTATTAGAGCATTCTGAATTTCCTTGTAAAGATTCTCTTAGCAATGAATTTTGTATTTCCCAATGCTTTTTTCTTATTCACTAATGTGTCTTTCTTTAATTGTGTGAAAATTCCTTTAGTATTTCTTGTAGGACAGTTCAGGTGAAGATATTTTATCTCAGCTTTAGCCTAAGAATATTTCTAAATATTCCTTCATTTATGAATAATACTTTTGCTGGGTACAGAACAAGGATGCATTTGGTTTTTGTTTGCTTTTATTTTTTGTCTCTTACACCCGTTAATTTTCTCTTAGATTATTATATCTTTTCTGTTTCTTATTGAAGTTCATTGAGTGTCCTTGAAGAAAATGTTTTAAAATTCTTCATCTACAAGCATGCCCATATTCCTTACTATATGGTGAATTTCTGGCACTTATGTTGACAATAACGTGAGATCATGGTCCCTTGGGGGGGTCTCTATGTTTATTGGTGTGCAATATCATAGGGCCATTGGAGTGGTAGTTATTTACCCCACACTTCCTATTCTAAATCTTGTCTTTCCAGAAATTCTGAGCAGACATTCTGAAATAAATTATTATTTTCTTTGACCTATCGTCATTTCCTTAATTCCATCACTAGATGTTACCACAATTCTGGATTTGTCCTGATTCTGCTGTTGTGTATTTTTCTGTTTCATCTCTAGAGGGCGATCCAAGCCCAGGTTTGTTTCAAACCATAGTCGATGGCTTGTTCCTTATGAACTAGGGTAATACTTGAAAGAAATAGTTTTTCCTTACCAGCTTTTTTCTGAGGTTTGGGTAAACACAGACACAGTGTCCATAGTCAGCAATCTGTTCTCAGGCACAGAAGACATTTTGCTTTAATTTGAGCAGAATTGCAGTGGAAAAAATAACCCCAGACTCCTAAGCCATCCCACTGGCCTCTAACACCATAAAGTATTGACATACTAGGCTTAGACGGATCACCAAAACCAGCTGAGAATAAGAACAATGAGCAACCAGTGGGTTAAGACCAACACCCAGCCGCAGCTACAGCCACAGATGATCTGATTAGAATAGAAGTGAAGAGACTGAAGCTGCCAGTCTGCTTGTTCCTGAGGCTCTTTCCATAGGCAGACATAAGATCATCAGATTTCACCAGATTGGCACTGAGTTGAACGGCAACAGTAAGTTCTGTGCTTACTCCTCTGTCCTACCTGTGGCAAACAAAGTGTTCTCTAACGCTATCTTATTTGAGGGTCAGGCTGGTGAAGGCAGTCCCTTGGTCACCAAGGTTAATGCTAAAGTGGGTTGTACTTAGCACAAAGGACCTGCACAATCTCAAGGATGCATAATGGACCATGCCCACAGCTGGTAATACAAGCTGGCACATGAGTCCACCCCACTGGGTATAGTACTCCATCTGGTGCTAGGACACGTTTGGTGGTTCTGGCTTTGGGCATTGTTCTGGGTCTAGCTGCTCAGGGTTGCAGGATGGGTAGTGAAGAGGACTCCTTTACTGTCAAGGTCAATGCTGAGCTGGCTCACACCTGCTGTTGGTTTGGGGAGGGATGGCAGAGGCAATCCCCTAGTCATCTGGCTAACACGGTGGTTCCAAAGGCTTCCAAAGTCATAAGCCTGAGGCATAGGTTGTGGGCCCTGCCTGTTACTGCAGTTCATCCTGGTACTGGATTTCAGGCCCAAGGACTGGACTTATTTTCTTCTGCTTCCCCTGAGTGGGAGGCATAACTCTCCATATTGCTTGGCATTTAAGAGGGTTAAAGTGGGCAGTTGTTTTCTCTGTCTTTTTCAATATACTTTCTCTTTCTATTATATTAAAACTGGACACTATAGTCTCACACCTTGATTTTTTTGTCTCTTGTAAGGTTGTTTGGTACATGGTTGTTTGCTGTTCAAATTGGTTTCTATACAGGGAAAAGAACTCTGGAGGGTCTTATTCAGCTGCATCTTGCTCTAACTCCTGAATCTAGACCAATTGTTATAGAAATTGAATTTTACCTTTGATCACATGCTTGGAAGACAATATTAGTTATGTGACAATAATATTTCTTATGTTGTTTTGCTATTTTAATTTTAGTAAGTAAATAACTCACAGAAATATTTCTTTTTTTGCTTTAAGTTTGGCTTGCATGAACAAACAAAAACAACAACTCTTTCCCCTGTATACCTAACTTGTCCATAAGTAGACTTGAAAACAAATATTTGCCTGGGAACTCTTTAAGTCTGACCACTATAAGTGTAGTATCTACTTAGTAAGACCTCAAGGCTATTTCTTAAATCAGCACTTTAAACTTCACTTGAGCAATTTTCTTCAGTTCCATAAAATGAAAAACTGAACTATCCAAGATTTTGTCCATAGTGTAAAATCCTTGAGATGTGAGCAATTTCCTTACAGCTCTAGAAATTTAATGACACTCTGAATCAATAAAGATACATGAGAAGGGAAGTTCTAAAAATAGTGATCCAATAACTCCAAACCAAGATTCTTAAATCACTCCTCAAGGATCGGATTGCTTCAAAACCTCATACCTTTTTTCAAGGGCTTTTTAATAAGAGTGCAAGAGCTTGAATAAACTTTAGAGGTTCATCATTCTGTTGAAACTAGGAAGAACATCAGTCCTAGTAACACACTTTACTCTTTAACTGATATAGTGAGTTTCTTAATTAGAAGATCGGAATGCTACTCACAGAAATAAGCTTCCACATTTACAGGAGAAAAAAATCAAGGAAACATTCACTCATAGGCACTGTATATTTTCAGTAACCACCCTCTTGTAAATAAAGGAAGTGGAATTCTTGTTGATTATTTTCATACTCTCCAAAAAGAAAAAAACCGTCCCTTGTTTTCTCTAACAATATTTAAATGTATTATTTAAAGCAACAAAACAACCATACACTTTTTGTTTCTTTTGCTTGTATGTTGCAGGATTATCAGGATAAAATTAGACATAGAAGACCTGTGAGTTAACTTTTTTTTTGAAAATTAGCAATATTTCTTTAATTAAAATATGGCCTATTTTTAATATCATTCAAACTACTGAATTATTCCCAGGATTTTTTTCACTGCATTGATAATTTTGTGCATACTAGAGTGTTTAGACCTTTAGAATAAAAACTTCATTAATTCTCAGAATAAGCAGCTGAGCCAGTATTTGGCTTTGAATAACAACCTCTTCTCCTGAAGCTGTCCGGTAAGTGAATACCAGTTTGGAACTGGACTCAGTCACAGCCTCAGCACCAAAAAGCTATCCAATCTGTGGTATGCTTTTTAAGCTTTCTGTGCTTCCATTTATGGCTCTGAAAAACAAAGATAAAATGGTAAACTTATTAGATTTTCATACAAGGATTAAATAATAAAATTGTCAAGTTCTGGTGTACAACCTGGTGATCATAAAATATGAATATTCTCTTTCAAGATCAGCTGGAGATAGATAATCACACACAAAGGCAATTTTAAAATCATAGAACAACTAAAATCCTCATTTCTTAAATGTTCTTCTTCAATTCATGGTGCCATGTTTAAAAACAGAAGGATATGTCAACAATCAGATCAGATACTAAACTATACGGCTTAGTGTCTAGTGTGGGAACATTGAGACACAACGAGATTATCTTGCAAGTCTCTAGATAAATGTTCCTCATAGAAATATGTAGTTGATATCATAGATATTGTACATATATATTTATTGTAGTTGACAATTCTTGGGATCACTGCTAAGTTCAAATATTTTTTTCTCCTCTTCTGTAAATGGCCAAATTAGTTTAGGGTATGTGATGCAAATGTGCTATGTACTAGTTACCAACTTGTCTCAGTTTAGTAAGAGAATACTCCAGTACCCAATTTTCATGAAGTGGATGTATTACTTACAAAAGACAACAAAGGGCAGAAGAAGGCTAACGTTTATTGTGTGTCAATGTGCCAAGGCTCAACAAACCTACTGGAGCCAATGGTGTCTCCTCTATTCATGTCCCACTTGGATAACAACTGTGAGAAAGAAGCTTTCCCTGCGGTTTATGTCCTAGGGTGATATAACTTACTGGGATAAAATGTTGAAGGACATCCTATTTGCATAGTATATTCAAACAGAGCTTGGACTATTTTAGGGAGCACCGTGTTATCTCAGAATGTTACCTTCCTAGCACACTGTATCTTTATTTTTTGTGAAATACAATAAGAATAAGGGAAAGAACTGAGTTGGTTCAAACCCACTCAAGGAACTCTCCTCCAGGACAGGATCCCCAAGTCATAGCCATGGTCTCTGAGTCTGGACCAATTGCATCATTTCTTCAAGAGATTAAAATTTTCAAATAATGTAAAAAATGGGAATTCTTTAATATTGAAGTGTACTTATGTCAGTATTCCATTACAGATTTGAAAGTGACATTGAATTGTTATAAGATTAAAGTAATTTACTGTACTGTAAACCAGAATTATAAAAGTAAATGGAGTAGAATGGAAAGTAAAATCATATATGTAAATAGGAGTATTTTAGATAATTTCATTTAAATTATAAATATTTAGACAGTGCATAGATATATACTAGGCTACAGTGTAAAATAAGTATATCACTGTTTCCTAGTCAAAATTTTTAACTTATTTTATAAATTCCTTATATCATCTATTGAAGCCATGGGGAAAGTTCCTCATTCATAACAGTTTGAAGGCGTACTTATTAAATTTCCTAGTGAAGTAGAAATTGTACTGCTGTCATCATTCTTGATAATTATAATTTTCCTACAAATCTCCCCTTACATACTCCATGTGCTTTGGTTGAAACTACCTGAATCCTGTGTAATCTCACAGTTATTCGTTTGGGGATGGTATGCAATTCAATGCAGGGAAAATAGGGGTCTAGTTGTCTCTATAGAAAACAATTTTTATTAGAGCTTCTTTGCATGACCATTTTCTCTGGAGATGGACATGGAAATACTTAGGCCCTGGTTACTGTCATTCATGTCGAGACCATAAAGAAAAGTCTTAAACTGATGTGAATTCAGAGGACACCAGTTCCAATGTCTACAGTATGACCCCTTTTCTAGCTTAAGAATGATGCATATTTTAATATTTCTTGTCATTTCTCCAAGAAAATATAATAAATGCTACTAGCTCAAATTCCCTAGATGAAGCAATACTCTGTGATTGCAGTGTTATGAATTACTTCAGCTATAGGCTCTTCAGCTAAAAAGACACCTATTTCCTAGATATTGACTCTTATAAGAAATCTTCTAACTCCCAAGCACAGGCTTTTAAAAACTCCATGTTCAATTCTCGTAATCTTAGATACATGTTAGCTTTATTTGCTTTTCTAACTTGGATTCAATTTTCATTTCTAGCATCTAAAATTCAATTGCCTTGATTTGTGAATTAATTGTGCATTAATTAATCCAAACTAACTTGCTGATACCCAAAAGTTGTGTAGAGATGAAATAGCATAACTATAATGGCTAAGAACTCAGTACTGTACTGTACTGGCAGAGGATATCAATGAATGGTATCCTGAAATCTCAGATAAAAAGATCTTATTTATGTTCATACTGCTAAGTTGCACAAGTCTTGAGGTCTGAAGCAAGTATGCATGTAAAGCAATTCTTGCCAAGAAATTAAAGAGCTGCACATGGAGCTATCATGGTCTCTTACATAAGCTGGCTGTGTAGGCAGATTCTAGCTGAATGGTCAGCCTAATCTATCATAACCATTCAGGCTTCATTGAAACCAGGTTTAAATCATATAACCAATTACTATTACTAAATAATGCTGCTGGGATAACATGGACCACTCCTAAACAACTTTCAGGTGCATGGTAACAGAATATTATTTATTTTTTGTATAATGTATTCCATACTTTTGGCTCAAGTCTCTTTTCATGCTCACATAAACCTTGGGAACAAGGATGATTTATTTTTTTTTTTTTTTTTTTTTTTTTTTTTTGTGGGTACCGGGGGGACGACCTCAGGACCTCGCGCGCCAACAGGCACCCGTGCCGCTGAGTGATATCACCGGCCCCTTTTTCGTATGTGGGATCCGGGAGTCGAACTCGGGCCTTCGCGCTTGCAAGGCAGGCGCTTAAGCCGCTGAGCCGTCTCACCGGCCCGGAACAAGGATGATTTAATCCTAGGTTAGCTAAATAGTCCACGCTAGGAGAGGTCAGATGTATCTCTATATCTAAAAAATTATTTTTATGACTTGTCTATCACTTTAATTTGAAATTAGAGAGATGAGGGAGTGAGGAAAATAACTTATTTATGTCAGCTTAATAGATTCTATTGGCAGGATGTCCCTTAGTTTCCCTTCCTTATGTCTGAAGAAATGAAATTTGAGAGGAAGTTAATTATTTGTTTAAAATCACAAAATTGAAATGAGACCTGAGTTTTTAATTCTTTAAAGTTGTGTGTGGACACTGCTGAGTGAAAAGCATAGTTGGATCACAGAGAGAAATTATCTCATATTAATTCCTCTATTTATTACATCAGAGGCTATTAATATTGAAAATTTGGACCAAAATACCCTGAGTTTTATTTCTTTTCTGTTTCTTGAATCCAAGAGAAATATGATGATCATTACATTTTGTTTGAAAAGTCTTTTTAAAGGAGTAATGCTGTGGCTACAGGAAAATTCTGTTGTATTTACAGGAGTGTGGAAACTAATGTGTTCTTTGCTTGCTAGTGCTCCATAGGGATGAATGGGAGTGAGACGTACTGGATTTTCCACTGCTCCTGCCACTAGTACTTTAAGTGCTGGGTTACATCGTGTTCTGTTTTATCACAGGAAGGTGTGAATAAATTCATTGTCTGTGCTTAGAATTCTTGTAGAAACATGAAAAGCCTTTAAGTCCAATGTAACCATGTATAAAACAACCTTCTCCCAACATTTCACACTACTTAAAATATTCACAATATTCTATGAAACAATCGTCTTTTCTATAGTATAAGAAATTTAATGATAAGCCTCTGCGTTTTATTTTTTTGTTTTTTGCTTATTTTACTTTCGGTCTTTAATTATCAAATACTGGGAACATATTGGCTAAGGGCAAATTCTTGAAGTAGGCAAATCCGTTTAATAAGCTCATCTATCATTCCAATTGCCTTGAAACCCTGACCCTAGCCTCTGGATTCATACCACTTATCACCTCAAAATGCCAACCTAAACCCAGTTCCCAACATCACTGTTCTTTCCTATAACTTCCTACTCCTTTGTACACCTTTTCTACATTTTGTGTCCTCTGGCTCTGAATGGGTAACAATTCAAAATTTGACAAGTTATTCCTTAGTAAGTTGTTAAATATATATCATTTCTCTTATTACATTAATCCCTCACACAAGATACATTTGCTTTAACAGAAAACTTTTGAAAAAGTGTCTTAATGCCATAACACAACTAAACAATAAAATCATTCCAAACTTATTTAACAATAATTTAAAATACTAGTTTTCTTGGTGTCATTTTAGTTACCAGAGATAAAATATTTTAAGGATAAGTCAACAAAATTATCTCAATAAATGAAAATTTCACTGTTCAGTTTCTCGGGTTCAAAGCCTTGGAATCATCTGTGTGCCTTGTGCTCACATTCAATTTTTTTTTTCAAATTTAGTTATAGTTAATTCAAAACTGTACCAACAGTTCATCCAGAGCTCTTTGCGTCAGCTGCTACCACTTCGGTTCAACTCTTCAACATCCTTTGCTGAGGTAATTGTTTGCTTCCTAAATTGCCTCTGCTTTTTGCCATCTCCTCCTTTTAGTCTACTTCCAGTGAGCAGCCAGAGTTTTCTTATATGAGAGTGAGTCTGGGCACAGTGGTACATCCCTGTGTTCCCAGCTGTACGAGAGCATGAGACAGGAAGATCACAAGTTTGAGAGCACCCTGAGCTACTCAGTGAGATCCTGTTTCACAATTAAAAACAAAAAGTTTTAAAGCAGGCTAAGTATGTAGCTCAGTTGTACAGTCTCTCTGGTATTCTCAATTTATTGCTCCCCTTAAAATACTGAGATAATGTCCTTTCTTTATTTATCATGTTTTCACAATAAAAGCCATATTCATTTCAAGATCTTAGAACATCCAGTGCTTTTATTCCCCTTCTGAGCTTGTATCTCAATTTCTCCCATTCTACCATTTGCTCACTCATTTCAGTTATGCTGACTTCAGTATTTCTCAAAAATGAAACACTCTTGCATACACTTGCCTCCAGCATTTTGAATTTGCTCTTCCTATTGTCTCCTGAGTTTCTTTCCCAGACATATCTGACTCATCTTCAACTTGTTTAATTTCTTTCTTCAAATGCCCTCTTTGTAGTAAATTTGTTCCTAGACATTCAATATTCTCCCCATCATCTTTCCCTGCCTTATTTTTGTTCTTTATAAATATCACTGAAAATATGACAATGATTTATGAAAATTTTGAATTGCAAAGTGTAAGCCATTGAATGGGGAAATTGAAAGAATGGCCAGTTCTATGGTGAATGAAGCTACTAAAATGTATTCCAGTTGCATATATTAGTTAGAGGTAGGTTTTATTTTTTTTTTCACTTTTCAAGTGCTATAAAATTTAAAGCACATCAGAAAAAGATTACTTTTGAGATGCATAATAAAATCAAGGCATCCTAACTGAAATTAATACAGTTATCTAAGCCAGGAATATTATTTATTTTATTTTACTATGAAAACAAGGAACAGTAAAGTCTCAATTTCAAGGTTTTTATTTTTGTTTTTCTTCCCTGCCTGTGATTTTATCAACTTGACTGGAACTATCATTCAATAGAGAAGTCCTTCAAATGTAATTGCAATGTCAGAGACCTAGAGGGCAATGGGGATCAAAAGCTCTCATCACTCCAGATGCTACAAAGCCTTCCCTTCCAGATGCTACCAATTTTACTCCCCAGGTATTTTTAAATTAGGAATCTGTCTTAGCTGGTGCAGGAAGACAAGAGGTCAAGCTAAATCAAATGATTCATCTAAACCTATTTAAAAAAGAAAGTGTCCTAGGAGTCTTGTTGGTATTGTGAAGGATTATTTAGTGAATCCAGTTGCTGAGTTTCTAAACATCTCAGCATTTTGACAAAACTTGGTATCTTGACTTGATCAGACTATGTCTGAAAATAGTGAAATCTTTATAAGAAAGTTTGAAATCACAGTGGCTGCTAGGAAATACTGATGACTGCGTACTACAGGAGAAGCTGAAGTGTAGCTCCCCTGACTACAATGCCACTGCGAGATTTTCAAGACTCACTTCCCAGCAGAAAAAAGATCACATAGTTTCTTGCACAATAATATGTTCATAATAACATCTGAACAATTTTAGAAGTTATTTTTATTTCTCAGTTAGTAGCCTAAAGAGAGAATAGGTTAATTTTCACCATGTCACAGATAAAGATGTATTAATAAACTGATTGTTCTTAGTATCGAGTTTAGGAAGCAAAAGTAATGAGTACAAAACATATACGTGGTTATATTATCTCTTTTTAATTCATAATTACTGACACACATCAAAAGTTGTTCTTCAAACAAAAGTTGTTCCTAGGACAAAAATTATTCTTAGAACATGCAAAGTATGAGAACACAAAAATTTATATGCTTATTGACCCTTTAAACATTCTCTAGTGTTCCGTGTCATTGAGAGAATTCAGTACAGTAGTGCTATATTCAAATTTACCCATATATCAGTAAATATTTGCAGAAGGAAAAAAAAAGTGAAAGACAGAGTGATGTAAGAAAGAAGGAGATTAAGTCAAGAGCATTTTAAAATGTGGTAGTTGTTTAAGTCCAAGTGAAGAATAAAAGAACACTATCATTCATAGCAGAACTTCATATATGTCCAAAACCTAGCTGTGGATATGGGAAAGTTTTATAAACTCTATTCTCAACTATTAAATAATGACAGCTCACATAATTCATTTAAATGATGAAGAAACTGATATCAGTATTTTCTTTAGAATGAGGATTAATTTAGTGAGGATAAATTGAGTTATTTAGAATAACTATAGTTATTTTTTACTGTTTTACAATTGAGAGATTTTCTTTTACCTATTAAATTACTAAAACTTCTAAATTTTGCCAACATATCTACCATATTGAGATGTTGACAGTAACTGGACATTAACTAAGGAATGTTGCTATGCCTCCTCTGCCCTTTATAAATAGCTATTTTGTAAATAATATTTCTGCTATGTAAGATTATCCTAATGAAGGAAATTATTCTAGACTTAAAAAAGTACAGATACAGAAATTCTTGGAGAATATAGGCTTTGGAATTTTTTTAAACTCAGAAATATAAGATGCTGTCCAACAGTTCTAGAAACTTTAAAATAGCTTTTCGAATGTACACTATCTCATTTCCTTTCACTATTTTTTTATTTAATTATAATGTTTTTAAACTGGAGAAAATATAAATCTTTTAAATACAAAATATAAACATACTATTAATGTGAAAGTTTTATAGATTTTATTAGCTATATTGTCAAGTAAAAGATATATACTAGGAACTTTATGTGAATAGCAATGTTTAGTATGTTAATACATATTTTCCCAAACTTTTTTGTGTTGAAAATAGGAACAAGATTTGAACACCTGAAAGACACATGCATATTTGTCTTTATAATTGTAGGGCTTTTACCACCTATCAGAAAATTTCAAGCCATTAATAATTAATTCCTTTTGTTCTCCATTTCTTCTAATATTTGTATACCTAACTCAATTCAATATGGCAATTTATCAGGAGATCATTTGATTAAAAGGTCACAAATTGGTCATATAATGATGATAGAAATAAAAGAGCAAAAGAATATTATATGAGTTAGAAAATATTTAATTATTTTCCATATAAAGAAACTATAGGCAAATTTTGAATTCTGAATGTGTTTTAAAATGCTTGGTACTATCAAGTGTATATTAAAATTTAAGTTGTAATAAATTTGAAATTTAATACAATGAAAATCTAAGGTCTAACTAAAATTCATATTGGTCATTTTCTTACCTTATGTAACACAGAGAAGTTCATGTCATTACTGACTGCTAAATTAAATTATCATAGTTACTTCTTCTTCAACTTGCCCACCACATTGCCTTCTTTTATTCTCTTTTTTATATTAGTGAAGTTTTTGTTTTTGTTGATTTTGCCACACACAGGTGAGCACATTGGCACACACCTGTAATCACAGCACTCAGGCGACTGAGGCAGGAAGGTGACCATGCGTGTGAGGCCTGTCTAGGCTACATAGCAAGACTCTGTCTCAAACCTCTACCCAAAAAAATACCCAATACAATTTTTTTGATTAGTCTTGAGAAATTTAATCCATATTTTATTAGATTTGGGACTTATAATTTTCAGAAGACAGTCTAAATCTTACCCATGATTCTTTTGTTTTGTTTTCTAAAGTACACTGATAAATCCCAGTGAACTAGAAAATATTTTTATAAAGTTTCTAAAACATGATAGAAAATATAAATATTTTCTTATGTCAATAATATAACATTTGAGGAATTTAGGATAAGTAGAGACAGATTAACTCCCCATGCATGTTTTGCTGTGTTTTCTAAATTTTAATTTTATAATTGGCTTTAATATATTTTTCATGCACTTCAATGGACTGTGATACTGTTGACAGCTAGTGTGAGCCCTTTAGTAATGGAGATTAAAACTAAAAGACACATTTATAGAAAACGATTTAAGTAGAAAGTTAAAAAAAAGGTAAAGGAGTTTAGCTTGAGGAGAAAGGTCCAGGTTGTCCTTTAACAAAGGAGAGTCAGAAAAGTAGGACTCAGGCTTGAGTAGCTAGGGTAGGCTCCCTCCGATGAAGGGGATTTGCTGAGCCATCCCCAAAGGCAGGAGGGCAGTTTTTATGGTATAGTTAGTTGCCTGGGGTCCAATTGGTCATTATCTCAGTCCCAGTTACTTAGTTCTGGAATCCTCATGGCTTCAGCAGTGGTTTTGTGTCCATAAAATGATTATCTTTATTCACAGTGGCTTCAATCATGTGAAGCTCTACCTTTCCTAGAATCCAGGTGATTATGGGTTTTGGACAGTGGCTTGAAACTACTGAATGTAGTTGGATGGATGTCCCTGTGAACTTCTTACCTTGCTGTCCTCAGCTTTGAGGAGGATGAGAGCCACTAAATTCAGCTTTTCTTTAGTGTTATTGTTTTGCCAACTTTGAGACAGAAATCGCTAAGTGATCAAATACGCATATGCAGACCTGAGAATGATTTGACCCAAAGATTCACAAAAACAAAGGACACAAAATGAAGCTCAAGCTTTGTTCTACTATTACTTCACTATCTGGCATTTCTAGGCCCAAGTGAAGAGCAAAAAACACAAATCAAGATGCTAATTAGTAACAGGCTAAGTCCAGGATTCTGCCTATTCCTTGTGTTGCTCTCTGACAATGTCACGACTGTGTTAATACCATAGCCAGTTTCCTATAAAATGAATAGGAAACTATCATTCCTCACATTACAAATTGATACAGCTTCATGTAATATTAAACTTTTAAAAATTTAGCTCAAAAACATAATAATGTCACAAATAAAAATGATATTCTATTATAATGGAGAAATAAAATTTTATTATCCAAATTGTAGATTTTTCAGGAGTAATTTTAAGTGAACATCCTTATCACTTAATTAAGTCAGTACATTTTGCAGTAGGTTGGTGGTTGTAATGATATTAAGTGATTTGGCTTAAATTTTTGCCTGAATATCCCTAAAAAAATTCTTATTATGATATCTTAACTTTATTGCAATTATTGTTTTCCAAGGAATTTTTGGAAAATTATTTCTTTCTTTTAACTACCAATTTTTACATTGGATTTTTACTAATACCATAGATTTAATTGTAAAGAAACACATTTGTGTGTAGAATATCAAATGTTATTCGTTATCAATTTGAAGACATAAATGGCATACTAATGCCTTTGTAGATCAACATGAAATCTGCTAAAAAAGTTTTCTTATAAACACTTCTAACTTAAATTTACATTTTGTTCTTTAAAATCATAAAGCTTGCAAGATATACTCACTTGGAATAAATGATGTAATGATGTGCATAATATCATTCACACTGGGGCCAAAATTCAACTTAAAACTGTATTTTTAAGTAAGTATGCTATTTTATTTTTCAGAAACTTTTAAAATTATTTAAATAAAGTTAAATGCTATACCAGGATGGAAAAATAATCGATTTTTTCCAAATACAAGTTGCTTATTTACTCTCTAGATCCAAGATTTTCTGTAATTTGCAGTACTTCCAACAGAAGAGAAATTCTATAGTTGTGATTATAGATCAATATTTTTAAAATTTAGTAGAATAATTTTAACAAAATAATATTTTATTTCTGTGAAAGTATGAGTTTTTAATTTTTAAATGAAATTGAATACAGGAAACAATAAAATATCCTGTAGAATTTATTTTACTCCTTTCTGAGCAGCTCAGTATTTCTTGTTATATTTCAAGTTATCATTTTATTGCTTTTAAAATTTAATCAGCCAGGAGCACTTTGCTATTTATTTCACTGGGTTTAATTTACAATACCTAATTAAAATAAAAGTATCCACATAGCAAATTGTGATAGTTGGGGCATACTTTCCTCAAAGACACACACATATATACACTAAAAAAAAAGGTGAATTACTCAGGATTATTGAATATTTTCATGAATGCAAATTTACCCTTTATGCCACATATGGTGACTAATTTAAAAATGGCAAACAAGTCTTACATGACAGTTAAAAATAGCAATAGTTTTCATGTGTCACAGGGGTGTTGCATCTGGTGGTGCAGAGGATAGTTATGTTATGTTAGGTGGAACTATGAACTCCTCATTGTCTTTGTATGAAGATTAGGTAAGGTATATGGAGATGAGTTCACTGGCAAGGGATGAGAAGAGGTGGTAAGTATGAAGTGTCAAGTTAATTAGCTTTGGGATGCACCCTGGTGATGAGGGTATCTGTTGTGCCTGGGGGGTTGCAGAGGCATTGCCTGGGGGCTCTATGTCTTTTCCTCACCCTGTCTTCTCTGGCCTTATTCTCCTGCTCCAATTCCAAGGCACCATGAACTAAACAGCTTTACTCCACTCTACACTTCTTCCATGATGCTTCTGCCCAGGAATCAGCTGACCATGGCCTGAAACCCTTAAAAATGAACCAAATGAATGTCAAGTATTGTGTATGTCAATGTGAAAGCTAATACATAGAGTAAGTATTGAAGAAGGTGGATCTTTCCTGTGACTGTACTTGATCATGTGGTTAGAAGCTTCTAGAACTGGTTTGTAGGAGAAGTTTGGAGAGCTTTGAAAATGCTAGGTAGAGAAGTTATAGAATGCCATAAGTTATAGAATGCATGATTTTGGTTGGAGCTAAGTATAACAGAATGTTGATAGGAATTTGCACATTAAAGGTGAGCCTCAGGAGGTTTCAGTTAGGAGTGAAGACTTAATTAGCAGTTAGATTAGTGGCCCTAAATGTGTCATTCGGTCAAAAAATGTGTTTAAGTTTTGTCCATGTTCTGAGACTTTGCAGAGGACTTAGATTAAGGGAGTAAATTAATTAACCTGTTGGAGGTAATTTCAATACAGTCCAAAATTCAGGCTGTATCATGTGTCCTACTTTCTATATTTGGCCAAGTATATAGATTAGAATTGGGGGCAAAACAAAGAAACAAACATGGAAGAAAATTTTGGAAAAAAAACTTAAATTTTAGCCCACAAAGTACCACGTGTAAAGTTGAGGCCAAATCCACATGAATTTGGGGCCAAAGGAGATATGATTGCTGAAGAGATTACTGCCATTAGCCAGGGATGAAAAAGGAAAGGAAAGAGATTTCCCCCCACAGCTCCCAGAAGGAACCAGCCTGACAACTCAACTTTAGCCGAGTGAGATAGACTATGAACTCCTGGCACCAGAACATTAAGAGAATGCATTTGGCTTGTTTTGCAATGCTCACCTTCTGGTGATTTGCTACAGCAGCACTAGGGACCAATTTTTCTTCAAGAAAATCTTTATTTCACCATCTACTTCCTATCACGTCCTTCTTCCATAGCTCTTATGAGCAAATGATTGTCAGTTCATGGTAACTGATGGGGCAGGGATGGCCAGGGCCTACTATGAATGCCAACATCAAGGGATGCTCAAATCCCTGGTGTAAGACAGCATGGTATTTGCATATTACATACACACCTGCTCCCGTATACTTTAAATCATCTCCTGATTACTTACAGTCCTAGCAAACAATGTAAATGCTATGCAAATATTTGTTAGACTGTATTGTTTAGAGAATAATAACAGGAAAAGGGTCTTTACATCTTGAATACAGACACAATTTTTTCCCAATATTTTCAATCCATTGTTGGTTAAATTTTAGGCTGTGGAATCCATGGATATGAAAGGCTTACTGTATTTCTATGAGCAAAATAAATTTTCAAATACCTCTGTTAAAAAAAAAGAAAGAAACCAAACTCTTTGTACAAGGCAAAGAGGAAACATGTCCTGTATATGGTATCTCAAATATCAGGAAGATACCACCCAGCACAGGCTCAAGAGTATAAGAGTATAAATTTTTATTTAAGAAAAGTCCACATGTTTGAGAAGGACAACCTATGTAATTGATTCCCTGGGATTCATTTCACCATACTCAACCAGCCATGCATTCAAAGTCTGCTGCTGCCATGGTCCAATGGGGCCTGCCTATGGGCTGTACTGGTGGCAGACCTTGGTATTGTCTGCATGATTCTGGTTTTACTGACATACAGAATGCAAAAACTGTGATGCTGTGGAGGCTTTCACCTAAAGTTCAAAGAAAGGCCTGCAAAGGCAAGGACCCATGATAGGGCAATGTATGAAGCTGTAGGAATGAAGCCATAGGTGCAGTAAAGACCCAGGAATTTGGAGATGCCAGGAAAGTGGAAAGTCTGCCAAGGAAACTGCAGGCCATAATGGAGGCAGCCCAACAGACAGTCTTTGTGGTGTGCAACTCCAAGGCCATAGGAATGAGGCCACAAATTCCTTTTGGAACTCACATTTTACCATTCTGCATCCTAGATTTCTTATATAAAGCTATAGAACATAATGTTTCCCCAACCAGGTTTTGCTGTTGCTTTGATCTGATTGTTTTTGACATTTGTAGAGGAACACAGCTAAGAGTTTTATTTGAGCCTCAGAAGAAACTTTGAATTGAACTTGAAAAATGCTGGAAATGTTTATCATCAGAGAAGTTACTGTTATGTTTCTGGTTGTATGTTAGCTAGTTGTGTTATGTTAAGCAGAATTATGAACTTGCCATTGTCTGTATTTGAAAATTAGATATGGAAAAGGGGTTGTGTTCATTGACAGGGATGGGATGTGGTGGTAAGGGTGGAGCATCAAATTGATTAGCTTTGGAATAAATGCTGGGGGATTGATGGAGGTACAATTCTGAGTGTATCTAGATGAGTTATCAAGGCATGACTCTGGGGACTATCTGGTCCCTTGCACCTTCCTTTTTGGTTTTATTCCCTTACTCCATTTTCTAGTCACCATGAACATAAGCAGCCCTGCTCCTCCACACCATTGCAACATAATTTTCTTCCTTGAAGCCATCTAGCCATAGTCCAAATGACCTATGAGCCAAATCAAATGTCTTCTCCTTTAAGCTGTGGTGTTGGATTTTATGTATAGCAATGAAAAAACTGAATTATACCATGGGAGTACTCTTGAAACTGATACTGGGACTCTGAACCTTTTTTCTGTCTTTTTTTTACTCACCAGCTTCCATCAGTAAATTCATAAATATGTTGTAAGGATTAACTAGGTTGAATCAAAAAATTGGCTTTGCCCAATACTTGTTGGTTAAAATTTGCAGAGTTTTTTTTAAATAATAAAAACTAATAATTTCTAAGAATAATGAGCACAAAATCTAATTTTAAAAATCCTTCATAATAGAATCAAACACAATATTCTACCTTACACATTTATTCACATTTTGCAAAGAAAGATTGGGCAGAATAATATTAACATAGCAATTCTGGGACTAGTATCCTTGGAAAAGATGACTTGTATATTTATCAATTAGTTGATATCTGGGAACTTGTATTTTAGCTGGGGTCCTACCATTCCTAAACTCAAAAGGCAGCCTCATTATACCTAAATTTTTGTGGATACAACATGGTTTATACTGAATGTATACTTTTTGAGAATTGAGATTTGTGGTACATTCAAAGCAGTGAATGCCTGCATGACCAGCTCCAACAAAATCCCTGGCCCCTCAGTCTCTGAAGAACTGAATAGAATGACCTATGAAATGAGTATTGATAGATAGTATTTCATATATTTGTCACAACTCATTATTGGAGGCAATGAATGTGTATGACTCCACTGAAGGATGACTCTTCCTGTTTGCCCATGTACCATTTTCCTTTGCTTATATTCTTGGTTTCCTTTCACCACAGTTAATCGCAGCTATGTGTTTGGCTATATGCTGATTGCACTAAGTTTTCCTACAAATCAGTAAGCTTGGGATAAGTCTTGTGGACAAGTGCCTGAAAAAGTCAGGCTAAGACAGCTTATTTAACCTCCATGCTTTGTCTGATTTCAAAAATGTCCAGGGGCCAGTGACATGGCTCAGTGGTGTACGTGCCTGCCTGGCAAGCGTGAGGGCCCGACTTTGACTCCTGGATCCCACATACGAGAAAAGGGCCAGTGATATCGCTCAGCGGCACGGGCGCCTGCTGGCGTGCGAGGTCCTGAGGTTGACCCTTGGTACCCACAAAAAAAAAAAGATGCCCATAAAATTAAAACTCATAGTCAATTAAGGAAATTAAAAAACAGTACTGAGAAAAGTAAGGTTAATATTACTATGAAAAAGGTAAACAAATATAGTTACTTGAACAGAGATTATGCATGATCTATACCTTAGCCTGTTTTATTACAACTTTTGTTTAGAGTGGTACAAAATGAGAACCAAACCAAACCAATTATTATTGAAAATCTTAAAGTATAATCCCTCTTTCTTCATTTCTTCCGGGGTAAAGAATAAGTATGACAGAGGTAGTTATTTGTTAAAATAAATTTAACTTCAAAGGAAACTTTTTCCTTATCCACTTTTTTCATTTTATAAAATAATTTTGATGAACAGGAAAAGCACATGAGGTAGTCCCAGACTCATGATAATAAAATATTGTCTATAATTTTACTTTCTTCAGGTTCCATTTTCTTTAAACTCAACTCTCTTTTCTCTAAAATCATTAGTCTCTCCACTAATTTTAAACCTGGTTAATTCCTCACTTGTAATCTATAGGTATGAGCTAATCCAGATAGAGATCAAAGGAATGATGTTTGAGCTGATGAAAGAGAATCCTAAGCCAGTCATGGTAGTGCATGCAGGTAGTCCCAGAAATCTGAAGGTTGATCCAGGAGGATTGCCACGAGATCAGAGTTTGAGGCCAGCCTAGGCTCCGTAGTGAGTTCAAACCCAGGCTGAACTACACAGTGAGACACTATCTCATAGAAACAACAACAACAACAAAACAAACAACAACAACAAAGGAGGAAGGGAGCAGGCAACAAAGGTATTTGCTTGAGAAAATCAGGTCTTGGAAAATGTAGTAATTTTGTCATGAACCTGTGCTCTGTGTATTGATGATAGAGATATAACTATGAAAGGATAGGAGAAAATAATCTTTGTGAAAGAATGATTAGTGAGAACATTAAGAAATCAAACCAAAAGAAGAAAAGAAACTTAAGTTTTGAAAGTAGCACTTAGAAATAGTCTACTTCTTTGTGCTTTTTTGTGTCAATGACCAAAAAAAATTATTCAACAACTAAATAATTACAGACTAATGGCATAATTTAAATTTCTTGACAGTTTGTACCTTCAATTATGACTTACACAAGTCTTTATTAAACAAATATTTGTTAAACTACCTCATTTTGCTACATAGGAAGAATATACTATTAAGCAGAATATAATTCTAACTATTTATGAATCTTAAAAATTAAAATATTTCAACACAAAGTGCAAGAATGTTATGAAAACTGTCGTATAAAAGTATTCTAATTCTTTTGGTACATGGGAACAGAAAAAGAATTAACTTTTACATTAGGAAAATGTAAAATATATTTTTATTTTGTTTTTATATGCTGAACAGATTGTTGAAGAAGAAAATAACTTTTCTTCATAATGAAATAAGTAACAGAGATGGATAGTGTGAGTTTGCAATTAAGATGACCTTGATTCTAAACCTATTAACTAAATATTGGATTTGGTAAAGAAATTAAGACATAATACCAGGCCATTGGATTAGAAGTGTTTGCAATCATTCATTTTTCCATAATTGAGGTCACTGGGCTTGCAAAATGTTCTATGTCAAAGTTAATTCAACAATTCAATATCTAAAATTATTTAATTATGCACTAGAAAGTTTGCATTAAAGTTTAGAAATTGAATTTAAAAACTTCACTCAAGTTTTACAGCTCATAGTATTAATACTATATAAAATGTCTTTAATGCATACATTCCAATATCTTCAAGACTTTTAATTGAGTAGTAGGTGCAAGTGAGAATGTGAACAGTACAAAATTCATAATACTGAACATTATCATTAGCTAAAATTTGAAGTAAATTAAGAAATTGAAATTTCTGATTACTGGTAATGATAATACTTATTATGAACTACTATAATTTATACACTATTTTGTTTACTGTCATCATCTAATTTAGATACACTTTTATTTATAGAGAAAATACAAGAAATTTTATGCGCTGGTGAGATGGCTCAGCGGCATAAGCACCTGCCTGGCAAGCATGAGGTCCTGAGTTCAACTATCGGTACCCACATATGAAGAAAGGGCCAGTGATATCACTAAGTGGCATGGGTGCTTGCTGGTGCACAAGGGCCTGAGGTCGACCCAGGTACTCACACACAAAAAAAGAATTTTTATATACCTTTTTCTTTTCTCTTATTTTTATTATTGATAATGACTTCTACTATGTCATTTCATATAAATCTTTATCATTACTGTTATTATAACTTTAGATAGTTAATTAAACTATTCTTTTTCATACTTTATTAATACTTAACTTCATACATGATTATACATTAATATCACATTGGTATTTAAACTTTATTAAGCTCAGAAACTTTCAAATGAAAGCTAAATTGTTGGGAAAACTTGAAAAATGACTGTAATTTTTTAATCTTCCCTATACTGTCTTTGGCAATGTGAATAAACATCCTCCCATCAAGAGTTGAAATTGATTCCCATACCCTTAGAATCTAGACTGACTTTTCCTTTATTGCAGTCAATAAAATTCTAAGAAGTAATGATATTCTAGTTCTGATTTAGTCCTCCATAATCTTTGTATGTTTCCATTCTTTAATAAATGTTGCAGGAGAACAATGCTTGGCTAGTCTGGTAAAGTAGCGTGCACATGAGTCAGAGATGAATTGTCCAGCCAAGAGATTTCTGGAGTGCCCAACCTCTCAGCAACTCATGAGCAACAAGACTGAGGGCAGAAATTGTTAAATCAAGTCTTCCACATGTTTGTAGTAATAGCTAACAAGTGATGAATTATAAATATTCTCATTTTAAATTACCAAAACTTGTGCACTTTTATAAGAGAATAGTAGTTAAGTGATAATACTAGTATACCTATTTTTATATAAATATAACATTGAGAATAAAGTTCAGAAAATTACTTTTGCAATGAATTTAAGTGCTTTTGTGAAATTTTGTTGACACGTTTTTATTGCATTAAGAGGGTGTTAAGTCTAATTTCTACGAGAACTTGTAATGGATTTTGAAAAATGAAATTTTTGACAGGGAACTGAATACATCAAAAGTGGTATGCATTTTGCACCTGGAGACTATAGTGTTAAGTGAAATAAATCAGACATAAATACTTAAATATTATATGGTTTCTCTTATGTGAGAAACCCAAAGTAAACATAAAAAGTAAAATAAAAAATAGATAATAGAAAATAAGGAGATTGACCTGTTGTGAAAGGGAAGCGGACCAAGAGATGGTGGGAGGGCCGGTGAGATGGCTCAGTGGCTTAAGTGCCTGCCTTGCAAGCATGAGGGCCCGAGTTTGACTCCTGGAACCCACATATGAAAAAAAGGGCTGGTGATATCGCTCAGCAGCACAGGGGCCTGCTGGTGCATGAGGTCCTTAGGTCGAACCCCTGGTACCCACAAAAAAAAGAGATGGTGGGAAGGTGGATAGAAGGGAAATGAAAGGGGTAAAAAAAGAATTGAGATATATTATGTGTATGTACCAACACCCTATGAGGCATGTGATCATTATGAACTGAAATCATATAATAATAAAAAATAAAAATGAAAAAATTAAATTGTATGTTTATACAAAACTAAAAAATGATATGCATATGATTTTAAAATGTAATAATGAAATTATGAACTCAATGAGTTTAGATCAGTTATACAACATTGCAAAGATAATTAGTGAAATGAAAAGTAGGAAGAAGGAAATATCCAGAATGAAGGAAACAGTATTTAATCTTAGGAAGTAGAAACAAAAAGACCAACTACTGCTACTTGGAGTACCAGAAGGAAAGAAGAACAGAAAAAAACCAGAATCATTATTTGAAATATCACTTATAAATTACATGAAATTATAAGACATCAAGCTATACATTAAAAAATCAGTGTAATTGCTAAATAGTATAAATATGCAGAAGATTACTCTGAAGCATGCCACTCTAATAAATGTTAAATATAAAATATAAACTAAGAAACACATAAAAACATTCATGGGAATATTTTTAATTAAAGAAGACTTTCAATGGTAATTGGTTGTATAATGAAGAAACTAATCTTTAACTCATATATAATTTGCTAAATATATTGTAAGCAGGGGAACATGGATAAAAAACACTTGTTCTTGATTATAAAGTTTATGTGTTTTTCACTACACTAAATTCTCTCAGTTCACATACACTCCTAGCTTCCACAGACAAATTTATTTTAATTGTTTTATTTAATTCCATTTAAGTAGATAAATGACATGCATAACTTTGGTTTTTTTAATTTTGATTGTCATGTGTCTGTAATATATTCTTTCTAATTTTAGTACACACCGCTAAAATGGATGGTGACCAAGAGTTAGAGGGAGGGTGGAAGGAAGACAAGGGTCTAAAACTGTATTCAAAGAGACTTCTGGTAAGACACCTAAAGTAGTTGAGAAAGATGTGTTGCCATCATGATCTCAATTATCATCACCTTCATCATCCAAAAGTAGACAGTGTGATGACTATATGAATATCTGCATATTGTTAAGCTTATGTCATGCAGAATTAGACTGGCTTGATTTAGATTTCAATTTCTCTTTATTTTATGTGATTGAACAAGTCACATAAATCTGACTTAATTTCCTCATCTAAAACTTACAAATTGTAAAAAGGGTTTCCTCATGTAATTTTTTAAACAAAATGAAAAAACACACATTAAATGTTAATAAGTATTATTATGTAAACCTAAAAGTCTACACTTATTTATAAAACAATACAGAAAATCTTAATACACACAGACTTTTAAAAAAAATTAAAATGAATTGAGTGCATATAAAAATTAATTACAATTTTATTTGTACAGGAAGTACATTTTAGAAATAAATCCATCCTTCATAAACTAGTGTGGCAAATATTTAATAGCATTTTACCCTTTGAAAAACCAGTAAAGATTATAAAAAGGGTTCATCAATTTTTTGTTCAATTTAGAGTATTTTCAACACAGACATACTCATAATAAATTCTGGATGGATGATATTGCTTTACCCATTTTATACATAATTCTGTATATATTAATTGTAATAAATACTTCATAAGGTTCATGTGCATATTTTATAGACACATGTGTATACTGTGTTATATCCATATCACTGGTAACTAATAAACTATTAGAAAATATTAACATATCAAAAGTAATCAGAGGCATAACCATTAAACAGCAGAGAGCTTGTAAATAGATCAGACTCAAATAACATAAAATTTTACCCACATGTAAAATATGCAAAATTATGCTGAGTCAAACATTTTAAAATAATGCCAAAAACAACACAAGAATAGATGAAGTTAACTATTTTTTCATGTTTATTTGATGTTACAGTACTATGATATAGCTTTAATTTTTAATGAAAAACTATGCCACTTTCAAATGGCAGTGCTTGATCTACTCAAAGCTTTATTGCTTTACTGGAAGAGATTACATTTTATCAAAGTTTTGCCCCTAAGAAATTGTTAGTTGACATGTTCATAGTGTTTTAGGTGAGGAAGAATTAGTAAAGAGTTTATTATAAAAAACAGACATCTAAATTTTTTCAATCTGATTTCAGCATAATTTCTCACTGCTTGGTTCAAATAAAGCACAAGTTTTTTTTTGTTTGTTTGTTTGTTTGTTTGTTTTTTTGCAGAGACATCAATTTTTATTGCCCTAGGGAGCAGAAAAGCCACATTCTAAAAGAAGTCTTCCCTTGGGACTGCATAAAAGTGTGAGAGACAAATTTTTATACTAGGTAAAACAGTTTTAACAGTGCCTGCTTATATATTCACACACCTAATAAACAAAAATTTAGTGACATCCCTATTAAAATAAGAATAAATTCCCTGAAGCTTTTACTCCTCACCATCTTCACTCTTCAATGTCTTTATTTTAGACAACCATTTAGTGTTTGAAATAAAATTTAAATTCAGTTAATTTAATGTGCAGTGTTTACCAAGGGGAAAAAATAAGCTGGTATGTTAACACAGAAAACATATTTGCAAACATTGGATGGGTTCCATTTGTTCTCTATTCCCAGGGCATAGGTACTACCTGAAATTTTTTCATCCTAAAGTATAATGTTGGGTAAATTTTCTTATCATCACAATGGCTAATTATTTTTTTCCTAACTATCATAAACAAGTATCTCACGTTGAAGAAAACTTTTTCAGCTTAAGCAAGAATACATAAACACGATTGCACTGAAAAAAGTAAGCATCAAAGTGCTTCTTTTCCCAACAGACAAATACATATTATATGCCTACTACTACCCAACATGTTTACAAGTCTTGAAATAAAATGGAACTAGCATAGGTCTTGCTCATCTAGGGACATATAGGACACAGAAAAGACAAATAAAAAATGGAAGAAATATACAAAACTGGCAGTGTTTCTAGTTTTTTAGAAAAATACCATCATGTTAGAAAGCTTCCAGAGTGTCCTAAGCACAGAAGGAAGGTAAGAAGATTTATGTCCATGAAGAATCTTTCCAAATCCTCCACTGCAGAATTGAAAAGAGAAGAGTAAGAACACTCATCACAAGGGCAGAAGTATCAGATAATAATGATCATTAGTGACTACAATACTAGTCAAGTAGGGTGTTGTTCATATGAAGTGGTCAGACTCAGCATATCATTGTAAAGGGTAATGTCTTTTTTGTGGGTACCAGGGGTCGACCTCAGGGCCTCATGTGCCAGGAGGTGCCTGTGCCACTGAGTGATATCACTGGCCCTTTTTTTTCATATGTGGGTTTTGGGAGTTGAACTCATCCCCTTGTGCTTACCAGGCAGGCACTTATGCTGCTGAGCCATCTCACCGGCCCCAAAAGGGTAATGTCTTAAACATTAAATTAATATATTTGAATAATTTGTCTCTCTAAATATGCCAAAATTGAGTGGTGTAAAAGTTACTAAGTAGAAGGTAATTTTAAACTATAAAGATGGCTACAAATATTAGTTAATTTGAAATATTTAAAATAATTTATGAGTTTGGGGTATGCAAACAAATATTGTTATAATTTTGCATTATCATTCCTTCCTATTATGAGCTTGAAATGGAAATAAAATGGTAACTGACAATCAATGATCTTGGAAAATAAGTATAAATTTGAAGAATTAGTAGACTCATACCAAAAGATCACCAAAATGTTATTTAACACTTTGAAATTGTTGTATTTATAAAATACACCTACACATATTGTCAAAAATTCAAGGAATAACCTTAATAAAAACATAACATTTTTCAAAATACATAATTTTAGTCCAAAAATTTCTGTGTTACATGGTTAAGAAAAATGAACAGCTGTAAAGCAACCACATTAATACAAGAATTCCAACACTTTCATACCTGACAATTTGAGAGACTTTCATACGTCACAGTATTGGTTAAATCTCAAATGACTGTATTATTTAACTCTTGTATTCTTAAAAATCAAAGTGGGATTGTGAGCATTATTTGGCACATTCTAGTAAACTGGAACAAATATTTCTTCATGTGAAATGACTTTTTCTTGATGCCCAATATAGGAAAGCACTGGATTCCATAAAATAGATTCAAACAGATACCCAGGAGATTAAAAATTTTATTGAAAGTATATGCAACAGAATCAACCACCTTGAAGATGGAATATGAAAGCTAGAATACAGTTCAACATAGGCAACTTGATAAAATGTAATATGCTGTATTAATAGAATCAAGCACGAAAACCACATGATTATCTCAAAATACATAGAAAAAACATTTGATAAAGTCCAACACCCATTCATGAAAGAAACCCAACAGAAATTTGGAATAGATGGTCTCTGCCTCAATCTGATAAAAGCCATCTGTGACAAAACAACAGCCAACCTCATACTACATTGTCAAAAACTGAAAGCTTTCACTCTAAAATCAGGAGCAAGACAAGGATGTCCACTATCACCACTTCTATTCATGTAGTTCTGGAAACATTAGCCAGAGGAATTTGACAAGAGGAAGAAACAAAAGTAATAAGGATAGGAAAGGAAGAAGCTAAATTATCATTATTTGCAGATGATGTGATAGTGTACACAGAAGACCCCAAAAACTCCACCAAAAGTCTTGTAGATTTAATAACCAAATTCAGTAGCATAGAAGAATACAGTGGCATTCCTTTACAAAAATAACAAACTCAACCAGCAAGAAATTAGGGAAAGAACACCTTTCACAATAGCATCAAGAAAAATGAATCACCTAGGGGTCAGTCTAATGAAGGAAAATTAAAGACCTTACAATGAAAACTGTAGTATTCTGGAAAAAAAATCAAAGAAGATATCAGAAATGGAAAGATATCCCCCATTCTTTTTTTTTTTTTTGTTACCGAGGATTGAACTCATGACCTCAGCTGTGCCACTGAGCTATACCCTGGCCTTCCATCCTTGGATAGGTGGAACAAAATACAGTGAAAATGGCCATACTTCCAAAACCCTTATACAGATTTATTGCAACCCCTCATCAAAGTGCCAATAGCATACCTCAGAGGGCTAGAGAAAACAAAAGAGAACCAAAAGAGGAACCAAAAGAGACATAGAAAAGCTAAAGAAATTCTGGGCAACAAAGGCAAGGCAGAAGGCATAGCACTCCTTGCCTTGAAATTAAACTAAAAAGCTACCATGACAAAAACAGCACAGTGCTGGCAGGAAACAAAACAAAATCACAACAAACAAACAAAAACAAAAATACCTAACAGACCTAAGTATTAATGGAGCAGAATAGAAGATGCAGAAACAATTCCACACACATTCAGCTATATTATCATAAGTGAAGTTACCAAACACCTTTACTGGAAGAAAGGTAGCCATTGTAATAAATGGTACTGGAAAACCTGGCTTTCCACATACAAAAGATTAAAGCTAGTCCCATATCTATCACTATGCACTGAACTAAAATCAGTATGGACCAAAGATCTAAATACTAAAACAGAAACACTTAATCTTCTAGAATATAGACCAGGTAAAAATCATGAAGACATATATGTAGGCAAAGACTTTATGAACAAAATCACAATCACAAAGGAAATATTACAAAGAATCAACAACTAGAATCACATCATATTAAAAAGCTTTTCCATAGCAAAAGAAACCACCAACAGAGTGAAGAGACAACCCACAGAATGGGAAAAATATTTATCAGCTACTCCTCCAACAATGGAGTATTATTTAAAACATATAAAGACCTCAAAAAAAAATTAAACTCCTTAAGTTTAAAGACACAATCCCAAATGAGTATCTGAAATGAATAGACATTTCTCAGATGAAGAATTACAAACAGCAAATAAATATATGAAAAAATGTTCGACATCCCTGGTCATTTGAGAAATGAAAATTAAAACAACACTGAAATTCCATCTCACTCCAGAAAGAATGGCTATCATCATGAAATCAACCAATAAAAAATGCGGTGAGGCTGTGGGGAAAAAGAAAACATCCTCCACTCTTCCTGGGAGTGTAAATTGTTTCAACCACTGTGGAAATCAGTGTGAAGATTCCTTAAAAACTAGAACTAGAGGTTCCATTTGACCCAGCTATTCCCCTTCTGGGTATCTTCCAGAAAGAATTAAAAGCAACATATTACAGTGATATATGCACAACAATGTTCATAGCAGCCCAATTTGTAATAGTTAAATTTTGGAAAAAGCCTAAATGCTCATCAATGGGTGAATAGATGAAGAAAATGTGATTGTTATATACAATGGAGTACTACACTTCCATAACATACCTGAGACACCTTTAGGTAAATGGATGCACTTCGAGAACATAATTTTAAGTGATGTAAATTGGACACACACGTTTAAATATTGCATTCTTTCTCTTGTGTTAGAAATTCGATGGGTAAATAGGGACCAAAATGAATGATAGATATTGGGAAGTAGGAAGAAAATGTTCAAATGGGAAAAGGAACAAGAGAGAGGGGAGTGGAAAGGGAGGGAATAGGGATAACTTTTTTTTAATGGAAGGAAAACAATGGAAACAAAATTTTGTAAAGGAAAGGGAGGGGAATGGAAGAAATTAATAAAGATATATCATGTATAGTTACAAATTCCCTATGGTGAATGTGATCATTCCATATGTTAAAAGTGTACCAATAAAATTAATTCAAAGATAAAAATTGTTCTTCTACTTTCTGCAATTTCTATATTGATCTTCTCATTTAAATTTTGTATCTTCAAACCCTATACATTTATGCTAACATGAAGATTCAAATATGAATTTTGATAGCTCTGTGGTTGATCGGCCTAGATTAAAAGCAATCCATGTATGTATGAAGATGGAAGTTGGATACACAAATATTGTAATAGCAATGTTATTTGAATTTTACTCAGAAAAAGAAAGAAATATGTTACCGATGAACATTAAAATATGAATGAATCTGAAAACAAAACCAAGTAAGTAAAAGAAACCAGACAAAAAATAAAAATGTATGATTCACTTATATAAAGTACTGTAAATAACAACCTCATTCATAAGGACAGAAAAAATATTATAGCTGTAGGTAGGCTAATTGAGAGGAATTTATAAATGACAAATGCAGATTTTATTGGGGTTGGAATGTATATTCATGAATTTAATTGCAGTGATTAAGGAATTTATACACATTAAAAATCACTTAATTGTACAGTTTGTGTTAATTTTATTTTATATGAATTAAACCTCAACAAAATATTAAAGTAATGAGTTAAACAACCAGCAATAGATTAATAAATGGAAGCACTTGTAAAGGAATACAAGGGCTTAGGAAAAATGAGTATAATAATTCTGAATTAATATATAATAACAGTTGTAGCAAATGATGTATCCATCTTTGTTTTTTTGTTACACATATTTATTTTGTTTCAGATCTTTTTTGCTTCTTTATTTGCTTATTAAAGCAGATATGTGCAAATTTCAAAGTATTTTTAGAACATCTTCATATTTCTTGAATCAATAAATAAAATGAGATATAAACATAAATGTGAGAATTTTTAAAATATATACTGCCCACTCTCACCTGGATTTTATATATTTAAATTAATAAATCAAAATACATAAAGTGCAAGCGTGAGGTCTGGAGTTTGACTCCCAGAACCCACATAAAGGAAAAAAGGGCCAGTGATATCATTCAGTGGCACAAGTGCTTTCTGACAAGCATGAGGCCTGAGGTTGACTCCCAGTACCCACATAAAATAAAAACATAAAGTGCACAAATGCCTTACTCACTATTCCTATCTTGTTATTACTTAGCTTTATTTTTGACAAAGTGTTTTATACAAATTGAGTTAAATATCATCAAATGCTCAAATCATCTGCATAAGTTATTTAAGGACTTTTCCAAGATAAAAACATAACTTTACTTGCTCTTAATAGAGCACCTACACTGAAAAGTTAATATTGATATCAGAAAATGTACATTGAGTGAAAAGTAATTTATGATTTCTGGGAAGGTATAGTAACATTTGTATTTCATAATAAAATTTTTGATAAATCTTATACCTCTACTTCATTTCACAGCTACATTGTTGGATATTTTGCAACCATCTGTCTTGATTTAAAAAATCATAATGAAACATAGGTTGGGGAATAGAGAGACAATCTGCAATCAAAGTTGAATTATATTCTGATGCAATTCATCACACAGATTCTTACATTAATTTTTTCTTAGGCATATTTGCTGATGTATTGTTGATATAAATTCACATTACCTAATAACAGCTTACTTATATAACACTGTAGATGAATAGAAAATCTTTTTCTGATATTAAATATAAGCTTCTGGAACTGTGAAGTAATGTCAAATGTAAAAATTTATTTTCAAAGTTTACAGTGAGATGTGGACAAAATATTTTAGACACATGGTACTCTAAAGGTGTACCACAAAAGCAAATTTTTGAACACTAGCTATTCCTTCAAAAGAAATACAATTAAACAATATGGTAATAATTACCACTTGCTAAGAGTCAAAAAGCACATAGATTTTCTAGAATTTATATCAAATTGCAAAAAATAAAGTGTCAGAATGAAACAATTTTATTGTGAGTTTTAGAAATAATAGAACATTTAGTTATTTTCTTTTCATGAGAATGATCAATGGATTCAGATGAAAACATTTTCTCATATATTATATTGTTTCATTTCCTATACCAGATTTCATTAATACATATTTTTGTAGCCATCATATTATCAAAGGGTGATAATTTCTTCAGTAGCACTTCTGTTTAGTTTAACACATGTGCACATGTGCACCACACACACACACACACACACACACACACCTATGCATTGTGTGTGTACTATATTACCCATTTAGTTGTTGAGGCACTATTTAAAGTTAGAAATTAAAGACTCCTGCTGAAATAATTGTTTGAATTGTAAGTTTTTATTTAATGTTAAATCTTATTAAATCAACAACAGTGTATTTTCTAATAGAATTACAGGTTTATACTTGGATAACTTGTGCACTTTTCAGTTTTCTCTCCCTTTGTATTTTAAATTTGTTCCCCAGGTATTGCATCAGCAATATACCTTTATTTATTACTTGTGAGATGAACTGTGTTCAAATTTTTATGTAGTGATTACTTTAAAACTGAAATTTGTGTAGAAAACATGCCTCCTCCATACTTAGTGCTGCACTGGTAGTGTCATCTACCAAAGTAATAATTTACATATTTGTAATAAAATATATTGACATAGAGCATAAATTGTGTGCAAAATTGCTTATGCATAACACATACTACTCTAAAATTTTTCAGTCACATAAATATTTAGATAACATTCTGATAACAAAATTTTTCCACCTATTTTAGGTATATTTAGAAAAATGAAGCTCACACACTTACGTTAACTATGATGATGTAAGATATTTGTGCTGTGCTGGAATGACAGTTATGATGAAGCAAGGAAAACTGTAAGTCAAGTTCAAACAGAACTGACTTGATGAAAAATAATTTTACTATGGGGCCAGAAGGAGTCTTAGGTTATTGACTGCAATCTCTTTAGAGCAGCCTGTGTTCATCCGCAATTACACAAGTGGGACTGAAGTTGTGGGAGGTGGCAGAAAAGTCATCATATTTAGAGCTCCAAAGCACATTAATGTTCTTGTTGCAGAGCTTACCATCTTGCAGACATGCTTACTTCACTGGTTTCTCATAAATTGCTTAGTCAAATAAAGAAAAGAAACCTTGAGAATGAAACAAAATCTTGGTAAAATTGTAGGTTTAATAGAATAAAGTTATTTTTAATAAAACCATAATACAAATAGTATATGGGCTAAGAAATTATTCAAGTGTATCAAGCAAAAATATCTAAGTCTAAAAAATGTGGGTGAAATTTTAAATTTTCAAAAATTACTGTGAAATAACATGAGAATAAAGAACTTGCTTAGCTACAACTACTGCTAAATTGACAAATATTTTGTTTACTTAGTGCATTTTAAGTTTATAACTGTGTACATTAATTGTGTGCAGATACAATTAGATCTCATTTCTTTTAATACATTCTTACTTACATAGATTACAAATCATATAAAAATGATAAGATCAATATTGATAAGTGAGTTTTGTACCAGAAATTTGTCAGGCTATATTACAAAAATATAATCAAGATATATGATTTAAAAATTACAAGAGAGAAAAGGAAGAAGTATATTTCTACAAAAACTACAGTTGTATTTTCATTGTCAGTAAGTAGAAAACTTTGATTACATTTTAATGAACAATAGTGAACTCCTGATGGTAAAAGTTGAAGGTGAGAAAATTGCCTGATTAATTAAAAGTGGTCAAGAATATAATGCATTTAACTATGAGGTTTTCAATGGGCAAAGTTTTAATGTAGCTTATTTTTTTCTTCCTTATGTTTAGTTAATGTTTTTGTAGAAATATCAAATAATTATTTCTTGTTAAAATACCTAATGTTGTACTCTCATTTTTCTCCAATCAAAAGAAAACTTTATTTTCCTTTGTATAAGCTACAATTTCTTATAGTTTCACTAAGAAAATATATTCTGAGGTCCCATGTTTTTCAGGAAGATTGTACATTTGAGCAAATTTCTCTTTAATAGCTTTTGTCAAAATATTTGAAGCTGTGATTTGATTTTTAATCTTCATCAAATATAACACAATTTTGAATTTATCTACATTTTTAAGAAGTGCAAAAATGTCCCTAATATCACTGTTACACAGCTTTCCATCACTGTGATAAATTTCCTGGGGTAACTTCAAAGGAGGAAATGCTTGGCTCACACTTTCAGAGGGTTCAGTCAATGGTGATTTGGCACTATTGCGTTTGAGCCTGTATTAAAGTAAAACATCAAGGTGGAGAGCAAATGGTGAGCAAAGCTTCTTATTTCATAGAGGCAAAGAGCTACATAGAGGGGGAGAGAGGGGGGGGAGAGAGAGAGAGAGAGAGAGATGTGCTACTGTTCCAATATCCCTTCAAGGACATGTCTCCAGTGATCTCACTTTCTTCCTCTATGTCCCCCCTAAAAATTTCACCAACTCCCATATATACCAGAGCCTGGACACCAAGGCTTCAACACATGAATATTTGAAGACCTTTAAGGTACAAATCATCATAACCACCCAGTAACTATAACAGTTGAGCCTTAATCCCCTAGTGTTATGTGCTGGCACAGAAAACAGTCAAAAGTATTCTTACTCCTTGAGTTCAGCAGAATCCTTTCAAGAAAGACTGTGTATTACCTCTAATAGGATTATCAGGTTGTTCTGTGGGACAGAGTACAATGTAACTGCAACCAAGATTAAAAGGTGATATATGCCATGGAGATAGAGAACAGTGCATGATCAAGAGTGGACAAGGACAAACAAAATACATACTGGGCTAAAGTGGTACAGATTTTACTTACAGTAAGTAAAGAGAAAGATGGCACAAGACCTGCAAAGCATGTGTCTCTCATGGCTACAGGATCTACTTTTCACCCAATGCTGTGTGGCTGTAGGACCATGCTTCATGCCACTGAAGGCCCACAAAACTTCACAAAGAGCTCTAAATATAGAAATAAAGGAGTACACTTGAAGCTCATTGATGTCTTCATTTAACCATAATACTTAAAGTGTACATCAGCAGACAAGAGAAAAAAAATAACGTGCCCACACAGCTATGGAGGCTCTTTATCCCAGTAATCTAGGCCCAGTGCCACTCTCATGCAGCCACACAAGGGGTGAAAAGCAGTAAATGACTGTTTTTTCAAAAAGTTTTTTTAACTTAACTTTCTGAACTTTAAGCTACCATTTAACTTTGTACCTCCCATCTCTACTAGTGGCAAGCTCTCCACACAGTGTGCTAGACTATTTCAGGAAATATATAGCCATAATTTCTCTCCTGCTGCAGCAGCTAGCAAATTACAATCTTCTGGAACTGGGTTGTAAGGAAGAATATCTTGCTTGTTCACTATCGTGCTTGTTGTATTTAGTCTTCAGTGGCTCCTAATAATATATGGGATATAATGCTTATTATATAATATTATAATAGATTATAAAATTATATTTTAGATTACAAAACATAAATATCATACTAAAATAATAGTGTGTCTAAAAAGAATGCTATGACAATTATCAATGTAAACATTTTTTAAGTTTTCAAAACCACTTTTTAATTTTATAGTGTTCCAAAATAAGATAACAAAACATTGAAAAGATTTTTTTAATAAAAAGCATGATTCAATTTTGACATCTATTTCTTTAAAGCCTGAATAACCATTAATATTTAGTTCATAACAATAAAAATTATTTAAAATGCTACAAGTACCAGAATGCTTATGTGGGTTGATATATGCTTTATTGTTCATAAAACACACAGACTTCTGGTATAATCAATATATGAGATATATAACTCTTTAATTATGTTATAACTGTATGTAATCCCATAACAGAAACATGATTCAATTAGACACTCACAAAGATATTGGGCATGAAGAATTTAATTACATTCATTTAAATCACTGTGTACAGGATATTATCTAATTTTATATGCAAACCAATGTGATAAAAATTGATGTTAAATTTAAGATATGGAACAATAATGAATCCTACTATATAATTTATAAATTTAAATTATAATGATGGATTTATTGATCTTTTTAATAAACAAATATTTAGAGGTAATATTCTAGGTAAGAAGAATGCTTTGTTTAAAAACTTACTACTGTAAAAATTGGCATAAGACCCTTTTTGAAATAATCAAAAGACACTGATATATAATACAGGTAGTTATATTAATTGCTAAAATGTTCACATTAGGAAATTGTCTATATTATTAGCATAAAATAAGCATGATACATTTAATGTTCAAGGAAGCTAATAAAATTTTAACAACCAAAAGACCACAGTATAAATCTGCATTATAGGCAGGATTCCATACATTTTTAAATCTTAATTAAAATACAGTGTATTTAATAGAAATTTTTGTAATATTCATGTTATAGTTTGGTATATTGAAATAAATTTTATTAAGTCTTTTCTTTCAAGAAGTTATAAAGACAAATATGAGTACTGGTGAATAATTAGAGTTATTTTAAGGCTTTCAATCAACACTTTCGAAAAAAGAAATGAGGGTGGGATTTAGAGCTAGAAAATCTTAGCTCAAAAACTGTATCAGACCTTCTATAAATGTGAAATATTAGACACTATAATTAGTATTTATTATCAGTGCTTCATATAAAGTAAGAATAACAATACAAAATAAGAATATTTCTTTTAAAGTGACATGAAATAAATATACTTGGACAATATATTTGTACATAACAAAAAGAGTACCAGTATTTCTCAACATATATTTATATTTTCTCAAAAACCTAGCATGTCATCACACTTAGATATAGAAAACTTTCTAAAGTAATACTTTCTATAGTATTAAAAATTATAGATTTCAATCCCCCATTTAAATACTGGCAGCAATGTATATGATTATATTGGGACATACACTCATGAGTGTGTGTACACGTGTGCATGTGGGGGAGAGATAGAATGAGAGATATATATAGAGACTCACTTTAGTGAGGTACATGTGATGGGGAAAAGAAAAGCAAATAAAATTTTAATTTAATGACTGCATATCTAAATTAAACTTTGTCTTATAAAAAACACACAGAAAACTGAGAAAATATTGGTTACATTTCCTCAAAATCAGTCACCATTAGTGAGACTTATTCAAATTACAGTACAGGTTCTTGAGTAAGGCAATTTTATTAAAAGCTTAAAAGTAATTTTAAGCTTTTAATGTTTTACTCACAACTTCATCTTTTTGCTAAGAAACTGTCCAGGTTATGCTCAAATCAGTCACATGTTCAGATAATCCTCAGTGGCCCTCATTCTTCTCTGAATAGCACAAACATCTGGGATACTTTACACAACACAGGTGCCTGCTTCCAAATCCTGGAAATGCTGACTTATTTACACTGGTTTGCAATCTGGGCTTTAGGGTCATTAAAATCTTCCAGGTGAAACTAAAATGAAGCCCAGAGAGAAAAACACTAATCCAAGGGATTAATTTTTGTAAATATTAGGCACACCCAAGATATTGAAAATCTTTTAACTTACTATATTTAATCTCTATTGTTCTCACAGAGCCCTATCCTTTTTTTAACAGTTACTCAGTAACATTTAAGTCTGTGGGGAAAGGCCATATTTTTAACACACCTTCTCCCTGATGAAGGATTATAGATATAATTTAAAACCAAATAGTTGTGAATGTGCCCCATCCTCCAAATTCAAAATGTAAGTATAGTATATTAATTTTCTCTTTATGGAAACACAAATAATTAAGCAAGTTTGAATTATATCTATGCTTATAGCTGCATTACAATTCCTTCCTGTAGAATTCTGAAATGTTTGGTGAATGATTTCCCAGTGGGAGACTCTTCTGTGCTTCATTAGTATTAGGTGCTTCTGTTAAAGTAAGTGTAGCATCCTCTCATTACATAATGTTCCCTATGAAAGAGCTCCAAGAGCCTCCAAATTAGCATTCTACTTAGGTATTGCTTTAATGATGGTAATTATCTCTGATAGTGATGTGACTGCTTCTTAGGAGCTAAAGTAAACACTCTCTTTGAAGAATGGAAGACAGAGCATCATGATTCATAGTAATGAAATAGCCTTATAATCTTGTCAGATGAACTGTAACAACTTGAGGGACCATTAGAGACTGTTTTAACTTAGATCTTTTTCTATTTACTTAACGAGTTTTAATTTATGTCATGTAAATTTCCCACATTGAGTTAGACCGAGGTCAGCCCCATGTATTCAAACTGTTCCAACAGAAGCCTCATAAGATCTACAGATCTAAATTTGTCTACAGAATACTCTCATAATACATGCACACAGACCACAGAAAAACAGGTTATTATAGCAGGAAAAATAGCAAAAAAACAAAAATCCCCAAATGACAACAGCAACAAAATAAAACAAAATATCTTTATAAACAAAAAAAGCTCACACACAGAATAATGAGATAAAAAGAAAGGTTAAGTAAACAATATTGTCTGTGAGAGATAGCAAAACAATTGGTTTAGGCATAAAAAAAATGTTCACTAAATATAATGTTCTTCTACCTGGTCCTCTTACCCAGATTGTGTTGGGATAGGAATTAGAAAGAAGGATAGTTTTCTTACATTCAAAACTTGTCTTAAACTTTAGATTGAGATGTGGATAACAAGAATATGTTTTGCATCAGGATTTCCAAAATAATCATCTGTTTGGTTAGAATAGTCTAACATTGTGAAGATGAACACTATATTGTTGATGAGCTTATGAACAGATTTCTGTATTTCTGTGTAAGTACAAGTATTTTCATCAAGTGCAAGTTCACAGGAATTATACTTTACCTCCTCAAATAATGGGTTTCAATTTCAAAAATTTTAAAATATTTTATTCATTACTTTTTTATTTTTAACTGATGCATAGACACAAAATTGTACTTACTAGTGGAGTACACAGGAATATTTACATGTATATGCTGAATACTGTTTAAATCAAGTTAAATCTATCTATCTCCTCAAACATTTTCATTTTTTGTGGTGAATACTTTCAAAATCCCAATTTCTAGCTTTTTGGACTACACATTGCTGTCATCTGTAGTCAACCTACTATACGATAGAACACCATATCTCCATTTTCCTTTCTAACTCTATCTTAATGCCCATTAATTGTGATATGCCTAGCTTTCCAACTCCTCTTCCCAGGTTCTGGTAGCCATCATTCTACTCTCAATTTCTGCTAGAGCCATTTTTGTAGATTTTTGTACTATATGTGGCTTATTTGTCTTAATGATCTCTAGCTCCATCTATGTTACTACCAGTAACAGGATTTCATTCTTTGTTACTGTTGAATAGTATTTTATTATGTATATGTATCATATTTTTTATGCATTCATCAATTGATGGATGTTTAGTTGCTTCCCTTTATTGACTACTGTGAGTAGTGCTGAAATGAACACATGAAGTTCACATGTCACTGTAATAAATTGATTTCATTTCCTTTAGATTACCCTCAGTAGAGGGACAGCAGTTCTATTTTTAAATTTTGGAGAAAATTAATATTGTTTTCCATGATGGCTGTATTAAATTATACCCCCACCAACAGTGTACATGACATTCTCTGCAGCACTTGCTATCTTTACTCTTTTTGGTAATAGCTATCATATCAAAGTAAGGCAATATCTCATTGCTGTGCTGATTTGCCTTTCACTGATGATCAGTGATGCCAGACTTTTTTTTCATGTGCCTGTTGGCCATTTTGATGGATTGTTTTGAGAAATGTCTATTTGTGTATACTGATTATTTTAATTGGTTATTTTTTGAAACTTCATTTTTGGATTTCTTTATACAGAAATTTCTTGTCTAGCTGGATAGCTTGTAAATACCTTCTCTGATTCTGTAGTTGGTTTCTGCTGTCTATTGTTTCCTTTGCTGTGCAAAACCTTTCTAAGTTTGATGTAATCCCCTTTTTCTGTTTTTTGTTTTTTATTGCTTTTGTTTATTGTGACTTTTGGTCTTGTTCAAAACATACTTCTCCATTCCAATGCCTGGACCATTTTTTCTTCGATTTCTTCTAGTAGTTATATTGTTTTGGATATTAAACTTAAGTATTTAATTGATTTTGGGTTGATTTGTATAAACTGTGAGCCATAAGGGTACAGTGTTTTCTTTTGCATATTAACATCCAATTATCCCAGCATAATTTATTTGAAATATTTTTTTCTTCAATGTGCATTCTTAGCACCTTTGTGGAAAATCAGATAGGTGTAAATATGTGAGAGTTCTGTTGATTTTTCAAATGCATTCTTTCAATTACTTAGTTTAAAATATTACCTCAATGAATAATCACATTTGTATTAATAGTAGCCTATCACACAGTTCTGGAAAAAATAGATAGTTCTTTATTATATTTACATTGGTTGATTTTCCTTTCTTCTACTTACTTCATTACTTACTTATACATATTTTAGTTTGTACCAAATGTTTTTTTAGAATCAAAATAAAAGTGGTGCCTTGCTGTAACAAGGAAATTCTACAGTAAGCATAGGAAAAGATAGTAATTTCTCAGTATAGCATGACTATGACATTTTAAATATGCAAGTGATGTTGACTAGGAAGAAAGAATTTGATTCTAACTAGATAGATAAGCCAGGTATTTATAATTAGATTTCCATTATGAAAGACTTTCACCCAGAAATATGGAAAACCAAAAACCAAGTGGAGAATCTTGGAAAGCATCAAGAATAACAAAATTTAGTTTACCCAGCTCACAAAATTTGGGATTAAGAAACACATTTTATGACCTATATGGTCTCTGTCGTATATAACATTGACCTCATTATTCTGACCTATCTAAAATGTTAATACTTAGCTCACAATAATCTGTCATGTTATTCCCAAATGCAGAACAATGTCCTCTCTTCTTTACCCAAAATCTCAGCTTCTTTGAACCTTATGTTTGCAGTCCATGATTCACATTGTTATTTTTTAATAGGAATTTACAGATCTCCATTTTTATCCCCTCATTCTCTGAAGATTTGGTCATACAGTGCACTTTCTTTCTCTCTCACCCTACCCCTGTCCAGTTTTTATTACATTTCATATCCATATACACTACATTTTCAATAGTCACATAGGCAAAAAATTCTTTGAAAAAAAAATCCTCCTTCACTTAGGTTCATGTCCATGTGAGTTTAGTTATTTAGAGTGTATAAATTATCAGTTAAGAATCAACGTTCTTGTCACTGATTCCTAGCTTCATACTATCTTCCAAAACATTCATTCTTGTTACTATATTTCCACTGTTGACCATGTTCTTATATCAGTAGTATACTTCTAACTTATATTTTGGGAACACTCATAATCCTTCTTTATGCATAGAGCTAGAGTAAAATTATGAAGTCCCTTTCCAGTTTTATTTTATTGAAAAAAAGTTGGCTTTTTCCCCCAGTCATCTTCTCTAAACCATCATCAAATAAGTGAATATGGGGAAGAAAAACTTATAAGCATGTTGAGTGAACTCATTTTAATTTCCTGATTACTGACATTAAGGAAATCCTTTAAACTGGTGATACATTAAGTGTTGCAAATATACACACAGAAAAAGGAAGGGCATCAAGAGATGAGCAGAGTGGGGAGGGAGCAAAGGGAAAGAAGATGAAGAAAGGGAATAAAAATGTGTTAGGTATATATACACCAATTCCCCAAAAGGAATGTAAACATTATATATTACAGAAAGTGGATTACATTCTACAATATGGGCATTCTCACTTCAGTAGTCATTCCTTCAAAAACACTTTGTGGTTATTCTACATGTTTTTGTCATTTATTCTATGTGTTTTCCTCTTATTTGAAATACTAAATCACCACTGATTTCCAGAATAAATTATTCCTGAAATCTTTATGATTTTACAGAACTATTTATATGTAAGGGAAGGATAACAATATACATGAAGCATTTTATTTCATATTACATCCAAGTCAATCAATATCCACACTATCTGCCTTGACTTATAATAGGTTTATAAAAATGTTGGGATTTACTTATAATGTTTTTCATCATAAAAGTTTATTTTCAACTTTCCTGGTAAAAATATTTGGTTGTATTAGGAAGACCCATAGTCTTTTTACCTTTTAATAACTTTCCTGGTATTTTAAAAATTTTCCTGATTGATTTAATTAATTCTCTGTGAAATTTACCTTTTTCTTGCCTGCATCATTGTTTTGCATCTGTCACAACTTTTAAGTTCATTTAAACTTAGACTAAGTATACAAAACACTCAGAATTTTGTTACAATATAGGGTGGGCTCCAGAAAATTTACATTTTAGAAAATATATTTTGTGTGATTATGCATATATTTTTAGAAATAAATTGTGTTATGATCAACTGTTACTTAAATAAAATTTATACAGTAATGAGTCATCTTGAAATTTATGCCAGGTAGTGAAAGAATGGAGAGATAGGAATATGGTTAGGTTATACAAAATGCATTGATGATACTGGGACATTTGTCTGGATAGGAGATCTGGGGGAGCACAGGAAGAAGAAGGCTTAACATTCAAACATTTTTTTTATTGCCAAAGAATTGTATCTTTCAGTATCTTCAACTAAGAAAGAAGATGGACTACTTTTATTATCATAATTTCATAAGCCCTTAGATAGTAATCATTTAGTATTGGTAATTATATGTTATTAGGTAAAAGTAAGTTAAAGTTCAGAATTAGTTAATATAGCTAAAGTAGTCAGTTTAACTACCAGTTATTTTTGTATTTATAGATAGGATTTCTTTTTCTGTTGCTAAAATTTTTACTTGTTCTCTGATAACATCAATTTGAAAAACCTATTTAATTAAAAATACTTTCAGGCTGGTGAGATCGCTCAGCAGCATAAGCACCTGCCCGGTAAGTGAAAGGTCCTGATTTTGACTCCTGCAACCCACATAAAGGAAAAAACAAGTCCGGTGATATCACTCAGCAGCACAAGCACTTGCTGGCAAGTGCCAGGTCCTGAGGTTGACTTCCGGTACCCACATAAAAAAATATATGTTTTCTATCTACTTAAATCTGTTCTTATGTTGTGTCTCCCCATCCAAATAGCCAGAATTTGGGAGAAAGTTTAATTAAAATGAGTGTTCAAAAATCAGATACTTGGCAAAATTGCCAGAGCTTTGCATCAAGCACTCCTTTAACACAAATTTTTTAAAATGTAGGTTCATCAAGCTGTGCCAACAATTTTTATTTTTCTCATCTTTTACACAAGGCAATAGAAAAATACATGAGACACATAAGGTATTGATCACAATACTTGCATCTCCTATATTTTAAGGAAATCTTTTTTCCATTACATGTGCACTCCCTAAACAAACTCATCATAATCTAACACAAAATTACATCTTATTTGAATGAGTGCAACTTCCTTTGCCTTTTACTTTAGATATTTAAAGCATGTATTCAGTAACTATAGGCACAGTAATGTGAAAGTATATTTCTGTACTTAAAGCTCTCAATTGTCTCCCCACTTCATATCACGAAAAAAAATTAAACTTTGAATTATTCAGTGAAAATAAACTAGGGAATTTTATAGTGAAATTTCTTTGTGTAACTAGAAATGGAAAAATAAAAACATTATTCTTATAGTGTTAATAAATTTCATTTATCATTTCCCCACTGTGTTGATATAATCACAAATAAAATCTATATTTTTGGTTTTGTTTTTTGAGATAGCAACTCTCTATGTAATGCAGCCTGGCCTTGAACTCACCATGTAGCCTAGGCCAGCTTCAAACTGGCAGTGATCTTCCTGCCTTAGCTTCACAAGTGCTGGGGTTACAGGATTACCATGCCCAGCTAAAATTATTTAATTAACTATATTCTCACATGAGACTGATGGATTTATCTTCTAAGAATAATTTTAAAAATGGAAAAATAGCAGTAAGTAAAATAATGTCTATTGTGCCACAGGTGTATTTAGAAAATGCCATGTTTCTCTAGCTCCATTTAATAAAATAATGTTTTTATAACTAGGAAAACAGAAGATGGGGAAGAATTTAGAAAAGTTAGACAAATCTTGCAGTAAAGGGATAGTGACAAGAGAAGGTGGGTTTATTTTCACCTGTGCTTTCACTTATAATTTGTTAAGAGTCTCTAGTCTTATATGTTAATATATTCCTATTTCACTCATCATAAAGTATGATTTTATTCAGTCATAATTAGTTTGGAGAAAAATAATATGAGAAGTGACTTTTTAAAAAATTACATTATTGTGCATAATAAGTGTGTGCAGAGAACACAATGCTATGAACTATGAATTCATGTACAGTTTAAGATGTTGTGGTTCTGACCCTAGAATACCCAGGAAAGTGTGTATGTTATATTTGTGTGAAAAAAATGGCATATCTTAAGAAAGTGAAGAATATGAAAAAAGAAGTAAAGAATCTTATCTTTAAATGTTTCTCAATTTTCATAAAAAGGGGATTCCTATGGTAAATAACCATGTAATTTTCTAACTTCATTTCACTGATGCAATCGTAACTGACAAAAGTGCTTCTAAAAAATGTAAAAGTACATACAGGTGTATGAATTTGATAGCTTTGCATATTCACATTTTGCTTCAAGCTGCATTTTTCCTTATATCAGAAAGCCTCTGAGACACAAGTGGTTAAGTGAGGAATAATTAGGAGAAGGTGAGATTGAATAAGCATAACTAAGTAGAGAATGATGCCTCAATATTTGAATGTTAATGAATATTTATTGTGTCTTTCACTGATTGAACTAACATATTTATGTGCATATTTATTTAACTTTAACACTTTAAGAAAATTTAAAGAAGTTTTAATTCTAGAAATGTTCACTTTATATCTTTATTTAAATTATCCCATTTTATTCATTACAAACTTTTACTCTAGACCCTGGACTGTTCTATGTTGGTGAAAAATTTAGTTTTTATAGATTGCAGAATCATCAATTTAATGAGATATATCTCACCTTTTGTTTCCCTAAACTTGCAAGCTCAACTGTATTTCACTTGGAAATCAGTTATTTTTTTTTTAAAGCTGAAAAAATAAGTAAGTTGAACTATTTGAGTTTAATTATCATTTTCATAACAGACTGAATAATGATTTTCATATCTCAATGATATATATTATACTCCTCAAATCTTATTTTCTAATATATGAAACAAGATTTACCACTTTTTATCTTGGTTTTCTTCTTTAACCTATCATTATTAGTCATGATTTATGACATTATGTATCTGTCACATTCTTTACACAGATGAAATTATTATTTAAAAGCATAAGTAGCATTAATGAAGTTTGCAATTTATCATGTATTTTCAGTAGACGTTGTAAATGTTAATATTATCTTAAGATTACTTTAAATAATTTTTTGTGATTATGTTTTTGAGATATTTGTTTACTTGTTTCTTAACATTTTATTTTGTTATCTGTGGATTACTCTCACTTTCTAATTTATATTTACTTATTTATTCTATTTAATGCTTTTGTCCTACATTAAGTCAATTTAAATACTTAATTTATTTTCTAATCTTAAATTTTAGTTTTTGATTTTATTCTTTCCTGTGTTTATAAAGAAAGGACAAGTAGCACAATATTGTTTTTCAACATTAGAGTCTTAAAAAGTGTCAACTTTTTGAAGCATCTCATAATATTCTACATGAGGTTAAATATGAAAAATTCTCATCTACATAAAACTCAAGGGTAATACTTTTCAAAGATAAAAAGATATATTTTATTTCTTTCCCCTTCCCCCAAGAAATATTTGTGCCCTTTCACTCCCTTCACAGTTATCTTTAATTATTTTTGGAAATTGCACTTTGAAAAACAATTTTGCATCCTGCACTTTACATGTTTTAGTAAAATGGGCACATACTCTTTTCCAGGCCCACTGAGCCCCTTCAAAAGTGTGTGAGTCCCCTGGCATGATCCTTCTTTCCCAGTCCACACTCAGCCAACTGAACCTTTCTTTAGAATCTCAAAGGACAAGCAATTAAGTTTTTATTTGTTGTCTCTGCAGACACACATGTACAGATTATTGGGGATTATTCATTAAGCAACTTTCAAATCCCTTAGTGATTTGTGTTTCAAAATTGTCAAATTTTTTTTGATGTCATACTACACCTATCCCTTACCTGAAAATACTGAAATTTCAATGCTTCCAGCCTCTGAGAAGACCCAATTTAATCTATCACTCTTTTCTCTGCCCATAAATGAACACAAAATTTGATACTTTGGACAAAGATAGCATAAAATCAAAATATAACTATTTGGTCATCATGCTTGTAAAATAGAGAGGATTTTTTTTCCCTTTCTTTTTTTTTGTGGGTACTGGGAGGTCGACCTCAAGACCTCGTGCGCCAGCAGGCGCCTGTGCTGCTGAGTGATATCACCGGCCCCATTTTCATATGTGGGTTCCAGGAGTCGAACTCAGGCCCTCACGCTTGCCGGGCAGGCGCTTACGCCACTGAGCCATCTCACCGGCCCCTTTTTTCCCTTTCTTAATGGATTTACTAGTGAGGAGAGTTCATTTTCATTCACCAGGGAAAGGGTATCACTGAGTCCCTAATCACATGTGTAACAAAGTAAATTCCACCACAATGATCCAGTAATCCTCCCTCAAGTGAATAGTTTCCTTGTCTAAAGTACATTTAATGGTACTTGTTTCTCTTCATCTGTTCCCAACCACAGCAATTTCAGAACTGAAATCTATGTGATAATTCACTTTCATAATGGATAACAGGGAAAAAAGAAATATTTGTTGTAAAGGTGAAGTAAAAGAAAAGGCAGATAGATGTGTAGGTTTCTGCAATTATTTTGTGGATAAACAAATGATAAATGTGGATAATAAACTAAGGCTACAGGCTCACTCTGTGAGGAAAAAAAGGTGAAATCAAAGAAGGTGATGCTAGCATTAGTTTTGCTATGAAGTTATCAAAGGAGCTAAATTCACATTTAGGAGGAAAAGCATGGGCCTACACTACTAAATGAAAATCTTGGTGACAATCAGGTAAAAAGAATATAATTCAAACAGTTTTATGAGACAAAAGTGCTAGATAAAATTGAAATAACCATATAAAATATTACTTTTGCCTATGTATTTATTGAAAAAAGAAAAATAGCAGAAATTAGATTTCTATGAAAGTATATGAAAACTCTGGAGTGAGACAGTAAATCTCAAAAACATTTTAATTAAGTAGAATTGGTAGATCAAAATTGATTTATTACTAAAACATAAGTTATATATGCAATTGTCCATTCAATGCTAAAATTAAGGTACATGTAAATGATCAAGAAGAAATGCTAAGATATTGCGGTATAAAAACTAGGAAAGTTATTGTCATAAAGCATGAAGAGGTGCATGTAAAAGGTGATTAATTTATAAATGCATCTGTTAGGTAAACAAAGTAGACTAAATATGAAAAAAAAGGTTCTGCAAAATTAAAGAAATTATCAAATTTATACATATAATTTGGCAATGACCTGACTGGCAATAATAATTAAAACACTGGAGTGATTAGCATTTCTTGAGAAACTGATATTAAAAGATAAAACCAGTGATGTCAGGAAAGTAGATGAGAACATTCAGCAGAAAGAGCTCAGTTGGGTAAGTTCACTCTTTCAGTTTGTGGATAATAGATATTGTGGAACTGCAGTTGCCCTCAGGAGAGGAAGTACAACTGCGGTTTTCCCTCCACTGCCCCACAGCACAGAGTATTAAGCAAGTAATAATAGTTATAAGTGCTTATGGATTGATTACCTACCAACTCATAATCTATTTTTTCACCTAATAATGGTTCACGCTAATCAGTTTATATCCATGACGTAATGTCCAAGGCTTCATATTTCTACTATTTGTGTCATTCTGTGTGATAAGATATTAATCAGAAGATCCATGTCAAAAAGAAAATTCCTGTCCTGGAAAGGCCAGTACAGCCCATTAGTATGTAGTCAAAGATAAGATGACCAATTGTGAAATCTGGGGTGTTCCTACTTCAGTGTGATGGGGACTGCAAGTACATTTATGATGATATATTTTCAACCTGAAATAACACAGTGGGCTTTCGATGCATGCCCTAAGTAATTAGAGCTATGGTTCTGCAAGAGATATCTGCAGTCAAGGGGACTGGCGGAGTCTGAAACTAGGAGCACATCCTGGAAAAAGTCTGGGAAAACAGTGGCTCACAGGAGAGACACATCTACTTTCTCAATTGTACTTCCAGACACGGGAAAAAAGGATTTTCTCACTAACACAATCCTTAGTTTGAATAAGAAAATAACCTTAGATCTTGCTAAAATAAAATATATCCTTTTTTATTCTAATGTCTTAATATTAATTCAAGTAAAGCCATTCACTATGTATTCTGTAGTTTAAAAAATAACAAATATTTTCCAAAATTAGTGAAAAGTTCTGAAAATCTGTTCAACATTGATGAACTCCTGAAACTTTTTTCTCATTTGGCTCATTGTGATAGGCATTTGTTAAACATCCAGATACTGTATATGTTTTAAATGCATATATTTCTTGTATACATTTATTGTTGAACTGTTAGAAAATTCTGATGTATTAATTTGCCTCCTTGTATTAGTATTAAAAATACACATCAATCATTTCTCATTTACTTTCTGAAAAATATATTTAAAATTTTCATTAGTATTAATACTAAGAAAGTGTTCTAAGCTTATCAGCATGTAGAAGCACCCCAAATTACATAAAGGATAAATTAATAAATTTGGAAAATTATTGTAAGCTAAACTGTTGCATATATAGGTTATTGTTTTGTTTGCCTTAGCATTTCAGAACTTAAGCAGATATATCATTTTTGCAGCTATTTTGATTTACTTTACTTGAATCAGTAAAATTCCATTAATATTCTGTATATTTGACATCGGTTAATCCAAAGAGGACTTATGATAAACTAAAGCTACAATTCACTACCAGAACCCAGTGTATACTGATTATGGTGGTTCTTTCCTCAAATAATGTGATGAAAGTTAAGACCTCTCTCTCTGTCTTTCTCTCTCTCTCTCCCTCTCTCTTTCTTTCCTTTCCTTCTCTCCCTCCATGTGTCTCTCTATGTCTCTGTCTCTCACATCCACATTTAGAAACATACAGTCATTCACATGATAAACATTTACAAAGCACTCAGTTGCAGAACATTTCCCAATTATTAGAAATATAGTAGGGTGCAATTGAAACTACTTCTTGGGAATCACATGCTTGCAACATCCTATTTATTAAATAAATAAATGTATCAGTAAAATAATTGCAGATAGTTATGAGTTATGGCTTTCAAAATAAAATTTTACTCAATGGTTGCTAGAGAGAACAATGGGAAAAAATTCAAATGATGAAAGACACAAACTGCCAGAGAATTTACAGTTACTCCCCCTGTAATTAACAAATTTATAAACATCTAAGTATTCCTCAGTGAGTAAATGAGTAAACACTGTAGTAGATCAAAAAATGAATACCATTTAACACTACTAATTGATAAACAGAACTAGTTATGAATATATTATGCTGAGTAAGATAAGCAAGATGTAAAATATTGTATAATATTCAGTTTCATTATTCAAATTTATAGAAAAATAGAGTAATATAGAACAGATTAGTAGCTTCCAGTAATTAAAGGCAGGAGGAGGGTAGAATAATAGTATCAGTAGGAAACTTTTGAGTGATTGAAGTACTCTATGTACAGATGAAAATATTTCTGGTAGTCAAATATATGTATATATATATTTGCACCAAAAACTTCAAGTTCACTGATGAAATTATAAAAAAAATTAAATAAATGTTTAAAATAATCAGAGGAAACATAAAAGAAAGTTCCTTTGTTACCTAATCATGGTATATTTCCATCTCAATATTTCCCAAAAATTCAAACAGGTATAGACACATAGTCACAACTCACAATCCATATTAAATGGTGTCAAAATTCATCAATTCATTTTATTTATCAATTTAGTTATATGCTCAAACACACACTTAAAAAATGACTTTTGCTTGCAGAAAACACATACTTTTCTACCTACAAAAAATAAAATGTATACTCATTATTCAGGAAGCTATGAGAATAGCACCAAATAATTTAAATTCAACAGTAAGTCATCCAAAACTGTTGTGTTACCAGGAAAGGCAGCAACTAAATTTATCTGGGTAATGTTTTATTATAGATATATAATGATAAAAGGAAAAGGAAAAACAAGAATTTTCTGAACCAGTATGTATTAAAAACTATAAATAATGAATGATATGCTGAATTTATGATTTTTCCATTCAGTTTTTTTAATCACCATATCTTGAAACAAATGCCATAAATTTCTCAATTGTGCCCAATTCCACAATCTGTTGTGATCAAATGCTCCTATGAAGTTTTTTCCAAATCCTCTTAAAATCATTGAATGCTTTTTGCCAGAGTGTTTTCCCTTTTCTACAACATGTCTAGGATATTCAAGTGTTCTTACTTGAATCTTTAATATTTTCCATTTAGGACCTCAGTTTTCCCTGTCATCTATATCTTCTGTAACTCAGTCTTCAGCCTCTGTTATATTTTGAATCTAAAAATGTGTTGAAGACTTGATTCCAGTGTGGCAAATGTGTTCAGAGGTAAGACTCCTGGAAGGTGATTGGGTCATGAGGGCTCTACTTACTGAGTAAATTAATCCATTGATGGATCATAATTTAATGGCATTATTGAGAGATAATGGAAATTTAGTTACAAAATTCCCAATACCACAAGTTAAAAGACAAAAATGTTTATTTTACCTCACAGTTTGTAGAAGTTTCAGTCCATAGTCAGCTGGCTCCAAGGCAGGGTGGCATGGCAGTGGGGCATCATGGAGGAAAAATCTTCTGTAGCATGGCAAATGGGAAGCAGAGATTATTCCTTCTTCTTTCTCTTTTTAATCTGTCCAATCTATTTATTGGTTGGTGCCACTCATATCCAGGGTGGGTCTCCTCCCTTCAATAGATCTATTATCTACACCCAGAACCATGATAATCCAATTAGTGGACTAAACCAGTACCACACACCCATGATCTACTCACTTCTAAAAACCCCAAATATGAGCACATGAGGCTTTTGTGTGACATCTAGATATAAGACATAGCAACTGGCAATGAAATTGAAGCAGTAGTAAAAACACTACCAACTAAGAAAAGCCTAATACCTGATAAATTCACAGTGGAATTCTTCAAGAACTTCAGGAAGATTTTACCCCAATACTCCACAAACTCTTTAACATGTTCCAACCAGCTTGAACCACCAGTGGTACATGCATGACTGTTCCATACTGCAGCTTGTGTAGCTGGTTTTACAAATGGATCTAATCACCTTTATCAGTCTTTTTACTGATAAATTTAATAAAATAAACTTATCATAAAAAGTCTCTAATGGACCAAACCTAGCTAGTTCCTTGAATTTTAATAATTACTGCATATATAAATATTAATACTAGCCATACAAAATAAAATGATTATAATAAACAAATTTCTTTTATTGAATTAAAATAAATTTACTTATATTTATGAATAGCTTATCACTAATGAATTTTCTAAATTTTAATACGGAAATCTTACAAGTATCCCATTGCTGGTGCATATAATACACATTTACAAGTACTGTACCAAAAAAAAAGCTGTATTACAATTATTTATAACATTTTAAAATTTTCCTTTAAAAACTTTAATTTGATGTCATCTAGTCCACTAAATTAATGCTTTCTTTGGATTACTGTAATCAAAGACCATTGACAAGCCACCTGATGGAACAGTCATGTATATACCACTGGTAGTTCAAGCCAGTGGGAACAATTGAATTCAAACCAGAGCTATCTTGCAACAAGGCACACAAATTATTGACTTGTCATAAACATATTCACAAAATCAAGAGGGAAGGGGTACTCCCAAAATCATTCTTAGGAGCTAACATAATCCTGATTCCTAAATCAGATGAAGATCAAACCGAAAAAAGAGAACAAGTCAATCTCTCTATTGAACATACACAAAAATGCTTAACAAGACACTGGCAAACAAAATGCAACAAATCATTGAAACAATCATACACCACGATCAAATAGAGTTGCAAAGATAGTTCAACAGAAGCAAGAAAAAAAATCACATGATCATTTTAATAGATGCAGAAAATTCCTTTGAAAAATATCCAACAATTATTCCTGATTAAAAAAATAACCTGAATAGTTATAGAAAGACCTTGTCTTAATCTGATAAAAAATTTATGATCAACCTATTGCCAACATCATATTAAATGGGAAAAATACTCCTGTTCAACATGGTACTTGAAACATTACCCACAGTGATTAGGTGAGGGAAAGAAATAAAATGGAAATGTATACAAAAGTCAAAATGTCATTATTTGCAAAGGGGATGATTCTTTATTTACCAGACTCAAAAAACTTCACCTAATGTCTCCTAGAATTAATAATCATATGCAGGAATGTAGCAGGATAGAAAATAAACACAGAGAAATCAATAGCATTCCTATAAATAATAAAGACCTCACTGAAAAAAGTAGGAAAACAGCACCATTCACAATAGAAAAACAATAAATAATTTTGAATTAACCTAACCAAAGGAAGTGAATGACCTCTGCACTGAAAATTAAATGACTTAAAAAAGAAATTGACTACATCAGAAAATGGAAAGATGTCCCTTATTTCTTCATAGGCAGAACCAATATAATCAAAATGGCTATAGTTCCAAAACTGATATATAGATTTAAAGCAATCTGGATGGATGTACCAACATTTCTCACAGATCTAGAGAAAGCAATGCTAAAAGTCACATGGAACAAGCAGATACCCAAAATAGCAAAAGCAGTACTGGGTAACAAAAGCAAAGCAGTTAGCATCATAATCCCATAATTTATAATTGTATTATAAAGCTACTGTGTTTTGAATAGAATCTAAATACTGAGAATTAAAAAACAGAATTTTATCAAATTAAAATGCTTCTGCACAGCAAAGTAAAAAACCAACAGAGTGAAGAAACAGCCTACAGAATTGGAAAAAAAATTACCAGTCATTCCTTTGGCAGAGGAATAATAGCTAGAACATACAAAGCATTCAAAAATCTTAGACTCCCCCAAATAAAAGACACAATGAAAAAATGGGCAATCAAAATGAATCAACACTTCTGAGAAGTACAAATGGCTGATACATGAATGAAAAAATGTTCAACATCTCTGGCAATTAGAGAAATGCAAATTGAAACCACTCTGAGTTATCATCTTATCCAAGAAAGAATGGCTATCATCAAAAAATCTAATAATAAAATATCCTGGTGAAAATGTAGGGGAAAGTGGACATCTATATTTTTGTTGGGAATGTAAACTTGTAAAACCACATTGAATATTGGTGTGGATATTCATCATAAAACTAAAAATAAAAATTCTGTTTGACCCAGAAATCCATCTTCTAGGTATCTTCCTAAAAAAGTTAAAATTATCATAGTAAGGGATACATGTATATCCATGTTTATAGCACCCCAATTTATAATAGCTTGATCTTGGAAATAGTGTCTATGTCCATCAATTGATGAATGAAAAAAGAAAATGTGGTATTTATACACAGTGGAGCAGTACTCTGCCTTAAAGAATGATAAACTTGAGGAATTTGTAGGAAAATGGATAGAATTTGTGAATATAATGTTAAGTGAAATGAGTCAGAAACACAAACTTAAATATCTCTTATTTGAAAAACTCAAAGTATGTATGCAAATCACAAGCAAAATGAAAGATAGATAAATAAGAATTGGGGAGAGTTTCAGATTGTTCTCCAAATTTCCTATTCCAATGTTTCCAAAATATTTTAATATATATGATAATTCATTTCATGTATACTACTAGTTTATTTTAGATAATTGAAAAGAAAATTTTGTGCCACTCTCTGCTTGATTCCTCTTTTTGGAGTCATTTATATAGATGTCCTGTATTTTGAATAACTATTTTGAATCTAACAATGCACAGTGTATTAACTATTGTTATTGTGTTAATATTTTGCTGTAAAATTTTTATTGTTTAATAAAAGTTTTAAAATGTATTACCATAGACAATCTTTGGGCAGGCTCAGCAGGCATCTACATCAACCTGAAAAGACTGAATGTTTTTCTAAACCTGACAAACATGCTCATTCTTGGTTGGGGGTAATAAATTTGGAAAAAGTCTTAATGTAGTTTTACACATTAGGCATTTAAGATAAAAAATGATGAATAATTTAAATTATTTTTAATTCATACACACCTATCTTTACATATTATTGTATCTTTGATTTGTTTTGTTTTTTCTTCTCTTTAAAAAAAAACAAAACAATATTACTTTATTACTTAATCCATGTTTATCAAGAATTCTTAACATAAGATAAAATAGCCAGCCATATATTCATAAAGTAAGATTATAAGGCATTGATTCAGAAAAGAAATCTTGTTAACTTGAAAATATTCCTATGAGAGCAAAATAATTCTCAAACAAGAAATGTTCAAATGAGCCTGGCCTGGAGCCACACACCTGTAATCCCAGAACTCTGAGAGAGTGAGGCCAGATTATCAGAAGTTGGAGCTCAGTTGGGGCAAATTAGCAACTTATTAAAACCTGACCTCAAAATTAAAAATTAAACAAAATGGGGTTTAAGTATATTTCTCACAAAAAGATTCTGGTTTCAATCTCTAGTAACAAAAATAAAAGAAAGAAATATTTAATTTTTTATAATTACCAATAGGAAACAGTAATACATAATTAAACAATAGCTATTTAATTTTTAGTGGGTTTACAGCCTCTCTAGAGATTGTCCCTATTAGGTTGCTTGTCCCTCCAGTGAACACTTTGTGGAGAAAGTAGAATAACTCATAAGAATATTACTAACACTCTCACATTACACAGGAAGAAAAGGGCTCAGAAAACATTGGCAAGTTTAGTAAACAATAAATTATGAAGATGTAACTTAAACCAATAGCTATCATGAGCTCCTAGGTATTTTACTAACCTACTATATACATCTTACTATAAATATAAGTTTTACAGGAAATAAGAGACTTTCTTTAATAAACCTCTGCCACATATTATCTGTGCTTCATGTAACACTTAATAATACTATGACTAGTTTTCCTATATTGAAAACTATTGCTATATCCTGTATCAAATATTCTAGCTCACAGATATGGAAATTATTTGGAATAGCATGCATGTCATATACAAACTAGCATTTATTATGTGTATCCAAAATAATGATAAAAGTATAATACATACATAAAGGGGTAATGTTATTTATTATCATCATCAACTAATATGTATTGTACATAATTGTATCTGCTATACTTTCATACAATAGGCATAACAGTAAGATTTGCTTATATCAGGATTATAGCAAAATCTTGACTCATAAATTGCTCTGCATTAATGCAGTTATATTATGATGCCTATGATTTTACTAGGTGGAAGAATTTTTACCTCCACTATACTTGTTTCAGACTACAACTGTCTGTGCAATCTGCTATTGACTAAATTGTCAGTTACATAGAATACAGCTATATATTGAATACTAAGTTAATTTGACACAAATATTTTGCCAAACTTTCCACTGGACTTTCTTCCTTTAATTTTTATTATTTACTTGTAGTAAGTTGTGTTAGTTACTTTTCTTTCACTGCTGAGACAAAATACCTGACACCCAAAGTTAAAAAGGTAAAGGTTTATCTAGCTCACAGGTTGTAGAGGTTTCAGTCCATAACCAGCTGGATCCAATCAGAGTGGTACATGTTAGAGGGCAACAACAGTTCATGGCAGCAGAAAAAGCAAAAGCAACAAAGGAGAGAGAGCAGAAATAAGCCTCTGTCTGTCCCTTACATTGTATGAAGGCTACCCACACTAGGACTGGTGTAGCACTCACACTCTTAATCCCACCATTTGACCATGAATCAATTACATACTCTAGATTCAGGATCTCTGAAAAGCCCACCACCCCAACAATTGCATGAGGCTTTGGGGGGAAATCTAGACACAAACCATACATTCCATCCCTGGACCCCAAGGACACATGCATATTCTTCTAAGCAAAAGGCATTTAGTCCATCTTTAACAGTTTCTAAAGTCCTAACAGTTTCAGCACTGCTGAAAAGTCCAAGTCTTAAGTCTCTTCTGATATTTAAGGCAAACTCTTAGCTGCAAGCCTTTGTACAAATGAAAAGAATGTTACACACTTCCAACATTCAATGGCACATGATAGACATTTCCATTCCAAAAGTTACAAATGGGGATACAAAAGAATGAGACCAAAAGAAGTCCAAAATCCAACAGGGCAAACATTAAGTCCTGTAGTTCTATGTGCACTATCTGAGACAATCTGTGGCAAGATGTGAACTCCAAAGGGCTTGGGTGGTTCTACCCCTATAGTACATCAGGTGGTTGTAGCTCCCATTGCTTCTCTCTTGGGCCTGATCTACTCCCTCCTTGCATTTTTCCTCAGATAATCCACTTTCCTGGCTTCTCCAACCTTCTGGAGTCTCCAATGCACCTTCAGCTTCACACTCACAGCTTCAGACACTGCCCTCTTGGGGGCACACTGCCTGGCTTCTGACATCTTCTAAAATCTGGGTGGAAGCCTTCCTAAGACCATAACTCTTAGATTCCATATGCACCTAAAATCAGCACCACATGGGTGCTGCCAAGATATGCTGGCACCTGAAGAAGTAGCCAGGCTTCCCTCTCTCTTGGCTATAGGGTTCAAGTGCCTATGACCCAAATCCCTAGGAACAACTTGCCTATGCTGCTGCATTCTGGAATATGGTTCTCTGGGGCTCTCTTCTGAAAGAAAAGTTTTTCAGCTTTGCAACTCTGAGGCTGCAAAAGGTGGATTCTTGCTGCTTCTTGTGATGTTCTTAGGCCATATTTTCTATTCTCTTTTTCCTTCTCAGCAATCAAGATCTCCTCTGTCCTATTTTTGCAGTCCACAGCTTTACTGGAGTTCCTTTCTGGCTAAATTCAAACCATTTTAAATCATTCTGCTTGGCTCTTTGTTCTTGATTCTCAACATAAATCTAGCTAAAATCCCCCATCAGTAGCCATGCCACCACCTCAACAATAGACTACTTTGAAATTTCTTCTTCAGGATTAATAAATCCACTGCCCTTAATGTTATTCTCAGGCAAAGTTTTTAGACAGAAGCAAAATACAGACAAACTTCTGCCAAGGTATAACACACATCATCTGGAGTCCAGCAGCCAATGCAGTCTTTCTCCCCAGCAGAAACTTCCTGAGCCTGGTCTTTACTAGCTTTCTGGTCTTCTTACCTTTGTCCAGAATCTCCCATAACTAAGGCTCTCACCAGCCTAAGGTGTTTCAGTGCTACTTTTTCAGCTGACATCTCTGAACCTTTACAAAACTTCCCACAAGCCATTTCCAAAAGCTCCTAAACCACATGGTCAGGTAAAGTCATAGCAATGACACCACTCCTGGTACCAAATTCTATTTTAGTTAGTTTTTTCCTCATTTCTGAGACAAAGTACACAACACTCAAAGTTAAAGGGGGAAAGGTTTGCTTAGGTCACAGTTTGTAGAAGTTTCAGTCCATAACCAGCTGTCTCCAGTCAGAGTGTCAAATGGCAGTGGGCAACAGTTCATGATGGCAGAAAACAGCAAAAGCAGCAAGGGAGAGAGAGCAGGGAGAAGCCACTTTCTGTCCTTCATATTGTATGCAGGCTGCCTGTCATAGTGTATGTATAGCACTCTCACCATTAATCCCAGCATTGGACAATGAACCAATCACAAATTCTAGATTCAGCCATCCCTGAAAAGCTTCTCCCACATGATTACTTGAGGCTTTGGGGGGACATCTAGACACAAACCATAACAAAATTATTCATTTATTCTGGATAAAAACATTTTAAAATGTTATAAACTCAGAAACAGTTATAACATTTGAGCAAACTTTAATTAAATGTTAGTATACCTTTTGACTTACAGTTATCATCCTTAGAAATAAAGAAAAACCCTGAAGATTTTCCAAAGTAATTAAACTAACTGACTGTGTAGTCATTCAGTCATCCTCAAACACTTTGGAGTTTGTATCTATGTTCAGAAGAAATAGTAATCTCAGAAATGTTTTAAATAGGAGAAAGAGTGCTTCCATGAAGTCAAACTCAGAAGGAAGTCCTCTCCCTCAGGCTCTAGTTATTTGAACATACAACAGCAGCCCACTGGATACCACAGAAACTCACTGACTCTCCAGGGTCAGAATCAGTCTTCAGCCCTTAGCATAGGCAACTCCCAAGGATAACTCTGTGAACCTAGGCAAGTGGTACAGAAGGAGCTACCAGTGACACATAAGGGTTTGAAGGAGTCACAGAGGGAATCAGAGCACCTATAAGACTGGGCACTTGTAGTTCATCATGTCAGTTGGGAAAGGCTTGTGAGAAAGCAAGCCTTGGTTGCTGAGGCACAACCACAGGTAGAGCAATGCAGGAAGTTGTTACACTCCTGCCATTCAACCCAGCACCACTGGGAAGTCCCTTCTTTCTCTGCTTACTTTCAGTTCCCTCTACTGAGAAGGCTTCATATCACCCTCACTGTGAGGAAATGAGGGTTTGTGCTCATTATGGCAAGACTATATTAAAGAATAAGTTTGGAGCTGACAGGCAATAATTTATTTTACTGAAAAATATATGGGATGCCATGTAGCATCTTAGGTGCTAAAATGGCATAATGGAAATAAAAGATGAAATTATTAACCCTATAGAAATACTACCCTTGTGGGCAATATATCATCCAAATAAATTATTATATAATTAAAAGTGCACTGAAGCAATAAAGGTCTGAAATGAATAATAATAAATGACATTACTGGAATGTTTAAAAACCACATATTTGGGGAATTAACACTTTTAAGATGTCCCTTGATGTACGAATATGAGAAATATTAATATTCCTATAAATTCTGAAAGGGAATCTATACACTAAGTGCTTAAGGTTTGAAATTATGGGTGAAACAGTTAATACCTGAAGTGTAGTTGTGAATGAGAATGATAACATAGAGACAGATAAAAAGCCAAGTGGAGGAGACCTCTAATACATATACATAAGCTGAGGGAGGGATCAACTAAGATGTAAATTGATATGTATTTAAAAGGTAACAAAATAGTCATTGACAGGTTCTGTTGCTGTGGAATATGGGTTGGAAAACCTAGATTACTAAGAGTTAGAGAACAGTCTGGGAGGAGTGAGACTCTAGATGGAAAGGCATGAGTTGGTTCTAATTTTCAGATCCTGTGAAATTAAAAATCAAATTTTGCTCACAAATTTAGTTTTATGGCTCCCTTTGAAAAATTGGAAGATTTATCGATCTCTGCCTATGTTTTTTGAAACAATATTGAACTGGGTTACAGCCCTCTCTTTAATATTATCTGGATCATGCACCATTTCATCACTGCCAGAAATAAACTTCCTTACTTTTACTATTCCCATTGGGACTTTTAAAATATCATATCACTTTAAAATACTGTAATACATGCACCACTCTACAAAGAAGCTGATATGGAAGTGAAAAATGTGATGTATACTAGTGGAAGAGGGTTATGAAATCCTATTTCATTCCCTTTTCTCATTCCCATTTTTTTGTTCTTCACTTCTTTCTTAAAGAAAAGTGAAGGGCTGATTGCTGAAATGAAGGTGAGAAAAAGCTGATAGAAATGAAGGTTTGCATAGAGAGAAGCTGTGAAGGAGACAGAAACTTTTGCTCTATCTCTGCTTATATTACTACAAGAATGACACTTAACAAAATGTGGATGGAAAATAATTAAAACTCTATCACCATGTCATTCATTCACAATCCAAGAAAGTTTTCTCAGGCTAGCAATGATAACGTGTGGGCAAAGAAAAGGGCAGTGTGAGGATGAATCTAATATTTTGCAATAATGATTCCAAACAAATCTGAAAATTTTTAATTTGCTTACATTTCTGCAGTTACTTGTTAACTTGTGTTCAAATGAGATAAATACAAATAATTTTGTTGAAATGCTTGCAGGTGTGTAGCATTTATTCTAAGAAAATCCCAGAGAATAATTTCAAAGTTTTTAAATTTCACAAAGAAAAATTATCTAACACAGGTATTATTTTATAACTAGTGACAATTAATGATTAAACACTTAAAATTGTAAACAATAAGATTGCACTTTTATTATTAGAAGAAAATATAACCAAAACAATGCCTGTTTAAATAATTATGCAGGATCATTTTTCTTATTTTGACTCTACAGTGATTATTGTTATATATTTTCCTCATGTTTAAAATCAAAATATTTTCCCATTACTGGTAAAATTTATTTTACTTATAAGGAACACTGAATTTTTAATCTTATTTTTCAGGTTGATTCTATATGTCTGAGACACTGTTTTGTTAAGAAATATTTTTACAGTACCAAAACAATATTTTTACAATATCAAAAATATTTTTACAGTATCAAACAATATTGAAGAGCATTCTTGAGTTGAAAATCCACTAGAGAAGTATTTAGATTTTATGTAATTCATTTGATTTGTATACATTTTGTTAAACAGTTAACACAGTCATCATTATTATAAAAATAAGCTACTTTATAAAATATTATATAAGAAGATATTAAGCTGTTTTCCAATTTGAAATTTAAATTTATTTTTTATTTCTATACAAGGATATATTTTTAGAATACATATGTAAGGAATAAACAGAATGTAAAATATAGTGACCTGTATGTATACTTTGAAGTTTTGCCATAAATATATAAAAAAATGTAGTTTTTTATTATCTTTTTTATTTTTCTAATCTGACATGTAAAGTTGAATTGTAGGTTCTGTCTTAATTATAGCACTCCTAGCCAATCATTGTGTTTGAGTGAAAGAACAAACATAAATCAAAAGGTGCAGACTTTGTTTCATTTCATTGCCAAAGATTTAAGTCATATGAACAATATTCAGTCTAACAGGGATCCACAGCTTTCTCCTAAATCATGAAATTCCCCTGAATCAATAATTGATGCGTATGTCATCAATTCTAAATACTTTGAAAGTAAGTTTCACTGAACTTGTCAGATTTATATGATTCACTGAGTAAAATACAGTTGACAGTTACTACTCTAGAAAGAATCTTTTTGAGTACTACAGTCATTGATGTATTTGTAATGCTTTTATAAACTTTATTTTTCAGCCATATTCAAGTATAATTTTACCACAATAAAAGAAGAACTACTGAGAGTTTTAGGAAATTTTATCCAGGTATCAAACATTTCAAACAAACAACTAATTTACTTCCCTACTGTAAATTATTTACAGTATCTTACTTTTGAAAATTAACTGTTGATTTTTTTTTTTGTGGGTACCAGGGGGTCAACCTCAGGACCTCACGTGCCAGCAGGCACCTGTGCCGCTGAGCGATATCACTGGCCCCTTTTTCATATGTGGGTTCCGGGAGTCGAACTCAGGCCCTCACACTTGCCAGGCAGGCACTTAAGCCGCTGAGCCATCTCACCAGCCCAACTGTTGATATTTTAAAGACACATGTAAACCTGTTTTTATAACACATTTAAATAGTTGTATTTTAGATTAAGTGCATTTACATTTTAACATAGTGGGATAGTGTAAACTCTATCAAAGGTAACATGTGGATCATATTCCCTACAGATTGTTGCCTATTAAAGTGCATATAAAATTTCAAATATTGACCTGTACTACACTGTTTTGTAATCACTAATAATCATTAAAATCAACACCTATTAAAACAGCCAATAGCACTTTTGTTTTTAAGAATTCACATTTTTTTGGTGGTGGTGATATAGCTCAGTGACATAAGCACCTGCCTGGCAAGTGTGAGGTCTTGAGTTCAACTCCCATTACCCACATAAAAATAGAATTAAAAAATAATTTAGAATATATATCATTAAAAATATTAAAGATGTGCACAATTGCATATTTACCTACCTTAGAATATTGCTTTATGAGAATACAATGTGAGTAAATGAAAATGAGTAAATGAATATGAAGCACACATTAGTTATTTTTATGCATATTGCCAAGTATGCTATACTGGAAGAAAATATAGATATGTATTCTGAGATCTTATTTTTATTTATGTATAGTAAGTTTGACACTACCACTGCCAAAGCAAAAAATGACAAATTCTGCCAAGCACCAAAAGTTTTCTGAATAAATTCCTGTGTTAAATGATAATGTTCCTGAATCAGGTCAATACAATATTTATAGTGAAGATGTTTTCACAGTGTGTTTCTGTTCTTTATTCAGTTCTGTTTTAATTACTATACATTTATTTTTTATTAAATTCAAAAGTTCACTTTTATTTACCACTTGTTAAATGTGGAATATGATTTCATACTATAAAAAAGAGAGAAGAATAAAAAGACTGATTACTTCTGATGCTTTTATATACCATTGGAAAAAAATTTTAATTAAAGAAGTGTTAAATTGTTCATCTTCACATTTTATCAGTTTGTTAGGAAAGACAACATGTATTGCACAAGTTCAAGACTAATATCTAACAGGAGTCATAAACTCTGATCTTGCTATATTGAACACTGCCCTTTATCTTCTTCTCATAAATATAAAGATAAAATAGAGAATCAGCTGCATACACCCTTTAGCAATTTTTTCCCTTATGATCTTCACACTAGGATAACAGGCCACATGTGAGAAGACCTACGCACTCTGCTATAAAGATTCTCAGTATGAAGTCAGCTTTGCTGTATTTCATTCTGACATTTCTTACACAGACATTTTCTGGTATTTTGCTAATATAAAAGGTGTCACTTCCTACAAATGGTTAACTATTAAAATTTTTTGAATGTTTGGCTCTATTCTGCTTTTGTCCATGATACAATCAAAGAAAAATAAAGGTGTTTGGCTGAGGTGATAATTGCATGATTTACATACTATGAGAATTCAGGAAACATTCAATTCTAATGGCAAATTAGTGGGCATTATAGAGAAAAGATTAGGTAAGGGAATGATATTTATTAAAATATTCATGAATAAATTGTTTGATTTCATGTCTCATATGACAGGTCATATTTATTATAGAATCTGAGGGTGTAAATATTTACATAATTTAATATGAAGGTTATGTAGTGCAAATATAAGAAAGCACTCTAGATTTTTGTGTTACTAGCCAAACTTAATGTAGCTTTAAAAACTCAGTTGAGGACCGATAAGATGGCTCAGCGGCATAAGTGCCTGTCTGGCAAGTGCGAGGGCCTGAGTTTGACTCCCAGAACCCACATATGAGAAAAGGGCTGGTGGTATCGCTCAGCAGCATGGGCGCCAGCTGGCGCACGAGGTCCTGTGGTCAACCCCCGGTACCCACACACACACACAAAAACTCAGTTGAATGTACTTTTGTATGTTTCTGTATTTCTATTCATTATTTTTTCAAACGCATTTCAATTTTACATTAAATTGTATTCTTATCTAAAAGATCACAGCTATATCTTACCAATTTTGCTAATGAATAAAGTTAAACTCAAAGGAGTTTTACACTTTATTTTAACTTTAAAGTATTATGAATGTATTTCTTCCCACTCATGACACTTTGTCATATTCACTGATATTGATTATTTTTGTGCCACATAACTAATGTGGGATATGTGAAAAGGTCATCATTCCTAATATAGAAAAAATAAAATGTTCAGCAAAAGAGGTATCCAAAAGTGAAATTATGGAAAGAAAAGAAAATAAATAAGCATAAAACACATTCTAGCATTCAGGATCTCAAAAGTTTATAAATAAACACTTCTCATGAATGGGTCACTGGTGAATTCCTGATTTACATCACTTAGATTAGCATCCCACAAAAGATGAGTTTTCTGATAATATTTCCCTTACCTGTTAGCTCTCCAAGATCAATAATATTTCTGGCTAAATGTACTAATGAAGATCATTTTGACTTCTACTATAATATAACGATGTCCACCATCACAAGCCTGTACGCAAAGACATTTTAAATAGTTATGTATAATTAGAAGTGTAGTGCCATGGTATAAAATTAGTGAATATCAATCTTATAATCAATTAAGCAAAAATACCTTATGCAAAGCAATTATAAAAGTGGAAGGATGCTGTTCTTTGTAATATATTTATAGTAAAGATAGCTATCCTTAAATTGTTACCTCCAGAAAAAGACTCCTGGAGGCTTATGATTTTCTTTGTATTTCTTCACTAGCTCACAACAGTTAGGGAAAAAAAGAAAGAAACAAAGTTATGAGCTCAACAGGACTGGTTTATTTCAGAACAAACTTGAGTAGTATGGCTCTGGCACTGATATCAGACTGGAGCCTCTTGTACAGGCTATGGGGACTTTTATAGGATCATGGGGAAGGGGAGTTCAGAGTGGTGGCTACCTACTAAGAACAAGGTTTGAGAAAACACAAGAGATAATGCTATTAATAGCAGGGCTGAATAATGATGTGGGCCTGCACTGGTGGGGGAGGATGTTTAGATTGGGCTCTGATCAGCATAGGATGGCAGGAATCACAGTCCTTCATTCCAAACTCTTCGATTAGATAGGAGAAATAGGCAATGCATTTCTTCCTTAGCTACTTTCTGCTGGCTAGGGGCAATGGTTGTTGTGATTTTGTCTAGCCTAAAGAAGGAGGACCATATTGAAGAGTTTTTTAGAAACTACTTTTGAAATTGTGGCAATCCTGTTGGTGAAAAATCTTGGAAACTTATTAAGCTTGGCAATAGTAGGTGAGTAAAAGAGAACTGGCATGATAAAGGGAAGAATCCAATATGCAGTACTGTACTTTCATGAGTCCTATGATCTCTGCAGGGGGTTCTGATATATTTGTTGTGCTGCCTGAACCTTTATGTTTATCTCCTACAGAGCTGCAGACCAAGAGATTAAAGAATGAATGACTAAATCATTATCATCAGAATGGTAACACAGAGTGGGGAAAGAGCCATATCCAGACACTGTTCCTAAGGGACTGGAATAGCAATTGAAACCAGTTGGCTGTTAGACCTGTCTACAGCAATATCATGGACTGATCAGGCCCACAATATCCTGAGTGAGTAGAGAGTGAAGGCTTAAATAAAAGACAAGTTGTATGATTTTTAGGGCTGCAGTAGGATCAAAACCCTCTAGCAGAATTTGAGATTCTCTGAGGGTTGAGACAAAGGACTTTTCTGGGTGACCCATATTTATTTGGTTTTGAAATAAAGGGGATACTGAGGAAAGTGCAGGAAACTGAACAGGACCTTGGGATTCAGCACAAAGACTTTCTGAAGTAGTAAGTTTTGCCAAGTAGGAGAACTGTCTTATCTCCAGGTTGACAGTTACAGCAGGAGTAAAATGCCTGTGGCTGCGGTCTTTAATTAGTTAATTGGTGTTGGAGCCAGGCAACTACATCTGTGGCCTTGTCTTGCCCTTTGAGGTGTCACAGCATGAGAGACCACTACAGGCTTCAGCCAGGACAAGTGATTCATAGAGGTTCACTTATTATGAATCTGCTGCCCTTCTCCAAGCAAGGGGCCTAGAACTGGGATAGACTCACAAGTAAATATAGAAAGCCAACTGATTAATTTGAAATTCTTCTCAGAGCTGCTTCATACTGGTCTTCATCACAGGTGTGCCTGGAAACTTTCAGCAGGAGTCAGTGATTAGAGCCCCCTTTTTATGTCTTTTCTATGTTTACATTATTTTTAGATCTCTTTGGTTACACATTTCTTCTGGGTATTCACCACCAGATCAAAAAAAGACCTATGTTAATCAAAACTTACCACTTGCTATCTACTAAGGCCAGTTACTTACTCTAAGTAAGACCAGAAGAGCCTTACTTTTGGAACCATGTGTAAAGCCTCTCAGCTTCTCATCAGTGTTACCTGCCAGTATGGGTTACACCCTTACTTGACCATGTCACTTCTGTGGAAGCCTGAGAGATTATTCTCTCTGGTGACTCTACTTTCTAGCACACTGTACATCTGGTTGACTCCTGTCTCCTGGGGTCCAACCATCTCCCTACTCAGGAGATTGGGGGACTCAGCAAAGTTGTAGGACCCTGTAGAAAAATTCCCCTCATGTCCTGGGTCTTATGGACATTGGAGGGGTAGGGCCAAATTATTGGCTGTCCTCTTAGCCCAGTTAATCTTTTTAACTCTGATCTCCTAACCTCAGTTGTTGAACATCAAGGACAACAGTTATATCAGTGTTGCAGTGGGAGCAGTAGTTTTAATCTTATTATCTTATCTAGGTATCAAGCACCTTGAAATATAAAATATAACCAGGGTAGAGTTGTTTTTTAAACCAATCATGGTTGTCTTAAAAGTTGAGTTCCTGTACAATGTTAACAGAGAACAATTACAAAACTTTGTAGAGAAGACTTGAGATCAAAGCAATAAAAAATTTTAGCATAACAATCATGATATCATTAGCATTAAGAAGGAACAGGCTGGGGCTAGGGATATAGCTCAGTGGCACAGTGCCTGCAGGATAAGGAAGAAGTCCTGAGTTAAATTCTGGTACAAAAGAAAAAACAAAAAAACAAAAAAAAGAAAAAAAGAAGGAATAGTCTAGGCTTAGTCCAACTAGCAAGAGCAAACATAGTACTTTCTGCAAATAGCATCCACAACAAACCCTTTCTTAGCATGTTTGAGACTTTCAAAATTTTGCTACTATCTTCCTTTCTTTCTTCTTTTTCTTTTTCCTACCATGGTAGGGCAAAACTTATCATACAAAATCTTCCCATGTCAAAATAGAAAAATATATATCTCTATACTTTAAGGTTTCTTTTACATTCTTTATCCTACTTGCATATTTCTTTTCTTTTTAAAATAAGTTCATTATATATTTTAGATATACATAATGATCACATTCATGATAGGGAATTTGTACTTGTAGATGACATATTTTGATTCTTATTTTTCCCATTTGTTTCCCTTCCATTCAATTTGTCTTCCCTTCCTTATTTGCAAAAGCTTTATTTCCAATTTTATTTTTGGTTTCTCACTTTTATTTTTTTCTCTTCCTCCCTTTCATCATCCCCCTCTCTAGTTCCCCTTCCCATTTGACATTTTCTTCCTATTTCAAAATATCTATTATACAATTTGATCTTTATTTACACTTTTGGTTTCTCACAACAGAGAAATAATGTTATATTTATATATGCATGTCTGATTTATTTCACTTGACTATGATCTTAAGGTGCATCCATTTACCTAGAAATGTCTCAATTATATTCTTATTTATGGCTGAGTAGTACTCCATTGTATATAAAAGAAAGCCACATCTTCTTTATCCATTCACTGATTGATAGGCACAAGAGCTGTTTACAAGATTCAGCTATCACAAATTGTGCTTCTATAAATGTGGGTGTGCATATATGGCTGTGGTATGATGATTTCAATTCTTTTGGGGAGATTCTAAGAAGGGGAATAACTGGGTCAAATGGCACCTCTAGTTTATTTTTTAATGCTTTTGCAAAGAGTAAAAAGATAACCCACAGAGTGGGAAAAATTTTTTTCCAGCTGTTCCTCAAAGAACTAATATCTAGAATATAAAAATCACTTAAAAAATCATATACCCTAAATGTAAAGACCCAACCCAAAAATGGGCATATGAAATTGATACACACTTCTCAGATGAAGTACAAACAGGAAATATATGAAAAAATGTTTATCACTGGTCATTTGAGAAATGCAAATTAAAACAACAATGGGATTGAGATTCCATTTCACTTCAGAAAGAATGGCTATTATGAAGAAATCAACTAATAATGAACACAGGCAGGGTTGTGCAGAAAAAGGAACCATTGTCCAGTGTTGGTGGGAGTGTATACTGGTACAACCACTTTGGAAATCAGTGTTCAGATTCCTTATAAACTGAAACTAGAGCATATTTTTTATAATGAATTTGGCTGCTGCTGCTTGCATTTTAAAGTGTCCTGTTATTTTGTTTTGTTTTGTTTTGTTTTGTTTGTCACACAACCTCAGGTTGTTACATTGTAAATGTGGTTTGCTGCCAACTCTCCAAGTGGCCTCAAAAAGTATTTTATATCTACTGAAGCAGCAGAAGAACAAATTAACCCTATAATTGTAGTCTCAGACCAAAGGAAATGTTTTAAGTATGCCAATTAAACCAAAATATCAACTCAAGTTGGAAGCCAAAAATAATTTATAAATTTTTGTTTCCCTAGGCCTAGAATTTTCACTTTTTAAAAATGTTTTGCTGGTAGCGGAAGGATTATAGGAGTGGCAGGGGCTGCACATATACAAGTAACTGCCAGGGCGTGTAAGGAAGGAGGGTGGAATGGAAGGTCTAGATGCTTCTCCAGCTTTCTGGGCTGCATCTGCACTGGGAGGCAATGCTTGCTCAAGAGGAAAAGGAGGAGGAAGGTGATATGGAAGAGAGTCATCCACCAGGTCAGGGTCAGAGTCAAGTGTAGGTTTTTCCCACAGCAGGAGTATCTGGTGGGCAGAGCAAGTTTGGCAGTATAAGGGACATGAGCAGAAGGCAAAAAAAAAAAAAAAAAAAAAAAAAAGCTTAGGTATAAGGGACCTCCTTACATTTGCCATTTCTCTACAGGTACTTATTAAGGTCAAGAAGAATTTGGAAATCAGACATGTCAAATTTAAGCCATTGACTGTTATTATGCCAAGCCATGAGAGCCAACTACTCCCTTTAAACCAGGGGACAAAATATATTTTAGAAGGCAACCCAAAGGAGTATCTGCTGGAGTTTCAAAGATTTGGGACCCAGAGCGACTGATAAGGTCTTGAGTGGACAGGATCCCTTTGGCTTGTGTTGGGGCATTCCCCAAACAGGAATAAGGACCTGGAGATTCTCTTGGAGATGTGGCCTGGGCACATCAGAGCAGGTTTTTCTGATAAAATTGGGCAAGTGTTCCTACTCCAATTTCTGTAGAAGTCCACCACAAAGCCTGGCCCTGGCAGATGCCTCAGGGGTTTGACATAGATCTATAATTTCTGGGTGCCTGGGGAAGGCAGGGCTAATCTTACCAATCCAGGGCTAGATAATGAAGTGTCCAGTGTTGAGAGAAAGGTTAGCAGGAAATGGTAAATGATCTCCTGGAGCTCAAAAGAAAGAGGAGGAGGAGAGAGAGAGAAAGAGAGAGAGAACAGAAAAGATAAGAGAAGAGAAGAGAAGAGAAGAGAAGAGAAGAGAAGAGAAAAAGAGAGGCAATCAAGAGAAGTAGGCAGGGTCACCAAAGGAAAAGGTAGGGAACTTTTGTCCCATACCAGCCACCATAACATGAGGAAAAAAGAAGGAAAATAAACAAAGATATGCACTCAACAGGATAGGTTTATGTTGTAGTCAGGGATTACAAGGGAAACAATTTAATACAGGACACATATTTTATAGGATTATTTTATAATATTCACCCTAAGAGTCAATTACAAGAGTATGGGAGATCTGCCTGTATACTAGAGACCCAAAGAATCCAGCTAAGGGCTTGATCCCATGGCAATGTCCTACATGAGTCTAGCTGGAGGCCTAGAGCCCATGACAATGTCTCATGCAAATCTGTATCAAGGATCTGTTCTGGGAAGGCCCAAAGGTCAGTGATGGAAGCTAAAAAGTGTGTGCCAGTGGGATGAAGGATCTGTGCCAGCAGGCTGAGGAATCTGCACTGGAGCCAGGAAGCAATGCTTAAAGTAAGGACCAGAGCTCCCCTAAAGTGAACCAAAGCCATCCTCGGTGACAGCAAGGACCCAAGCACCTCAGATCATAGCAGCCAAGTTTACATCAGGAAAGCCAGCATGACAATCTTCTCCAGGGGAAACAACAGTGCAACATCTTCCTCTCCAGTTCTCTTTTTATGGTGTTGGCAACAATCCCCAGTACCACGCTGATTCAGTTCAGGTGGGTGTTACAAGTTGACCATTTGTTAATCCACCACAGTTTATTTCAGAACAAACCTGAGAGGGACTGTTCTGGCACTGAGACCAGACTGGGTCCTCTTGCACAGGCTATGGGGTCTTTTATATGCTTATTGTGGGAATGAGTTCTGTGAAAGGAGGTTGTGGCTACCTGCTAAGAACAAGGCTTTAGAAAATACAAGAGGTAATGGTTGTTATTAACTACTTAACAGCTTATCCTGAGCATCACTTGGGCTGTACTTTGTTTAAGTACCATCTTGAGCATCACTGAATGTTTTAAGATATATCATATACAGAAAAATTCTTGGATAAATTGATAAAATTGTCATTTTTTTGTTTCCTATTATATTACAGTGGACCCTTGAGTCACAACTGGACTAACATATGAACAACTAGGGTTACAGCCAGAATTTTAGGTTTAATTTATGACCAAAGTCTTGCACTTGAACCCAAATGCTGGCCACTTGTGCAGTTGTAAACAAAGGAATGTAATCCCAAAAATGCCTGAGTAATATATGTGTCAGTCTTAGCCCAGATGCGTGTGTTCGTGGATGTGATTTCAGTCAGTGCTTTATATAAACACTACAATTACTGCTATCAAAATGGCCCCCAAAGAGTGAAAAGAAGCTAAGGAAGGGAGGGAAGGTAAAGAAAGCAATCACAATCGAAAAGAACAGTGTTAAAGAAAAGACAAAAACAAGTAGTTTTAGACCAGATTTTAGTTCAGAAAAGGTTGAGACCTAGGGAGCCAGAAGCAGGTCCTAGTAGGCTACAGACTCTCTCAAGGATGGAAAGGACACCAGAGAGCCAGATTCCTGATGTTCTTCTGGAAGGGGCCTCTCCTTCCAAACAATAACCTCCTTCTATTTCATCCTCCCTTCCGGCAGGCCAAAGATGTCAACTTGAATGGAGAGTACAGTATGAAATTGTTGTTTCCGATAAACTAGGCACATTTTATAACTTTTTTGTGACTAAGCTAGGAAAATTATCTGTGTTTTTAGTAAATTACACACATTATACAAACTTTTTTATTATAAAATGGTTAGTTAAGGAGTGCTTTGAGAGGTTCAGAATGCATTAAGGTTATATCCATTATTTCTGATGGGAAAAATAATCTTGACTTATTATCAACTTGAGTTATAACCAGTTCTCAAAAAGAAGTTGAGTTCATAAGTCAAGGGTCCACTGTACCTTATAAAAATTAGTGAAAAAATATGCAATTTTTGGTCATCCTGCATTTAAATAGATGGACTGGTAAGTGGTTAATAGCAGTGCTGAGTAATGAAATAAGTCTGTGCTGGGGTGGGGGATGGTTTAGAAAGTTTCTAGTCAGGCTAGAATGGTGGGGGTCAGATTTCTTCAACACTTTTCTCACTGGTAATTTGGGAATATACCATGAAAGCAACATTCTCAGGTAAAAAATGTCTGGATCAACCTAGTATATGTCCTTTTTCCTCTCTGATCTTGATACTGTGTAATTTGTGAACTCAGTTTACCAAGTGTCTTTCAGAGTATAATCCATAGTTATGTGCTTTCTGGGTCTCTCAGCTATGGTGTTTCCCTGAGCACACAAAGACAAGACTCCATCCAACCTCCAAAGATTTCCTGAGCATTGGAGAACCAATTCACAATGAAAGCTTGCTTTTAATTTTCTTTCTGATCTGTTCCTAGTAAATGTACTTTGTCTGACTTATCTAAATTGACACTTTTTTTGCAAAGGACTTATGCAACTGCCAGAAAACATTAACAGTAATGCATAGGGAAAGGGGGAGGGGCTGCAAGAACTCACAAGGCCTCATAGAGATACATTATCATTTATTGAAAATCTTTTGGCAAGTGTTGTTTATAGGCCAGACCAGGTTTTAGAGAGGGGAAATGGATTGCTATCCAGCAACAATCAACTTGCAAAGGTTTGTGAACATAGAAAAAGGTGATTTACTTAAGACAATTGCTGTAGAAGTCTACCTTATGTGTGAAGAGTATTAATAATAGAGACAATGGTAAAATGTGATTTAAGTACATTTTAAATATGAACTCAGGGGTAGGACTATTTTTCATTATCACTTAATTTCTAATGATAAAAGTTATTACTTGATACTAATTAGCAATAAAGTCATAGTATTTCTGTTTGGATTATCTCCACTGTTATTTACTTTTATCTCATTGCTGAGATAAAATACCCAACACCTAATATTACAGGGGGAAAGTTTTATTTAGGTCACAGTTTGTAGAGGTTTCAGTCTATAATCAGCTGGATCAAAGGCAGGGTGGCATATCAGACAGGCATTGCAGAGGAGAAACAGTTCATAGTGGGTAGAAACAAGGGATGACCATAGCTCTTTCTATCCTTTATATCTTATCCAGGGTACTTAGGGTTGGTAGCACTCACACCCTTAATCCTATTGTCCTTGATCCTAGTATTGCACCATGAATTAGTTCCATTGTCACCCACTCCAGAGCCAGCCACCTCTGAAAATCCCCACTTATGACTGCATAAGGCTTTGGGGGGACATCTAAACACAACACATAATATGCATTGTTTTAAAAATAAACTATTATTAAAATCAGACTATATAATAAAATTTTTCTCCCTGAGGAAATACATCCAAAAGAATATTTGCAGATCCTCTAGGATGTTGACATATATCTATCTTCATCACAGTATGGAACATCATCCCAGAAAATCTTTGTTTAACAGAGTACTAGGTCTAGAATAAAGGCTATGAGGATTAGAAGACAAAGCTTTCATTAAAGAAGCACCTGAAGTAAACTGGAGAACACTTTGGGAAGTGTGGTTCATTATATTTATATTATTTCACCAGATTTTTTTGTTCAACTATATTTACTTGACAATTTCCAATTGCATATACTCAAGCCCCTGGCTACCACCTTTCTACACTCTGCTTCTAAGAGTTTGAATGCATTAGATTCTTCATGAGTTAGATCATGTGGCACTTCTCTTTCTGTTTGTGACTTATTTATCACAAATGCCCTTCAGGTTCATTTAGTTGTCACAAATGAAAAAAATCCCTTTTTTGAATCCAATTTTTTTTTTATTTTAAAGAGAAGAAAAAAACAAAACAAATCAAAAGAAGAACAAATTTTCAAAACAACATAATAGGAGGGTAACAATGGTTAATACATTACGTATTACTATCTTTAAGTTAGTTATTCAGGACACCAGACATTAGCATTCAATTGTCCAAACATTATTGGCACAAACCTTACTCTTCAATGAACTAAGTAAAAATGGTAGTGTATCTATCTTAACCATCTTATATATATATATACAATTTTTTCCCTTTCCCTTCTTTCTTTTCCCTATTCCAGTCTCTCTTTCCTTTTGACCAGTTTCTTTTTGATTCACCATATCTATTGTACATTTTGGATCTTATTGAATCCAATTTTTGAGAAAACAAGATATAAGTAAAAAATTGAAAGGACTACTTAAAATCTCTGGTCTTCCTTAATAGGAAAATTTTTCTGTAATTTTAATCTTAGGAAATACATATGTAATAAAGCTCACCAGGGATATATATAGGGTAAGAGTTTTTTTTTTAGTAATTGGTTATCCACAGTGTTCTATCTTTTAAGAATGAATTTGTAGGGCCGGTGAGATGGCTCAGTGGCTTAAGCGCCTGCCTGGCAAGCGCGCGGGCCCAAGTTCGACTCCCAGAACCCACATATGAAAAAAGGGCCGGTGATATGGTTCAGCGGCACAGGCGCCTGCTGGTGCACGAGGTCCTGAGGTCAACCCCTGGTACTCACAAAAAAAAAGATTGACTTTGTAAAAGAAAAATATAAAAAGAGGGTCTTATAGCCCCAAATTTCATGACTATTTTTTAAAAATCTATCAGAACATTTTTCTGCCTACTGAACTCGATCTTTCTCTAGTGCAGGATTGTTGATTATTTCATGCTGTTAAGAATATATGATACACTCTCATGACCCAATGAAAAGTATATCGATGGAGAAGCTGGTGGCCTACTATTGCCTTTTTGGGTTATATATTGCATTTCTTGGGTTTCAAAATAAAAGTATGGTTCCCATTTTTAAAGATCCCAGTAGTAGAAATATAAAAATTATATCCATAATATATAATCCAATTTGATAACACTCAGTGTATGTAATGACTATAAATGATCCTTCTAAAAAGCTGAATAGAATACACTAACAAGTTATTTTATAGATTGTCATTTGTAACTCATTAAACTGAGAGAAAAATTGTTTCTCATACATTCTTGTTAGTTACATCATCAGATGTAATATATTTCTGTCAAAAACTCAAGAACTCTGCCCTACAAAAATATTAATATATAAATTATTAGGAAATCAGATATATTACAATTTTAAATACTTATTTATGTAAACAAACAAGTACATGTTATTAGAAATTTATAAATATTATTAAAATTCAAAAGTGCAAGAAGGGTAAAAAATTAGTAAGTTGAATAATTGTGTAAATTATACTCAGGTGATATCAAGCATCCTCTAGGATCTATAAAACTTTTAAAGCAGTCTATTCCTTTGAGGAATTGAGGCATCTTGTGAAAAAAAAATAAACATGAATAAACTGGTGAAGTGTAAAAGATTGTGAGAAATAAATTTTTCTATGAGAAATGTCTTAAGATGACATATAGAAAATAAAAGATATTTAGCAGAAAAAGTTACATATCATTTAGAACAGAGTTTTCTTACACATTTCACACACAAAACACATGCACACACACACACACACACATACTTCTCAAACTCCATAAGAAAGAGAGGGCCAGTGAGATCGCTCAGCAGTGTAAGCACCTGCCTGGCAAGCATGAGGGCCCGAGTTCGACTCCTGGAACCCACATATGAAAAAAGGGCCAGTGATATTGCTCAGCGGTGCAGGCGCCTGCTGGCATGCAAGGTCCTGATTTCAACCCCTGGTACCCACAAAAGATAAAAGAGAATAAATTGTTTAAAAGAATAGTCAAAAATATTTGAAACCATATAAGTGAGAAGATTGCAATTGAAAGACAATGGTGATTTTGTAGCTAAATAATAGTGTCAAAAAGTGGAAATAAAAATTCTTTCTCCTATGATGGGAGGACTTGTGAAATGGTAGTAAATTTTCTACATTATTTCTATGAAATCAACAGAAGGCAGGTGTTCTACTAGAGGAATTGGTAATTGCAGAAACAGTAACTGGGCACCAGAGAATCTGATATTTATTAGGCTTTACATTAATTTTTATGTAATAACTGGAACTAAACTGACAAAATTGTACAGAAAAATTTAAGAAAAATATAAGTAGGTATCTATTCAATTGTGTTAGCGCTGCTTTTGAGCAGTGGTTGTAGCTCAGGTGGTGGGAATAGAAACACACTGGTTGAGGAATTAATTATAAGTTCAACAGCTCCAAAGAAACCATGGTAATATTGTTTGGAACATTGTTCAAAACATCATAGTACTGTATTGTCCAGTTTCTTTGATGGCCTTCTTTTCTAAGTAGCAAGAATAATCTTCTTCAACAGTACAGGACTTACCAACAGATACAACTGACCATAAAAAATAGGAATTATTAAATCTAACATGAATGTGAAGAGAAACTTTATTTAAAGTGTACAATAATGCACTTTTGGGGACTCAGATAATTAAAGGAGGAAAATGGGAACAGATGAACTGTTCAGATAATAGTGGTAATGGGACCTGAAATCAGTGATATATTGCTTATGCACTTGTCATTTTACAACAAGAATTTAGAGATCTAGTTTCCTTCATATCAACATTTAATGATAATGTCTCTCAACCTGACTATTGAAAAACAAATAGTGTGGCTCTGCCCTTTCTGAAGCTTTTAGCTATAAATTTAACCCAATAACCTGTAACAGAGATTCTGAAGTCAAACAGCATTTAAAAAATATGTACAAACGTTGGAAAATTTACTGACACCCAAACCCCATCATCACTGACTTTTGAGACATGGCCAAATCCTTTATTGTAAAAGCTTCCCAAATGGCCCAACAATACAACTAAATTTGAGACCTATTTATTTGGAAGAAGGCTTTTAAACTTTAGCTGAGTAACTCAAACCAGTCTTTTAAAATAAACTTTCTTCAGCTAATGGTAATGAGTCATAAATACTATGATTTTTATTCTACAACTCTGTTGTGATTAATTAGTCATGTACTATTATAAAGTGGAAATTTACTTTCCCAGAGTTGCCTCACATCTTGGTAGAATATTTCTTGTAGAAGAAATTATAGGAGATCATGGTTATACTTTCTTATTAATGAAACTTTAGTTTTTTTAATAGAATGTTAATGATAAAATGTAATAGAATATTGGAACAGACTGTACAGTGTATTATTGCCTAAATTCAACATTCATTTTCTTATAAATTATAAACTAATACAGAAAATATTAGACAAAATTTGCCCTCAGCTCTCTTTGATTCCACATTTTTTTAATGCATGATTGTATTTCCAGGTTTCTCACTGTTATAGTGGATTGTATAACATTGCATGGTCAAGTTTGTGAAGTACTAATATTTCTTTTCTTACTCATTCTTTAAAAACTAATTCTTGAAAATGGTGAAAGATAATGGTAGAGTCTGTATGTAGCTCTTTAGCTTTCCTTGTTTTTCATCCAGATGTACAAATTTTAACTAAAATATTATGGGTGAGGATGTAGGAAAAGAGAAGAAACATTTTTGGGATATTTTTTAAAAGATAAGTGTGAATAGAAAAAGTCAAATATAAAGGGAATAAAAGAAATGCAGGAAAGCAAGAGCACAGAGATAGAAGAGTAAAAGATGGTAAAGAAAAAGAGAGCATTAATCTTTGTAACAAATGCAGTCATCTCCCAGGGAAAATATCTACAAGTCAGATTTTGCTCCCCTAAACTTAGTTGTCACCAATCCACTGTAGAATGGGTTATTTGTTTAATGAAGAGTAATTCTCAGTTCCTACCCACCATAAATGTGAACAATTTGTTTGTCTATTGCTTTTGAGTTATATCCAAGATTTGAAGTAGATATTTTCCTGAGGCATTATTAAATAATTATCACTATGGGTATTTCATATTCTCTCAGAATCATCTTTTTCAAAATCAGTGATTATGCTACATGCTTAAATTCATATCAAATGTGATTACATTAAGTTTATTGTATAGTTTGTTGAGCCAGAGCCATAATAACTTTTCATCCCTAGATTAATTTCTTTTACACACAGAAACAAACCATGCTCTAAGCAGCACAGCTTTTGAGACTGTTATTATGCATGCACAAATGCATCTTGCTTTAACCAATGTCTGTGATTATCCACTAAATAATTCTGCATATACTCATTATCCACATGAGAGTTTTCCTCTTTATTTTTGCACAGCTCAGGAGTGAGACTTCCTGCAAGTTGCAATTTAGATGTAAAAAGAGTTTATTTTAGGAATGTTCATCTTTCAACACTAAGGGGAACCTACCCTTGCTGAAGTGCATGCATAGCTTTCACTGTGTTAATGAGAAAGTTCTACATGTACATCAGTAGGAAACCTCTGGTCACAGACAAGATCTCCAGCAGTGAGAAAGGTGGACTCAATTTCTGATCTAGCAGTTATCAAAATCAGCATGAGCTCTCCTTTCTCAGGTAGGGACTGCTGGATTGGGGACCCGATTCTGGCCCCTCAGGAAATGAAATGTGGAAGAAAGTTATCAAAGAGAAATCATAAAATATGTATGAAAACCTCACTTCTGTATTACGTGTTACTATTGCTTGTGATACAAATAGTAGGGAACATAGTTCATACGCTTCACATGAGTATATAACCTGAAGAAGAAGCAAAGAAAAATATTCTGAAATGTTGATTACTTTTTATCAATGCATTTAAGTATAAGCTAACAGAGTAAGATAAACACTTTGTATGTCCACATGTTATTAATATGCCAGCATAATATGCATTGATTTTTATTTAAAGCCAGTCACTTAATATTTACACATATTTGTTATTCCAGAATAATTGACATAAGTGGGAAACAAAACAAATACATGAATTGTCTTCAGGTACTATGTGATGAACAAATATAGGAAGCTTCAAAGAGAAATGCACCAATTTTTATAGCATGTATTATAACTGCAGTTACCAACACTTTAAGTGTCAAAGAGAAAGAGAAATTTAGATGACAGTATGTAGACAAGAATTTTTTCAGTTTTTATATTTGTAGATATTCAGATTTTTAAAAATGAGAGATGAACATATTACAACCTAAGGAAATTCTGAGTAAAGCTTTAAAATGAGAAATAAAAATGGATTGTGAACCTTTCCTTAAAAGGCTGGCGATATGAATACAAAATTTGTGCACAGCTGGGATTTATTGCGTGACTACAATATCAAGCTGAAATATTTGAGCTTGATTCTGAGAAGTATCAACAGATTTGAAAGCTGTGTATAAAAGCAAAATTAATTGCATTTTATATATTTTGATTTTTCTAGATATGTCTCAGTGAAAAACAACAGAAACAAAATATAAAGAGAAAGTCAATATCATGATGATTGATGGGGTGGCAGATATATAGGGGATTTTTTTTATTGAACAAAATTCAGAAAGACATTCTCTAAAATTGAGCTTGAATTTTTAAGACACTTAACCATTATTAGAAATAGATGTTAGAGTGAAAATAGAGGAGGGCAAGGAGTAATAGTCATTGACTCCTTTATATGGGGGTTCTTAAATTTGTGCTTGTTATAGTTCACCTGAGTCACCCAGAGAAAAAAGCAAAAGTCCCATTTATTTATAAATTGCATTTACCATGAAAAGCACCACAAATACTTGTACAGGACATTATTGATTTGAGTGACAAACTGTTTAAGAAACTCAGAGAATAGTAACCAATCTTAAATGGACCTCAGTTTCCGATGAGAAACTTCTATGACTAACACAAATGGACTCCTGTGTCATCCATTTGGCATCATCATGAGCCAGTGAGGATCACTTCCTGTCTCTAGACACTGCAGTAAGAGTGGGAGCTCTTTTAAGAAGTCAAAGATCTGTTCCAAAGGTCAGATACTGTGATATGAACCTTGTTTTATCAGATATTATTTCATGCATGGCTTTCCCATAAAAGATATAGCAACAACAACTTTAAACAGTACACAAATTAATATGCATCACACACTATGCTGAAGTATCCAGTCCACTTACCAAAAGCCTTGTCATTTAAGGAAATGAGTACTTAATGTCACTTTGTCTTTTAAACTCATAAATGACAGTATTAGTTTTTTACAAATTCTGGTATTTTAAATATTAATTACACTGATGTAAGTAATAGAAGAACAATATAATGTATTTTTGCAAATCATGACACTTGTGAAAATGGATGTTATTACTAATTATGTCAGTACACCGTGTGTGTATCAGGACATATGATTATCAAATAATAGAAGACTAGAAGGTATTTTGTATCTATTTGCTAAGGATAACATAAAATTTTATGTAAATAAATGAATAATGATGCAGTTTTGGGGAGTGGTAATAGAAATAGTTTTTCTGGGAAAAGAACAGAATTTGGAGGTTAACAGCATGATAAGGATCAGGATTAAGAGTTGGAAATATTGGGGCCGGTGAGATGGCTCAGCGGCGTAAGCGCCTGCCCGGCAAGCGCGAGGGCCCGAGTTCGACTCCCGGATCCCACATACAAAAAAGGGGCCGGTGATATCGCTCAGCGGCACGGGCACCTGCTGGTGCGCGAGGTCCTGAGGTCGACCCCCCGGTACCCACAAAAAAAAAAAAAAAAAAAGAGTTGGAAATATCAAGATAACTGAATCAGTAAGGATGCTTTCACTGAGCATAAAAGAAAACCCACCTTAAGTGACTTAAACAGGATGTAAGATTGTTTCTCACATAATATATCTAGAATTGGTTCAAGTTGTTAAAGGCTAAAGTCATATTGAAATTATATTAAAGGCTAAAACATATTATAGCTGAAGTTGTTGCATTCTTTTGGCCTTTTCTTCATGGTCACTGGAGATCTTCCTCCCTCAAATTATTATATTTATCTCACAGGAAGAAAGAAGAAAAACAAAATATTTTGTAAAATTCTTACCATATGTGTCATATGCCTCAGTCAATACATCTTTTTTACACAGGTAGGATTGATTGAAATATGCATAGAAAGTAAGAGATTGAGAATGGAAATTATGTGTTACCAAATAATGTATTTTACAATGATGTTGAAATTTGTAAAGTGTTAATGTCATTAGTAGAAATGAGGAGGATTTTTTTTATTTTTAAGAAAATAACAAAAGTTTGTTGTATTTGCTTAGGAATTTTGATTTTTATCAATAAGTTTAATTTAAAGAAAAGATCTCAAAAAATTTTCCATGGAAATCTGTACATATGAAACTAGAGAACTCTAGGGGGAGAAAGACCTAAAAATTCAAAGTTGAGAATCATGAAAATTAATACATTTTAAAATAATATCACAAGAGCTAAAAATATAGAGTAATAAAGGGCAGAAATAATTTTTAAGAATTGAAAAATATTAACGCTAAAAATATACTTAGGAATGAAAGAAAAAGTAAGTTTTGTTTAAAGTCTGTAGTTGTAGACACCTGTCTTCCTTTAGTTTAGTTTGAAGCTATATTTATTAAAAGCATGTAGCAAATACCTGACCTATGCAGCTATTAAAGTGATTTCAAAGATTTGAAATTTACTGGATGGATTAAAAGATTATTGTGTCAATAAAAATGGAAACTCATAGCCCCAATAAATATAGACACAATACTGAGTATCATAGTAAGGTGTAGGAAGATTCAGAACAGCAATCTGTGGATGTTTTCAGAAAAGATCAGGTGTTTTCAGGGTACTATGGCTGTAGACTTGTGGACTTTTTCAATAGGCAACTGAGAAGGCTCTATAGTCTGCACCTTTCTTGACTAAGTCATTTAGTATAAAGACTGTCCACATGCTTATTAATTCATACTTTTATCAACTATTAAAGTCATTGGGTAATTTTCTCTTACAATTTTTGATTTTAAATTTCCATTTAAAATGGGGCCGGTGAGATGGCTCAGCGGCTTAAGCGCCTGCCCGGCAAGCGCGAGGGCCCGAGTTCGACTCCCGGAACCCACATACAAAAAAGGGGCCGGTGATATCGCTCAGCGGCACGGGCGCCTGCTGGTGCGCGAGGTCCTGAGGTCAACCCCCTGGTACCCACAAAAAAAAAAAATGTACGAGTATGTGCACATGATACTGATTTGTTTGGTTATTAATATTCTTGTGGTATAGCATCCAATACTAAATAGTCATTACATTAACAACAAGCAAACACAGTGGGGTGAGTCAAGCTGACAGATATTCTTTCTATAAAACAGCAAATGTGAATGCTATTTTAGACCTAATTTCTTTCTCAATAGGTTCCTTATTAATGTGTAGGTATGGTATTGATTTTTGTATGATTATTTTGTACCCTGCTATAGTACTGAATTTGATTATTAATTCTAAGAGTCTTGGTGGATTTGGGGTCTTCTAAGTAGAAGATCACATCATCTGCAAATAGTGATAAATACACAGAGTAATGCTGAACATCTTTGGTAAGTAGAGAAATGCAAATTAAAACAACACCAAGATCAATCTTACTCAGGAAAGAATAACTATCATTAAGTAATCAAAAAATAACAAATACTGGAGAGGCAGTGGGGAAAAGGAACATTTCTATGTTGTTTGTGAGGACATAAACTGGTACAACCACTACATACATCAGTAAGAAGATTCTTCAGGGCCGGTGAGATGGCTCAGTGGCGTAAGCGCCTGCCTTGCAAGCGCGAGGGCCCGAGTTCGACTCCCGGATCCCACATACGGAAAAGGGGCCGGTGATATCGCTCAGTGGCATGGGCGCCTGTTGGCACGCGAGGTCCTGAGGTCGACCCCCCGGTACCCACAAAAAAAAAAAAAAAAAAAAAGAAGATTCTTCAAAAAATCAAAACTAGAAATTCCATTCAACCCAACTATCTCCCTTCAAGGTATCTTCCCAAAAAGAGTTAAAGATATAGTACAATAATATATGCATACCCCATGTTTGTAGCAGCAAAATTATAATAGCCAAATCTTCAGAAATAGCCTATATGTCTATCAACAGATGAATGGATAAAGAAAATGTAGTTTACACACAAGGGAATACTATACTGCCATAAAGATGGACAAGTGATTTGTAGGAAAATAGATGCACCTTGAGTCCATAATGTTAAGTGAACTAAAGTAGACATAAAAGCTTATATATCCCATGATTTCTCTTATATGAGAAATCCCAAATTAAATATGAATAAATTAAAAGTTAGATAACAGGAAATAGGGAGTTTGATCATTTGAAAATGCAAAGGGGACCAAGAGATGGAGGGAGGGGGAAAGGAGGAGCTGAGAAAAGGACAAGACAATTTAGGATGTGTTATGTATATTTTCCAAGCCCTCATGAAGAATGTGATCATTATGTACTACAAACGTGCAGTAATAAAAATAAAAGCCATTAATTAATAAAAATTTGGATATTTATTAAATACTTCAGTAAATTTCAATCTTTTAATACAGTCTTCTTTTTCCTCTCTAGGCATTTTGACTACAAGAAGTTTTTATTTCAATGCTAATAAGTCGTTAATGTATCCTTATTTTCACCTGTGAATTTTTACTGATTTATAAGCTTGATACACACATTCTTATGGGTAGGTCCACTGGATGTCCTGCAGGAAAACCATATTTACTAAATGCTTCCATGTATCTCTGTTTTCTGAAACATAGTTTTCTTACATTCTCTCCTGGAAATTTTGTTGTACTACAATTAGTGAATTTATTATTTCAATGTTAACAAGTAATCATCATCTCCCTACTTCAAGCTGTGAATATTTTTGTATGATTTATAAGCTTATATGTCATAGTTCTTACTGTTAGGATCAATGTAAATTTTGTAGGCAATCAACATCAAGTATATTGAAATATCTATCTTTTTTACTCTCATATTTCAAAATACTTAGATACTTGAGCCAAATCCTGAGAATGAAGATGCAACTTGGATTAAGTTCTGGACAGGGCTGCAAACACTGCTTGAGTAACTTCTGTCCTAGACAGTGCCCCAGACATAAAAAAAAAGATGCCTTCAAAGTTGTTTTGAAAGCCTAGAATAGGAATTGTCAGCTACATTTAATGTGTTTGGAATATGTTTCAGGATAAACCATATAAAATAAAATACTAGAATGAAATAATATTACATAAATAAACAAATAATTTAAACTTCAAAACTTTTCAGAACATTAACCCCTTCATACCCACAAAGTATAAACACATATCTCTTTTTTGGGGTACCTGGAATCTAACTCAGGACCACACACTTGCCAGTCAGGCACTGCTCCAATGAGCTAAATCCCTGGCCCCATATCTATTTTATTTGTTTTTGACATTTACCACAACACTTACTTCTATCTAATACTTGCTATGCTTTACTTACTCTGTTGTGTGATAGGAAGTATCCTGATCCTCAGAAATGTCCATGTCCTAATTTCCGGAAAGTGTGAATCTATTACATTTCATGGCAAAACAAATTTAAAGATACAGATGGAATTAAAGCTGTTAATCAAATGGCATTAAACTAAAGAGTTTGTGGTTGATAGTCTGGGTCTTCTAAATTATTATTGTCATAAGGGTCTTCTAAATGTGAAAAAGGGAGACAGAAAAGCTAAGATATGAACTCCTACAATTTAGTACAAGAAAAATAGGACATTGGTGGCTTTGAAGATGGAATGTGGGCATGTTCTGATGCTTATGAGAAGAATGAAGATGCTGGAAATAGCAAGAAAACAGATTTTCCCATAGAACTTCCAGAAAATAAACAGCTCTGACAACACCTTTATTTGAACTCAGTGAGACATCTTGTGGAATTACAAACTCCACAACTGAAAGGCTATAAAAGTTTTGATGTTTTAAATTGCCAAATTTATGGTATTTTTTTACAGTATGAATTGAATACAAATCCAAACTATGCATTTTTTGTATCACCTATTAGAATTGTAACCTCTACTAGGAAGCCTTTTTATTTTGTTTACTGTTTTATCTCAAGAATTTATTAGAATATCTAGCATATTGTGTGTGATCATAAAATATATTTTTAATAAATGAAAATATAAATATAGACATAATGAGTAGAAACACTGGTAAAAAAAGGAAGGAAAAAACATCTCATTAATGAATAATTATTCAAAATAATGAATAATGAAGTTCTTTTATCTAAGAACCTGTCTTCTGTCTTCCTTATCTTTAAAGGTAATTAATTTTCTGATTTTACCTTTGCCTTATTCCATACATAAAAGAATACTTCAGCCGGTAAGATGGCTCAGCGGCTTAAGTGCCTGCCCGGCAAGCGCAAGGGCCCGAGCTTGACTCCCGGAACCCACATATGAAAAAGGGGCCAGTGATATCGCTCAGCGGCATGGGCTCCTGCTGGCGCATGAGGTCCTGAGGTCGACCCCCCGGTACCCACAGAAAAAAAAAAAAAGAATACTTCAACAAGTGCAACAATGTAACTATTAAAAAAAGTTAGTTTTTTTCCCCTTTGGTTGTAGTTGGGAATCTACAAATTTAAATTTAAAAAATACTTTCATCTTCTTTAGGTTATTTTTCTGTTCTTTCACCTTTATAATACTTCCTTTTGCTTTGTGCAAAATTATTTCCCATCTCGTAGCACTTTTTGTTCTTATCTTTCATTCAAGCAATTACAATCTTTTTCCCTTTTCATTATTCTCAGACATCAGTCATTGACTGTACTTCTATCATCTCATGTTTTTGCTCTTACCCATGCTACCCATTCTTACAGAATTTTTTTTATGTGAGTACCGGGAGTCGACCTCAGGACCTTGCACTTGCCAGCAAGGGCTTGTGCTGCTGAGAGATATCACTGGCCCCATTTTTTCTTTATGTGGGTTGTGGGAGTTTAACTCAGGACCTTGCACTTGCCAGACAGGCACTTATGCCACTGAGCTATCTCACCAGCCCTCTTAAAGAATTTTTAACTTTTCTTATACTTCTTCACATGCTCTATTCTCACCTCTCTCTTATTTTCCTGTAGTTAGCCTTTACACAGCTTACTCTTCCTCTTAGGATGATCAGCCAGTCTGTCTTCCCCAAGACTAAGGAGTTTCCATTATGTGAGACTTTTAGTTTCAAAACTGGGACAGTTCAAACACTGCTCACAATTTATCTTGTACTTAGGATATCTCCAGAACATAGAAATTCAGTACTAACCTGGCAAAGTCCCTAGGATATCAGGATGAGTTATTTATCTCTCTTGAAAAGACCTTCAGAAGTGACTAAATTTGGAATCACTAATAAAATGAATTTCTATACTTCTTTGAATCAATTTCTACATAATTTAAACAAACATTCATTGTAGGATATTACTGCTAGTTTTGATGTCCATATTGTTCACTTCTAAAATGTACCATCCATATACCAATGTATTGAATAATTTCCTAAAATTTGAAAACCCATGATTCTTTTCATCATATATTCCTTCAAATATTTGAATTAACTTGCTACCAATGAAATTTGAGTACAATAATGTCTACTTAACTTGCAATACTGAATTGTTAAGAGTGTCATATGATATAAGTACATTGTCAATTTGGAAACATAAAATAGTTAATGAAAACAATCTTAGAAATTAACTTGGAATTCAGGACTTCAGTTATCTCTTATTTCTAGCATGAATGGTCTATCTTGCCTATGATACATCCCTCTAAGATGAGGACAATTTTTAGCTTTTTATTATTAATGCCTCAGTACATTATGAAGCACACAAGCAATGCTTAATTTAATGTCAACTACAAGTAAAACAATCTGTTCATTCAAGACTCACTTTATAACAATTATGAGACTACCCAAGATATTTTTAATCTTATTTTTGTGCCATGAGGAAAAGAGTGAATCTTAGCCTCACATTGTTAATTTCTTTTAAATTTCATAACATATTTGTCAATATAATATCTAAATTTGTGAAACTTTTTCAGATGCTTAAACTTATCCATATTATAAATTCATGTTTTGTTATTAAAGGACATAATTATTAATAATACATAACACACTCATTGTTCTTAATCCATTAAAATTTGTGACTGTGAAATTAAAAAATCAATTTTATTTTCTCCAAATCTTTGTATTTCTTTATTCATAGAATACATTCCATAATAAATTTGTCCATCACACCATCCACAATAATTCATTATACGGATACTATAATATAATTACTGTACCAGTCTAAAGTTATTTGTGAGAACCTTCCCTTTGAGTTGGATTACAATTCATTTTTTAATCCTCAATCCTTAATAATTCTTAAATTGTCTTAATCACAAGACTTTCTTAATCATTTTTAAACATTTTTAATTGCCCTTAAAAATATTTAATCATTCTCTAGGTTTCAGGATTCTTAGACATAGTAATAAACAGTATCTATCTCTGGTTTTTCTGTTTTAATTCTTACTGTTTAAATCTAATGGTATCATAACTTGAGTTCTACTATTTCCTTTTTGTGCAAGACATGAAATGATATGTTTTATATATATATGGAAATCAACACTTACATATGAGATTTGCCATCTACTTAGATATAGTTCTAAAATACATTACCAAAAGTCTTTTAACATGTTACTTTTCTGCTTTTCTCAGTATTATGTTCATCATCATTACCAAAAGCATTGTGCCATTTTTACATACATTCCAATAGTAAAATAAATAACCACTGTCAATAAGGTATCTAGTAGTGTGTGCTGGAAAGAGGTACAGTAAAAAAATAATGTTATCCTTTTGCTCTTTTTATGACATTGAATGTAATGTGTGTCTTTATGAGGGCAAACTTTGGGGTTTACTTTTGTGGATTGCAAGCCATAATTATGGTTAAAGGTTAAATAACTAAAATTTGGGTAGGAGAATAATGATCCTGGGATTGTTTCTTGAACATTATTTAGATGTTCTTCATTTGAGACTATGTACTCCTATGAATCTTAGTTGTTTATTTAGTTATTTAATATTGAATTTATAAATTAATTACTAATATTAAACCTAGAACAAATTAGACTTAGTATTGAACCATGTTCTTTAATAAAGTTTGAACTGTGAGAAGCAAATTGCTCACATACTCTGCTGGAAATAATGATCCACAAAATTATCTTTCACATAGAATATAAGAGCCATTTGTATTTCACTTCATATAGAAAATATTTTTTTAAATTACAAATTTACATTTTAAGATAAGAAACTTACCAAAATAAATACAATAAGGAAAGTGTCAGCAAATTTTGTTTGATTTGTTTTTAAGAAAAACTATTATTATCATTTTTTTTGTGGGCACTGGGGATCGACCTCAGGACCTCACTTGCCAGCAGGTGCCCATGCCACTGAGTGATGTCACCGGTCCTTTTTTCATATGTGGGATCTGGGAGTCAAACTCAGGCCCTTGTGCTTGCCAGGCAGGCACTTATGTCGCTGAGCTATCTCAGTGGCCCCAAGAAAAATTATTATATCACAAATTTTAAATGTACTGAGAACAATTTTGGTGCCTAATAGAATTCAAGCAATACTTTTTGCGATATTATTTAATGTAATTACATGACATATGATGACAAAATTCCAGTTATTATAATATGTAGATTTTATTCTAATTTTGAGAAATGTATTTTATCTACTATTATCTTAAAAGTTTATGTTTCCAATTAAAGTTGCCACACCTATGACACTTAAGTACTTTGAAATAACTTCTACATGATGATTGACTGCCTAGGCAACATTAATAATGTGTTATCCTATGGTTTGAATGTTTTTGGTTACTCCCAAATTTATGTCAAAATCCTAATCCTCGAAGCATGATATTAAGAAGTAAGGCCTCTGAAATATTACTAAGTGCATTCTACATGATTGGCATTAGTGCCACTTTAAAAGATATCTCAAAGTGTCAGCTGACTGCTTCAACCATTTAAGAATACAACAAGAAAGCACATTTTATGACCCAGCAAGGACTTTCTAACCAGACAATCTGGCAACACATTGAGTCAAGGATTCTCAGGCTCCAGATTTTGAGAAATCAATTTCTGCTACCTACACACTACCCAGTTTTTAGCATTTTATAAAAGCAACCTGAATTGGTTAAGACATGTTTTAAAGTTTGTGACATTTGTATATGTAAATGTATGATGAATGTAGCAAAATGGCCTATGAGAGGCAAAATGGTGTATCATACTGGAGAGTTCGTATATGCAAAGTGGCACTTTGCTGGAACAAGAACAGCCAAATTTATACAGAATATCACTCCAACTGTTGAATAAGAGTAAAAATCCAAACACTGCTGATGGAAATGTAACTTGACATGATCTTTAAAAAATAATGTATTATTATTTGGCAAAGTTAAAAGCGTACATACTCTGTAATCTAGGTAGATATAAAGTATATATTAGGTTTGTATAATCTTTGGCATACAAAGTATATTAATATATACATAAGTGCATTAAACAAATTTGTTTGTGAATGCTAGTAATTACAGATTTTTTTATATAGTAATAATTTTTTTTTTATTTTAAAGAGTAGAAAAAACAAAAACAAATCAAAAGAAGAACAAATTTTCAAAACAACATAATAGGAGGGTAACAATGATTAAAACATTACGTATTACTATCTTTAAGTTAGTTATTCAGGACACCAGACATTAGCATTCAATTGTCCAAACATTATTGGCACAAACCTTACTCTTCAATGAACTAAGTAAAAATGGTAGTGTATCTATCTTAACCATCTTATATATATATATACAATTTTTTTTCCCTTTCCCTTCTTTCTTTTCCCTATTCCAGTCTCTCTTTCCTTTTGACCAGTTTCTTTTTGATTCACCATATCTATTGTACATTTTGGATCTTATTTACTCTTTCAGTTTCTCATACTAGTGAGATAATACGATGCTTACACATGTGCTTCTGGTTTATTTCACTTATGAGTATTTTCTCGAGTTGCATCCATTTACCTATAAAAGTCTCCAGTTTATCCTTCTTTATGGCTGAATAGTACTCCATTGTATAAAAATACCACATCTTTCTTATCCATTCCTCAGTTGATGGGCATTTGGGTTGTTTCCAAGATCTGGCTATTACAAATTGTGCTGCTATAAACATGGGTGCACATATATCGCTGTGGTACGATGTTTTTAATTCTTCTGGGAAGATGCCCAGAAGGGGAATAGCTGGGTCAAATGGGACCTCCAACCCTAGTTTTCTGAGGAATCTCCACACTGACTTCCACAGTGGCTGTACCAGTCGACACTCCCACCAACAGTGAAGAAGGGTTCCTTTTTCCCCACAGCCCCTCCAGCATTTGTTATTAGTTGATTTCTTAATAGTAGCCATTCTTTCTGGGGTGAGATGGTATCTCAGTGTTGTTTTAATTTGCATCTCTCGAATGACTAGTGATGTTGCACATTTTTTTGTATATTTATTTGCCATTAGTATTTCTTCATCTGAGAAATGTGTATTCATCTCAGATGCCCATTTTTGGAGTGGGTCTTTAAATTTGGGAGGTCTGATTTTTTTGAGTTCTTTATATGTTCTCGATAGTAATCCTTTGTCTGAGGAACAGCTGGCAAACATTTTTTCCCACATTGTGGGTTGTCTCTTCACTCTGTTGGTGGTTTCTCTTGCTGTGCAAAAGCTTTTTAATAAGATGAGATCCCAGTTATTGATTCTTTGGGATAGTTCCCGTGCAGTTGAGTTTTTATTCATAAAGTCTTTGCCTACACCAATGTCTCCAAGGGTGTTACCTATCCTACCTTCCAGCAGATTTAATGTTTCTGCTTTAATATTTAGATCTCTGATCCATTTTGAATTTAGTTTAGTGCATGGTGAAAGATATGGATCTAGTTTTAATCTTCGGCATGTGTAGAGCCAGTTTTTCCAGCACCATTTATTAAAGAGGCTATCATTCTTCCAGCGAATGTGTTTGGCACCTTTGTCAAAGATAAGGTGGCTTAGTATGTCTGGGGTTGTTTCAGCATCTTCTAATCTGTTCCATTGATCTTCAGGTCTGTTTTTTTGCCAGTACCACACTGTTTTTATCACAGTAGCTTTATAGTATAATTTCAAGTCGGGGATTGTGATGCCCCCTGCCTTGCCTTTGTTGCCCAGAATTGCCTTTGCTATTCTAGGTCTCTTCTGATTCCAAATGAATTTTAGGATTGTTTTCTCTAATTCTGTGAGATATGCTGTTGGAATTTTGATTGGAATTGCATTAAATCTGTATAACAATTTTGGAAGTATGGCCATTTTCACTATATTGGTTCTTCCTATCCAGGAGCAAGGGATATCTTTCCATTTTCTGATATCCTCTTCAATCTCCTTTTTCAGAGTACTGTAGTTTTCAGTATAGAGGTCTTTTACATCCTTCGTGAGGTTGATTCCTAGGTATTTCATTTTTTTGGATGTTATTGTGAAAGGTATTTTTTCCCTAATTTCTCTTTCAGTAAGTTTGTTATTTGTGTACAGGAAGGCTATTGACTTTTGAGTATTGACTTTGTATCCAGCTACACTACTGAATTTGCTTATTAAATCTAGCAGTTTTTTAGTGGAGTTTTTGGGGTCTTCTGTGTAGAGTATCATGTCATCTGCAAATAATGATAATTTAACTTCTTCCTTTCCAATCATTATTCCTTTTATTTCTTTCTCTTGTCTAATCGCTCTGGCTAAAGTTTCCAGAACTATGTTGAATAAGAGTGGGGACAGTGGACATCCTTGTCTTGTTCCTGATTTTAGAGGGAAGGCTTTCAGTTTTTGGCCATTTAGTATAATATTGGCTGTTGGTTTGTCATAGATAGCTTTTACCAGATTGAGATAAAGACCCTCTATTCCAATTTTCTGTAGGGTTTTTATCATGAAAAGGTGCTGGACTTTGTCAAAAGCTTTTTCTGCATCTATTGAGATGATCATGTGATTTTTGTCTTTGGTTCTGTTAATATGCTGTATTACATTTATTGATTTACGTATGTTGAACCATCCCTGCATCCCTGGGATGAATCCAACTTGGTCATGGTGTATAATCTTCTTGATGATTTGTTGGATTCTGTTTGCCAGTATCTTATTAAGGATTTTTGCATCTATGTTCATTAGGGAGATTGGCCTGTAGTTCTCTTTATTAGTTGGGTCCTTCTCTGGTTTTGGTATCAGGGTAATGCTTGCTTCCAGGAATGAATTTGGGAGTATTGCTTCCCTTTCAATTTCATTGAAAAGTTTGAGAAGTAGGGGCGTTAGGTCTTCTCTAAATTTCTTGTAGAATTCAGCAGTGAATCCATCAGGGCCTGGATTTTTCTTTGTTGGGAGGTTTTTAATTACATCTTCAATTTCATTGGTTGATATTGGTTTATTTAGGATTTTTAAATCTTCTTGATTTAGCTTTGGTAATTCATACGAATCTAGGAATCTGTCCATTTCTTCTGCATTTTCCATCTTAGTAGAATATAAATTTTCAAAATAGGTATAGATGATCTTCTGGATTTCTGCAGGGTCCGTCGTGATATCGCCCTTTTCATTTTCAATTGCATGGATTTGAGTCTTTTCTTTTCTTTTTTTAATAAGGTTGGATAAGGGTTTGTCAATCTTATTTATTCTTTCAAAGAACCAACTTTTTGCTTCATTGATTCTTTGTATTGTTTTTTTATTCTCCAATACGTTAATTTCTGCTCTGATCTTTATAATTTCCTCCCTTGTACGGGCTTTTGGCTTAACCTGCTCTTCTTTTTCTAGAAGCTCGAGGTTCACCCTTAAGTTGTTTATTTGCGCTTGCTCTATTTTCCTGATATAAGTATTTAATGCTATAAATTTCCCTCTTAGGACTGCTTTCATTGTATCCCATAGGTTCCGGTATGTTGTACTGTCATTATCATTCAGTTGTAGAAAGTGACTAATTTCTTCTTTAATTTCATCTGTGACCCATTGGTTGTTCAGGAGGATGCTGTTTAATTTCCATGTGTTTAGGGAGTTTTTGTGGGATCTTTTGCCATTGATTTCCAATTTCATTGCACTATGGTCTGATAATATGCATGGGATAATTTCAATTTCTTTGCATTTACTTAAGCAGGTTTTATGAGCTAGTATGTGGTCTATTTTGGAGAACGTCCCATGTGCAGCTGAGAAAAATGTGTATTCTGATGTTGTGGGATGGAACACTCTGTAGACATCTACTAAGTCCATTTGTTCAAAAGTTTGGTTCAGTTCTACTATTTCATTATTGATTTTCTGTCCAGTTGATCTATCTTTTTGTGACAGTGGACTATTGAGATCTCCCAATATAATTGTATTAGTGCTTATTTGATTTTTCATGTCCTTTAGTACTTGTTTTATATAGCTGGGTGCATTGGTATTTGACGCATATATATTTATGATCGTTATCTCTTCCTCTTGGATTGTTCCCTTTACAAGGATGTAATGACCATCTTTATCTCTCTGAATCCTTCTTGGCTTGAAGTTCACTTTGTCTGCAAAAAGAATAGCTACCCCTGCTTTTTTCTGGGTTCCTGTGGCATGGAGTATTGTTTTCCATCCTTTGACTTTCAGTCTATGAATTTCTTTCTGAATTAAATGTGTTTCTTGTATACAGCATATTGTTGGATCTTGCTTCTTGATCCATTTCGCCAGTCTGTGCCTTTTGATTGGTGAATTGAGACCGTTAACATTGATGGTTAAAACTGATATGTATTGACTTGTCATGATATTTTCCTGTTGTTGGTTCCCACTCTTTGTTTTTCCCCTTTCCAGCTATTTAATTATTTGCCCTGCCTGGTGGATTCCTTCTGTTGGGGTTCCTATCTCTTTCTAGAATGTCCTTCAGAACGTTTTGGAGTGCTGGTTTGGTGGTCATAAATTTTCTCAGATGTTCTTTGTCATGAAAGTATTTTATTTCTCCACCAATTTTGACAGATAGTTTTGCAGGGTACATCAATCTGGGTTGAAAATTATTTTCCTTTAGAGCTTGAAATACATCATTCCAAGCTCTTCTTGAATTGAGGGTTTGTGCTGAAAAGTCAGCTGTGATTCTGATGGGTTTTCCTTCATAGGTGATTTGTCTCTTCTCCCTAACAGCTTTTAAGATTCTGCCCTTCTGTTGAATTTCTGGGATCTTGACTATAATATGTCTGGCTGAAGTTTTTTTTTGATCATGTCTAGTTGGTGTTCTAAAAGCTTCACTTATAGGGGTGTCAAATTCCTTTTCTCTTCCAGGAAAGTTCTCCCTGATTATGTCTTTGAACAAGGTTTTAATGTCGTTGATGCTATCTCCTGCTTTTTCATTTATTCCAATTATTCTTAAGTTGTTTATCTTTGAGTCATCTAGCAGCTGCTGAATTGATTTTTCATGGTCCCTTACTATTTTTAAGAATTTTTCCATTTAATGATCACTAATTGCAAGCCTGTCTTCTACATCTGAGATCCTGTCCTCGCATTGGCTTATTCTGCTACAAATACTTTCAATGGAATTTTTTATCTCTTGGATATCTGCTTGAATCTGCCTTATGGATTCCATTTCTTTCCTATGCTGAGCATTCATGGTTTCTATAGTTTTCTTAAGTTCATCTATTTTTTTGTCTGTATCAGCTATAGTGTCCTTAAGCATGGTCTTCATTGTAGACATTATCTCTGCAGTTATCTGTGAGATTATTTCTGTTTTAATTTTTTCCAGAACCTCATTCAGTTGCTTTGTTGTTACCACTTCAGATAGGCCAGGTGGGTGGCTTTCGGATTGTCCCACCTCGTTGCTCCCTAGGTTTGCCTTTGATGAATTGGATGTGTGGGGTTGCATCTTGTTTAAGTGTCGTTTCATTTTTTCTTTCTTTAATTCCTGGGGTGATGTTTGCAAATTACCTATAGTAGGTTACTTTATTGCTAGTGTTTAAGATCTTTAGAAGATGACTACTTCTCTGCAGTATCTTCCAAGTGGAGCTTGCTTTTAGGTTTTGAGCTTTCTGCCAGATCCTACCTCTTCAATTCGTTGGGTATGCGAAGTTGCTACCTGTTTGGCCCAGTCCTTGATTCTTTGGTACTGTGCCACTGTATTTTCTGTGTCCCTTAGTCAATCTCAATCATGAAATATCAGGAAGGAAAGATGTTTAGAACAATTATTACACATTTGGCTATAATGTTAACTAAAGCATCAAACACAGCCTAGAAAATGACAGACTGAGCTAACCAGTTATTTACCACTTTTAGCTGTATAGAGTTGCGGTTATATAACAAAATCTAAAACACACCAGAAAAATTATATGCAGTATACAAGTCCTGTGTATGTCAATTTTTCCCTGAGGAGTTTAAATTTAAAATGAGTTAAGGAGGAAATAGAGTATTGGGAGAAGAGGAAGGAATTAGATGTAAGGTTAGAGGACCAAGAGGGATCCCACTAAAATTGGGACACTAGTGCAGAGGACAGGTGGTAAAAAGAGAAGGAAGGGATAAAAGGAAGAGCAGATCACAACCACAATCACAAAGAAGTTAGAGGTGCTGTTTACACTCATATAAAAAACCAGAGAGAATAATGAAGGAAAGAGCAAATACACATACAGAAACAAAAATGAAGATAAAAACAATAAAACAGACAGATCAAAAATAAAACCCCACCAAAAAACAAAACAAAACAAAACAAAAACAAAAAAACCCTTCGCCAGAACAAAAAACAAATCAGTGAGAAAAAAAAATAAAATAAAAATAAAAATAAAAAAATAAAAAGAATCAGTTCCAGGTGTTGACTCTGCTGTTCTGTGCAGGTCCGTCCCAGTAAGCCAGGAGCGCCCTCTGGCGGGCGGTGATCAGAGGCGCGTACTTTCAGGTAGAGACCAGTCTAGCTCGCCTCCGCTCTCAGTGCCCTTTCACGATCCCTGGGCCTGAGAGGCTCAGCGCGCTGTCCGGAGCGCGGGTTCCCTGCACTGGTTCCTGCCGCTCTGGTTTTTCGCCACACCCCCCACAATGGCGCCGGGCCAGTCGCTCTCTGGCGCGGGACAGGTGTGGCTGAGAGTCCAGTCTCGTTCGCCTGCTGACCTCAGCACACTTTCGTGGGCCTGAGAGGCCCTGTGCTGCCCTGTCCGGAGCACAAGTTCCCAGAGCAGTTTTCGAGCCGCTCTGAGTTTCGCCACACCCCCCACAATGGCGCCCGGCCGGTCGCTCTCTGGCGCGGGGCAACTGTGGCTGAGAGACACTCACCGCCGGTCAGCGCCATTCTCCGCCACTCCCCTGCCCCGCTGCTGTCTCAGGATCCTCCGTGGGGGCTCCCTGGGCGCCAGCTGCCACCGTGTGTCCGTAGAATTGAGCCTCCGTGGCGCTGCAACTCCCGGGATAGTAGAACGTGCGCGCGCGTGGTCTGCTCCTTCTTTCCTTCTTCTTTGTTGGAAGTCACCCGTCACTGGTTCCGGGGGTCCCAGATTGCGCTTCAGAACTTCTCTGGGTTTCGGGGAGGCATCTCCCCCCTCCTGCGCTTTCCGGGTCGCTATAGTCCCGTGTTCCAATGGTAACTTTTAGAGAGAGTTTCGCTGCCTGCTTCTTACTCATCCGCCATCTTGAGGTCTCTCTCCAGATTTTTTAACTGGCCAAGAAAAACAAAATCCTTTTTTTAATTTGCTAGAAGTTCATTCATAATGTGGAACAGCAGAAACAAATAAAAATGGGAGAGCATATGAAAGTGTGGGTGTATCTCACAAATATACTACTCAGTAAAATACATAAAATGTGAGAAAAAATGTTATAAACTCATTAAATAAAGACAATGCTAATGTGCAGTGCTAAAATTTTTGATATTGATTTGTGTAAAAAGGAGAAAGAGTTTAGGAATTGAAAAGGACATGAGGAGGACTTTGGGAATCTTTATTCAATATATGTAAATTTTGAATTAAATGGTGGCTATAAAGTATAGCAATTATGATAATTCTTTGAGAACTGTGTTCAGTTTTCACATCTTATTTTACATGTGCTTCTTTTCACATTAAAAATGTATGCTAGTGGGCCATGACTTTATCTTAGATAACAAATGGAAAATACTTCATTAATATGTATCTTTACAAGCTTTTAGTCTTTAGTTTGTAACAAAAATATACACACACACGCACACACACACATACATATATAAATATATAAATATATATATATATATATATATATATATATATTTGTGTGAGTTTTTAAATACATACAGAATTTTGTTTGTATATATTAACAATTAAATGTACCAAAAATACATGTAGTATCTACATAGTAAGTAATTTAACATTACAGAAATTCTGTCATATGTGACAATAGATTAATCAATTTTAAAGACAAAGATTTGTTTAGACAAATAGGTCTTACTTGGTTTATTTTGAATCACTGTGTTTATAGCTAGGCTTCCAAGTTTTCAAACTCCCTCAAAATTAAGTGAATTTTCTGGAGGAAATAGTTTAAAGCTTTGATCAGATCTGACCTAAAAGTCATTAATTACCTATTCTAAATTTTTTTACCAAAATTAACTTTTTAAGATATGGAACCTCCTGTAGGTCTACTTACATGTTTTCAGTGAACTGTGAGTTTTTTATATGTATTTACAAATTTGGCTTATCTATGGTTAAATCAAAATATTTATATTTAGATCAGCATAATCTTAATAATTACCTTTAAACCAGGTCACCGAATTAGACTGTCTGATTTTCTTTTGTGAACTAATGAAATTATTGCCAAATATTTTACAGTGAGAAGTTAAAATATTTTCTTTATGTATTTCACAAACTGTAAACCACTAAAATATTTCTTGTAACCTTAATATAATTTAATGCATTTAACAATTTTACAACAGAAGATTAAAATTTTTCTTTCTAACGACATGGCTTCAAATGATGTCTTTTATAACAAGCAAAATATTTTCAAATTTTACTTTATTACACAGATAAATTTTGTTTCAAATAATGGAGTTCCATCCATGGAAGGGAGAGAGAAGACAACTTTCTTTCTACCTTTGGGATCTAAGATATCTGTACTTTGATTACTATGCCTTCAACTGTTTCTCTCTCCTCAAACTAGGAAACAGTCCTATTTTCAGATTTAATTCACACTGGTCTAATTCACCTAGTAGCTATTAAGTCTATTAGATAGATGATATATAGATAAATAGATACATACATACATACATACATACATGCATATGCATAGCATTGTGAGAAACGGTGTTGAAACATACAGATCAATGTGGGGAGAGGCTAAAGCTAGAAATTGATCACACATGTGGGAGTGAGGCAAGGCCGGTCTGAAAACAGAGGGCACCCAAGGTGGGCTATGTAAACAAGCTGCTCCATTTGAAGGTTGCTAGGCATAGGGGTGTCACGTGATATAAACCTGCAAAAAAAGTGTAAATAAACTTGCTGCAGTGGTTAAGCAGTTCCTTGTCCTCTTGGCCTGAGAGAGGGCTCCACCTGACCTCAGCTTTCTGTATACTGTCTCTTATCTTTATTTCTCCATCCTTTCATTGTCCTTCCCCCCTTGAAACTTTGAAAGTTGCACTGGATGCAGCAGATCAAGAATTTAATTTATTCTGCTTTCTTTTAAAATGTCATTCTTAAATTGAATGACAAATCAAAATTCCTAATATTAAGGCATATGGCACAGTTATTAAATATTACCCAAATACTACCCAAAAATAATGAGAGAGGAAGCAGTTTTTAAACAAATTTAATACTCCTTTAAATAAATTTTCTTCCATTCAAGGATAAAAAATGTGTATATTTTACAAAGTTAAGTGAGGTTTCAATGAAATACTAACTACCATATTCATGACTGTTCTTGTAACAAGAATGTTTGTATATGTAAAAATTAGAATAGGCAACTATGGACAGGAAGATTGTGGCTATATTTTAGGTGTGAAGTGATGGTAAATTCAAGTGCTGGTGGTAAAAATAAAATTAAAAATAGACTTAAGAGACTTGATAATTCATGCTTTTGTAGGAATAGGTTAACTGAATGTGAATTCTGAGGAAAAGAGAGAAAGGATTTTCAAATCTGCATTTTGCTCTTTTAGCAATCATATTGGTTCTGTGCTTCCAATAAAAATAACCAGTAAAGTCACAGACATTATCACTGCTACAGAGCAGGAATGGTCACATCCACAGGTTGAAACAAGTTCTGAAACAGAATTTGACAGCAATGCAGATCACCATTACCTGTAGGCAACAACACAAGCCTGGCTGGTGGCAGCAGCTGAAATGGATGAAGAACCAGTCAGTAAAGCAAAAGCTTTTTTTCAGAGTTAAAAAGAAAGCTCTGAAGGCTTTGCTCAAACTGAGACTTCAACAGGTTACCAGGGTTACCAGACTCACTATTTTGAATATCTTCTCCATCATTAAGCAAACAGATATCTACAAAAGCCCAGGTTCAGGTACACTTTTTTTGTGGGAAGCCAAAACTTAACATTTATTTCACCAAGCACAGTTAACTGCTGGGAAATTCAAAGTTCAAGGTGAAGCTCTATCCAACATTCAAGAAAATACACATACTCCACTATATGTACAAGAAGAAAGTGAAGAGAGAGGCTGATAAAATAAGTGTAAGAGTTAAGGACCTGGAACTCCTGGCAAGCAAATACATAGAGAGCAAAGGCAGTGTGGGAAACAACAATGATATTGTAAATTCTACTATGGAATAATGTAATCATCTGAAATCAAGGGCTTTCTGTGTCTCTGTCTCTGTATCTGTCTCTCTTTCTCTCTCTGTCTCTCTTTCTGTGTATATAAAAAGAGTAACTGTGGTTTGAATTTTTTATTGTTTCTATTATTGACAAAATTATAGCTTCCCATTGAAAGAAGAAAATTCTCTATATTGGGTTAAAATGGCTTTCCAGTACGGGCAACCAGAGATTGTGACAATATTCTGTAAAAAACTGCAAAAAAGACATAGATATGTATTGACTTATCACAGTCATATTTGCTGTGTATTTAGTGTCTGTTTTTGATAGTAGGCACAACCACCTGAACTGTAAGACAAATAAGAATGGAACCTAAATAAGGAACCTAACTTTATAATTTTGTTTTTACAGTCTTGTTTTATAGCCTTGTTTATCAGTACCAGTTGATAACAACAAGATTCCTTTGTAAGAAATTGGCTATAGAAATAAAAAATACACAAGCAGGACATACAAAACCCTTCTCATATGCTACTTAATTCTTTGTTACCAAATGCTTCCTTGTGTTTTTGCAGTGAACCAAGGTATTCTTTACAATGAGTTCCTTAGCTGTTCCTGGAAAGTTCCTAGAAGTTTAAATCATAGGCTTTATCTTTTTAAAGATGTTCTTAATGTTTACAATCACTGTGATATATATACCAAACCTGAAGAAATCTTAAATATACTTAATAATTTAACAATCTTATCATCGACAGATGAAAGAGAATGAACCAATAGTAATATAAGAAAGAAAATCATAAATGAATGACATACTAAAGGAAGAGAGAATTATGCTTTGTTGCAGCACAGAATATGCAAAGGAAATATAAAAATTAGGACTTAGAGTAATTCAAGGAGGTTGGGAATGGAAAGCTTTGTTTTTTTAGAGAAGAGTTGGTTAAGTTCAGCTGTGAAAGTGCATTCTGGGTAAAACTGTTGATTGGTTGTCCATGTACTCACTACAGCAAGGCTTTCCCCCATTGGCTCACTTACAATCATCAGCTGTTACTGAAATGATGGCTTTTTGAAGTGTCTTGTTAGTTCAAAACTCTCATCGGTTAAACTAAGCCACCTTATCATCTATCAGTTTAACAAAATTTAAATAGAACTTGAAGTTACTTCTTATTAAGGTTACAAAATAATTGTTCTTTTTCTGGGAAAATAAGGATTTTTAAAATACTTAAAGTAAAACACATGCATACACATAGACTACATTACAAAATAAAGAATTCTACTGGTACCCTATAACCCTTTTTTATGGTTCTTGACACTCACTAATATTTCCAATTCTTCCCATCAAAAAGAAATCACTATCATTATTCACAATAACTGTGATGACAGTACTAAGTTACAGTAATGCCAATGAGTAAAATTCATACAGGTCAAAACTCAAATATATTATTTCAGAATTATTTAATAATATAAGAATAATTTATAATGATGTTTTGTATATCAATAGCTCATTAATTGTCATTGTTGTAGAAAATTCCATTTAATGAATATCTCAAAAGATATTCATATAATCCCTTATGTTTTGGGTTTATATGAATAATAATACTGTGAACATTCTTGTACATATCTTACTAAAAACTTATTTTAATTATAGTAGTATCAATAGGCATTATCAAAATTTCACAAATTTCCACTACTTTTTATCCTATACCATACTTAGTGTTTTAGAGTAAACTCACTCTTTTAATTTGAATTTACTTGATATGTAATACATTTGAGAATTTCTGATGAGGACTGTTTATATATCTTCTGTATGAAATTAGACTCATGCATTTTTTATTAAATTATTTGATGTTTAATATCAGGATTTAGTTTAGATTATAGATTTGTGCATTTTTCAGAGGGAAAGTGTGGACACACCTTTAATTACATAATTTGCCAGTCATTCTCATAAGCACTACTATTTTGCTTTTCATGTTTTATACTATGATCTACCTGGCAAATGCCTACTTTTGTTTTATTTTATGGTGTGAGATAGGCTCAGTAATATTTTTGGGTGCACTTTTTGCTATCTAATATAGACAATATATCTGTCTTAGTTACTTTTCTCATTGCTGAGACAAAATATCCTACACCCAAATTTAAAGGAGGAAAAGTTTATTTAGCTCACAGTTTGAGGTTTCAGTCCATAATCAGCCAGCTCCAAGGCAGGGTTGGCACATGGCAGAGTGGCAACAGTTCATGGTAGTGGAAGACAGCAAACATAAGAGACCTTCATGGTGGACAGAGGTCGCAAAAGTAACAAGAGAGACAAGACTATTTCTGTACCTTATATTGTATCCAGGGTACCTGCCCTAGAGTAAGGCACTCACACCCTAATCTTTGTCAGAACTATGCCATACCAATCAGTGGAGAGATTTACTAATCACATGCCCTTAATCCCAGCATCACACATTCTAGATTCAGCCACTTCTGCAAAGCCCTATGACTGCATGAGGCTTTGGGGGTACATCTAGACACAAACAATAACAGTACCTAATATAAGAAGACTTACTTTTTCAATTGATCTTTAGTATCCTTTTTCAAAATTAAATGTCTATGTAGGCATGGAAATTTTAGTCCTGGACCTAATGTGCATCCTTTGTGACAATCGCAGAACCTTAACATACTATGTGCTTATAATTCTAGGTAGAGTATTTTTTTCAACTCATTGTTTTTCAAGATTCTGTTGGACACTCTGATTGCTCTGAATTTCCACATAACTTTTAAAATAACTATTGAAATTACACTACAAATTACTTTAATGATTTGGGTAAGTTGTGAAAATTGACTTAGAAAGAAATTAATAAGCAGGATTTTGCAATTCACTTGTATGGTAAATCCATTTTTTTTTGGTAGCCTGTCTTAATTATTTTTGTAATGCTGCAACTCCACCTCAAGATTTGATTTTATATTCCCAAACATTTTTCTTGTTATGATTTAATTTTTCCATTTAAAAATTGACATACACACATACACACGTACTTTTATTCTTTATCCAGCTATTTTGTGAGGTTTGCTTTTTATTTGTAATTATTTATCTATAGATTTCTTTAAATTCCTTATAAGCCTTATAGTTTTGGCATTTAATAATGATTTTATTTCTAACAATTCAAATTTATTTCATAGTGAGAGGTATGAATTAAGATAGAGATGTTTTTATTGTTTTGTTTGTTTACTTAATGGGCGGCATCTTGAAAACAGTATTAATGAAAATGTTTTAAAATTGACAATAGTGATGGTAGCACATACCTGTGGATAAAAACCTGATTTCTGTGCCTATGTCTCATGTGCGAAATAAGAATATCCAGGGCAGTATCAAGAATATATTTTTACATTAAAATTTTTTTAAATTTGTATCTGTAAGTTCATGCTCACAATAGGAAAAATATTATCCTCAAAATGGGATAATTTTATTTTTTAAGGGATTGTCAGATGAAGAAGGCAAGCCATACACTGTTTGCTATGATGTCAAGTACATACATAATAAGTATCAAGTATCAATATCAAGTAACTACATATTAAAACTGTACAGAGAAAATAATTACAACAGAGGAGAGCATAAACATACAAAAGCCTAGGTTTTCTCTCTGTACCAAAATTTATTCTACTCTCTTGCCAAATATGTCAGAACTGCTACAGTATCAAGTACACCTGTCTTGGCTGCTGCCTGTGACCTCAAAGCAGAGCCCCTGTGGCCTTCATTTTCATGAGGTTTTCTAGGCTGCTAAGCAAGAAAGTTTCACTCCACTCCCATCCCAATGTGTGAAGGGTTCCAAAGCCAACACAGCTGAAGTCCAAAATCATGTCACCTCCAATTCATAAACATGCAGTCCTGGATCCTAAATATTCCTATACTTAAAAATGACAGGAATGAAAGGGAAGAGAGTGTAGGGTAAGGGAAACATTTTGGAGAAATTGACGTGATAGTGTTTTAGGCAAACCCTAATGCTGGCTCTTTCCAGGCCAACTGTGGGAGGAAAGGCAGGTCTTTGAGTGTGTTGCACTTGGTCCTAGGCCCTTGGCAACAGCTGTTCTGTCCAAAACCTATAATAATTCACCTGTGTCTCACAGGGGAAATAAAAAGAAATAAGGGCTCAACTGATGTAAAAACTTCTTTTTCCCTTTGTATTGTTTTCTTTCGTCATTTCAATGAGAGGTTATTGAGGTTTTCTTTTTTTTTTTTTTTCAATTACAAAGAAATAACACCTAATATTGCTGCTTGGAAAGGGAATGACTATGTCACAGTGGGAGGAGGCACTTCATCAACATGATGCATACATTCCATTTTCTATACATAAACCAAGGAAATTATCTAGTGCTATTATAACAAAGCTATTCCTGACCTTGCCAATAGTAGAAAATGGAAAGAGAAAGAAGAGGGTTTGTTTTCAATACAAAGAAAAAACTGCCTTCTTGAGTGTTATTTTACATAGTCAACCCCTCTGATACAACATACTCAGGCCCTAGGCAATAGATGGCAAAACACTGATTAAAGCACAAAATCCTCTAAAAAAAAATACATAGGCACCTTAACACTTTAACTGACAGCTATGGTGACCAAATATCATGATGTACCTATGAAAAGGCATAAGCCCTTCTGAGTGATAGTTACTAACCAGAATCACTGTAGACATTCTTTTATGAAAATACTACGGTCTATGATTTCCAATCTCAGTTTCTTTGAAGTTAAGCAAGAATGAAGACACTTGCAAAGAATAGAATCCTAGATTTTTACAATATTCCTCTACTTGTTATCATTATAATCCACTTACATGGTCATAAATGCCTTTGTAATGACTTATTTTGACTCTTTTCCAAAATATTAGATGAATTTTCAAAGAACTAGCAACTTTTGATACACAGATTTCATGAGTTTATAAAATCTATAAGTACCATTTCATTAAATTGCATAATTGCCATAACCAGTACAATTGACATAAAGAGTTTTGGTAGGAAACACAGAAGAGGTTTGGAAACAAACACGTTGGCTACATCAGCAACCACATTAATCCCTGGGGCAGGAAGGCAGGAGTGGTCTAGTAGAGTGCGAGCTCAGGTGGCTGCAGTGGTCAGCATACCAGGGGACGAGACAGGCGTTCTACATCTATTACACAGGACTGCAGAATACAGAAGTTAATGCAGCAAGTCACTAACATGCAAAACCTCTGGCATATATAAGTGCAAACTGGAATAGAGCTTTCTTATAAACAGTTCATTCAGATTTTGCTCTGGTCCATTTTAGTTAAGTGTGCTTTACACTACCTTCCCTATTCCTAGGAAATGCAAACTCTTATGTCCTAAATCTAGTGGCTGTCAACTATATGGTGATATAGCTCAGCAGCACAAGTGTCTGCCTGGTAGGCACAAGGTCCTGAGTTTGGTTCTCTGTACCCACATAATAATATTAATAATAATAATAACAATAATAATAATAATAACTTTGACAGTATTCAACACATGTTATGTGTCTGGATTTATTCTAGATTTAGGAGGAGTATAGAGGGCAGTTTATTCAAAATTATAGTTATAGGCTTTTTCTTTAGGGAGACATCATTGATATGCATTAAGTAACTGGAAATGTGAAACAGGTAGTAAAAGAGAAACTGACTAAAATGTAATCCAGTGCCCATGTGGAGGTTACAGTCACTCAGAGCTACTAGAAGTTGTAAGGTAGAATGGCCAATGTTGGCTGTAGGTTCTACAGACCTTGCTGTGTTTCCAGAAACATTATAGACCCTCCCCAAACCCTGACATACAGTCCCCTGAGGATTACAGGTCAACTACGGAGTCACTGTTGGGACACAGAGACGAAGGTTGTCATTCAAGACACCTAATACCTCAAAGTTTATATCGAACACAGTAGCATGATACAGGTTCCTCTCCATATCCAGCTGCTCCCCACCCGTACCTGGTTTCCCATGGAGAGGGAGGGACTAGAAACCTTTCCTTCCACTCCACCCACAAAACCACACTGCAGATGCGGACTGGGGATCAACAAGATGATTTATATCCTTTTAATAAGAGGTCTGAATGAAGACCACAGCAAATATTAAATGAAAAAAAAAACTTTAAACAAATGCAAAATACTTCCACACGTAAAGTTAATTTTAGTTTTTTTCATTTTTAATTTTTATATTACATTCTTGCTTCAACTTGGCCCAATGCCAAGAGGAAACCAGGAGCTGGTATTAGAGACCATTCACATGAGTTTGTCTATTAGCATAAGTCATCAGGCAGAGAAGCCGATGACTGTAGCAATGGCCTCAGTGGTGTCCCTGAGCCACAGCACGCATGCTATTCTGAGGAAGTATATCTGCTCCCTAACCTCCAGTTTGTTCCACCCTCCACATGTGCCCCCACCTTTCACTGACCTGAGATTTCCTTTCAATCACCTCAGCCCACTTGGAACCTTGGACAACACCTCCACATAGCAGGCTTCACAGAGCTACCAGGAAGCACATATGAAACCTCATTTCAACAGGCCAGAGGCTCACACGGTTGACATCCAAGAATCCCATCTCTCCACCACTGCTAGAAAGAACCTCATTGGCAATTTGTCTTACTACATGCTCTAAACACTACCCAAAGAACAAAGGATGCCAGCAAGAAACAGATCTTCAAAAATTATTGTTAGAAATGGCTTTACTGAGTCTCTAGGGGCCTGGCCCCAGGAGAGAGCATGACCACTATAGCAATAACATTTCTCATCATGTTTGATCAGTGAGGGAAAATGGCAAACATGCCCCGATGTAGATGTCACTCACTGATGCAGCCAGGGACCCTCATGGACAGCTGTGTCCTGAGGATGATACTGTATTTCTTTCCCTGCCCAACATCATCCTGGAAAGCTTTCAACAGGTCTCCTTGCCCTGCTAGGGTGGCCTCCAGGTCCAGGTAGGTGGCACTGTGTGAGAGCTCTAGTGTGCAATCATCCAGCCAGTGGGGAGCCCACAGCAGCCCATGGGCCCTGGCCAGCTGGGTGCTGAGCTGGAACGTGAATGCAGCAGCTGGGTGGGGGAAGTTGGTGTTGTTGAAAGGATCTGTGTCATCCAGGAACTGCACCCAGCAGGCCAGTTTATTCTTGTAAGAATGTATGAATACACTTATTCTTATTCTATTGCCAATTATTCTTATTATGTTGTCAATCAATCAACCATGAGCAGACTAGAATTCATGAATTCTTGGCTAAATATTTACCATGATTCATATCAGAAGAATTACTGAATTTTTAGACAGTGTAAGTGGAAGAAAAAATTCTAAAGCATGCTCTAAGGAATGTAATCTGGAAATATAGGGCAGACTCTAAGGACTACATGGACTATACAGATTTGCCTTTAGTAGAGAAATAAGGGGTAGATGTTTATAAAAATTTTAGAGATATATTTGTTCTGGACTTTTTGTAGCTACATTGCATACCTGAGAGAATATCACAAGAATGGTGAAAAGTCAAAATTTGGATGAAAATTTTCTATGGATTTCCATAAAATTGCTCACCAGTACTTGGAAGCCTAACAAATTACAAAGTTAAACAAAGCCAGTAAACTTCCTACAATGAATCTAACCTTGTAAATGTCACTTTTTCTTTTTCCATGTACTAATTTCTCCATTTTAAACAGAAAAGAGTATATTTCATTAATTTTATTAGTAAATGCTTCCAGGACAGAAAATAATAATGTCAACTATATGATTCTCAATAACATTAGAAAGGTTTCCTATTTCTTTTTTTTTTTTTTTTTTTTTTGGTGGGTACCAGGGGTCGACCTCAGGACCTCGTGCGCCAGCAGGCACCAGTGCCACTGAGCGATATCACTGGCCCTTTTTTCGTATGTGGGTTCTGGGAGTCAAACTCAGGCCCTCATGCTTGTCAGGCAGGCGCTTACGCCGCTAAGCCTTCTCACCGGCCCAGGTTTCCTATTTCTCACTCTAGTTCATATTCAAATGCTACAATTTATGAAAGACAACAAAGTTACCAAGTTACTACCTTGAAGAGCTGAGATTACCAAAAGAATACCTGCGAAATATGATAGCATGCATGTGTACAACTGTGCACGTTGTTGCCCACATAAACACACCTGCAATCTGTCTGAATTAATGTAATAAATTTTGGTTTGTTTTTCCCAATGTAGAGAAGTATTGTAGATATATATCCTGAAGATATTAATCATTCATGCTACCAAACATGCGTATACTGCCTTATGTCATAAAGACTCACTCTGGCTTATGTGTTTTCCATACTCTCAGAGAACCTAGAGGAGATGAATGCTGACATAGCTGTGATAAATCATTTAGTCATACTGCTAAAAGGAACAGCCAGTGATATAAATAGCCTTTACAAATATAACATAACCCTGGGGATTTTTCTCCAACAAATAAGATTTAAGTAGATATTTTTAAAACAAAATTTTGATTTTTCTCTCAAAATCATGGATTCATATTTCCACCATTAAGAGTAGTCTGTGCAAGCAGAAGAAATTAGTCTTTCACATTACTGGGAACATTTTTCCTAAGATGTTGCTCCAAGCTAATATGTAGTTACTGTACCAGTTTTTTGTCAATGCTGTAATAATTTTTAATGAGGGAAAATGTGTCTAGGCACTATAGACTTTATTAATAACTTTTGGGGTCTAAAATTGAGAACTTGAAACAATTATTGTAATACAAAATGAAAGTAAAATATACTTGGTATGGAGTAATTTATAGCATTTTATGTATACTTTTATATTAGATATCATAACTCTTGGTGATAAATAATTACACTGTAGCCAGGAGCAGTACATACTGTATTCCATTATTATTGTGACAGAGGAAGAGTTCTACAATTCTAGCAAAGAGAAAGGCTGTATTATTTTTATAAACAGATGACTTATATTTATAATATTCCCCTTTGGAACACTGAAAATTTGTAATGCTTTGAAAATAAAACTTGAGGTTAGAGCAGAGAAATGCTAAATCTTTCTTACTGAAAATGTATGCTGTACATAACCAAGGCTACCACTAGAGGGTCAAGAAATATATTTTTGATAGTTGTTAAGGAGAACAAAAGTGTTTACATAATTGAAATAAGAAGAATTTATATACTATACAAGATGTAATATTGAAAGAATTGTTGACATTTCTTTTGTTTTTCAAATCAAAAGCAAGATAATCCCCACACAAGAACATGGCAAATATCTGAAATAAAATAGAAACATTGCCAAAAGAAGAAACAACACACTGAGTGCACACTCTTCCCCAGGGACTATAAGTAGCCCATACATAGGATAATCAAGGAACAGAGCTGTCTTATAAGACCCACATCCAAATATCAGGGACTTATTGCCTGTGTTCATGGCTAGAAAGGCCATGGCTGTGGGATGGAGGTTTAGTATAGATCTCCCCTTCCAACAAGGCTATGGCCCACCCACAGTTTGGAAAGCTGGGTCAATAGCATGTAATCAACACTTACTTCCACTTACATGGGAATCTTACTTCCTAAAACAATAAACAAATATCTTTTTTTTTTGTGGGTACCGGGGTTCAATCTCAGGACCTCATGCATCAGCAGGCACCCATGCCACTGAGCGATATCACTGGCCCTTTTTTCATATGTGGGTACTGGGAGTCAAACTCAGGACCTCACGCTTGCCAGGCAGGCGCTTGTGCTGCTGAGCCATCTCACCGGCCCATAAACAAATATTTTACTCAAGAACTTTAAATCAAATTGAGACACAAGGAAGTTTGCAAGTTTAAGCAAAAGGTATCTTCTGCACAAGATGATTTTAAAATAAAGTATGGTAGAGCATCAAAGTAAAGCCAATATAATATACCCATATTCTTTTCTATTCTTGGATTCTTTCAAAGTAAAATACATCAAATATATTCATTTTGACAAGGAGTATGAAGATAAACATTCCCAACCTAAATAAATAAAAACAAAGAAATAATTTGCTTATTTATTCCATTCTTTTATTGGCACATGCCTTTCAAAATGTCAGTAACTTTCAATTTGTTTATTTCCAGAGGCAATATTTCTCTTAAATTCTTACTGGCCTAAAATGCGATTGAACCAATATCATACCATATCTCAAAATTATGTTAGAATTTAATTATCAGTATTAAAACCCTAAATACTTAACAATATCAAAAATACAATAAATTTAGGAAAAAGAAACTTTTACTTTTCTTATTGCTGAATTGTCTAACTTGGAAAACCACTATAATCCATAGAATACATAGACCCTTTCATGGATTCATGGATTACTTTCTTCTTATTGCTCCTGGTACTTTTTTGTCCCTTAAAACTGTTATCTTACTGTCAAACAATAACAACACCAAAACATATGAATTTTTTCTCTTAGTGTAGGTTAACTACTTCTGACTCTTTTACTATTGCTTTCAACAATATAATGAAATATAATACTGGGAACAACTGTATTTTTTAATTGACACATAATATCTGTATCTATTTATGAGGTAAAATGTGAAGTTTTGGATCATATATACATGGGATAGTGATCAACTTAAGTTGTATTTCCATCACTTTAAACTTGATTCATTTATTTCTGGAAAGTACATTGAAACTCCTTTCTTCTGTTACAAGATACAGGAGGTATTATTAATCGCATTCACTCTGCTATACCACAGAACACCAGAACTTATTCAATTTATTTTTCCATTCCCCTTTCCCAATTATAATTCCTAGTATAATTTCTTTTGTGTGTGTGTGTACATACTGGGGGGTCAACCTCAGAACCTTGTGCACCAGCAGGCACCCATGCCACTGAGCGATATCACCAGCCCTTTCCTCGTATGTGGGTACCAGGAGTCAAACTCAGGACCTTGTGCTTGCCAGGCAGGTGCTTATGCCACTGAGCTATCTCACCAGCCCATTCCTAGTATAATTTCTGTTAACCACTATGCCACTCTTGATTTCTATGAGAGCAACATTTTAAAATTCTAATTATGTGTAATTTCATGTGGCTTTGTGTGTTTGACTTTTTTGACCTTAATATAAGGCCATCTGGTTCCACTCATATTGTTACAAAATAAAACATTTAATGATTTTCATCCCACTACTGGGTTTATATTCCCAAAACATGAACTCAAAGTGTTAAAAATATATGTATTATCATATTGAAGCAATATTCACCGTACCCAGTATATGAAAGTAAACTAAATGTCCATCAGCAGAGGAACTGATAAAGAAACTATAGGGAATGTATGTGTGGGGGTGGGGGTATGTGGTTTATGTATGTATCTGTGTATATATGTGATAAGGGGGGTAGATACATACATGCATAGATGATAGATAAATAGATAGATGATAGAAAGAAAGTGAAATTCTATTTGGTCACAAGAAAACATGACATTTTGGAATTTCTGAATTCAGAAAGCAGAGATGCAGCTTTTACTTCCAGGCGCCTGAGGTGCCCCATTGATGACTCCAGACTTCTTATTAGAAAGAATGAAACCACATGAAAGAGTAGTAAGGGTACAGAGATGTGTGTGAAATCTTTCAGTGTTTCAGCCCTAACCACTATGTGACTGGAAGTTTTTGAGAGATTTCAAGTAAGGGTAGCAGAATAACCATGTAGGCATGGCCCAGGGGCCCTAGAGAATTTAGAGAAATACTTTATTTAAGCAACAAAGTTTGGAGGTGGTGTCTTGTGCAATAGATACATGTAATAATACGTAACTGTAATAACTGACATATCTGCATGAAAGAATAATAAGGAATAAATAGATGTTTTCATATTAAGCTTACATTCTGGAGATATTAAATTTTGAAAACCATGAGAACTGCATATTAGTGTAGTTTGCAGTGTATTTTCCTAGCAAAGAAAGCTGCTTTGATTTGCCATTTCATTGACAGAGCTGTCTCATCACAAAGAAATGAGATAATAGTCTCTTCCTGTACAATTCTGCTGAGATAATTGGTGTATACTTGTCAGTTAGGGTCAGCTCATTACTGTAAAGATAAAGATTAAATAGAATACAGAACATCAAGTTAGAGGCAAGAATCACTGGCTTATAAAGGCGGTGTAGCATAGCAAATTTCTTAAGTAGTTTTACAAAGCTCTATGTACCTTAGGTGTATGCCTTGTTTATTAGTATAGGGTAAATTTAGAAAAAGATAATGATCTTAAGAATAACTTAGATATTTTCCATGACCTCTAAAACAATGAGAATTACAGTGAGTCTCAATCAGATTGCAGAAGCACAGCAAAGAGGGAAAAAGTTCCATGTAAAAAATATGTAAAAAAATGACTCTTCTAATGAGGATGAATAGTTGTCTATCCATGCAGAAAGGTATCCAAAATAATCAACTATTAACCAGTTAGCTAGTTGACTTTTCTTAGGAAAGGTTATTTCAAAGATTCATCATTAGTGTCTTTATTACAGATAAGACAGGAACTCTTAACATTTCATTTTTTTTTTTTTTTTTTTTTGTGGGTACCGGGGGGATGACCTCAGGACCTCACGTGCCAACAGGCACCCGTGCCGCTGAGTGATATCACCGGCCCCTTTTTCGTATGTGGGTTCTGGGAGTCGAACTCGGGCCTTCGCGCTTGTAAGGCAGGCGCTTAAGCCGCTGAGCCGTCTCACCGGCCCTTAACATTTCATTTTTAAATCTAGAACTTTGACTTACTACCTACTCAAAGTTGATTAACAAATGTTTTGATAACAGAAAATATATATATTTTATCAATTAGTAGATAAGATTTAGGAATTTCTGCTTAATTAATATTTATGCTACAAGAGTTTCAGTGCTTATTCACACATGTGAATAGCTTTTGTTTGATATTTATATTTATGACAATAATTTTGAGCTATGTTCATGTTGGTAGTGATATAGAACAAAACTATCTTGCTGTTTTGCTAGATTTGCAAATAGTCTGAAACATAAGCCAAAATTCTAAAACCTGTTTTTATTAGCATTTAGCTTTACAAATGAAAATTTTTGTTTTAAACATTTATCAAAATAAAATGTAAAAATAAATTTGAAACTAAGTTTAGCTGAAGATTACATGTTTGAGGCCTCATGTGGTGGCCCATGCTTGTAATCCCAGCACTCAGGAGGCTGATGTAGGAGGATGACAGCAAGTTTGAGGCCAGCCTGGGCTACAACGTGAGTTCAAGATCAGCCTGAACTGCATAGCAAAACCTTGTCTCAAAAAGACAAAAAAAATTACACATTTGCTCTTAGATACAATTTCCTGCTTACCAACATGATTAATGTTTTAATATTAAATATTATGATTTATAAAATTGCATTGTGTTTTATATAGTCTATGATTTGATATTTTTCATTTAGAAGAGTGAATATAATTTATCTATGATGTTGTTTCTGTTAATAGCTACTCTTTTATTCACTGTGTAATATTTTATGATATGTTTATATCAAAACACAAACACTTTGAACACTTATAGACCTCTGTTTCCTAACTTAGCCATTATGAATAATATCTGTTAACATTAATGTGGTAGTCTTTAGGAAGATGGTGAAAGGGAAGTAAAAAGTATCAAGATAGTGCATGTATATATCCCACAATGAATGTATTTATTTATCACAAACATATACCAAATTTTTGAAGAAAAGATTACAAATCAAATAATATTAATAATAATGATGTGGTAGTCTTTGAATATATGTTTTCTTTATTGTAGTAAAACACATAGGAGTGTGATTACTGAATTATATGGTAAGATATGTTTATTTTAAAACATTACCACCAACAATGTTTGTATCCAAGATGTCCCATTATTAGAATCTGAGGATCTAACTGAGCTGAATGATCTGTATTCTACTGGTGTCTTGACCCTTGGATTATCTCAAAGATTTCTGAAGTAGTTGAATGAATAAGACTTAGAATCAGAAATTGGTAGTTATTAGTGTGCATGTTTTTTTGAGGGATTAGCACTGTACACTCTAAAAAGTTAACTTTTACTAGTAAGGATAGTAGGCTTGAGAGTGTTCAAAGCAGGCAGAACCAGAAGTGGCCACTGCCGGGAAGTCCAATGTTCTTTTGTTTTGCTGAAATTTGGAGGATATCAGCATAATAACTGAAGGGGGTTCTTTCCAATCTACTGTGAGTCTCAGGGAGAGGTTTTGTACCTATATGGAATGAGTCAGAAAAAATTCATGGCGACCAAAGACCATTTCTTGGGGGAGAATATGTAAGTGTTGCCTAATTAGGTAAGCAGGGTCACCAGGAAGCACCTTGAGCTTGTGCCTCCCTAGGGGGGACTGCATGTACTCCAGAGGTATATGCTTGTGTAAGGGAAAATTTCTCTGGAAATTTTGAGAATGTAAGTTAAGGAAACTTGTTTTGCAGGCTCCAGCTCATCCAACATTCTCCCAGCTCCCACTTATATCTAGCTAAACCACCTACTGTATCACTATTACAACTAATTTGAGTCCATAACATTTTATACTTGATCATCCTAGTGGCTATGTAGTGATTAATTAATTGTTTTGATTTTTTTAATTTTTAAAAATTTATATATTTTAGATCACTAGTGAAAGTGAATGACTTTTCTTACTCTTATTGGGCATTTTTTGGTGACTTGTCTATCAAAATATTTTGCCTATTCATATTTTTTTCTGCTAAATTACATCTTCGTAGATTCTTCATATAAATGCTTTTTCGGGGGCTGGTGAGATGGCTCAGCGGCATAAACACCTGCCTGGCAAGCACGAGGGCCCGAGTTCGACTCCCGGAACCCACATATGAAAAAAGGGGCCGGTGATATCGCTCAGTGGCATGGGTGCCTGCTGGTGCATGAGGCCCTGAGGTTGATCCCGGGTACCCACAGAAAAAAAAAAAAAAAAAAGAAATGCTTTGTTAAACACTTATTTCAAATATTTTCTCTTAGAGCATGATCTTTTCCTTACTATCATTTGAAGTAAAAAAACTTTTAATTTTAATGGTTTTCTTTTGTCCACTTTCTGCCCTAAAATTTTTGCCTCTTAATATTATAATTATTTTATTATAACTTTTAGAAATATAGTATCTTCATGAATACATCTATGATTCATTTAAGTTATTTTCTTTATTTATTACTTAGAATCCTGTTTAAAAAATTGATTATAAAACTTGGGTTTGATTTGGACATGCATTGTGTTTCTTTTACTTATATTTCTACTCTTAACTAAAAATAACATACTTCAGATATTAAAAAAAGAAGATAAGGCAACACATTAAATAAAACTATAGGTTTGACAAAGTTTGTGATGTAGACAAATGTCTTGAAAACTTCATGTTACCAAAAATTATACATCAAAATTCTCTCAAAAAAAAGAACAAAAAACAAAACAACAAAACAGACTCAGATGGTTACAGTATTTAATTGTATAAACCACATGAGGAAGATATAATACCAATTTTGCAGAAAACATTTCTAGAAAATAGGTTAGGGAGTTCTCCTCAACCCATCTTATGAGACCAACATTGCCCTCATACCAACGTAATCCAAAGGCATTAGAAGAAAGAAATTTGTATTAACAAATGCACAGATATTCTCAACATAATTTCACAAAGAGAATATTCGAGTAGAACAATGATTCATAGCCAAGCAGATTTAATTTTGAAAATGTAAGGTTAATTTAACATTTGAAAATGAGCTAAGGCTTATACAGTTATGAAAATTAAGAAGAATCTGCTTTCCCACTTTCACTGCAATGCTATTCACAGTAGCCAAGAAATGGAAACAACCTTACCGTCCATCTACCGGTGAATGAATAAAGGAAATGTAGCAAATATGCACAATAGAATACTGTTTATCCACAAAGAAGAATTAAATCCTGTAATTTGCAGACACATGAGTGCAGTGGAGATCACCATGATAAGTGAAATGAGTGAGGCACAGAAGGACAAGTATCTTATGGTTACACTTGCATACAAAATCTAATGAAAAATTGATTGCAAAAATATTCAGAGTCAAGTTACCAAATACTGGAACAGTAAAGAAAGGGAGTGATAGTGTCTACTAGTGGATACAAAGTTATAGTTCAAAGCAAGAATTTCTGGAGTTCTGTTTTTCAGTATCACTAATATTGTTAATGTTAATTTATCATACACATAATATAATAGCTTTATGTAAATATGAATATATATACATATATATATCCTTTAACAAAACATTTTCAAAAAATTTCACCATAAAGCAAAAGTGTTTGAGGAGATAGATACAGTCAGCCTCATTTTGACAGTATGCAATGTATACATGTTTCAAAACATTACCATATCTCATAAATATGGTAACTTGTAAATATATAAGATATTAAAAAAACATAAATACTCTTCCTAACACTTGGTCATGGTTAAGGTTTCAAATGCATTAAAAACTTGTTCATTATACTCAATTTCTTATATTTTTAGTATGTGTGTGTTCTATACTAAGGTTCAGTCTAACAATCCATACACTGGTAGTTTTGTTTTTATTTGATCTATATATTCTAAATTCTTAAGGTGTGATTAGATCATCTTTTGGAATTGCTGTTTCTCTTTAATTCTAAAAAATATTTTAGATACTTTGAAGTTTGAGCATATTTACAATTGACATGCTCTCCTCATGAAATAAACTTCACATTTGACCTTCATTTAGGTCTTCTAATCTAGTTTTTACCTAATACTTACTCAATGTAATATAGTTAATTTGTCAATATTTGAGGCATTTACTTTTCCCTGTATTTTGTCCCTATGTATTTCTCAACCTTCTCTTGGAGATAAAAACACAATTGGATCGTGCTTCACTCTCCCCATTCTGAGCATCTCTGACTTTGTGGTAGATTGTATCCCAGACATTCTTCCTGTTAGATTGTAAATACTCTGGATTCTGTAATTTTTATGGAATAGATGTTTCTTTTGCTTAATTGGCAGTTATTGTGTTTGGAGTTCAATTGCAAACACTGTTTCTCAAGCAGTTGCTCATGTATTGGTTCATGTCTTTTTTTAAATGAGTTGATTTGAGTCTCTACGTATGAATAATTTAGGCTTTAATTAAGGTTGCAGGAATGATATATAAAAAGAATACTAGTAATTTGTGATTTTCTCTTTGGCACTTTCCCTTCTAGATTTTAAGCAAACTATTTAGCATCCTTCCTGGCTTTAGTGTTCACCTAGCTAGACAGTCTATGTGCTGTACTGCTAGGTTCTCTGTCACCTCACACGCTGTTCTCAGCAGACAATGACATAAATAGAACACAGTTCATCATGTTTCTAAGTTCAAAGTCTGTTTAATACTTGTTTCATAATAGTAACTCTTTAGGAGCTACTTTTGTTATACGCCTGTAATGAAAAATCTTTTTTAAAAGAAATTCAACCATAAAGGAATTGATTAAATTATCATTAGAAGAAATCCCTGCAGTGTTTCTTTTATCATTTTTGTATTCCTACTCTTTCCTTTCAAGTTTACCCTTTAAATATATCTATCAAAAATACCACAACAGTTAAGAGCACCTAATAATTCATCAAATAACCCAAACTGATTTATGCATTCACTGATATATTAATATTTTCATGTGATTGTGAGTGTATCCCATATTTCTTTGTGAAGCTAAATAAATTGCCTAATAGATATCTATCTAATATAGCCTTACCCACCCACCTGCATATTTTACTCTGTCCTGGTTGATCAGTCAAAATAGATTAAGGTTTATATTTTCTTATATATATAGTCCCTTCAAATTATTTCTACTTTTTTGTTGCAATTGTTTGAGATATCCTTTAATGGTAGTGTACCCAAGGCGTACAAATTAAAGGAACAGGTAAAAAGTTATAGTTGTTTAATATGAGTTTGGGTAAAGACAAATAATACAGGTTTTTATAAAAAATATAACATTTTCTTTCCCATTTATTGTTCTAAATTCTTCTATTTTATTATATCTTAGCAAAATCCAATTTTGGGGACTAGGGTGCAACAGACTTACTTTTTACCATATCAAAATACTATGTTACCCAAATTCATTCTTATGAAGTTCTTTAATAATTCTTTTTGTAGCCAAGTTAATTTACACTGGTAAAATTTATAAAGCATGATAATGTGAACTATGGTGCAAATATATTAAATGTCAGCTAAAACATCCATACTCAAAACATATAGAAGTCCTAAACACATCAATGGTTTGTTTCTACAATAGCTGTGATTACAAGAGATAAGAAGAATACTTACAACCATTTTGGAATGAACAAAACAAATTAACATATTTATTTTTAATACTGGCATTCCAAATAATAAAGCCTTGACTATGGTATCATTTAAATAATGTTGAACTTGTGTTTGTTCGTTATCAAATATAAATAAAATATAAAGCAGTATTTTCTTTTTTAACTGTATATGAGTATTAACCTATGTTATTTTCTTAACTATGAACTCTCTAAGGGCATTTTTAAACACTATGGAGGTGTACACACTTTTAGCCCAGGTCACTATTATGTCAAGATTTTGTTGTGTCAATAAAATGGTGAGATTTGTTTTTTCTAGACTGAAGAAAGGTCATTTTAGGATTTGTTTATGAAAAGTTTTTGCAAATAAAAATGCTTCCTACATTAATCAAAATGCAGATAATTAAAAAATATGCTTTAAATCCTCTAAATCCTTGCCTGTGAATGACAATATACTTATCGTGTCTCCTTATTGAAAAAAATGTTGTTCAATAATGTTTCTTGTGGCTATGATGATAAATATACAAGTACAAGCTCATCTATTTCTGCAGCAGGAATTGCCAGATGTATAATCGAAATAGATTATCTTTCAAATTTAAAGGCAAATAATGATGTAATTATCAGTTCACTGGAGAAGAGAGTAAAATTTGACATTGATGAAGAGAAATATGTCCATTAGGCAAGCAGGTTTGATTTTTTTTTACTTCCTATCTATCTACATCATCTGCCTATATATCAGTAAGTACTTTATCAAACATGATCAGATAGCAAGACTCATGAAATTATGGATAATTACAAATTCTAATCTCTCAATAGATCACATTGCTGACTTAGCTGTGAAAAAATATACCATTTCCAATCCAATTTCTGCTCCAATACCTGGCTAAATATTTTAAAAAGCAATATTCTTGTAAATTAGGTTAAATTTTATTGAATGTTAATGTTATTTATAAGAATTAACATTGTAAATATAAAAAAATCAGAAACATTTTTCAAATAGTGCTGGCACAATGTTTTCATTACTGTTAAATATTCTTCTGAAATACTCATGCTTTTGATGAAGAAAAGGTGTCCTGAATCTTTGAAGCCCAATAAATGAAAGGACATTTCCAGAAAAATTTAAATAATAATATTGTATAGTATGACTCAAATGTCCTAAATGTCTTGTGACTATAAGTCTATGGTGTTTATATTATTATCTCTAACAGAAGTTCAACATTTAGAAACTCTCTGTGTAGTAACTAATAAACAAATTTTGAAACTGCGTTAGGTTTAACTGGATGCAAAACCTTTACCTTACATATAAAAATAATATTAAAGTTTGAAATTTTATTCAAGAAAATATTTTGAGCTGCAGGGAATTGAGTTTCTTAATTCATTTCTTCCTTTAGATGGTGGATAATCCAGCTAAAAGTGGGTCTTCTCATTCTATTTTATCAATCTTATATTTCAGTATTGTCAGTGTTTAACTTTGCTTTTCTATGACTTTTCAAACTGTTCATTACCAAACTGAATGATATTGATCATATGATATGTAATGATAATAAGATCAATATTGGAAGCAAAATAATAGATTTGATTGAATGTGTAGATCTTCAAGTAGCTAAATATTTCCAAATTATGAGTCTATCATTCTTATTTTTATATTTCTTATAGTTTTACCTCTTGTTTTCCTTGAAGTTTTCCAAAAGTGTTGGTAATTCCATTATTTTTTTAAGTTGAATTTGTTTGAACACCCATAAGTTAAATTTATTTTAACAAAAATAAAACATGAAAATTCTATGGGGCTGGTGAGATGGCTCAGTGGCGTACATGCCTGCCTGGCAAGTGTGAGGGCCCAAGTTCAACTCCCAGATCCCACATATGTAAAAACGGCCGGTGATATTGCTCAGTGGCATGGGCACCTGCTGGCATGTGAGGTCCTGAGGTCAACCCCCAGTACCCACAAAAAAAAACCCCACAAAAATTCTAGTTAACAAAGTATCTTAAATGTCCAGCAAGCAGTTGCTTTAATTTAGTAAAATAATAATTATAACTGTGTTTTTGATTTATCTATTTCTTTTAAAAAATTTGTTGTTAACTCTGTTTTCAAACTAGTATGGTAATATGAATTTTCTTTTATTATTTATTATTTCTCTTTTTTGTAGATAGATTTAACATTTTCCTTGAAGACTATAAATTTGTTGGTAATATTTTTCATTTCTTGATCATTCACTGAGCATGCATTGTTTTGATTACAGTTATTTAAGTTAATACTACTAAACATTCCATGAATCAGTACTTGATGGCCCACCCTAAGTGATAACTGCCGCTCGTGTACAATATAGGTGAAATGCGACTCTGGGCAATGCCAATAAAATCTTCATTTATCATTTTTACATACAAGCTAACAATTATACAGTATTATTCTTATTATTATTTGATTGATACAACAAATACATTAAAACAAGCAACATTAAATTATAATTTTTAAAGAAGTGTAATATAATAAACAGCTTGTTTCCTGTTGCACTCTTCAACCCTGAATAAGTTATTTATTTTTATTGTCCCTAAATCATACATCACTATAGGACATTTTTTAAAAAGAATTATGAAAGATAAGTGTAGAGTAGGCCATTACATTATTTATATAAAATTTTTTTATATTCACATAAGGTAGAATATACTTAAGAAAATAAAATATTTTAATGAATCCCATTCTATACCTACAAAACATGAAATATAATTGTTGGACTATTCCTGATCATCTACCAAAATTTCCTCTCTGTTTACTTAAGGCTTTCATTTGAACTTTAAAAGAGGAAAATTAGAATAATATTTACAATCTTAGCATTTTATTTTATCTGAAATATATTATTGTTGAATATGTTTATAATAATGTTGATAGTATTTTCTGCCAGTTGTAATTGAAATTATTGGATTTTTTTTACATTTTGTTTCATTTCCAAAGATGGAATATATATGAATAGATATATAGTGATTACTGTCATAATGTAATCATAATTCTTATTCATTTGAGACAGAACTTTGCAATCATGAATTAGTTTTGGTCTGCATAAGTTGGTAAGTGATGCAAAAAGAAGTTATAATCTACCATCTTCTCCCTAAAAACTTTAGAAATTTTCCCTCATAAACTTTACATTAGAAGTTAATAATTTTTATCCTGGGACATTGCTTTTTCATTTTAAAAAATATAGAATTAAAATTGTAAGTATTACAGGTGTACAATATGGCAATTTGATATACATATATAGTGTAGTGATAACCATAGTCTAATTAATTAATACAGCACTCCCACCCCTAAGTTACCACTTCTGTGTGTGCATATGGTGAGGACACATAAATCTATTCTCTTATTAAATTTCAATTAAACAATACAGCATTTACAATAAGCAATATTCTCCATGCTGGATATCAAATTTCTAGAACATACTCATTTCAAACCACATTCTCATGCTGAACAAAATCCACTCAAGTTCATTCAATTATGTCTATATGTCTTTTGGATCACAATAGCTAAATTTAGTATTTAAAATTAATGTTTAAGGAAATTTGAAAAGAGCATAGAATTTTCAGCTAAAGATAGTATTTTGTTATTTCTGTTTGTTGCTATTGTCAATTATTACGGTTCTTAGAGGCATTTCTTTTTTCTTCCTAATTTATATTAGTGCAAGATTGTCTAGTAAATATGACATTTTGTCAGAAAATTTGTCCTTGAACATAGTTAATGGAAAAATTTTGCATTTAAAATTCATTTGTAGAAGGGTTTTCTGAAAAATGCTTGTTTTGTTTGTGACATTTGTGTTTTGCTTTGCAAAAAAGAATTTTATGAATTGACAACATAGCTATTTTAGTGCTATTAGTTTAAATAAACATGGTAGGATTTTTTTGCATGTACTTCTTCATAAAATGGTCATTTATTTCTGTCTTCCACTGAATTGAAGTAGGAAATACTCGTGTGCTTCAGTATAGTTTGAAAATGTCAGAAATATAATAATTATCCTAATTTGTGTCTATACTTTTCATGCATGATATGTCCACATAAATGTAGTAAGTCTGAATTCTAACCTATTTAGTGAGATGGTCCATTTGGGGAGGTTTTAAGTTAGCCTTCCTTTTAGCCTTCCATTTCTAAAGTAAAATATCTAAGGTACTTATGTATAGACAGAAAACAGTTTTCTGTTAGATTAGAGTTTTAAACGTTCTAGTCACTGATCACTTGAGCCCACATCTTTGGGCCTGTGATGAGGCAGTGCATCATGGCAGGTATGTGTGACAGAGCAAAAGTGCTTAGGTCATGAACCAGGAAGCAAAAAAAGCAAAACTCCAGGGTCATGTAATTCACCTAAAGGGCATGACTTCAATGGCCTAAACGTTCCTACAAAGACCCACATCTCAAACATTCCACTACTTCCCAATAACCTGGGGACTTTAACACCTGGATCTCTGAGGGATACTCATTAGCCAAATAATAGCAGGGAGTAAACAAGAAATTACCCATTTTTCTTAGTCACTTGAATCCACGATTTTTCATATCTCCTCCCTGGTCATGGTTCATATATTCAGCAAATTCTATAGCTCTTCATTACTTTTAAGTACTAGCATGTTCTCACATTTACTTATTAAAATGGTCAGTTTCTTGTAAGCAAAAACCTTTCATTTTATACCAATTTGTGGCATTTTCCCTTTGTCTCATTTTTGAACCCAACTGGGAATCTTGCAGTGGGGAAGGAGACAATGGACACTTAACATCCTGGTATTTCTCACACCACCTCTTTCCTCTTGTGCCTTTGTTCCTTCCAGACTGACATATGGAGAGAGATGTGAGAAGAATTCAAAAGATCTTAATTACTATTTTATGGTAGAGTGACCTTGATGCCATCTGACTCCTTATTTTGAGTGATTGCTCCAGGCACCCAGGGACCTACGAGAATGCATTCCCTTGGGACAAATGATGCACTTTCTTGTGATATACTGTCACTCTCCCCTTGATTTATGCTTGTTATGAAGTAAGACTGGTCTCTTCCTGCAGGAACAGTTTCACTATGACAGGTAGCCCTTTTGAATGAGACACTTTCAATTCCATTCTATCAAAATTAGTGTGTTCATCATCCTCCTTACATGTGAGAAATATCATCAAATTAGCCATGCGGTGCCTAGGGTTTAATTTGCTCCCTTTGCTTTCTTTTCCCTTGACTTATGAATCATAATTATTTCCAGCCAATCTTTTTACTGCCTTACTAAACACCAGGGTATGCGGTTTAAATTGCCATGAGAGGCCTGCCACCTTGCTGCATTGTGGTATCTTAACAACTCTAGATTTAAAAAAATATATCTGACCTTACCTAATGTCAAAAAATGAATGGATTGGTTTAGATATTCTTCATTATATTGACAATACCAAAAAATAAATGGTTCCTTTGTAACTTTCTTGCTTCTCTGATATAATGAATAGAGTTAGATGACATTTTTACACAGATTTTGTATTGGTCAGGTCTTGGATATCAAAATTACATGCTATTAGCTTTACTTAGTATGTGTAGATAAAAGCTATAACACTGTTGTGATTTGAAGTTGACAATCAGGCCAATGTTTTTTCATAAAAGCAAAGGACACATGAAAACCTTCTTTAGGTAGGAAATTTTTTTTTTTTTTTTTTTTTTTGTGGGTACCAGGGGGACGACCTCAGGACCTCGCGCGCCAACAGGCACCCGTGCCACTGAGCGATATCACCGGCCCCTTTTTTGTATGTGGGTTCCGGGAGTCGAACTCGGGCCCTCGCGCTTGCAAGGCAGGCGCTTTAGGTAGGAATTTAACAGAGAAAAATACATACTTTGCTAATAAAATAATATGATGAACTTGAAATGTATTTAATACTTAAAAATCACATTTTCATGGGTGATTGTTATCACAGACTGTAAATGTTTCATTTGTATCACTTATTTTACAGAACAAAATTTTTTTGAAGATTTTTACATTTCTGTATATTAGAGAAAATTTGTATATGCTCTAGAAATGCTAAATTATTGTCAGTCCCTATCAGTGATTTTTAACTGTCATGCTTAAATATTTTGTCATGGTACAGATGTAGCCTAAATTATGTTGAGGTGAAACACCAAGTATCTAAAAATTAGAAGTGTAATATACTTAAAAAAATGAAAGATACTATATTGGTAGTGTTACCCAAACTTTTCATTTTATGCTCTTTATAATATAAGCTATATGTCTGTTGTTGAGTTTGTTTTGTTTTATTTTGTTTTGTTTTTGGTACCAGGAATCAAACTCATGACCTCACGCTTGCCAGGCAGGCACTGTGCCGCTGAACTCTCTCCCTGGATATTGTTGAGTTTTTAGCACAAAGATTTTAATACAGGGATTTTTATTATATGTTATTTTTCTTAAGCCTACTTTGCAGAAAATATTTCATATTTTGATAATATTGGCAGTTACTCCAATACACATCATACATATGCAAAAGTTAATTGAGCTCGTACTTTATAATTTGTAGTTTTTACACTGCATTTCACAACAGAATTTTTTCCAGTGGAATTAACAGTATAACTATTACTTCTTTCAACTTTGGAAGTCTTATTTGATATAGAGTAATTAGATAAGGACACTGTATCACTTTTCTTCATCATTCTTTCTCCTGCAAGTTGACATTTGAATGTCATGTCTGAATATCTCAAGCCTGAACCTCGGTACCCATGATTTATTTGAAAACAATTTTTTCTCATATCAAAAGGCCATTTTACAAATCTCTGCATTATAGTCATGAAATATATTAACATTTCATAAAATTTCAATTGAAGTTTATATCACTTTAGTTAAAATTGCAATTATGAAATTAACAGTTATATGAGAGATTTAAGGTCAAGATTATAGTCTGCCAGACATTACTTATTCTTTTTATAGCGTTCCTCTCCTCTTCTTGTTTTATGATAATCCTAGAATGTTTTCAGGTTAAAATGTCAAGTTCTTACAAAATGAATGTGTTCTATACATATAGACAACCTTCAGGGGATTATTGCATTCTATTCTGCACTTTACATTACTTCCACTGGACCTAAAACGTATTTTAATATAATATATGTGTGTGTGTGCATGTGTGCATCTATTGGTATGTATAGACAAATGTGTTTGTGTGTGTGCTTGTTTTTGAAGCTGTCTTATCTATTTGGTTACATGAAATTTCTACAAAATGGAGAGGAAAATGCAAGAAATGAGCATATGAAAAAATTCAGTTTTATAGGATTGACAATAGAGATTGAGAAGTGCTTTTATCTAAATTGTATTTGAATATTTTATTCTGAATTTGATAGGATGGTATGATAATGAAATAACTATCATTTTCTCCAGGGCTGGAGTCAAAACCTACTGGATCTTGCACCTGTCCTGTGTTTATACTATCTATAGTATAAAATAATATTCACATTTTATTCTTAAGAGGTAAAAGGAGAAGGAGGAGAAATGAAGGAGACTGTAGAGAAGATGAACAAAAACAGAGGTGTATGTGGCCTGCCAAGTTTAAAATATGTATTATCTGTACATTTGGAGAAATAATTTTCTGACCATGGAAACTCAATGAACTCATTGATGAAAAGTAACCTCTGTTCTCAGAGGATTTTAGGTTTGCTATGAAAAAAATTCACACATATACATACATGTACATATACACGTATACATGCTGTGTATATACATGTGAGGGAGCACCGGTGTTAAACTTTGCCTAAATAAGCAGTTGCAAATTCCATCCTCTTCTGCCACACTTGCTTTTCTTTCAATGCCCTGGCCCACTCAGATTTCCAACTGCCTCAGGCCCTGTTAAAAGCACAACTAGATGCTTCCTGGGCTACATTCCTCCTCAGTCATGCTCTCTCGAGGTTTCTACCTGCTATAATTGGTGGGAGAACCTTCCTTGCTCTGTTCAGGTCTGCCACCAACCACACACCGTGAGAAGATTAGATCTATGATAGAACTCTCATGAGAAATAACTGAAAGGTGAATTTAAGAAAAATTTAAAGGAAACATTGAGATCCAACAGACTGTGGTGTAAGTCTAACTTCCATAAAGAAGAGCGTGTTTTTTGAGGAAGAAGAAGAAAAAGGAATGTTTCAGAGGAATTCTGTCAGTCTGCAGATTATTCCTGGGAATTTCTGGCAAGTTCCATAGACAATTAAGTCAAAGTTGGCTATTTGAGGAACCCATTACTTTCAGAAAGGCCTGGTTTAGTACCATTGAAACCATCTTTTTGACACTGGGCTGGCCTTCACAAGAAAAGGAAGTGGATTTCAGAATTTTAGTAGCAGGAATCATTAGTCCATTGTGATCTCAGATGGAGTGCATTTTCATTTGGCTACCACGTGTTTCTAAAACTTTGCGTTTTACATTTAAGTATGCCATATTACTTTGGTTCTGTACTCGTCATTTGACTTTATTTTCCTGGAAGTCAAGCTTTAATTTTCTCATGCTGCTGGTATGCTATTTTTTGATGGCAGCATGATCTATCAAATTTTGATTTTTTTCAAATAGTTCTCTAGAGTTTCATCTTACTTCAAAAATAATTCTAACAGAAGGGCCGGTGAGATGGCTCAGTGGCATAAGCGCCTGCCTGGCAAGCACGAGGTCCTGAGTTAGACTCCCGGGACCCACATACGAAAAAGGGGCCGGTGATATCGCTCAGCGACACAGATGCCTGCTGGTGTGTGAGGTCCTGAGGTCAACCCCCGGTACCCACACACACACAAAATAATAATAATAATAATTCTAACATAAACATGTGAAATTCTCTTTTTCACTTGGAGAGTAATGAGAAATGTAAAATATTAGTTTAGTTCTGCAAGTTAACAATAACTGTTCAAATAATATTGGGTATTTGGATTCAAAACCTATAATTTAATTGGTAAAAAGAAAACATATAGGATATATAATTCTTCATTTTTATTCTTGAAAAGTTGTTCTAAAATTAGTAGAGTCTCTTCACTGAAGCCATTAGTTAGCTCTATATCAGTCATGCCCTAACAAAATTCAACACCTCTTCTTTATTTCTTAGATCCTAACATTCTGTAACATTCTAGTATGACAGAGCATTTTGAAACATCAGCCTTCACATACAGTCACACAAGGGATACTAAGATAGATACTTGGAGTAGAGGTCATTAGTAGGACAAGAAATACATCTTTGAGTCAGGATATATTTTGACTATAAGCCTTTTATTTCATGTGGCTATCTTTGCACTTTCTTAGTAATTTGAATAATGTTGCAAACCTCACAGCAGAGAACAAATCTCTGAGAATGAAGTAGAATACATGGTATTCAGCTTGAGGCTGACCTGCTGGTTTATACAACTGCAGTATATGATACTTTGCCTGAAGTGGACTCCAAGTTGGATTACGTATGTAATGACATTCAGATTCAATCACCTGTTTAGTACTGTAATTTATTTGATCAGCAAATAAAAGCCTCCCCTTGTCTGATAATCGTCTGGGGTACATGGTCTCTTTCAGTATAGATTTTATGATGCTTCTCTAGTAATATTTTTGCATCCTTGACTTAGGTCATAAATGAGCTGTAATAAAGCCTCACACCACAAATACTATTCTTTAAATCATTTCCACAAGAATTGCAGTCAAATGTATATTTCACCAAATTTTTAAAATTTATTTTATTTTGATTGCTATTTATTAATTATACATATTGATATGGTTTGGTGTGATATTTCCAGGCATGCATACAGCATGCACTCATGAAATAAAATTTCTTTTTATTCACTCTCTGCTCTAGTCTTAAACTTTTCTCAACCTCTGGAGATCACTATTTTACATTGAAGTATGAGGGTTTTTTTTTACATCTGCCACATAAGAAAGAAAAAATGTAGTATTTGTCTTTCTCAGTCTAGTTTAATTCACTAAATTTGCTGTCCCCTTGTTTTATATGTTTAGCTGCAAATGACAGGATTTTATTTTACTTTTTAGCTGAATAGTACTTCATATATATATATATATATATATATATATATATATATATATATAAATTATATTCTTTATCCATTTATTGGTTGATAGGAACTTAGGCTGATTTCATTTCTTAGCTGTTGTGAATAGCTGAAATAAACATAGAGTTGCAGGTACCAATTTGATATGCCAATTTCATTTCCTTGGATGAATATCTGTTAGTGGATTTGCTGGAATATATTTTAGATTTATTTTTAATTTTTTAAAGAAACACTATACTATTTTTCATAATGCATGCACCAATTTATACTCCTACCTGTAATGTATAATAGTTCCCATTTTTTTCAATTTATGAAAGCAGTTTTATTTTTTCCTTTGTTATATTAATTTGGATATTAATTTTGGGTATAGTCTAATTGAGATAAGAAAATAACTCCAAATGGTTTTGATTTATATTTTCTTCTGATCAGTAATATTGAGCATGTTTCCATATACCTGTTTGCTCTTTCTATATCTTCTTTTGAGAAATGTCAGTTCAAGTCATTTGCCCATTTTTAAATGGGATTATTTGTTCTTTTACCACTGAGTTGAATTCCTTGTATACAGTCAGATGCTTAGTTTTCAAATCTTTTTTTCAGAAAATACATGTTTTTTAACAGATAGCAATTGTTACCACAAAAATATCTCTTCTGAGCAACACTTTGTCTGATTTTCAGGCATTCTCACCACATAAATGCTTTTGTCTATTTAACATGTGCCAAAAACTCTCGTTCTCCTTAATGAGTAATATAATTTGTCTTATAATAATTTCCCATTCATAATAAATTTAATGTTTTTACAACTATAAAACACTTTGTAAAAAGAGTCTTGTATTTTGTAATAACATGTTCCAGATGTAATAATATTCTCTGTCTATGAAGGGTTATCTCTGAGGGTATCGGATATATTTCCTTTCTATTAATTTGTGTTTATGGCTTAAGCTGAGATTCCTAGGTCATAAAAATACCTGAAAAAGAGGCATGTGTGAAATATTTTCTCTGCCAGCAGCTTGAATATATTTTATCACATCCTATCTTTATTGGGAGACATTGTAAAAGTGAGGAAGCCTTTGATGTATGGTTTAAAGACATTAATGTCCAGATTACATGGGTTGTAACAGCAAGTTTCACCTTTCTAATATTATTCATTTGTCATTCTTTGCCACCCTTTTCTCATAGTGGGAAATGTATTCCTAGTAAAAATAATAAGGTCATTTCTGTTTGAAAAATCCCTCTGGAGAATTGGATCACTATTTCAACCTATTTTTCCTTCTCCAGAAAGATATTTTTAGCATAAGGTTATATTTTCAATAATTTAAGAACTTAAAAGATTAATGTTTCTCTGCTTGGGAAGTTGTCTATTCTTCTTTTAAGGAGATAAGAGAATGTGTGATAAAACTGTGGGAGTAATAAAAATTGATATGATTGTCACAGAGCTGAAAGATATGATGGAAGTTCTGCCTATCCTGAGCAGACTAAGATGTGTGAACATCATGTCTCTCTAGTGTAAGGAACTGAAAAAGTAAGTAAGATCTGATATGTACAAGAGATGTTGTGAAAGGGGAGCAAACCACTCAAAAAGAAAGAACAACTAGGATGGGGGAAAGGAGAAAAGGTTGAAGAGAAAGAACACACACACACACACACACACACACGATAACTAAGATAATTATACTACTAATTTCTATTAGTTCATTGAAAACAACTGTTTGTGCTTATATTATTTGATCAATTTTTCATGCCTATATCTTGTAATCTGAGCAACTACTTTGAAGAGAACAACACACAATATATTAACCATTGTTAATCTCCTATTAGCTTGTTTTGAAACTGTATAATTGTTTTTATTGTATTTTTCTCTTTAAAATAAAAAAAATTCAAACTGAAAGAGTGCTAATTTAATGGGGTCTTGGCCTAGTCACAGTCTCCTAAATGAGCAGATGGTGCATGGCTTAAATAAAAGAGACAAATTGTGTGATTTTGGGGACTGCTCTTTCAGGAGTCAGAGGGCTCTTTCTCTCAAGAGTAAAAACAAAGAGCTCCACCAGACAGTCCATATTTATTTGGTTTTCAAACAAAGTAAGGGGATACTGAGGCAAGTGCAGGAACTGAGCAGGACCTTGGAAGTTAACTCAGAGACTTTTCCAAGAAGTAAATGAGATAGAGGAAAATAGGAGACACACACCTGACATTTCTGAAATGATAGCAACCAAAGTAAAGAAATAAATCCATGAGGCTACAGAGGAAATCAGATCAGCAATCATCTCTCAGGAAAAAAAAAAAGAAGTGTCAACATTTATAATGGAATTGCTCAGCAAATCTGAAGTAGAGATAGACAAAAAATTTGATGATGATAGGAAGAGGATGGAAACCGTGAATGATCAATATAGGAAAGAAATAGAATGCATGAAATGGATTCAAGTAGATATCCAGGAAATTAAAAATTCCATTGAAAGCTGGCAAAACCTCTTGAATGAAACTGAAGACAGACTTTCAAACATTGAAGACAAGATCTCGGCTAGTGATCACGAAAGGAAAGATCTCTTGAAAATAACAATATAGCAGGAAATAAAAATTCAACAGCTGCAAGACGATGCAAAGAAAAATAAAATAATTAGTGTCAAAGAAAAAGCAGGAGACAATACAAATGACATTAAAAAAAATATTTGCAGAAGTAATAACAGAGAATTTCCCAAGCATGGGAAAAGAATCTGACATACAGGAAAGTGAAGCATATAGAACACCAATTAGAACTGAGCCCTAAGTTGTTTGCAGATTCGGGCTCCTCTTCTCTTTTTTGGACTTTTGACATAAGCCTCTTTTTCTACTTCTCATCCTTGGTTTGCTCTTTAAAAATAGTCACAAGTTTACAAAGCATAATTCATTTTCTATCATTCATTAACTTCCTAATTTAAATCTTATTCATAAACAGTTTTCAAGAGAAATGTAAGAAAATAATAAAAATGTAAGAGTCTAAAATGATTTCAAAACTTAACTGCTAAAAGAATAATTTAATGTGAACTCTTTATTCAGGCATTTGATGAATTAAATGTTTCTGCAAGCTCTGTAACATTCCAAATTCAGAAAAGAAAAAAAATTAGAGTTTTTCTAATTTTTTTTGAGTTATATTCTTGCTATGTAGTGCAGGTTGTCCTTGAACTTGCTTATGTAGCCTAGGTTGGCCTTAAACTCACAGCAATCATCCTGCCTCAGCCTCCTGAGTGCTGGGATTACAGGTGTGAGTGACCACATCCATCTCTAAATGTGATCATACAGATTTATCTACATAGAATATTTATAAAGCAGCGCAACTTTTTATTATACTATTTTGAAAATTTGCAGATTTTCTCCATTACAGAATGAATATTTTAATTATTGATAAAAATATATTCTTTGTTTCAGTCTTCATCTGTTGGGAAAGAATAATATGAGTGTGAGTAAATAAGCCTACACTCTAAAGTGTCACAGCAAAATGAAACCATTGCAACCTTTAATTTATAAAACATGAAAGCTTAGATAGAAAAAGTTAATTGCTATGATGTGCTATCATTTATTAAGTTGTATTAAATATTCATATATTTAAGAAAATAAAATGTAAACTGCAATGCATATATTTGAATTGCCTGGAAACACAATGTTAACATTTTACAGAATCGACAAAGCAACTCTGTATATTCCACAACAGAACAGATAGACATAAAGATAAATAAAAGCAACGCTTCTGTAGAACTTTTCAATCTATTGAAGAAGACAGGCACCTATAAATTACTGCATGAGTAAAATTATGCAAGTTCTTAAATTCTGTGAACTTCACTATCCCCATCTACAAAGCAGTTCTAAAATTCTTTACATTAACTCTTTCAAATAGTAAGTGAGGTTGGCAATAGTGGATCAAAAAGAAACAGTCAAAGGGGAACTAACTTCACAGTAAAAGGAAAGGAGGTACTGGGAACCTTGAAGAGAAAGTGAAAATGATCAATATAGAATAATAGGAAATGGTTGTGAACTAGGACCAAACTGCTGGTGGGTACAGCAAATGATATCCCAAAACATGACTTCTTGCAAACTAAGAAAGCAGCAAATGTAAGAAGGGTACTTTCACTTTTCCTTCACCTTTATGACTCAAAGCAAGTCATATAATCTAGTAAAGTTACTCTTCACTTCTCCCCCAAAATACTAATAGGACAGAGATCCTCCCTACACCCAGAAGAAAGGAGTGAAGACACAGAGACACAGAAAAGAATCTGAACAAACGGGACTTGATAAATTCTTCCCAGTTTACTACAATTAAATTATACTTGCATTTGTCAAGTCATACTTCATAAGACTGTCTATATCTCATTGAATATGAATATGGTGACATACAATTTTCCATATTTGGGGTTCTTCATTTTCGAAGGCTCCTCCAAAGTTTATTTTAAATGAAGTTGAATGTTTTTTTCCTTAGTGATACATCCTTTGGAGTCTATGTCATGAAACCTAACATGAATGAGGAAAAGATATTATTTTTTCATTAGTACACTGCCTTGAATAAGAATGCTATGCTAGCTAAATATGGTAGCCCATGCCTGTAACCCCTACTCCTCACAAGGCTGAGAAAGGAAGATCTCAAGCTTGAGACCACCCTGGGCAATTTAGCAAGACCTGTCTCAAAGTCTTTTAAAAGGGCTAGGGATGTAGCTGTGCACTCCCTGGATTCATACCCAGTACTAGCATGGGGCAGAGGTGCTATCTCCCATTAGAAAAAAAGTACTTGAAATTCTTGTTAGTTTTCCCTGAAGAGGGCCCAAGGATGTAGCTCAGCAGCAAAGTGCCTGCCTGGCAAGTGTGAGGCCCTGAGTTCGATTCCTGGTACCAAATAATAATAATAATAATAATAGTCCCTTAAGAGAAAGAGGTAAATGTACAATAAAGGGAAAAATATTTCCTGACCAAGGAAGACCTAATAAAAGTGACTTGGAGCTTTCTTACAAGATGGTTTTAAAAATCAAGAGAGAAGTCCCTGGGCCAGTGAGATGGCTCACCAGCGTAAGTGCCTGCCTGGCAAGCACGAGGGCCCGAGTTCGACTCCCGGAACCCACATACGAAAAAAAGGGCCGGTGATATCGCTCAGCGGCACGGGTGCCTGCTGGCGCACGAGGTCCTGAGGTTGACCCCCGGTACCCACAAAAAAAAAAAAAAAAAAAGAGAGAAGTCCCTGCTCTTCCCAAAGCTGAAGCCAAAGAAAGTATTTTGAAGGTCACAAAGGCATGCAGAAAGCCATCCATAGCAACAACAACAAAAATAAACCAAAAAATAAAACACCTTGACCAAAACACTGTGGTTCAGAGGCAGCCTAAAAATTCTTGAATGACTGCTACTAGAAGAAACAAGCTTGACCTGTGTGCCATCAAGTTCCTGTGACCACGGAGTCCACCATGGAGAAGACAGAAGGCAATGCACTCAAGTGCTTTGTGGATGTCAAGGCCAACCTTACCACATAGGCTGTAAAGAACCTCTTATAACTTGATGTGACCAAGGTTGGTGCCCTGATCAGGTTTGATGGAGAGAAGGCATGTATTGCACTAGCTCCTGATTATGATTCTTTGGATGATGCCAACAAAATTGAGTTCATTTAAACTCAGTTAATGTGGTTAATTTAAATATACATGTGCTCACCATAAAAAAGGTGATTTAGAAATTTTCCTCTGAAAGAGAGAAATGGAAGACTCAACAATATTTCACAAACATGCTAACCAAAACTTCCTCAATATCTATGAAATTAAGTAATGTTTACTTATTTCCATTTTTGATAATAATCACTGAGTTTTAAAGATGGTCATTCTGGTTTTAGAATATTAAAATCTTCCTCATCCTTTCGCTTTCATGGCACAGGAGCAATGAAGTTAAAACAGAAACTGTTTTGATTAAAAGCATTTTACTTTGTGTTAATAAGTTTAATGGATAGCTTTGACCTTTAAATTATAGAACACACCCATGAATCAGCTAAATAATAGTTCACCTGGAAAAATAAGGTCTACTTCCCCTTGTGAAGCAGAAAAAGCTAACAAAAATGCTTTTGATGGCTAGTGAAATAATTCACATTAAAAATCAAAATGTGTTGTTAGTCTATTAAAATATCAGACTTTATTTACTTGATGATAGCATAAGAACAATTCTCTCACATAAGTGTATTACAGTAATTATAATTTTAAAGATAAATTAAAATATTTTCCTGGTAGTTTGCTATACATTTTTGCTTTGTTTAATATGTTTGTATTTTAATGGATGGTCCTGAGTGATAACACTTTTGTTAAACTAAGTATTCATATCTCTATCAGAAATTTAAATTGGTTAAAAAATTTTTTAACAAATAAGCTATAGTTTGGCCTTTCTGTCAGCAATGAATAGAAGGCATTATTTTTGAGATTTATTAAGCATATGAACATTTTATAAAATATCTAGCTCTTAATTTGCTAAAACTATTTATATAAATTGACCAAATGCAAATGAACAAAAAATGTTATACAAATTTCCTATGTAATTTTATGTAAGAATTTTCCAGATAAAAAATTTTAATGAGGAAAATAATTTCTTAAATGTATACAAATAAATGTTACCACTTTTTTCTAAGAAGCATAATTATTAATTACTTCACATCTCATTCCATGCCATTTGTCATATATCTTCCATAAATACAGAAAGATCATTCTCTATAATAACTCATGAGAAAATTAAAAAATAATAATGTACCTGAGTGCTTGTTTCTAGTGGGTTTTCCCTAATACTTTGCTTTTATTGTCTTTTTATTGCTGTAAACTTTAAAATTACAGCATCTTTAAGTAATCAATATGCCAAATATCATTCAAACAATAAGATCATTAAGTTTTACATTTAAATTACATGAATTTAAAAAATGAAAATTACTGAAAATAACTACTACACTAATAACTTCATGACCATGTTTCAAAAACTTAGCTCTTAATTAATTTTGTGAAGAATGTTATTCAGGTGGTTTTGTACACTTGTTCACAGCAGGAGTCTGTTACTAGCCTGGCCAACAAGCTTACTATTTGACTTTGCTGTGAGACAGATTGTTAAAGGCTAACCCTAGCCTAATCGGGTATCTCTACCATTATTGCCAGGCTCCATTTGAAGTAAAGCACCCTTGCTGGGGATTAGCCAGGAGTTTACAGAAGGAAGCATTAATGAGACTGAGAAGAAGCAGGAATTTATTTCTCCAGAGGGTGAAATATTACAAATTACTGACCATGAAGACATTAAAGAAAAAGACAAATGGGTCAGTTCCCTTTCTGGGTGACAGCATACCTTATTGAGAATAATTCCTTAAGAAAAGTCAGGGCTCTGATTTCATAAATACTATCTAGGAAGGCCTCACTTTGATCTCTGCCTTATTTCAAAGTAGACATCAAAACACATTTAATGAGCTTTAATTTCACGTTCAGGTGAAGATGAGCTCAGGGAACTAAGAATTTTGAAGACATATTTTTATATCGTTTTTCTAACTTTCAATTCTACTTCAGAGTTCACCAGAAAACAATCTTGAGGCAGAAGATACATAACTTGTTCAAAAAGCAATTAAATTTAGGACTGCATTCAGGTATGGGATTTATCCCATCAAAATTCTAATCCAATATCTCTCATCTTCTTTCCTTCCAAGTGGTTTTAATATCATCTGTGTCATGAATACTGTCACATCTGCAAAGATACAGATGTCAGCAAGACTGAATCAGTGTAAAGGACTTTAGAGTTTAAGTACCTTCATAATACTGAAATGCTGTCAGTAGCAGGATTTCATTATATTTGTGGTTAAAATATTGCAGACCTTCCTAAATTCATTGTCACTTTTCTACATTACAGATAAGAAACCCCAAAAGGAGGAAAGTATACATTTCATCAATCCAGAGTCCATAGTGTTAATCATCACATTCAATTCCATAAATGAAAATGAATACACAAACTTTATTTCAGCCTTTTTCCCATATATTTTGAACTCAAGTCTAATTATTAAAATATTGTTTTCTGTAGTAAGCACATTGGCTGTCACTACATAGTAATCTTTTGTCTAAGAAAGTATAAATCTCAAAGAACCATTTGTTTCCATCTTTGACATAAAAATCAAATATTTTTATGAAATATGTTCTCTATCAAAAGTATCTTTAGATTCTCTTTCTATTTATGTTTAGTCATATTTTGAATAACATTGAATAAAAATGTCAAGTTGTTTTTTTGCATTTTCATTAGTAACAATTATATTGCAATACATTATTACATATTAAAAAAACAAAATGGTTGAAAAAGTAATTTTATCAATAATGTATATTGTTACACTTCATATAGAGAGATCATCTTATATTTGAAAATAAATCTTGGGGGCCGGTGAGACGGCTCAGCGGCATTAGCACCTGCCTAGCAAGCACAAGGGCAAGAGTTCGACTCCCGGATCCCACATACGAGAAAAGGGCCGGTGATATCGCTCAGCGGCGCGGGCGCCTGCTGGCACGTGAGGTCCTGAGGTCGACCCCCAGTACCCACAAAAAAGTAAATAAATAAAATAAAATAAATCTTGGGCTGGGAATATAGCTCAGTGGCACAGCACCTGCCTGGCAAGCACAAGGTCCTGAGTTTGATTCCCAGTACCAAAAAATAATAATAATAACAAAAAGAATAAATCTTTTCATTAACAAAAACAATAACCGCAAGCATTCAGTGATTTCAGAAAATACAGATTGAAAGTAAAAGTAGAAAATTTACAACATTGTTAGAAAGAGAAAATATGAGGAAAGCTATTAAAAATCCATGATAATATTCTCTAAATATTTCCTCACACCAATAGTATGGTCTTGGTGACAAAGCCTTAATTATAATTTACGCTTGAGGATTTAATACAAAATATCTTTAATATTTATTGTGAGGGAAAATCGGTAAAAATTCATTATAAAATTATAGATCACCTTGCTTTCTTATAAAGTAAACATAAAACAGTTTGCATTCTACTCACATTTTACCAAAAAAAGAGAAAATATAAATTTTCCTATGTACATTAGAGCAACTCCATTTATATAGAATAACTCATCTGAAAGAAATGAGAATAACTCAGTATATTATTCATTTATGAAAAAATGGTTCTTAGAATTCTAAAAATGTTCACTGTATAAAAGTTTAATAAGTTGCTTCAGATCATCTAATTCCCAAAATGTTCTGTCACAAGTTATTTTTAATGGTATATATTGATAACAGTTAAAATTTGCTCTAAATCAGAATTTTATACATTGTTTTTTATGAATATGAGAGGGTGCAGTTGTAATTAAATTAAATGCTTTATATATGCTTGGATACATATGGTGCTTATTATCTTTCACTTCTCAAGTATAAAGTTGAGTGTTAATGCCTGACAATGAATAGCTCTGAAATATTAAAAATTTTTAATATTAATGAAATCACCATGGATATTTACTGAAATGCGACAGTACAGCTTTCTATAGTTTCAAAGCACGTGCAGAATTTGACATTCAAATAATCTTTGCACAAAATATATTATGGTTCATTGAAGTAGAAGAAAGTAGTGATCTTCACTGGAGAAATTTGGCAGAATGACTGCTTTATTTTTGTGTTTTACCTTTTTACTTGTTTCATCTGAATTTGATGGTTAAGCTACCTAAACATTTTGGGATGACAAATACTAAAATTAAATTGATTAATTAGCCTCATCTACCTGTAATTTTTGACAGACCTATTATATTATAGATTGTGGTTTGAAAGCTGGCATATTTTATTTATTTGTCTATTTACTTTTTTTATTTCTTTTACTGTACATGATGGTTGACCGCACACCTTACTTTCTTCATTGCTGGAACACCATACCTGGTACCTACAAGGCGTTCACAGATCAGTACTCTCTCCAGGGGCTCTAGGGAATGATTTTGTCTTAGGTTCAGAGCTGTGTGTATACCTTGTTGTTATGGGGCTATGTATGGCCAAGGGTAATAACAAATAGAACTTAGTGTTTTGTGGTGAATGTTAAACTGAAAATAAGTTTTAAAACTAAAGTGTAATTAATGTGTACTACATTTGATGCTTTTTCTTCACCACCAAATTATCAGTGTCTACCACTTTTGTAGCTAATATTTCATCTTATTTTTAACTGCCTTTTACTTGCACTCAACTTTCACCCAGAATGATTAGGTGCAAGAAAGATAAAGACAAAATGAAATGTATAAAGAAATACTATTTTGCAAATTATGTTCCATATGGACTACTTTAGAATGACTCAGAAAGCAGTTCACTTAATGAAGTGGTCATTGTTATTATCTGCTAAGACCATGCAATCTGAAAAAGAAAGCAAAATTGCACTATCAGAATAGTGTCAATTCCTTAGACACTTATGCTGATATTATAAAAGTATAAATAAAGCACATTAATATTGCCATTAGAGGAAAGAAGCATCATACCAAGGAAGCATAAGGGTGGAGGGTCCCCTTCCACACACACAGTGTTTTCAACTTTGTCCTACATAGCAGAAGAGGCAAACTAGCACTCTGGCATCTGTCTTACAAGCGCACTATTGCTAGTCATGAGGCTTGTGCCCTCATTACTTAATTACCTGCCAAGAAGTCTACCTTTTAATATTGTCATCTTGGGGGTTAGGAGTTGAACATATGAATTTGGGGGAACAAAAATACATTCAGACCTTAGCACACCAGTATATCAATTTTCCATCATGGCTTAAGTAATTTAAATTTACATTAAATTTTAGGAAATGATAGCATAATTTCTCCGAACATTTTCTTCAATGATCCTGGCTTTCAAATTCTATATAAATTATGGGAAAGATTGAAATATTTTTACATTTCATCAAATATACTGTGGTTATCCTGAATGACACATTCTGAGATAAATAATATCATAAAAATATCGGGTTTCTAATTTGTGAATATGATTTATTGTTTATTCTAGCTGTATACTCTATTACAGCAATGTAATTCTGTATCTATATCGTACATCTTTTTACAGTTTACTCTTGTGCAGTGGGTATTGGTTGTTATCATAAATGTGTCTTCTAAATATCATTGTTACACTTTGGCTAAATGTGATTTCCCTTCTTACCCAACTAAAAATGACCTCTCCAGGGAATAAAGAGGAGAGAAACATATGGAATGTTATGATTGGGATATGATATGTCCCCCAAAATTCATTGTGTTGAAGGTTTAGTTGCTGATGGGCTTTTGGGAAGTGATTATGTTGAGGCCTCTAACTTCGCTGAATAGATTTGTCCATTGGTGAAATCAAATTGATGGCATTACTGGGAGGTGATGGGGTCAAGAGGTAGGGATTAGTCTAAAGGAATTGATCATGGGAGTGTGACCTGAGGGACTATATGGTCCTGGGTTTTCCTTCTCTGACTTGCTCATCTTCCTTGCTACCAAGAGCTGAGGAGATTCCCGCCTCTATACTCTTCCACCATGATGTTTCTGCTTCACCATAGGCCTAGAAGCAATGGAGCTGGTGACCACGGACTGAAATTTCACAAATCCTGAAGCAAAATAAATTTTTCTTCCTTTAAATTGTTATGGTTGGTATTTTTTTTTTTTTACAGCCATGGAAAGCTAACAAAGGGTAGTGTGCTTTGTCATGTTCTCTAGAATATAAAGGGGACTTCTTTTCCCTTTAATTAGATGTTTTTCATTTAGAATGACTTCTAGTACAGTGAAAGTATTGACTTCTAATTAGCTTTTCCCTTTTTCTGAGAGTAATAAAATCGATTTATCTGAGTAAACAATGAATTTGAAAATGACCTGCTGGAAAAATTGTTGCTATTCTCAGTTATGCCTCCTAAGAGCACTTGTATTTTGGTACCTTTATTCTATAGAAAAAAATGACTTCTCTACAGTAGTCCTGTGTTTGTACAATATTCATGATTCTGTGTGCTGCTCAACTTCGGAAATGAAGTATTAGAAAATTTATCTGGCTGTGGTTTAAAACCAAATTTGTCAACCACTTTTATTAAATCTCTACTTTCTTATATAGTTCTGAGTGATAAAGTTGAATGATTTTCTTTTTTGCAGTAACTCTCTATAATTCCAACATGGTGCACAATGTTTCCACTTCTTTTATTACATTCATCTTAATTGATTTTATATGTTTCTTCTGATTTTTCCACTGATTGTTCATTCTTTTAATAAATATTCATTAAGTAATAACTAATTTTATTAGTTAAATTAGTTATTAGTTATTAGTTATTATTTTCTGTTATATAGCTTTGACTTATAGGTGAGAAAATGAAAAAAATTTATAATTACACTAAAAATGTTTATAGTTGTGTTTATAGTTGTGATAATTAGTAAGCCAAAAATCAAACAAAGACAAAAATCCAGTGTATTCTGATAAGCTTGAGGAATCTTATTTAGATTAGGTGAGTTTAGGATTATAAATCTTCCCTGATGGTGTTTTTTGACTTGAAATCTAAAAAATGAATAGGAGTTTATTATTATTTTCAGACAAATATAACCTAGCAATTTACATCCAGAAAGTGGTTGGTAAAATAAGTTGAAGGCAAATTATTGGATACACATGAGAATTTTTCTCAGGTTAAATCAATTGTTCTGATTCTCAGAGTATTGACTCTCTTTAACTCTCTCATGTTACTTCTGATCTAACATTTTTCTCTATGTGTAGCCCTGGGATTGACAAACTTTCTCACTTAAAGCTTAAATACCAACTACTTTTCCCTTTGTGAATTATATGGTCTCTGTTGTGATTACATGTTCTACCATTATAGCATAAAAGTGGGCATTGATGGCAAATAAATAAGTACTGCTAATTTTACAAAAAAAATATATAGATGACAGATAGTGGGAGAACCCTGACTGAGGCTAATAACACCTTGCACTGTATATTTCTATTTTACTTCTTATAGAAAATACCTTTACATGAAATTCTTTTAAGTCAGAAATTTGCATCTTCACTTTTTGTACTTTCCTTTGTACCTTATTGTAACTTTTGAATTGCACTTATTTATTTCAATATATCTTACTATATGTATTTTTTTAAAAAATCATTATTTTCCCCAGATATATTATTTGAAGTGAAAAATGTTCATGTTTTCAATGTCTTGTAACAGTAGTTGATCACAAACTTCATTGAGATTTTTCAAGAGAAGAGTTTTCCAAAGCATGCCCCATGGAATATAGACCACTTGAGTTGTCACACAAAATAGAATTTCAAGTAAGTTTGGAAATCACTGTGTGTCTTTGGTTCTCAAATGCCAAACGGTGACAAAACTTTCTTAACCTTCAAGCCAAATAAGATAAATTAGAACTATACACTTAATATTTCAAAAATATAAATTTATTTGCTGTGATAATTATTTTGAAGTTGTTCTTTTCATATATTTCAGAAATGAAATGAACTTTAGTTTCCATTTGCATTATAAATCTCCTATAGCATGTGACCCACTAAAGAATAAAGAAGTTTAGGGATTGCATTTGCATTTTCCAGTGCTTAAAATACACTGACATTTAACAAATTAAGACATAAAATTTGGAATTATGTTAGTTGGAATAGTTGCTCTTTTATTAACTACTCGCCTTTTTTTGGCTTCAGTTCTTCATTAATGTTATTTACCTACTCTCCAGGTATAAAGATAATTTTTCTTATTTTATCACATATGGCATTTCCTCAGAACAGATCTTAGAATAATTAACACTAATATGTCTCATATATACCTGATAGGGGAAATATATATATATGTGTGTGTGTGTGTAACTCCATCTCTACCTATCTCTATATCTTGAAAATAGTTTATTTCTTTTGCCATTTACTAAAGGAAAAATATGTTAAAATATTTTCATGGAGTATTTTCTGACATGCTGTGCTGTCATGCTAATGCTTTTTTATGAGTCTCTTATAATTCATTATTTAACAATTATCAGATTGTTTTTTTTGACATATTAATGAAATTGGTTGATTTTAGGTCCAAAATAAAAGAAAAAATGCATACTAGTTAAAAAGCATTGCTCTATTATTTCTAAATATGTTTTGTATCCTAACATCTTGTATTCTAAACAATATGTAAAATAATAATTCAAATGTTGCCTAAACAGTCATTTGATCTATTTGTGTTTTCTCATCACCCATACTCTATTTCTTATTTGACATTATTGGTAAAGGTATCATTTTGATACAGTTGCTGTTCTTCCCTGGGATTTTAGTAATCTTCAGCCTGAAAATAGAAGGCAGAATAAGCAGAAGGCAAATTTCCTGATACCTATGAGTACTTTTCCCAGTTTCAATCAATTTTTCTGACTCTCACAGTGATGAAGTATGAGGAATGAATACATTGATTACTTAATGGGCTCTCAACTTTCAAATATTTTATTTAGTCAAGCAGTTTTATGCTTTTGATTTTCTTATGTAGGGCAATCTCTTAATATTGAAATTCATTTATTTATAAATGGATTGTATCCCTTCCACAGAGTTTATGTATTTGGGTGCTATTTACAAATTTGTCCTTGCAAGATTTTGCTAGCGAAATTAAGCCAAGCTGAATCATGGATAGCATAAATGAGTATAAGGTCAGCAAGGGCAGAGACAATCTTCATAATGGGCTGGAAGTTATAGCCCGTGGGAGATGAGATGGTCAGAAAAGGAACTCAAGTTAAAGCAGATATAAAAGTAACCAATGTGATGCTAAAGGACTTAGGTGGGGAATGTATGCATTAAGTGATTGCTTTCAACTTTCTGGTTTATTGGAAATAAAAGGAAAAATAAACATATGCATTTCAATGTTTAGTAAATTGTTTAAACAGAATTTCATTTGAGAACTAAAGTTCTAATTTTGTTTAATAAATGAAAAATGATGTTTTAGACAATACTAAGAAAAAAATTTATTAAATGTTGCATATGAGAAATTTTGACTTTAGAAAATATTTTCTGTGAAAATCACTTTAAATGGATATTTCAACTAATTAATATGAATGTGATTTTCCTCTTCCATTACATAGTAATAATTTAATCAACATACCAGCTATGATTTGACATTGTACTTTTTATTATACTTTTATCATTCCATAAATGATACTTATAATATATGAAAATAAATAAGTGGTGGTACTTTTTCAATAATTGTAACCTATTTTAGTCATAATGAAACATTTTAGGAAACAACTTCAAGCTTTAATGCACATTTAATTCAAGTAGGTGAATTAAAAGTGAGCTCCCACAAGAGGGATACTTTTCTAGTCTAGTTACCCCAAAACTCCCAAATTTCTATAGGGGAGTTCAACCTCTGTTTTGTTAAGCCAATGATATCTTTGATTCTTTTACTGAAACTGGCATAAACTTTATCTAAATGTATAGTCCTGTAAGAGGTAATATAGCTATTTAGCTTATGTACAGGCAGCTAACCAGGGGCAGAAACTTAGGTGGAGCCAGGTTGGTCAGTCACACTGATAGAAATTAAAATAAGAATAGGAAGTAAAACTGGGACTTGGACCAACAAAGGCGTTCCCTAGGCAAAGTAGAATGCAACCTCTCCCTACATTCAGGGTCTAGTTTGAGGGAACTTAAAAATGCAGATTTTTTTCAAAATCAGATTCTTTTAAATTGTGCATTCTGAGTAAGAGGTTCAGAGACAGAGTTCCAATTGGTCATTTTAAAACCACAGAGCCACCTGTGACAGGTTACCACTGGACCACTGAGTAATTCACTTACCCTGCTTGACCATAAAATGTTATGGATCAAGGGGCTGTATGGGAACCTTCTTGAGACCTCTTTCACCTGGTAGCTATTTTTCTTCTTCCTTTTATTCCTAATAAATACTCCTCAAATTTCCTCCTTTTTATCTGAGGATATTTCATTCTTCAATTTAATGAAGCAATGGCTAGATTTTACATTGTACAGAGTGAGCTGTTTCAATATCATATTATGCAGTGGTTCATTTTTTTTTGAGATGTTGAAGTTGTTATAGTTATTTTTTCTCTTGTTTATATCCATTAAATCAAATGGTTGATCCCATAAAGAAATGAAAAATTGCTACTTCCTACTTTTTATAAATCTTTTTGGGATGTACAGAAAAGTGCCTGATGGAAAAATTATTTAAAAGACTGTTTTCCCTTTTATAATACATCACTTCTACACAGATTTTTGAAAATATCTTATCCATTATACTGAACTAATAAGTCCTGGAAAGGAAATTCCTTATATCATTTGTGACGGTACACACATAGAATTTTGAGATGCAGCTGAAAACTTGTTCTACATATTATAGTTTCCAGATACTATTATTTTATTGGCTCTGCTTTAAAAAAATTAGGCATAAATATTGATTTTAAAAAGTGATTTAATATGTTTACTAGAAATGAATATACTGTTTTTCATGTTATATTGTAAAGAATAGTTTATTGAGTTAGCTTATGAGTTAGGTAGCTAGCTAGGAGCAGGGATTTAGATAGAGTTAGGTGACCAGTTACATCAGTAAGACTTATATTAAAAATAGATAGTGAACTAGGACTTTGGACTCAGAATGAACTTCCTCAGCAAAAGAGAATGCAGTTCCCTCCCTACTAAAGGGAAATGCAGCCACTCCCTACTCTGCTCCTGAGTTTGGAGGAACTTCAAATGAAAAATAACCAATGTTTCTCTAAAATCTGTTTCCTTTAAATCCTGCATGGTGAGGAACTGTGTTAGATAGCCTGCATTCCAAATGACCATCTCAAATCCACAGAGCTATCCCGATAAGGGACCACTAAACAATTAAGCAATTCCTGTGTTCCACTTATCTATAACTAGCTCTCCATTGAGGTGCCATGTGGCCATGTACTCAGGACCCCTCCTGGAAACTCAGGAACTATTCTTTTCTTCTTATTTCCAAGAAAACTCTCCTAACCTGGTCCTTTGGTTTGTGACTTCATTCCTTGGTGTTGTGAGAGTGTGAACCTGGCAACATGACATCTAACAGCTTGGGAGTTATTACCTCCATCACAAATTGATCCTCTTAATATTTATGGTATCACTGAGTTCTTTGTTCTTCCACTTATTTTATATGATTTTAGACCAAATTGGATATGACAACAGATTTGTAATGGTAAAGTTTCTTATTAAGTTTTAGTCATACAAAAGGCTCTTTTATGGGGGAGTCTCACACTGTTACTCTGTAATAGGTAGTGAAATTATTCTTAAAAGTTATTTTCAGGGTATACAGGGTTATCTGTAAATCATCAGACATCACAGCTTTGGTTAGAGATTATATCTGGAGTTACAAAGTTGAAGAATAAGACTATAACACTACTGAAAATGACCTGTCAAAAAAAGAAAAAATGTATCACTAGAATGTGACAAAGCATTTTGTTGAAGAGTCTCCCTTGATTCCAGTGTATTGGTCTGGGGGAAATCATGAGGTGTAATCTATTTTCAAAAGGCTGAAGAACTTACAAGTCTAACTCATACCTTTAATACAGTAATTCTTAAAAATGTGTCAGTAGTTCTGGTACACTATTTTCTTAATGGCACTGTTTCTGTAAAGGTTAAGGAGATTATAGTTATTTTGCCACAGTGATCCATATCTTAAACATCAGACAGAGAGAGACAAACATGTTTAAGAATGACCTCTGTTGAAAGTATAATGAAAAGCAAAATCCACCAACAAAGCAAGAAAACTTTCCACAAATGTAATAGAGATAGAAAACATTTTTTTTATTGTTGAATAAGTCTTAAATAATATTTTGATGTCCATCACAGAGTATATGCTAAATGATTGCAAAAACAAAGCAACCTCACACTTTTGTAGTCATACAGATGTAACTCAAGAAATACAGCATTTGAAGATAAATGATAACCATTTCTCAAGTAAGAGGACTTGACATCACCACTATCGCATGTAGCTCATTCTAGGTTCATCTTGGAGTTGGAGTGGCCAGCTGTGTTTGCTTAACATTCAGAAGATCAAACTTCTGCCTGTATAACAACTGGCAAGTAGTTTCTCACCTTCCACTGAGGTTTCTACATGTTGGGTTCCTACTCTCCCACAGAAATTGTGCAAGAGAACCACTATCTCCACATATGTGTAAATTTCCTCAAGGAAGGCATTCCTGGGTTACAAAGTAGACAAGAGTCCATCTAGTTTTCAAAAGAATCATGCAGTTTTGCAAGTAATTTATTTACATGTAAAGGAGAAGAAAAATAACTTGAAATCACAGAGGTTTTCCTTTTCCTTTTTGAAGAAGGAGAGGATGCTTTGTAACCTGAAAATTTACTGAATTCATTTATGAGTTCTAACAGTATTTTTTCGCTCAGAGTTTTAGGGCATTTGACAATATAAGATCATTTAAGACTTTAAAGAGAATTAGGGTCAGGTAGTTAAAATAAAAAAAAGTAATTTTAGGAGCAAGGAATGGAAAGAGACAGAGACTGATTTTACTGCTGTCGCTAAAGATATGGTTTTGTTATAGGGAAGTGACTCCTAATTCAGTGATGGCAAACCTATGCCATGTGTGATATTTGTTTTTCTTCTAAAACAAAAGATGTTGATATATGAGTTTTTTTTTCCTAAACTAAAACCTCACTACTCAGGTTTAATTACAGTGTTAGCACTTTGCAATAATTAGGTGAGTTTGGGGTTGCACTTTGGGCACTTGCCTCTGAAAGGTTCACCTAACAAGTTACATGTGCCAAATTCATGTGTCATAATGCTGAAGAATGGATTTAAGGACAAAAGAAGTGAATAGTAGGAAAGTTTATTGAGAGAAATCTCTTGAGAGGCTTGAGGGGTTCCAAAAGAGGGGTGCTGCTGAGGTTGTTTGTGTAGGGCTATTCATATAGTAAAATCACATCACAGGTTACATTTGGTCAACTATAGCCACTTAGCTTGTATTGAGCTAATAGAAAAACAAGGCACATAGCTTCGAACACAGAGAAAAACAAATACATTCCTGGAAGGGGAAGGAGTGAGAGTCAAGGTATTCTGGTCATCCAACTTGAACAGATTGTACTAGTTACAGAATAACTTGGGACAGTTGTTCATCTCTGGGGAGGCTTGTAGGCCTAGCCATCATGTCTCCACATGGGGCCTGGTTTCTATCAACTCAGCCCTGGAGCACAGGCCTGCTTTGCCTCATCTGTCTTCCTATTCTATCTTGGGCCTGGTCTCTTTCTAACTGCCTATCAGTTTCTACCTAATTTAGTTAGCTGCAATGATTTCAGTACCTAAGTCCAGATAAACGAAAGCCACAACTATTCCTGGTCCTTTATTTCACATTAGACAGTTTAAGATGAAGTGTGATCATATATAATTAAAAGAGTGAGTATTCATTATAGTCAATAGATATTCAAATTTCCTTGAATCCTTAGTATATAGAATATTTTGGTAATGGCTCTGGGATTAAATGCTTTAAACTCCATCTTCATAACTATTCCTGTTTAAAAAAGATGTATCTACAATTTCAAGTATTCTATTATTTATTTATTTATTTATTTTGTTATTGGGGAGAAGGCGATGGGAAAATATTATCATCTTAAACTGTACCTAGAAGTATATTTTTCTATAATTTTATGTGAAATCAATTCTAAAAATTATTAAGGTTTGTCAGGTATGGTGCCTCATGCTTAAAATCTCAAAAATCAGGGAGATTGAGAAGACTGCAAGTTGTAGTCCAGTCTGGGTAATTTATGGGCTTAACTGGACTCTGAAACAAAGAAAAATTTAAAAATGCTTGGTGTGTAGCTCAGTCTGAAGGCCCTGCGTTCCACTGCAAGTATCTTACACACACAAAAACGTACAGCTATTGGATTTTTTCCCCCTCAAAAGTAATTGTCCATTTAAAACTGTACCTACTGTCTGAAGTCAATCAGTGCATAGATTTGTTAAGTTTTCCTTGTGTAAGAATCATTCTAACAGTTGGTTTAGAGACAAGGACTGCAAGTAAGCTAACTTTCATCTTTATCTTTGGGAATTTTATGTAAAATATTTAAAAGGGTTGAATTATACTATGTATTCACAAAAGACATTCATGAATGTACAGTAGTTTATATAAAAATAAAACATAAAATCTATGTAAAGAAATATTATCAAGGCAAAAATTGTAGCAGACAAAATTCAAACAGGTGAGCAAGATCTTATTCAAGGCTATTGAGATAGGAGCAAGGTGGAAGAACTCAGTCTAAGCTTAACTTCTCTTGAAGGAAGGATGGAAGATTTCCTAAGAGCTGCGGTGACAGCATGGCTCACAGGTCATCAGTGTTTGGTGTTTGCTATTTTTGTCCATATGTGCAGTACATAATGTTTAAATTATTTGTAGGGAGTTGATGCATTTTAGATTTAAACAAGAGGGTCCCCATGAGTTGGAGGCCAGAGTAGGATGCATAGTGAGTTCAAGGCCAGTCTGAACTACATAGTGAGACACTGTCTCAAAAAAACAAACAACAAAAGAAAAAAAACACCCAAAAACCAAAAATCTTATAGTCATTCCAACTCAGAGAATTCAAATGACAATTTTCAATTTCATAAATGTCTTATCACTAGTTTACAAGTGGCATGCATTTTACATTTTAAATCTAAAATGACAAACGTGATGTCTAATGTTAAACTTTACTCTAATGTAGTGTGATTGAATTTAATACAAAAACCTGACTTTTTTGCCTAATGAACTGTGAATAATGATGTTTTATTATAATGCCTAATTTGTTTAGGTACATGCTTTGCCTAGTTATCCAATTATTCTGGCAAAATTACAAATGAAAAAGTTAAATCTGTTAAAAGGTCACTAAAGTAATTAAGATTGCTGAAGCATATTATTAATACTTTAGAGGGGAGGATAGTAATGCAAAATGTACCTATTCCCCTATGTTCAAGATCTTGCCCACATTAGCATTTTATTGTCTCTGATTTCAAATAAACAATGAAATAACATCAGACTAACCTCAAATTCTAAAATTCTCCATTCAATGAGAAAAATTATTTGGTAAAATCAAAATATGACACAGAATATATATAATAACTACTAGTTTAAAACTGATGCTATAATTTAAAACATCACCAAAAATAGTTCATTCAACATTACTCAAGTTAATAATATTAAAAAAGTTTTCTTCTGTTTTTGTTAGCTTAAAGGTACATTCAATAGAAAGAAAAAAAGGAGTGTACCACAAAAAGGAAGAAAAAGGAAAAGAAAATAGAAAATGGAAAGTAGTATACAACAGAAAATAAACCCAATAAAATGTACTTAAATTACTGATCATGACATTCACTTTATTTTATATTAGTTAGATTTGAGTACATATTTCTGGATTATGTAAGATCAACTGTTACTACTTATATATTTCTTAATTTAAAATACCAATTTAACTGGTACTGCTATGGCAAAATCACAACATTCACTCACAGGAAGATGAGAATCTAGACATAAGTGAGTTCTTTTATTAAAAGAAGCCGGCCTGGACAGCAGGTCACTCATAGGAGCTGAGCCTGCTGACCCCAAGCTTTTGTTTCATAGCTCCTTTTATACACATTTGGGGGGCTTTACAAAATTTCTTGGTTGCCACAGAGACCACATTATTTGTCACATCATTTCTTTGGAATTTCACAAGGTCTTTCTCTAACATCAGGTTAATTAACAGAGGGAATGGGGGTACCAGGTACCATCCTGTGCTAAAACCATTTATCTCTCCTTTTATGGTTTTATGGCTAACTGGGAAGGAGTCTGAGGAGTGAGTTTATCTATGGGTTAAGCAGAGACAAACTGGAGACAAACTGGTGCCTAAAAAGAAATAGAGTCACTTTAGCTATATCAGTACATCATTTGAAATTAATTTGTATGTGACCTTCAAAATTGACCTTCAAAAATTCACAAATGTATGGTAATTTTCTTTCTCTACAAGTACAAGTGAATTGTTGAGAAAACAATATAGCTTATATCTTTGATCCCAAACAGATTACAAATATGTATAAATTAACATCAATATCATAGAAATCATTTATTCCTGTTTATCCAAGATATACAATAATACCTTGGTTATCAAACTCAATTCATTTCATATTTGTGTTTGGACACTGAAATGTTTGAGAACTGAACACATTTTTCCCATAAGAGATCATGGAAAACCAAATAATTGGTTCTAAGATCCAAAAATTATATGTATAAATTCATTTTTCCAGGTCTTTAACAAATGTTGCAATGATTTCTTTCTTTAATTCTATTGTGGTTCTTATAGTTTTCCTCTTAGCTTTACTGCTGGCATCACTAACTTTCTTTGGAGCCATGGTTAAGATATTTTATGCAAACAAAGTGCAAAAAAACCAAGCACAATGACAAATGTTTTAATGCGCTAGCACAAGCACTATATGTTGTCTGGGTGAGAGAAGCACTTAGACTGAAATGTCACTCCTTTGTGTCTACACTGAGAAACGACATACGACTCACTCTTCACCCATACAGATTTTTTTTCAAGTTGGATTATTGGTTCAACTATGGAGCAAAGTTATGAACACCAATCAAATTTTTTTCAAACTTTGTTGTTTGAGTAGTGGAAATTTCAAGCTTGGAGCTGTTGGACAACCCAGGTATCACGGTACTCTCAAATAAACCAATGTTCTGTAGACAGTTTTTCCATACTCTCAAAATGTGTGAAAATATTTTGTGTGTCCCTGCATGTGTGCACGTGTGTGTGTGCATATGTATGTGCATGTATGTATATGTATACCAGGGAATGAATCCAGGGTCTTTGCCCTACATTGCCAGCCCGCCCTCTATTCCTTTCTTTCTTCCTTCCTTTCTTCATTTCTTCCGTGCTTCCTTCCTTCCTTTCCTCCTTTCCTTCTCTCTATCTTTTCCTTTTCCTTTTTTCTTTTTTTTTTTTTCTTTTGAAACAGGGTCTAGCTGAGTTGGTAGCTTTCCTGGACTGGTCTCAATTTGTGTTCTGGCCTCAGTCTCTCAGGGTGCTGGGATTGCAGATATGTGCCACCATGGCTGACTTTGGTTTTTAAATTTTATTCTGTTAAATACAATCAAATAGCTTTAATAATAAATCCACCAACACAATTTTCTTGTTATCTCAAAATTTAAGCTGAGCTTCTAATACATTTAAAATTATTGCTCAAGTCGGCAGCCTGAGGAGCATAACATAAGCAATTTTTGATTCTATGTTCAGTTTTGAAAATAAGTGTATTAAACATCTTTTTTCTTTTTATTTTTTATACAAAAAATTCCTTTCTATTTCTCTCATTTTGGTTTCAGTTTTATGCCTAATTAATCACGAGATCAATGGTAGGTCATATTCAGAAGATCCTTTTCAATTCTGCTGCATAAAAACAAATGACATTCTTTTCCAAAGAAATAAACATGCACAAGGCAGGAAACTTGTTCTTGAATATCTCTCTGACTATAACAGTAGATAACCATAAGGCAATGTGAGGATTGAGTGTCTATGCAGGTTTTAAACATATACAATTTGGGAGGTGCTCTTTAAGGAAATTGTTACAGAATACAAATTAATAAAAAACCTTGTAGGCATTTCAAAAGGTCTACAACTGATTGCATCTGAATATTAAGCTCTATTCACATGATGATACATTAGCTGCTGATAATGAGCACGATGGTGGTGATGAATACGGGCTGCTGTGGGAACACTACTGGTGAGAAAACTTGCCCATTCATAGAGACTTACCATCGCATTAAATGTTAGCGGTAGGAGCCTATGACTTCTGCCAATGGTCGTAAAGACTTCATTAAAGTAAAGATTTCAGCTAAGGTTGGCAAGTGAGCAGTTCACTATCTTTTAAACAAAAGGAGCGACACAAACAAAGGCACAAACAGGTGACAATATATGACCTCTCAGCAAACTGCAATTATAGACAAAATGGCTGCTTTGTGAAGGAATAAGGAAAGCAAGGAAAGCATGGTTAGGCTTGACATTAGATGTTATCTATAAAAAAGGCCTTGATCCTTGTTTGCCATGGTAAGTACAATGCTGTCCATTTGTAAGCAGTGGGACACTTGAATAAAATGTTGTAGTTCCTTTTTTTAATAACTTTAATTAAAATGACGTGTCATTCACCATGACTTTTGCTAATATAATGTACAAATCATATATAAACATCTTTATGATGAAACATGGAGAAAATAAAAAGCTATCAGTTAAATAGATGTTAATTCATATATTAAATATAGCACATGCAGCAAACATTATTTGTTAAGTGACTAGATATCATTAAATCAGTGTGAAAACATTACATTGCCATTCAATTTTTCCCAGTTTATATATGTACTTTCATTTGCTCTAGAAGAAACTGCGAGGCTAATGACATTTAGAGTGATGACAGAATCATCTGTCAGCCTTCTTTGTAATTCTCTCCAGGCCCTGGCAGACAAATACACTTTCACATGCTATAAAAAATTAAGTACCAAAACAATATAAAAATAACTTTAAGGATATGATAAAAAGGCTAAGGCAAGGACGTTGAAAGTTAATGCTTCCCTTTCTACCTGAACTTGCATTATTCAATTTCACAGATTTTATAAAATGCAATAATTCTTTGAAAAACCACAGAGGGCAAGGAGAAATAATATCCTGTAAAAGAATATGTAGATAATAGTAGAAAGGTGATTATGGATTACTTAAATGACCCCAGGTATATTTGTAGTTTTAGGATGCTCTCTGCTAAAAGTAACAGATGCCCAGGTCAAACTGCCTTAGATTACAACCACTTTTTCAAACTCATCATTCAATCATGGGTTCTTCTACATTTCTTCATGATTTTATATCTATACATGAACACTTTGTTAACATGATGCTTGCAGTTCTTGTGGGTCTCGAATATATATGAATACAGAGCCCATTATTCCTGGCATTCACAAAAAGAATGAAAAAAATATATATATATTTAACATAATTTTGCTTTACCCCTATATGTAATCATTGATTCAGCTGAACCTGAAATGTGAAGTTTACTATAATAATTACCATGAGCTTAGATGTTGCTTCTTTTAATAGTCTGTACTAATGCCAAAGGCTAGATTTTACTCCACACCTGTATACTGTAGTACTCATAGCTCATACATTATTCTAAAATTTCTTTGTATATATTTTTTTTCATGTCAGGACTTCTGTTTAAGAACTGCCAATATCTGAGCATGACTCCACACAACTGAGCTTAATTGATATTTGCACTGTGAAACCACACTATTCCACAATAATAATTACATCCTGTGGTGATACGTTGGTCCTCATATTCTTCATTATGATTTTATCTGATTTTTTTCATGTCTTTAAAATCTACCGTGATTCTCTTTCTCCATCACCACCCAAGTTATTTCTCCTAAAATTACTTTTTATTTTAATTACCTGACTCTAATTCACTCTTAGATTCTTAGAATAAGAACATCACTCTTTGCTCTGAAGCTATTTAAAACTTACATGTTCACCTAAATTCTGCCTATTATATATACATGGAATAGTTTGATTTTTCTCTTCATAACACTAATAATGAGTGCATGCAGACTTATTTAAGGCCATTCCTTCTTCAAGCACCATGAAACCCATTCCAACAGGGAGAATATGGTTCTATTTACTTTTATGGTCCATTATCTAAAAAACAAAAATTAATTAATAAATGAATTGTTAAGAACAATGGTAATAATATATAAAGAAGATGCTAATAAGGCTCTTATTCTCCAAACTGAACATTTTTATGAAGTTGTGTTCAACAGAGGTGATATTGCCACACCCAGCTGATATTTGTCTGCATCTGATTGATTTATTTGACTTAGAGGAGATGCCTCTAGAATTTACTGAATAGAAATGAGATTTCCTTATTTCTTATTTTGGGGGGTTAATGGATAAAAGGGAAAATGGAATGGCCTGATATATTATGGAAGAATTCAGCAAAAAATAACCCTTAAAAACTGTAGAATATAAATGGCAAAATTAAGATGGCAGTTAATAAAAGAATGGGTTCAAAATGTTCAAAATGTGGAAATTAGGAGTTATGATTTCAGATAGTTATGGAACTACAATGGGCACTAGCCACAATATTTAATGAATATATTTTTCATATAAAGAAAATAATAAATATATAGAAATATGATGCAATATCATTTATAATTACATTATCAAAATATTTCCCTATTAATAAAATATCATTTATTTCATGTATATATGACCAAATTACTTTTACATAAATGCATGTTTTATTCCATAAGAAAGAAATCAAATTTCAAGTTGATACAATATTCCTTGAAATATATTTCGCAGAAACAGTGGTTCTATGAGATTCTTGAAACTAGAAGTTGATTTTATAATCAATTGATTTTATTGAATTTTGTGCTATTTCCTTGTTTGAGATTCAAAAAGCTTAAGCATAGTGGAGGATCTGGTAAGTCTTACAGCACAGAAATCTAGAGTTATAACATATTTTCCAAAATTAGTGATCACAAGACTCACTCTCTGCTATAAATTAACAGCCTGTTTTCACCCAGAATTCCAGTTCTTCATACTTAGCTACATCCCCAGCTTTTTATTTTTTATTTTTTATTGGAGACAGGGTCTAAGTTGCTAAAATCTGCAAGCTGCACTGAAATTGCTATTCTTCTGGCTCAGCTTCCCAGAGTGCTGGGATTATAGGTGTGGGCCACCACTTCTGACACAATTTCTTATATACTCCAAACTGCTGTCTTTTGTAGCGTTCTTTGATAATCATTTTAAGCTGAAAATATATGTACATACATTTGATATACACATGTATGCATTATATCTTAGAGAGAGGTTAATTGTTTTCCTATCACAGACACAATGTCCTTGCCTGAAAGGCATCTATAAATTTAAACTTCTACTCAGTCAAATGAGGCTCCCCCACCAGAAGAATAGCTGCTGCCTAAATAAATTCCTGTGAGAAGGAATGGCTTTAATATGCCTGATTGCAGTTTAGATGGAGAAGGTTCGCTCCACTGTTGGGATAGATGGTCAGGTCATAAAGGTGCTTGTGTGGTACTGCTGTGCTGGTTTGGGTGGTTTGACTAATTCTACCTTAAGACATGTCAGTAGCATCTCCAGACTAAGACAGATTTGGAACTGAATGGATAAAATGCAGGCTTGCAATTTCGGTTTGTCAATTATAAGACCGAGCCTTTTTATAAAAACTTAGTTGTTGCTGTCCTGTAGGAAAGGACAGAATGTAATCATATGTGACCCTTATTAGTCCTGATAAATTTCCTTGAAAAAGTAGAAAAGAGTGTCAAGGAATACAATCTTGATCATCTCTACCACATGGCTTGGTTAAATAAAAATCAAAAGCTCTGTGAGGTTGCTTCTCTATGTACTTTGTACAGAACGTGAATAAGGACTATTCTTTCTTTTGGAGGGGAAAGTTTCTACTTCCTCATAAAGTCTGTGTTGTAGTATGACTTATACAATTATTTCCTTCCTTCCTTAGGAATTCCTGTTTAGTGTACTGTGTAGTGCAGGCTTGCCTCTCGTTACACAGATAATGTCATTAGTTAACATTCACCTTCCCATCAGGAGGCTTTTCTTCAAGTGGGGAGATTCCTTGGAATCACAGAGCAATCACAGAGCAGATTCACAGTCACAGCGCTAGTCCAGGCACCTTCACGCCCGTCCCTCTTGAATTACTCACATCACTCGCAGGGCTGGGGATATAGCTCAGCGGCACCGCACCTGCCTGGCAAGCACGAGGTCTTGAGTTCAATTTCCTCTTCCAAAAGAAATAAAATTAAAAAATTATATCACTTGCAACTGGTAGTGTTACAATGATAACCCTTCTCTCATTGCTAGTTTTGTTGGCATTGGCTCCTATCAGAACAATTAATGTTCCTGCCAAGGCTGGGAAAGTGGTCAAAACTTGCTGGAAAATGGTGCCATCTACATTACCTGGCTGATAGATGAAGGGCTTTCTAATTGCTGCCTTTGGACAGCAATCTATTGCTTTATCTTTGTCTGCTTGCTTGTAAGGTCTGTCTGCAGGTGATGGATAATTATTTACTCAGTCTGGCCTTGTTAATTCTGAGCCTAAAAAATTGGTCCCTCTTTACCCACGTCTCTGCTCTCTTCCAGATCTTGAACACTTTTGGTGCAACCAATGGTTTCTGCTACAAAAGGTTCAACGTTAGGTATTTGCATGGTTGGCTAGCCCTGTTCACCAGGGGCAACTTGGACAATGATAAGTTGGCAAATTGATGCAATTAACAGGACTCCACTGACTTTCACTACTAAGCAATACTTCATGGTCTATTGCAGAATATGTCTCACCTGCACATGGATATTCTCTCTTGAACTTTTGCTGTTTCTACACGCTGTTCTATGATCTGACTGTTAGGATCCCTTCCATAGTAAGCTTCTCTATGGAGGTCCTAGACAATTATGAAGTACGATCCTCGACAGTTACGCAGTAGAATCCTAGGTAGTTATGAAGTACCATCTAGAACCTTCAACATAATATCCATCATTTCCTCACAAATCTGTGTTTCCTGAGTTACCTATCTTAATCTATTGTAATAAAATTGAGAAAAACATAAGAAAGAATTCATAGGGGTCAAAAACAATCACAATGCCACATTTCTAGATGTATATGCAATTTATAATCTCACTTAGTTTTCCAAACAGGGGAGATAAGAAAGGACTAGAGTGAACCATCCTCAAAGTATTTAAGATGGCAATGGGATTTTCTTTAGATATGCTTCTTGGGAGAGTGGAAAGAAAGAGCAAAATAGAATCTGAAGAAGGAAGAGAAGTATTTCGGAATAGCTACATCTTTGTAGTGCCCTGTGAAAATGAACTGCCCCTTGTTTAAACAGTAGGTACTTCAAGTTAACAATAACAAAGTATTAATGTAAACTTGGGATGCTTTCAAATGCAAACCCTCCAGAACAGCATAAGCCCGTGCCCAATATCATGATGAAATTAGTGAGTTAGAAAATATTTGGGTGCATATTTACGTATCATGAGATTACCTGAAAAATAAGAAACTCTCTATAGAGAGTCTATCATTGGAAGATAAAAATGAGCTTTAATATATGCAAAAATGTGTCATAGAAATTTTTACTACCCTGAACACCCTCTGTTCAGTTCTGTCTATAATTACTATAAGATGACATTAAATATTTTGTAAATATTCACACAGATTAAGGACTGGTGCTTTTAATTTATTAACTCACAACCATCTGCATTCACAACTTTTTTTAGAAATATCTTTGATGTCTATTCATGTTTTTTATGATCAAGAAACCCTTATTCTGTCCATCATTATTTGATTTAAACTGCATGTGTTGATTTAAAGGAAAATATTCATGCAGTTTCTTTGATGCCTTGTCTTCAAGAAATATTTTGTGCAGCTTCTTTCATGATAACATCAGGAAAATATTCATTTTTATTCACATTTTATTCTGTTATTATTTAATTCTTTCCATTATGCTTCAGTTTTTCAAAGTCTTCTATTACTGATCATGCTCTCTTCAAGGGATATTGGAAGAATCTTCTGTTATTTTATTTACTTTCAGGGCAGCACATCATATATCATCAACTGTGCTTTTTCAGTTCATGCATTTTACCATTTCAGGTTTACTTCACATTTACTGTTTTCTATGTATAAAAATAGTTCCCCAAATTTAAGCAAATTAAGCAGCAAGTCAAATTATAAACCTAATAAAATATATAAAAGAATTCTATGCATATCTTTTATACATTTGTGCATCCTTGTTCACATGTATGCTCACCATTGCTCCAGTTTGATCTTTCATCTTTGGAGTCTGTCAATCATTCTAAATTGTATGTGGATTTTATAATGTGAGAATACTTCTCAGAAGCCGAAGGAGCTGAAAGCCCTAGGTAAATAGAAAAACAAAGTAATAAAGAAATAAAGAAGTTCAACAAGACACATAACACAATTTGCCATTCTGTGTAGTCCTTTCAACTCTCTGCCATACGGAAAAGATGAAAAAGTTCACTACTAAAATTATTTTGATAGAACGTTTTTTAAGTTTATCATGTTTATAGAAAATAAATGAGGTATTAAAGTATCATGTAAAGAGACAAAGCTATATGATATTATGGACCATGTATGGCTGTTAGGTTTTTATATTTTTCATAAAAGGTGACTATAAACACTTTTATATATAATTTTAATGTCATACATAGCAAATGAGTGTTTCCATATTCTTACCTTTTGTTTGATTATCTTCTATTCTAGTCATGACAATTTTCCAAAGTTATATCCACTCTCTCCTTTCTGTTCTATTTCATATTAATAGTATTAGAAAATTTTATAGAACATATTTTTAAAGTACTTATGAAAAAGGAAAAGCTTTAAAGAGCTTATTTTTAAAATTCAAGATGATAAATTAGTAAATATAAACATATACAGTTCATTTTGTGCAATATATTTCTTGTTAGATGCCTGTTGTGTACAATTATATTGTAAGTTTTATAGTAGCAGGAGACTATTAAGTTCTCCATTATGTGCACAGCTTTTACATAGTTTGTAAGATCTAAACAGTTGAATGTATAGATATCCAATTCATGTTTGCTTTAATGGGTCAAAGAAATAAACCTGTAGAAATTTGCAGTAGCTATAAAACTATATAATCCAGATTATAAAATATAGAAGTTTGATTGTAATTGGTTTTATTTATTTTTGGTTTTGCTTGTTTCATTCAGACTTGATGGTGCATGACTAATAACAGGAAGCTAAAGATTAAGAGAAACTATAAACTACAAGACATACAATGTACTTTCATATACTTCACTAGAGTGCACACTAAATTTAAAACTAGAGAAGGATATTTTCTTGGCAAAGAGTGCCTTAAAATTATGATATTAATTTATATTAATTTATATTTATTTGAATGAGTACATTAATTAAAGGGAAGGCCAATGAGAGTGTGGAGACTCTCCCAAACTAACACAGGTATGCTGAAAATTAGTTTATCATTTGCTTACATACTGCCCTCCAAACTACTGCCCATTTCCAGAGATAGCCATTAAACTGAAGAGAACAAGGCTACATAGATATGAGTCAAGTAGAAGTGGACTGGGGGATAGGCCTTTTAGAATGAAAATTTTCAGCCCTGTAATTCCCATTAATATCAAATTCAATATTGCCTACACACTTGAAGAATTTTTTTAAATCAAAATTTAATTACTTTGAATGACCACTAACATAACTTTCTAACCTTTAACCTCTGTTAAGTGGACACCCACATTGGGAATTATTTAGTAAAAATTGGATAGTCCAGATAGCTTAGTCATTTTTCTCATTGCCGAGACAAAATACCTAACACTTAAAGTTAAAGGAAGAAATATTTACTTGGCTCACAGTTTGTAGAGGTTTCAGTACGCAGTTGGCTGACTCCAAGGCACGGTGACATGACAGAGGGGAATAACAGAGGAGAAACAGTTAATGACAGGCAGAAGACAGGAAGCCAGCAAACAGCAAACAAGGGACAAGAAACCCCCCTTCTGTCCCTTATATTTTTATTCAGGCTACCTATCCTTAGGGCAGGTAGCACTCACACCTTGAATCATAGCATCACATCCTTGATCCCAGCATCACACACCCTAGATACAGCCATCTTTGCAAAGCTCCACCTATGACAATATGAGGCTTTAGGGGGATATCTAGATACAAGTCCTAACACCAGGTTTGCATAAATGAGTTTGAAGAACAAGTATATGTATAGAATTTCACACATTATAATAGAGAATACACTTGGTATAATAAAAATTAACCACAACTATACACACAGAAAAAGTTAAAGTTGAATAATTTTTTTAAAATCATGAGAATTGTAATAGAATGCTCACACTAGCAATGTTTCAATTGAACCTAAAATTAAAACTACATAAATGCTCCCACAATACCAGAATAACAGATACATTATAGCATACAAGTAGAGTGGGATACTATTCAACAACTATAATGAATAATTTTCACTTCATGCAATATACATGTTATTTCTTAAGCATTATTTTGAGAAAAAGAAGCAAAACAAAAGAAATATACACTATGTAGAATGCATTCTGTGGAATCTCCTAAACAATGTTACTTTAAAGGAGAATAGGAACAGAAAAGGAATACAGAAGTGCTTCTTAGATGCTCTAATTTTTATGTAAAATATTTGTTCCACAAAGCATTCAGTTTGTTAAAAATTTGAGTTACACTCTTACGTGTATTCAAGTATTTATATTATAAATCAATACACGGCTTTATAAGATGAATGTATAAGGAAAATAAATTATTTAAACATTCAGTTAATTTTTTCAAAAGAATAAGGAGGCAAACATTCATATTAAGAATAAAAAATGAGGGCTGGTGAGGTGGCTCAGCGGTGTAAGTGCCTGCCTTGCAAGCTCAAAGTCCTGAGTTCAACTCCTGGTACCCACATAAAGAAAAAAAAAAGGTGGGTGGTGATATTCCTCAGTGGCACAAGCACCTGCTGGCAAGTGTGAGGTCCTGAGTTCGATTCCCAGTACCCACATTAAAAAAAAAAGAATAAAAAATGATAAAGAATGAATAGAGGGCCGGTGAGATGGCTCAGTGGCTTAAGCGCCTGCCCAGCAAGTGCGAGGGCCCGAGTTCGACTCCCGGATCCCACATACGAAAAAGGGGCCGGTGATATCGCTCAGTGACACGGGCGCCTGCTGGCGTGCGAGGTCCTGAGGTCGTCCCCCCGGTACCCACAAAAAAAAAAAAAAAAAAAAAAAAAAGAATGAATAGAAAGGGAGAAAGGGACATATCACTTGCAATAGGAAAGTGGCCCAAGGGAACAAGGATGAGGGTTAAGGAGGAGGGGTAGGAGAAATAAGAAAAATAAAGATATGCCATGTACAGGAACCTAATAACCCCAACTAATGTAAATACTACATGCCTGAATATGAGGTAAGACAAATATCAACAAGTATGGAAAAGGAGATAGGGGAACTGGAGGAGTGGGGGGGGAGGAAAGAGGAAGGGGATTTAAAAAGAGACAAGCTGTAGTATGTACATGTAACCACTCCCCAAGACGATTGTAAACTGCATAAATTACAAACATGTAGTAATAAAATAAAAATTATAAAATGAAAAAAAAGAATAAAATAAATTGTTTTTGAGAAAGGAAAGTCTAAAGAAATGTTGCAACAAGATATTCAAAGACTGATTCAGGCTCGAGGGTGATAAAAACAATGATTCGGAGTTAATTGAAATTTGTATAATTTTACTATTTTACCGACATTACCAAAGAGTAGCTTGAATTCAAATATAGTTCCTAGTCACAGATACATGCATATACAATTTCCTACCTTCGAAGAGAACAGAGAAAGGACTAGAGTAAATAAACCCAGATAGCTTGTGATTCTTTCATTGTAGGGCATAGCAAGAGTCAGAGGTTGGGTGGAAATATAAACACAGGAGTAGCAGTTATATCTTTCCACTTTGTGTTTCTTTGTTGTACTACTTTGGGAATATTTTTGGTTCCATTAAAGCAAGTATTATCACATTTTTCCTAAGTTAAGAGACATCAGAAAAGCTGTTCACCCAGCTTTCAATGACTCCATTAATTTAATTATTACCTTAGTCATTCTCCATGTAAAAAAGTAGTAGCCCAATCCCATATTGGTAGTTGTTCACCACACTTACACGTTCTGTAGAATGTAGAATGACATAGTGGGTAGAGGTTCCCTTCATGTTCAGTTATAGCCAGCCCGTAAGTTTTGGTAGCAGATTTCCATGCAGTATAATGAAATTGTGTACTATTCTGAAAAGCGAGCTACTTTTTCCTTCTGCATTTTTAAAATTTTGTGCAACTGTTATATATGGGCTTACTGCATTTAACCAGATGGAAACCTCCCTTCCCCAGACTAACGTTCTGCCTGTGACTAATCGAGTAGATAATAGGGTTATAAATCACAGGTTCAGAGAAAAGCACTGAAGTTGCAGGTGGAGGCTACCAAGCTGCCACAGCTCATGCTTCCTCAGTTACACTTCAGATGAAGAGCCATTGCCCCCTACCTGTACCAGCATTAAGACATTTGTAAGGCTGCTTCTGAGATTTATGCTGTAGGGGACTCTGTTTACAGAGTGGATGCATGAGTATGAAGGGATCTCACAAAAGAAATGGATCAGCAGAGCCTAGCTGACTTCCGGAGTTTGACTCTTAAACCCTCAGTCTGGAATGAGGTTGGCGGTTTCCCTCATAAACACTCAAAGTAAAAAGGTGCAAAGAGGACTATTCGAGGTGCATTGAATTTTTGTCCTATATTTTTACATTTGACTATTCAATCCACTTTGATCAACCTCTAAAGGCTAACGTAGCCTCTTTATCATCTATGTAAATTAAAATTTGGGTGGATCAGTAAACCAAACAAATAAGACTTGGAAAATGTGTCTAACTTTATTAGCTGGTATATGAGATGTGTATCACTCAACCGACTATGACCTTAATACATGTGAAGATTTATCTTTTCACATTTATCAATTTATCTATGAAGCACACTGTGGAGGAGGTGGTGTTTATATAGATTATAATTGTGTGTATGTGTGTGTATGTGTGTTTATATCTGAGTCATATAAATTGATAATCATGAACAGAACTTCATACTTGTAACTTCCTTTCATTATATTAAAATATACTCTGAATCTATAAACTACGGAGCTTTAAAAATGATAATTGAATGAGAAATTATATCAAGTTCTGCTATGTACTAGATTCAAAAAATAATAGTACACTGCTCATAATGATGCACTGGCCAGGAAAATATAAGTAGATGTGACACATCATCTCTGGTTGAAAATACCTAATTCTTGAAATTTTCATTTATTCTTTCTTGTCTCTACATAACCAGAAATTTTTATATTCCAAACATACATCGATAAAAAGATGCAGCCTCTTTCAGTCTGACTTCTGAGTTGCCCGGTAAATGATACATGGATTTGTAAGAAGATTTTGTAAAGGTTAACTTACTGGAAAGTTGATCGATAGCACAGCATAAAAGTTTACCCTGACCAATTCAGAAAAGCATTTATGATGTTATGTTATATTATCTCCCTACAATTATGTCTATCTCCTTTAAAACTCTATGTTCATTCGTGGAGGTCAAGGAAAAGAGCTAGTAGTGCAATTGGCCATTATTGTCAACAATTCATAAATGAGCGATTGGCTAGAGAAAGCAGACATGACTCCTTGGATTTGTGGTGATGGTTTCTGCTCCCTATTCCATTTCTCTATTGGTGAACTCCACCTTTCTTGGCTTGCAATAAGAGGCAAGGATTGTGACATATGTACTGTATTCTTCCTCAGTGACTAGTCCCTTTCCACTTGTGGAAACCACAGTGAATTGAGTTCTGTTTTTCTTAAAAAAAAAAAAAAAATAGAGAGAGAGTGACAGGTAGATGATAGGTAGATGAGAGAGAGAGAGAGAGAGAGAGAGAGAGAGTTCCCTCATCCAGTGGTGTAGATAAATATAGCTGTGAGCTTATTAAATTAATAAGGTATGGCCCAGGTAGGTGCTTTGATTCTCAGTGTCTGAGGAAGGGTTCTCAGAACCTATTAAAAAAAAGACACAGTTGAACAAAAAATTTCATTGCAGTTTGCTTTTCTTCCATCTGAAATCCTCCAATTACTGAACCCACTCAGTATCTATTACTATATAAGAGTACCAAAATTGTACATTCTATTTTTAATTGACAAGTAAAACTTGTATATGTTTTTGGTGTGCAGTATGATGGCTTCATATATGTATACTTTGTGAAATAGCTAAATTGAGACTTATAATGTGAAATAAATGAAATATTTATTTTTCCTGTGATGTGAACACTTAAAATCCACTGTTCTGACAATTTTCATACAATAATATAATGTCGTTAGCTTTAGTTTCTAGGATATACGATAGGTCTCTTTATATCATTACTTTATTTTAATGTCCAGCAGAACAAGTTACTGCAGAATGTATTATAGCTCTAAATTTCTCTTTCTTTAATTTTATTTTACTTTATTTTTTTCATAGCGCTGGGAATTGAACCTAGGGCCTCAGACATGCTAGGCAAGCAGTCTCCCACTGAGCTATATTCCCATCACAAGCAAGTCATTTCATGTGCTGAATAAGCTATGACCCGTTTTGCAAACATGAATACATACATATATATAGTTCAAAATAAATAAAATTAACACCTTTATGTAGTAAAATATTAAGCCACTCAATCAATAAGAAAGTTGTGGCACAGTATACTGTATGTAACTTTTCATTGATAAGTCTTTATTTCGACCATCCATTATTTGTGAAGTAGTGACCCACACACTGTATTTGTAAATATGCAATTTTGAGGACAGCAAGTATGAAAATAAGTTGGATTTAGGTGGAGTTTGTTTCATTTTTTTTAAAGATTTCCAGCTCATGTTTTTGTTATTAACATTTATACTGGCTACTTGGAACTTGATATTTTTCATGTCATTTCTATCTATCAATATAGCATTTATGAGGCATTCTATCTTATATACATTTTTTGACAGCAGAGATGGAAAGGTTGCAAATAACATAGCTGAGCAAAATAAGCAAGAATAGGATAGGTCAGATTCACTCTGGCAGGAAATTGGATGTTACAATGGACCCAAATTTATTTTGGGAATTTGTCATAAACAACTAGATGAAAAACACCATGAAGTTGAGGAAATGGTCTGTGAAATAAAAAGAGCCTGTGATGGAAGGGAAGGGAACTGATGAAGGATTTTAATTACCTAGCATAACCCTAGAAAGTAAAAAAAAAAAAAATCCTGTTAAGAATTATGTTTTATTGCCTCATAGTCAATCATATAATTTTCTACTACATCTTTTCACTCAAATTGAGATAAAAATAATGTATAATATCAAATGATATTTATATTTTCAAATTACCTTTATAGTTTACATTACAAAAGTATTTCTTTTATTTATTTGACACAGACATCCAAAAAGGTGTGTTAGTTTGGTTGCTTACAAATGATGAAAATGAGTAATAATTATCACATATCTATAAAGTTAATTTTAATATTCACAATTTTTCACTGAATATAATCTAGATTATAGCTTTTTTTTTTTTTGTGGGTACCGGGGGGTCGAACTCAGGACCTCGCGTGCCAACAGGCACCCATGCCACTGAGCGATATCACCGGCCCCTTTTTTCGTATGTGGGATCCGGGAGTCGAACTCGGGCCCTCGCGCTTGCAAGGCAGGCGCTTATGCCGCTGAGCCATCTCACCGGCCCCTAGCTTTTTTTAACCTCAGTTGAAAGATAATACTTTGATTATAATTTAAAGAGAGATATAAAATAGACTAGAAGTTTGTAGTTGGTTATCAGAAAAATCAAATAAAAATACATCGATTTGTGTAGTTAAATAATAATCTTCAGTATATTTAAAGAATTAAAAAAGCACTTCAAATCTATATTGATATATTTTTTGAATACCTGTATAATGGAGTACTAAAAAGAAAAACAAATTAATGAAATGTCAAAATCCCAAAGTTGAATTTAAGCAAAAGAGCACTTCAAAAAAAAATCAAATAAAATTGAACTGAATATAAAGGTATTATCAATCTGCTCATTACCTAACCTTATTACTATAAAAATCTGTCTCCAGGGGGACAAATGAAAAAGGAGAGTCAAAAAGTGCTTGCTAACAGCTAGACTTTTACCATTCTGCATTCTAACTTCTAATTGACATAACTATATAGGATTTTACTCTTATATGTCAAAACATCTATGATGGTAGATTTTTCCTCAGGTCACTGGTGTCTAAACTTGCACAAGAAAAGTCCTAAGAAACATGGTAAGAGCCATTATTTTCACTAATAAGTGTACTTCAATAGTAATTTAATAGAGAGCATTTTAAAAATTGGTATCAAAGACTAACTGCATCTTTGTTTGTTACCTATACAATAAACGTTTTGGAGAAAGCAAAACTTATTTTCTGATCTTCAACACGTGCAGACAAACCAGGTTCTAATATATAAACTTATTTTACTTTACCATAAACTTTAGAAAAAGAGCTACAATGTTTTCTTTTAAATCTGCTACTAGATACTTTGTTTAAATAACAAGACAGTACTTTATTCATGAAGACAACAAAAGCAATAATTTCTTTTGATAAAACGTATCATGTAGTTTGGGTTAAAAATCAGGTTTCTGGGGCCGGTGAGATGGCTCAGCGGCTTAAGCGCCTGCCTGGCAAGCGCGAGGGCCCGAGTTCGACTCCTGGAACCCACATACGAAAAAAGGGCCGGTGATATCGCTCAGCGGCACGGGCGCCTGCTGGCGCGCGAAGTCCTGAGGTCGACCCCCGCTACCCACAAAAAAAAAAAAAAAAAAAAAAAAAAAAAATTCAGGTTTCTGGGGCCTGTGAGATGGCTCAGCGGTGTAAGCACCTGCCTGGCAAGCATGAGAGCCCGAGTTCGACTACCGGAACCCACATATCAAAAATGGCTGGTGATATCGGTCAGCGGCACGGGTGCCTGCTGGCACACAAGGTCCTGAGTTCAACCCCCAGTACCCACAAAAAAAAAAAAAAATCGGGTTTCTGAAAGCTGACTGCCTGGGTTCAAAGCTCACCTTGCCACTTATTAGTTACCACCTTGGGTAAGTTCTTTATCTTCTTAGTCTCCCATCTGAAAAACAAGAAAAATGACACTTACCTACTGAGTTACAGAATTAAGTATTGTAATAAAATGAAATGCTTATTATAATATCTACCACTTAACCATGTCAAGTGTTATATTAAAATGAGCTAACAATATTCATGCTGTTATTTTACTTTGCAAAGCAGAGACAAATAACTCTATCTAAGAATACATATTGTTTCACTGACAAATTTAAAATACCTCTGAGACTGGATAGAAAATAATGCAGTTGGTTTCCTTTTAGTCTATCATCAATGCAGAGAAAATTTGATATTTCTAAGTGTATAAATTTATATTCAGGGACTTAGGAAGAAATCTGAATAAGTCAGCCACTATTTCAGCATTTCCTAGTGATTTCAACAGTTATTTCTTCTGTTAGGATAGGAGCATTTCTCATTGAGACAAAATTGTAGCAGAATTTTTTAAAATGAAACTGCTGCCAACTTTTATAATAGATTCTCAGAAATAAAATCTTCCTTTGAGTTTAATGCGCATATTTTTTTGAAAATTAATCTTGCCGAAAATATCAGTAATATTTGCTTCATTTGATAAACATGAAAAATTGGGAGATTTTTCCCAAGCAGTTTTCAGTCATTTCAATCCATATATGTGTGTATATATATATATGTATGTGTGTATATATATGTGTATATATATGTGTGTGTATATATATGGACATTACAGGCAATGTTATCCTATCAGTGATGGTGAAATTCTCAGAGTTTTCGATGATGAATAGCCAGCTGCCGCACGCACGTCATAGGTTCACCACCACTGTATATGATCTTTGTAATAAAGGGGTAACAAAATAAACTGAGGCCGAAACCAATAGACGTAGACTATTTTAATTTTTGTGCTGAAAATTGTTTACACTATCTAAGGTAGAAAATCTATTTCAAGCCCTACATAGAGTTTGTGAATTTCAAAGTTTATTTAAAATCCTGTAGTTATAATAACTCCCAAAGTTGCATTTCACAAGTATCTCCTCCATGATAACAAAACGATTTCTCAGCCAAGTCTAATTAGAAAGATGTCGTTTGGAAGCAAATTTTAGAAATAAATTGTGCCTGATAACCTTGTCTTTATCTTATGAGTATATCTTATCTGAATTCATCCTGTGAGCTCTGAGCAATGTAAGATTTTTATCCACATACATTGAAAAACATGTAATTGACAAGACAACTTAGGACCTACAATAAACTAAAAAATCACTATACATAAATAGATAATATATATGTATATATTCATATGTTTTAGATGTGTATGAAGGTAGCTATGAATGACATTATAATAAGCCATGGGTGTAAAGTTCAAATTTCCTAATAAGAAAAAAATATGTATTTAAAGCCCATCTAGTTTTAGAGCTTGAAACAATTACTTTTATTTCAGTATTTTGATCTTCTTTTATTAACATTATGGCAAACGACCATCATTTCTCCATGTTAAAATAGTATGATAAATAAGAAGTATATAGATCTTCCTCTTCCACTAATGTAATAGAAACATCTCTTAATTAGATATGTCTGGCCTAGATTTCTTCTTATTACAAGTGGAAATTACTGAAGTTATGATAATTTACAGAACGATACTTACAGCCCTTGACACCAATTCAATTGGTTATGTCATATTGAACAACCAAAAACATCACAAGTCTTTTCCTTCTATTTGGGTACACACATAATTGTCAGAGTAACTCACAAACCAGTTTGCACTTATTCTTTTTTAGCATCAAGTCATGACTGTGAGGCTATAAAACTGCCAACAAAATATCAAACATCTGATATAGAAAATAATTGCATAAATTAAGCACACAGCAATTGCATGAGAAAAAGAAGGTTATTGTCTAGATCCTTCATTGTAAATCCAAGGCGTAATTTTCACTGGCTTGTAATATTTGAGGCAATAGTTTATTTCTGGGGAAAGAAAAACCTTTATTTATTACATGTTATTAAGTATCATAAAACATTTTTAAACATGGCTGTATCATCCAAAAATAATTATATTTTGTCTACCGCAAGTATGAAGTACTTTCAGTCATGTGAAGTGAAGGTTTAAGAAAAAATTGGAAAGATCACACGAATTAGTGGATACAGTAACTAATGCTTTATTGTATTAAAATCTTTCCATCATATTATCAAAACTTTTCTAGACACTTCTGTTTCAACAATAATGTAGTACTAAAATTGCATATCAAATAGTTTACATTTATGGTTAAAAAAGTACAAGGGGAAACAAAAAATAGACTTCTGGTTTATAGAAACATCATTTTATGAAGGAAAAAATGTTCACATATGCTAATTATTTTCTTAGCAGAAAAAATAATCCACGATAAGGACATTTCATCTCTAAGGATCAGAAAATAAAACCACAGGGGAACATTCTTGCATTATCTGGATGTTGCGTCCAATTTCTGAGCTTAGTTTTGAAGAAATTGTAATTCTTGTCATGAACATTGTAATTCTTGTCATGAATAATTTCTAAAAGAAAAAAAGAAATATACCAACAAGATATAGATTTTGGACAACTTTTTCATGATTTCCATAAACTTAAAATTTAATTTGAAATTATATGTACATAGTCCCTTCAGGAATAATTTTATATTCATAGTTATTTTATGCTCAAAATTATTCCCTTTTTAATATGAACAAAGACTGTGATCCTTAGCAAAAATCTCATGAGTAGATGAGCTCAAATATCTTGTTCAAATATGATTTTACATTTAATACTTTGTAAAAACAGAAAATTTTGTGAAATCAGGAAATGATTTTAAAGAGCATGAGGTTCTTTACTATTATTATCCCAATGGTTCTGCCAAAATAGAATTTAACTTCATAATAAGATCAAAATAAATAATGCAGTATTAATATTTGTAAAAATAATTACAGACTTCAGTTATTACATGTAGCATAAAATCACTTTCTTTTTTTCCTTCTCAAGAACATTGAAGGGGAAATATTGTTTGATACCTGTTAATTAACTGTAATGTGTTTAGACTTATTGAAGTCAACTAAACAATTTGCCAAAGATCAAAAAGACTAACAAAGACTTATACCTAATGTAAGTATTTTCTCTGATTTCAGTCCTTATATAGAGAATGCAATAAAAATATATTTAAAGCATCTACCTCAATATTCTTACAAGGATAAATTATCTTATTATTCAAAAGTTTTAATTGCTCAATAATTTAAAGGAATTATATGATACATGTTGTTAATCATACAAACACCAGTCAAACTAAAAATGAATTTGGCACATTCTATTACTCTGTGACCACACAGAAAACACCACTGTCCTGGCTTTCATATACACTTTTTCTTTTTTTATGCAAACATTCATAAACATGTGCATACATGTGACTAAAAACTATAACAATTCTCAAAAGAAAAATTATGCTAATTAGCTTTAGTGAAGTTTATAAAAATGCTATTGTTCTACTGTATATACATTTTTGAGGATTATTTCTTAAAGTGTGTATATTATTACTAGTATTTACCAATTTCTTATGAATGTTGTTTAAATTTTGATTAAGTAAGTGTGGCAACCATTGCAGGGACACATCTATACATAAGACTTTTTTTTCCTTAAACATTTTATCTTTTTTCATTCATTTTAAGTTAAATACAGTATTCACCATTTTTAGTGTGTAGCTCTGCAAGTTTTTATTTTATTTTATTTCATTTTATTTTATTTTATTTTTTTGTGGGTACCGGGGGTTCACCTCAGGGCCTTGCACACCAGCAATATCACCGGCCCCTTTTTCATATGTGGGTTCCGGGAGTGGAACTAGGGCCCTCGTGCTTGCCAGGCAGGTGATTACGCCGCTGAGCCATCTCACCAGTCCCTGGAATTATTCTAATAGTACTCTATTAACATATTTTAAAGAACTTTAAATCCAAACAACACTTTTTGGAGAAATGACTTATTCATGAATTAAAGAAAATATTCCTTGCTAATATCTGGTATCCTGAATAGCTAACTTAAAGATAATAATATGTAATGCATTAACCATTGTTACCCTCCTATTATGTTGTTTTGAAAATTTGTTCCTTTTTGATTTGTTTTGTTTTTTCTTCTCTTTAAAAATAAAAAAATAAGAAAATATTTCTAATGTGAAAATGGAACTATCTCTATAAACTTGAATCCTAGAATAATCTCTCTAAATCAACATTTATACTGGTTGAACTATGTCAGTGTTGAAAGCGTCTATAAGCAGGAAATGTACTTATTTGAATTGTGTTCCTATAGAAATTGTAGTATCTAACATTAATCAACAATTTGTAACCATACCTACATTTAATGATTTTGAGTTATTCATGCTCTGGATCATGAAATAATGTTCTACAAACTAATTGCATTAGAATAATATTTAAGTACTACAAGTTTTATTAGTTCTAGTTTACCCTATGCTTAGCCTGACAAAACCATTCAGCCTGATAAATCTAATCAGTAAATGGGCTGGTGAGATGGCTCAGTGGCATAAGCGCCTGCCTGGCAAGCGCGAGGTCCTGAGTTCGACTCCCAGAACCCACATACGAAAAAAGGGCCGGTGATATTGCTCAGCGGCACGGGTGCCTGCTGGCGCGAGAGGTCCTGAGGTCAACCCCCGGTACCCACACACACACACAAAAAATGTAATTAACAAAAGTCTAGATTAAGACTAGAAACTGGACTTCTTTACCTGGAAAGCCAAGTCATAATTTTTAAGTTAATGCAGTTGAAAATAAAATCTTTTTATCAAAATTTAATCTTTAACAACCTCCATTCTCTGTAGAGCTTGCCAATCATTTATATTTGTACATTAGGATTTAGCAATATTTATACCAGTAAAAAGCAAATATAGAGCTGCTGTATCTTGTATTAAACCTGTCATATAGATGCTATCAATCTGATGAGGTTGGGAAAAAAGTAAGTCTAAAAATAAAGTAGTACTTGATTTTTTTCTCCAAACATAGCTCTTCAAATACAATGTACTGCATAAATCAATAATGTAATCCAATTGAATTAGAATATTTTTGCTCCACTTCTCCTCAATTTAATTCAGCTCTACTAAAATGTAAATGTCTCTTGATAATAAATGATGAATGCTTTGAGACTTTATAGATAAATTGAAATTTAGCAATGTATTAAACTGTTAGTTTTAAAATAAAAGAAAACAAGTTTCATTCTCTATGTTGTTAGGAAAATCATGTGTACATCACATGTTCAAATACAGTTTGGACACAGTTCTTATCCTACTTACCTGTGGCTGAGGCCACATTTACAAATAATGAGCGTTGTGGAATTATTAATAGAAAACAATAGACAAATATCCTTCAAAATCTAATTCTTTGAGAAAATCAACAATTTAACAAGTATTTATTAACTAAAAAAATAAGTTATGTGATTGAGAAATGAAAGAGGGCTCATAACTAACAAATTGAGAGAAATAAAAGTGATTATAAGGAAATAATGTAAATTGTTGTAGCCCTTTAATCAGATATTTGCATCTGTAATGGTAGACTTCCACCCAGTAAAAATCCACCACCTCTCAACAACACTGGGGCTACAGACAAAGACTTTAAGATATGGACTTTTGGCGTGCAACTAACCAAACCATAGAAACATAATATCACCAAATGGAATACAGCAACATATAAAATCATACACCATGATCAACTGGGATGTGGCCCAGGAATTCAAGAGTGGTTCAAAATACAAATATAAACTAATACGATGCACCACATAAGTTCAAATTTAAAAGTGACATTATCATCTCAACACATGAGAAAAATATTTGACAAAATTCCATGCAATTTCCAATAAAATACTCAACAAACAAGGTATATAGTAGAATTTTCTCATAATGCTAAAGGATATCTAAAAATATCCATAAATTAGAAAATTCTTAATAGTGAACATCTACTTTCTCCTGAATATCAGGTACAAGACAAAAGCATTGACTCTACAACTTAGTATACAAATTACTATACTACAAATTGGTATACAAAAACCAAATGTATTTCGATACACTTGCCACTAAAATCTGAAACAAGTATGAAACACATTTTAAGTGTAATATTCCACTTATAATTACATCAAAAATTAAAAAAATAATAAAATAAGTACAAAACCTACAGTTTAAACATAAAACTTGAATGAAAGAAATGAAAAATTTCCAAAATATAAAACTCCTAAACTCATGTATTGAAAGGCTTAATATTACTAAAATCACAATACTCCAAAACTTAACCTACAAATTCAGCACAATCCTTATAAGAATCCAAGCTGACTTCTTTATAGAAACTGACAATTCAATGATAAATTCATGTAAGTTTGTTATTAAGAATAACAAAAACAACCATGAAAAAGATTGAATTAGGAACACACGTATTTCATGACTTCAGAACTGAAAAAAAAAGACATGATACTCAAGACAGTGTAGCAGTAGTATAAAGATTGATACATATCTCAGTGAACAAAACTAAGGGTGTAAAAAATAATTTCACCTCTGTGGTACTCATTTTTCACAAGGATGCCAAAAGCATTCCACAGGGGAAAGAATAGTCTTCAACAAATACTGCCATGATAAATAAGTAGCCCCTAAGCTAAAGAATCAGTTGAAATCTGATCTCACACTGCATTTAAATAATAACATAGGCTAAAGAGATTATTGTGCAAACTAAAATTATAGGAATTCAAAGGAAACATACAGAAAAATATGTATAACCTCAGATTTTTAAGAGTTGCAGAAATGATACTAACAATATAGGCATAGACACTTTGAAATTCATTAAAATAGAAAAAAAAATATATTCAAAAAAGTGAAATAATTGATCCACACAATGGAAGAAAATATACTTAAATCTTATAGTTCATAAAAGATGCATATTTATATTAAACGAATAACTTACATTTTAAACTTAATACTATAAAGACAAATAATATGATTTAAAATGTCATAGTATCGGAATAAAATTTTTTTCTAAGAAGGTATAAATTTCAGCATTTTTTACACAGAAAACATTTGACATCTTCAGTTTTTAGAAGTCAGATAAAAATCAATACTTACAACCTTTACTACTTTATAACCACTTGAATATTAAGTGACTAGGTTCAAAAATTCACATGAAAACAAATGTTGGTGAGATTGTGGAGAAACAAAAGCCCTCAACTGCACTGCCAATATAAAATTATATTACCACTTTGTGTGACAATTTCTGAAGCAAATATACATGAAGTTATCATATCACCCAATAATTCTACACTTAGGCATATACCTAAAACAAATGATAAAATATATCCAAACAAGAAGATATGCTTGAATACCCAAAAAGTGAAAATGTCTCCACATCCATTAAAGAATGAATGAATAAACTAAATATGTATATTCACACCATGTAATGTCATTTATTTATACACAGAAACAAAGTACTAAAATATCCAATAGGGATGAATCTTTATGATTAGTGACAGAAAGTAGCCAGTGCACAAAAACACATATAACAGGGGCTGGTGATATAGCTCAGTGGCATAAGCACCTGCCTGGCAAGCGTGAGGTCCTGAGTTTGATTCCCAGTACCTGTACAAAATAAAAACAAAAACAAAAAACAAAACAAAACAAAAAATTACATGGTTAGTTTGTATAAGCACCAGAATGAGCAGATTGAAAGACGGACTGAAAAATAAGTAATTCCTTTCGAAGGAGGAGAGGAAACAGGCTCATAAAGGGATTAAAAGTTAAGAGGACAGATTTTTGTTGTTGTTGTTTTTGTTGTTTAATGTGGTGATGAAAGTGTTCTTAAATTGACTGTAGTGATGGTTGCATTTATGTACTAATATGCTGAAAACCATTGAATTATATACTCTGAGTAGGTGAATTTTATAGTATATGAATTGTAACTTTAAAAATCCTGTTGAAAAAATAAAACTGCATAACTACTAGCAAAGCATATGTGAACATTGTAGTGGCTATATTATCTTTTCTTTTTGAGATGTAGCCCTTGACACAAACCATTAAATACTATATTCAGTCTTCTGTGAGTTAAAACCTTCTGCCAAGGGGCCGGTGAGATGGCTCAGGGGCATAAGCGCCTCCCTGGCAAACGCAAAGTCCTGAGTTCAACTCCCGGAACCCACATACGGATAAAGGGCCAGTGATATCGCTCAGTGGCACGGGTGCCTGCTGGCACGCGAGGTCCTGAGGTTGACCCCTGGTACCCACACAAAAAAAAAAAAAAAAAAAAAAAAACACCTTCTGCCAAGAGTTTGTATCCTTTGGGAATTTGCCTGTTTAGTAGAATCTACCAGAAAATAAGTGTATTCAGCACGGTAAATAACAACAAAAAATAAAAGCCAAAAATAAGTCTTTCCTGTAACACATAGAAAGAATATTTGAGTTTTATAGGTAGCAATTATTGAATAAGACAATATGATATGCACAGAACAGCTTTTTATTTATTCAATATATATACTTAATATTGTAATCTTGTCATTTTGAAAATAATTTCTAAATAGTACGAGTCCTAAAATCAATCTAGATTTTATGTTTGAAAAGGCAGGGCTGTGAGATAGCTCAGTGGCATAAGTGCCTACCTGGCAAGCGTGAGGGCCTGAGTTCGACTCCCAGTACCCACATACAAAAAAAGTCCAGTGATATCTCTCAGTGGCATGGGTGCCTGCTGGCATATGAGGTCCTGAGGTCGACCCCCGGTACCCCCCCCAAAAAAAAAGAAAAAAGAAAAGGCAGACTTTCTTTGGGAAGTAAAGTCCAAAGGTATATCTTGGTAGTTTCCTAGTGTAAGAGAACAGCACCTAGCTTTCTCTACTGGCCTTTCTATTTTAGACTATTAAACCTGGCAAGGAAGCAGGTGACTGAACAACAGTTTTTAGATTTATTCATAGCCTAATATCCTATCTAATCCTGCCTCAGCCACCAAGATTGCTAGGATTGCCGGTGAGATGGCTCAGCGGCTTAAGTGCCTGCCCGGCAAGCGCGAGGGCCCGAGTTCGACTCCCGGTACCCACATACGAAAAAGGGGCCGGTGATATCGCTCAGCAGCACGGGCGCCTGCTGGCGCGCGAGGTCCTGAGGTCGACCCCCGGTACCCACAAAAAAAAAAAAAAAAGATTGCTAGGATTACAGGTATGTGTCACCACTCCCAGCTGCTAGGTGTCTATTAATGACATCCCATTGACAATCAAGATTAATCATCACAGTGTTAAGTCAGCACTCATATTCAAAAATCACCACTGAAGTCTTTAGTAGAATAGCTGTCTTTGAGCTGGTTAAAATTTGTTGCCATTTTACTTATCTTCCTTTACACTTTCTCTTTTATATTTTAGTGTATATCCACTAAATGTAGATTGTTTAAAAGGTAGTGCATCATCCTCTTTTTAATACTTTTTATTATGTTCATTCACATTTATACCAGAAATGGGATTAATTTTATAAAATAAAATACAAAATTCTTACTGATGATAATTTTCCATTTAACATAAAACATATTAGTGATCATAATATAACTGTTTCCTTTAATGTCTAATGGTAATCAAATTCTAAAATAAGCAGTTGAAAGAAATGTAGATGTATACCAAGTGAGTAGAATTCAAAATAGTAAACTTTATTCAGTTAATCACTTTAAAAGGGAGAATATGGTTTTTGAAGCTTTAGGGAAAAAAAAGATTTTTGTTGATTGATCTGGTAGCAGTGAACATCCTTTGGTTTCAGATCTTACAAAAGCTAAGGATGTTATCTGACTTACCAATTCTAAGATCGTGTAAAATGGATTTAGGAGATTAATTGAAATAATTTCCATTGGCTAATAGTGACAAATTTGGTTTATTAAGAATTTTAAAAGATTTAACTTCACCAAATATTTTCAAGTTAATGATGTTTTAATATTATTAAGAGAACAAAATCAAACTGATTACCTTCTGAGATAATTGAGATCTAATGCATTATCTGAAACATAGATTAATTTTTTTAAAAATTAATGATTCTCTCCATTCTTATAAGAGCTGTACCAGTGGGAATATAAAAAAAAAGAACCATCTTCTTATAATATTACTCAAGCTAAAAGTACAAAGTAATAAATTAATAAATAAAAGTCCTAAGTTCCAGCATCAGAATCTTTGAACATCATAGAAATGAAAAATGATTATCCATGTTATGAAACCATTTGAAGAAATACAATATCAGCAACAGTCTTGCCAGGCAACTCATCTCCGAGTTTGAGCACGGCTTTGAATCTGTCTTTCAGTTTTAATGAAAAATCTAGGACAGAGGAACATGCAGAACCGCGCGGTGAGTTTCCGAACTGAAAATTCCTGACTGTGGGATGTTCTAAAAATAAAATAAACTGGGTTTGTTAGTAACTTAATTATCAACTGAAGATATTAACTTCGCAAGAAACTTTGCTTCATTTTCAAAAAAGAGCTACCGATCCTCAAATTCCTACAATTTTCTTGGTACCATCCCTTTTGTAACTGGGGGATTAGATAATAACTTTCCTGAAGATGGCCAGGGAAGTATCCAGGTTTATCATCTGCTAAAATTTTATTTCTTCTAAGTCTTCAGGCTTCCTTGATTCCTGAGTTTCATGGAAAACATGTATGAGCTGGTACTACAAGGATACAGGGAGTGAAGGCATCAAAACCACAGATCATTTGTATCAAATAGTAGTGGGTTCTGTATAAAGGGGTAAAATTAGTATTCAGCCATCCTGCAGAAATGGATACATTTCACAACTACAGAACAGAAAGAAAAGGACATTTTTCAAATGTATGTTATTTATGCAAATTGTATTTTACTAGAAGACTCTCTATCATTCACATTCTATCACAGTCTATCACATTCTATTATTCACATATGATATTTTTAATTCCAGTCACAAGCATATACAAGTTCATCAAAGTATTCAATTTTTCAATTGGAAAATGATTACAGTAAAAATATATTGCCATTAATCCCCTTCAAAATACATCCCTTGCCTTGCTTCCAACACTCTTATCCTCTTGATTGATCTAGCTAAATTCTGAAGCAGCTCTGGAATTTCTTTTTCCTGAGTGTATGATAAAAAATACAGGAAATGTTTCTGCCAAGTGCCATATAATGGAAAGCAGTTGATAAAAACATTATTGTGTGTGCTCATCTACCTTATTTACTGGAACTGGCATCGTGTGACTTCTGAATCTTCACCAAAATAAAAATGATCAAGAAAGGTAAAACCTTTGAATCAATTTAGGACACTGAGACATCTATGACAGTACAGCTGAAGACATTCACAAAAGAGAACTTCCAAACTCCTTCAGAAAGTGACAAGAATGATGGGGTAATTGTATTCAAAGTAAAGGGGAATGACAGGGGACTAATGACAATATGTCTTTCATCATAAATAATTTTTAAACAATTTTAAATATTCTCTATTGTAGAATGTCTCCTTGTAGAATGCATGAAATCGACTAAATGGCACACATTCGATATTTCCAATGGGGGCCTCCTAAAAGTATATACAGGTGCATTACACATCTGTAACATTTATTGACCATCCAGAATAAAATAGGAATTTGAAACAAGTTTCTAAATTAGAACACTTGAGGTATACTGGAGTTCCTCTGTTTATTCCCTAGCAAGGCTTACCTTTGCTATGTCCTCTCTTACTTAAAATTTTGAAA